>OU026099.1:0-1250000 GCA_907269075.1 Idaea aversata | reverse complement strand
ATCTCTTTTCTAATAAATGTCTATTCTATTCTTTTTGTAATGTGTCCCATCTTACGGAGCTATGGAGTCACAGAACCTTGGAAGGCGTGCGTAGAGCCGAAGCCAATACGTAGAGGCCCGAAGCCAATACGTAGAGAACAACGTTTAATTACTATTAAACTATGATATGAATTCCCTCGCTTTCCTCATTCTTCTCTCTTCCTAAGAGATGTGGATGGAGTATACTTACCGATAGCACCGAAGCGCCATTCTCTATATTTTGTGGGCGTGATCACATGAAAAAAAAACCTCATGAGTTTCTGGTGCCTTCTTCTCATTGGTGGACGCGTTCCGAAGGCACACATCCTAACTTTGTTTTTAAGACGTTTCTATGTGATCTGTGTAGAAATGTACTAAGAATCCAAATGAATAAAAAAAAATGACTTAGACTTTATATCTCTTTGGTCAAAAAACATCACATCTTTTTTATTATAATGTTTTCTTTCTCTACCTTCACAGAAACGTAGACCCTCCAATATGGTACGACACGGACGTGAAATTGTTTGAAATACAGCGAGTCTAACGATACACATTCAAGGCACGATCTCTTACGACACTCACAGGTATCTATATAATATTAGTGCAATTTTTTTTTATTTTACACAAAACAATTCGATAGATTTTAACCGAGGCGTTACTTGGCCGCGTAGCGAGGTCGCGCGTTCAAGTCTCGCCGCGGTGCTAGATTTTTAACCGCCTTCAAAAAAGGAGGAGGTTCTCAATTCGTCGCGTATATATATTTTTTATGTATGTTCGCCGATTACTCGAAAACGCCTGGACCGATTTGGAAATTTTTTTATTTTTGTTTGAAAGGGGATAGATAACTCTAAGGTGGTCCCATAAAAATTGGATGAGGATCTCTAGAGGGAAATTAGTCCGGAGTGTTCTTAGCTATTTTTAATCAAAATCGGTTCAGCCGTTCAAAAGTAACATGCAATTTTCCTCATCAGACGGGGGTTTTTTATATTTGTCTGATCAAGATGCTTAGGTACTTTATTATAATAGTAAAATTATTTAATAATAAACTTTTATATTTACATAATAATTATGATTCAATTAGTTACCTACTACTTTCTTTAACGCGGGTGATTTTAGGTAGCATTATTTATTTTAATTAGGGTTATACTTGTTCCATATAGTTCGATAGATTGTGCTAGATGAATGTGGAATCGTGCCTGGCCAAGGGCCGGCTAAGTTTCTTGCGGCTTAGCCTTCGAGTACATACCCAGTAGTAAGGGAATGTCGTTTATTTCTTTAAGCAAACACTTCAGCCACATCAACGCTGGGGTCGCTGCGTTCATTTTGTCCGACTGTTCCGATTGCTAACGTACGGTCGGCTACATAATTGCAGACCCACCGTAGAGCTCCAAAACGGCTGTTATAAGAATGTTTTCAACACAAGCAAGATTCTAGACACCTGCTTTAGTTGAAGTTTAAAGTCTTCTAACTCATCAATTTATCAAACAAAAATTATTAGAATGCAAACATTCGAATAATAGTAATTTTCGAACTCTAACGGGGGCTGCAATTATGCAGCCGACTGTACGTTATTTGGGATACTTAATTTTAAAAAAATGAACCCTTTTAGTAATTCGTCTTTTTAAGTTTAATCTTTTTAAGAATTAACCTTTTTAAAAAAATAGTTATTTACCGAACTAGGTATTTAACGAATTAGTCCTTTTTTAAGCTGTTGGACTTTTTAAGAATTTGGTATTTATCGACTAAGCCAATAAAAATGTATAAGTTGATCAATTATGTTTCAAGATGCAATGGTTTTCAAAATAATCTGGCATTTCAAAATTGTAAATAGGTTATTTTTACGAAAAACCCATGAAAAACTTATTGCTGAAACTGCAATTTTTTTATTTGGTCGGCCTTAAATAAGATTTGGGTAGACCTCTAGACTTTCTTAAAAAAAGAGCCTCTGCTTAAAATCGTATTTACTTAGTTAAAAATATTCTAATCATTTTTCAGCTTTTTTAACAGCACTATCTGTCGAGGCATATGGAACAAGTTATTAATTTTACTAAGAAAGACTATTTGTAAAAATATGACAATCGTCTTTTAAGCATTTACTACCTGTTTAATTTTAGTTTATCAAAGATATGTACCAAGCTGAGTAAAAACTGAATTTTGCAAAGGCTTAGTGATTTAATTAATATCTTATTTAATACTAGCTACCGCCCTGTGGTTTCACCTACCTAAGTCCAGTAGTTTTTGCGACAAACATACACACAAACTTTCACATTTTACTAGTAGGATAGGATAACATTCCAAAGAGATTTTGTAATAAAATATTTTATACTTACCTGACTACCAGCGCCTTGTGGCTTCACCCGCTCTTGAGAATATCAAGATAAGAAATACTTTTCTATAAGTATCATTAAAATACAAACAGAAATACTAAACGTTATAATGTTAGTATATAGATTAACCTACTCCTGAAAAGTCCAAATAAATATACCTTCTATTTTGTACTCTTGAAAAACTCGTCTATGCATGAACCATTTTTAATGCGGTTTTATTCTTCCGTGAGTGTTTTTAGCTACGTTTTATGAATATCGGTTAAGCCGTTTAAAAGCTATGAGCATTTTAATTGTCAAAACTTATTATTAAAATAATTAAGTAAGTAATATTCGAATACTTGTCTTATGATTTTTTTACTAAGACTCCACTGTCCGTCTGTCTGTCACCAGGCTGTATCTCATGAACCGTGATAGCGAGACAGTTGCAATTTTCACAGATGATGTATTGCTGTTGCCGCTATAACAACAAATATTAAAAACAGAATATACTGGTACGAAACCTTTCGTTGCGAGTCCGACCCGCCCTTGCCTGGTTTATATTTGTTTAATCATATTGTATTTTAAGCGGAGTTTACACTATACACGAGTGCGGACCGAACCCACTCGGACGTTACTTGAAGCGTGTCAACATGATAGCGCAGCCGGAACAAATGCGAGTACAATTAGACACATGTTTGTTTTTGAATGTGGCAAAAAGAACTTAAATTAATATTGCAGAAAACAGTAACCCCGCTATCTAGCCGCAAGCATGCTTGTAATATGGGTGCTAGATAAAATAAAAAACCACTCATGCCCGAATACTCAATTAATATTTATATTTAAAACGCTTCCTATCCTATTTGAACATGACATTTAAATGTCAATTTAATCGCCACGATCAAATCGATAAGAAGCCTGCCAGTATTTGGGCAAATCAAATATCTGTATATCTTTTTTATACGGCGAAAATCGAACCTGTAACCTTCTGTCGCAGGCGATTGTTCGCTCACTGCGCCTTACATGTTGCAAGTAGGTATGTATATTGCATTGCAATTCATCTGATTAGATGATAACACTCTCATTCTCTGAACTTCAGTAAATACTTATCAGACTAGTGTCCGAGTGAACTAAATCCGAGCACAATCGTTATAGTGTAAACCAAGCTTTATGAACTTAACTTATTTTTTACTTCTAGTCATTTTATTTATTTATTCTCATAATACATTTTATTTATTTATTTGATGTAACGTGAAGCATTTAAAGTTCTTTATCACTGAGCTACTAACTACTATGTTACTGGAGATTACAAGTCGGAGAACAAGTTTGGCTTAGTAAAAACAAGGACTATTTCCAGATGATAGATTCGGTATCCGATTTTTGTAGCTTTTGCTGTTCATGGACCGCAAAAATAGGCTACAAAAACTTTTTCTTCGTGTTATCATCTCCAATAAAACGTAGTGACTCAGTGTTTTATTGATTTTATTTACTACGCAAAATTTAATACGCTTTACTATTATTGTCTTCTAAATTTACGTTCGGGTGACAAATTTATATTTTTACTTTTCGATTTTTCATTTCGATTTCTAACTTTATCAGTTAAAAATGACCAGCCTTCTGATTCACAAACCGTCGGAAGGCAACCGAAACGAAAAAAAGTTTTGCTGCTCTTTCACACCCGCGACTTTTCTTGTGTTGCCATCCTTGTCTTTTCAGTTTTATTCGTTTCTGTAGCCTTCCGATGGTTTGTGAATTAGCCCGCAGATACAAATCGAATTTTCCGCAGATTAAAAAAATGTGACATTCAGCTTATCGAAAATTTTACAAAAAAAATATTGAAATTATCATTTTTACTCTTTTACTTATAAAATCTTATGAAATTACATAATATTTTTATTTATGAATTATATTGTAATGAGTTATCCAACACTTAGGTTTAAGTAAACAAAGATGTCCTCGGCGGGATTTGAACATGCGACCCTTATTTAACCACAGCACCAAATGCATCTTAAAATACGACTCCGTCGCATAGCGGTTTAATGGATGTATTTATCAGAGATGCAGGTTCGAATCCCGCCTATGTGAATTATTGGAATATATTAATTGTGTAACAAAAACCCTACTAGTACCCACAGGAAATAACAAAAAATAATGTTTCTGCATGAAAATAAAAGAAATACTTGCTTGTTATAATTTATAGCTACCCGTCCCGGCTTCGCACGGCTATAACATGCATGTAATACATAAACCTTCCTCTTGAATCACTCTATCTATTAAAAAAACCGCATCAAAATCCGTTGCGTAGTTTTAAAGATTTAAGCTTACTAGGGATATAGGGACAGACAAAGCGACTTTGTTTTATACTATGTAGTGATAGTGATAGTGGAAATATACTCTAATTTACTGAAAATTTAATGGCCCCTCTACATGATGGCCCAGCACTGGACCAGCGAGATGGCCATGCGATGGTTGAAACGCAACTACACCATAAGGCGATAAGGAATTTCCAAGATGTGACGACACGACTATTGGCAGCTAGTCCTTAGGTAAATCCATGTTTAACATTTTGGAAATTCCCTAAACTCTTGGGTGAATTTGGGTAATTGTCCCAATATTTTTCTTATTTTTCAATTGTTTTGGTATAGTCCGTGTGTACCTGAGAGTTATTGCTACACATTAAATGCGTAATAATATTTTGTTAACGTGTATAATAATTGGCTAACTAACCTATTGTATTTGCACTGTTTATATTGATTAGGAAATTATTTACTTATATTACGTCGAATGTACTTAATGTTAAAATGGAAAATATATAAAAATATGAGCTTCAATATTTGTTTTTTAATTTATAAAAAAGACCCTGCCCTGGCTGGCAGCAGAGATATGCCTTTTTTGTCATATAGGCTCCGAAACTTCTAAACCCATTTAGATGAAACTTGGTATGAGGATACATTGATTCATTGACAGTTACATAGGCTCCTTTTTATCCCAATATTCCCACGGGATCGGGAGTTACGCCGGTGAAACCGCGGAGCAATGCTAGTACAATAATACATACAGAAACACTCAGACAAGGAACAAATATCTGACGGAAACGAACCTGCAACCATTCCCGTGGGAATTAAAAAAAAAAAAAAAAAATATTTATTTGAACATAGAACTTAGGTGATAATAACAAACAAATAAGAATCGTTCTCAGCTGCGAAAGTTGTAAACTGCGTTGCAGTGAGAGCGCCCTCCTCCAAAATTAGGTATGCAGATAGTTATATTTAGGTACATAGGTATATATGAATTAAACAAAACAAACAGTAGAGGAAATAATCGAAAGACATTGTAGTGTGGTAATTTGAGAATAAATCGGAATATCGGGTTAAAAAATGTTATTCCCAAGGTATTCTCAATAAACTGAATCGAAGTGTCGTGACATAGAGGTATCATGGTCGAAGTGTCGTGACCAAAAAAATGAAAATAAAAAACAATGGCAACATTACACCGGAAGTGAGACAAGGAGGAAATAATAATGTCTATGGTAAGTAAAACTAGTATGGCCACTCATGTGGTATGGCGGTGAAATATCATTCTTGATAAAGTATTTTGTGTTTGTAGTGCAATTTTAGTGTTTTTCGGGAAATATAAATTTGGAAGATATAAGCTAAGTAAGTATATACAATTACGTAGTAGTTGCAAATAAATGGTGAAATGACATCTAAAATCAAAGTATATGGGTTCAAGGTAACGCCAACAAATGTATTGAAACGATATTCTTGCGAATGAGAGTTTGAATCAAATGTATTGAAACATAAATATAATAGGAACTAAAACCCGGCGGAGGTTTATGTCAAGAAAGCCAAAGGCGTAAAGTAAATAAATCTAAAGATACAAACTGAATAAAGTATTGAGTACCTACACCTACTAAATACCTACCATGAGCATAAAAAATAGATGTGGGTAGGAGTAAGATTAAAGATAAAGATTCAGTGACTTGAGAGAGAGTGTGGACCTGAAATATAATAAGTAAGAGAGTATGCGAGTTAGTAAAGCAAAGAGAAGTCTCGTTAGGTTTGTAGGTAAGTATAGTTAGTTATAGGTGTTAATTGTTTCCGTATCTCTACAGGTGGTGGACTTGAGCAATGACAGATGTGATATTTAACTGTACCGAGACGCCGCATACCGCATGAGGCGATTGCGAGGAGACTAAAGGTAATCAAACTCTCATTTTAAATTATCGTTAGACTTAGCGACATGTAGGAAGTATGTGTCCGTCAAGGCTTCCTTACTAGTTCGGTCCACAAAACGCAAAGCTCTAAGTTTCATCAAAATCATACCAATCGATTCTGATTCATCAAAAACAAAAATAAATGAATAATTCTTACGAGTTGAGAACTATATTGTTTTAGTGCTCAAAAATGACGTACAGGGTCATTGGGTCATAAGTATTGCAAACTAGTTATTTTTTTCAGTTTTGGCTTCGCACTATTAGTGCATAATAGTGTCAATGTCAGGGCCATTATTCACTAAGCTTCAAGTCGTTGGGCGCGCGTGATTAGGGCGAGATTGCCATACAAAAACCTCTCCCCCTCCGCCCCTAATCACGCGCGCCCAACGACTTGAACCTTAGTGAATAATGGTACAGGTTGTACATGGTTTGTAAATAAAACACGAAATATCACAGTTATACATTTTAATAAGCGTCTGTTACATAGACGAACCAATTTTCTTTTAAAAAAAGACAATTTCGAAAATAGTTAACAAATTGCCAATTAATTAAAAAAGTACATACGTAACATCACATTCAATCTAACGTACTAGTTCTTAAACGACTATTAGGAGCCATTTTGACTTCCGGCAACAAAATAGCGGCATTCCCGCCCTAACCGTTAAATACAATTTGTGCGCCATTCGTTCTACATTCTTTCGTTCATGAGATCACACGACTTAATGTCGACATTTTTATAATGGAATGGAATACATCCGGCTAAATATGAATTTTAAAACAATACTAATTACAAATGTTTAACGAGATTAAATCAAATATATACCAAAAATAGACTTTAATAAATTGTATTAGAGTGCGTCCCAATGAAAGGTAAGCAATGTCATCACAAAGTGAAAAATATTGTGTTAAAATAGCGTGTTATTTTAATTAGACGGATTCTACCTGCTTTATACTACGCTAAGACACTGGACGACATACTAAATATATGACTATGTACTTAGACATTCATGATTATATACACGATTATTTATGGGGTTTATTTTACATAATTTTGAATTATAAAGCTATTTTGAAGATAAAAATATTCTTGCTGATTGAACACCATTTTTACAGGATCAATGGCTCAAATAACTTAGGATAGGAGCCATTTGTATATGAGCCATTGAACACTTTTACAATATTATATACAATAATATAATAGTGCGATGATTATATTATTTTTAATTACAGTGAAAATATAGATCAATAATTATTTATAATACAGTTGTGATGTGAAAAAACTTTGAAGCCTGTTATTTGTTGACATGTTTTTTCATTTATTTTACGATGAACAACACAGATTTTTTTTACATAGACACAAACAATTACAAGAATAAAACAGCGAAACGTACGTATTTACGTACAAACGTACAAATTTAAAGTGACACGTATTTTTTAAACACTTATACGAATAAGAGACTTCTTGGTCATTTTATCCAGCCTTTTTCCGGCAAGTTACAAGTTAATATTAGTAGATTAAGAGATTTTGTGTTTTTACTAATACAGGGTAATGTACCAATATCCCGTTAGGCGTTTGGCCACAAAAGGGAAGCATAGCCTAACATTTTTTGGCTTAAAATTGTACTAGACAAAATTTACTTAGATTTTCTAACGTACTAAAAAAAACCTTAGGAATAAAAATTACGTCTTGATGATAGATTGACGTATAATTGCGATTCGCTTAAAAAAATTAAAATCTAATCGCGACTTTACACATTTTTAAAACTTTGATCTTTAGTTATGTAAAAATATGTCTTCCAAAAAAGAAGTCATACATGTCTCATTTGATATCATTTAAAAAAATGATGTTTGTGAAAACGTGTCTCACACCCGCGATTAGTTTATTTATACAAAAAAATGATCTTAAACTCGTATTTTTTCATAAATTTTACTAGTAGGTGTAAACACACCTACTAGTTACCCGATAAGCCAGGAAGACTACTGGGGTAAGGTTCTATATTATCATAATATTCTAGCAAAAAATAAATAACGCAAAAGAATATACCTAAGCATAATAGAGGGAGAAAGCAGGGCCGTATTTAGACTAGGGGCAATAAAGAATGAAAATCTTCAAAGCAAAATTAAAAAACTGTCCAAGACGCGTGGCAAGGATTACACTATTAGTAATTCTATATCTATTAAATATTTATAACGTTTAATTTTACAAAAGTTTTTCTGCCTACACCAATTACTAATTCATATCTCTGGTTTTGGCCTCAAATTATTAATTTAACAACAACCACAAGTATACGAACGAACACAAACAAAGCACAAATAGCTAAGTAGAATACAAGAATTATTTAATTGAGATTTATTATCTTTTGAACAGTAAGCGTACTTATTAAATAGCGTCGATTAAAAAAATATATTCTAGTTACACAGGTCATGTGACTGTTAAACGTTTTCTCCTTTGTTTGTCTATTATTATTTATGGGACGATTTATGTCCCAGTGGTTGCCAACCTGGTACCAACGGGTACAATCCAAAGGGTTAGAATCGAAGATGTTTTTAGATCTAGAACCACTAGTCAAAAACATGACCTACAAGAACATATTCTTTTTTTGAAAGAACCTTACCATTGAAGCAGCCTATATAATAAACTCCTGGCTCACCGGATGCGGCAGCTAGCTGAGTTCAGAGTAGGCAGGCGGCGGCGGGGACTCCCGTCCCGGCATCAGGACTGCTATCTTGTACGGGGGCGGAGCCTCTGGGGATTCCGTCGGCGGACCGGGTCGGTCTTGCAAGAGCGTGGCTAGGGAAATGTCTTCCGATTGTTCCGAGGATTGTTGTTGCTGAAACGAACAACGAAAACATGAGGAAAATTGAATTGATCAAAAAATGCATTTTAAGCATCTGTCATTAAATTACTGTTAGTGCCTCGCTGTTTTATTCACATAGTCGCGACCGATCTCGTGGGATTATCGGGATAAAAAGTTGTCTATGTACCTCCAGCTATCTACAAAGTTTTATTACAATCAATTACGTAGTTTTGAAGAAATAAACAACACTCACTCACTCACTCACAACAGACACCCCAAACTACACACATAACTTTCACATTTATAATAGTATTAGGACAGGATAGGATTGTTTTGTATTTGTGTGTGTGTATACCTGATGATGCCTCGCAGTAGAGGATACCCTGTCGGGCGGGAAGGGCGGAGGCGCGGGGGGCGCGGCACGACACAGCGACAGCGCGCACCCCACGCCGCACACACACGCCACCGCCGCGCACACTACCGTCGCCTCCGACCCGGACGAGTTATCACGAACCACCTACAAACATGTTAACAGATAGATATTAGAACACACATAATATGCATTTTCAATAAAAAGTGTTTAACAAAAAATAAAACTAAAGTACATTACAAACATAGGCACCTAATCAAATATATAACAAAAATAATGCAATTGAACAAATTAAATCCCCTTTGTTCCTTATAATATTCTACCTGGGTTTGACATAAAAAGCTTTACAGCCCTTATAGATGGAACTTGTTGCAAGATAAATTTAAATGAATTGAATGTAGTTTATTTTATTTCATTTAACAACGATTCAGTTCAGAAAAACATTAAATTAAATGGAATAACAAAAAATTGTTAATAAGTATGTTTTAAAATTACATTATGCTAATAATCAAATGTTGTACCTACCTGTTTATCGAAGTAATACTTGGCACCAGCTAGGAACATGGTGGCCAACGCGAAAGACACCAGCATCCCAAACTTCAAATGAGGCGCCATCATCGGGGAATTATGGAACCCTAACGCCGCCGACCGCAACAAAGTGTCGGGAGTGACGCTCCGAGCGGCAGCCAGGCTCGCGATGGTTGGCTGAGGAGGCTCCAGTGGTATCTCCACGTAGATATCATCGTTCTGGCGACGATTACTCGTGTGAACCGCTGGAACTGGTGGTGGCCTGCGATAAAAAAAACAATTATCAAATTGTAAACACGAATGAGAAAAGGTAAATATGTTTAGTTTTTTACTGATGTGTCGAGTAAATCAATCCAGATGACATCAAACGATTACCTACCCGTAAACAAGAGCAACATCACTATGTCCCTCAAACGGAGACTCGTATAAATACAATTTCTGTAACATCCACATTTTTCACAACGAAATACACTATTTGACGGACGAGACCGTCGCCCGCGCAGGTACTGCGGATACTACGAAAGATGTTTGTGTACAACTGACTGGTAATTGTGATGCCTGTTGTGGTGCCTGTGCGGGCGGCGCGGCGGGCAGTCGACTGCCGCGAACCGGTGCACCGGCGCCGCCATGCCTTTGCGCCCGCCCACGCCGGCCCCACCGCCCGCGCACACGCGTCCTCGCGCCCGCCCTGTACGATAAATAATTTAATAAGTTAATATTAATCTGCATAATCTAAATATTCAGTATTATTTTTTCTTATTATAAGATATGCTAAAAACCTATGATAAAAAACGTGTAAATGTTTTACCGGCAGAGAACAGAAATAAAGGGTTTTTCAAAAAAACATGTTTACCTGCAAAAAAAGGCTCATTTCCGCTTATAAAAATGTATACCTGCAGACAAAGACGAGGGCACCCTGTGGCGGCCGGTGTAGGCGCACTGGCTACGCTTGTCTATCCAGAAATGCATCGGAACGCTTGCGCCGCGCACGCGCCGCTTACGATTCAGACACCGAAAAGCAAAGCAGTGCCTTTTACCATGACTGGTGGTATGGGCTAGAATTTAGAGAAAAAACTACCTAAAACTGTTGCTTAAATTCTGGCCCTTAATCAATTGTTGTTATTCTAATCAGTCTTTGTGACAGAGGGCGCTGTTTATGACATATAAATTTAATGAGCCAAACACCCTGTTCGTATATGTTCGTATTTGTTCAACAAATATTGTTGCTTATGTGGTATGGTTGATTTGAACAAAAAAAAATAATACTTTTACCCAATTAGTGAGGATATGTTTACCTTAAAAAATTGCGTGATTACCCTTGAAATTTTACGAATAACTGTCTACCTAAAGGGACGCAGCGTATTATAAGCACGCGAACCAAAAATAAGCATGCGTAGGTAATTCATTTATGTACCACCTACCCACCTACATAGTAGGTAGGTACCCCCTAACATTATTTATATTAGATAATCTATCTAATCTAATATAATATATAAATTACGTGTCACGTTGTTTGTGCGCGATGGACTCCTAAACTACTTAACCGATATCAATCAAATTTGCACACCGTGTGCAGTTTGATCAAACTTGAAAGATAGGATAGCTTACCTATATCTTAATTTATCCCGATATTCCCACGGGATCGGGAGTTACGTGGGTGAAACCGCGGAGCGCAGCTAGTATAATATAGATTTAATCTACCTAAGTATTAATTGTTAATGTTTTGTTTTTGTAGTAAAGTAGGTAGGTACCTACAGTGAATGATTTTGCTTTATTGATTTTTCAGCAAAATTCGCGTAATATAGGTCACAGGGGTCAGGGACTTATTTTACTTAGTAACCAGCCAATTTTTATAATAAAATGAAACTATTTTCAAGCAAATAATTGCACCAAATAATACGATAAATAGTATATAAGGTCGAGTCTTTAAATAGCTGAGAAAATAAAATGATCTCACCTCAACAATCCATGTTTATTTTCGATACGAAAAGGTCGTCAATCCGGAATATTTAAACACAGAAATACTTCCCACTTTATATACGACACTCTCGACAATAATATACAGATACACTAATTTCTAACAAAACAAAATAAATTAAAAACTATCTCATTATTTTTACAGCAAAATATATTTCGCGAATTCCATGTTGCAAAATTAAGTACAGGATTAATTTTATTTCCAGCATGAAATTAATGTACAATAAAAAATTATGTTCATTTTGTATTATATTTAATGAATTTTAAAGTATTTTATTTAATATTAAAATAACATTTTACCACGCTTGGCTGTGATTGACAGCCATTAGTGGGCGGGGTGCGCGGCGCACGCAACGCAAACATAGCAATCGGAACTGCCAACCTAGAGCACTGAAATAAAATCAATAATGTTTCGTGTGGCTTCCAGTGAATGAATTTCTGAACGAAACGGAAAATCTCAGCTACCAATCATTTTCACGTGAAAATTCAAAGAGGGTGTTTTTTTGCACGATGCCCTTTTAAAAACAACATAAAATGCCTTTACACCAAACCTATAAACTCTTGGTGACAGGTAATTTGTGATGTCCTATGATAGAAAGCTTCATGTTTCTTTGAATACCCCGTTTCCGAGGCGCTTTAGAAGTTGGTGTACACGCATTATTTGTCCCCGTAATGCACTCTATCGATAGGTATGGAATATGGATCTATATCATATATCTGTTGTGTCTAAATAAGTAGGTATACAAATTTCCCTGATTTTGTCTCAGTTAAATTATGTACCAACTATCACCTAATTAACTCAGGACACACCAGAAAAAAAATCAAACCGGCTTCGAATAAAGGAAAAATAACTGCAACTACATAATCTGAAATCAGGATAGTGTTATGTATATTATATAGATTTAGTTAAGTATCACTTTTTGGGAGCTTGTTGCACATTTTTATTTTTAGAGTTTGTACCTAAAGGGTAAAAGCGGGACCCTAGACTCCGTCTGTCTGTCTGTCCGTCCGTCTGTCTGTCACCAGGCTGTATCTCATGAACCGTGATAACTAGACAGTTAAATTTTTTTACAGGTTATGTATTTCTGTTGCCGCTATAACAACAAATACTAAAAACAGAAAAAAAATATGTGGGGAACATGGTACGGACGGACGGAACTTTTCGTGCGCGTGTCTGACTCTCACTTGGCCGTTTTTTTTTATTGATAATAATTTTTGCACCATCAGTTCTTCTTTGCGAGTCGATTCCTTTTTTTCGGTCAGTTGAACTTCCCAATAGAATATACAGGGTGAATTTTTTATGTGGGCCTTCAGGGCTATATCCTAAACTATGATAGATAGCGAAAAATGCTGAAAGGAGTTGCGTGCCCGATTTTGACAAAAACTAAAACTGCATCATTAGATTTTTGAAAAAGTCATTTCCCTAGCCGGGAATCGAACCAGTTGATTTTTCAAAAAAATAACCATCCTATATTTTTATACCAATCGATAGTGTTGCTGATAGAGATCAATTCCTGGAAACAAACATAGTATGGCAAAACAAAAGAAATGGCTGAATTTTGTAGTTTTCTGCAATTTTCATCTTTCTGTCTCTGGCAAAACAATAGTGTGAGACATAGAGGACAAGTGATATTATTCTAAATATTATAAAAAAAGTTTTAAATGAAATTCTTTACATAAAATTTGTAAAAACAGTTCATATTTTTAGTGCAGCAGTTTGTTACGTCATTGGCCATACCTCCTCACTGCATTATTTTTTAGGGATGGTTGTATGAAAATTACAAAAGATTACTAAAATGAGCTATTTCCTTTAATTTGCCAGACTATGTTTGTTTCCAGGAATTGATCTCTATTAGCAACACTATCGATTGGTACAAAAATATAGGATGATTATTATTTTGGAAAATGAACGGGTTCGATTCCCGGCTAGGGAAATGACTTTTTCAAAAATCTAATGATGCAGTTTTAGTTTTTGTCGCAACTCCTTTCAGCATTTTCTTATGGTTTAGGATATAGCCCTGAAGGCCCACATAAAAAAATCACCCTGTATATATATTTTATTATTATCAATTGAAATATTTGGAACTTATGTCACTAAGTGAACATGTCAGTAAGTAAATATATTTTGAAAAAGATTTCATTTTTTTTGTAATCTTTGATGTACATTAACCGAGAAGCCAAGAGACTCTAAAGTTCTAAGATATTCTAGCAAAATAAAAATAACGTAGAAAAAGTAAAGCAGCACTCAAAAAAAATACAGGACCGTATTCAGGATTAGGGCAAAAGAGATGAAAAAAATCGAATCTTATCAAACCTTACCACATAAGCATCCTATACAATTAACTACAGCTAGCTGAGCTCGGAGTAGGCAGGCGGCGGTGAGGGTTCCCGCCCCGGCATCAGGACTGCTATTTTGTACGGGGGCGGAGCCTCCGTGGACTCTGTCGGCAGAGTCGACGGAGCCCTAATATTCTCTTGTGGTTCCGAGGATTGTTGTTGCTGGAACGAAATTGATCGTTGAACACACAGTGTAACTAAGTAAGTAACTATATAGGCTCGTGTTATTGTGGGCCGATAACGGAAGAAGATATGAAAAAAAAATAAAGATGAAAATGTAAGAAATAGTAATGAAATTAGTTGAAATTTAATACCTACAGAAATACTTAATCCTTCTATTCAAACCTACCCTGATTAGGTAGGTACATATATTTTATTTATTCTTGTGCTAGGTAATAATAATATATAAAAGTTTAGAACCTGAGGTTGCGTAGCAATAGGAGTCACTCTGGCAGCCTGCGCAGATGGAGCGGGGGGCGCGGGTGGTGCAGGAGCCCCGGGTGGTGCAGCGCGATACAGCGACAGCGCGCACCCTAGGCCGACGGCGCACACGCATGCCCCCACCGCGCACAACACTGCCCCACTCACCACCGTCTGCTCCGACCTCGATGAGTGGATGTACGACTCGCGGGCCGCCTTTGTGTAACACAAATGATGTCAAAAGGTTTTTACGAAATAAAGTATGTTATAGTCGTTTTCAATGATATTCTAACTTTTTATAAACATTTAAGAACATAAAGTAACTATTAAAGGAACCCTCTGCCGTCTAAACGATTCAACTACACCTCAGTAAAAAACTGCAGCAAATGAGTAATCTGTCATAACGCTGGCTAGTATGTGATTGAAAAATAACTGATTGCCAACAATGGCAGCCTCCTAAAATATTAAGTAAAAACGGTTGTCTGTTTCCGGACGATAATTTTACGTGATAACGTCATAAGAAAACATTGATGGTAACCATGGCAACGATAAAACGTTGCTATAGTTACCTTGTCAATAACATGAGGCGTTCCAGTAACGACGCGTGACGTCACACTTTTTTGAGATTGCAGGTGTTCAGGTGTGGGGTGTAAGGGGTTTCGCATAACATCTTAGGGACCCTAGCCAACCTTACCTGCTCGTGGTGCACCCTGCTAACAAACAAACGAGGCTCTGGCAAACAGTCTACCAACCCGCAAATAGACCAGCGTGGTAGACTTAATTGGTCTAAACCCTTAACATTATGAGTACAAGCATAGCAACGATGCCCCCAGTGCCCGGCAACTCCAGTGGTTGCGTTGGTGGTGTTGATGGGCATCGGCGCAGTCCTGGAGCGGGGGGCCAGGTGAATCTCCGGGCGGGATCCCACCATCAAACGACTCCGGCTCACGTTATAAAGGATACCGATTTGCTTAACGTTCTTACATACAACGTTCGTTCACTTTCAAAAACCGAATATCTTTTAGAACTAGAAGAAGCATTGCAAAAAGTAAAATGGGACATAGTCGGTCTGGCCGAAGTTAGAAGATTGGGGGAACAAACGGAAGAAAGAGATGATGCCGTCTTTTTCCGCTACGGAGAAACCAGTGGTTTGCACGGTGTTGGTTTTCTTGTCGCTAAGAAGTGGAAGGACAATATCATCGAGTTCAAGGCCTACTCAGAACGCATTGCAGTTCTAAAATTTAGGTTAACACCAACCAAAACCCTCAATCTCGTACAAGTATACGCACCAACATCTACAGGGTATACCGACGAAGATGTGGAGGAATTCTACGATCTACTGAACAGGGCATATGATGAAAACAGAGGAACCTGGACCATAATACTCGGAGATTTTAACTCGAAAATAGGCGCCCGACAAGACCTGGACTGCCCTAGAGTAATAGGTAAATATGGCACTGGCATTAGGAATGAAAGAGGTAGCCGATTACTCCAATTTGCGTTTGGCCATCATTTACGCATCTCCAATAGTTTTTTCAAAAAAGCCCCACATCGACGTTGGACATGGTTGTCACCCAATAATTACACCCGAAATGAGATCGACTTTTTCCTAACACCTGATTTACAAATGATCAAGGATATAACGGTTTTAAATAAAATAAATTACAACTCTGATCATAGACCGGTTCGGGCGAAAATTCGTTTCGATTTCAAAATTCATAGGGCTAAGCTTTTTAGCAAAAATCACTACAGACCTTCAAAAGATATTCTTATACATAACAAAGATAGATTTAACTTAGAATTGTCAAACCGATTTAATGACCTGAAATTGGATGAAATGGATACAGAAGGGCAATACGAGGCAATTGTCTCAGCTATTCAGAGTAGTAGTAGTAAAATTAAAACACCGAAATATAAAACACAATTACTGAGAGATAGATCTAAACAACTATTAGAAGAAAGAAAACTACTAACAAAGAACACCAGAGAATATAGTAAAGTAGACAGAGAGGTAAAGCGCAGCATAAGGAATGATATCAGACATTACAATTCCCATCTAGTCCAAGTAGCAATAGAGAACAACAGATCACTAAGAATCGCAAAGAAGGGAATATCGAAGGGTAGGACTTGGATTAATTGCCTCAAGGATTGCAACGGTATTAAGCACAACAGTAGAGATAAAGTAATGTCAATATGTACAGACTATTATAAATCACTTTACTCCGACAATACGACTGCGATTGAAGTGTCAGAGTATTCTCTCCCGGATCACATACCTTACATAACCGAATCTGAAGTACGCAAAGCTCTCAAATGTATGAAGTACGAGAAAAGCCCAGGCCAAGATGGTGTCACCACTGAGGCTCTTAAAATAGGTTCTCCTAGTTTGTTGCCCAGTGTTATACATTTATTCAACAGAATCTTAGAAACTGGAAATATACCGGCCAAGATGTGTCACTCGAACATCATACTACTTCACAAAAAGGGGGAAAAGTCTGATATTAATAACTACAGACCCATTAGTTTATTATCCCACCTTTATAAACTATTCATTCGCGTCATACTAAACCGCATTGATGGTGATTTAGATCTGCACCAACCACCTGAGCAAGCTGGTTTCCGGCGAGGTTTTGCAACAACAGACCACCTCCAAGCTTTGAACCAAATCATAGAGAAGTGCAATGAGTACAATAGACCAATCTATATAGCTTTCGTTGACTATACAAAAGCGTTTGACAGTGTAAAGCATGACGCAGTTTTCAAAGCCCTAAGTAACCAACATATTGACAACACCTACATCAGTATGCTTAAACTCATTTATAAAAACAGCACCGCAGATATTAAGTTGCAGACCTCAGGTTCACCTTTCCGTATAACAAAGGGCGTTAAGCAGGGCGACCCCCTCTCTCCTAAACTCTTTACAAGCGTTCTGGAAGAAATATTGAGAACCTTGGCCGAACCATGGGCGCAGCTCGGCATCGTTGTCGACGACAAGAGGCTCACCAACCTCAGGTTTGCCGATGATATCGTCTTGTTCGCTCCATCGGCATCCGAACTCCAAAGAATGCTCCAAGACCTGAGCAGTGCGAGCCTTGAAGTGGGACTTGCGATGAATCGGTCAAAGACGCAGGTCATGACCAACAGCACGAGACGTAGGGTCGCGGTTGATGGGCAAGAGATACAATATGTCGACGAGTATACCTACTTGGGCCAGATAGTGTCTTTCGAAAACAGGCAAGATCGAGAAATTGATCGCCGCATCGAGAATGCCTGGAAAGCCTACTGGTCCATGAAAGAGTTTATGAAGGGCGACCTTCCGATGTCACTTAAACGCAAGCTCGTCGATATGTGTATCTTGCCCATCCTAACCTACGGTGCTCAGACCTGGTCTTTGACCGAACATCAAAAGTCCAGACTCAAGGTTTGCCAAAGAGCTATGGAGCGCAGCATGCTCGGTGTAAAACGCATCGACCGAGTTCGAAACACCACTCTTCGCTCGAAGACGGGGATAGCCGATGTAGGGAGTAAAACTGCCAATCTCAAATGGGATTGGGCGGGTCACGTGAGTCGAATGAATCCCGACCGGTGGGCTAGGGTCGTCACGCATTGGGTGCCGGAGGACGGACGTCGGAATCGAGGCAGACCCCGTAAACGATGGCGTGACGATCTTGATGCATTTGACACAGACTGGATAAACCTTGCCCAGGACCGAAATGCTTGGAGAGATGTTAGGGAGGCCTTTGCCCAGCAGTGGGACGATATAGGCTAACAAAAAAAAAAAAAAAAAAAAAAAGGTGTTCACCAATTTATAAAACGTTATCACGTCAAAAACTGTTTCAGAAACTGCCTTTACCTGTCGATCGAAGCCATACTTGATTGTAGTTAGTAAAACGATTGCCAGTGCGATAAACACTAGGGTCGCGAGCTTCAAATGCCGCGCCATTGTTGCCGAACGTTGGAGTTCTAACGCGGTTTCTCGTAATACCATGTCGCGAGTGCCTCTGCGGGCAGTTGCCACAGTTGTCATAGTCGGCTGATGACGACGGTCTAGACCTATATCCACGAAGACGGCATCGTTCTGACCGCGACTGCTCGTGTGAACTGCTGGAACTAGACGTGACCTGAGATGAAACAGATGTATGATCAATTTTTCAGTTAGTCCTTCTAAAAAACCAATAAGACAGGCTTGCAAAATGTAAGTTTTCCAACTTTCATTAAGTTTATTTGAAAATCAACAAATTATTTTAATTATAAGTCTAGCAGATGTGACATAGGCAATGCTATTTTCCAGCTATACAACCACGTACCATAATGAATTTAAAAACGTTAAACTATTTATTGTAAAGAACTGACTACCTGTGCAGATGCCGCGGCGGTCGTGGTGGCCAGTCGACTGCAGCAAACCGGTGCACCGGCGCCGCCATGCCGGCGCTAGCACCCGCCCGCGCCACTTCCAGCAGCAACGCCCGTGCACACGCGCCCTCACGCCCACCCTGTGCGATGTTTTAAATAATAATATACTAAAAGGTTCTCAAAATCATCCTGTTTAAGTAACTAATCTACATAAAATTTTACATCGGCAGCACCACTTACCTCCTATTGGTTACGGGATAAAAAAAACCTTAAAAAGATATTTAAAAGTCATACTTAATACATTTTTTCTTAATGAATACCTTGTTTCTTCATTTTGTTGTATTTTATTTTAGTTTAAATTTAATTAAGTAACTTCATTTTCTTTTGATTTTATTTTAATTTTATAAATGTTTCTACAATAATTGATAAATTGTAGCGCAGAAATACCTGCATACAAAGACGAGGCACTCTGTATCTGTTTGTGTAGGCGCACTGGTTACGCGTGCCTATCCAGAAATGCATCGTAACGCTGCGCCTGCGCCCGCGACGCAACACCGCGGCCGCCGACCGACCGCGCTCGCGCTGCACGACCACACAACACTACACTCCTATACTATATAGAGAACACGACTCATATGAGTCTGACATGCCTTTACCATTGACGATTGAATTAAAAATTCTACCCAAATAGGTAGGTACCAAAGTTCTAACAATGTATTGTAATGTTTAATACTGACTTAAAATACACTGTCGTGTGTATACATATATATTTTAATTATTTACTCGTCCATCCTGACGCCGCCGTACATGTCCATACACACATCCGGTGAAACGAATCCCTACACTATAAGAACCAAAGACCCTGTACGAGTTGGATAAAATAATAATAATATGGTCCCAAAGTTATGGTGTTTTTTATTGTATCAATGGATTGGGTAGGTAAGTATTATAAGTATATTTTATTAATAAAAAAATAATAATAAATAATAAATTTATTTATTTCAACAAACTTACGAAAAAAAAAAAAATACTAATCTAATCTAAAAAAAAAAAATCTTATGTTTAAAAAAATAAAATGAATGAACCAATGAAAATAGTAACCTAAAAATGTAATATTTGTAATTCCGTTGTTGCTTGTTCTAGGAAATTGAGTCAGTTTCATGTTTATTTTCGCAGGGTTGGTAGGTACTTATTACCTTACAAAATCAATCCAGAAAATAAAAATACAGAAAATGTCTCAATTTTAATAAAACCAGCGATAGTGATGTAGGTATTCAACACTTTCGCTCAACCATTTATTGCTAAGAAAACAAATCAAACTGATCAAACATAAAAAAAACTTGGCTTTATAAGTAGGAAGGAAGGTGAGGGAAGTACATAGGTACTTACAGTTAAATATTTTTTCAGGGATTCTTGCTAACTTAATCTTGGTCAAACTGTTGAATGAGATATTAAATTACTACATTTTGAAATACAATTTTGTTCTTTTTTACCACGTTCCTTGGCTGTGATCAGCTGTGTTTGTCAACTAGTGGGCGGGCGATGTGCCGGCGGGCGCGGCGCGGCGGCGCGTCGGAAAATCAATACAAAAGCAAACTGCGTATATTTTGATAATTCTATTTTCTAGTTATTTAATGATATAACGAAACGAAACGTCATCGAAATAACTTTGTATGTTTGTAACTTGGAGACAAGGACAAGTTTTATTAAGTGGGCCAAAAAGTTATTATTCAAAAATGCCGCCACGTCAATCGAGTTTCCGGAAATTTCGATGGATTCGTTCATAAACATTAACCGGTTTGAGAAGAATAGCCAACATAACAAAACTAATGAATAAACGAACGACTAGCAAAGTTCCTTTTGCAAATTCCAATGTTTTAGCTAGCTTAAAACTCGTAAGATTATTTTAGAAACGCTTAAAAAAAAGTCACCTAGAATTTATTATTAATACTTTTATTATTGAATATTTGCTTGCTCAATTCCTATACAACATGTCAGAAATATCAATTTTTGAACGAAAAAAAAGAAGTATAAATACCCCCACTGCTGCCAACGTTCCCGAATTTTAATTTAACTTCGTTTTTGATGGTCGTGTTGTGAGTGCGTTGAGTGTAAAAATCGTAATATTTTTGTTTATTGAATTTTTATTGCCCCAGCGTTAACTTAGTGCGTACAAAATGACACCTACGAACCATACAAGATCACATGGACGTAGTCGCTTCGATAGATCTGCTAGACCTTTCTGCCAGTGTTGTAGTAAACGAACTGCTCCGATGCCCTGGAAACAACTTAGTGCTTGCAAATGCGGCGAAGACATGTCTGGAGGTGAGTAGAGATGGACGGCATTTGGTCTATATCATCTAGAAACACTCCTTTCATTTCACATAGGAACAAAATCCTCTTGCATTTCCATCCATCAATCAGTCACATAACAAATATCCAATGATTAAAATCTACAAAGTTACCGATCACTCTCAAGTTTTTTCCTCGACTCACTCGACAATGGCAGAATTACGTCTGTCAACAATCAGCCATACAAAAAAAAGTTAAAGCTACCTTACATAACAGTAAATGAATGGAAGTGGCAGCACCCGAGCGAGTCAGGCACCAGCTGGGTGGTAGTGAGCGAAGATCAGAGCCAGGTCACATTCCACCCGTCATACAGCTCCGGGACGGCTGCAGTCCGAGGGGACACACCTATGAGACACAACTACCACTACTATTGGGAGGTCAAGATGTTGACGGATACCTACGGCACTGACATTGTAAGTACAATCAGAGACAGCCTTTAATATCCTACAAACACAATGGTCCAAATGAAGAGGCTAAGTGCGGAAACAACCCCGTAAAACTAAACTAATATCCTACATTATATTTTGTAATTCCATACATATTTTATTCCTAATCTATGTTCTTGAAATACTGCCAATAGTATTAGTTCTAAGTATCTTAACCACCCTTCACTACTACTCTCAGCACCAAAATGGGGATCAAATGCAAGCATTTTATTGCTGACAGTTGCCTGTCAAGCATACTAGTATTATTAGACTGACTCATACTGAATCATCAAGTTATTATGGCTCAGTTTCACCTCCTCGGGGTCCTCAGGGCCCACCTTAAATAAGCCCATAGTTTAAAAAGACTGGATTTAAAATTTTTGTGGTATGAACATTATGTCCATTTGCAAACATCCTAAAACTGAGTGATCTGTCTGCTTTCAAACTCTTTGTTGTATAAAACACAAGAACCATTGTGTTAAATGATAAGGTTTATTTACTATCATACTAATCCTATTTGTTTATCTAAATAGGAAACAATGTAGGTAGCAGACATTGTTCCAAATCTTATCCATAAATAGATACATGTTTATTTATATACATACTAACTCCATTCTGTGGAATCATGATTCTGTGAAAATAAATAAATAAATATTTCAGGACATATTACACATCGCCATCCAGCCCCAAGTTAAGCAACTTAATGCTTGTGTTATGGGTGCCAGATAACGGATAAACTACTTTTTTTTTTTTTTTTTTTTTTTTTTTAATATATACATATTATACATATAGGAAACACCCAAAACCAGAAACAAGAATTTATGGTCAGCATAAATACTTGTTCCCGGCGGGAATCGAACCCGCAACCTTCTGCGTCGCAGTCAGTTCGCCCGACGCGCCACAGAGGTCGTCAAAAAAATATTAAAATAAATATTAAAATATTGGAATAAAACTAATAAACCTTTGTAACAACGGCATTCCTAAAGAAGCTTGATGTCACGCAGACAATCGTAAAATCTTATCTTAGTTTGTTAGTGGATTCATTCGACTCACATGACCCCCACTCAATCCTACTTGTTGGCTTGGCAGGTTACCTACCTAAATAAAATTAACTATACAGGGTTATTGGAAATTAATTGACACGGCGTTAAGGGCTTCTTCTGTGCACCTTAACAAACAACTTTTGTTCTACGACTTTTGTCGAAACTTAATACATATCCCAAAAAAAATATTTAAGTGTTTCTCGTACTGTCTGGTAATTTTCTATGTCTATGCGGCAAGTGCGCGCGCGCGATCGGCACGGGGAGCACTGCGTGCGACCCGATCGGGTTGTGCCATACCTACTATGATTGATTCTGTGACGTAGACGTAGAGTTGAGTATTATTTGAACTGTTGGATTTAATTTTTTATTTTTGTATGGAATATTTTTATAATGAATTTCCAAAAGTCGTAGAACAAAAGTTGATCGTTAAGGTGCACAGAAGAAGCCCTTAACGCCGTGTCAATTAATTTCCCTAAAACCCTATAGTAATAAGTTTTAAAAATAATGTAAATAAATTATGTCCAAAATATTATAATAGATCTAGAAGTTTGCTAGGGCAAACAATTTTGTCAGCAGGGCAGGACCTATAATTAATTAAAATAACCCATACTTTACAGACTAACCTACCTACATAATTACATAACTTATCATTATATAAACACGTATTACGAAGACGGAAGGCTATACGATTTTCAAATTGTAAAAATATTAAGTACCAAAAACACGAGTTTCCAAATCCCACTTCCGTGTACAAAACATTTCTGTTAGAAGAACTAATTGGCAAACTCTACGCTGTATGTCTGGAATATTGCCAAATTGTATGTTGTTAACTGTTTGTTTATAAGACTTTCAAGTTCATGGGCCAGATAACGTATTGAATACTTTTCTTTTGTTAAAACACACTTATTACGTTGGCAATCAGTGCCTCGATTCCCTAAGGAGTCGTTGGCCGTGTGTGATGAGGGTGCGATTGCCATACAAAAACTGCTCCCCCTTCGCCCCCTCAGTGAACCTTAGGGAATAAAGGCGCTGGAGTTATTGCTCCGTAATCACACACGCCCGACGAATTATACCTCTGTGAATCGGGGCACAGAATCGACAACGTTGGTCGGACAATCCGAACGCATCAACCGTCACATTGATTTGGCAGAGTTTATGACATTTTCTCTATAATATGTCTCTACGCCTGATGCAAAGACATATTATACATAATTTTCTTCGTAAAAGGACTGGGCAAGTGGACCAATGAAACATTACAATCATGCCCCAACCATTCTTAGTTTGATATGTCAAATTATCAACCTTAAGTTTGACAACAGATATTTGTTGTTGCGGGATCTGGAAAAAATCAAAGGCTCCGATGCCTGATCCTGATACTCCTGATCCCGTGGGAAAATGGGAATAAAAAGCCGACGTTACTGTTAGTGAATCAATATATCCTCATACCAAGTTTCATCAAAATCGGGCCGGTAGTTTCGAAGTCTATTCGTTACAAACAAAAAACTTTTCCTCTTTATTATTATGATTAATATTAATGCTTTATTTCCAGATGGTAGGCGTAGGTACAGAGAAGGTGAACATCTCCGACTCCCAATACAAGTTCACGTCCCTTCTCGGTCAAGACGCGGAATCGTACGGGCTGTCTTACACCGGCGCGGTACGACACAACGCTACAGTGGAGCGCGACTCGCCGGGCTTCTGTCGCGGGAGCATTGTGGGCGTCAAGGTTGATCTGTGGGCTGGTACGCTGGAGTTTTATCTCAATAGGAAGTCACAAGGTAAGGGTTGCTTTACTTTAAGGACAGTCGCGCGGCGAATGATGACTTCTGGTGGAAAGTAGAAGAGTATGCGCAAAACACAATATTGAAAGAAAGATTTTTTTTTCTGAACTGTACGTACATACTCATAAAAATAACAAACAAGAAAAAGTAGTACAGCGCCCAGGAAATAGGTTTGTCCTCAGCACGATGCTAGAAGCTGATTATCAGGACGAACCTTAATATTCTAATCAAGTTTGTTTAGATATTTTCATATAAATATCGATTTCTGCGCATACTCCTTCCATTTACCGCAGAGGTCATCATTCGCCGCGCGAACTACCAGCGTCCTACTCGATTAACCTACCATAGCTACAGTTGCGGATGTCAATAAAAAAACTGCAGTCCTAATTGGATGAACAGCGCTTCCTGTGCTACTAACGTGAGCATACTGAAAATGCTTAGATTCATATCTATTTCGGATCTTATCTACGACTGGGAGCACATAATATTATGATAGGGTTATCGATTTCTACTTTTAATCATCTCTAAAGTTATAACAATCCCTACTTCCCTTATATATTATTACTAGCTGCGCCCCGCGGTTTCGCCCGCGTAATAATTTTCTGCGCAATTTTCTTAATTGTTCATAAGAACTTTCTCCTGATAATAACAAACAAAGAATGAGTGAATTCGGTCCAGCCGTTCATGCGAGATGCGATGAGAAAGGAAAATAGAGGTGAGCGCACACCTAGCCACACCGCACGCGCCGCAGTCGCCGCAGCGAAGGAAATCCCTAAGGACGATGCTGATGACGTCACCAACCCCGCGCTGCACACATACAAACGAAGACTGCGGCGCGTGCGGCGTGCTCACCCTAAGGATTCATTTTTAACCAACTTCAAAAAAAGAAGGAGGTTCTCAATTCGGTTTAGCAGAGCATATACGCTTACAAGTATTCTGTCATTTCAGCTAATTACACAAAACCTTATTGAATTATATACCTATGTTCTATATACCTTCTTTATGATAGAACCTCAGATAAAGACAGGCGACTCTAATCCCGGACTTAACGCGGGTTAAACCGCGGGGCGCAGCTACTATACGATAAGAAAAAGAGAATCAAACACACGATTTCAAATGTGTTTAACAATATAATAATTAACAATGCAATTAAAGTAATGTGTCGCGACTCGCGTGCGACATACATCATTACCTACCTATTTATACGTTGTATGAATTATAGGAAAATCAAAGAGATTGAAAACACAATGAATACAGATGACATTAGAACATTTTTCATAGGGTTTCGTAGGTAGGTAAACATTTTAGGGTTTCGTACCCAAACGGTAAAAACGAGTGCCTTTTACTAAAACGTCACTGTCCGTCCGTCTGACTGTCGTTAGGCGGTATCTCATGAACCGTGATAGCTAGACAATTGAAATTTTCGCAGATGATGTATTTCTGCTGCCGCTATAACAGAAAACAGAATATACTAGTACGGAATACTTCGTGTGCGAGTCCGACTCACAATTGACCGGTTTTTTGTTGTTTTAAATTCATAAATTCGTTACTGTTGCCCGTTCTACTTCTGGTTAATATTATGTTGAAAGTCTTTGAGGAAAATGTATTATATTTCCCTTGACACATAAGATCAATGCCGTGCTTATGTTATTACACGTAGGGCGTGAAATTTACTCACGACAGTAGATATAAGTGGATGGGGTAACAGATATACATAGAGGTATGCGATAAACATGGTGGATTAATTTTTTAAATGAGCTTCCAGAGTCATTTTCTAAGCTTTAAGAGATATCGAAAATGCTGACGAATAATGAAAAACTAGCGACCCGCCCCGGCTTCGCACGGCTATATTATGCATGTATTATACATAAAAACCTTCCTCTTGAATCACTCTATCTGTATTAAAAAAAACCGCATCAAAATCCGTTGCGTGGTTTTAATAGGGATATAGGGACAGAGAAAGCGACTTTGTTTTATACTATGTAGTGATAGTGAAGTGATAGTGATGCGGAGTTGCGACAAAAATCAAAACTGCATCATTAGATTATTAAAACTCCTTTTAACTTTTTTCGTTAATACCTGATCAATCTGCCTGAATATAGCGTCACGTTGTCGCGTTTGTCGTAATCATAAATCATAATCATAAACCATAAGAACCGTGAGCCAACATTACATGAAATAATATGTAGACTAGCTTTATCCCGCGACTTCCTTATGCAAAATTTGAAGTAGATTGGACCAGGGAATCACGTTTTCCTAAACAAACCCCCCTTTTTCACCCCCTTAGGAGTAGAATCTTGGAAAATTCTTTCTTATCGGATCCCTACGTCATACAAAGAACACACCCTCCAAGTATTAGGTCTCTAAGATCAGCGGTTTAGGCTGTGCGTTGATCCGTCAGTCAGTCAGGACAAAGTATTTTAAATGTCTAAATAGAATAGATATAGTTTACCTATAAATACGAGTTAGTTACAATAATGATTGATTGTTATTCTGGTCACGCGGACGTGTAAACAAAGGTCACGTAGTATCCTCTAGTAAATGATAAGCGAGGGCTCGAGGGCGACCTTAAACTCACAGACCGTATGTAGTTACGTTGTCTAGTTCATTTCTATTCATGAGCCTTTCATTCTACTTCTATACTATTGACGACCCAGTTGGCACAATGGTCACCATGCCGGGCTGCCAAACACAGGGTTGCGGGTTCGATTCCCGCCTCAGGCAAGTATTTATGCTTAGATATTTGTCTGTGGTCTAGTTGTTTCTATGTATTATAAGTATATATTTACAAAAGAAAAGTATATATGTTGTATATCCGTTGTCTAGCATCCATAACACAAGTGTAGTTACTTAGCTTTTGGGGCTAGATGGCGATGTGTGGAATGTCCTGCAATATTTATTATTATTTATTTATACTTTTGTCACTATCACTTCACTTCATATTATAAAACAAAGTCGACCCAGCCCGTCTGTCTGAACGCGATAAACTCAAAAACTACTGAACGGATTTTAATATGGTTTCCGCTGATCGACAGACTGATTTATGAAAAAGGTTTATGTTTATAATTCATTAAGGTTTTGTGTAAAAAGCTGATTTTCCTGTAAACATAATCAAGAAATAAAAATAAAATAAGATCAAAAAATTCATACAAAAAAGTTGTTCGACAAGCTAGACGTCTAAAACATTTTTTGAATTACAATATCAACAGAAACATTCTATCCATTGTCCGGATCCCATATTACAAGCATAGTTGCTTAGTTTAGGGCTAGATACCTTGCCATCATTAAAAATCATTTATAATATTTGCAGGTATATCATTCTACAACCTCCGTCGTCACGAATCCCTCTTCCCCATGATATGTTCGACGGCTGCGCAGTCATCTCTCAGGTTGATATACGCTGCCTCTTGGAAGGCATCTCTCCTGGTCGATGCTGTCAAGATCCTCGCCTCCTCCGTGCCCAGTAGATCGCTGAGACTGCCTCCAGGGCTGTGGCATCGACTGCGCAGTCAGTTCTGGCTCACTCTGCCAGCTCAAGGTTGGTGGAGGCTTCCTAACAAGCATGCTACAACTTAGGCAGCATCATCACATATTATCAATTGAGATAAGATTCGAGTATTGGTAAAAACGAATTAAAAAGCCAAGATGTAATAGGTAATCTATTGTGACGTTGTATTTGAAGCACCGCACACTTAAATAAAGAATTTAGAAATTTGTTTAGAATATTGGATTTGAGTTTCAATTTTTGCTTTTCCCGCGTTTTAATTTCTTCAAAATTTATAGATTTAACTTTACTCTGTGGTTAGGGAGTGATGTATTCGCTTTTTCTGACAGTGACAGATGGTTCGCTTGTCAAAGTCGTTCTGTTTTGGGTGTGGTCATCAGCCATTTTTTCTTCATTCCATGACCAAGGGTTGTTGATTGACCATCGGATTTTTTTGAATCCAAATCAATTTTTATTATCAGTTGATATTTCTACTGGAAAATGTCGGCAATCGGTGGATTCTCTGTGTTAAGGGATCTGGACGTTGTTATTTGATAAATTTGGTAAGTTTTTGTTGCTAAAAAGTTTACTGGAAGCAATGTGATTTTGTGATGTCGCGTCGTTACAGTTTCTTTTGAATGAATTGTTTCAGAAATGTGTTGCGGAGGGAGTATATTAATGATAATGACCGATTATAGAATGGATCGATAAAATTTTAATAGAAACGGTACGTATAATCGTCAGTTGGTTTTTCTTTCGAATTTGGATCTTATAAGAAATCGTACTAAAATGAATTGTATTCTAATTTCAGCCTCGGCGTTTCTACTTTGGTTTCTACTTTCTACTTTAACTTCAGTTTTACCTTTATTTTTCTGGTTGACGTTTTGCTTTCACATGGGAACATTGTCATAGCCTTCAGGGATCACTATTGGAAGATATGGACTCATAAACCGAATAATGGCCAAGGTCAGAGCTTTCCATTTTTATAATACATTCTCACTATGAGAAAATGGTAAAATTAAATTGAATTTCAAAACATTTTGGGTCACCTATATTTTTCACCTTTTTCATCTGGTTCTAGCTATTTTTCACCTACTTTTTACCTTTTTTTGTCACGTTTAGTTACTTTTATTTCAAATAGAAATAGATAGGTGTCACACCTAAAATTATGTTTATCTTATAGTAAATAAATTGGTAGGTCAATTGCAAATAGCATTAGCTTAAATGGATGTTAAATAAATAGGTATTCTTTCACATTTCGGTTAAGATGTTAGTACTCTTATTGGAATAACCGAATAAAACATAACTTCAACTTTAAATGTATATTAATCATCAAGTTAGAATCTTATATGAATAGTATTTACTTAAGTAATATTAGGGGTTTAAACTTAAATATATAAAAGCACTGTTGTACATTCGCTGAAGGGCAATAAACTAATTAAATTACAGCTGGTTTTTCTCAATTAGTAGCACCTCCCTGAAGATTAAAGGTTTAAGCCTACGACTTGACTATCTGAGGTTAGTTTATTTTCTTTGGTATATTTCCTATGATAACTCTAGGTATACATAGGTGGCGCCCGGATAAAAACATAGTATTACTTGCATAGAAACATTGAGGGATTGTGTACTTCGCCCTAAACTTTTACATAATTTCATCGAACAATAAAAATATAGTTGGTTTGTATTAAATTGATATTACAATTGTCGCTGGTATATGACTTAACAAAAAAAATTCATAACAATTGTCGCCTCGCGAACAGGGACGTGACTTTCAGTGAATTGTACATTTTATTTATATGAATATTGTTATTGTGAAGGTGACCCAACGCTACTTTGTTTTTGTGAAATATAATAATAGTATGTTGTATGAAAATACTTGTATTTTCTTATGTTATTTTATGGAAGTACGTTGTATCTGAATGGTATGGGGTATTTTAGTGTTTATTTTCAGCACTATTATATTTAAGCTAACGGACATAACATTGTCATGTCTCATGTGTTGTTTGTTTGTATCTTTTGCAAGATTTTATACAAAAATGTGTTGAGCGTTAACGAGTAAGGATCTAGTTTCTGAATAATCTTTGTAAAGTGACCAAAGAATTTGAATTTCAATTTAAATTAAAATAACTTAAACAGTTTAAAATATAAAACAAATACTTTAAAGTTAATAATTCGATAAAATTTAAATATTCTTTTCATACATTTAAATATTACATTATCACACAATGGCTGATAATTCTAATACATCGGGCGATAAGGAAGCGGTTGTTCTTGATGGTGGAGATGGTGCAGAGGTTGATGTAGAGGCTCGAATGGAGTCGAACGATGTGAATTTGGTGGATATTACAGTTAATAGGGGTGCTGCAGAAGATCTGTTGGGAGATGGAAATGGAAGACCGAATAATTCTTCGTTCCTCGCTAGTCATTTATTCAACCAGGGTTTGCCCCGTGGTCATACCAAGGTTCCAGACCTCAAGAAGAGTGGAATTGTGTTCGATGGACAGTCATGTGTTAGGGAATTTATCGTTAGGGTTGAAGAATATTTTCTATATAGAAATTTTGATGAATCTTTTCTTATTGGTTGCTTTGTCGATTTGTTGTCAGGCATTGCTATTAAGTGGTTTCGCACCGTGCGTTTGCAAATTCGTTGTTGGAATGAACTTAAAGTATTATTACTCAGGCGTTTTGATAATATAGACTTTGATTACTCTTTGGAATACCAACTTAGGACTAGGAAACAAAAGTCATTTGAATCTCTTCCAGATTTTATTACTGAAATAATGGATATGTCTAATCGTTTAGCTATTCCTCTTTCTAATTCTGTTTTGGTAGACATAATTAAACATAATATGCTTCCATTATATTTACCTTATATGTTAGGCCGAAATTTCCATACTTTAGACTTATTTATTGACTTAGGTAAACAATTAGAGCCACTTGTTGATAGGAAATCGCTGTCACTTAAATCTAAACCTTTTATTAAATCTAATACTTTTGAGAAAACACACTGTAGTGCAGTTCAAATAAATTCAATTAGCTGTCTTAAATGTGATGAGAAAGGACATGATTATAAACATTGTAGTAAAATTCCTGGTACTATTTGTTTTGGTTGCAAGAAGTTGGGCTTCACCCGTAAAACTTGTACGACGTGTAATTTAGATAAACCTAGTTCTTCGGATACAAAAAACTGATTAGGCTGCATCGAGCTCCGATTTCTGATGAAATTGATGCTGACTCGATCACTGAAATTGTGAATCACGTTGGTATTAGGCCCGATGCGGAAACTTCTAGAAAAGAATTCAATGATTGGTTAAATTATCTTAAAACATTTTTTGGAGTATGCAAAGCTGCACCCATTCTATTTAATAAAAATAATGATTCTCGTCCTTATTTAGAATTTTTAGTTTACAATATTATTTTTTCTGGTTTACTGGACAGTGGTTCAAATCGTTGCATTATAGGACAAAATTGTCATGACAAATTTTCAGACTTAGGTTTTAAAATGAAACCATATTCGGATAAAACTTTAAACTTTACTTACACAGCTGATGGTTCCGCACAAAAAATTATTGGAACAATGGAAATTCCAGTCACCTGTGATAACACTACTAAACTAATTAATTTTATGGTTATTCCTAGCTTGGAATATGAAATAATTTTAGGTTTTGATTTCTGGTTGAAATTTGGATTAGCCAAGGAACTCTGGAAAGACATTGTCTACGTAGAGGGCCAGGGTACTGAATTAAATGTTTGTTCTATCACGGCTGCTGCTGAACTTACTTCTTCTGAAAGCCAGTCACTTAATGAAATAATATCACTTTTTGAAGAGATTTCTTATGAAAAGAAAGGGTTAGGTCTCACTCACCTCGCTCAACATAAAATTAATACTACAGGTCAACCTTTTAAACATAAATATTGTTCTTTAAGTCCAGCTGTACAAGGGATAGTTGATAAAGAAGTAGATTCTTTACTCAAGGAGGGAATTATCCAACCTTCAAAGTCACCTTGGTGTTCTCCTATAGTTATAGTGCAGAAGAAGGATGGTAGTCCTCGTCTTTGCTTAGATTCTCGTAGATTAAATTCAATGACTATTAAAGATTCTTATCCATTACCCTATACTTCTAAAATTTTAGATAGCCTTCGTGGAGCTCGTTTTATCAGCGCTATTGATCTTTCTAAGGCATTTTTACAATTGAGTTTGGAAGAAAGTTCTCGCGAAAAGACCGCCTTTGCTGTATCGGGAAAAGGACTATTCGAATTTGTCAGAATGCCATTTGGTTTGACTAATGCGCCAGCTGAGTTACAGAGATTAGTAGATAAATTGTTTGGACCTGAATTTGATGGTAAATTATTTAGGTATCTAGATGACCTAATTTTAGTAAATTTTACATTTTCGGAGCACGTAGAATACCTACGGAAGGTCTACGAGACACTGCGGGATGCGGGTCTCACAGTAAATTTAAAAAAGTGTGAATTTTGTAAGGAAAGACTCCGTTACTTAGGATATGTGGTTGATAGGAATGGATTACACACTGATCCATCTAAGTTAGATACTATTCAAAATTTTCCCCGTCCAGTTACTGTTAAACAATTGCGTAGTTTTCTTGGATTATGTTCATATTACCGTAGATTTATATTGCATTTTGCTGATATTGCTTCACCTCTTACTAAACTCACTGCTGGTAGTAAAAACTCTAAAAAACCATTAGTCTGGAACGATGAAGCCGAGATTGCTTTCGATAAACTTAAAGAAGCTTTAATTTCTTCCCCTGTTTTACAGTGTCCCGATTTCAATAAACCCTTTTTCTTACATTGTGACGCCAGTTCTGTAGGTATTGGTAGCGTACTTAGTCAGGAAGATGATAGTGGAGAACAACATCCTATTGCATTTTATTCTAGATCACTTAATAAATGTGAGCGTAACTATAGTACCACTGAGCGGGAATTACTTGCAGTATTAGACTCTATTGAACGTTTTCGACCTTATGTCGAAGGTATGGAATTCACAGTAGTTACAGATCATTCTAGCTTAAAATGGCTTTTAAGTTTGAATAACCCTAGTGGAAGATTAGCCAGGTGGGCAACTAGAATTTCTCAATTTACTTTTAATGTAGAGCATAAGAAAGGTATTTTACACAAAGTCCCAGATGCGCTATCTCGCATAGAAATAGCTGCAATATATTCTACTCCTTCAGAGATAGAAGTACCAGACGATGATATTGAGGATCCCTGGTATAAAAATATTTTTATTAATTGTCAAAAGTTTCCTACAAAATTTAGAAATTTTAGAGTTGAAAATAAAACTTTGTTTAGATTCTGTAGAAATAAGTTTGGAATACAAAGCCGGTTGGATTGGAAAATTGTAATTCCAAAAGATAACATTATTGATACGATTCGTTCTAATCATGATGAACTTAATTCAGGTCACCTAGGAGTGCATAAAACTTTGAAAAAATTGAAGCAACATTATTATTGGAGAGGAATGTTCAAAGATGTTAATACATATATTAGGTCTTGTGATGTTTGTAAAGCCTACAAACATAGTACTTCTGCCCCTTTTGGACAGATGGTAAACCCTAAAAAAGTAGATCAGCCCATGGTTATGTTATCTGTAGACATCATAGGGATATTACCTAAAAGCTACTCTGGTCATAAGTATATACTTTCTATAGTTGACGTTTTTACTAAATACTGTTGGATTATACCATTAGCTAAAGCCACTACTTTGTCTATCTGTAGAGTTTTTGAAAGGGAGGTTTTCTTGAAGTTCGGAGTACCACAGATCATAGTGTGCGATAACGGCACTCAATTTACTTCAAAATACTTTGTAGAATTTATGAAAAGCTTTAATATAACTAAAATCTTTTATAACACTTTATATACTCCGCAGAATAATCCTGTTGAGAGGTATAACAAGACCATTGAGACTTGCTTATCCTGTTTCGTTAAAAATGACCAACGTACATGGTCTAAATATTTATTGAATATACAATTAGCATTAAATAGTAGTGTTAATCTTGCTACAGATTACACGCCTAATTTTCTCATGTTTGGAAGGGAATTAATAGTGGATGCCTCTTTGCATAGAGTTAGTAAATCAATGGATAACTTAAATGATGTGTATGTAGGAGAAAGGAATTCATATGCTTATTCCTTGAATTCACTTGCTAATATATTTGTTAGGGTTGGATCACACTTGTTGAAGGCTTATAAACGCTCTGCGTGTAGCTATAACCGTGGTCGTGGAATCATTTCATTTGCTGTGGGAGACGTAGTTTGGAGGAGAAGCTTTGTACAATCAAATGCTCCTGCATTCTTTTCGGCAAAGTTAGCACCTAAGTTCGTTAAATGTGAAGTAATAGATAAAGTTTCGGATAACGTATATGTTTTAAAAGATTTACATAAAAACTATTCAGGTAGATACCATGTGAAAGACATAGTTAAATATTAAATCATTATTTCTTTTGGTTAACTTTTTCAGGTTTAGTTCAGCGTTTTGTTTTGTTGAATCCACATCTGATAGGGATGGATGAGATTGATGAATAAAAGTAATTGTGGTTGTAGATGAAGTATGTAAGTGAAGTATATAGGGAAACCCAATGGAACTGATGTTAGAATTTAACTCGAATACTAAAATGGAACTTAGAATTTTGGATATAGTATACAGCTTAACTTCTGGATTGCTGAACTTGCAGTGAATGATCTTATCTTTGTATATGTTATGTATATAAATTGTACATTTTGTTCTTGTGTCATGTACTTTTATACATAAACACTTTTGTTTGAGTCTATGTAGACTAATATGGTAGTTTTATATAGTACTCTATATGGTTAATTTTCTTATTATCTTATTTTATGGAATAGATAGTTTATAGTTTATCTCTAGTTATATTGGTACCGTAACCGGATTTGACTTTATGTAATACTAGGAAACCTCAATGGTTGGTTTTTCCTTACCTTTTTGGGAGCCTTATGCTTGGTTTTTCCCCTGACATTATTCTCTTTTGGAAGCCATATATGGTTGGTTCTCCTTGACTTTCTAGATTTCACACATGTTGACTTCTATTATTTTCCCTGTCATTTGGACTGTATTCCAATGTCAGTTTATTTTTCGTGATATTGTGCCCGGTAAGTTGGTAATGGTGCGCCGATCGCAGTATTCACTTATGGTAAGGGTTAATGCGGATGGTAGAACCTGTTAGTTCCTAAATATTTTGTCCTTGCCTAATATGTTGGTAGAGTCACACTACAATGAAACTTAGTATTTTCGTCCATATGGTTGACGGAGGTACATACACATACTTACACTTACCTCTAGTATCTTTTACTTATGTTTAACTATTGTTATGAGTTGGTGATCTATGTATCTAACCAATCTACTGACTTAGTTGAATCTTGCTATAAAGAAACTAAAGAAACTTAAAAAAATAATTTAAAATAAAAATAAAATAAAAAATAGAGCTTTATTAGGCCAAGTCGTCAACATTATTATTATAACGAACTTGTTACCTGCCTAATAAGTTATTTTGGATTAAATTCATTCTTTTCCACTTTATTAGTTTAGTAATCATTTAATTACTACTAAAGACATTTAAAAAATTCCACTTTCCAAGTATAGTTAGCTTAAAAATAACTTAAATTGTTTTTTTTCCTTTTTATATTAAATATTCTTTTATATTGAATTAATTTCTTTAATATTAAACTTAACTTTTATATTAATGGGTTATGGTATTTACTTATATTATTGGGGTTTAGATATTTGTTTAAGAGATTCTTATCTCATATTATATTTATAGTATTTGATATCATTTTGATGTTAGATAATTTTTAGCACCTATAATGAGTTTCAATATTTTTTTCTTTCATGGAATTTATTGTTTAGAGATTTCCATCTCAGTTACTTTAGATATTTTTTCATTTTGGTAAATGTTTGTTGCCTTTCATAGTTTGTTTTTCTTTTGTAATGGTATCGTTTTGAAGTTAGGATTTCTAACATAAAAGAAAGTTCCTTTCTTTTATTTTTCTTAGGGGGGATGTAATGTGACGTTGTATTTGAAGCACCGCACACTTAAATAAAGAATTTAGAAATTTGTTTAGAATATTGGATTTGAGTTTCAATTTTTGCTTTTCCCGCGTTTTAATTTCTTCAAAATTTATAGATTTAACTTTACTCTGTGGTTAGGGAGTGATGTATTCGCTTTTTCTGACAGTGACAGATGGTTCGCTTGTCAAAGTCGTTCTGTTTTGGGTGTGGTCATCAGCCATTTTTTCTTCATTCCATGACCAAGGGTTGTTGATTGACCATCGGATTTTTTTGAATCCAAATCAATTTTTATTATCAGTTGATATTTCTACTGGAAAATGTCGGCAATCGGTGGATTCTCTGTGTTAAGGGATCTGGACGTTGTTATTTGATAAATTTGGTAAGTTTTTGTTGCTAAAAAGTTTACTGGAAGCAATGTGATTTTGTGATGTCGCGTCGTTACAGTTTCTTTTGAATGAATTGTTTCAGAAATGTGTTGCGGAGGGAGTATATTAATGATAATGACCGATTATAGAATGGATCGATAAAATTTTAATAGAAACGGTACGTATAATCGTCAGTTGGTTTTTCTTTCGAATTTGGATCTTATAAGAAATCGTACTAAAATGAATTGTATTCTAATTTCAGCCTCGGCGTTTCTACTTTGGTTTCTACTTTCTACTTTAACTTCAGTTTTACCTTTATTTTTCTGGTTGACGTTTTGCTTTCACATGGGAACATTGTCATAGCCTTCAGGGATCACTATTGGAAGATATGGACTCATAAACCGAATAATGGCCAAGGTCAGAGCTTTCCATTTTTATAATACATTCTCACTATGAGAAAATGGTAAAATTAAATTGAATTTCAAAACATTTTGGGTCACCTATATTTTTCACCTTTTTCATCTGGTTCTAGCTATTTTTCACCTACTTTTTACCTTTTTTTGTCACGTTTAGTTACTTTTATTTCAAATAGAAATAGATAGGTGTCACACCTAAAATTATGTTTATCTTATAGTAAATAAATTGGTAGGTCAATTGCAAATAGCATTAGCTTAAATGGATGTTAAATAAATAGGTATTCTTTCACATTTCGGTTAAGATGTTAGTACTCTTATTGGAATAACCGAATAAAACATAACTTCAACTTTAAATGTATATTAATCATCAAGTTAGAATCTTATATGAATAGTATTTACTTAAGTAATATTAGGGGTTTAAACTTAAATATATAAAAGCACTGTTGTACATTCGCTGAAGGGCAATAAACTAATTAAATTACAGCTGGTTTTTCTCAATTAGTAGCACCTCCCTGAAGATTAAAGGTTTAAGCCTACGACTTGACTATCTGAGGTTAGTTTATTTTCTTTGGTATATTTCCTATGATAACTCTAGGTATACATAGGTGGCGCCCGGATAAAAACATAGTATTACTTGCATAGAAACATTGAGGGATTGTGTACTTCGCCCTAAACTTTTACATAATTTCATCGAACAATAAAAATATAGTTGGTTTGTATTAAATTGATATTACAATTGTCGCTGGTATATGACTTAACAAAAAAAATTCATAACACTATACCTACTAATATTATAAAGCTGATGAGTTTGTTTGTTTGAACGCGCTAATCTCAGAAACTACTGGTTCGAATTGAAAGAATATTTTTGTGTTGGATAGTATATTTATCGAAGAAGGCTATAGGCTACTTTTCATTTTGTTTGATATTCCCGGGTCGGGACTAACGCTGGTGAAACCGTGGAGCGCAGCTAGTATAAAAATAAATAATTAAATAAAATCAGGTAATTAGAATTGAAAGACAGAAGTTTGGACTACTATTTATGCAGTCAAACTTCTGTATTTGTTTGAGGTCAACACATAAAGTGGTCAAACATTGACCTGCATTGAAAAAAAATCTATTTAGTGGTCATTGACATTAGAGAAATACGTCTTAACCTTTAGATAGAAAAAAAAACCAGTTGAATTTATAGAAATACGGTTATGTATCTAAAAATATTAATAAAATGAGGAAAAAATATTCGTTGATATTTTTTATAATTTGAAAGCTTAGAAACTGGACCGATTAAGATTAAACTTGGTATGTATAAGAATACATTGAATCTCTGGGAGTAACAAGTCTATTTTTTTATCCCGGTTTGATCTGTTTATATCCCAGGATCGGGATTTAAGCAGGTCAAACAGACGTGCGCTGCTAGTTTTGAATAACGGCATGATTTTGAACGAGAGTTTGTACAATCTCGTTCCATAACTGACCTCGTCTGACCTTAGATGTTTCCAGATAGAGGTTTAAATCACTTTTGACCCAAGATTAAAATTATTAAAAATAAACATAAACAAATTACTTGTTGCATTCATACAGATCACTGATTTTTTTCACTTGTTACTATCAGCGACCGCGAGTTTTACGATCTCGTGGTAATAAAAATAGCTCATGTTACTCTCAAAGATTTAATGTAGGTATCCAGTTTCATCAAAATCGGTCAAAATGTAGTTTCAAACCTATTCATTAGGGTTAGGGCTATGCCAAAGATGTATCGCACAACGGCATCGCACTAGTAGATACAAAGCAGTGCGGTGCGAGCGAGACCGGACGCAGTGACCTTGATCAACCACGAGCCAATCGATGAACTTCATCGATGTAGTAAGGCGTACTATTATACTTTGTCTTACCTTAATGATAAGAACCCATGGACGTGACTTTAGTTGCTCCGTTTCAAATATACCATTTAATAGTATTTGTTAGCTTGACCTTTGTAAGCATGTTCACAAAAAAACCCATTAGTTTCTTGTGCCTTCTCTTTGGTGGGCGCGTTGGCACACAGCCTAACTTAGTTTTTAAGACTATTCCAAGTGAACACATGCGCTGTACATGATTTAAATGATTATAAAATTTTGAGTTTGAGTTTGAATCACAGTGAGACATCTTCCACGTGTGCGTGCGCCTCTATTTCCATTCATTTGTTTTACATGGAGGTGACATCGATGTGCGAGGTGCTATGTGTGATGCCTCTTCGGCATAACCATACCCTAAACTCCCTAAAGAACAAAAATAAAAAAATCGCTTCTAGTTAATCACCAAGTTGTTAACATTTTGCTATTAAAATTTCCAGGGTGTGTTCTTGATGAGGAAGAGGAGAAAGATGACGAGGAACTGATGGAAACAGATCCTATGACGGTCACCAACATGGTGAGTAATATACAATACAGTACACATGTAAATATATATCAAAATTTACTGACTTAATTTACTACTCAATTATACAAAGTTATTGGAAACCAACTGGCAATCTCGCAAATCTTAACAAAAAACTTTTGTTCTACGACTTTTGCATCGAATTAATACGATAAGTTATTAGGAGGTCACGTTTAAATTGAGAGATCAGTAACCTTAAGATATTACTCATGCATATTTCAAGTTTTATCGATTATTCTTTGTCTAATACTCAAAAAGTCTGAAAAGTATAGATTTTAATAAAATCGAGATTTTGCTGAACCTTGATTTAGTAGATACATTTTGGACAGAAAGCTCTCAAAGGAAAATCGAGTTTCAAATTGTGTCAAAAATATTTAATTTAGATTTGAAAAGTACTTTGGTGGTCCCGTATATGACACTGATCCTTAAAATTACCTTACTTTAGTGTTCATATTAGCTACGCCTCGCGGTTTTACCTCGTGGCTTAGATGATAACTAATTATTTTAGCTTAGACTAGTAAGTCCTAGGACAGGGCTTCCCAAACTTTGCGTCACGACGCCCTGGGGCGCCGCAGTATTATATCATGGGCGTCGTGAGGCGATCTAAATAGACAGGTCTTGAATAAATTTAGAGGCAGAGATGTGAGTGGCAATTTCGAAAGTTGAGCCTCGTTTTGAGAAGCTAAAAAGAAAAAACAAAATATCCTTCTCTTTAATAGAAAATGAAAAGAGATAAAAAATGGGTGTGCTAGCTTTTTTTATTTGTTTTAATTTTTATTTCTTTATTATGCAATAATGCTATTTGGAGTTTTTATGATAAATTATTATTAGTCTAGAACTACAGCTAGTAGGTAAATGTATGGGCAAGAAATCAAGGGCGTCACAGTTAAAATAAGTTTGGGAAGCCCTGTCCTAGCGCACTGTAGATGTAGGTAAGTTTAGACACTTCTATGAGTTTTTTGTCTCTTGTTATTGGAAGTTCCGACCAAAGCCACACATTCTAACCTTCTTAACTTAACTTTACTTATTTTAAGATGTTTGCAAGTAGTCAATTTACATTTAATTTAAAAAAAAACTTGGAAATTAAAGGGTTAATTGCAACAAGATTGCTAAATATCCATTTTGTTAAATCTATACTTTTTGACTCTTTTTGCTTTTTGTCTAAAATGTATGGATTAAATCTTGGTTTAGTAAAATCAACATTTTGCCGGAAGTGGCCCTAAAAATATGTATATAGGTATATGAACTAATGTGTATCTGTATTTCTGTTCACTTCCGCTACTTGCAGTGGAATAATTGTTTCATCATGTTTAGGTAATAAAGCAAAGCCTTGTTTATTTATCATAATAATTATTAAAACTAATTTTTAGTTCCATTTTATTGTGTATTTCAAATTCGCTTTGTTGCTAAAATTCATAATTAAATACACATTTAGGTTAATAGACCCATTAGTGTTGTTAATCGATAGTATCGATAGTATTGGATGATACCATTCGACAGTATCGATTTTTCAGTAAAGTTATAATAATAAATAATAATAATAAATAATAAATATCTTTATTTTCTCCCAAAAAATACAAAAGAATATAGATATAAGTATAGCAATCATTAGGGTAAGTATATAAATCAACTTAAGTAAATATAGCCATATTTTATATCTATTAATTAAATAAATAAGTCAAAATTTAAATGGGAGACAGGAGCCCAAACTAGGTAAACCTGTGCTATGGGTCTCCTGGCCTCTCTTCTCTCATTGTACAATATTATTGACTTAATGAATGTAATAACTTCCTTTCGTGCATTTAACATAATAGATAGGTTTATATAATTTCAATATAGGATAATGACTTTGCTCGAATATATTTACCAGTTAAATTAAAACAGAAAGTTAATTTAAATTAATTTAAATTTTGAAAAATAAAAAATAAATAAATGTTGGTTACCATAATATTATATGTACCAAAATCAACTACCTAATTAGTTATTTTATTATTACAAACATATTCTCCGTTTCATCATAATCCAGTTTTAAAAGCCAATTAGTCAGTTCACGTTTACAAATGTATTTTGATCTACTATAAATATCACATTGATTATTAGCTATAGTATACAGTCTTGGGCCTTGCTGACAGAAAAAATGTCTACAGAAGGCAGTTCTACAAATAGAGCGCCGACATACTGACGGTTTTCTACGCTTATTCGTTTGTTGAGGTTGGTTTACGTAATCCAAAATACCATGTTGTTTTAAGATGGTTGCCAGGATGTAAAGCTGTCTGACTGTAAGTACACCAGCTTCTTGATACAAGTCTTTAGTGGGATATAAACGTGGTTTACTAAGGCAGATTTTTAGGATTAGTCTTTGGGATCTTTCAAGTCTCATTAAGTGTGTCTTGGCTGCTCCACCCCAAGTCGTAATACAATAAGTCAAGACTGACTGTGTTAGACTATTGTAAACCATTTTCATAACTGTGGGATCTGCAACATATCTTAATTTCTTATAAATATACGAGAGTTTTCTGAGTCTTTGGCTTAGATTTTTAATATGTTCCATAAAATTTAAGTTTTTATCTAGTGTTACTCCCAAGTATTTAATATAATCAACACATGAGATCTGAGGGCAAGTACATCTATCATTCATATTAGCAGTGTTTATTTTACACTGATGTGCTATTATTTTGTAATTGTTTTGTAGAATGTGAGACTGATTTATGATGGAAAAGGTTATGAACTTTGTCTTACTTGCATTTAACGTAAGTGTGTTTCTAGCTAACCAACTACAAACCTTGTTGAAACCGTCCTGTGCAAAGTGAAATACACTTTCCCAGGTGTCACCATAGAAGGTCAATGCAGTATCATCAGCATACGATAAAATCATCCCGTTTTTTAATTTCATGTTAGTCAGTTCGTTAATATAACACAAAAACAATGTAGGTCCCATCACACTGCCTTGCGGGACACCAAAACTGATAGGACATTCCTTGCTCTCTGTATCCCCAATCTTGACCCTCTGTGTGCGATTTTTAACATAGTCCTCTATTAAATTTAACTGTGTGCTTCTAATACCCATCCTATCTAATTTTGAAATGAGGAGAGGAGAGGCAGAGAGACCGTGTCAAATGCTTTTGCTAAATCCAAGAAGATAGTTAAACATTTCTTACCTTTGTCTAATTTATTAACTATAAAGTCAGTCAGTAAATGCACAGCTTCATCAGTAGACTTTTTAATTCTAAATCCGAACTGATTCTCTGATAATAAATTGTTTGTTTCTAAATAATTTTTAAGTCTGTTATTTATGATTCTTTCTAGAATTTTTGAAGTTGAGGGCAATATAGAAATAGGGCGATAGTTATTGACACAGTCTCTCTGTCCAGCCTTAAAAATGGGTATTAACACAGATTTTTTTAAAGCCGTGGGGAAAACCCCCATTTCTAGACACCTATTAAAAAGTTTTGTTAAAGGTTCCTTTATATAATGCTTTAAGAGTTTAAAAATACGTCCACTTATTCCATCCCAGCCTACACTACTGTTGTCTTTCAGATTATTAATCAACTGTTCGACTTCTTCACAAGTGGTAGGCATAAGAACAAAAGATTTAGATACTATTTCATTAAATTCATAATCCTCCGAACAATCATTTGTTTGCTGTGAAATTTTGGCAGCAAGTTCAGCCCCAATATTCGCAAAGAAGTTATTAACTTGGTCAACAGCCTTTTCAGCGGATGCATCTAGTTTAAGCAAATCGTGAGCTGTATCCTTTTGTTTATCTCTATCCACTATAGTATTTATTGTCTTCCATAATAATTTATTACTATTCCTACTTCCAGTGAGAGCCTCTCTATCATACTGTTGTTTACACTTTTTTAAAATATTGTTGCAGTAGTTCCTATACCTTTTGTACGTGATAATTAATATGTTATTATGTTTATCTCCTCTTAACTTAGCATGCATTTTATCTCTGTTTCTAATGCACCTTAATAACCCAGGAGTTATCCATGGTTTGAAAGCAATTTTACATCGCGGTAATTTAATTTTGAATGTATTATTAAGGACTAAATTTTGTATATTTTGGATAAACAGATTTGTAGCTGTGTTTATATCTATTTCTAATTCAATAAAACTAAAATCTAAATTTTCACATTGTTTAAGTATTTCGTCAAAGTTAATTTTATAATTGTGTGTGTTGTATTTTATTTTATCAGGGGATTTGAGACAAAATAGGGTAGCTCTGTGATCTGTGATTGCAGAATTAAGTACAAAAGTTTTAGAATTTGTTTTAGTTTTAACAGTAACGTGATCAAGACAGCTAACGCTAGTAGTTGGAATATCATCATAAACAGGAATTAACCCATAATAAATCATTGTTTCTACGTAATTGAGTGAATCAGAGTCCGCCTTCATTAGATCAATGTTAACATCTCCAATGAATATTACATTTCTATAAGATTTAACAACATTAAGTACATATTTAAGAGATTTCATAAAGTTTTCAATTTCCTTAAAACAATGAGGTCTATAGATTCCTAAAATAACTGTGTCCTTATTTACTTCTATTTGTAAACAGTTTGTATCATCAAAGGTGGGTTCAGTTACACTGTGATTAATGCTTTTATTTACATAAATAACCACACCATCATTTTGATTATATTTATCATTGGATTTATAACTAAGATAACCATCTAGTACAGGTAAATTATCCACATACGATAACCAGCACTCCGATAACACAATTACATCTACCTTCATTTTAAGTCTCCTAAGAAGTACACATAAACTATTGTAATTTTTATTTATGCTACGAATATTTTGGTGTAACACTTTAAGGAAATTGTTAGGTTTAATATGCGTGATACAAGCTTCGGGATCACATTGTAATGTTTCAGATATTTGTAGATTGTCTAAGTTAGACATTATATTGTTCATTCTATCGAATGTTGTTTTCTTTTTTTCTAGAGAAACATAGTTTAGGAACTAACCAAGATTTTAGAATATGTGTATAAATTATAGGGACTGACTCATAAATATTTACTTTCAAAACAAGAAAGTTCAGCGTAGAGCCAAGAATGTTAGAATTTGTAGAGATTCGTAAACATTCGTCACCTTCTAGATGATACAATATTATTCTATAATTTTTAAGTATGCATAAACCATCCTTACTATTTGACTTGTACTGTATAATAAAATATAGTAGACCCAAATAAATCATGATTACAAAAGTATTGTGTATAGGGTAATGTTTAAAAATTATAACTAGTTGGCAAAGTTGGAAAAACCTAATTATAAACTTACACTTATAAAGACTGAAAAACACTAATACCAATGGCCGAAATGGGCAACAAGGTAGAGCTAGTCATGTTTGTCTAATTAGTTTTGCTATGTCTTCTTCACAGCTTATTAAATGACGTTGTTGACCATCAGCTTTTCTTAGGTAGATTTTTCCGTATGCTGTCCAGCAGAACTGAAATTTATGGTCTTTTGCGATCTGCCTGGCTTTATAGAACAGCCGTTTTGCATTGCTTGTCAGCAGCTCAGATGTATAAATAGCAGTGCGGGGACCGTTCAGCTGAAGATCCAACGTAGTTAGTTGTTTACTTTTGGTATGCAGCTTTGTTGCTTTTATAAAGGTCTCCTTTGCTTCAGTGGTGTTGAATTCAGCCACAATAGGACCCGTGCTTGAATTAGCCGAGCTTGATGGTTTTAGACGAAAAATATTCTTTATAGAACTTTTTTCTATCGGTAGGCTAACCACAGAGCCCATTTTTTCTATATATTTGTATAGGTCCTCCTTCATCTCATTAGGCAACTTCGGAATATTTCTGATTTCAACCGAGGCAGCATTCAGATTCCTTTCAAGCATCTCGATTTTAGTGTCCAACTGCCTAATACGCTCCTTATTGTGGTTACAATTTTCCTGAATTTTTTTTGTAGTTTCCAAAACCTCGTCGTATTTTTCAGATAAGAATTGTAACGATTTCTGAATTTCATCATTTTGTCCTTTTATTTCTTGTATTGTATAAGTTATTGATAATAACTTTGAGTTTTGTTTTTCTTCAAAATTAGTAAACATTTTTTTCAATTCAAGCAATAGCTCCTCCCTATCATCTCTCTTTCTTTTATTTAGACGTATTGCAGAGCGTTTGTCAGCTTCCGAAGAAGCTTGTATGTTTGAGTCTGAAGAGTACGGACTGCCCGTGTTTGACTTTGGCGGGGTTCGATGCATTTTTTTTTTTGTAATAACGCCCTCTGTGTTGATATGGTCAAACTATTATAAGAACGCTATTGATGCCCGTTCAGTTAGTTTGCCCGTTTTCGACTAGATGGCAGGAGCAAGTTAAGCTTATTGTAGGATAGATGGCAGCACAAGTATTAACAAGTGGAGTAGGTATTGTTTACTCACACATCTGCTGATCGAGCTCCTCACAATTATGGTAGCCTGGTACTTTGCGTCGTCGAACTTTATTTTAAATTTATTTATTTAATAATCCAATGATTTATTCGTATAAGGACCTTATTTGCCGCGAGTAAATAATAATACTATAGTTAGTACCATATAAATAAATGGCACCAGATCGGCATTAGTGGTCTAAGTTGGCCTAATGTAGTTCTAACTTAATTCCTCGTTCTAGTTACCCATCTGAAGTTGCTGTATGGATATAGAACTGAACAGGCATGTATTTATTACTACTGCGACACTATCCGCTGCAACTTCAGATCGATTAGCTTAGGGTAAGGCTACGAAGATGCATTACACATCGACATCGCACAAGTTGTAACAAAGCAGTGCAGCGCGACCGAGGTTCAATGTTCAATGTTCTTTATTGGTAAAAAAGGTCAGGTATACATTTACAATTAAATAACTTACTGATATTGACCGAGACGCGGTGACTATGATCAATTGCTACCCAGAGCACATCGATGAACTTGATTTTTGTGTGTGCGTGTGCGCCTATATTTCTATACATTTGTTTTAAATGATCTATGTGCGATGTGTGATATGCGATGCATCTTCGGTATATTCATAGTCCTTAGAACGAGCGTATTATATTGAATTAGAAAGATCTTTAGTTAAAATGGTAATGTATGTTTATTTTGTCTCTAGTTTTTAAGTATTTACCCTTAGTAGTGCTAATGACTAATTTTAGTTGAGAAATAATTTAAAAGACAATTTGATTTATGCATTTTAAAGTGTGTTTAGAAAACTCTGTAATTACTTGTCACCTGTGCTCTTAATTGAGACAATGAGTAGATATAGATGGGCCGATCTTGATAAGTAGGTATACTTTATGTGAAAGTTATTGGTGAAAAATTAAATTGTAAAATAATTGCTTTTAATAACATGCAAAAATTCATTGAATCAAAAAAGTATCATGAAAATTACCTGTTAATGCTTTTGTGCCAAACTTTGAGCTGTTTTTTTTTCTAATAAAAATAGCGCCTTTTTTACTTGCTCCAGTTTGTTGGGAATATTTTTAGTTGATTTTAAATGTCAAAAATGTATAATATCTAAAAATATTTTCTTTAATGTGACTGAATTGTTAATAATTAAAACTTCTGTGATATTAAACTGTGTTTTATTGTAATAATAACAAGGCTTTGCTTCACTTATTTAGTTAGGATTAAGCGCTAGGCACACTGAGGATGTACCGGTAAAGTTCCGGAAGCGGGAACTTTGTAATTTTCAAGTCATGCCTAATTATAAAATTGACTTTATCATGCAATCTAAAGGTGAGTGTAGACAAGAGTACCTATTTCCTCGGTATTTTCAATGTGATGTGACGTTCTTACGAATGATACAATACATGTCCGCATTCTGATTAGAGTAAATTTAAAAACACCGAATGCTCGATGTTGTGTTATCTACTATATAAAAATAAGTCGGGTTTTCCTTCCTGACGCTATAACTCCAGAACGCACGAACCGATTTCCACGGTTTTGCATTCGTTGGAAAGGTCTCGGGCTCCGTGAGGTTTATAGCAAAGAAAATTCAGGAAAAATTTCAACAGAAAAGCGGGAAAATTAGCGAAACGGAGTTCGCCGGGTTTGCTAGTTAGTTATAAGTAAATGCTCTAGTTTATACCCACCTTAATTTGATGGCTAAATTAAAGAATTAGACACCGGCCGGTCTCTCTGTGGCGTGGTGTATGTAGAAACGCGAACATTACGAAATTACCGCTTCCGGTACCGCCCTCAGTGTGCTCAACGCTTTATGCCTGTATTGAAGAAATTATAAGTAGAAAGAATCCACTGCATTTTTATACAGTAAGTTAATTTTACATTTCTATGATTTCAAATGGAACCTAATTTGAAGTTTGATTTTTGCACAAACTTTGGTCCTTCGGATCTTTATTTGTTTATTAACATGCACAACGCCAGGTAGGCTTGTGTTATGGTTGCCAGAAACAAATGTCTGTTAGTCGACTTGGTCATACAATTTGCACGACATAATTGTCATTTAATTATAACACATCACTTGAGAACGGATGAACCGATTTTGCTATCAAAATCTTGTTATTTATAGTTCAAATTAGGTTTTTATTAAAAGTGTTTTTGGGAAAAACGTAAAACTACTTAAGTTACCAATTTCGATATTGATATATTGCTGCAGATCTGGATTAACAAAGGCTTCTTCTTTATCCCGCGATCTCGATATTCCCACGGGATCGGGACTGACGCGGGTTAAACCACGACACTTAGCATTTTTAGTATTTGTTGTTATAGCGACAACAGAAATACATAATCTGTGAAAATTTCAACGCTCTAGCTTTCACGGTTCATGAGATACAGCCTGGTGACAGACATACAGACAACAAAGTTTTAGTAGTAGGGTCCCGTTTTTCTCTAGGTACGGAATCGTAAAAAAATATACGTCTATAGGTATCTTATATATTTATGATGTATTTCAGCTCACCGAAATATTACCGAGTCCATACGCCAACGGTTTCTACATAGACAACGTGGAGCGGAACTATAGGATGGTGTTGTGGGAGTGAGTGGGTTGTTAGTGTTACAATCAATATCGTGGTACATTTACGATATAAATAAATACATTAATATTTTATTAAATAAGGGGTTTACCTGCCGGTAATAAGGGCCACTAGAAGGTTTTGACGTGATAATCTTCTAATACTTACTTATAAAATCCTTTGTCCTGAATGACTGACTGACAGACGAATCAACGCACAGCCTAAACCGTTGATAGTAGAGACCTGAAACTGGTGTGTTCTTTGTATGACGTAGGCATCCGATAAGGAAGGATTTTCCGAAATTCTACCCCTTAAGGGGTGAAAGGGGGGGGGGGGTAAAGTTTGTATGGAACAACGCGATTCCTTGGTCCATTTTCGACTTCTACGCGGACGAAGTCGCGGGCAAAAGCTAGTATACTTATAAAAAATTCTCGTGTCACAATGTTAGTAACCATACCCCTCCCTCTGAAACGGCTTTAGCGATTTTAATGAAATTTTATATGCATATTCAGTAGGTCTTGAGAATCGGCTACTATTTTAACACGGTTTTATTAGTTTCACCTGTATGTTTGTATCAAAGAGAATTTAAATACTACGTGTTTGTATGTGACCGACTCTTTTGGGCGTGATTTTGTTTTATTTTGTTTCCTTTAGTCATTTTTTTGTAAATGGTAAAACAACGTTTGCCGGGATAGCTAATGTCTTATAAATCGATGAACACCTGCACACACAATAAAGTGTGACGTCATGCGTCATGTTATTGACAAGTAACCATAGCAACGTATTATCGTTGCTATGGTTACCATCAATGTTTTCTTAGAACGTTATCACGTAAAACTATCGTCCGTAAACCGAAATTACTTTAAAATTAAAAACCTTATTAGTGACAAAATAACAAGAAAATGAACAAATGAATTGTTTTTCAGATTGAAATAAATATATAAATATTTATTGACCTTATTTTTACGCAATATTTAGTTTTTAATTAAGGTGGGCCACCTTAATTAAAAACTAAATTGCTACCCGCTGGTAACTTAGTTTACTATAGATTTTATTATAATACGAGTATACATAAACACAAGGCGTTGAAGTATTCTTTATTCTACCGAATTTTTTCAAATAAATATTGGTATAGATTACGAATAATTCAACGCGAATGTCTAGCTTTTATTTAGTTTTTTGAAGTGAAAACTTCTTATGGCGCGTTGGGCACTTTTGTGGGTGAGCATTTTCAGCCGTTCTCGCGACAGATTCGTAGCAATGAGATTTCGTAGCAAGGTCTACGGGCTGTAGTACCTCTACGAAATTGTTATTTTTAACGGACGACTATTGACGGACGACAAATGTCGGACGACTATTGACGGACGACAAATGTCGGACGACTATTTGTTGGACGACAAATGTCGGACGACAAATTAGTCGTCCGACTATTTTTTTTTAATTAGTTTTTTTTAATTTTTTATTAGTTTTCACTTCTGTCGGCACTCCCGGAGTGCAACCGTTTTTTTTATTCCATTTCGTCGTGAGTGCCAAATCAATGCAATATGTTTTGTGGTTCTAGAATCTACACGATGTTTTACCTACTTTATAAAATATACCTAATATTTTTTTTTTACAAATTGAAACTATTTTTGAATAAGGAATGAGAGCATACATGGAGCATACACAAACATTATTTTTTCATTGTGATGAATTAATAGATATATTTTTAACATATTAATAGATGATGTATTTGAATGAAACTTGTAAGTAAGTACTTGTTATAATTATTATACTTAATTGGATAAATTAGAATAAAATGAAATATTGTAAAATCTATTTTGTTTCATTACCTATTATTTTTGTGCACACTTGCACAGTGCAATCATTATAATTATTATCTAGGTCCATGAATGCAATTTAGGGTGATTTTAGCAGTTTGAATCCAATCCAAATCTAAAAGGCCTACTCAAGGCACACTGGTATAGATTTTAACGTCTCTAACGTTAAATCTCGTGTATGGGTTACGCATGGACCTAGAAAAATGGGAGGACGATAGAGACTGTTCCTCCGAGGGTACTCAGAAAAAGGAATTATTCTTTTTTCTGAGCGAGGGTACGACATGGACCTATATTTTTCTAGATTCTCCAAACTCAATGGCTGTATATGTACCTTTTGCCTGCCCTTCGCAGGGACTTAAAACGTTATCCATAACAGAATGTTTAACGTTATAAAAACGTTATAATAGTATCGGTATCTCAGCAAACATTTCGTTATCGATCTTTTGTATAACGTTTTACGAGTAACAGAACGAAATTTTAACTGCAAAAATAACGTTATTATAACGATAAATACGCGACGTTGCCAAACTTATTCATTTTACAAATCCGCGCCACGCGCGGCGGAATTTGCGCATCAGTTGGTAAAAGCGAAATGGGTCGAAAAAAAATCAACAAAGTTTACAGATATTTCAATCTTGAGGATAATAATAAGACCTCAAAATGTTTAGTTTGCGAAAAAGTTTTAAAGGTAAGTTAAGAAAGAAGTAGATAGTAAGTAGGTAGTAATGTGTAGTATTTTCTAAAAAAAAAACTAATATTTTCTAAGAAAATCGGCTTATTAATATTTATTTTTTTACAATAACGCCGATTTCCTTAGAAAATATGAATGTTTTCAATTTTTTTATAGAATCTTTTATGTTTCTCCGAAGAGCCCTTGCGATAGGCAGCAATAAAAAAAATATATTAAAGATTGCTCATATTTTTTAACCGACTTCAAAAAAGGAGGAGGTTCTCAATTCGTCGCGTATATATTTTTTTTTTTTTTTTTTTTTATGTATGTTCGCCGATTACTCGAAAACGCCTGGACCGATTTGAAAAATTCTTTTTTTGTATGAAAGGGGATAACTCAGAGGTGGTCCCATAAAAATTGGATGAAGATCTGATGAGGATCTTCGGAGTGATGAACAGAATTGCACCTCGAGAGTGCAGCAAATTGCTCAGTTTTCGATTTCCACCAGTAGAATTAGGCCATAAACGAATAGTTACCGATAAATGGAATATCTGAAACCACCTTCTCATCAGAAAACTCTTCAATCGGTTACGATTACAGGTTACAATTTGAAGAATTTAGTCGAATTTAGACGCCGGACTGGGTTTGTATGAATATAGATAGAGAACCCTTTCTTCAATGAAGATCTGATGAGTATCTTCGAAGTGATGAACAGAATTGCACCTCGAGAGTGCTGCAAATTGCTCATTTTTCGATTTCCACCAGTAGAATTGGCCCATAAACTAATAGTTACCGATAAATGGAATATCGGAAACCACCTTCTCGTCAGACAACTCTTCAATCGGTTACAATTACAGGTAACAATTTGAATAAAATAGTCGCTTTCGCCTCGCCGGACTAGGTTTGAATAAATGTTGATAGAGAACCCTATCCTAAATGAAGATCTGATGAGGATCTTTGGAGTGATGAACAGATCTGCACAGCGAGAATTAGCAAATTGCTCAGTTTTCAATTTCCACTAGTAGAATTTGCCCATACACTAATAGGTATCGATGAATGGAGCATCTGAACCTTCTCATCACCAAACTTTCCAATGGGGTACGATTAGGTACAGGTTGCAATTTGAAGAAATAGTCGCTTTCGCCTCATGGAGTAGAATTTTCAGTGACAGCGGCACTAAAAATGGTTAAATAAAAAAATAAATTAAAATTTAAAAAACCGACTTCAAAAAACCTGAAAACAAAAACTAAAAAAACTTGAAAAAAATCCTGGAAACAAAAACTAAAAAAAACTGAAAAATAAAAACTAAAAAGTGAAAAATAATCCATTTCGGGTCACTAAAACAACAGATAACTTAAACATACTTGGAAGTCGGACTGGGTGACACCATGTTTCCTATATTATATCTCTCAACATTCAATCTAACCCAGTCCGACTTCCAAGTATGTTTAAGTTATCTGCTGTTTTAGTGACCCGAAATGGATTATTTTTCACTTTTTAGTTTTTATTTTTCAGTTTTTTTTAGTTTTTGTTTCCAGGATTTTTTTCAAGTTTTTTTAGTTTTTGTTTTCAGGTTTTTTGAAGTCGGTTTTTTAATTTTACTCTAAAAAGTTAAATGCTCCACAAGTCGCAAATGGATCAAGCTGTTTGTGTGTGGTTTGTAGTGCCTTATTAAAGGTAAAGAGTTGAACTAACACGCCTCAGTGATGAAAGTTATCGACTTTGGTTTTGATGCTAAAGGCCAAAATTTCTAGTACTTTTTTAAATAATGCCGATTTTTTCGGAAAATATTAATGTTTTGAATGTTTTTATAAAATATTTTATGTTTTTGTAGAGAAGCTCTAGCGATTAGTAAAAAAAACCACGATAGTTAAAGATTTTGTCATAAAAAATTCAATTGAAAATAGAGTATTTTCAATGGCTTCTATTTTCCAAAGTCATCGATATAGCAAGCTGTTTGTGGTGTCAAATGAGAGATATGAGTTGAACTAACATGCCTAAAAGTTGGAGTGCGTAAGCTGCTCTGGTTTGTAACCTAGAGACCAAAACATGTGACGTTTCATACATTTTTTTCATATTTTGACGGCTTACGATCTGCATCAAAAACAGCCCTATGTCCATCATTTGCCGTTTCGAGCCACTGTGCGGCAGCGCGCGCGTGCAACGTTGCCGCCGTGTGCGCGCGAGCGGTGGTACCTGGTAGGTACTACCGCTCGCGCACGGTTTCGAACGCAGCGGCAACGTTGCTTGGCCGCAGAAGAGGTGGTTGGTAGGTATTAGGTATATACTAATTGCACTGTGAAAATTACTGTGCTACATTATTGATTGGTTTATTTTACTTTTAATCGTAGATTCACTATGATAAAAAAATGTGTTTCGGAAATTTTACCTATTCCTACTAAACATATATCTAACACCAAAGTAATAGTAAATTTCAGGACGTTATGTAACCTTTAGCCTTCTTCGATATTTGAGATATCCAACACTAGTAGTTCGCCCCGAACTGAGACCTCACGAGTTTTTTTCAGCGTTTATTATATTTCAGCGTAAAGTACTAAAATGTATAATATAACGACGAAAGACTCCAAATACGACAGGTCTATCTTATTTGAATGATAGGTGCCTAGTATCGCTATTATCTGACATTGGATGATTTAGAGAATCCAAACACGATAGGCATAACTTGTTGTTGTTATTAAGTTCTAAAAGCATAGGCCAGCTCAATCATTACACCCTGGACATCCGTTGACCCTTTATTTTTACTCAAGACATTTTGAATGTGTCCAGAAGATAGTAATTCCTTTCCTTCCTTCCTTATGTATCTACTTATCATAATGTTACGTAAGAGGAAACGAGAAGACAAGCTCGAGAACGAGAATATATTAGAGAAGTTTGAGACCAATATGTCCTGTAATAAGTCCCTAAACTAAAATATAACAAGTCAATAAAAATTATAAAAAAATTAGTCACAAATTTTATAATTATCAGAGTCTCTAGATCGGCTAGAACCGAACATTCCTACTATTTGATACTATCCACCACTATTATTGTAAAACAGCCCATGATTATGAAATAAATAATTATAGGGAATGAAGCAAAGAGAGTTCGGACGATTTGGGGCAAAGTAATAAATTTCTATAAATTTTAAATTTAAATAAATTTGGATTAAGAATATTGTAAATAGTAAGCGTGTTACATTGTGAATTTGTGATGCTACACCTTCGTTATTTTTCTTTTGCAATCACAATGTAACACGCTTACTATTTAAGTACAATATTCTTAATCCAAATTTATTAGATTTTATTTTCTATTTTTTAGTTGGACTTTTTTTATTAAAGCGTGTTTTTTTTAGTTTTTTATTCTATTAATTTATTTTATACTTTTTGGTCTTTGATAACGAAATATGTTAGATCAGACCCTGGTTACTATTGAAAGACAAACTACTCGTCAAGACGATTCTAACGAGCCTAAACTCGATGAGGTTGTGTCGTTTCATTGCGAAGTTTCTATGACCACCTTCCAGTTCCATCATCAGACCCTGGTTACCATTGAAAGACAAACTACCCGTCAAGGCGATTCTAACGAGCCCAAACTCGATGGGGTTGTGTCGTTTCATTGCGAAGTTTCTATGACCACCTTCCAGTTCCATCATCAGACCCTGGTCACCATTGAAAGACAAACTACTCGTCAAGACGATTCTAACGAGCCCAAACTCGATGGGGTTGTGTCGTTTCATTGCGAAGTTCCTATGACAACCTTCCAGTTCCATCATCAGACCCTGGTCACCATTGAAAGACAAACTACTCGTCAAGACGATTCTAACGAGCCCAAACTCGATGAGGTTGTGTCGTTTCATTGCGAAGTTCCTATGACCACCTTCCAGTTCCATCATCAGACCCTGGTTACCATTGAAAGACAAACTACCCGTCAAGGCGATTCTAACGAGCCCAAACTCGATGGGGTTCTGTCGTTTCATTGCGAAGTTCCTATGACCACCTTCCAGTTCCATCATCAGACCCTGGTCACCATTGAAAGACAAACTACTCGTCAAGACGATTCTAACGAGCCCAAACTCGATGGGGTTGTGTCGTTTCATTGCGAAGTTCCTATGACAACCTTCCAGTTCCATCATCAGACCCTGGTCACCATTGAAAGACAAACTACTCGTCAAGACGATTCTAACGAGCCCAAACTCGATGGGGTTGTGTCGTTTCATTGCGAAGTTCCTATGACAACCTTCCAGTTCCATCATCAGACCCTGGTCACCATTGAAAGACAAACTACCCGTCAAGGCGATTCTAACGAGCCCAAACTCGATGGGGTTCTGTAGTTTCATTGCGAAGTTCCTATGACAACCTTCCAGTTCCATCATCAGACCCTGGTCACCATTGAAAGACAAACTACTCGTCAAGACGATTCTAACGAGCCCAAACTCGATGAGGTTGTGTCGTTTCATTGCGAAGTTCCTATGACCACCTTCCAGTTCCATCATCAGACCCTGGTTACCATTGAAAGACAAACTACCCGTCAAGGCGATTCTTGACGAGTAGTTTGAATGAATGAACTATGAAGTATGGCTAATGAGATAATTCCTGCAGATTCCCTCCAGCTCTATTATCAGATCAGTTCCATGGTACCATATTATTGTCACCGAAGTTACGCCCTTTCATTTGATACCCCACTCGGGTATATTTGCAGTATAGTTTGTGTGCCATATAGGTAGATCCCCTTTTGGACCCCTATCTCCGTAACCCCCTGACCGATCCTGCTCATGTTCGAACTTAAAAATTCTATGGACCTCAACTACTTGTATACCAAAAATCATGAAGATCAGAGCAACGGTACTCAAGTTATCGTCGAACAAACATACAAACATACGAGCGACCGACCCTTCTCAACACTAGACCTCTCTCGCTTCGCTCGTTCGGTCAACTAGAAGAATTATTCAGATCGGTCCAGTGGTTTTGAAGCAAATTCAATACAAACAAACAAACAAAAATCTAATCTCTCCCATTTATACTATTACATAGTACGTACATCTTCTCTTAATATATATAAATCTCGTGTCACAATGTTTGTCGTCAATGGACTTCTAAACCACTTAACCGATTATAATAAAATTCGCACACCATGTGCAGTTCGATCCAACTTGAGAGATAGGATAGCTTACATCCCGATATTCCCACGGGATCGGGAGTTACGCGGGTGAAACCGCGGAGGGCAGCTAGTGTACCTATAGATTACACCCTTACGTAGCCAGAGAGAGCACTGCGTTCGATAGTTCACACGAAGAAAAAGTAAACATTACTTTGAGTAAAAGAGATAGCATAAAAACAATAATTATAACATTATTATATGAATAACAATATTTTTAATAACGTTAAATTGACAATATAACGTAACGTTATTATAACGTTATACATATTCAAAGCTTTGAATAATATCGTTATGTTATATCGTTTCTCTCACAAATAACGTTATCTTGCAATTCCACAGATAACGTTACTGTATTTTACCGGTATTTAAGTCCCTGGCCCTTCGGGATATAAACAGAAAACTCGCGGCCGTCACTTCTGTCATATCAGATAGTTGTCAAACGTATTTTGAAGGCGGCAGGTGTTTGTTGCTGAGGAATATTTTAAAATTTCTAATTTAAATTATATTTTGGGCTCGTCTAACTCCTGAATCAAACAAATAAGAAACAGTGTGACGCAATCAGTGAATAAGCCAAGAGTGCATTTTAAACTAGAAATAATTTCCACAATCAATCTTCATACCAACAAACTAGTTTTTGTGGCCTAGTTTTCTAACAAGATCGAAGATGACGAACCACGTAAGTACTGGCAAATACTTATTTATCTTGAATGGATATTTCCTTCAGTAGGGCGTAGGGGCGGTTCCTGATGATGTCATAACTTTAATTGAGGGCTAGGAAGGGCGCGGGCGGGAATGGCCATGAACTTACGTAGAAGAAGGTACACCGTAGCATAGAACTCATAAAATCGATTCAAGCGTACCTATTTTGTAATAGGTTTACTTACCTGTTTTGTACGAAATACCTGTCTGTTAATACGATTTTTAAACAAAAATGAATCCTAATGTAAGTTCTCTTACTAAAATATACTTAGTTGCACTATTTATCAGGCAGGTAACATAGAAGACACTGGTCAAATGCTGGCCACTAAAAAGAAAAGAATAAAACATTTTTTGAGTCTTCATGTTTTGACACAATTTCTGTAGCAATTTTATATTTTTTGGCTTTCAATATGTAAAATCACTTAAAAGTCAGTAGAAACTATTGAATGTTACACAGAGACAACCCACCGTAGTAGGTGTCCCCAACTTCAATGCTGCAGAGGATGCAGCAGCACTCCGAGGTGCCATGAAAGGGTTCGGAACCGATGAGCAGGCCATCATCGACATCCTGACTTCAAGATCCAACAGCCAGCGCCAAGCTATTGCTGAAGCCTTTACCAGGGAATATGGCAGGGTAAGATAACTTAAAATAATAAATTGGATGAACATTTTTGATTCATTTCATGAATATTTTTGTATTGATCTTGACTCTTTGGAATCTTTTGTTATCTTATATTTTAGAATTTTGCCCTGGAAAACTTATATAAAAAATATTCTTCCTTCAAAGAACATATTAAATTATATGTATAGATATGAGTATGTACAGTGGTGGTCATATAATTAAGAACGCTGATATAAAAGGAAGATTTTTTCAAAATAGGACGCAAAACTAATTGCATGTATTTTTTTTTATTTCTCTCGGTATCGTAAAACTTTTCCACAATACCACTGTATTTATTGATACACATGATTAGCTTAAAAATAAATAGACAAACTTTTTACACTACTTCTAAACATAGTATTCCTATTTATTGGCTGGTCACGTAATTAAGAACGCTAAATAGTGTATACCTTTGTTCAAATTTAAATAGAGAACACTCAGTCGATTTGTTACTGTTTGTATAATTTTGGCGCCATGTAGTGCTGGAAAGATTAAAAGTCTTTCTTCTTATGAAAAAACCTTGCTTCTTATGAAAAAACAATGGGAAAAAATAAAAGTTGTGATAAATCTACAAGGGAAGTAATAATAAAACTTCGCCGGAAGAATTGGTCTTATAAAAAGATAGCCGACCATTTTCAATGTTCAAAAACGATGGTTTTCCACGCTGTAAAGCATTATGCTACGTATCAAACTACTTCAAATGTTCCACGTGTACCTAAACAGAGAAAAACGACTCCTCGAGATGACCGAAACATCGTTCGTATGGCAAAACAAAATCCTTTTAAAGGGTCTAATGAGCTGAGAAAAGAATATTTTGGTGAAAACAACCCTTCAGCAATCTCAGCACGCACTATTCGAAGACGTTTGGTAGAAGAAAAATTGCACGGTAGGATAGCAAGAAAGGTACCCATGTTGAAACTTTGCCACAGGCAAGCCCGGCTTGCATTTGCGAGAAAGTATGAAAACTGGACTGTGCGACAGTGGAAAAATGTACTTTTTTCTGACGAGACGAAAATAAATAGAGTATGTTCTGATGGAAAACGATATGTACGACGTCCCCCGAATACAGCATTTGACCCTAAGTACACGAAAATTACATTAAAGCACGGTGGTGGAAATGTGAAAATTTGGGGGTGCTTTTCTGGACATGGTGTGGGACCTGTAAAGTTGATAGAAGGTAACATGGATCAGTTCCAATACAAAAATATACTGGAAGAAACAATGTTACCTTATGCTGAAGACGTTCTACCGGTTATTTGGACATTACAGCATGACAATGATCCAAAGCACACTGCACGCACCGTTAAGGAATTCCTTACAGCGCAATCAGTTTCTGTCTTAGACTGGCCAGCTAACAGCCCAGATCTAAACCCAATAGAGAATCTGTGGTTCGAAGTAAAGAAAAAGGTTTCAAATACAAAGTGTGGAAATTTAAGAGAGCTGTACGACGTTTTTTTAGAAGAATGGAACTCTATTTCTCTTGCGAAATGTCAAAAATTAATAGAGTCAATGCCTCGCCGGTGTAAAGCAGTAATTAAAAGCCGTGGATATGCTATTGACTATTAATTTTAGTTAAAAATGTATTAAATTTCTTTTAAAATTTTTATCACTACATATTATTGTGATTTTTTAAATGTAAGTGTCATACTAAACAATTTCCGGGCAGTTTAATAAATCGTTCTTAATTATTTGTCCAGCTTCAGTACTATTTGAATGTGTTACTTTAGTCAAATATATAAAATGTGTAAAAAATAGTTACCGATTTTATTCTTTATTCCTAAGCTACGTTGCTCTATTCATGTGGCTATTTTATAACATAACTAGTTGCTTCTCAGAAGGTACAGATTTCTGTGTATGAGACGATTTAAATAAAAAACTTCTAGAACTTCAAATCGTTCTTAATTATATGACCACCACTGTATATCTATTGCTTCATAGATAGATAAGTATGTTTGTTTATTAATTTTAATCTTGAAAATTTGTCATGTACACTAAGGACAATGGGAATTACAGTTTAAAGATCAAACAAAGCAGAGCCTACTACAATTAAAATATACGACATAATTTGAACAAACGGCGCATATTTGTCTAACTAAACAAATCTCTGGTCCCTCACTTCTTCCTATTTTAGGACCATTCATTGATCATCATGTATATTAATTTCTATCACAATCATGATTCATAAACTTCGTTGGCTCAGTGACCCAATGTGAATCTTGACCTCCAAAACGAGTGTCTACCATCACTACTCCTGCGCTATTTATTTCTTCTTATTGTTGACTTGGAGTTCGGGCAGCTATCATGACTCATGGATCAGTCAAATTATACAGCTAATGATTTAATCAGTGACGTTACAAGGTTGCGTGTTTCTTATGTGATTAATTTTTTTGTACTAGCCATTTTTGTTGTTTTACTAGCTACTACAAGATAAAATGTAGCCTAAGTATTATGTCACAGATTCAAGGATCTCCACTCCGATTGTTTCAGTAATTTATGCATGGAGAGGTAACAAACATGCATAATAACAAACTGTTGTTAAATTCCACTCATTAAAAATACGAAAGAAAGTACGAAGACTTATGCAGGTAAAACTGCAGGGACAAAAGTTATTAAAAATTAAATAGTTTTTTAGTTTTTATTAATCTATACATATAAAATCCTTTGTCCTGACTTACTGACTGACGGATTAACGCACAGCCTAAACCACTGATCGTAGAACCCTGAAATTTTGTGTTCTTTGTATGATGTAGGCATCCCATAAGAAAGGATTTTCCGAAATTCTATCCCTTAGGGGGTGAAAAAGGAGGGCAAAGTTTGTATGGTTTGTATAAAACCAATTAAAAATCCTGTAAGAACTATTTTCGACTTCTACGCGGACGAACTCGCTGGCAAAAGCTAGTAGGAATAACAATAATTCAAATTCCCAGGACATAATCGAGGATCTAAAGTCGGAACTGGGCGGCCACTTCGAAGACGTGATCGTAGCTCTAATGAGACCACCAGAAGAGTACCTGTGCAAGGAACTGCATCACTGCATGGAGGGTATGGGCACCGATGAGGACACGCTGGTCGAGATACTCTGCACCAGGACTAAGAAGGAGATTGCGGAGATCGTCGAAGCTTATGAACGATGTAAGTTTCTTTAGGACTCTTCTGTCCGCGGCAGGAATTACGCCGGACTCTTGCGATTTCAAAAATTAGCTAATGAGAGAAATGTTTCTTTTCCTCCTTGTTTTTATTAGCAATCAGTATATAATATGAATTTTAATTATTAACACAAACTTGTGCTTTTCTGCTCAAAAAAAAAATAGGAGAGAGAATCAGTATTTGAAATTCTATAATTGGTATGCACAAAAGCACAAACGCTTATATAACTGATTGGTAAATTAAAAAAAAATCGCATAAGTCTAAATTGTACTCAGGATTGGCTATTTTTTATTAGCATAAATGTTCCAATTTAGTTTTGTTTCACAGTATACGACCGCCCTCTTGCTGAGCACATGTGTTCCGAAACCTCAGGCCACTTCCGTCGTCTGCTCACGCTGATCGTCGTTGTGAGTATTAATTATACTAACATCGCCCCGCGGTTTAACCAGCTTAAGGACTGATCCTGTGGGAATATCGGGAGTAAATAGTAGCGCATGCTACTCCTCAGGTATATATCCTCATTAATCCTCATACCAAAGATCATCAAAATCGGTCCAGTAGTTTAAGAACTAAACAAAGGGGTAGTATCATTTTTTTGCGCGGCCACTTCACAAACCTTTGGCAATGTATAGAGTATAGAGGGCATAAAAACAAATGACATGTAACAAAATCTCGTAAAATCTCAAGTTAGCTTGTTATTTGATGTTTAAAAAATATTAGAAGAAAAGATTTTTTTATTTGCCACGTAATAGGAACACCTGATACTTTTTAAAGGTGGCACAAATTAAAACAAATAAAAATGGCCGCCCGTTCACTATGCCATAATGTTAACGTCCCTTTAAAGACTTTCCCTCTTATTACAAAAAAACTGCAAAACCATAGTTTAAACCTGTACTAAAAGATCTAGGTTTTTGTGTTAGTTTTGGTTTAAAATTGATTCTTATTACAAAAAGTAAATAGACCAAGGACCAGAAAATCCCTGGTTTTAATCGCAACCATAGACAATAGATAGCAAACTCGAAACAAACCATTCTTTTGTTCGTTCAGCGTTCGAAACACCGTTCCTTTTCACAAAATGGTGGTAAGTGAGTAAATATTAAAAACTTATATAAGAAATCGAATACTAAAGTGATAAAAATATAAATTGTGTGTTCAATTATTGTGAAATAGTGTGACTTGTATTTGTTATTCTATGTTCGCGATTACGTTGTTGTATTTAAATTCATCAATTTATGTAGCGTATATCGGAACGCGGCTCGAGTTAAGCCTTTAAGCCTTTTGCCTGCCCCTTTAGAAGTATAAAAAAAAAAATAAGTAAACATGAAAATAACCTAAATTTCTCAAAAACATAAGAAAACGTAGTGATTATATCCTCTTTGAACATAAGTACGTACTAAAAATATTTACTTATTTATGTTTTTAGTAGGTTTACGTAATATGTTGTTAAAATCTGTGAAAATTTCAACTCTCTAGTTATCACGGTTCTTGAGATACCTAGAGCTTGGTGACGGACAGAAGACGGACGGATAGCGAAGTCTTAGTAAGAGGGCCCCGTTTTTACCCTTTGGGTATGGTACCCTAAAAAGGAGCGAGAATTGGAGTAACGAGGAAAAGGTGAACGTCAGAATTTAATTTTTTGAGGTTAGAAACTTCGTACTAAGTTAGTTAAACTAGGGTGCTCGGCAGTTTATCTTTGACAGGACAGACAAACCTGGTTTTAGCGGTAAACTTCTTTTTGTAATAACGTTTATCTAAGTCCATGGTTTTAATCTCACTAAAACGTAGTTTAATTTTTAGACTTCGTTTTGGAATAAGGGGGTTTGTGTTTGTCATTGTATTAAAACTGTTTGCATGACAATGTCGCATCAACAAACCTAACAATCATTAACTAAATAGCAAGGTGTGTACTATATTATATGACAATTATGGAATTGGCTTTTGCTGATCCTGAGCACGCTAACTTACATTAATTAATTTTAAATTATTTATTAAGGCGCCAAAAGCAAAATACCTTTCGCCTTTAACAATAATTGTGAATTATTTCATGGAAAGTTATTGTTAGGTGTACAATTTGTAACCGAGTTATTTTCCTACATTTCGGTATAAATTAAAGACGAAAATTCCTTGTCGGTTCTAAGTTTATCCAAAGTTAAGTCGAAAAAAAGACGAAACTGATTGTTTTTGGCTTAAAATTGGATAGGTTTTGAAACGACAAGGAATTTTTGTCGTTGAATTAGACCAAAATGTAAGAAAATAAATGTCATGCAAACTGTACACATAACAAAACTAAACAAGAACTTTCAATGATATAATTAAGAATATTAGTTACCAAATACATTAATTATGACAGGCATTTTGCTTTTGGCCCTATACGAACTCTAAGTAGGCATTTATTTTCCAAATTATGAAAAGGCATTAATATGTTGCAGTTTCAAATGAATATATCCTTAGAAAATATTTACTGCTAGGTAAAATATATATTTAGAATAATAAAAAAAATATACTGTTTATCAATAACAATAAAAATATTGTACCTATGTTGTTCGTAGTTTTCCTAAGTTAATATTTTCGGTTGAAGGCTTATTTTTAAGCGAATTATGTTTAGGTGTCAGACAGCTCCGAAAGATTAAAACTTAACATAATTAACTGCTACTAACCTTCACAAAAACCCATGGCTAATTTTAACAAAGACCCATCATAGCCAACAAGGCTACTTTAATTTGAGATACTACTTACTTGAGGCCACAATTGAATTCACCGACGTATCTGTTAAGGCCCTGGATCATGCCAATCGACAAATACATGACGCATATAAAAAAAAATGTAATTATTACAAAAAAAACCAAATTATTTGGATGTACCTTGTAAGTGAAATCTTTTTTCTATATAATTTTAAGACGAAAATTCGTTGCAGTTTCGAAGCTTCTCCAAATTTTAAAAGTTAAAGAAAGTAGGTACACATAATTAAAAAAAAAAAAAAAAAAAAAACTAAAAACTACTAAAGGCAATTGTTTTAAGGGACAACCTCTCTTAAGAAACCATAGCTAAAATTGAATTTTCGAATTACCAAATAGGCATAATCCATGACTTTAAAATAAAATTAGAGTTTTTGAGTCATGCTAATTTGTGTTCACTATTCTGTTCTTTTTGCTTTTGCTCGTGGATGTTTCGCCTTGGATGTGTGATTTGGTGTTTGTTTATTGTTTTGATTTTGATTGTACTTACATTTTATGTTATAGCTAGGTTTTGTTGATTGAAAACTTAACATATCTCTAACAATTTTATACAACAAAATACAAGTAAATAAAATATTAAAGCGACTACTGTGCCAGTCTCCATACCAATAAGTTACTACTCATTTAAAAATCGTAAAACAGACTAATTTCGTCCAATTTTTTTTCAGTCGCTTAAAAAAAATATTCTATATTTTAAATTAAAAATAAAATGTATTGTCTATTACCTAAGATTTATCTAGCTCCCATTCATAACTTCGCTGTTATCGCTATTTTACTGACCCCCCGTCTATATCGCGTTGTTTTCTGCGGGATGGGCCCAACACAGGAAGGTTAAAAAAAATAAAATCTAATTTCTTACTAGACGAATTGTAATGAACGTTTCACATTAGAAATCTGATTTCGTGGAAGATCCCTAGCTTTCTTATACGTACCTTTTTAGTATACCTTTTTTTACATTATTTTTCTCTCAATCAAACACCAAACGACACATCCCTGGCTCAGTGTACGGTGTGTTCGGTAAGCGACGCGTGACGTAGTCATGTGTGCAGGGTGCTCGCGACGAGGAACGCGGCGTGGACGCGGAGAAGGCACGCGAGGATGCGCAGGCGCTCTTCGACGCAGGGGAGGCCAAGTGGGGGACCGACGAGGAGGTCTTCAATAGGGTAACTAAACTGATTTCGATCAAACATAGAATTAGTCAAGAACACTCCCGACTAATTCACCTTTCAAACAAAAGAAACACAATCAAAATCGGTTCATCCGTTCGAGAGCTACACTGTCACAGACAGACACACACACACGTCAAACTTATCGTCAAAAAAAAGTTTAAATATAATATGTATTATATCTCTTCAGATCCTAGCCCACGAGAGTTTCAGTCAGCTGCGTGCTATATTCGAAGAGTACAAGAATATATCCGGCCGCACCATAGAGCAGGCTATCAAGGCTGAGATCGGAGGGGAACTCAAGGATGCACTCTCTGCTATCGGTCAGTGTTTCATTATAACCCTGTTATACCTTTTACACTCACAATCCGTTATTGACGAACGTGTTTTACCAACCGACTTTTAAGTGTTTAAGTCGTATCCATCATTTTTCACGATTCCTAATTAGTGTGAACATGGCATTTTAAAAACACAATTCGTAAAAAAAGGGGGTGAAAAAAGACGAATCGTCCTCGTGCAACTGAGGTAACCTCAGGGAACTCCCAGGGCCTATATTCACTAAGGTTCAAGTCGTTGGGCGCGCGTGATTAGGGGCGGAGGGGGGGCGGTTTTTGTATGGAAATCTTGTCCTAATCACGCGCGCCCGACGACTTGAACCTTAGTGAATAAAGGCACAGGACATTACTAAAAATATATATTTTTCGTTACCTTAATTTACTAATATTTTTCCAAAATGTGGCAACTCCATCATTAGCCCTTTGGTAATTATTGATGCTGTGACATTTTGAAAATACTAAATAAGGAGAAACAGATTGATTTTATTGTTTGTTTGTAACAAATAGGTTACGAAACTACTGGACCGATTTTGATGAAACTTGATATGAGAATACATTGATTCATTTGCCATTTTTATCTCGATATTCCAATGGGAATGGGTCTTAACGGGTGAAATCGCAGACCACTACTAGTGAAGAATATCACTTGATACTGGCTATTGCAAAATGCGGATCCTTCAAGAAGAAAATGCAATGAATTGAATAAAGCTAATTGACGAGACTACATTCAGCCCAGTGGCGTCACAACATGACCGCAACACGCACCGGAAAGGACAATTTATGTTTTTATTGATCAATACCTACTCTACTACTGAGATCGTCTTTGGCAACAAGAAACAAATCGGAGTCGTGGATTCTAATCCATCCGGAGTTAATAAAATTAATGCCTTTGTAAGGTAGAACATATGAATCCAAATTATCATCTCATATTTATACTTACCTGTGTTTTGCCAAAGTTCTACTTACGTTTTCCTGCCTGCCTGAAAGAAATCGCTTTTAGCAATAAGGCCGCCCGTTGTGCCATATTGTTTGTTTTATTTTTTTGCAGAAATTTATGTTAGAACAAGCTGCGCCCCGCGGTTTCACCCGCGTAAATCCCGATCCTGTGGGAATATCGGGATAAAAAGTAGCCTATGTGTTAATCCAGGTCTCCAGCTATCTACACACCGAGTTTCATCGCAATCGCTCTAGTAGTTTTTGCGTGAAGGAGTAACAAACATACATACACACACACAAACTTTCACATTTTATAATATTAGTAAGATTAAGGTTTAATATTAGGGTTACAATAATGAGTTTATCTACCTATCTATTCTCAATAAATGACCAAAATTTCAGTGGAATGCGTAGAGAACGCGGCGGCATGGTTCGCTCAACGCCTGCGCAACGCGATGCAGGGACTCGGCACTGACGACAGAACTCTAATACGTATCATCGTCTCCCGCTCAGAGATCGACTTGGAAACAATCAAGAATGAATACGAAAGGCTATATGATAAGACTTTAGTCAGCGAAGTGAAGGTAAGCTGTAACCGTGTGCTTGTTTGTTTGTATTGTAGTTGAGTGTGTGGAGGATGCGCCGGCGTGGTTCGCGCAGCGCTTGCGCAGGGCCATAGAGGGCGCCGGGACCGAGGACCGCGTGCTCGTGCGCATCGTCGTCACACGCGCCGAGATCGACCTCGGGAACATCAAGCAAGAATACGAACGTATCTATGATAAGACATTGGAGAGTGACATTAAGGTATATTGGTTATTGGTGTATTTGTGGATCGATAGTCAATATGTAAATAATAATAATAGGGACTATACGACGTGGGTTTGACGACCCAGTTGGCACAATGGTCACGATGCCGGACTGCCAAACACAGGGTTGCGGATTCGATTCCTGCCTCAGACGTGTATTTATGCTTAGATATTTGTCTGTGGTCTGGTTGTCTGTATGTATTATAAGTATATATTTACAAAAGAAAAGTATATAAGTAGTATATCCGTTGTCCAGCACCCATAACACAAGTGTAGTTACTAAGCTTCGGGCTAGATGGCGATATGTGGAATGTCCTGCAATATTTATTATTATTTATTTATAGTATCTGATATTAATTTCAACTTGCTACGTCCACCCGTTCCTGAGGAAACCTCGGTGGTGACACACGGACAGACAGACGGACAAGAGAGTGATCTTATAAGGGTTCCTTTTTTACCTTTTGAGGCACGGACACTTCAAACCATTAGACGGAGCGGACTAAAATAAAGAATTTTGGAAAATTTTACTCCTATACGGACGAAATGAGCGTTTTTTTTTAAATTAGTTCCATGTGTTTTGGAAGATGGCGTTGCTCAGTAGATTGACAAATAAAAAATAAACCAGATTGCGTTTTTCCAATTTTATGGGAAATCTGACAAAGATTGCCTTTGGACTACCACTTATTTTTTACTAACGCAAAAAATTATCAATCTTGGCCGCAAGGAACTTTGGCAGAGCGCCATCTACCAAGACATTTGGAATCCTTCAGGAAAATGATTTTAGTATTGAAAATCGATTCACAAATTGTATAAAAGCTTCGGTCTGGCACAGCTAATATTAAAGCACAATAAATGCACGAAAGTAATGAATGTTTAAATAATTACACACTAGAAATACGTATACAAAACACCATCTCTACTCCCAACTGAGACCTCCATTCGCTCAGTCAAAATAAGTGTCTTATATAATCCATATTAAATGTAGCCAATATTTCTATTATTATTTTTATAAGAAAGTTTTTTAATTAATTGTCTCAAATGCAATAAACTGCTCACTTTTATATTTCTACCTGTGAAATCAGCTCTTAAACTATGAGGTAATGATTGATGGAGCGCTTGGAACCACCTCCTTATCACAGAACTCTTCAAAGTTTGTGCTCAGAACTACTAGTTTATTTAACCCAGTCATGTCAAACATATTGATGCGGCCCGCAGTCGGAATCTAAATCACAATTCTTTTTGGGTATTTTTTAAATTTTAGTTTCTCTCGCAGTTGCAGTGACCAATCTGCAAGACACCCTTGACTTTGAGTATTCAAAAGCTAGCTATGCTTTTTCATAGTTCGTATTTATGTGAACAAATATTTTCTATTATGAAAATGACTAAGAACAAATATCGGTGAAGCCGTGATAAACGTCTTCAGTCTATTCTCAAAATAAATACCACTAATATGACACCTGATAACAATGATATTATGAAAAAAAAAAAACAAAAGTCTAGTTTCCGGGTCCTACAGATAAATTTACTTCTTCTTTTGACGTGATAACGTTTTATAAATTGGTGAACACCTGCAAGTTCAAAAAAGTGTGACGTCATGCGTCGTTACTGGAACGCCTCATCGACCCCCTTCGAACTTAAGTGTTACCTAACCTAACCTAACCTACCTATTTAAAAAGTGCCAAATAAATGTAAGTAGTACCTACCTGACCAAAAAACTTAATGAAAAATGTACGTGTTTAATTATTTAATGTCTGGCCCGCTAACACATCTACAATTTTCGAAATGGCCCTTTGGAAAATCGAGATTGACACCCCCGATTTAACCTATTTAGCTTTACCTCAAACACAGAATACATAATAGTTGCTACAAACTTTATCAGCTTTTTTACCCCATAAAGGTGGAATTTCTAAAAATACTTTCTTATTACTTGGTTACGGCTTACGGAACCCCCATGCGATGTTTCTAAGTCTTTTTCTAATTTATACGTATAGATCACGCATTGTGAAAAGCTTTTCCCCATGTTTCTTAGATAATTTAACATACTTATATTTTTGCTTTTAAATGTTTATCAAATATTTCATTACTTTTCTGTATGTTAATGTGTTTTAATATCTTTTACACTCTTTTCTGGTGATCGGATAAAGGAGGTGAGGTTTTTTTATTCATCTAATTGGTTTTTATATGTTCTAGGGCCATTTGCAGCAAATTTAAAAATAAATACAATTTAATTTAAAATAGTTGTCCATTATATTTTTGACATAATTTGAAAATCGACTAAGTTTTTTCTCAAAATTGTATGGACAAAATTTAGGTTTAGTAAAGTCGATATTTTGTAATTTTGCTGCAAGTGACCTTATTGTTTTATTAAAAAAAAAAACTTTTCAATCATTTTATTCTATGAAATAGATGGATTCATATTTAGGGAACCAATAATTCTATTTTATTTGAAAATACTCAATGGTTTTATTTGAAATTATTTTAAATTAAGATTTTAATAAGACATTTATATCTGGGGTCTAATACATGCCCCAGGCTCTACAGCGCTACAAAAATTGCTGGCGCTGCATAAATGATCTAGATTCAATTTAAAGACCAATATTATTAAATCTAGGGTTTTTTTAATATCTCAGAGATTTAACATTTGTATGCAATACTTCAGTAATCATTATCATGATGCACCCCGCATTTTACAATGCGAAAGTCCTGATCTCGTGAGAATATCGAGCTAAAAGCTATATGTTATTCCAGGACTCAAGCTATCTACTTAATAAGTTTCATCACAATCGGTTGATTAGTTTATGCGTGAAGAAATCACAAACACACAAACTTTTACATGTACTCGAATGTGTCTAACTTTCGCAATATACTAATGCTGGCACCGTTCTCCCCCCACCTCACGCACGCCGCATGCGCACGCGCATTCGGAACCAACGCCATCTACCGGCCGTTGACCGCAACTTGTCACGCAGCAGGGCGAGACGTCCGGCGACTACAAGCACGCGCTCGTCGCTCTGCTGGGGCCTGCTTAGAACACGAGGAGAAACGAAAATAGCTTTATTTTTACTTGTTTTTAAAAGGTGAGTTGATATAGGATGCGCATGAAATTCAATTTATGCTAAGTGGCCCAGTTATAATAAATTCATCATTTAAAAAACTTGAGAGGTGTCAAGGGACACCCGGATGGAACGAAGTTCCTTTCGATTAAGTAGTGAAGGAATTGTAATTTTTTTTTTATAAATAATTGTCGCGACACCACTGTTCAATGCGAAATAGAAAGACGAAACGAAAATACCTGGCTTGCTTTCTATGCAAAAAGTGTCGTTACAACTTTTGGTCTTCATTTTTTCCGTCTAGCCCCCTTTCGCAACGCGCGATAAGGAACTATCGTTCCAAAAAACGGTCGCGTTTTGGATAATTATTTCAATAATTACCTCGAAGTTTCGGCGGAGTTAACACTGCCGTGGTTGCGAGTTGACTGGAGTGGCGAGCGTCGTCCTTGAGCGGTTAGTTAAACTACCCTCTGTTACGTTAGTAAAGTAAAAGGGCTGCGACACACAACACGAACAATTGATTATGTTTATGTAAGGGGAAAATTATAAATCTAGTGAATTTAAAGAGTGAATTCCAGTTACAATACGTTTTAATAAGTTTTCTTTTCAATAAATTGAATTTCTCGCACATCCTGTATTGATTCCCGAGTAGCACAGTTTGAATGCCTGTGAAATTGTCAAAAATATTTAATTTACTGATAACTCGAATGTTTTATTACCAGTGATAATTATGCAGTAGCTATTTATTGTCAATTATTGAGCCTAATTTTAAGAACGTAAATAATCTCAATTATTTATTATCATTTACAAGAAAGACATCACATTGTGTTATTGAAATTATGCTAATATTTATCGATTAGGGAGTATCTAATTTTTTTTTATCTAAAAGCTAGGTTTAGATAGATGGCGCTCTAATCTGTGTCATAGCCAAGTGTCATGTATGAATGTCAACTATTGGGCATTAATTTGCCATTGGCCAGTGACAATATTTGACTAAGATTAGTGCGACATCTGTCGAAACTAGTTTTTATTTGGAAGAAAAAAGAGATTGGAGCACTTTTTATTAGTGTAGTGTTGTCATGTTTGGAGCTCATTCTGAAATGATAGATATGTAAAAAGAGAATTGAGAAATAATCGCACAAGTGAAAAAAAACAATGCAATTTACTCATTCTTACAAAACGTGATCTCTACAATTTAGAATAAAGCCTTTAGTATTATTTAGACGCAATTAGCCAAAACATTACGTCAAATTGGTGAAAGTCGTCCAATTTCTCAATGGTCTAATTATTTTTTGATATAGGTAAGTACCTACCTATTATTATTATGATTGAATTTATTTATTATAATATTAAAAGCCATAATGAATTGTTACGCAATTCTTCCAAAAAACGAGTTTCGATAGATGTCGCTCTAATCTTAGATTACATTCTTAGATTAAAGCGACATGAAATTGACAAAAAGCATTGTAGTAATGTCAAATTGGCCAAGAGGTTTTGACATTACCGTTATAAAATAAAAAATAAAACAAAAGTAATTAAATAAAGCAAATGAAAAATATAAATAAAATAATCACTTTTTCTATCTATTGCGTCAGAATTGAGCCGTTGCTTATTGTAAGTGTATCGCGAATAGATTTTAATTTACAAATAGTTATCTAAAAGTAAGTAACTATTTAAGCTATATTTATTTGAAAATTAAATATATTCATATACAATGTTTTGTTAGTGCCTTGGGATTGTTATAATTATATATTTTGAAAATTATAAAGAGATACTGGACTATAATAAATATTTCTAGAGTACTAGTTGTATTATCCTGCAATATATTGTGCTGTTCAGAGACGGGATATAAAAAAACTGAACGAACGATGTACGATTAACGACTAGTAAAAATTGACAAGCGTTAATATTTTGTAGCTTTATGCATTCAATACCCACCACACTACCAGTCAACACTACCGGTAGTGTCGTAGGGTATTTTTTCCCTTCTACACTACTCACCAGTAGTGTTAACATCTCCGTGCATATAATACCAGCTTAGTCAACCATTGCTCCATGCTCTATAAAATAGTAGTTGGTCTGTAAAAAGCACTAGGCAATCAGAAGTTAGTAGAAGGTACAAATCACACTTATTACATTCATACAGTCATCTATTTTTCTCCTCAAAAAGTATGTGATGGCCATGAAGGAATAAAAAATAAAAGTCTTGCCTGCCCTTTTGGGAGTATATTAACAAAAAAATATTGCCTAAAAAAATTGAAAACATGAAAATAATCTAAAATTCTTAAAAACATGTTCAAAAAATAATTACTTTTTCTGTTTTTAGTACCTATCTGTTGTTTAGCGGCAACAGAAATACATAATCTGTGAAAATTTCAACTTTTTAGCTATCACGGTTCATGAGATACAGCCTGGTGACAGACGGACTGACGGACAGCTAAGTCTTAGTAATAGGTTCCCAGTTTTACCCTTTAGGTACGGAACCCTAATAAAACTGGTAAAATAATTCAATTAACTCGAGCATGATTTCACGTTAGTTAGATATCTGACAGTTTTTTTTGGCAAGGTCTATTTCTGCGCAGCTAGAGGTGGGTGTTTTTTTACATTTAAAATTATGACTTCGAATAGTGTGCATAAAGCCAGTGTAGAGTTATTATTTTCATTATAGTAAGTAAGGAACGATATTCACAAATCGGGCTCAAAGGGTCTCATAATAGTCAAAGTCGTCATAGTCTGTCAAGTCGGGAGCTATAGTAAAGGGTGGCCTATCATACCAAAGCTTTGAAGCAAGAATGTTGGGTGGGGAAGCACGAAAATACCATGTTGATTGTATTTTCATTTTAACTACACTTTCTTGCGAAAATAAAAATCAGCGCGCCATGTTGCTGTCGCATTCCCGCCAAAACTTACTTCAAACCTGTTTCACACAGAGATAGGTTGTGCGTGTGTTGTGTAGGTAATAACAGTTATAGACAAGGCGGTTGCTATGGAAAAATTCGATTGCTTTGGCTATTTGTACGCAGAAAGTTTTGATTGGTTCCAGCTATCTTTCTTAGCAACCAATCAAAATTTGGTGCGTAAATTTTTCAACCAATCAAACATCGAAGTTCATCGAAGTATCGATAGTGTAACTACTTTGATGTCCTTACCCGATAGGGTAAAAACTTTTCAAATATTTTGTTGCATGAAAATAGTTCCTTCGAGTTTTTTTTTGTAGGATACCCTCTACTGAGTTCTGATTGCCTGGTACTTACAGACCAAATTACTATCAAACAATTTACACGGTAACAGAAAGAGAGCAGTTGAAGAAAGAGAGAGATAGCGTTATAAATGTGATTTTTTTGTAGGATACCCTCTACTGACTTCTGATTGCCTAGTACTTACAGACCAATTACTAAATAATTTACACGATAGAAGAAAGAGAAAAATTGAAGGAGAGAGATAACGTTATAAATGTGAATTTATACCTTCTACTGAATTCTGGGCCATTATTCACTAAGCTTCAAGTCGTCGGGCGCGCGTGATTAGGGCGAGATTTCCATACAAAAACCGCACCCCCTCCACCCCTAATCACGCGCGCCCAACGACTTGAAGCTTAGTGAATAATGGCCCTGATTGCCTAGTACATTTTACAGACCAACGACTATTTTAAAGAGCAAATGGTTAACTAAGCTGGTGCGGTGCGGTGGGTAATGAATGGCTTTATGTATTTGTGCGAATTTCATTCCATTTAGAACCCATTGGTCTTTTTTTTAATTTGCATTAAATGTGTATTTAGGACATGATTTCTTTTATTTACCTAATTTACGTTTTGTCATCTTCTTGGGGCTGAATATAGGCTACTTTTTATCCCTAAATTCCCGCGGGATCGTAACAAGACCAAACCGAGGGATCAAGCTAGTCATCCAACAAATAAAACTCGAAACATTGATATTACAACTTATTTATTCTTTCATTTCGCCTTCAACGGCCATTATACAATCAAAAGTGATATACATACATAGATAATATTACGATCGCTACATTGATATACTAGCCAAGCATGAAATCTCGAGCGATTCCCTTCGGGTTAGGACAGCGCTCGAGATTCGTGCCGGTACAGCTATTACGAAATACGATTATGTTTATAATAAACTTGCAAGAGAAGTTTTCCAATCTTTTTCTAAATTGAATCCAAGTCAAAAATTAGCCGGAAAGTATCTATGACTTAGATTAGAACGCCAACTGTCGGAACAGAAGAAAAAGCTTGTAAAACTCCCCCGTTCCAATAAATACTGAATAATCTGATTATTGTATGTCCAAGCAAAAAATGACCTAAATTTAACAAATAACTGGCAAAATTGGCAAACTATATTTACAATGATTTGCTCGATTATAAAATAAGCGACTAATTTATATTTATACAAATGACTACAGTAACTTAACATCTATAAACATTTTTTTTAGATTTTTTTTATACAATTTAAAGAATTAAAAATAAAAGCTATGCGTAATAGTAAACAGTCATTTCAAAATTAGCACTAACTTTGTTTTAGGCTATAATAACTTTTTATATAGGGATCCTAATAATCCTGTAAAATGTGTGAAATTACTGGACAGATTTCGATGAAACTTCGGTATGTAGATAGCTTGAGACCTGTATTAACACATAGGCTACTTTTTGTTTAAATATTCCAGCCAGCCAGTAGATCATAAACTGTTTTATATCTAAGTGCGTAAGCCGCATTAGATTCCTAGAAATATTTTCTATGATAAATGCATATTAAAAATGAACTTGCGACCTTCTTAACCGTGCGGACGCACAAACTTTACTACGCGGTTAACGCGGTGCAATTTTGAAATATGCATTTTCATTGGAAATTATTTCTAATTATACTAAAAGAACACAAAAGCCACGAAAGTTTAAAGAAAAAAGTTCGCGCAAGCCTAATAACACGACAATTTATAGATATACCAGCTGCGCCCCGCGGTTTCGCATTTATAATATGGGATAAGAATGTTTTTTATTCGACAAATATAACAGTTTATATGCATTTAAACATTCAAAATGAAAACAAGAAAGAAAGTAATTTAAAATGTAAATATTATTAATACAACACATGGATAGCTGCAGTAAATAAATTTTGCTAAACACAATAAGCTTAGTAAACGGTCAACTTTATTTTTTTGTCAGTTTTACGCGGCCACCTTTCAAACGGCAAGGTGGCTGCGTAAAACGGCAATGTATAGATGACAATAATACAAACAACGAATGCCACGTAATAAAACCTTTAAAATAATCTTCATATACCATTTTATAACATCAAATAACAGGCCAATCGGACACTTCCGTGATTTTGTTACAATGCAACCTATGTTAAAAGATGGCCGCGATAAAAAAAACTAAAAAGATTGAGGCGACTTCTATGCCAGTCTTCATACTAATATGTTACCTCATATGTTACCTCGTATGTTACCCCTTCATACTAATATGGTACCTCTTTCTTTACAACATCGATTTCTAACTGGTTCATATTAACAAAAAATCAATAAAAAATTAGACCGTGTCGGACGCCGGACATGGTCGACTAAACTGAGAGGTAATCATCTAGATTAGATGTAATATTTGAATTACAACCTTATTTATCATACATTTAGAGTTTATTTTAGACTAAGCCGTCCGCTTGGAGGCCACTTGGTCTGCTAACTTTAATATGAACACTAAATATAATATAAATAAGGTTGTAATTTCAACACTCAGTGTAAATCTCGATACGGTCTAATATAATTCACCGCTAACTTATTTTTTTATAAATCTACTAACGCTTTCGGAATGTTGCTAAGTGGTACTTTAGTTAAACAATGCTTAGTCACATTGACATTGCGAGAGACGAAGCAATGATTTAACTAAAGTTTGACTTTGCAACTACCTGAGTGCGGTCGTAAAAATTATTTCTTAGAAAAAATGTTTTTCAAAATTCTTTATCATAAGTGGGTTTGAAGCACGATCCACCATAGCACACATAGTCAAAATTACGTAGAGTTTTACTATTTACGAACGACTCAGTAACTCAGTTGGTTCGAGCACTGCTACGCTGAAGTGATGGGTCGTGGGTTCAAACCCTTCCCACGAAAAAGAATTTTGGAAATCATATTTCTAAATTACTAAGTGTACCATCTAGGGATTTAATTTAAATACACATCTCTTAGATATTTGTGTTTCATATTTGTGGTGTGCCACAGGGTTGCCCTGTTGGCCAGGTATTATATCTAATACATACAGAAAAGGGTGGTTCAGTCGTTGGGCCCGAAGAACTTGGCCTGCAACTCTTCAAGGGGCATCACTTCCTCTTGACCTAATGGCGGTTGTTGTTCCGCTTTCGATTGTTCTCGCAGTTCTGGAATAAATAGTAAATATTTTATGGCCTTAAGACTCGTTATAAGGATGAACGGATCCACCTATAGGTCGATTTATACATTTTCCAAGCAGCGCCATCTGCCTGCCAGTTGATGAAAACTAAAAACAACTAATATTGTTTAACGACTTTTGCTGAATCAGGTCTCATTGACAGCAATATTTTATCAATATCTAACTTATAATAAAAAAACAGACGAAATTTCGTCGTCGATACTTAAAAGGGTGCCAGCCAGTTTCATAATAACCATTTATAGTAATTTTCATAAAATTTTTATTTTTATAAAAACACCAAATATCTGTAGAACATACCTTGCCACTGCTGTAACAGTCTGTTGTAATAGTCCGCACGGTCGTGCCGCTTCAGTTCCGTGAAGACGTGCACGAGCCCGCGGTAGTCGTACTCTAACCCAGAGTAACGCTCGCCGAATAACTTCAAACCTAAGAACAAACGATACAATCATATTTACTACTTATATTTATAACTTATTTTCTGCTCTTATATGTTCCGATATGCAATTGTGGTCTTAAGTAGACCGTTGTCGCACGAGCAATGGAAGGCACATTGCGCAGCTGTTCCAATACACATTATGGTCTACCACGTTCACATTGGATGTCGACGAATGTCTAAAATACATAAGGCTTGCCGAGTATGCAGTATCCATTGTGTCGTGAATCTGTCACCGACACACTTTGAATCAGCTTTAAAATCATATATGTAAAGTATGAATAATAACGGACCTAGCATGTTGCCCTGTGGCACACCATTCACATCTGAAGCATATTTTTCCTAGTAAATAAGAACATACAGATTCTGTACATTTGTTACTTGTGTGCGACTAGTGTGATACTATTTAATAAAGTCATAAGCTTTGGCTCTAGTGCCATACCTACAAAGAATGATTCATGATCCACGCAGTCAAAAGCCTTCGTCATGTCCAGGTATAAATCTAAAATCGTTTTATCTCTGTCCATATCGGTATAAATTGAATGATATATAGGCCTTATCTCTTCAGAACCTATACAATGAAGATGTCCTGATCTTATGTACTTACTGATAGATATAGATCTAAGATATAGTTTCTCAGCATCACGATGCATGTTCATGTGATAGTTGTACAGTGAGGCGAGGTGTCCGATACTGAGCCCTACTTCGTAATCTTCGGGTCCGAGGAGTTCCTCCTTGATCTTTATGGCTTTCAGGTGCATTGTTTCGGCATCCTGGAATATAAAATAAGTAGCCATAATGTAGTGAGCATAAGCTAACATTATTTTCGTCATACCTGCACTTCGACGGAAGACGGTCGGAGACGGTCGATTTAAGCCCGTCTTTTCTTTTATTTTGACTTTTAGGTTTAGAAACTTTTTCTATACAGCCACAGAGTTAGTTGATTCGTTAGAAATGTTGTTTACCTTTTGGATAGCGCTAGAATTTGTGGTATTAAATAATACTAACATGGAACTTCTGCATGCTCTGATACAATCGGCCGAGGTTCCCGTAATGCTTGGCCGTCTGTACGTTCTTCTCTCCGAATGCCATCATGGACAGTGCCAGGGCTGCCTTGTGGAGGGACTCCGATTCTTCGAGGAGGGTCGGCTCTGCTGGAAGTACAAACGACAGGTTATTATTGGTTGAAGAGCAGCTGATTTAAGAATCCGATCTACGCGAAATTCAACACACTCTTCAACATTTTAGCAGAGGCAGAGAATTTTGGAAAATATTAATTTTTTTTCCCCAAAGAATAGATTATACAATTCTTTAAAGAAAATAGTGGCCAGGTCTTCGCGCTTATTTATGATAAGGAAAGGTATAGTATTTTGCCGTGATTCGCGCCTAAGTTTGTCAGTTTAACCCGGGAATCATGGCAAAGGCAGATGTTTTTTTTTGTGTTCAGGTCATTAAGGATGTGCTGGTGAAGTAAAAGTGATATTCAACGAGATAATCTTAGGTTGTCTAGCTGCTTCAAAACTCTATGACCTAGTTTCCATTGGCTTTATCGAAACAAGCAGATGGGAACTAGATGATAAAGTATAGAAAATATAAGTAATGTTCCCTATTACCACTCATATCCTGTCCAGCGGGTATGTCCAACGCGATCTCCTCCAGTATCAACGCCTTGACGCGCTTCGCAGACGCCAGCAGCAGGTGCTCCGCTGGGACCAGGTTCTGTAACACATCACACGGGAATATTGGTACTCAAATCAACGACCCTCTGTAGCGCGGTGGGCTAACATATATTATTACTAGCTTTTATCCGAGTAGTTGATTTTTTCAAAATGTTTTCTTATCGGATGCTTACGTCATACAAAGATCACACACACCCTCCAAGTTTCAGGTCTCTACGATCAGCGGTTAAGGCCATCAGTCAGTCAGGACAAAGCATTTTATATGTATAAAGATTATTATGAACACCATCTAAAGAAGAAGAAACAAAACCATTCCCGGTGAGATCTAATTGTGCTTGTATGTTGATTCGGGTACATTCCAGGTTTCAAATTTGAAAACATGATTTCTACTCTTGTAGTGTAAAATCGTTCTGAAGAATATCCCCAGCACATACAGGTTACCGAGGACCTTAATGACCTTGATCCTATTTGTGAAAGGTTGTATGTTCGTTACTCCTTCATGCAAAACTCCTGAACCGATTATGATGTAACTCAGTATATAGGTAGCTGGAGACCAGGATTAACATAGGCTTTCTCTAGCGCTGGGAGCATCATCATCATATCAGCCCATACACGTCCACTGCTGGACATAGGCCTCCTACATTCGACGCCACAAACAGGTCCTGAGCCGCCTCCATCCACCGACTACCCGCGACCGCTACAATGTCGCCGGTCCACCAGGCAGCTGGTCTCCCAACACTCCGTTTTCGCGCACAGTCAGTAATAAACTTACCTCAATAATCCTAATAGCCCGCTCGGCATGATCTCTAGCCTTGTAGAACCTTCCTGAAGAATATTCTAACACATAGAGCGCGTAGGCGAGATCTTCCTGTGCCGTCGCGACGTGTAGGCTCGAACGGCCGAACACTCGCCGGAGGATGCCCAGAGCCTCCTGGAAAGGTGGGTAAGAGTGTTGATGAAATAAGGTATCGCAAACATAAGCCATTAAAATTAAAGAGATTTTTGTAACATGTATCAGACTCGAAGGACCATATTTTTAACCGACTTTGAAAAAAGAAGGAGGTTCTTAATTCGACTGTATTGGACTAACGCACGAATACTAAAAGGCTACTTATCTTAAGTGGCGACTAATTTGGCATTTAAGTGTCATGTTTGAATAGGATCCGTCTTAGATATTGGGGAGTGTTCTTTTTTGTTTTGTAAGTGTGTTTAATGGAGAATGTTCGTAGCTTTGTTTTATAAAAATCGGTTTATCCTTTGAAAACCAATGACATTTTTTTCTAGTGAACCAAGGATCCATGAATAATAAGTGAAAGTGTAGTGTTTAGATACCTCGTATACAGCGACGCTGTGCACAATAGAGTCAACGTTGAGTAGATAGAAGCCGAGGTCCAGCAAGGCGGCTGCGTATCTCGGATGGCCGACGCCCCACGCGTCGCGCGCCAGCCCGGCCGCGGTGCGCGCGCACCATCCGCCGCGCGAGAAGCGACGCTTCACGACGCATGCCTTCGCGCATGCGCGGACCACCTCCACCGTTATCCTATATACACAAACAATCGAGTTATTAGAGAATTATTTAAATTGTATCCAGCTCGAAGGACCTACAATTCTGCGTGGGCCAAAAGATGGCGGTTTTTTAATATGATCCTCCTCGAAGGACCTACAATTCTGAGATGTTTCTCTACTGAAAATTAGTAGTAGGATTAAAAGCCTGAATCTAGGAAGTAACGAGCTTATCTCAAGCAAAGATTTGCTAAATTTATTTATCACATTACATAATGCGTGCTAAACTTATTTAATCGGCTTTAAACTGTTTACCGATAGATTAAATCAGTTGATAACAAGGTAATGTTTACAAACTTGGTAGGTGTGTGCGGCGTGAGTAGTTTGAGCGCTCGCATGGCCCACGCGTGCGCGAGGTTGTAGTCGCAGCGGACGAAGAACAGCGAGCTGAACTCCTTGCAGAGTCGAGCGGCGAGCGAGGCGGCGCCCCACGCTCCGCGGCAACCGCACCCACCGCATACTGAGTAGCTTTCTGATTCCAACCTGTGAATAAATCATATTTTGTTACTAGATACTAATATACTAGCTGTGCTCCGCGATTGTACCCGCGCAAGTTCCGTTGCCGTGGGATATAGGGAGATAGAATATAGGGATGATCAGAGCTCGCGTCCGCAGGAGTTACCGACCAACTACCCTGCACGTGTCAAAATATACAAGAATATGTTGTTAAAGAATGTTTATGCAAAATTTGAAGTAGCTTGGACCAAGGAATCACGTTGTCCCATACAAACTATGACTTCCTTATTCACCCCCTAAGGGTAGAATTTCGGAAAATCCTTTCTTATCGGATGCCTACGTCATACAAAGAACACACTCTCCAAGTTTCAGGTCTCTACGATCAGCGGTTTAGGCTGTTGATCCGTCATTCAGGACAAACTATTTAATATGTATAGATTAAATAATAAATAGGGACAAAAGTAAGCCTATGTTACTCCAAACGATTAAATTTATCTTCATATAAAGTTTAATAAATGAGCCATGACGGTAAACCTAGTTAAATTATAAACAATCATAAATAAAATATTAATCACCCATAAAACAAGAGTTAGGTATCGGTTTTACAGCTAATTATAATTTAACGAGTTTTTATGTTGAAATATCACGTTTACGACTAACAAAAATCTATTCGATCTTCATGAACCATTTGTAAATGTTTTTAATGTTTATCTATATACTAGCTGCTCCCTGCGGTTTCACCCGCGTAAGTCCCGATCCCGTGGGAATATCAAAATAAAAAGTAGCCTATAGCCTTCCTCGATAAATGGACTATCCAACACAAAAATAATTTTTCAATTCGGACAAATAGTTCCTGAGATAAGAGCGTTCAAACAAACAACGGAAGCCCTCAAAGATGAATAATTTTTCCCGTTTGTTTTCACATTTCTCACTGATTCTTCGCTCCTATTGGTCGCACCGGGATGTTATATAGCCAAAAGGCTTCACTATCACTATCACTACATAGTATAAAACAAAGTCGCTTTCTCTGTCCCTATGTCCCTATTCCCTATGTATGCTTAGATCTTTAAAACTACGCAACGGATTTTGATGCGGTTTTTTTAATAGATAGAGTCTTCTTCTTCTTCTTCGTGTCAACGGCGACCAATGCAATGCACCTTGATCAAAGCACTCCCGCCCAAAACTTAGCAACGGCAATCGTATTATCTGTTGCCCTGTTGAGGTCGTCTGCAGAGCAGCTAACAGGGCAGAGAGAGCAAGCCGTCAAGTGCGCCATCGTTTGGGCGGCCCTCCCACATTCACACAGAGTGTCCGAACCGGAAAAACCCCACCTAGCCATGTTCTCTTTGCAGCGGCCAACTTGGGTCCGCAAGCGATTTAGGGACTTCGGGACAGGTGGGCCACTGCAGATCGCCGCCAGCAGGCAGGGATTCCGTGGGTGCGATGAAGTCCGGTGGAGGGGGGAAATTGGCAGCCCACAGTTGCTTTTATAGTTGCAATAGATAGAGTGATTCAAGAGGAAGGTTTTATGTATAATACATGCATAATATAGCCGTGCGAAGCCGGGGCGGGTCGCTAGTCCTCGATAAATGGACTATTCAACACAAAAAGAAGTTTTCAATTCGAACCAGTAGTTCCTGAGATTAGATAAAGTTTGTTTGAACGCTCAAACAAACTTTTCAGCTTTATAATATTAGTATAGATTTTTTTATTCAAGGCCAATAATCGTAAATAACATTTTTCGAATTACATTGCAATATCGTTCCGATTGCAATTCGATTACAAAAAATACCCGTCAAAGTAGCTCAAAATTTCAAAGTATTTAGGTATTCTCAAGAATATTTTTTGATATACCCATCAATTTGAAGTTGAAGCAGTAGATGTCACCAACCTGTGATCCACCCCATCGTCGTCCGTCTGCAGAGCCTTAGAGCAAGTCTCAGCTATAGCGAACGGCCCATCAGGTAGTTCCTCGTCTTCAATGTTGAAGTCCTCTGGGATACCCATCAGTTGGAGCGCTAAGGAGTAGGTTTCGGCAGCCGCAGGGAAACAGCAGTACGACGATTGGGTGTATAGAAGTCTGGAAGGTGAAGATTATTTTGTAAAAACAAAAGAATAAATAACCACAAGATAAATCACTTCGAAATAGGTTTTAAGGTTTTTGTAATGTTTTCTTATTTAAATGGTTTCCTTAGCATTAAGTTTGTTTAATATGTAACTTTATGAGCTCAGCAGTTAGCACCCAATAATAACTTTTTTTTTGAACATCGAGAGGTTCTGAACTATTTAAAAAAAAAGTGAATCTGAGAAAAGTCCATTAATAATAACATCCAAATTTAGATCCTCCTACTTTTATTTTGAAGTCTGTTATAAAAAACAACATAATTAATACCCAAAACCTTCACACTCACCTGTGGCAACATTCCAAAGTGAGTCGTTTGTAATATGTGGTCTGTGGCTGTGCTTGGCAGATGTCCCTACACCTGGTGAGGACACGCTGCGCATCCGCGTACCAACCGGTCTCATTTAGAAAACTACCTGTAAAACAACGAATTGAACGAGGATTAGATGATGCTGATGCGTCGAGTATATAACCAGTAGAGACGTTATGCGGGCCAAAGAAATCCAAATCTGATCAGTAGTTCAGTAGAACTGATGTGTTTTACATTATGTTATTAAACAACTAGCTGTCCCGGCAAAAGTTGTTTTGCCAATTACAAAAAAAAAAGAAAAAAAAATAGATGTTCGATTCTCAGACCTAACGAATATACTTACACAAAAAAAAAACATACAAATCGGTTCAGCCGTTTAGGTGGACATAGGTAACTCACACCGCGACACGAGAATTTTATTTACATATTATAGGGACTAGTAAAATAATTCAATGTACATACAACCATTATATTGATTTCTTAGCATGGGCGTGCCCAGAGTTTTGTAAAGGGTGGGGCGGAAGCAAATAAAAGTAAAAAACTCGATAAGTAGTAGAAAATTATAAATGTTTTTATTTACTGTATTTATTTTAATAATATCGTGGGGGGTTTTGGCTAATTAATCTCTACATGATGGCCCAGTACTAAACCAGCGTGATGGCAATGCGATGGTTAAAACGCAACTACACGATGGCAACGTTCAGTTGTAAATTGGAGAAGGACGTGGAAGCAGCCGTTGCCGCCATATAATATCCACATACCAATTTTTGAGGAGTCACTGAGGAATGGGCCACGTGCAGATGCATACCGCCATCGCTGGCCCACTTCTTTTGATGTGTGACCGAAAAACTGACACCGTGGCCCAGCATATCAGTGGGCCAGCATGATGGCCATCATGAAGAGGAGCCATTAAATTTGTCGCGAGCGTGCAAGTGGTGGGAGAGGGTAGGGAACGCGGGCGGATAAACTTCGGTATTCCTTCAAAAATCACTCGACTTTTGAACGTAACTTAATGAATATTTATATTTGTTACTTATATTAAAAACCATTTTTTTTATTATAAGCTCCGAGCCAGGGTGGGGCAAATGCCCCACCTTGCCCCACTGTGGGTACGCCCATGTTTCTTAGAGTTATTTTATTTACAATTTTCGCGTGTGCTCTGTATCTTATCTTAAATTGAAATACTGAATGTCTAATTTCCACAAAATATCATGTTATACAATCGATAATAATTATTTCCTAGCCCAACTCTGGTGTTACGTATACAATCGGAATCGTTGGTCGGTCAAACGGAAAGCAGCTATCGGCAGCATTGATTTGGCGGTATGTTTGGTAAACAATACGATAATAATATAACGACATTTCCTCTCTACTGGGTGTGAGTGCTCGAACAGCTAAGCAACTGAGGACAGGTCCTGTGGATGACAAGCACCAACTAACGAGCCAATGGCCGGCGTCTTTCCATCTGTGTTCGCGACACGTGAGATTCAGAGATTCAAGAGATTCGATTGATTTGATCGAGGTGGGTATGTATATAATTATTCGTAAATGTTAGGTAAAAGAAGATAACTAAATAAATAAGTATCTATCGCTATCAAACTCATACTTGAAATTGACCAACTGATATGAACAATGTATGACGCTCATGTCTTTATCTATAGGTATTAGGTACTGAGAGCAACCGAATCTTCCAAATAACAGCATATAAAATCATCACAAATACTAATATCAGTTTTCTGGCAAACGGCTGCTAAATAACATTCCAAAATCTACGATAGTAAACAACACTTTTATATAACGCGTTTTTTTAATATCGATGAAAGAAACCCCCTAAAAGCGAAATCCAATTACATCTCGATTGAATAATGGATGTTAATAGAGAACTTGGGAAATGTATCGGTTCGACAAATGGGACAATTTGATGAATAATAAACGTGAATTAGAAGCGTAAACAAATATAAACTACGCCTATACCGACTATGAATTACGTTCGTGACTCACGGGTTATCCCGCATCAACATTGCCATTTATTTCGTTGCTCGCGCTGTACGAATACTGATAAAAAAGGATCGCAGTAAGACTAGTAATAAGAACATTAGTAATGCTTCCTGCCCTTATCCCAATTTGTTTGGACTCGGTGTAGAAAATCATTAGAATTCAAGCTAATACTGGAAAAGGATTCGGTGAAAAATATTTTTAATCTATACTTAATATTATAAAGCTGAAGAGTTTGTTTGTATGTTTGTTTGAACGCGCTAATTTCAGGAACTACTGGTTCGAATTGAAAAAACAATTTTTGTGTTGGATAGTCCATTTTTCGAGGAAGGCCATAGGCCATTTTATATTTCGATATTCCCACGGAATCGGGAAATACGCGGGTGAAACCGCGGAGCGCTGCTAGTATAAGTATAGAAATGAAATCTTATTTGTTTTTAAATATTACTTTATGGAAATATTATTGATTATTTATTTGGTGAGTCTACCGATTTAAAATTCATCTCCGTAAACTCAACCAGTAGGATAAATGCTTGTAGAGTCTAATAAAGAGTAAGTAAAGAGAGTATTGCAGATAAATTGCAAGAATGTCGCCTACGCTGGTACGGTCACGTCTTGCGAAAACCGGCTAATTACGTGGGGAACAAATGTCTTGCCATGGCGCCTCCGCCGGGCCGTGGCAGACTGGGTAGACCCAAGAAGTGCTGGCTTGACGTCGTAAAGGGTGATATGCGTGCAAATGGCCTTACTAACCAGGATGCCGAAGATCGTGCGAAGTGGAGGCGTAAAAGTAGGAAAGCGGACCCCGGGCTCCCGAGAGGGATGCAACCGGGAACATCGCTCGGATGATGATGATGAGTCTAATAAAGAGTAAGTAAGATCTATGGTTGCTGACTGACACCAATCCTCTTTGGGTATACTGTGAATGAGTTACTGCAGCCACCACGCGAGAGGTCTTACGTGCGACCACCACACAGTCCACAAATCCCTTAGTCGCCTTCTAAGACATGTAGGTATAACAGATTCATCTTAAACATTCAAGAAACGGACGCAATGCAATACGATCAAAGTCATATCGCTGTTTCTCGTCACTCACCTCACCCAGCGAGAATTTATATCCTCATACTATCTTATTTATCCAAAATCGCATACGCAATGAAAAATGTATATTTGATTAGAACAGCGTAGGTATATTGGAACAGTTCCAACGGTACGTAACAGGTTAGTGGGCATGTAAACAACAGTTGCTTGCCGAAACTGACCTTTTCAAGGTCAAATTCACCATTCATAGGCTATGAAAAGTTACTTTACCCCATTTTACCCATGTAAATATACTTTATGGTTAGCTCTGTGGTTGGTTCTCTATGGTTGGATTAAATACTTGTATTCTTGGTTTATAATAGTGCCCGCCAACCGATGGATTATGATGAAATTCTGTTATAACGAAATGACTTGTAAATAAACCATTGGCAACGTACCGTGTGTCATGTGACATTAAAGATCTTCGTGCACACTTCAGAAAACATATAGATAAAGCGTTGAAAATCATAGATAAGCCAGAATACTGGATTTAAAACGGGAGAAAGGGGGAGTGAACGCTGAGGGACTTGACGGGAAATAGAATGGAGTTTAGAAGGATGACACGTTGTGCTGACCCCGTGAAGTGGGATAATGGCAAGATAATTATAATGAAGCGTTCATGGTTATTGGTTCAAAACCAACTAAGGATAGTACAGCTAGGGGCAAGTTCTATTTCGGAACTGAAATCAGTTGTAGTCTTTTCTAGCACCTTGATGTTATTTTTTCAGGAGGCGACAATTTAACTGACTAAGGACCAACGTTCCTTCAGATATACCGTCTCTTTGAACAAGGGCAATATTTAATTTCTAGTAACGAATAGTCTTGTTCGGGACGGTAAAGTTTAAGGTCTACCCTCTAAGTAAAATATGGAGCACGTACTGTGTGAATGCGACGTCTTAGCAGCGAAGCGTATGAGCCTCCTTGGGAATGCGTATCCCAAACCGGAGGAATATAGGTTTCTTCCTCTCAGTGGGATCACCGCGTTAATCGACCACTTCTTCAAAGAGTAAGAAACATCAAGGTAGGGGTAAACACAAAAGATCCCATTGGGTCGAAGTGTTGCTGGCAATTTGTCAGCCCCCATTATATGTATAAGATAAGATAAGAAGTAAAATATTTGGTTATATTGCCAGGACTATCACTGGATGAGTCACATAATAATATAGTGTTTAATTGAACATAGCCTGTGATAGGAAGAGTGCTACATCTTAGACTGCATCCTCAATTAACATCATGAGATAGTTGTAAAACGCTGACCTATCACTTCACTACATAGTATAAAACAAAGTCGCTTTCTCTGTCCCTATATCCCTATATTTGCTTAAATCTTTAAAACAACGCAACGAATTTTGATGCGGTTTTTTTAATAGATAGAGTGATTCAAGAGGAAGGTTTATATGTATAGTACATGCATAATAGAGCCGTGCGAAGCCGGGGCGGGTCGCTAGTATAGTATAAAACAAAGTCGCTTTCCGCTGTCTGTCCGTCCTTATGTATGCTTAGATCTTTAAAACTACGCAACGGATTTTGATGCGGATTTTTAAATAAGATGATAGATCACTCTATCAAGAGGAAGGTATGCAAAACAAAACTACTATGAGTACCAAGTCGCGGGAAACAGATATTTTATAATAATAAAAAAAGTTGACTTACCTAATCTAAGTCCAAGTTGTATAAGCGAATCTTTGGATCTCTTCCCTTCGTCACATTTCGTCAGGTAGCCGGTGGCCAGTTCAGTGGACAGCTTCGATCCATGTTCTATTACGGCCTGTAACAAATACAATACCATATCAATCTCCATTTACACAATCCTAACACTCCATATTTCTACATACTAAGGAAAGAAAAGGTAATGAAACTTGATATGAGGGAGGATACATTAAATACAGAGTTTTATTCCGAAACTAGCATAAGTCCCGATCCCATAGGAATATCAAAATAAAAAGTAGCCTATAGCCTGCCTCGATAAATGCACTATCCAACACAAAAATAATTTTTCAATTCGAACCAGTAGTTCCTGAGATTAGCGCCTTCAAATAAACAAACTCTTCAGCTTTATTATATTAGTATAGATAAACTTCATACGGGTGTGAACCAGGAGATGTAGCAACTGAACAAAAGAGACAAAATATACCAGATTATGTACAAAAGGGACAAGGTGACTCAATGGTTTAATTACGGTAACTTTATCGTGAAGGGGAAAAGTTACAGATTCAGACTCAGCGTCATCTAGCTCCTTACTAAGCAACTAGGTATATAGGTAAGCAGACAACGGATATTATACTTTTGAATATTCGAACGAAAGTTCTTTATCGCACGTTGCGAAAGGGGACTAGACGGAAAAAAATAAGACCAAAAGTTGTAACGACACTTTTTGCTATAGTTGTAAGCCGTTGGCGTGCGTGTGTTTCTCTGTCTGTCTCTCTCTCTCATAGAAAACAAGCCAGTTATTTTCGTTTCGTCTTTCTATTTCGCATTGAACAGTGTGGTGTCGCGACATATACAATTCCTTCACTAATCAATCGAAAGGAACTTCGTTCCATTCGGGTGTCCCTTGACACCTCTCAAGTTTTTTTCTTTTGTAAATTTATACTTAAATAAACACCTAGACCAGACAAATCTGTATATTATCTTAAAAATATTTGTATCAGGATTCCAACCCCGGTGGGCGTCCGTTCATCGTACCACTGAAAACCCGTACACGTGAAAACGTGCATGGCAACTACTAAATATACACAGCAAAGAAATATATATGGTGTAATAATAATATCACTATCACTACATAGTATAAAACAAAGTCGCTTTCTCTGTCCCTATATCCCTATGTATGCTTAAATCTTTAAAACTACACAACGGATTTTGATGCGGTTTTTTTAAATAGATAGAGTGATTCAAGAGGAAGGTAAGTATGTATAATACATGCATAATATAGCCGTGCGAAGCCGGGGCGGGTCGCTAGTATAATAATAATTTTTTCCTGATCAGAATAACAAAAAAGTCTTTATTGTTGTTATGTACAGTAGGTACCTTTAAATCCAAATCGGGGTCATATTCGTATTCAATTTCGTCATCATCACTGTGTAAAATGCGTAGAATCTTTTCTCGTTTATGATTGTCGTCACACTCACACATTATGTATTATATAGATAATTTTATGTAACAGTAAGGAACATGAAAACACGACATACACAAAGCAAAGTATAATCGTTTAAGTTGCACAAAAAGCGATTTCTTCCAGGCACTATTACGGGGAAAAAATGACCATACTTTAAACTGATGACGTCTGAATGCGACAACGGCGGGAAATACAGTAACACGAGGCCATCACGAGCCGTAGTTGATATCCCAGTACATATTTGTAAGGCTTGCTTCGTATTCAATCAATAACACATTACACAGCGCCATCTATCAGCGTGTTGTGGTGGCCCGCTAACGGATAGAATACTTATACACTGTGCTTTTTCTATTGTAAATATACACTTAATATACCTACATACAGAAACATTCAGAAACAAATGTCTGTACATTTATATTTGTTAGAGGTATGAATTGAACCCACAACCTTCTGCATCGCAGACGGGTATCGCCCACCGCGCCGCAGAAGTCGTCAAATTGCGAAGTTTGTGAAATTCCAAACTGTTTTGAAGGAGCAAACTTTGAGCTTTAGCGTAGTCCCCACAAAATATATTATTATACAAATATTTAGTTGAATTTATGCAACCGAATATGTGTGGTAAAGGGGATAGGTGCAAATTAAGACCCCTGTTATTTGCGACAACAATTTCATTTAATGACAATTGTTATCTAACAGTAGAATTGAACAACAAGCTCATCAAATTCATTAAAGCCCCGTATGACGTAAATGGCGAGCGACTGATATAACAGCGGGAATTGATTGCAAAGTGATCCTCCTCTATTACGTTATAAATATGTTTAGGATGTCTGAAACACGCCTTCTCTCGCCATCATCGATCGCTGCAACTCTCAGTGTCAATGAACGGTTTGCGCCTATGTTCACACCGACATTTTCTGCGATCTACGGGATATCAGAGTCTTACCAACATATCTGGCCAGACAGACAGTTCGTTAAATTGGGAATATTCTGTCAAAGACGATTACCATCGCTTTGTTTTTCGAATTCTTCGTGGTAAAGTGTATGTGAATATTCGCCGAATGTTGTAGTGTGAACATCGCCGCATACCGTTAATAGCGAGACTTCCTAACTAGCATAATCGGGGGGCTGGACACTGGACAGTGAGTAGGGACAGAAATAACAATCAACGTGTGTTAATTTATCAATTAATCAACTAAATTGATGTGTGTTGTTATAAATAACAGTGGGCACACGCTTTACTTACAAGACTCAGTACAAGACTAATACTTATTATGTCATATAATTCTAAAGGTGGTCGTCACATTTGTCATGATTTGACGAACCTTGGGCGATCACACGCCTGCGACGTTTGTTTTGATTTGATGTTTCTACACGTAATATATGTATATAAAATGAAAGTAGGTATCAGTTGTGTAGTAACCATATTACGAGCCTAGTTGGTTTGGAGCTGGCGCTGCTTGCAATGCCGTACACATCCTAACTTAGTTATTATAGGAGACATGTCAGAATGATAATCATGCTTGAATACTATTGAATAAAATAATCGAGGGTGATGGAGATAAGTCAAGAAACAATTAAAACCATGAGAGATGGTCGATGTGTCAAACTCAGCTTACCTCCAACACCCCCCATTTTCCTTTCATAGAGGAATATATGAACACAGTTTTGCCACGCCTTCGTGAATCACAATAATGTCCACTGCATCTAAAATATCCTTCGGGCTCCTACGGTATTATAATAACATTATTAAGTAGTGGAAACAGCGATGTAAATCAGACAGGTACTGTTTTCCGACAAAATATTTATAAATAAATCGCCGATCAGTTCAAATACTGTTACAGAACCGAATTGAAAGACCCTTCCATAAACCTAGTCTTATCTATGGTAATAAACCGATGGCGCCCGCGCCGGAGAGCAGCCTCCTGCTGGCTAATTCACAAACCATCGGAAGGCTACCGAAAAAACTGAAAAGACAAGGATGGCAACAGGACAAAAGTCACGGGAGTGAAAGAGCAGCAATTTCTTTTCGTTTCGGTTGCCTTCCGACGGTTTGTGAATCAGGGGGCTGAAGTGTTTCGGGGCGTGTGCATTGAGGCTGCTCTTCTTGCAGTGCGGCAGCAGAGAGCGTCCTAAACTCCGCAGTTACAATCCCTATAGTCTCCCCCTCATACTCATACCGTTATGTGAATTTTTTACAGAGACCACAATGCGTTTTTCGCTCCATCGCTCTATAAGCGTTTACAGTTTACGAGTCATTTGCACCTTACGAAAACGAATGTTCAGCGGGTATTGATTACATAATAACTTACCTGAAAACACTGTAACAGTCCTAGATGTGATCCGCTGAAGCGCAGAAGTCGTTCAAATATGTCCAGCTCAGATAGCTCCGATCTGAGTATGCAAAGTCTCTTCTCTTGCAACATCTGTAAAGATAGAAGATTATAAGTTAAATACAAAGTCTCCAATATTTTCTACCTATTAAATAAAGTATAGTTTCCTAAAAATAGTTATGTAAAGATAGTGATATAGGATGCAACCTCTGCTTGACCTATATGTAAATATTACATAGCATACATTGTTCGAGGCATACAATGTAGAAACACATTATAACATGTTGGGTTGGGCAATACAATGAGATTTAATATTACAACTTAATACAGATTGAGAGCATCATAGAGATAGATATGACAGCTAATAGCTGTCAAAGTAATTGTAAGATGATGATATTATTATAGATTACAGCAGAAAAAATACTAAAGAAAAAGGATCTGAACCTCATCCTTAGCAAAATTTTGACAGACTCTGTTCGGCCTGCGAAGCAGAAGTTTGCGCGTTTGATTTAAATATTTCTATGATCTACATATTTTGTACGAACAATGTATGTTCGAGGCATACAATGTAGAAACACATTATAACATGTTGGGTTGGGCAATACAATGAGATTTAATATTACAACTTAATACAGATTGAGAGCATCATAGAGATAGATATGACAGCTAATAGCTGTCAAAGTAATTGTAAGATGATGATATTATTATAGATTACAGCAGAAAAAATACTAAAGAAAAAGGATCTGAACCTCATCCTTAGCAAAATTTTGACAGACTCTGTTCGGCCTGCGAAGCAGAAGTTTGCGCGTTTGATTTAAATATTTCTATGATCTACATATTTTCGTTTCTGCTCTTGGTGTATATGAGTGTGTAAAAAATACCTACATAAGTATTCTATACTTTGTCTGGCACTCACAAGTCTAGTTGCTTTCTATGAGCCTTGATGGCGCTCTGTGTAATGAATGTCTTACAATACATTTGAAAGGACTTGTTAAGCTGGGGACACATTGTTCGGACGCGTCCGCGCGACTTATAGGCATCTATGTAATGTAAATGTTTGTAACTGTGCACACTATCGGACATAAGTCGCGGACGTAACCTTGGGCCGCCCTTGAGCGTTCGGACGTCCTAGAGCGATCTGGGCCGCTGGATGCCAAACGACCGTGCACACTTATCAGTCGCGGCCGTCGGACGAGTCCGTAAGCCGCGTCCGATAATATGTCCCCAGCTTTAGATTGGCGTAGAGGTAAATGTTCAGTCAGATGTTATATCTAATCCATGGTAGGGTAATATTAGATGTCTTTGTTTAAACATAATGATTACAGCATGTTGATGCCGCCGGTGCAGGGCCGGGTGTCGAACGCATTAAATTGTAACCATAAACGCAATTTTGTATGTCAACGAACGTAAACAATGTATTGTACGTTTTAACAACACTTTACCTACTAAGTTATTACTTTGACGCCGGTCTTTTTAACATGATATAAATGACGCCAATTACTTTGATTTGGATCGATTTTGAGAAAGCTTTGTATGAGTATCATATAAACAACTACATATGTACTAGATTTTGTAGGGTCATAGAATCTCTGAATTTAGAATGTTTTGACTGACTGATAATATCAAGGCACAGCTTAATTAAACCAATTGACGGATCGGGCTATTAATAAATAATAATAATAAATAATTGCAGGACATTCCACACATCGCCATCTAACCCTAAGCTAAGTAACTATACTTGTGTTGTGGATGCTACTTATATAAATAAATAAATAAAATAAAATAAAATAAAAATCATTTATTTCAGGCTAGAAAACCCATATTAAACTTACAAAAAATTAAAATTAAATTAGTACTTATTCATGTCATGGTTTAAAAATATATTAATTGAAACTTAAAACTAAAACCTTAATTAACCTACTCAAGCCCAAAAAGAAATATAAATATGTATAGGTGCATCGGGTGAAGCTGTTGCAACGTTTTGTACATAAATTCTGTAAGTATATACTTATCTTTTACTTTTCTTTATATACGTATATATTATATTCGTATATACTTTTCTTTTGTAAATATATACTTATAATACAAAGAAACAACCAGACCACAGACAAATATCTAGGTATAAATAATTATCTGAGGCGGGAATCGAACCAGCAACCCTGTGTTTGGCAGTCCGGCATAGTGACCATTGTGCCAACAAGGTCGTCAAATATTGACATACAGATATTTATATTATGGCTAAGAAAGAATTTTGAAATCGGACGAAGTCGTGGGTAAAAATAGAAATAGCCAAGTCTTAAAATTACTACCAAAAAGATTTTCATGAAATTTTTACAGAAAAAATAAAACAGAATAACTTCTACCTTGGCCCTGAAGTAACACAGTTTGTACAAGACTCCATCGTTCACATAAAACAAAGCTACTTAGGGGTCATGTTTACAATGTTTACGGACTAAACTATGATTCATTGTGGCCACTTTGTTACCTGATACCCCGCACCTGATGGTTTTATGGGTATTTCTGTAAAGGAGATTTTACAACCATGTACTGAACGTTATGTAGATCGACATTTAACCACTAAACTGACTTTGATTAATCTTTCACTGCTTAAAATATACTTCTAGCTAATAAGACCTAGCCTGGTGTGTAAATCGTATGTGTTTTTTTGTCTTCTCGTACTGCAATGTGTCTCCATTTTTCTGACATTAAGGTGAAAGGGGGCTCTCCATACAAACGTAGTCGACTGTTTCCTCCCTGGATAATTACACTAGCACAAATATTTTTGTGCCATAAAACCTATAACTGCCATGACTATGCCCCTATGTTTTGGTTTTTTTTTCATTTTCTAATTATCATAGAAATTAAAATTAAAAAAAATTAAAAAAAAAACAAAAAATAGGGCCATGGTCATGGCAGTTATAAGTTTTATGCACCAAAAATATTTGCTCTAGTGTCATTATCCAGGGAGAAAACAGTCGACTACGGTTGTAATCGTTTGTATGGAGAAAGCCCCCGGTACCCTTTCCTCTTAAGCTGTAGGTATTTTTGTAATGGCATGCTGTGTGAGCTACTCCTGTCGATCCCTTTTATGACTTGTGATCTTATTTTACATCCGAAGAAGATGCGGTATTCGGCGCTTCAGTCGACGTTAGAGTCAGTCTTTCATTAGTATCTGAGCCAGGATATTTAGTTGACTATCCAGTGGTTCCTTGTGGGATTATCTCTCTTACTGTAGGCATTTTCAGGTCGTGATGATGAACCTCATTTGCCATGAAGCATTTGTGATAGTAATCTTTGTAGTATTTAAATATTGGAATTAGCTGCTGTTACCCAAATGCCGTTAGTCCAGATGGGTTTCAGTTACAAACTAGTCATATGTATGTTTAAACACTCGCGGTTAAAAATCAGCGTCTAATAACGAACTGATTTTTTACTGAGTGAAAAAAATCCGCGTGCTTTCTTTCCGTAGCTCGACGATATTCTGTCCGGACCGCGCTCTAGGTCCGGACAGAATATCGTCTATTCAACTGGGTCTAGTAACGTAAAATACATTTTACTATAGCAGTTGAGCAGTGAAATTCCCACGGGGCGGTGTTGGTGTCGACGATTCAATACATGCTATTGATCAATTTGTGGCGAGAGGTGGCGGAGACGGAGCGGGGTAGTGTGGTATTGCGTTGCCACTTGCCGATGTTGTCGGTAATTTATTGTCAAAGGACTATACTCGTGTGACTCTACCTCTATATGGTTGTCTGTCTGACCAATGCGGACTTAAATGAATTGACATTCACATTCATTAAACGAAATATGTGACAGAAAAAGCAAATGGTTGATCTGATCTGATGTTAAGTCAAATAATTATGAGATTTTTAATTAATATATGGCAAAAATTCTGAAAGAAGTTGCGTACTCGATTGTGACAAAAATTTTAACGGCTTTATTACATTTTTGGAAAGGTATTAAATTAGCCAGGAATCGAACCTGTGAATTTGAAAAAAATCTCCACTATTTATCCCGCTGTTTTCATAGGATCGGAACTAACGCAGGGCGTATCTAGTTACATAATATTCTAATACAAAAATGTAACAAAACAATGTTGTATAAAATTCAAATAACCGGAAACTGTATTAATGTTAGAGCACGTCATTCCACTTGTATTTTTGCACAAAAACAGCATCTGCCAGGTATAATGGTATAATGCATAGCTGACAGGAGCATATCTTTACTATAGATTAAAGCAACTCGCTCTAACGGTAATTTGGTATGTTGCTGTGTAAATATAATCCTTGTTGTGCATCCTAGTAAGCCATAGCGTATTTAAGGTATTCCTCTTCAACTTGCTTTTTTACCCGACTACGGCAAAGCCAAAAGGAAGGGTTATGTTTTTCACCTGTATTATGTATGTATGTTCATCTGTTCCCACCTAACTTCAAAACTACTTGCTATAATTTAACAATTATTGAGGTATCGTTAGAAGAGTCTCAATAATGGTCTGCTGGTTATAGGTTATTGACGTCACAATAAATTAAATATGGCGCCCTCTAGAGGACATAGAGTCGTGAATAAAAAATATTAAACATTCTGATTGATGAGAAATATTTCAGGCATATTGACATCTAGGTCGCTCTATAACAACTTTTAGGTTCTTCAGAACCTTATGGCCTCGATTCCAAAACGTCCCTTCCAGAAATCTCCCTATCTCCAAAATTTCTCTACATTTTGTATCGTAACGTAGATTCAGATTTTTTACAGTCCCTACAAGAAAGTCCACAGTCACGTGAAATATGCCAGCTCTGCTGTATAACACCTCATGCAGACCCAGTCACGTGACAGCTGTGCTCTGTAACGCCCCACGTAGACCTATCACATCCCAACCAACTGATTGATAACGTGTGACGTTACAGTGACGTGATATTTGCATGCCATGCCACCGCCGCGCGCCGGTCGCATTAATTAATTGCCAGTTACGTAATACCATACAGATGGTAAATGACCTTATTATACTCCGGTATACAGAGTTATTTGTGAGAAATCATATAATCTATTTTAATATTACTTATATTTAAAACTTATTATTTTTCTTGACAAATGGACAACGACACTGGTCCCCGCATGCTCGGCGATGTTAGCCGCGAAAACACTGGCGAGACGACCTCGAGCGCTTTGAGCCAAACTGGCCGGAAGTCGCAGAGGAACGCGACGGGTGGAAAGAGATGGGAGAGGCCTTTGCCCAGGAGTGGGACAACTCAGGCTAATTAAAATAAAATCTTTTTCATGTTTTTATCCCAAATTATCTGTCTGCAGTGAGTATTTAGTATTCAAGCTCATATTGCAAAGCATAAATTCCGATATTTCCCCCAGGACTAGGGAAGACACTGTGATTGAAAAAATCCTGATGTCCCTCTGAGGGGTCTGGCAGGTTCTTTTCTTGACTGCTGCTGTAATTGCTGCTGATAGTATACCACAACCATCGCGCGGGACAAGGTGTGATGATTAGCGCAAGGTGGCGCAAAGTCATAACAAGGATCAAATTCAATAAGTTACCTGTAGTTCTGTTTATTTTGTACACACACTAGCTGTGCCCAGTTGGAAAACCGGTGTACATAGTAGCCGTAGAGCGTATTCTGCGCATGCGTATTAGCTGCAGTTTATGCTGAGATGAGACTAAGCCCCATTTGTGCAGCGCACATTATTCTACTATCTTTTCTTTTTTCCTTGTTTTGAATCTATTCTTATGTATATTTAATTAAGGTATTTATATATTCATTGTCTTAGTTTTCTTTGTGTTTTTATGTTTATTACCTTTTGTATGTATTTTTGTATGGTATGTATGTACCTACTTATACCTAATTTGTTATTTATTTTTGTGTATGTTGTGTGCTGTTGCAAATAAACATATTTTCTTTGTAGTCTTGGGATACACGTGTGCAGCTGCAGTTTTTTCAGATTACTCAAGTTCTACTTGTTAGATTTTGATTTAAATTATACCACGCCCTTCCTAGATAATAGAGTTATCCAATCGTGAAACCAGATTTCAATAGGTTCATAGGTAACAGAATGAAAACTGACAAGAACTTTATTAAAAACGATGAATTTTATTGCTTTCTGTGATCCCTAAACTTGATTTCATTTAATTAGCTTCCAAGTACAGACGCTTTGTGATTTCCTTTATTACATATAAGTATACTTTTATGTAATGAATCCAAGCGATATACAATACTTACAATAAGTGTTAACATTTTACGCAGCAGTTATAAATTTAACAATCGCCTGCTAATAGGTTGTCGTTATCGTTAATTAACTACCATTTATTACTATTATTTATGACTATTTACATGCAATCGACTGGGTGATAGCCAGTCAATTGATGGTAGATCACGTGACAATGTTACGCGCAAATTAGCCAAGTTGTCACGTTTTCAAACGTAACAAAATCCATTGATAAGTTTTTAGGGAAGCTAGCGTTTTTTCTGCAACTTGGTAAGCGTTAGGTTTGTTTTTTTTCTCCTTTCTTAGCGGATGTCTACGTCACAATGACTATCTGTGTCAAATTTTAGTCCGACTCCTCCAATGGTTTAAGCTGTGCGTTGATATATCATTCAATCAGGTAGGGTTTTGAATTTTATAAGGTCCAAAATCAAAATTCTTATTCATTTGGAATTATTTTGAATAAATCACATTCAAACGTCTTAAACACAGATATTTAATGAAATATTTTGGCATGTAAAGGTCTTTAGGATGATGCTTAAGAGGAAAGGGTACCGGGGGCTCTTTCCATACAAACTATTACAAACGTAGTCGACTGTTTTCTCCCTGGATAATGACACTAGAGCAAATATTTTTGGTGCATAAAAAACTTATAACTGCCATGACCATGCCCTTATTTTTTGTTTATTTTTTTAAAGTTAATTTCTATGATAAAAAATGACAATGAAAAAAAACCCAAAGTGGGCATAGTCATGGCAGTTATAGATTTTATGAGACAAAAATATTTGCGCTAGTGTCATTATCCAGGGAGGAAACAGTCGACTACGTTTGTATGGAGAGAGCGCAGGTACTCTTTCACCTTTTAAGGGGGTTGTTAAAATCAAATGACGAATGACGTCTTAATTTACAAATTATGCGTTAAAATGGATGTTGCTCGTCCAACCTCTTTGGGTTATTAAGTTTATTGCAAATGAGAACTTTATTTTTGACGTCACATACATCATTTGCAATTGACCCTCTTCTGACGGCTTTGAAAGACATTTACACGGCAAAAGATCTTCAACAAAAAGTTATAACATAAGGATACAGGAAAAACCGCTGATCTATGCTATTGACATTTGCGGCCATAACAAAATCCAGAGGTCAAATGAAACTAACTCGGCGCCCTCTATAGTATACAAGTAATTCGTCAAGTTTATAATTTAATAGTCTCGTTCTAGGTATCAATCGTTAAATTGTTTATAACCTTTACTGTCATTCAAATATTAATAAGTTAAAATGGGGTCTACGCAACTAGGCTTGTCTTGTCAGTTAACGCATGAGTTAGCTTAGTTAGAGTCGGAACTCGAACCCTTTGATTAAAGTAAAAGTAGTATGAACGTAAAAAGCCTAAAACCAGCAAAAAAATATGAAAAAAGCCACAAACAGAACAAAAAAGGTATAAGTACGTGAAACCCTACAAAAAGAAAAAAAATAACCCCGAAATTATGACCCCTACGTAAGTACCTACATGTGAATTTTTTTCATTAAATATTGTCGTGTCGGGGGACCAAAAACGGGATCAAAATCGGTTCATCCGTTCGGGAGCTACGATGCCACAGACAGACACACACACAGACACGTCAAACTTACCTATAACACCCCGTCGTTTTTGCGTCGGGGGTTAATAACACCCAACTATTTTACTTTAATCAAAGCTCGAAGCTGATCGATGATGTTCCTATTTTTGTCGTAATTTACGTTAGGTGTTGACAATCTTCTCTTTATATATATAAAAATGAATCGCAAAATGTGTTGGTAAGCGCATAACTCAACAACGCCTGGACCAATTTCGCTAATTCTTTTTTTGTTGGGTTTGTTAATATGTGGAGAAGGTTCTTATGGAAGAAAAAAATGAGAAAGTTGCGTAGAAAATTACTACGCAGGTGAAACCGCGGGGCGCAGCTAGTCTTCTTATATATAAAAATGAATCGCAAAATGTGTTGGTAAGCGCATAACTCAACAACGCCTGGACCAATTTGGCCAATTCTTTTTTTGTTGTGTTTGTTATTGTCAGGAGAAGGTTCTTATGAAAGAAAAAATTAAGGAAATTTCGTAGAAAATTATTACGCGGGTGAAACCGCGGGGCTCAGCTAGTGTATATATAAAACTCAAGAAACAAAATATTCAGTTGTAATTGTTTTCATGAAATCACATTGAATCGTCTTAAAAACTAAGTAAGGATGTGTGTCTTCGGAACGCGCACACCAGATAACTATATATTTGGAACAAAGTTCCGTATCTATCGCTGGTTGGCGTAACGCGTTAAATTTTTCCTCGTAATGCGTAAATAGCGTAAAATAAAAAATTTAACGCGTTACGAAAATGAGGAACGAAAAACCGTAAGAGGAGAAAGAGACCGATATTTCTTCATATATTATACATATTATGTAATGTATACCTACACAACACACAGATATTATATGAAAAAAATATGGTAAAGGGACTTCGTTCCAAAAGTGTCCCGAGACACGTTAATTTTTTTGTACAACACAGGAAGAAACGGAAGAAGACACAAGAAATTCACGGAGTAGGTACTTACGTGTTTTCAAAAGTAAATAAAAGTATCGTTATGTCAAAAGTAACAAAAGTGCAGCAAGCTAAGCCTGCAGTGGCACCAATCGCGCGCAAGCACACATATCTTACACGCATATTCTACCTTTACAGTCAACATGGCTCTTACAACCAGTTTGCAACAAAGTTCGCTAAAACATTACAGTTTAATTTATTGAATTCGTAAATGCATCACTTCAAAGGAAGCTATTACAAAGTCACTAGCGTGTATAAAAAGATAACTAGCAACAAACGTGCAAAAGGCAATGAGGTTCAAACATTCGTTTTGCAATTCAAAGAATCCTTTTATATTGTTGCGGGGGATACAATGTACCCAATAATTAATGAGAGACGTTAAATTTGGAACAAACTTGGCTGAAACTTTAGTAACTATTTCGAGAAAATAGTATTTCATATATTTCTTTACTTTGTATTCACATTCTCTCATTTTTTTTACTCTTTATTGATTTCACATTACTAAGCATTAAAAAATTTGTTTTAATTTTAACGGATTGACACACTCGTGTCTACAATTTCCACCAGATTGAATAAATAAAGAAAACACAACATCGAAAACACATTGAAGTGACAGCCTTCAAAGCTTCAAAGGTTGTGAAAATTTATTAAAATAACAAAAAAAAAAACTATTTTTTACCTAGACCGTTGAAACAAAAAAAAGCATTTATTCACTAATACAAAGGAAAGGGCTCAACCGCAAAATGTAAAGAGTCCCTTAAATTGTTGCGTGCATCAATAAATTAATTGAATACAAGCAAAAATAATACCCATCTTACATTGTATCAACCTTCTTTACAGATAAATGTACTCAGTAATACGGTTTACTTTGGCGTTTACGACCTTTTCCTATCAATCATGCGGTTAGTCGAGCGGGCAAGAATTTACATTTTCCTTACAATGTGCTACAAAGTAGTGTTTATAAAGTGTTAGTGCACTTTACAGCTTGTTTTGGTCATAATTATTTGAATATTATTACTTTTTGTCGTGTTGAGATGTAAACGTTTTAATAAGGTGTTTTACGCTCTTTCCTTTCGCTCTCGCCTGGACGCGGTCGACTACGCTGAGAGGGTGGGATGGGAACTGGACAAGCCTACTCAATCTAAAACATATGTCAGGCCCTATAGCGCCCAAAATAGCATGAAAAAATGCTGACGCTTTGCTTTGGGGGGTCTCTCATAAATCATAAAGATTAGATGTAAAAGCAATATTATATAACGCTTTTCCGGCAAAAAGATAAGAGATTTATATTGTCAAGAAGTCTATTGTCTCTGGTCAATAGCCGGTCCAAGTATCTGACTTTATGCGCAGCTCGCAGGTGGCTCGGGCATGTTCATCTCACTAACATCGACGTCGGTAGGCACTAGGCAGTAGGGCCAGTGAATGGCAATCAACGAACAATGCCACTTCAATGCACTGACTGAATCGACGGCCATGGAACACCAGCTTCGACAATACAGGCAAAACCATGAGGCAGAACTTATGGAAAATACCGGAAGAGAGCGAAATTTAAACAATAATAATTGTAGTACTTTACATAGATAGATAACTTTATTTGTACAACACAGTAAGAAACATGAAACACGATATACACAAAGCAAAATAATAGCTAGAAAGTACAAGTTGCACAAATGGGTGGCCTTATCCCTGAAAGCGATTTCTTCCAGGCAACCTTTTGATGGAAGAGAACCGACTTGCTAGGCTTGTGTTGTGGTCACCAGACGACACATAAAATACTTACTTAAATACTTCATTTTATAAGAACACACATACATAATAAATTAAAATTATACATACAGAACCACCAAGACCACAACTAATATTTATTAACAAAAACAAATATCTGTGCACAAATACTTGTTCGACGGCGGGAATCGATCCCGCAACCTTCTGTGTCGTAGGCGGTTAGTCGCCCACCCACGCCAAATAACTGGGTCATTTTTTACTATTAGATACAGAAGTAATACAATCAATAGAAAAAAAACATTACAAAAAAAATATACTAAATAATATACACTAAACTAGCGGCGCCCTTCACCCGCGTAAGCCCCGATCTTATTTTTACCAGACTGCAAGAAAAGAGTTATGATGTTCGCCCCTATCTTTGTATGTTTGTTTGTAATATTGCCTATTTCCTCATATCTAACCACACCAAACCACACGTCGATGAATTTATTTAATTATGTTCTTATCATTTAAACATTCCCTGGGCAAATATTTCAAAACCAAATATCAAATCCACAATCAGTCTAGACGTTCTCAAGTTATGGCGTGCACGACCAAGGGAAATAAGGATTCATTTTTAATTTTTAATTTCTCGCGCTTCCGGTATCAACAATAACATAATCTCTATGCTGACTGAGTAAGGTCAACAAACAGCTGCTAGTCGACCACTGGACCTAGCTAGAAACATGTAATATTGCTCAATAGTTCTAAGATATTCATTCTAATTTGATCTCGATATTTCGACGATAGTTAAGAAAATGTCGGAAATAGCCCGATTACGAAACTGATTCGTAAATTTGCTGTTTTCTTTTTTAACCGACTTCAAAAAAAGCAACCGATTTTTATGATTTTTCTTGTGTTGGAAAGATTCTGGCAAGTTTTAAAGAGTTTCAGGGCCATTCCTTACGAATAAAAGTAGTAAGAATAATATTTTCTCTTTTTATTATTACCAAAAATTAGGTCGACTGTATCAGAGACGCAGTCGCAGTGGAGTTCGTGAGACGAAACATGTCGACATAATAATGACGACTTTTTGACGAGCTTTTTTAAAACTAGCCAGACAAAGTTTATGAAGCTTTACTTTGCTTTAGTATACAGGAATAAAAACGAAAGAAAAAAGTACGAATAAAAGGTAGATAAATAATAATAGTGTTCCTAAATAAAGCCTGGAAACAAAATTTTATCTACTACTAGTTGCGCCCTGCAGTTTCACCCGCGTAACTCCCGATCCCGTGGGAATATCAAAATGAAAATAGCCTAATGCCTTCCTCGATAAATGGACTATCCAACACGAAAATAATTTTTCAATTCGATCCAGTAGTTCCTGAGATTTGCGCGTTCAAACAAACAAACTCTTCAGCTTTATAATATTAGTATATATTTCCTCAGGCACGATGATTAGTTCCCCCAGCCTGCCTAGCATGAAGACCAAAACACGATACGATAAAGCGATATCACGCGATATAACTACATCAACTCTCAAAATATGATAGATAAAGCCGCCATGTTGAATTTTTATCGCAATTTATAATAAAAATTCAACATGGCGGCTTTATCGTATCGTGTTTTGGCCTTCATGCTAGGCTAGCAGTCCCCCGTGCATCTAATTATACCCCATGCACTGGGTAAATTATAGGGTATCGTAAGGAAAAACCCTAACATTCTCATTTTCTAGCTAGCTATGTCTGTTCCGAGAAACAATTTCACTCCGTACAAACTTTTAATTAATAAAAATAAGGAAGTTTCTCGGTACTTAAATTTTTAATAGATCGTGTTGATTCTACTTATATTATTTGACTGAGCCCCGAGGTTTCACCCGGATAAGTCCCGATCTCGTTGGAAAATCGAAAGTCTGTACGGTATCCTAGGACTTTAGCTATCTACATACATACAGACTATTTTTAATCGCAATCGGTCCAGTTTAACTACAAATTTTATATGACTTATAATTGGTTGAAATAAATGATTTAATAAAATTAACTGTTAACAATCGGTTGAGCCGTCTTCGAATGATCGCGTAACATACACACAAAAAAAACATACAGACGAATTGAGAACCTCCTCCTTTTTTGAAGTCGGTTAATAAAGGTCCTGTTTTTTTACCTCTTGAGCTACGGAACCCTAAAAATGTGTTTGTTTAACCCATAATTTAATACTGATAGTTATCAGTGCTGTGCTATTCTATCTATAAAGGCGTAAAGAACTAGTCTCTGTGTTTTTTCAGGAAACCTTATAACCTCTTCAAGTAAATTGGAAATCTGACCTTTTTAAGTTACATTCGCGATTGGTTTTCGCGCAATTTTGTATGTGTTTAAAGCACATAAATAATGTTTTTCAAGTATTTAATTATAACATCAAGGTTTTTAAGTGATATATGGCTATAAATTGCCTGTCAATATATTATGTGTAAAGATGATCTATCTTATATTTAACCTTTAGCATTGATTTATTCTCGTAAGCCTACTTAAAACATAAAGTAATATTAAAGTATTATAAGAAATCCCTGAATTTGACGTGCGTCTTTTACCTTTTATTGCCTACATTTTTAATTTAATCGACCTCGTATTTTGCGAAAATACCTACGTAAAAACATATCGCTAAAAAATCTTAAAAACACGCCATGATTTGAATGATTTTGAATGTTAACATCTTCATAGCAATAAATTAAATAATAATAATTGTTTATTATTGAATAAATATTGCATAATCTACGGATATTATTGAAGTTTTTATGATGGTATCCTAACAACGCCTTTTCTATACAAATATTGTACTTATTCCGTTATTCCCCAATTTAATTATTGAATTAAGCCCCTAGACTAGACCAAAGGAATTATTATGCCTCTGTGATCAGAGGCATAATAATTCCTTTGGTCTAAGGGGCTTACAAAAAAAAACCATTAAAAAAATCATTTTTAATGGTTTTTTTTTGTTTTTAGAAAGTGATATTTTATATATTCGTAATTCGTTCTGAGAACAAAAAGGAAAAAGGCTAATACGGCTACTTTCGACAAATCATATCAGAATCGTAATACGAATTGGATTTACCTATTTTGTGTGTGATTTTGTATGAAGACCGACATACAATTTCGCAATTTTTATGAAGAAAAAAATTTATTCCTCTAATTAAAGGCATTATTCAGGAAGAATAATAGAGAAATACATTTGAATAGAGCAGTGCCATAGCGGCTTATCTTAGTATATATAAATCTCGTTGTACTATATAGATACGGTTTACTGCCCTTTGAAAGTAATTTAAAGTACAAACATAAATCTAGGACGGGAACATAATAATATATTCCTAGTTTAACCATTAACGAAACACTGTATATTTATTTAAGTTATAATTAAAAAGAAAGAAATAAAACAATGTTAATAATCTAAATGAATCTCCCTAGGTAAGGTGCCCAAAAGGCTCGCTGCATTGCCTCTTTGGATGGCAATGCCGATCCGTTGGCCAAAGTAGCAGCCAGCCCTTTGGTCACCATTAACAAATTACCCACATTATCTATTGTTTGCAAAGATAACGAGCAATTCAGAGTCAACATTCGTGTGATTTTTGTTATCAACACTGAGTTTTATATACCATTTTATTGCTCTAAACGATATTGTAAGTAGGTACCCCGGAAAAAGGATTTTTAGTTTCGGAAAAATAACCAGGAAATATACCCTAGAGCCTAGATTTTTTTAAAATGTGAATATACCATTATTTACCAAAGACAACATTGCCGATAATGGTAGTCGCACATATTTAAAAAAATCTAATATTTGGGTAAATTAATGTGGAAAAAACCTTTATGGTTCTTAGGACAAAAGGGATTTTAAACTCCTTTTCGAAATTCATTATCGGCTTCACGGATGTCCAATGGTATAGAATACTAATAACGTGTGGCGACACTTTGCCTCGCCACTAACAGATGGCGCTAAGCCGAGGAGTCATAACTACTTCGTGTATAACACACTTGCCTGATGGACACATATATACCACCTTACTTACAAACACGTCATGAAAACCATGTGAAATGAACGCCAAATCAAGCATGATAGATGAGTCAAAAAGTCTGCCACTAAATGACGAATGTCTTACATAATAAGAAACAAGTTTCCTTTTTGCCGTATACGTTTCTATTCCAAATCAAAAAACGACTTCAAAAACTTTATGATAAGAGTTACCTATTATGATTCATTCATAGCATTTATTTCTTTTAGTTCTTGGTGAGTACTTATTTGTTAACTGACAGCATAAACACGTGGACTTTTAAGAAATCTAGTTCTGACTGACTGTCCAGATTGAGGAGTGCATCCCATCGACCCCGGTGGTCCCGCCCCGGTAACGGGGCCGTTGGGAAAAATTGTTTCATCGACCCCGGTAGTGCCGACCCCGTCGTTTACCGGGGTAGATGGCACAAATCAAGTGTCATCTACCCCGGTGTGTTTTAAATGAAAAGCGCTTTAAAACGTAGTAATGTTTAAAGCGGGGAGAATAGAGTATTATTGTGTAAACAATTTTTCCCAACGGCCCCGTCACCGGGGTGGGACCACCGGGGTCGATGGGATGCACCCAGATTGAGGACTTGAATTTGACTGACCAGCAATTTATGCTGGGTCGATATAGACGCAGCTTTAAACCGCTTTAACTCTTAGAGACTTGAAATTTGGAGGATGTGTTCTTTGTGAAGGTATTCACAAAACAAAAGGTTTTTCAAAATTTCCACCCGTAAGAGGGTGAAATGGGGGCGAACCCGCGAGTAGAAGCTAGTTCTTTAATAAATATTTAACTTGTTTCATCAAAATTAATTCATTAATTTCCGCAATTCCTCATCGTTAACATACATCTAAACAAACTTTTTCTCTTAGAATATAGTTCATAAAGAAAACCTTCTAAGAACATACATATTTTGACGTCAAAACATTTGTCCGACCTAGACGCTGAATAAACAAAATAAAACTGTAAAGCCAGCACTGATAAAAAAAAAAGCAAATACTACCTAGAAATCTGAATAAAAAACGCTTTGTTTATAATCTTTCATAATGGTACAAACGATAAAAAACGAATAAACAAGACAACGATTAAAATAACCGTTAACTAGGTACCAATTTCCGTCAATACGCAAAAAACCTACTTATAATATTTGCACACTTCCGAATACAACGTATGATTAATCGCGTATAAAAAACGTATAGTAGAATTAAGAATTTACTTACTTTTTTGAATTCGGTTAGATATGGGTATGGGTTAGATATGGGATATGTTATCCAGTTTTTAGCCGATCATGAAAGCATTTAATGGGTATTCCGTCCTTTTGCCCGTCAAATTAAAAAAAAAAAGTGTTAGAAAAACCGGGTCCGGGTCCTGGGTCGGAAGTTTTTGACCCCAGGGTCGTTTTACAATCTTTACTCGCGTCTCTATAAGATGTTTATTTAGGAGTATTTCATTCACGAGCGTATGTATTAGGTCTCGTTTAGGGTCGCGTGCTACATCTTACACCGCATCGCCATTGTGTGAGATAGAGGCCAAACACTGATCTAATTATTTTAAAAAATCGAATAGTTACATTATTTTGTTAAAGGTTTTAAAATTATCCCAAATTCAAATGAAAGTGTAGTTTATGAATGAACTGTCAAGTATTGTTCATTACACTGTTTTTTAAATTTGAGATAGTTTCAAAGCCTAATAAAGTAATTGGATTAGTTCTCCATGCGTGTATTACAAAAACATGTTAGATTTAAATTTGTAACTCGATCATTTGTACGGAAAACTGTATTCAGTAATTCGAACATAAGAAAGTCCAGGCTGAGAAATCGGTTAGATTACTCTAGCCTTGAAACGGTTTGTTGAATGCTGCGGTTACTGCCTCTTAGTTTTTGCGTACAATTATGATGGATGACTAATGGAGTCTGAGAAGTGATTGTCCGCTTCTTTATATCGTTTTGACTATCCCGATCATTTTCAAAGATCTAGATTATATTACAAACATTTGCATGCCCATAGTTCATTTTTCAGGTGTAATATTAAATGTCCTATATCACGAGGCTATGGAGCTCCCGAGGGAAGGCGTGCGTAGATTAAATTACAATTACGCTTTTAAACTAGTTTCAGATGCCTCGATGCTGCAGGGCAAGCATGGGCCGAGGATAAAAATTATGTCCACCCGTTATGTCCTCTGTCAAGGAGGAAAATTATTTTGTCCACCTGCCAAAGCACGGCAAAAGAGGACATCGTGGACATCTATTCCCCGCCTATAGCATGTTACGCCTATAGCGTTTTCCCCGTTTTGTCTACCGTGGATATAGTATATCCACCCTTGCGGCCATGCTCTTGGTGGTGGACAAAACTGACAGAGGGAAAGACTATTTTGTCCTTTCCCTGTGGATAAAATGTCTCTGGCCATGCTTACCCTGCTGTATGCGCTCACTCAACAGTCTTTGCCTTCCCAGACCGGGTAAAATAAAAAAAAATATCATTTACTAGACCAGAGCCAACAGTGACTATAAATCCCGCCATCTATCGAGTGAAAAAAAAAAAGTCAATTGAGTATCCCATATTCAAACCTTTTATTTTCAAACTCATAGATGGAACATTCGTTACATAGATACAATTTATTAAAACAAAATAAACAATATAATTAAAAAGACTAAACTAATACAGAATGCAAGACCATTTCGAAATAGATAAGGTAATGGTTGATCGCAACCTTGACCCGGACTTGCAACAGCGGTCAACGCACTCCAGGACACCGTCACTCTTCGGTGAAAGAGACCTTGAGGGAAGACATTGAGCTGGCTATGCAACCAGAGACTCAAATTAGGAACGTTCATATTTAAATTATATTTGAGCGTTCTTTAACCTGATGATAAGTGACGATGCAGCCTAGAAGATACTTCATCATGCTGACTTTACCCATTTTGAAGCGCACCTAAACTATTCCACATTGCGCACCTGTTTTGTTGCGCTCACGATAGGTATTAAAAATATTAAAAAAATATTCCATATTGCGCACCTATGTCTAACTTTTAAATAGAGATGGGAAACTGACTGAAACCATCGATAACCAGTAATGCACTTTATTTTTTTTAATAGGGAAGAGCATGAAGTAAACGTAATAAATGATAACGATTTTGTGCATCGACACTATCAAAGGTGCGCTTCAAAATGGGTGCGCAATAAGGAATACCTCTAATAACTGATAGAATCGCGTTTACATTGTTTTTTGTAAAAAAAAAACCTGACGTTTCAAGAAGGTCGCTAATACCATGGTCACACAGCCAGACTTAGGTGACACTAGTCTTAGATAGGTACCTATTATTCACTCGCAAATTGGAAAAAAGACTTAGGCAACTTCGTGGTTGAAACGACTCAACTAGAGAGAACCGTGGAAAATCCTAGTCGTGTTCTGATTTTAATATCATGTTTATGATAGTACCTAAATGACCTTTTGCTGACGAAACAATTTCTTATTTCCATGGTCAAGTTTTTGTAAGCCCTTGCTTAATACACATATGACATTGAAAGCCCTTTGATTAATGAATATTAATCTTGGTTTCTTTTTAATCAATATTTTTTTGTGTTTGTACATCGCGTTCTATCTATGTATAATTAGATATGAGCATTTTATTTTAGAAACAGTTTAATATAACTCGTTAAACAGAGCAAGATTGATGGGCTTGTGTTATCAACATTTCTGGAATCTTTACGTGACGTCGATTGACTCGGACTTAATCTAAATGGAGAACATCGTGGAAGTTTTCTAATAGTTCCAACTGGAAGATTAGAGTCACAAAGACCATAAAATGGCGGAACATTATTGGCTATTATTATTTGTAGGTATACAAAGGAACTACTATAAGTGATAGGTAAGTTATTAAATAAATTAGTCAAACGGAAATTACTGTTTATTTTCCTGTTTACTTGTAGAAAAAAAGACAAAAATTAATACATTTTTTAAATTCTTAAAACAATGGCTTAGGTTGGGTTAGGAATTTCCCCGTATACCAAGCTTTTATTGTGACCATTGAACCTAAAATAATACAGTCTGACATTTCTGGCACGTGGTTATAAATATTTAACTAAATATTCACGTGATGTTTGCACACGTAATTGCTATCTGAACCGTAAGATTTGAAGATGATCTTTGTCGATTTACGTCAGACAGTTTTTTATTTTCCTTGTTTATTCAAATAAGGCGTATTTTAGTCGAGTCGTGCGTTTCACGGTTGTGTGTGAGAGTAGCCCTGAGAAAAACCAAGACTCAGCGGTTTAGGTCGTCTGACATGTATTGGCAGATCTACTACATACATTTTCAACGAAATCTACTCAAAAAACTAAAACGAAATTTTAGTTTTGCAACTGATCATCTAAACTAAAGAATGATGAGTTCAAATATTTTATAGGCATCAATATAATCAATAATAAATCGATCAATCGGTAATCAGTTCACAGATTTCCTTATTGCATGCAGCCTTATTAATAATTCAGCGAATGTTACGTATGCAATATTAAAAAAACAACTCTCGAAAGCGTCACCAGGAAGATCTGAAGATGTTTGGGATCTAAGAATAGAATTAGAAAAAACTAGCTCTTTATATTAATTATTCAGCAAAATAATATGTATCAGAGAATAAAAATCGATTTTCGAATTTCTTACTAGGAAGACCTGAAGATGGACCGGAATTAAGAATAATCTATACTTAATATTATAAAGCTGAAGAGTTTGTTTGTTTGTTTGAACGCGCTAATCTCAGGAACTACTGGTTCGAATTGAAAAATTCTTTTTGTGTTGGATAGTCCATTTATCGAGGAAGGCTATAGGCTACTTTTTATCTCGATATTCCCACGGGATCGGGAGTTACGCGGGTGAAACCGCGGGGCGCAGCTAGTCAGAAATAATTAGGAAGTAAATTATATAGGATAAGAATAAAATCAGAAAAAAAAAATCTACAGAGTATACTTATTTAAAGATGTATTTTGAACCGTATTCACGTATATAGGTGTAGTTTTAGGTAATCCACTTCGAAGTTTCATAATATCTTTCAAGGTAAGTTAGTTTCGGCACTAGATTTAAAAGTGCAACGGAAAAGTATGAATTGCGCAACAATAGCAGCAACTAAATAAACATTTACTTTTTCCTGTTCGTAACCTTATCGTGAGGGGCAACGACCTGACATTTTATAATTTATAATAACATATACATATATTCATTTATAATCAAATACTAACATACTCTTACGCAGACATATCTAATTAAACATTTTGTGATTTCGAAAATTATGACCTCGTACATGAACGATAAAAATACATTTAATATGTGTAGGTAAATTTGTGTTCGAATAAGTTTAATTAGGATTATTGGCTTCTTAACATTTGTTCACTAAATATTTTTAAAAGCTGCAAATGTTTGTTATAAAGCTCTTACAAATCTTTTTTTTGAACAAGCATAATTAATTGAAAAAGAAAAACCATTCATATAAATTGTCGTACAAAAACACTACATGAAGGTTCTGTATTTTTCCGGTAAAATGTGCTGCAGGTGTACCACCTTTGACGGTACAGTCAACAGACAAATAATCGTAAATTAAAAAGTTAACCTATTAGCTGTAATTCCAACTATTTCATATTTTATCGTTACCAAGTACCGAATAACGTCTACTTTACGAAAATACTGGACTGCACACTGGAGTTTTATTTTATAATGTGGCTCTACTTATTTTTGATACATCTGTGTTTATAATAATGTGTTTCGTGTGGTGCAATAAATAAACATTTATCTATCTAACCTAAAGCATTAAATATTTAGATGATTGTAGGCAATCTCCGTTACAAGAACGCGTACAGATAAGTGTGCAAGCGGGCCACCCGGTTACCTCAGAGCCTAGAATGCCTAGTGCATACTGCAACAGAGTAGATAGGTACGCACTAACATCTAGCTTAGCTAGGTATGTTGTACTTGTGTGAAACGCACGGCACTCGGCACACATACGGGCATATTTGGTCGACAGGGATGCAGTTGCAACAACAACTATGTGTGCCGACTACCGCCGTAACACATGTGTGTTTTAATTAGTGTATTGGGGACGTTTCACTTTGCAAAACATTTTCTTTCATCATTAATGCAGGAAGAGAAAGTACCAAATCATAGTTCTGTAATGTCAACTAAAAATTACTAGTTCTTATATTAGCCTAGGAAGAGGAAGCATCTAAAGTTAACCAGGTATCTATGAAAATTAATAAGGCCATAAAACTAGTATCAGATAAACCAATTTCAAACCTGGTTTAAGGAACTTATTTAAAATGCAATAAAAAAAAAAAAACTTCTAACGTTTAATCCATTTATATTTTGCGTACAATTTGCATTTCGCAACATTAAACGCCGTCTGCATAATGTTTTGAATTAAAATTATTATAATAAATATGAATAAAGATTGATTGAATAATTATGTAAATATTATTCGTTTTTAATTAGATGGTAGATAGTCTTCATTCACACTTTTAATAAAATATAGGCCAGTGTTTTCATCTGATAAATGACGATGCGGTTGATTCTAGGCATCTTCTAAGCCCGAGAAGATACGAAATTGGGAAAATTCTCAAAAATTCCATGCTCCCGGTGGGGTTTGAATCCACGATCCCACTTTTCTATAGTGGAGCTCTATTGAGCTACCTACTCGAAGAAGATTCGCCAGGAAAGACAGATGTTATTGTCATCAAAACATCATCCAAGTAGACAAGCATATCTCTCTCGGTATCTCGGTTTTCGAAGACAAGTCCATGTTAGTAATCATTGAATTCGTATTTTGAGTTCAAATATCCTTATAAATATTCCGATATAAACGGTTCTTCGGTCGATCTATCACCATAACTACTGTCTATGACATATCGAATGTGAGTATAGGCATTATGTGAGTCAGATCTCGGAGCTACCGTTGCGTGCAAGTAAGCCGATAAACGTGTCAGATGAAGTACTCGCTATCAGCCTACCACAAATTACTTTGCTTACAGCCTTGGCTTCATTGTTTAAATCATACGAGTATTCGTTATTATTATACAGACAGATGATTGATGACTTTAAATAGTGAGATATAGAAAAGTCGCCTTTACGTATGTTACTGAAAAGTGTGCAATGATTTATCAAATCAAAATAACGGTAATAACATAAAATAAATAAGTAAATAGAGAATATGTAGGTTACTTAAATAGAAAATAGCGATTGCAATATTGGGAGCAACAACCCATTTTATACATGCATATGATAAGATAATGAGGCCAGTAGTAGATGCACGACTTTGGCGGAGTTGACCCAAAATATTATCGAATTGATTGTAGAATGTGGAAGAGGCCTATTTTCTGAGATAAGATAATTGAAATAAATATTGTAGGACATTTCACACTATGACATCTAGCCTCAAACTAAAACAAAGGTTATCTACGGATAATGAGAGTTTGGATGCTTTATTTCGACAAATTGGAATTTGATCAAGCTTTCACTAGAATGAAAGCGAAAGCAGTGATTATCAAATTACTGACTGACGACTGTGCGGAGGAAGTGCCGCGGTTTAAGGATAAAATCATATAGCGAGACTAGCTTTCACCCGAGACTTCGTCCGCGTAGGGGTTGAATTTTTCAAAATCGTTTCTTAGCAAATCCCTACGTCATAATAGCTACCCGTGTGCCAAAGTTTTAGCCCAATCTGTCCACTGGCTGGAGCTGTGCGTTGAGATATCAGTCAGTACTTTGAATATAGATGGCATGCAGGGAAAGATCAAACGAAATGAAGAAATATTATGGAGGAGGCCAAATGTTTTGCCAAACGACATAATATTTTAGCCGCAGAAAGTATACATAACTTCCGCGTTAGACATATAACAATTTTGCTTATAAACATCTACATAATCTCCCAAGATATGTAGGTAGGTATTTAATAAATGATCTGTCGTCGATTGTTGCATAAACACCTTATACATAGGTATGATAACAACACTGCGAGTTTTGTAATATCTCATTTTGGAATTTCTCAATGGATATGAAAGGCATTTAATATTTTCAATAACATCGATTGTATGAAAGTCAGTTGTGGTAGTCATCAGTCTTTTTTATTTTTAGCAGTATTATATTTTCAACCGACCGACTTTTGAAAAAAAAAAGGAGATTCTCAATTTAAATGTTTATATTTTTTATGTATGTTACGGCATAACTTCTTTGTCTATGAACCGATTAAGACAGTTAATTTTAAACTAGTAAGAAGCTTCTATCTTTAATTAATAAAAGAACAGTAAATAAGAAAGAGACATTCTGGGACGATATGTAACTGTTCTATTATTCTTTGGAAAATTATTCAAGAAAAATATAAGCGTTGCCTGTTTCCGCACTAAACAAGTGTATCAAAATACGCAATTACAGATAAACCGTGTTCAACTAGTCAACACTGAAAAACGTGATGTAAATATTAACAAAAAAAAAATCTTTATGCCGTATCAAGTACCACTAAAGACTATAAAAGTCAAGAACCATAACAATTGTCACGTGCTAGTCGTGACAATTTTTTTTACAGGTACAGCCTGTAAAAATATCAAACAATACGTCGACCTTCGCCGAAACGCTGGTCGTTCGCATCGTTATAAGATTTCCTTAGTGAATTAAACATGAGGACCTTGAGTCCTTATACAAATAAATCATACACGTCTTGTAAATAACACCAAAACAAGCCGAAATATAATACTTATGTACAGACGAATCGTCCATCACTATAGGGCATCACGATTTATTGAGCGTCAGAAATATTAATCAAAATAATTAAAAATGATAGGGCATGTAACTACGACAAAGCATCTAGTTGCTTTGCCGTGGCCAAATTTTGGAAGAGGGTATTGTGACTAAACTATCTTACACGAAGAAGGATACATTGCTGCTGCTGTAATGTCTCTGTGTAAACTGAACACATTTAAGGAAAACCTTTCTAAGTAGAGAAATCTGAAGATTAAGTCAAAAAGCACCAGGACTATTTAAATCTGATGAGAATACTTAAAAAATGTGGTAAACTATAAAAAAACGAAGTAATCGATAAAATATCAGTTCAATAACTTTCATTTTGTATACCATGAAAAAGAAAACAATCATATTTGTTTTTCTTCTTTACATCATGTGAAAAGGTAAAAGTGAAAACATAATTTTCAATACTTAACCTCCCATTGCAAACTGACGTTGTTTCACTTTACGTACCTGTAACAAAGCATACACGTCATCGTTAGTTTATGAATAAAAAACATAAATAACATTATAATACCATGATGAGAATTTTTACAAGCGTTATTAATAGCTAATGAGGGCCTCCGAATAGGTCATATTTTTTATACCCAACTTACCAAGAAACGATACCTATCTAGAGTGCCCCACGTTCAGTGATATGCAATTAAAATACAATAATAATTGAATATATTTTTTAATGTTTATGTGTTATCAAATGTTATTTAAAATACAGGGTTTAGTCAGTCACATAAACCTGGAGAGTTTTTATAATGACCAAAACATTTAAAATTACCTCATTATGTAACTCTTTAAATTATTGAGGTAATTTTAAATGTAGTGCAAGTCATTTTAAATTAGCAAAAATTCACCCTGTTTTTAGAGTTAGGGGACAAAATTGCATAACCACCGTCACTAAGTTATAGTATGTAGATTGTAGAATTTATCTGTAGGAAGAGTTCAAAGTTCTTCATCATCATAGTCATCAGCCGGTGTCAGTCCACTGCTGGACGTAGGCCTCTCCCAAGATACGCCACTGAGCCTGATTTTCGGCTCTTCTTCACCATTCAAAGTTCTTACTTTAATGTAAAGTAAAAACACTATAATGTACTAACTGGCATATTTTTCACGCGATAATAATTAAAAAAATTTAATATTCAAAAATTCTCTGTCTATATAGACTTTTTACACTTTAACTTAGTGACGGTGATTAAGCAATTTTGTCCCCTTAAGTAGCTTCTTATTTATACGAAGTGCGAAACCCTGGATAGCATAGTATCTTAGTACCTTGTGAGTTGTGAAGTAAATTTTTTTGCAATCTCCAACTATAAGGAAAAAGTGTATTCAAGCAAAACTGGTCGTACCTCTACCTACCTACTCGTTTCGAAGAATAACGGGGCATTAGCTGTGCTCTAATTTCAACGGCATTTCCGATCCGTTTATTGGCATATCGACAATAACATGGTGGTTATGAAAAAGGCCTGTTGTTTGTAACGGAAACCTTCAGTTGAAACGTGAAGATAGCCCTTTACGTTCCCTTTGAATGGAAATATTACAAACTGTTGTCTATCAACTTCACAGGTGTTAGACGAGGATCGTCATCTATTATTAGAGTTAGTTACGCTCGACACTCTCTACTCTTTGATATAACAGTTATAAGAATTTATACAAAACTGGCTTTCAACAACGACTTCGTTTGCGTAGGGGTTGAATTTGGCAGAATCCTTTCTTAGCGGATGCCTACGTCTTAATTTCTATATGTATGCCAAATTTTAGCCCGATTCATATTGGTTTAAGATATGCGTTGATATATCAGTCAGTTACCAGGACTTTGAATTTGAAAAGTCCTGGTAACTGACTGATATATCAACGAATTTATTTGATATTTATAGATGTAAAAGCAACAACGTCTTGGTGTGAGAATGAGATCATTCACAAGCACTTTGGTTAAACAAGTACCCATTCTATCTTACTTTCACATTGAAAAGTAGGTCCATCTAAGGTACTGCGTTCAGATTTTCATAAGGATCTTACCACGTCAATGAAAGCCTGTTTTAGCTACATGGTCAGCGGAATCGAACAGCTTTAACACTTTACCTGTTAACAGTGTGGATATAGGACATCAGATACTTTCATCCTGGCAAAACCAAGGATTAAAACTAGTACAGCAATCCCTCCGCCACCATATGACAAAGGTCGCTAGTGTTTACGTAAGCGAGCGAAAGTGAAATTTCGCAGTGCGAACTCAGTCTTCCACTGTTAAATGGAGGTTGCTCGTTCACAAACCTTTTTATTTGTTTTTAACTAGCCCGTAAGCTTTGTTCCCGCAGGAATATCAGCATAAAAAGTATTCTACGTCCTTCTTCACAAAATAGACTACACTTGTACAAAATTTCATTCAAATCTGTTAAGTAGTTTGAACGTGAAGAGGTAATAAACAAGCAAACTTTCACATTTTATAATATTTTGTTTATAATAGTATGATAATTGATTGTTACAAGACAGTTCAATTTGGGAAGGTTGTGTAATATATTATGACGTCATATTGATGAGCCCCCCTGAATACCAATAAGGTATTCAGGCATCGTTTAAGGTTTTTCAGGGAAGACTATTAATTCTGAAACTAAAATTTAACTTGAATTGATATGTAGTCGTTGGAGCAACTGCCACCTCTGGCACCAGTTGTTAGATTAAAGTGCCATTTCTGATAAAAAAAATCTGACAAATAAAATGAACGTTTTTTTTTTCTTACTAGCGAAATTACGATTTAGGGCTTACTACCTTTTTATAAATTGAATTTTACTTTAGCGATCAGGATTTCTGATTGTATCCAAAATAGATTTTTAAAGCTTAAACCAAGTTATGCTCATTATTCGATCTTAAAAACTGTTCCAGATGTCTCAGTCAATAGCTTTAAGTTATGTTCAATTTGTATACGACATTTTAAAGAACAGTCTTTACTAACAATATAACATCGCCTTAAGGTATGTCTGTTAGAGAAATTCACCTTGAAAAGCGAAAGGTGGCCAAGCCACGTGATGCCGGAGCTGACTTGCAACCAGTTCCAATTGTACATGGTAATCTATAAATCTGTTGGTATTTCAAATGGTCATAATAAACAAACCCGCCGTATTAATCAATAACTAGTCGTATCGTAATTGTATCTTAAGGTACGCAATTTAAAGTTTTATTTCTAGAATATCACTTTATGTAGGTGCGAGCATTGTTTATTTTAAGTACAAGCTTTTAAGTAAGTTAGAATGTTTCCACCGCTGCTCGACAAGTGTTTTTTTAAATGATTTGCATGTCTTTGCATAATTTTTCTTTTAATTCTTCAATACTATAGATACTAGTTAAGTATTTCTTAAACTATGGGTCTGCGACCCACCAAATTTTAGGTAGGCCCTGAAATTGAGGACCACATTCATAACAAGTCGCAATTTTTCGTGGGCCGGAATAATTTGCTAACTAGTCGGTCTGAGTATCAGAAGATTACTGAAAGACAATTTTGATCGAAAGCAACACATGTGGCAATACTATCTTTCTAGATTTCAGTAGCTGAGACCTAGCCTTATCTATTGATGAGGCCATGAAAGTCGTTTTCAAGGGTTCCGTGCATCAAAAGGTAAAAAAGGAAACCCTTATTTAAGGAATGGGTGGCCTAGTTTCCCTTTTACATGTTCATACTTATGTGAAATGGAATTTTCAGCCATGGTTCATATTAAGACCAAGTTGGAAACTGTGGTTAGGAATGGTGGACTTTTTGGACGGTCGGTCGTATTCGTGGTCCAGACTACTTTGAGAACCACTGCACTAGATTGCTGATGGGCAATGTTCATACTTATGTGAAATGGAATTTTCAGCCATGGTTCATATTAAAACCAAGTTGGAAACTGTGGTTAGGAATGGTGGACTTTTTGGACGGTCAGTCGTATTCGTGGTCCAGACTACTTTGAGAACCACTGCACTAGATTGCTGATGGGCAATGTTCATACTTATGTGAAATGGAATTTTCAGCCATGGTTCATATTAAAACCAAGTTGGAAACTGTGGTTAGGAATGGTGGACTTTTTGGACGGTCGGTCGTATTCGTGGTCCAGACTACTTTGAGAACCACTGCACTAGATTGCTGATGGGCAATGTTCATACTTATGTGAAATGGAATTTTCAGTCATGGTTCATATTAAAACCAAGTTGGAAACTGTGGTTAGGAATGGTGGACTTTTTGGACGGTCGGTCGTATTCGTGGTCCAGACTACTTTGAGAACCACTGCACTAGATTGCTGATGGGCAATGTTCATACTTATGTGAAATGGAATTTTGAGCCATGGTTCATATTAAAACCAAGTTGGAAACTGTGGTTAGGAATGGTGGACTTTTTGGACGGTCGGTCGTATTCGTGGTCCAGACTACTTTGAGAACCACTGCACTAGATTGCTGATGGGCAGTGCTATATTTGACAGTTTTTACATTGAGATAAACAACTATTACCATATTCTTCTGTACTGAACTAACTAACCATAATTTGAGTCAAACTGAGAGAAACTACTAACTCCCATAACACAAGCTCTGCTTAGTAAGTAGTACGTTAACAATATTATGAGCAAATGTACAACCATACACAATAAAAATAACTAAGTACTTTTTATTAGTACTTGAAATATTTTTAAGGAAAAATGCATCTTCAAAAATTGCGACTAAGACGAGACTTGACTAAGTGGCGGAATTGGTAACGCATTTGAACGGTATTCAAAGGATGCGAGTTCGAGTCTCGTCTTAGTCGCAATTTTTGAAGATGCAATTTTCCTTAAAAATATTTTCAGATAGCCCAGTGCAGGCTTAGCACTTTAAAAAATAAAAAATCAACTAAGTACTTACTATTAAGTCTAATAATAAGTGAAGCATTGTAAAAAAACTGATGTTGTACAATTTATAAATAAACTTATTTATTTATATTCTTAACTAGATTAGAAGATAATCACTATCACTATCACTACATAGTATAAAATAAAGTCACTTTTCGCCGTCCCTATGTCCCTTTGTATGCTTAGATCTCTAAAACTACGCAACGGATTTTGAAGCGGTTTTTTTAATAGATAAAGTGATTCCAGAGGAAGGTGTATATGTGTAATACATGCATAATATAGCCTTGCGAAGCCAGAGCGGGTCGCTAGGATAAATAAATTAGAAGATAATAGCTTGATTTAAATAAAATAATCGTAAGAAACTAATTACGGACATAGACGTCAGATTGCTTTTTGAAATTGTATTTGCTTTGTACAGAGTGGTGTTAAAATATTAAATATATAACAGCATGGCAGGTTATTATTTGAGTGTAAAGCCCGACCTGTTCCGAGGTCGGGCTGTGTTTTATATTCAAAGTTGTCTAGACCGTAGACCACCCAATTGTGTCTAATAATAAATAATTACCAATAACCCGTGCAGCAGTCTGTCTCTGTGTGAACTATTGATTGAAGCTGCATACAATATATTACAGGATTACTTCGAGAACAAGCGATTGCTCATTCAGTTTTAAGGGCTTTTAATAAAAATAGTCAGGGGGGGATGGATTTTGGTGACGTTGGGTTGGTTTTTTGGTTTTAGTTAGTTGGTTTTTTATTATAATGGCTTGTTTTTTAGAGTGTTGAACACTCGATAATTTATCTTTCTTTTTTTAATCTTCCTTTATCTTGTGTCTGTCTTGTTTCAGACACTTAGCTAAGAGGCAATGATAAGCAGCTTGAAAGGAGTGAGTCCATTGAATCACACATTTGTATCAATATTTCAATAGAGAGGATGCGAGATGGTTTGATTAGAGATCTAAATTTACAGGATATCATGAAGTTCTTGAACTCTTCTTTGACTGTTGGCATGTCCAGATCATAGTGTAGTTTGTTATTTATCATGAGCTTCAGATAAGCGTATCATTTTTGACAGAAATTTCCAAATTAGAGTTGAAGGTTGTTCCCCACAATGTGTCTTGTTTTTAGGGTTCCGTACCTCAAAAGGTAAAAGGAGATCACTTTCTTGTCCGTCTGTCCGTGTGTCACCAACGATTTTTTTAGGAATGGGTGGACCTAGCAAGTTGAAATTTATACCAGATACTGAGGTCCATTGGTGTAAAAGACCAATGCCAACGCGATAAAAATATATGGGCAAATTTAATATTCGCGTAATTTTGCGTAATTTTCCCTTGTGCTGTAAGACCTTTGTTTAACCAAAATTGACGATTCTTTATTGGACTTTCTATTGGTGCTGAAACCACATTTATGTAACCCTATAGTTAGTGTGCGAGATGGCACGCAGCAAATCACTCGGCAAGATGGACGGCCTATTTAAAACGTTATTTATTGCACATCACAGTTACAATGCATTCACAGTTGAATAAAGTAACAGGTTCTTTCAATTGTTCGGTATATTGTAGAGATTTTAGTAAAAGGGAACCGTTTGAGTTGGTATGAAATTAAAATATGTACGAAAATATGTATGTGTTTGGACGACCCTGTTGGTACAATGGTCACCATGCCGGACTGCCAAACACAGGGTTGTGGTTTCGATTCCCGCCTCAGGCATGTATTTGTGCTTAGATATTTGTCTGTAGCCTGGTTGTTTCTATGTAGTATTATAAGTATATGTTTACAAAAGAAAGTATATGAGTATAGTATATCCGTTGTCTATACCCATAACACAAGTCTAGTTACTTAGCTTGGAGCTAGATGGCGATGTGTGGAATGTCCTGCAATATTTATTTATTTATTTACGTAGTTTATTTTCCAGACTACTATTCACAACAATTCCAAACACACATGTTATGGACATGTGATGAGAAGAAAAGAGACGCATGTGACTAGAAGAGTGATGAGTAGCAATGTAGAGGGATGGAGAGGAAGATGACGACCTAAGGAAATATGGATGGACTGCGTGAGAGAAGATATGAGAGAGATAAATGTGAACGATGAGATGACGACTAACAGGAGTGAATGGAAGAAGAAGAGACAAATTGGGATAAGGGCAGGAAGAAGATTGTGGAGATTTTGTATGAGGTTTATAAAGTAGATATCTTGTTGGAAACTGATCACTAATATATGGCTACAAATAAGTATGATTGGTTTCAAATTGAGGCTGATACTGGGTTGGCTTCGTAAAGGCGAAAGATAAGATCTGCCGAACCGTAATCACCGTGGTACTGCAGCTACAACTAGCTTGAAGGCTGTAGAACCGGTGATTCCTATGTATATATCCCGGTTCAGTAAAACTACAACTACGAACGATGTACAAGAGTATATCAAGACCAACGGCCGGAAACGGCTGGAACAGGAGAAGCTGGGTATCAGCCTTGAACTAGTGGAACTGGAATCCCAAAGGAAGACTAACTTTAAGTCCTACGTGCTTCGGATTCCAGCAACGCTGAAGGACATGTTCTTCTCGGCTGATTTCTGGCCCGCAGGCATTGTATACCGACGCTATAGGGAGGCGAGAACGAAGATTGAAAACCCTAAAACTAATTTATTATAATATTATCTGTATGTATGTTAGTCTGTAAGGTATATATTTTATATGGGTCTGTACTTATTTATAAGGCTGTTACCTGAAATAAATGATTTAATTAATTAATTAATAACTGATTGATTTTTAAAGCCTAGACAAAGGTTGGAAAAAAAAGAAATATATTTAGGGTGTATTTGTGTTTCGTATGTAAATACTTAGAACACTAATATTTTTTTTACATAATGATAGGTCAGCGTTTGACCACTATCACACCTGCCTAATGGTAGGTGACGATGCGGCCTAAGATGTAACACGCCTTCCTAGAAGATACCTATTCACTCGCGACTTGAAGACCCCCATATTGTACACGTCAGGAAAGACAGACGCAGGCAACCAATAAAACTGAGTTCAACGATTGCATTCTCAGTTTCCGACGTCACAAAGCAATATTGGCCTTTCAGCGCCAGGGTCTTTAATCTTTGCTTTTTAGGGCACTGTAGTGCCTGAGACATGTATTAGATAAACTAGGCTTGCCCAGAACCTCTCAGCTTAGTCGATCGTGACTAGAGGAAAAAAAAACTCGTCAATACGTCTGGAACCAACTAAGCTGCGGGTTTCATAACGATGTTCTCAATTACCGTAAGAGCAATGTTAATTAGCGCATATAATTTTTAAGCTATTGCATAGCTTTTATCGCGGGCTTTGATCGCGGCCACCGAAAATAAAACCTAACACCCCTACTACTCCGCCTACCATGTAGCTCGACCGAGAGTTCGCTATGCAATAGCTTTACCGCGGCAGTCCCCGAGTGCCAAACGTTTTTTTTTTCTTGAAGAAAACTAAATAGCATGGCCAGCCGGGATACGAATCCTCGACCTTCAGAATGAATGAGGATTTGAGATACTCAAACTAAATAAGTATCAATTGTTGCAGACGAGACGAACAATAAATCAAGGGCCATGGCATGAGTCATGTATTTGCAAATAAACCTTAAAATCCTGGCGCATGCGCATTGCGGCTCACCGTGCGGTGCTCGCCGGTCATTCCAGCCGTAAATCAATATGCATCATAAATTGTGTTACGATAGATGCGTATGTATAGGTTTGCTATTGGTTGTTCACGCAGGTAGAGGTTGTTGACATCTCTGAGTCCACAGGGGTAGTAAAGACTGGCATATTAGAGCGTGTTTTACATATAGCTCCTATGCCGTTGTGTTGGCAGAAATGGAAATATGTATTGCCTTAGGACCTTTAATGTGCTAACTTCAATACAATTAGAACTCATTTAAAAAAAAATCACTTAGAAATTAATAAATGCGGATTTAATTATAATAATTTTAAGTAACACAGGGATGTTACACTTTTTGGAATAATATGTATTGCCTTAGGACCTTTATCTCTACTCGTGTGCCTTTACACTGGAACTATGAATTCCAGTGATAATGTGTTAAGTTCATTACAATTAGAACTCATTTAAAAAAAAAAACATCACTTAAAAATAAATAAATGCGGATTTAATTACAATAATTTTAAGTAATACTGGGATGTTACACTTTTTAGAATCCTTGTTATAAAGCCCTTTAATTTGATACCCATGTTGCAGAAAAAGAAGATTAATAAAATGTTTTCACTTTAAAGAAATCCCATATTTAATTTGTTTTATGTCATCTATCTAAGAACACTTGGAGTAATGAGACGAATCTAACCATACCTTAATTAAAGAAATCCGCCGAGTGGTTTGGAAAGTAAGAGGGAATAAAGAATATTACAAACATACAAACAAACATACAAGGCGCGAAAAACATAACCCTTTCCTTGCAGTCGGGATTCTTTTATAGTTATTTAAAAATAAACACTTTATTGCACAAGTAAATTAAAAATTATAAAAGACTAAAAATTACAACAAAATTTTGTAAAGTGTCACGTTTGCCTACCGTTTGATGTCGAAAATAGATTTTAGGTTTTTTTTTATTTGCCACATAACAGGAAAACTTGGCACTATATGAGATTTTTTACATGGCATTTGTTGTTTGTATTAATATCCTCTGTAAATAGACATAGGTTTGAAAGTAGCCGCGCAACTAAATAAATTACTGGTCGTTTATTTTATTTATTTTATTTTTATTTTATTTTATTTATTGAGAAAACCAACAGCAATTCACTTAGACTAAGCGCCAATTACAGGTTTTCCTATTTAGACTTTTTAAAGAAAATTATCCTATTCAGAATGAAAAGTAGACACAAGTTAGGTTTGTAGTTATATTAAAAAGAATATGAACTATCCAAGGCGATTTGTGAGTTGATGGATGTGTGCGCATGGGCTTCGAGTTTCCCACGTCACCCCAGTGTCCTGAGGCTCTGGGTACGCGGGCTTACTCCCACCCATGGGTGTGGATGTAGTGCGTGTGTGTAGACATTATATTATATTAGTATATTTTATGGTAGTAACTATATTATAATTTATTATGCCAAAATGGTAAAACCCCTTTGGAAAATTTTGTGCCTTACTGTCATCAGAGAGCATTATAAAGGATTTTTATAAAAAAAAATGGGTTTAGTTAATAGATAATCTAAGCAGGTGACCACGGCATAATTATCACTACTAGTATAAAACAAAGTCGCTTTTTCTGTCCCTATTTCCCTATATGTATGCTTAAATCTTTAAAACTACGCAACGGATTTCGATGCGGTTTTTTTTAATAGATAGAGTGATTCAAGAGGAAGGTTTATATGTATAATACATGCATAATATAGCCGTGCGAAGCCGGGGCGGGTCGCTAGTACTGTAATATTTTAGGGTTCCGTACCCAAAGGGTTAAAACGTGACCCTATTACTAAGACTCCACTGTCTGTCTGTCACCAGGCTGTCTCTCATGAACCGTGATAGATAGCTAAGCAGTTGAAATCGTCATAGATTATGTATTTCTGTTGGCGCTATAACAACAAATACTAAAAATCACTACATAGTATAAAACAAAGTCGCTTTTTCTGTCCCTATATCCCTATGTATGCTTAAATCTTTAAAACTACGCAACCGATTTTGATGCGGTTTTTTTTTAATAGATAGAGTGATTCAAGAGTAAGGTTTATATGTATAATACATGCATAATATAGCCGTGCGAAGCCGGGACGGGTCGCTAGTAGAATATATGGTACGGTACTCTTAATGCGCTAGTCCAACTCGCACTTGGCCGGTTTTTATCCTACTAATATTATAAATGTGAAAGTTTGTGTGTGTGTATGTATGTTTGTTACACTTTCACGCAAAAACTACTGGGCCGATTGCGATGAAACTCGGTATCTACATAGCTGGAGACCTGGATTAACACATAGGCTACTTTTTATCCCGATATTTCCTGGGGATCGGGATTTACGCGGGTGAAACCGCGGGGCGCATCTAGTCACAAATATTTTTACGATTTACAAAGAAACAGACCGTAACAAACGCATTGGTATAACTTAGTCTAAGCACTAACTTCCACTTTATCAGCCTTAACAATAACTATATGAAATTATTTTTCACTTCATACATGCCAATGTGAAGGAAACGCCAAACTCGACTCTACTACAATAAATATAGAGTCGGTAATTGTTTGTTTGCGGTAACTGTGTGACCGGTTTGCCTTCACCCAAAATGGTAATCGGTCGTACGGTAACTGAGACTAGTACACAGATATCTAACGGTAAAGGATTTTTAACAGACTTCAACAAAAAGAGGAGGATTTTACGAGGAAAGGGTACCGGGCGCTCTCTCCATACAAACGTAGTCGACTGTTTCCTCCCTGGACACTGGAGCAAATATTTTTGTTGCATAAAATTTATAACTGCCAATCGTATAAAATTGATTGACTTGTGATTGAAAAATTTAACACTAAGTATAAATAAAACTTAAAGTAGTTAAAACGAATAAATTATGGTAAAGAGAAACGCGGAATTTGCAAATATATATTAAATTAAATCGTACATAATAAAGATTATATTACTTCAAACTTAAAACAGCCATAATATTATTTTAATTAGTCACGATTACAAGTCTATGACATAACGACATTCGAAATGTGTTATTCTAACAAAGGTTACAATATTTTTTGTCCTATTATAATAACCCGGATGCAATATAAAACGTCATAAATAATATTCTATTAAATCACATATCAATCAATCGTAGGATACCAATGCCACAAATAAATGGATAACTATTAGATACTACACGTCACATATCTACCAATCGAAGAATACCAATGCCAAAAACAAATGGATAACTGAATACTACATCAATATCGTCACATGGCAATCAATGGAAGGATACCAATGCCAGAAATAAATAGATATAACTATTCCTACACTTCACATGTCAATCAATGGAAGGATACCAATGCCTGAAATAAATGGATAACTATTCCTACACTTCACATGTCAATCAATGGAAGGATACCAATTCCTGAAATAAATGGATAACTATTCCTACACTTCACATGTCAATCAATGGAAGGATACTAATGCCCTCTGCGTCTAATGCCTTATTACTATACCTGCTTTTAATTAAATCTATACTGGTTATATTCGAGTTTCGAATTTAAAAAAAAACAAGATTCAAGCTAAAATCAAATTTAACTTCTACATAATCTATATTCAAATATTTCTCCAAGCCGCCCCCAAGTTATTTTAATAGCCGTAGGTACTAAAATAGGGCGAACCTAATTAATATTCATGGAATACCCATCTAATTATAAAGCATTGACATTTAATAATACCAGCGTATAAAAAGTTATTCGTAACAGAATTCTTTAATTAGCTAGCCCGGATAAGTTCTGACAGGAGATCGATAACATATCAAGATGGCGACAAATGACTCTGCCAAAACTTTACTTAGGCCTATCACGTACTTATTTTAGATCAGAATGTAAATTATAATAATTATTTAGGGTAATATTTCGACTTTTATATTTATTTTATTATATTTTCAAACTTGTTTTTAAACTATTCAAACGTAAAATTAATGTCCTTTGGTTTTTGATTCCACGATGTTGAATCGTTTGAATAGAATTGAATAGTTTTCGTGATCAAAACTTAAGTAGATAGATAGATAGAACGCTTTATTGCACACACAAGTACAAGCACAAGTACTTGCACAAGTACTTGTTTATCTAATTGTTTCTGATACTGATTTAAAACTTTACGTTGTTTGTAGTTATTTACTTTATTATTAGGGCCTACACTGTCCCACAGCAGGGCAAACGCCTCTTTATCTTTCTTCCATTGATCAGAATCTGTCGCTATTGCACACCAATCAATCCTATACGAGTCAAAATGTAGTGTTTAATGCAAACATGCTTCCGACTGCCAGTACACTTCATACAAGACCCGAGTGTAGGAAGATGAACAGTTACCTGCGCTTTTGAAAAGCTCAGACACCTTGTAGGTAGTTTCGATGCCCACTTCGGGGCCTGAATTGCATTTTAAACAAGTGTAGAAGTGTTATTTAAATATAATTGAATGTCTCAATATGACACAGGAGAGGACCAAGTTTTCGAATCATTGCATCAGAACGCCAAAACTTCTGCGAAACGCCTCGACGTAATAACTTTCACAAAGAGGTGAAATTGTAGGTAATGTAGGCATCGCCATCGACATAGTATCAATCAGTATGCCGCACCAAATAGGCACTTTCGATCGCGCCAGGCTGCGTCTCGCTCGCAATACAAACAACTATATTTTACGTAGCCAGGCAGGCATGTACTGTTATGCAGACAAAAACAGAGGAAAAACTCGGCACGGTTGCAATTGTTTAGCTGAATAAAGACCCGTTATTTTACGGCAAAATTCTGAAGAAACTGTTTAACCCACTTTGAATGAAAAATCATTATTTCGTGACGACTGAAGAAAAGATTTACGAAAAACCGGTGTAAAAACTAGGGTGTTGAACTTGAAACAGCTCTCTATTAAGGAAGTTTGATAAAAAGCATTTGATTTTTATAAAGCTAATGAGAGAGCCACCTTTGTTAAAACTAATTTGATAAGAAAACAATTCCAAACCTATACAGCAAGTAACATATTGAAATAGCTGTAAAATTGAAAACAAAATACCCATTCTTAAGAAATTGACACTCAACTCTATTGTTCGGTTAATATATTCTTTGTGAATCAATCGGGTCATTCTTTTAATGAATAAACTTGTGGCGTCTCGTTAGCTTTATAAACACCTACAGTTTCAGACACCGTTTCACTTGCTTGGCTAACTGTATAAATATCAATTGAAATGAATTAGAATCGGCAATCGTTTTTGTCAGGAAGGGAAAGATAGTCGTTCTGGATCGTTCCTGGTGCAATCGTTGGCAAAAGCCTTTGCTATACAGGTAATCGCTGTAAGTCTGAAAGGATTTTTTCTAATATGAATTCTTTGGAGTTTTCTTCTGAGCTTCACGCAGGTATAGCAATAAAATTACAACCCATCTAAATAAAAATATTTCAATGTTACAACCTTAGGGAGGAAAAAAAGACTGGGAATCCATTAGGGATCAAAGTCAGTACATTGCATAGAAACATTTCTTTACTTGTCGTACACAAAGGAAACTAAAGTAGAGGCGACAACGTTCTTTGATTGGTACTATTGGTAGCACAATGCAGATGCAATTGTTAAAGGAAGGTAACTTGTTAACAAATTGAACAACAATTCAAGAGGATGGGTCAATGCTATGCCATCTAAATATTCCCAGTTTAAAATACTTATAATTTAAGGATGGTATATTTGATTCAATAAAAGTAGAAATAGATGCAATGTAAACTATTGTGCTCAAAAATGTGACCATGTAGCCAAAAAAGTAAACTAAAGTGCTGATAATTGTAGTCAATAAAGTGAAGTAGAGTGCTGATGAATGTGGCCAATAAAGTGAAGTAGAGTGCTGATGAATGTGGCCAATAAAGTGAAGTAGAGTGCTGATGAATGTGGCCAATAAAGTGAAGTAATGTGCTGATGAATGTGGCCAATAAAGTGAAGTAATGTGTTGATAAATGTGGCCAATAAAGTAAAGTAATGTGCTGATTAATGTGACCAATAAAGTGAAGTAATATGCTGATGAATACTGCCAAATAACGAATGCGCTGTTTGTGTATTGTTGAATAAGCTTTAAATTGTGAACAAGATTTGAGGGTGCGTCTTCCTTCACGTTCCCTAAGATATTTCCAGTACCTAATACCTACTTACCTAAAGATTTTGTACAAAATTAATTAACATGCCAGACGACCTTCATTAGTCAAACTTAAAATTAGCATACAAGTGATATTTTCTAAGTTTTGAATTGTAAAAGGTATATCAATTTTATTAACTTTTTATAAGTATTCATTTACACTATAAATTATCAAATTTACTTGTTTATTGGTACACTAAACACAGTGTAAAGGACAATGCATGACGCAGACAAACCACCACAATCACAAATAAATAGGAGAAAATGTAAGAAGAGGAACTGCACTGATCCCAATCAAATTGGAAAAGGTTGATAAAATAAAAAAGAAAGAAGATACATTTTGTTTACATTTTGTATGTCTACGACACAGGCCTAGTGTAGGTAGGTATCATAGATAAGCTTATTCTATTATTGTGGACTATTTAATAAAGTATTTTATGTTTATGTTATGTTTATAACTTGAATTTTAGGATTGAATTGAGAATTTGAGACTAAATCCTATTGTCGTCCAAAAAAAGTTATGAAGAATAAATAAATATTGTGGAAACTTTACACTTTAATTGGTATGGACATGTGATGATAAAAGAAGAGACGCATGTGACTAGAAGAGTGATGAGTATGAATGTAGAGGGATGGAGAGAAAGAGGACGACCTAAGGAAAGATGGATGGACTGCGTGAGACATGATATGAGAGAGATACACGATGAGATGACGACTTATAGGAGTGAATGGAAGAATTAAAAAGACATAATGCGCCGACTCTAAATAAATTGGGAAAAGAAAGAAGACACTTTACACAGCGCTATCTGGCCCCAAGCAAAGAAACTAGGCTTGTGTTATGGTGTCCAGACAATGTGTGATAATATGTAGTTTTACTTTTAGACCGTAATTCCCGTAATAACATTGCGATATCATTCCGATTTTATTTCGATCACAACAAAATAGCTCAAAATACCCTCAAAGTCAGCTTTTGATATTCTGAAGAATATTTTTAATGTAATCGAAATGCAATGGGAATGACATTGCAATGTCATTTGAAAAACGTTATTTACGCGAATTGGCCTTTTGACCTTTTTTGTGAAATTGCGTAATATGTCCACTTCAGAGAAGCGTTAATTTTTAGCATGACCAGATATTTTTTTTTGATTGAATATTATGAATTTCAGTCACAAACATTTTGCCAAGTAACCATTCATTTGCAGACCTTGAGCGGCATTTTATAAACCACAAGGTGCCAATTGCATATCAATCGTTCTTAATATCTTATTATAATATAACTATTATGTGGGTGTACCTACGTAGGTAGGTGTACAGTCGGCAGCATTATTGCAGACCCACCGTAGAGTTCTAAAATTTAATATTACTAGCGACCCGTCCCGGCTTCGCACGGCTATATTATACATACATGTATTATACATAAAAACCTTCCACTTGAATCACTCTATTAAAAAAACCGCATCAAAATCCGTTACGTAGTTTTAAAGATTTAAGCATACATAGGGATATAGAGACAGAGAAAGCGACTTTGTTTTATACTATGTAGTGATGATTAGAATGTTTTCATTCTAATAATTTTTGTTTGATATATTCATTTAAATGACTTTAAACTTCAACGAAAGCAGGTGCCTAGAATCTTGCTTGTGTTGAAAACATTCTAATAACAGCCGTTTTGAAGCTATACTGTGGGTCTGCAATTATGCGGCCGACCGTACGTGTAAACTCAAAATATTTATTTAAGTGTATAGTAGGCTATGTATAGTCTATATAATTTATACTAATAATTTATTATGAGGAAAGATTTGATTGTTTGTTTGTAACGAATAGGCTCCGAAACTACTGGAACGATTTTGATGAAACTTTGTATGAGGATACATTGGTTCATTGGGAGTGCTATACACTTTTTATCCCGATTTTCCTACGAGATCGGGAGTTACCGAGTGAAACCGCGGACCGCTGCTAGTCTATACTAATATTATAAAGCTAATGAGTTTGTTTGTTTGATCGCGCTAATCTCAGGAACTACTGTGGTGCAATTGATAAATTATTTTTGTGTTGTATAGTCCATTTATCGAGGAAGGCTATAGGCTACTTTTTATCCCGATTTTCCCACGGGATCGGTAGTTACGCGGGTAAAACCGCGGAGCGTTGCTAATACAGTCACATTACCAATTAGCTGAACCCCACGTGACCCAAAGCGCACTCGCAAATCTGTAAGATTGTAAAGTAATGTAACCTGTTTCTGTTTTTTTTAAGCAATATACTACATTATACAATACAATGTGCAATATAAAAGAAATAACAAAATAGGTAAATACTATATTTTTTACAGATCTGAGAATGAGCTCTGGGTCATGTGGGGTTCAGCTAATTGGTAATGTGACTTACATAATATAGTTAATTAGGTATATTCCATATTCATTTAAAGCAAGTTTAAAATAGTAACAAGGTAGAATACTAGTTTTTCTATCAATAGAATAAACTCCTTTATGCATAAATTAGATTGGTAATATTTAACATTTAGTTGGTTGGTTGATTTAGTTGAGATGTTGGTATAGGTTCTGGGCAAGCATACTTTATTTATTTCATGTCTGAGGCATTGATTAGCATGAAATATAGTTGCTAGCGTTGTATAAATAATCTAAATGATATAAATAAAAGATGTATTAAGATGTATTTTTAATGAGTTTTTTTTTATTAAAACCAGTCTATTGAAATAAAAAAATCTATTACATATTCTGAAGAGGAGATGCCGGTTATTATAATCAAAGTCATCTTCATCTTGTTTTATTTAGAGTTTTCCCTGTTTATTATGGGTTTACGTGTAAATTTACCTTAACCTAACGAAAAAACCTCCTTTAAATACATAAAAAAAATGGTGAAAATCGTGTTATTCCATCTTTTTTCCTTCGAAAAGCAATTATAAAACAAATAAGTAGTAGTTCATTAGGCTTGCAAAAATTGTTGTCATTAGAGTTATCTATTTTAGAACAAAACTCCATCAATACAATTTTTATTAATAATATAATTCTATCCTTTGTGAGCTATTGATAAAATAATTAAGTATCAGTTAATTTAATGACAGCTGGGGTTCACTACGGAGCATAATAAATCCCATAAACTACGGTACGGTTAAACTTAAATCATGACCACTTTAGAGTTCAGTTATGCTCTAACATTTATTTGCTTGCTTGTTTACTTGTTTGCAAGTTCTCTCTTCATACTCAAATGGCTTGACCAATTTCAATAGGAACCTATGTGGGCTATTTTAAGCAGATAAAAACCAATGGCGTAGCTAGTATTTATTAAGAAAAACCTGTAGTTACTTTCCTGTTTGGTGACAAAAAATAGTCAATTTACACAAAATGTCACAAATGGGACTTGATAAATGGATCAAATGATTAACTTATCTACATAATAGGTATAGTTGAAGTTTGCAATTTGCATATCAACTCTACGGCCTTCAGATTCCAAATAATAGAGACAGGTTAATTTCAGCATCTTTGTTGCTATTTTATAGATTTACCTGCCCAATTTGTACAAAGAGGGACACTTTATTAGGTGCTTACCTAACAGTCTGATTGTTTACAGTGTCGTAACAAAGAACGTCCCGCAAGTTGGCTATGGGCAGCCAGTGAAAGTGGCCACGGCTGATAGCAAATTGATGAAGTGGTATGAAGGCTACAAAGTAGCATTTAAGGATTATGGGCACAAACATGTACCTAGTCGATGGCATATATAACAAAATCTCATAACTGGAAATCATTATCCCGCTATCTCTACCCCCGATAACACAATCTAGCTAGAATATATTGAACAACAATAACGGTAAAGCAAATCGTCATTTTGTTTTTATCGATAACAAAATTAGACTCACCTTGATGTAAACATCCATGAGGATGCTGTCCGGCAGCGACCGCAACACATTCCTCTCACATTTAGATCTTTGTAAATAATTCACTAAATTCGTCAAACACAGTTCGTACAAATTACTGGGCGATTTTTTTTCGGAGCGCCTCACTAATGCACGTTGTTCCTCCGCCATCTTGGCATACATAAAAAAAATTCGCTTCATTTTCAGTCAGTTCGATTTGACAGCTTTCGATAGGTGTTTCGCACGAAGTTCAGACTAGTGTGCTAACTTTTTATTGGTTACTTTCTAGGCTTGAATAACAAGCTCGATATCTATTGGTCGAAGCAACGAATTATGGATCGATCGAGCGAAGATTATTGGTGTCCCTCTTACAGCACGAAATTGGCCGTTGTGTGATAGAGATAGAAGATCTATGTTCACCGTTTCCACATCAGCAGCTGTTCAGTCAGCTTGTACAAGAGTGCGCTAAATTTTGACTGAAGTATCTAGGCAGTTGTAGAATTTATAAAGTTCCTTATCACTAAACAGACACCTGTTAATCTGTTGAAGCACAAAAATACATTAGTCAGATGGATGACAGATAGTAAATGATAATAATCGTCCTAAGTAATTAAGATTCTACCTACAGTTATCTGAATGCCGCGAATGCAATTCTTGAGTTATCATTTATTTTATTTTCCCGAATGAGAACATTTTCTGGAAACCAAACCTTCCCTTTAGGGATTTTAGGTTACTCGGTTATAAGGGTTAAGTATTCCTTTTCCATAAAATACTTTGGAGTCTTCTTCTGCCTATCCTTGTCCTAATTTATTTGTGGTCGACGCTGTACCTACGTCTTCTTCCATTCCCCTCTATTAGCCGTCATCTCATCGATCGTTCTCATCTATGTCTCTCATAATAATCTTGTCTCAAACAGTTCATCCATCTTTTTCTTCCTCTCCATCCCTCTACATTCACACTCATCACTCTTCTAGTTACATGCGTCTCCTCACTCCTCATCTAATGTCCATTCCAACTCAAACAGTTCCCTTTTCTAGTAACTATCGCGTACACATACCTTATTTTATCCATCCTCTTCACTCCACACATCCATCTCAACAGTTCATCTTAGCTTCTTTTTCATGGCTAATTTGTATGACGTTTTTGTGAATGAGGTGAATATAACAAAACATAACTCTAAAGCTTCGCTGTAGTCTAGTGAAAATATAAACATTCGAAATGAGAACTACCTCCTTTTTAAGGTGGTTAAAACACTGTCATTTATCACTGACTAGCGATCCGCCCCGGCTTCGCACGGCTGTATTATGCATGTATTAAATCTAAAAACCTTCCTCATTAATCACTCTATCTATTTAAAAAAACCGCATCAAAATCCGTTGCGTAGTTTTAAAGATCTAAGCAGACATAGGGACGGCGAAAAGTGACTTTATTTTATACTATGCTATGCTATGTAGTGATGAAGTGATAGTGAAGTAACACTGGAGGTGTCATGTCAAAGAAAAAGTTTACACCAAACCGACCGACGACACAGCGCGGGGTCACTGCGCACGATGCATGATGCCAAACATTATTCAGGCACTGGAGTTCTTGCTGCATACTTTTCGTTTGAGATGTCACCTCCAATAAAACATAGGAACTCGTGTCATTCACCATTATCTTGACCAAATCTTGACGATGATAAATATAATAATATCAGACGCGTGGCGGAAACCTGCTCGCGTGATACCACATTATGGACTCGGTATAAAAAACAGCATGATCACGGAAAGCCCATGTACACACCCACTGTCCTATTACCATTACCTACTTATGTAATTTCTACTTATTTACGTCAGAGATTAGATATTAGAGGATTTTTTGATATAATGGGTTTTATTGATGACTAGTACCCGACCCAGCTTCGCACGAATAGTAAGTATAATTATTTTAATTTATTTATTAGGAGATCCAAAACTTTTTGTAAGTCCCCTAGACTAATTTATTTACTTAATTTGCTTACGAACTTTTTGTCTTTTCTTCCTTTATTATATGTAGGTATAGAAATTACATGGTGTAGCAACAGAAAGCCAATTACAGAATCTCACTGGTATACGCCTGCATTTTTTTTCTATCAAATTTCAACCAACTTACACAAAATCTTAATCACTATCACTACCTATACATAGTATACAAAGTCGCTTCCTGCTGTCTGTCCCTATGTATGCTTAGATCTTTAACCCTTTACCAGGCCTCGGATAAATTTTATAGTAATAGTAATTTTTGTATAGATTGATATGAGTAATAACGTTAAGTTTGAGAAATTATGAATTATATTTAGAAAATTAGCCAAAAACCTTAAAAAACCATGTGGGAAAACATAATCCCATTGCATGTAAAATTACATTGTAATGTAAAATGACCGTGAGCAAAACTAAAAATGAAACCCGCGGCGAAAATTAATATTTCGATTCACCGGGTAATGGGCATATGACTCCCACAATAATTTAGGTCTTCACAGGCTAAGGTCATATGGTTCCCCACATGTTTTATTTCGTTATATCGTGATATTTTTTAAGTATTTACGTACGATGTATGCACATATCGCTAGAAAAACTCAAATTCTATAACATATCAAAAAATTGTACGACTTATATTTCTCCGATTCGCCGTTACGAACAAAAAACGGTGCACTTTTCACAAAAACAACTGCTCAACGGACGATCAAAGATAAAATGGCCAATAAAGTGACATTACGTTTCGTTGCAGGTTTTTTTTTTTTCAATATTTCTATTTTGACGTTTCTGACAGTTTGTGGGAGATTCTTCACCAAAACCTGGTAAAAATCGCCAAAAATATATGTGGGAGAAGGTCAATCCATAGCCTGGTAAAGGGTTAAAACTACGCAACGGATTTTGATGCGGTTTTTTTAAATAGGATTCAAGGGGAAGATTTTAGTATATAAAACAAAACTACCACGAATCGCTGGCAGCAGCTAGTGAATTACACCTATATATTATATATATTCCTCATGAATCACTAAGTCCATTGGTGAAACACGTATGGTAGTTTTTTTTATTTAAGACAGACAAAAAACGACGGGGACTTTGTTTTATTATATGTAGTGACCGTGATAAGTTAAATTAGCAGTATATATTGTCGTGGAAAGTGTGTCAATCAGCCATTTTTAATTTGAGGCTTGTGTAGTAGTTACTTATTTGTGTGCTCTTACTGAGTTACTATTTCCACTGGTGATGACGACAGCGCGGGGTTCGTACAAGGTTTACACTATGGACAAATAAAGTCCGTTTTGTATGTTTAAATTTCTATTTTGTGTGGTTTCTATTAATATATTGCTGAAGTCGTGTTACGAACAGAAATCATAAAATTGTGATACGGAATACTACTAGCCTTGGATTTTTAACTACCATGATTATTTAAAAAAAAAATGGTAATTTTTTTAAGAACTAGCCTATCAATTATTGGTTTTTCTGTTCATATCCCAAATTAATGAAAATATTATCTTCGTCCTGTCATCTCCAATGAAAGATAATGGCTCAGTGGTTCTAAGATTTTACATAAATTAAATGAAAATCAATTTGAATAATATTTATTGAAATAACATAACACTAACACTTTTTGTGTCAACTAAACTAATCTTAAAGCTGTCCCCAGGGCAAAATAAATGCTATTTGGGTCAAAAAACGAGGACTCTATTCGCCCAAATTGGGCCAAAGAGGACCAAATAACTCATGTCCCAAATAAAGAAATTCGTAAACTTGCCCAAAATTGGAACACAATTTTAAAATAAAAACAACTTCTCTATAAAACGGTAAATTAATATAATATACCATTTTTAATGGAACATTTATTTGAAATGGCTACCCAAAACATTATTTTGCACTTTGGTTTCTAATTTTAATCAGTTGGTGTTCTAAAAAAAATCGAAATAATTAGAAATAATTCACCAGGAATATAATATTTCTAAAAAAAAAAAGGAAATGAAGACACCAATTAAAAATTTAAAAAAGTAGGTACTTTGCTTGTCTAGGTTTTTGTAGGTTTTGTCCTGTATTTAGTATAGAATAGATATTTCGTTCCTGCATTTATAAATATAATTTAGAATTTAGACCAAGTGTGGTTTGGAACAAATATGTGGCGTTCCAAACATGAAGATACCGTTAGGATTTATTAAATGAAATCTATATTCAGAAAGTAGAATAGTTGCTTGATAGACCTAAATGAAATAAACTACCAATAAAATCTGACTAGACTGCGCGCCAGATAATTCTGTGCGCGATTTTTTGACGCTTCCGACGCGCGTCGCCTTTCGTCCCTGCCTGCACATTTAATTCGGCAAATATCAACACAGAAAACGAATGAAAATACGTAACGCACATTCAACTCTTAACGCAAACGATAAATATAAACGCGACGAATTGAGAACAGCCTTTTTTGAAGTCAGTTAAGAAATTGGAACGTCATCGAATAATCGCAATTCACACGCACTTTACTACTTTTTACTCAATTTGGAACACCACATATTTGTTTGGAACGCCACATATTATGACTGTATTTTAGAACGAAACTAAGAATCAAAGTAAAGTAACACCAACACGACATTGTCCTATAAAAATGAACCTAATTCTTCCCGATGGTAAACTTGGAGATGGCCTCTAACAGGTTGATGTACGAGGAGTGCTCGTACGCGGTGCTGAAGTCAGACAGCTTCTGTACAAACTCGTTGCTCACTCCCTTCTCTTCGAGCAGATTCATTAGCAGGTCGTACAGGTACTGTGGAAGGTCAAAATAAATCTATAAATATGAAATACTCGTGCGGTTTTACCGGCGTAACTCCCGATGTCATTCCCAATGAATCAATGTATCCTCATACCAAGTTTCATCAAAATCGATCTAGTAGTTTCACTGCAAACAAACAACAATATCTTTTCTTTTTATAATAGTATAGATATGATCCTAGATACATTAAAGGAGGGTGTGTTCTATACGAAGTGTAGGTATCCACTAAGAAAGGGTTTTTCGAAATTCCACCCCTAAGAGCGTAAATGGTGGGTGAAGTCGCGGGCAAAAGCTAGAATAAAATAAAATATAATAAACTATATATAATTATATATAACAGTATTCCCGTATTCCCACAGTATCGGGACTTCTACAAACAAAGAAAACATAAAAACATATATACGCGGCAACTTGAAAATTATAGAAGATTACAAAAATAAGCTATTTCATTTAATTTATCATACTATGTTTGTTTTCAGGATAATGTGATCTCTCTATCAGCAACGCAATCGATTAGAACAGAAATATAGGTGACTATGTTTTTGTAAAATCAACAGGTTTGATTCCTGACTAGGGTAATGACTTTATCAAAAATCGCGTTTTAGTTCTAGTCAAAATCGGGCACGCAACTCCTATCACTATTTTTCGCTATCTCTTATAGTTTAGGATAAAGCCCTGAAGGCCCATGTAAATAAATGCACCCTGTATATTTTTATGTAAAATTGTGTTTGCAATGATTTATCTATTTCTATCTTTTTCAAATTTCTTTATTTCTTTCAATGCTTATGTATTTACATACACATGATCACTTGAAATAGTCTTAAAAACTAAGTTAGGATGTGTGCCTTCGGAACGCGCCCACCAATGAGAAGAAGGCACAAGAAACTCATGGGGTTTTTTGAAGTTATACTTCTTTAGGCGCGTTATGAAAAAATGATGAGAGTGAAATTTTACAAAAGCGAGACACAAAATTCTCACGTCACACAAAATTCTCACGGGAGAAGTTGTTTAAATCTAAATTGAACTTTATTGATTGTGTTGACAATCCTTTTCCAGTCCAGAGTTTTTTGTCGGACGAGTATTTTGCCGGACGAGTTTTTTGTCGGACGAGTTTTTTGTCGGACGAGTTTTTTGTTGGACGAGTTTTTGTCGGACGAGTTTTTTGTCGGACGAGTTTTTTGCCGGACGAGTTTTTTGTCGGACGAGTTTCTTTTTTTTTTTAAATGCCAAAGAAGTATAACTTCTCACGCGCGTACATAAGTACACGCACCCTTTTTTTATTTTTTATGTGATCACGCTCACAAAGGTCAATATTACAAATATTTGAAGGTATTATTTGAAATGGAGCAATTAAAGTCACATCCATGGATTCTTATCATTAAGGTACGAAGAGGTATCATAGTATGCCTTACCGCACAATTTATGCTTTATAAAAGTTTTGAATTTGTTAATGGACATGTCATATACATCTTTAGGTAATTTATTATAATAGAGCACACATGTACTATTAAACGACCTGCTTATTTTCCGGAGCCTACTACCGGGCAAGGTCCCTGTTTCTTAAGTTGAAATTATGAATATCGCTATTTTTGCGAAAAATATCAGGATTTTTGTGAACGTAGAGCAAGTTTTCGTAAATATATTGTGAATAGAGCGTTAATATATTTATCTCTAAGTGATTCCCTGGGACCCATCTTATAGATAGCTTTTTTCAGAGCGCAACTCTTTAATCAGGTTTTAATGTTTTATTTAATTAATGATTTTTAATTTAATTAATGATTTTTTTTAATTATAAAAGAACTGTTATTTTTATAGAAATGAAGATTTATTTAGTATTTTTTCATTTTCATGTTATTTTTATTTATTTATCTCTTCTCTTGTCTGGGTGCTTTTTATTATTATTTATTTATTTTTATTTAAAATGTACCGTATCATCGAATATGTCCCATACATGGAACAGGATCATCAACTTCAAGTCAACGGCTTTAATATGCCCCATTAATGGCACTCGACAACTACATGTGTTATAGTATCCAGTGTGGCATATAAACGGGGGTGTCGGCGGCGGGGATCGAACCTGCTACCGTTCGGTTACAAGGCAGGGGGTGGAACCACTGGGCTGGGAAGGTGTAGCTTGGTGTGGTGAAATTTTACTATACTTGAAACTCACATTAATTTTGTTAGAAGTAGATATTTGAATTTTATATTTTGCTAAGTCTTAGTAACAGTTGAAATGTTAAATTATAACTTTTTTTAATTATTTGTATAAAATCGACCCACACCTTGTATTAGATTTCAAATTGAAAAGCTTATAAAAGCTGATTTGCTAATTATAATTTAAATTTATATTTTATTTTACTTATTTAGGTATTGTAATTTAAGTAATAAATAAAAATGAGAAAAAATTTGAAAAAAATAGCTGGTTAATGGATGAGCATTTAATATCAAAATAAATAAGTGAATAAATATATTGCAAATGTGTTGACTAAAAAAATTTCAGTCCAGAATGTGTTTAAAACGTCGTTTTTAGAAAATTTTGTAAATGGACCCAATTCAAGGACATAATTTGTTTTTATGCATAATATCATAGTCAATTATTTAAATAGGCCCTTAACATTTTGGAGGCGCAACAGTATAGCTGGAGACCTTAATCTGGAAGAGGATGGGTCGGGGTAGGTCAACCTTTTTTTGACATCTAGTGTATAAAAAAATAGGTGCGTGTACTTATGTACGCGCGTGAGAAGTTGTCCGTCCATCTGATATTTATTTTGCGCACAGCTTCAACTTGCTACTTAAGTGTTACAGTGATGCGCGCGCATCTTAATCTTGCCTTCTTATCGTGCCTAAAGTATAACGTCAACAAAAACGATATAAATACTTACACCGTCCAAGACGTCTCCGGCAACTGCGTAAACTTTGTCGTTCCATTCACCTTTGTATAGTGTCACCTCATCTATACCGAATATATCGTCTGGAAACACGCAATTATCATATATTAAAGTTATTTACCATATGAACTATGTTACCATGTATTTACCATTAAAAATACCAATGGTAGTTTAAATCACAATGATCATATATTATTGATTGACAACTATTACAAGCAAAGTTTAATAACATTTAATTCATAAAAACGATTAATGAAATTGGACAGGGTATCTAAACCTTGAAGCTTGAGTTCAAAATAATCCAATTCAAATATATTTTTTTAAGACTAAAGTTAGAGGCTTAAAGACAACCTCAAATAAAAACCACAAGAAAGTTATGCCCCTTTATTCCAAAACGAGGTTTTAAAATAGTCTGTTCTTGAACCTCATTTTGGAATAAGGGGGTTTTTGATAGGAAATGAGTTTTTTTTGAGGTAATTTACACAAAGCTCAGAGTTTTGAAGGTAAACACTAAGTTGCAAAAGACCTAAGGACTTAAAAACATTATAACTAGCAACTTACTATATTCATCACTAGTAGGTGGGTCCTGTAGGAAGGAGCAAGTGAAGCCAAGTGTGGAGTCTCCTCTGACAATGTCCACCTCAAACTGTGGCTTGGAACGCATCTCTGAGAACTCCTGCTTGTCAGCGGGGACCTCCTCACCCGTGTCCTCAGAGTCCACCGTGTGGTTTACATTGAATGTTATTGTAATGCTGTGGAAAGGTTTGAAATATTCTTATTTAGTATTGTTTAAAAATCTTTACCTAAAAACAATTTGTTTGTAATCCCAACTATATTTGAGCATTTGATGCAGTTATTTTTGAGGTAGGAATATCTTAATCTTTTAGTGTAGGGTAGTTCCTAGTCATTACATAGTATAAAACAAAGTCACTTTTCGCTGTCTCTCCCTATGTATGCTTAGATCATTAAAACTTCGCAACGGATTTTGATGTGGTTTTTTTTAATAGATAGAGTGATTCAAGAGGAAGGTTTATATGTATAATACATGCATAATATAGCCGTGCGAAGCCGGGGCGGGTCGCTAGTTAATATATAAAGCTCGCTCCGTACTCTGTCAGGCTCACTTTGTAATAAATGGTTTAATGTGTGGATGTACAGTGTTTCTCTCAGCCTACCATAGTTGTTACCCTTAGTACATTACATATGCTACGAATCACTACATAATATAAAACAATGTCGCTTTCTCTCTTTCTATATCCCTATGTATGCTTAAATCTTTAAACTACGCAACGGATTTTGATGCGGTTTTTTTAAATAGATAGAGTGATTCAATAGGAAGGTTTATATGTATAATACATGTATAATATAGCCGTGCGAAGCCGGGACGGGTCACTAGTAATATCATAATAAATGACTGCAAAAAGTCAACAGCAGAATTTCACCTCAGCGTCTGCTTAAGTACTCAATAGTATACTACCATGCCTTAACACAACATTTATAAAAAAGAAGATGAAATGTTAGAAACAGCTAGCAATAACTTACAGTTCCTCCTTCAACTGCTTGCTAAGAGTGACTTCAGCTCCATCTCCCTTTACTATAAACCCGTCCACTTCAGTCGGTAATGTCTTCAGTTTCTGAGCTTTGCGTTCAGCCACTATCTCTTCAGTTAGGAACTCAACTAGTTCTCGTTCACCTGGAGTTATTGGGAAAGGTCTAGTCATTTAATTTACAACAGCAGGAATGCATTCCCTTGGGAATGTCTCTGAACACAGCCGTTGGAGAATATGGTGTAATTACACGATTAAATATCATAAATTTAACTTAAAATATTTTCTATGAAAAATACATTTTTAAAAATTGCACTGTGACAATATTTGATTTCTAGTAATCAAATGCTTCTTGGAAAAGAATCTTCAAACCCCATAGGAAAATGGCAATGTGTGACAGGTAAGGAATTTAGATTAAGCTAATGTTTGATGATAGGAGTGCAGGATAGGCTAATTAGGAAGTCAGGAATAAAAGGAAGGACTCACCAAGGGGCTTAGGTTTGGCAGCTTTCTCATCTTCTCTGTCAGCTAAACAAACGAAAATCAACATTCAAACTTGATAGTTAATTCAGGAAATAGGAAGGATATAGACATGATCGGGGCATGGTGCAATCATAACCTCAAAGATAAGGGGTCACTTACCTTTGGTGTGGAGAGCTTTCAGCCCGCAACCACAACTGCAAGTGTTGGAATGGTTGTGTAACAGGCCCATGGAGGCTGACGTGCCGTCAAGTCGCTTCGAGCTCATGTGCCATATCCCCCTTGTGAAGTCACGTTTTACGGGCGCCTGGCTCCGGCCCACCAAGGCGCTCGTCAAACTGGAACTCTTCACGCAGCTTTGTAGCACCCGGTGAGCTGATTTCACTAAACCGTTCATTTTCGGTTCTTATTTATTTCTCAATAGTCGTCCGTCGATAAAATTTTCAAAAAATAATGTCAAAAAAAGAATGGAGATCTTTTTTTTCGATGCCGGCTCCTTGCTGCTTGATTCGTTTGTTAATAAAATGGTGTTGCTAGTTAAAAAAATACAAATGAGCAAAAACCGGTAACTTTTGGTCGTGTAAATGAAACTTAAATTATCACCATCTGTGGTATTTTAATGACATTACAAATCATTCACTCTTTTTTAATCTATGGGTCTTTAAAAAAATCCTTTCACGTGTTTACATTTATTTGCGTGCGTGTATTTTTTTCAATATAACAATAAATACGTGAATAAAAATGTCGAAAAAACGCAAGGTTGAAAGCAACGAAGCTACACAGAAGTCTTCACCTGTCGAAGTTATTGTAGAAGACGTAACATCGCATCCTTTATGTCTTCACGGACCAACATTGCTGTTTTCTTCTGAAAAAGGGCGATATTTTGCTTGTTCCTCGTGCCGTAATAAAAAGGACTGTACTGTGCACATTGACGAAGAAGATTGGCAGAAGGAAGGTGTAAAGAAACGGAACGAGAAGTACTTTAAACTGATTCCGAAGATCGACAAAGCAGCAGCATGGACCAATCTAAATGAGGTTTTTGTTTACATTCGAATTTCTTTGTAAAAAAAACTGGTTGCCTGTAAAGTCGGTATACGGGCGAAAGTTTTACGTGACAACAACTGTGCTCGAGTGGAAGGGACGCGTGCCTTTCACTTTTTATGTCTGTCTCTCTCGCTCTTAGGCGGGCTAACCATGCCCGCGTGCCTCTCACTCGCTCTCATTGTGAGCGCATAACGTCAGCGGAGCGTAACGCAGTTTCTTGAAGTGTCACCCGGCAAACCAATTTATAAGACGTTGTCACGTCAAAAATTATATTACCAGCTGCGAGTAAAATTTGGCTACTAATCTCGGTAGTATGTATAATTTATGTAAGTATAAGTATCTAATTTGTGTCTCCTCGCAACCATGACTATTGCAACATAGTCGAAACATCGATGTAAGAAAATAATTATTTAGTTTAGTACTGCGGGGCTGTTTCCGCACTTAACCTCTTCATTTGGGCCATTGTGCGTGTGAGACTTATATAGTCCTATAAATAACTTGTATATTCAGATAAAATCTCGACACTACTCCGACCGTGCATACTGCAACACCTGCGACGAGGTCTACCTCCTCTCGCAGACCCGGAAGCACCTCAAGGACCACCGAGTGATCACAGGGTTGACAGATGAACTGCTCGGCAAACCATCCTCATGGTTACCCACCATTGAGGATGATGCTGTTGAAGCACAGTACATATTTAGTAAGAAAACTGTCGGTACTATATTGGGAATATTGAAAAATAACAATATTAGGTAAGTTGGAATTTGGAAAACTTACAAAATTTGATGACCTCAGCAGAGTTTGGCAAACACCCACTTTCATTGCAGAAAGCTGATAATTAAATTCCTGTCGTCCAACAAGTATTTGAGCACAAATATTTATTATGGTCTAAGTGAGGCTTGTGTTAATGTGACCAGAAAATAAATAGAATATTTTTATTCTTTTCTTTTGTAAATCATTTAAAATTAAAAAAAAAATTTAAACCAACCATGTACAAATTAGAAGTCTATTATTGGCTGTAGGAACTAACTACCTACCTACTGATGTAAAAAATAAATAAAAATGATTTACAAGTTATTTACAATCAATAAATTTCACAAATTTACAAAATTCCAAAAACAATACAAAATAAATACTTATTAATACATACAGAAAACACCAGACCAAAAACAAATATCTGTTCACAAGTATTTGCAAGAGGCTGAAATTAAATCTGCATGCAGCCTGCCACACTGTAAAAGTCATCAAAACTATTAAGATACTATTAGATCCTCAGTCAGGCCTCCTCTTACTTTCCAGCAATATCCTCTGCATCGGAGCACCCTCAGTCCACGAGTCAGCCCAATCGGACCCAGACTTCGACTCACTGCTGTTAGACTATGACCATCGTCACCGACACTTCAACCATCCAGACAAGTACATCTGGTACAATATGTTTAACAATTACATGTTCAACGGGAACCATGATGAGAAGGTGCTCACAAAGTTCTTTAAGAAGTCCAAGTAAGTCAATTACTGAAATAAAACATTTTTTTTGAGTGTAAAGTAAAGACTTTGAAACTAGTCAGAAAAGTCAGGGGTCATTCGCAAAAATCAAATGTTACATTGGAATAATAAAAAAATGGTTGTCTGTAAAACCGGTTTACGATGAGCGCACACCTAGCCGTACCGCACGCGCCGCAGTCTCCGTTTGTATGCGCGCAGCTCCGGCTGGTGACGTCATCAGCATCGGCCTTGGGGATTTCCTTCGCTGCAGCGACTGCAGCGCGTGCGGTGCGGCTAGGTGTGCGCTCACCTTTACGGACGTTAATTTTACGTGATAACGTCTTATGAAAACATTGATGGTAACCATAGCAACGATAATACGTTGCTTTGGTTACATGACGCACGACGGGAACGTGAGCGATGTCAACACTCTTTTTTGTGAGTGCAGGTGTTTATCGATTTATAACACGTTATCAAGTCAATAACCAGAAAAATAACAATAACCTTAATTGCATTTTTTGCATTCCTGTAACGTCAGTTGTCTTCTGAGATAGATAAATGCTTTATTGTACCATAGTAACTTAATTTCTACATAAATACCTATTCAAGAAAATAAGAAAACTTATCATGGGGGGGCCTTATCGCTAAAAGCAAACTCTTCCAGGCAACCTTTGGATGGACTAGTATTAAACAAAGGGATAAATGGTTGCCGAGACGGTTTTTAAAATTTTAACTAATGATCTAACCTATAACGTTCCAGAGAGTCAGGCCTATGCATAGTAATGGACCCACCATTCGGCGGACGAGTGGAACCCCTCGCTCACACCATCAAGGAACTGACGGCCACATACAACACAGTCTGTGAGACCGAGCTAACTACGTTACCAGTTCTATGGGCCTTCCCGTACTTCTCCGAACCTTACATTGTTAATGTGCTGACAGATTTTAAGATGCATGATTTCCAGGTACGAACTTAAATTTAACACACATTAATTTTCCTAAGAAAAGTTTTTAGGTACATGACATGTATTCGAACTTTCTACCTTCAGACAGAATAAAAGTCAAGGTATCAATCTAGGCCAGGGATGCACAGACTTATTAAGACTAGGGGCCACTCGGGCAAATCATGAACTGATGGCGAGCCGCCAGAAGTATAGGTAATTAAAGACAATAAAGACTTGATAATAATGGATTAAAATTGAAAAATAATTTATTAATTTGAAGCGTGGCACTGCATAGTGCTTACAATCTTTTTTATATTTGGTTCAAATTTACTTGTAGCAACACGTAAAACTGCTTCCAAACTTTCATTTGCAAGGCGGTTTCGATTTTTTGTTTTATTATTATTTAGACCCGTATTAATAAATCGCTCTCAATATCGATCTTGAGTGCGTATCAATCGAGTGAGTCTTGAGATTTGGTCACTATCTTAAGTTAGGCGTTAATTAATAGATAAAACTCAAGTTTGACCCAGCCTGATATCGCTCTTGAGATTTGAGACTGATCTTGAGAGCAACTTTGAATATAACCCTTTGTTCTTACCTTGAATGATATGTTCTTACCCTATGGTAGGTAGTGTCGTCATATTTTGCTATCAACTTGTTTTTAATGTGAAAATATTTAAAAAATTGTAAGATTTGTATGGCCCGCAATCAGACTTGAGTTCACGAAACTACGGCCCGTATTAATAAATCGCTCTCAATATCGATCTTGAGTGCGTATCAATCGAGTGAGTCTTGAGATTTGGTCACTATCTTAAGTTAGGCGTTAATTAATAGATAAAACTCAAGTTTGACCCAGCCTGATATCGCTCTTGAGATTTGAGACTGATCTTGAGAGCAACTTTGAATATAACCCTTTGTTCTTACCTTGAATGATATGTTCTTACCCTATGGTAGGTAGTGTCGTCATATTTTGCTGTCAACTTGTTTTTAATGTGAAAATATTTAAAAAAATGTAAGATTTGTATGACCCGCAATCAGACTTGAGTTTACGAAACTACATCTTGAGACATATCTTGAGAGCTGAGTTTGATTTATTAATACGGTATGACTCAAGTGATACGTCGCTCTTTAATCGCGTCTTAAGATAGGTTTATTAATCAGCGCAACAACTCAAGAGCAAACTCAAGATTGAAATCGATATTGAGTTCGGTTTATTAATACGGACCTTAATCTTGAGACATATTTTGAGAGCTGAGTTTGATTTATTAATACGTTATGACTCAAGTGATACGTCGCTCTTTAATCGCGTCTTAAGATAGGTTTATTAATCAGCGCAACAACTCAAGAACAAGCTCAAGATTGAAATCGATATTGAGTTCGGTTTATTAATACGGACCTTAGTATTGAAAAAGTTTGTTCACATATATAGGTAGAACCAAATAAGCTGGCACATTTCAGAGCGCTTATGCGCAACTCTTTGTACATATTTTTATCAATGCAGCGGTAAAAGTTCAGCAAGTCTCCTTCGTTGAATTTGTTGCGTAAATCGTGGTCGTTTTGAATGTCGATAATTAATTTCTAACTGCATTGACTCTGGCGCATTTTGAACTGAAATCGTGAAAGGATTGCTGAAAATGTCTCAACAGAGGTTTCACTTTTTTAAACTCCGAAAATCTGTCTTGAAAAGATTAAATCAAAATATCTAGCTTTTCTACATAATTGAAATTAATCTCAGTTTTGTTGAATTTTTCAGCCATTTTCGTATAATTCGGAAAATGATTGTAATTTCCAGAATTCAATTGCGATCTGAAAAGTGTCAGCTTGCATTGAAAGGATAATACATGAGCGTAGAGCAGGGATATGGGGCGCACCGATGAGTGCACTAATAGCGCGCGCGAGATTCAAATTACTTTTCGAACATATTTTTTTTGGTTTTATTCTGGAATAGAATTCAATATTTTTCGAATGTACGAGAGTATTATTTTTGCTGTCGGCGGGCCACCAGTATTCGACCGGCGGGCCGCATGCGGCTCGCGGGCCGCGGTCTGTGCATCCCTGATCTAGGCCCAAACCACACATATTTACATTTCTCTTAGTTTTATTTGTTTAAAACAGCTTTGGATTTATACTATTTCTAGCTGCGCCCCGCGGTTTCACCCGCGTAAGTCCCGATCCCGTGGGAATAACGGGCTAAAAAGTAGCCTATGTATTAATACAGGTCTCCAGCTCTCTAGATACCGAGTTTCATTGCAAGCGGTTCAGCAGTTTTAGCGTGAAGGAGTAACAAACATACATACACACACAAACTTTCACATTTAAAATATTAGTAGGATTAGGATTAGATACACTAATTTTTTTTACACTAGTAAAAATGAAAAGTTTTTTGTTTGTAACAAATAGGCTCTGAAACTACTGGACCGATTTTGATGAAATTTGGTATGAGGATACATGTGAGTCTTTGGGCTACTTTTTATTATTCTCATTTTATATTAGAAGACTTACTCAGGTAAAACCATAGGGTGCTACTAGTCTATATCTATTTAAAATATCATTACTACATAGTATAAAATAAAGTCACTTTTCGCCGTCCCTATGTATGCTTAGATCTTTAAAACTACGCAACGGATTTTGATGCGGTTTTTTTAATAGATAGAGTGATTAAAGAGGAAGGTTTTTAGATATAATACATGCATAATACAGCCGTGCGAAGCCGGGGCGGGTCGCTAGTACTTAATATTATAAAGAGAAAAGATTTTTTTGTTTGTAACAAATAGGCTCCCGAAACTACTGGATAGATTTAGATGAAACTTGGTATGAGGATACATTGATTCACTGGGAATAATATAGGCTATTTTTTATCCCGATATTCCCACGGGATCGGGAGTTATATAAAAAAAAAGACGTGTGGCACTCGGGGACTGCCGCTGTAAAGCTATTGCATAGCGAACGCTCGGACGAGCTACATGGTAGGCGGAGTGGGGGGGTGTTAGGTTTTTTTTTCGTTACGGAATTTCTTAATTCGTTCGCCGCGCTCAAAGCTCGCGATAAAAGCTATGCAATAGCTTAAAAATATTATCTTATGCATTTAATAAAGACCTTTTGTACTAAAATTGATTAACTATAGGTTTCTTGGTGTTCAAACCTTGTCCACAGGTAGAGTACGAGAACCACAAGAAGTTCGTGAACAAACGATCAGGCCGTAAACACGGCTCCCCCGTGCGTCTGTTCACAAACCTACCGTTACTGACTATAGATCTATCCAACGATAGCAACTACAAATACTGCGATAAGTGCAAGTACTGGGTCTCCACTACTAATACACATTGCACTAAGTGTAAGGGTTGTACCAGCAAGAATGGGATGAGGTATGTATTTTATGATTATTAAAATTTATCTAAGTACTATACTTATTTGCTATAAGGTGAAAGGGTACCTACGCTCTCTCCATACAAAGATAGTCGACTGTTTCCTCCCTGGATAATGACACTAGCATAAATATTTTCTTGCCATAAAACCTATAACTGCCATGACTATGCCCATGTTTTTTTTTTTAAATCTAATTATCATAGAAATTAAGATTTAAAAATAAAAACAAAAAATAGGGGCATGGTCATGGCAGTAATAAGTTTTATGCACCAAAAATATTTGCTTTAGTGTCATTCATTATCCAGGGAGAAAACAGTCGACTACGTTTGTATGGAGAGAGCCCCCGGTACCCTTTCCTCTTAATTTTTTTTTGGATTCTTGTTGAAATGAGAAAAATGAATAGACTGAGTTTTTAAGTGTGGGATGATGGTACAACTATTCTATACATAAATAAAAGTTGAATCAACAATTATTCCTAGGTAGAGGTTCATTGTCCAATTTTCTTAAAAAAAAAAAAAAAATTGTATCGCGATTAAACAAAAGAAGATTATGTCTATTTTTTTTGTATTTGTATATTGTATTTGTGTATGTTTGTTACTCTTTCACGCAAAAACTACTAAATCGATTACAATAAAATTCGGTATGTAGATAGCTAGATACCTGGATTAACACGTAGGCTACTTTTTATCCCGATATTCCCACGGGATCGGAAGTTACGCGGGTGAAACCGCGGGGCCCAGCTGGTAGTTTAAAGTGACGCGGCTACTTACGATAAAAAAGGGGAGAGCGTGATAGAAACGAATTAATAAAGTACCTTGGAACCTGGAATTTTTATCATTTATGTAAAATTATATACCCTGATACATAAATAATTTAATACTTATAAGAAATCAATTTAATTGCAATTTTATCTTAATTTATGGTTAAATTTATATCAATAGTAAATGCGTCATAAATGTAATAAATTCACTATATTTTGTATACAAAATGTAATAAGTATGGAATAAAGAAAGCTATATTATTATATTATTATTATTATGTAAAATGGGGTTTCATTTCATTTCATTTATTTGCTTTCATATTGTATAACAGATCTTACAGAGGCATAATAGTCCACATATGAGCCCTGCCGGGCATTGCAGTTGTGTGGCGACAGATCGAGGTTTTCCTTACTATAGGTACTCAATAAACAATAAACCCCCCTCTGCCCCCCCTGCTGTTTGCCTCTGTCTCAACATGACGCCCCTAGCTCATAGATTCATTTATTATTTATTTATTTATTTTTATTCCAATATAAAAAACTTAATCTAGTACAAAATTAAGGTGCAACAAAAACTCTTTCGAGTTTGTCCGTGCACCAGAAACAATATATGTTTTATTATTTCAGCTACAAGCACTGTAATGCTTGCAAGAGGTGTGTGAAGCCAACGTTCAAGCATTGTGCGAAGTGCGAGCGTTGTGTGCTCGAGAAGGGCCATCGATGTGGACTTGTTGTTGAGCCTCAGGTATGTGTGAACGGTTGATTAATACGACGTGTGTTCATTTATAGGCTATGGGTATATAAACATTTAATGGGTTAGTTACAATATAGCGTTAATAAAAATCATTACGAAAGAAGAATTATATACTTAATATAACCTGTTCCTTTAAAGCCTTCGGTATGAAAATTTCCATGGGTAGTAAAATATCGCGTTAAGGTGAAAGGGTACCGGCGCTCTCTCCGTATAAACGTAGTCGACTCCTCTCTGGATAATGAGTGCCATGACCATGCCCCTATGTCTTGGATTTTTTCATTTTCTAGTTATCATGGAAATAAAGATTTAAAAAACAAAAAAACACAACATGGTCATGGCAGTTATAAGTTTTATGCAACAAAAATATTTGCTCTAGTGACATTATCCAGGGAGGCAACAGTCGACTACTAGTTGTATGGAGAGAGCGCCCGGTACCCTTTCCTCTTAACAAATAGCGTTACGCGAAAATAATTATAGACATCTTTCATTTTTTTTTATGTGGCACGGTGTTGCCTGAGGCATAATCAAAATCATCCTAATATTATAAATGTGAAAAGTATGTGTTAGTTCCTCCTACAAGCAAACTATGTATGTAGATAGTTGGAGACCTGGATAACCACGGTACTTTTTATATCGATATCCCGAAAGATCGGGACTTACGTGGGTGAAACCGCGGAGCCCTGCTTGTAAAAAACAAAGAAAATCCAGTCACACGTCGGTTTTTTTAAAACTCAGTTATCAAAAACATGTTTTACCCGACTGCAAGAAAAGGGTTATGTTTTTTGCGCCTATCTTTGTACTTTTGTTTGTAATATTATTTTCTTCTTTACAGTCATGTTTCCAGTGTCGCGAGAAAGGTCACAAAAGGTCCCAATGTCCTCAGCTGGAACAAGGTACAGGGAAAATGAGAAGAAAACACGCCTGAATCAATCTTTATTTACAATAAATAGATACAATCACAATTATATTGTATCATTTTATAATGATAATGTGTTCCGATATGAAAGGGAGTTGTTCTAGACGTTTAGAACAACGTTTGAAAATTTAGAGGTTAGGTTTACATGAAAATCAGCTGTTCCATACATGGAGAGGTCATTAACCTTAAAATTTTACTTATTTTTTAAGTTTAATCTACTGTCCTTAGACTGAATCACTTTTGTTTTAAAAAATATGGTATTTTTCGAATTTACATAACCTCAAAAAAAACATTTTTTTCCAGTTTCCAAAAGTCGTAGAACAAAAGTTGTTTGTTATGGTGTACAGGTCCTCAACGCCTTGCTCGTATAATTATCAATAACCCTGTATATGATATACCTGTTCACTTGCAACTTGAAGATCTCCTAATATCCCATTTTAAATAACTAATAGCCATATTAATTTAAATTATATATAAATCAACTTGATTATTAAAAAATTCTAAAAAATCAGCATGGTTTTATGATTTACAAAATTAATATAGAAAGGAAATAGGTCTAAACGGCATATAAGACAAAAAAATTGCGACTCAGGGTTGTGTGTTTGGTTCCCGTAGCGTAACAAAATATGTTTGTATGGTTTACGGAAATATTTGTTGTATTTATACAAAATATGTAAAGATTCTATCCCTTGTCTGGGCTGGTATGGTACCCATATAACAAGCTTAGAAGCAAGATGGCGCTGTGAGCATTGTCCATTAAGGTGAAAGGGTACCGGCGCTCTCTCCATACAAACGTAGTTGACTGTTTCCTCCCTGGATAATGACACTAGCACAAACATTTTTGTGCCATAAAACCTATAACTGCCATGACTATTGACTATGCCCCTATGTTTTGGTTTTTTTCATTTTCTAATTATCATAGAAATTAAAATTAAAAAACAAAAAATGGGGGTCATGGCAGTTATAAGTTTTATGCACCAAAAATATTTGCTCTAGTGTCATTATCCAGGGAGAAAACAGTCGCCTACGTTTGTATGGAAAGAGCCCCCGGTACCCTTTTGCTCTTAATATTTTTCTTTATGTTTATTAGGTAATGTATTTACAAAAGTATTTTATCCCTTGTTTGGTATCCATATAACAAAACTAGTTGCTTAGTTTGGCCGCTAGATGGCGTTGTATAAAATGTCGCACAATCCCTTTATGTCACGAATTATTTATGTTATTTGCCGCTTACTGCACCTAAGTATATACAATTTTTATGATTCCTTAATATTACATATATAAAATCTTCTAAAAAGTATGATTTGAAAAGTTACAATAAAAATTAAAATATCTTCAAAAACAAAAAGCGAAATTAGCCACAGACATAAATTAACATATCAATGAAGAATGTGCAAAATATTTAAATAGAAAAATTATGCTTATTTTCTTGTAGAATAAAGTATTGATTTTCAGTGTAATTTTTTATAGTTTCATCTTTGAGAACAGATGTAAGAAGTCGATCAAAACTGGTCACATGCTTCTAAAGGTCCGTTCTCTTGATTGATATCCTTTATAATAAGTTGAATTATCGATTGTTAAGATATTCAATGTTGATTCTGTTCAGGACTTTCTGAGTGGACTCGTATCTAGAAAGTAAGAAATTAATTAGATAGATAGAAACATTTTGTTTGTACAACACACAAGAAACATTAAATATAAAAAAACCGGGTAAGTCTTCTTCTTCTCGTATAGTGGTGTGGCTCACCTATTGTTAGAGTTTTCAGATCGCCTTAAGGCCTCTAACTTGACCTAACGACTGCTACTAGAGGTAGCAACCGGGACCAACGGCTTAACGTGCCTTCCGAAGCACGGAAGCCCCTCCGTGCTTCTCCGATGGGTGGCCAATTCGTGAGGGCTCACGAAAACACATTTTTGCCACACTACTAATTGGCCACCCATCGAAGTCATGACCGCGCCAGGCGTCGCTTAACCCGCACGACCGTAAACAATCAGCGAGCGTCGCTTAGCTGTGAGCCTCCTCAACCGGGTAAGTGCGAGTCGGAGTCGCACACGAAGCGTTCCGTACTTATTACATTCAATTTTTAGTATTTGTTGTTAAAGTGGTAATAGAAATACTTCATCTGTAAAATTTCAACTGTCTAGCTATCACGGTTCATGAGATACAGCCTGCACGGACAGTGGAGTCTTAGTAAAAGGGTCCCAGTTTAACCCTTTGGGTACGGAACCCTAAAAAGAAAAAATCCTATACATATATAAAATTCTCGTGGTTGAAAAAAATTCGTTGGTTGCCAATTTCCACCTAAACGGCTGAAGCGATTTGTATGAAATTTGTTGTGTAGGTATATTTTGTTAGGTCTGAGAATACAACATCATTTTTTTTAATAGTGCAAAACAACGTTTGCGGGGAGAGCTCTTTTTTTCTCGTCTTTGTCAGGTAACCAGGGGTTAAAAAAAAAAACATATTGTATAAATAGAATGTAAGTATGTAATAGTTACCTAGATTCAACTTTGATAGAGTGATCGAGCCAGGCCTGCCGGACGGCTGCCCAGCGCGCCGCGTGAGACCGCAGCAGCTGCTCCTTTGATGGTAGTGTCGCCGCTTGTTGCTGGTCATATTACACGTTACATATTTCACTAACACGTTACAATTTATGAGTAGTCACCGAGTTCACCGACTGATTTTAAAAATGTTTACGATAAAAAAATAGTTTTTGCTTCATGAAATTCAAAGTCCTAATTGAACGATATATCAATGCAAGCGTCTCGGAAACGGGATATTTAACAAAACGTGTTGTACTGAATTTTTTCAAAAACATAATTCCAGCACACCGAACCTCTAAAGCGTCTTGGAAACGATTGATTATAGATTGGAATGGGTCTCGAAAGGCACCGCGGCGTTTAAGGTTACTATGCCAAAATGTCCAAATGCTTTTTAAAATTACTAGTTTTCTTCGGGTGACCAAAGGGCTAGCTACTACCTCGGACAACAGATAAGCATCGCCATCCAACGAGGTGACGCAGTCAGCCTTTAATGCTAAGGATACACGACGACACAAATGTCCGACACTAGTGTCGATAGCGTCCACACTGTAGCAATTTTTGATGTCGCGGCGGTGGACACACGTAGACACTCGATGTATACATCAAGTGTCTTGTGTCGAGTGTCGTCGTGTATCCTTAGCTTAAGGTTCCGCTGGTCGATCGTGTTTTCCATACAAATGAATTTAGAGCGTTATCCATTTATTCTTTATGGAATTTGAAAAAACAAAAGTTAAATCTATATAACAAGTCTATATCTAGCCCATGTAGGCGACGAAATAGACAAATTATATTTAATATAATATAATTTAATATAAATAAATATAATTTGTCTATTTCGTCGCCTACATGGGCTAGATATAGACTTGTAAAGAATAAATGGATAACACTCTAAATTCATTTGTATGGAAAACACGATCGACCAGCGGAACCTTAAGGCACACTTGTTTTTGTTTTTCAATTAGAAAAGTTTTTTTTTGAAACTACACATGTAAAAGTTATAACTTACATAGTTCAAGTTAATGTTATCTTTGCTGGCTGCCTTCTGTTCATTGAGGAGGTCAGGTATCCTGGAGACGGGAGGTCCCTCCGGTCCCGGGAGGTCCACGCTGTCCTCCTCCGGTTCAGGCTTCTTGCGGGTAACGCTGCGGGAAATTATAAGTACAATTCATTCAAACTTCCTCCTTTTTTTAAAGTGATTCTAAAACTACTGAACGGTTTTTTATAAGGTTGGATTAGATGGAGTGATTCAGGAAGGTTTCGCTGAACATTCTTATAGGTTTTTTTCTAATTTGGCTGAATATGACAGAGGAATTTTCGGAAATCGTGACTACCAATATTTTCATTACTTTTTACAAAAGTCAGACAAAACAAAGTATAATTCTATTGGTCACCATAACACAAGCCTAGTTTTGCTTAGTAAAGGGGCTAGATGCCACTGTGTGCAATATTTATTTATTCAATGGGAAGCGTTTTTTTTACTATATTGTCAGAGATTATCAGTTTTTGGAATTTAAAATTCCAAAAACTGATAATCTCTTTGACATTTCGGTTTTGAGATATTAGTAATGTCTAAAAAACCACAGAAAAAGCGTGTGTTCGGTTAGGGAGCACGCTAGCGCCCCCATTAAAAAGACGTTCTATAAAAAAAGTTGTAGCAGTTGTTTTTAATAATAATGGTGTTATTTATATAAAAACCAAATTTAATTGTACAAAAAAATGATAATTTATAAAAAAAAAGCAGCAAAAAGAGTTAAAGGCGAACCTTAAGAAACGAGGCCCCGACGAGATTCGAACTCGTGATCTCCTGTTTACTAGACAGGCGCTTTAACCAACTAAGCCACGGCGCCTACGATCGAGAGCTCGAAAATAACAGTTATATGTAACATATTTGGTGTTTCACATTTGTTAGCCGACTTCGGCCCAAGAGGGTTGTAGGTATTTTTTAAATTTTGAAACCTATATAAAAAAAATACAATAATTCCAAATCAATAATTTTTAAAATTAATATTTTTTATGGTTGCAATGATGAAGGGAAAAAGTATGTACAAAAAAATTACAATGTGTTTTGAAGAAGTGTCTAATTTAATACAAAATGGAGTTGTTTTAGACGTTTAGGTGAACAACTTTTGTTCTACGACTTTTGGAAAATCGAACTTTTTCTTTGAAAATTGCAAGGTTACTAGAAAATCAGCCGTTAGGGCAGCCCTTTATGCCTCTCATATATCTTTCTTCAAATTTCCTGTTTTAGTTAGTTTGTATTTTATATGTAGCTAGCTTGTGCCCGCGGCTTCACCCGTCATTTCACAGTGAGGTGGGATTCCGGAAAACCCATAATGGATACCTGCATTTGACAAAGAACACACCATTTAAGCTGTGCGTTGATATAATATCGATAAATCAGGTGAACAGATGTCCCGTAATGAATGGATAAGCTGGCACCTACAGATAGAGGACACTGTGCTGGTTCAGAAAAAAAAAGAAAATTGAAAGTCTCTCGGTTTCCGAGATAACCTTTCAAAATTTTAAAAAATTGACTCCCTTCTTCATGCTATTCCAAATAGTATTCCTGGATAAATGTGCTATTGATGCAAACAATTATTTTTATGACACATGCATTTTTTAACCTCATTCATTACAGGACATCCTGTCTATTTGATACTAGCTGCACCCCGCGGTTTCACCCGCGTAAGTCCCGATCCCGCGGGGATTTCGGGATCAAAAGTATCCTATATCCTCCTCCCTCCACTAAACTACCCTCCACGATGCCGATTTTCATCCAAATCAGTTCATTTATTTGTTTGACAGCAGAAAGGGTACAAACAAATATACAAACTTTTGGATTTATAATGTTAACTAGTTAAGATTTAGGATGTATACTTACTTAGATGAATTTTTTGTGTTATTATATGGCACAATTAGCTATTATATAAATTAATATTTTTAGTTTTAGACAATAGACTTGTTGCTTTGGGTTTCTATAAAATCATTATCATTACACAGTTTATAACAAAGTCACTTCCCGCTGTCTGTCCCTATGTATGCTTAGATTTTTAAAACTATGCAACAAATTTTGATTTTTTTAAATAGATAGAGTGATCCAAGAGGAAGGTTTATATGTATATTATAATACCTGCATAATATAGCCGTGCGAATCCGGAGCGGGTCGCTAGTATAATTTAATTCATCAACTGGCGGATAGATGGCGATATTAAAAATGTATGAAGAAACCCCCGAGCGGTTTTTCCGCCAGTTGACAGGATCTCTACAAATATTATAATATAATTATTAATAATAATAAATTAATAAAATAAGATTTTAATGAAATTTGTTATATGGATATATTAATTCATTGACTACTTCTTTACATAGGCTACTTCTTATCCCGATATTCCCACGGGATCGGAAGTTAGACGGATGAAACCGCGGAGCGCTGCTAATAATATAATATTTTAAAGCTTACCTCTCTTTATAATTAACTTTAGGCTGGTTAGTAATCCAAGCCCTGCATATAGGATAGAGGGGGGAGTCCTCCCGGAACTGAGACAGGTCTACGCTCCGATCAAACAGCTTCAGAACGTACGATTGCTTGACGGGTGACTTGTGGATGCATTTCTTTGCTTCCTCGTCAGTTAGGAACTCTTCCACGCTTGATTTCCTGGAAATAAATATAATTTAATCTATACTCATAGTAAAAAGGGGAAAGATTTGATTGTTGAAACTCCCTATGAGGATACATTGATTAATTGGCAGCGAACCTATACCACCCTCTCAGCTTAGTCGACAGTGCAGAGGTAATAACTCGTCAATATGTTTGGGGACAACAAGTGGCTGGTTTCATTACCATGTTTATATATTTATTTTTTGTTTATTCATAAGATTCATACAGACAAGTTGTACAATTATGTAGTTAATTTAAATGTGAAAACATTTAATTGGTTGTAAGTCACTTTTTTTTAAGTTTTGTAAGCAGAATATTTGTAACTGTTTGTTTACCATATAAAATAAATTACAGCAACGTTGGTAGCGCAAAAACTAGGGTATAAAATTACTTACCTATTTGCACTCTTATCGGGGATAGCATCTGATGATTCATCGGATTCCACTTCGGGGGGCGGAGGTGGTTCGAGGACCTCCATCAGAGCACCCTTCAGCCTCCCGCGGGCTGTAGCCACTTCATTATATCCTATAAAATAAGTTATAGATAAATTAAATCCTTGGTTAGCTACATAAGTTTTAAAATAAGAAGGTAGTTTTCGAAAGTTATACTTACTAGTATCATCAGACTTTTCAAATTCAATTTTTGTTGATAACAGTCGATTCTTGTTTGGTGTGTAAAGGCGTTTGCGTCTGTGTAATTTGGGCATATTGCTGCAATCAGCAAAATGTACAACTCTAAGCAAAGTGTGGAATTTTAATCCTGTCTTAGCTCCAACACAAACACTCCAATAATTTATGAACAGAATTCTTTTTTCGAATTTGTTTTGGTTTGCGTTTTTTTTTAATTACTGTCACAGATTATATCGGCTTTTTGCCGATATGTTGCCGACATTTAAAAACCGATAAGTTCCGAATTTTCGAGTTTGACGAATATGTAACCTCCTTGGAAATGTCTTAACTTTTTTATACTGTGGTTATTAAATTTTATGCTGACTCCACACTATCTTCCAACTTTCCAACCAATCTCATAACCATGTTTCTGCACTTAGGATTAGTGTTCTATGCTCTGCAATCCAAATCTATTGTGTGACAAGCGTATATTTTATCAAAGTCAAGATCATTAAAATTTATAATAGCGATATACGGTGAAAAAAGACAGAACTTGGTCCAAGTGTAGACTCGTACAAAAACCATGCAACATAAATTATTACATTAGGTACTTTGCACGCAACTGCCGATCGCACTGGCCAACGATTTGCCGACTGTGTATAGGGTGAAGGGTCTATTGACTAATTGACAGAAATGACAGATTACTGTCAAAGTTGTTTGTGTCAAACGGAATGAATTTTGTTGTGCACAATAGCAGCAAAATAATAAATCAAAGCTCTTTTACAAGTTTTAGTGAATGTGCAATTAGATTACTATTGTTGTATAAAATCCATGATACGCAATGGCCACAACAACATATGAACTGGATGCTGACGGTCAGTTATATTATTTTTTAGACCGAATTCTTTTGTACTTTAGAAAAAAATCGCTAAATACTTTACATTTCCCACATTCTGCGCACCCAAGCATTTCTTGTACGGCGAAAGTTGTAATAAATCTTCCGAATACTTCTTTTAATTTTCTATTTTTCATTCTTTGAAACTTGTATTCAAGGTAGGTAAGCGAGAAATGTATTGTCAGTATATATATACCGCAGGTTGTAAGTTTATACCAGCAACACAGCGGCCTGATGGGACCTGGAGGAAGCCGAGACGCGTGAAAGACGGCTACGTCCCCCAAGAGGAAGTACCTTTGTATGAGAGCAAGGGGAAGCAGTTCCGAGCTCGACAGAACACTGGTCTACCTGTAGGCCTGCCCCCGGAGCTGGCCGAGCCTCCGAAGAATAAAAAGGGACAGAATGTCATCCAGCCCATACCAGGGATGGTGATTGTTGACAAAAAGAAGAAGAAAAAGAAGACAGGTTTGACTACCTTCCTACTTTTCATAAACATTCTGTTTGAAAAATTGAAGAAATTATCCTAAATGAGTACTTCTTTTGTAAAAAGACATGTACTAATATGACTGCTCTGAACTTCTAAAGATGTAAACATTATTTTCTAAATTTTACAGAACAATATATCATTTCTTCTACCTTAGCCACATTAGCAGTGCTCTGCATAATCACACATTTAAATCTGGATCCTGTGTGAATATCAATATAAAAAGTAGCATATGTTACTCCCCTGTAACATCATACCAAAGCATTACCTGTTACAAAAACATCTATGTAATATATGCATCCAAACTTTATCTATTGATAATATTAGTAAATATTTCATTGTTTTTTTTTCAGTTGTCGAGGATGCCGCAGATAAACTTGCCAAATGTGAGATAACTGAGCCTACATTTAGCACTCCCTCTCCGTCCACCTCGGATCCCACCAAACGCCTTAAAAACCTCCGAAAGAAACTCAGAGATATAGAGTCCATAAATGAAAAACTCAAATCTGGAATACTCGAAACTCTCGACAAAGATCAAAAGGAGAAAATATCTAAAAAAGGAGACATTTTAAATGAAATAGAAGATTTAGAGAAACAAATAAGTTAATATAAATACCAAAATAAGTGACAATTATAAACAATATCATGTAATAAGTTTTAATTATGATTGTTGTTTTGTGTGTGGATGAAATGAATTTCTTTAATTATAAATTATTTACACATAATTCTTTCTTTGCCTAGGTATTCATTTTAGGTATTCAATAGAAACCCATTTATTATATTAAAAAAAATGTGTGCAAAACCCAAGATCATGACTTTTAACTCAAAAGTTTTATCTAACTAAGTAGAATGCACTAAAGTTACATTTGATGGTAATGAAGAACAATGAACTAGTTTTGATAACATGATCTCATAATTGGTGCTTTAGGTTTAATTCTTCCACCATTTTAAATTAAATAAAAAAAACAATAACTATGTAAATTGCAGCTTTTTATTGCTTACAAATACAAGAATATATAAATGAGAAATTGTGCAAATACAACTAAAAGAAAACACTAAAAACAAAACATTGTCTTACATCTAGTTTTTTTACCTACATGAAATTAATACAAAATGTATAATGATCTTTTTCACAGCAGTTATTTTTTTATATTGACTTTTTATAAATTTATAAAACCCGTAGATAGACATATATCTGGACAGGCTGTTTCAAATATTTTTCCAATCAAAACATGGTGGAATCTTCATGTCATATTTTAGATTGTTTGTAATAATCATGAATAGGTCTAAGTTAATCCAGATAATTGATTGAACCCTAGGTTTGTTTCATAATTAGTATTTTGTCACTAATTCATATTTACAGCATAGAAATAGGAATAAAGGGCAAGTTTAATTTACACTGAAATATGAATCAGAAAATATTTGTAAAGTATAGGAATAAAATTCTTCTTGAAACAAATTTTAAAAACTTCTCAATTGTCTTTTAATTTGGAATATATTTACAAGAAAATTACTTATTGAAGTTCTTTTTTTTACAGTTTACTGGAAGATAGGATCTGAAACAAATAAGACATTTTATCAGATTAATTAATTTGCAAATAAGTTAATACAAGTGACTCGATGATTAAACTATTGTGAATTAAACTTGTTTTAGATACATGATAGGTACCAGTTATGGAAATTAAGGTACCTATCATTGCGAGTGAGTAGGCTTATTGGAAGGTCCTTGTAAAGATGAACAACACAAGGAAAGGAAGTAAGTATTCCCAATGTAATGTAAATGATAATAAACTGCGTCCGTTTACTTACAAATTGCTTCTTATATGAATTCGTTTCTCGCTTTCTGTCTCGCATAATTGCCCAAACACGCAAGGATACCAATTACAGCGATGCCGAGCCCTAGAACTGTGGCGACGAAGTCTCCAAAATCATAGCTGTGCGCTGCCTCCACGTTTGTCACCGTCAGCAGCGTGAACATGAACACACACAGTTTGAAATACATTTTGGTTTATTTACTGAAACTAATGAAACTCTGGAAAATTTGAAATTTAACTTTCAATTTTTCATGAAAACAAACAAGTTTTTTTAGAGGATCTGTCAAACTCAAAAGTGATCAAAGTCATTGTCATTCATTCAACAAAAAACGTAAACGTCCGACATTTTCATCAAGCTTACTGCCCATCACTACAATTAGGTTTTTTTACTCTATTTTCATTCATTCAATCAAGCAAAATCATTCATTCATTCAAATGTCGATCGTCGACGAAAGTTGATGTGATCTGCAAAATAATTAATTTTTGATTATTACTAAGCTAATTTCAATGAATTGTGTCAAATAACTGTGCCCCGAACAAAGTATAATAATATTAGTAGACACTGTAAATATAAAGAAATCAACTAAGAACTACATTTAAAGTTATCATCAGAGAAAAAATGAGTGGTAGTGGAGGAAAGGGTTTCGGTTTCGCCGGGTTTACAATGCCCAAGCGTAATCCGTCGAACATATCACTGCACGCGGTGCCGCCTCCGTCGTCAACAATGCACGCCGTGCCGCCGCCCTCGACCGGGCTCTCCAAGCAAGGCTATCACACCATGAATTCTATAACGCAGAACGCTGTCACTGGTCCTTGGGGCTCATTAGGGAAGAAACGAGCTAAAACTGAGGATGAGTAAGTGCTCCTTTATGATCCTATTCTCTGATCTCTTGAATAGATTGCTCTTCCTGTTGGAATATTAGGATTCAAATGGCCCATAATCATAGCCTAATGTTTAGCCTATCCATAAGCAAAATTTCATTAAAATTGGGCAACCTGTCTTACAGTGAAATGAGGAATAAACATGACCATTAGCTGATTAATTCCTGCCGACTGTATGTTCAATCAGACAACAAAAGTGGAAGCTCACCATAGAGTTTTTAACTATAGAGATTAATGATTTAACTTAAGTAGAACATTAAAATCAATCTTGTAATAATCTAATAATATCAATATTTGAATGCTACGGTGGACTCAGTTCAGTAATTTTGGAGCCCATTCAATGCAAACAAACAATCAAATCTTATAATATCTATACTAATTTAATTACTAATTTTATTACTAGCTGTCCTGGCAAACGTTGTTTTGCCATTTATAAAAATAAAATAAAAAAATAAGGAAAAAAAAACAACAATAGAATAGTGTTTGATTCTTAGACCTAACGAATATACACTTAAAAAATATACAAATGGGTTCAGCTGTTTAGATGGAGTTTAGCAACTAACACTGCAACACAAAAAGCTTATATTATAGGGATAGATACTAACAACCACCTTGCAGCTTTAATCTGTAAGTTTGGAATAAAAGGTAGCCTACGTGTTATTCCCGGATTTCAGATATAAAATTCTCGTGTCCCGGGGTTCGAACTTGAACTCCTCCGAAACGGCTCGACCGATTCTCATGAAATTTTGTGAGCATATTCAGTAGGTCTGAGAATCGGCCAAAGTTTTTTTTTTTGTAAATAGCAAAACAACGTTTGCCGGGACAGCTAGTTATCTATAAAAATTTGCAATCAATTTGGTCCTCACATACTATTGGAATATTCTTTAAACTTGTTTTAACAAAATAATTTGATTAAATGGTTAAACATGATGTGATTAATGTGTTCTTCTAACAATGTAAACTACCACAAACAATATATTTAAAAAACAGACATAGTAATTTGGTTTTATTATACTTTGAAATGAACCTTTCAAAAGTTCCTCCTGGAAGAGATTGGTTTTAGTGATTGTGTCATATTGTTTGGTTTACCTATATTATTTTTGTTTAGCAGGAATTTATGTTAGAATGAAGACTGTAACTGTCAAGAAAGAGTTTATCTATCTATCTATCTATCCTTTTGGGGAAAATGTCTGTCTGTAATCCTGCCCTACTATCTTTGGCATATTTGTAGTGTATAGTACAATACTTTTGAATCAATTGAAATCAAACTCTTACTATTGGATATATCTATTTACTAGGAAGGTCGTACTATTGACTCTTTGTCCATCCCTTATCCCTGTATATGGGGTCGGGTCTCCTCACTTTGTTGTGCCAGGACACTTTGCCAGATTGGAAAGCGCTGTGCAACTAGTACACTGGCTGCTAAAGAAACCCACCTATGGTTTTGCTAAAAATGACTTTCACTCCAAAATTGACCATCCTCTGCTAAATCCATGTCTCTGACCTCAAGACAATGTTAAGAGCTATTATTTATTTATTTTTTATAAAAAAAAGTAAATTGTGATGTGAGCCTAACAGTAACCAACACTATAAAAATTATATACATAAAATTAATAATGTCCAGTAGGACAATAATAATGTTATTTTGTTTATTCAGCTATGGAACACAAAGTTTAAGTGCTTGTTTAAGTTCACATAGCTAGTAACTATAGGTTTGTCTGCACTAATATTTTAAAGAGGATTTTTTTGTTTGTTTATAACGAATAGGCTCCGAAACTTTTGGACCGATTTTGATGAAACTTGGTATGAAGATACATTGATTCATTCGGAATAACATAGTCTACTTTTATCCCGATATTCCCACGGGATCGGGAGTTACGCGGGTGAAACCGCGGAGCGCTGCTAGTATAACATACAATCGTATCTCACTATATCTCTAGGTGTATGTTGATATACAACAATGGCCTACTTTCATTATTGTTTATAATAATAACAAAGTATTAAAACAAATTATGTCATAGTATACTTAATATATCAAAGTAAACAAATACAAAGGGATGTGAATTATCCCACAGGATCGAGACTAACGCAGGTTAAACTAGTTACTTATCTATATATATATATCTATATCTATTATATAAAAATGAATCCCTATTTTCCTTGGTCACGGCATCACGGCTGGGCCGATTTCGCAAATTCTTTATAGTTGTGTTTTTTATTGTCAGGATAAGGTACTCATAATGAAACTCGGCCGAGCTACATGGTAGGCGGAGTGGGGGGTGTTAGGTTTTATTTTCGTTACGGAGTTTCTTGATTCGGTCGCCGCGCTCAAAGTTCGCGATAAAAGCTATGCGATAGCTTAAAAAATCCAACGCAGGTGAACCGCGGAGCGCAACTAGATAAATAAATCGTTTATTTCAGGTAACAGCCTTATAAATAAGTACAGACCCATATAAAATAGATACCTTACAGACTATTTTATTAAATTTAAGTTAAGTTTTAGGGTTTTCTGTCTTCGGTCTCGCCTCCCTATAGCGTCGGTATACAATGCCGGCGGGCCAGAAATCAGCCGAGAAGAACATGTCCTTTAGCGTCGCTGGAATCCGGAGCACGTAGTTATAAATAAATATGTTTTAACAGATATTTCGATGACGACGATGAGCCTCCGACACCGGCTCTGGCCTACATTCCTGCTCCTGGCAGCCCTACCTACGAGGCTGCCTCTAGTTCTAAGGTATAACCATTCATTTTGATTACAATATAAGTAATGTTGGCTGATTTTTACATATACACTAGCTGTCCCGGCAAACGTTGTTTTGCTATTTACAAAAAAAAAAAAAATAGATGTTGGCCGATTCTCAGACCTACTGAATATGCTCACAAAATTTCATGAGAATCGGTCGAGCCGTTTCGGAGGAGTTCAAGTTCGAACCCCGTGACACGAGAATTTTATATATTAGTAGATTGAACAGCAAGCCATCATAACTTGAAATATCTATGCTCTCCCTAATCACTGAATATGTGTACTCTCTGTACCCCTATCAGTGGCAAACAGGGCCGCAATCACCAAAATTATCTTATTCAAAGCCAATCTCACTAAGGTAAGAAATACCTACTAACTTTATTCCAGCAAAACCAAGACGAAGAGTTAGACCCCCTGGACGCGTACATGGCAGGTTTGGAACAGCAAGCGGCCAAGGACATGGTTGCCAGTAAAGAGAACGCGGCCAAGGGTGACTCCGGCCGCGGCACTCGGGGTGATATCGATGAGCTGGACGATGAGGAGAGTTATTACAAGTAAGTATCATAGAATAATTAGCTATACGATACCCTAGCAAACCTGCCATGTATATGTCTAGGGCCTAGACATATACATGGCAGGTTTAGGACTACAAGCAGTCAAAGACCATTTTTCACCGTTTTGCCATTAAAATTGTCATTTGGCCATTAAAATTCTCATAAATTTAGCAATATTGCCATTTTTTTTGGACATGGTAGGTCAGCGTTTGACCACTATCACACCCTATTTCCTAGACGATACCTTTTCATTCGCGACTTGAAGACCTTTAAAATAGTAGTTTTGCCATTAAATCCAGTTTTGACCTGATTAACTTAAGGCTAATAAATTTTTTTTTCGCAGATACATGGAAGATAACCCACTGAACCACGCAGATGATGGTTCAGATTTGGAAATAGAATACGACGAAGACGGTAACCCCATAGCCCCCCCTAAGAAGAAGTTCATCGACCCCCTCCCCCCCATAGACCACTCGGAGATCGTATACGAACCCTTTGAAAAGAACTTCTACACGCCACATGAAGATATAGATAAATTAACAGTGCTGCAAATTGAGGAGTTAAAGAAAAATTTGGGTGTTAAAGTTAGTAATTCAGTTTTCAGGTTCTTTTCTATGTTGCTTTTGGCTTTCTATTTATTTAAGCTATTCACCCGCGTAGGTCATGATCCCGTAGGAATATCTGGAAAAAGGTAGCCTATGTTGTTGCCTAAGTTTCAATATATCCACATACAAAGGCATTACAATAAACCTTGGTTTAAGCAATAGTACCTTAAATTGCCACTCGAATATAATATCTGTGTTATAGATAACAGGACCGGAGCCACCGGCGCCTGTGTCAAGTTTCGCTCACTTTGGGTTCGACGAGTCGCTGATGCGTGCCGTTCGGCGCTCGGAGTACTCGCAGCCAACGCCGGTACAGGCGGCCGCTATACCCGCCGCTCTCTCCGGACGGGATATCATTGGTAACATAGCCTTTACATCATCTTCAAATTAAAAGTCATGTGCTCGGGTAGAATACCGCCCGACCGTGCACCAATCAATTTTCTTAAAATGTATGTGCTCTAATTGTTTCAATGAACTTGTCTTCAGGTATCGCTCGTACAGGATCCGGTAAGACGGCAGCGTTCATCTGGCCTCTACTCGTTCACATCATGGACCAGAAAGAGCTGGGGCCTGGAGACGGTCCTATTGGACTTATACTCGCACCCACTAGGGAGTTGGCACAACAGGTAACTAATGATTACACTTGTAAGATATAATTTGTTTTGGGGATTTATCGTTTAAATGACCGTTTATGGTTATTTTGCTTTAAAAATGGTCATTGTGTCTTCAATGATGTAAAACAATTTTGTTATTGAATTGTCGATTTGACATTAATATTAACTTAATCCGTTGTACTAATAAGTTTAACGTTTTTCTTGTAAAAATAGTCGTTTTGCCATTTTATTGATTAGAACTGATCTGGTCTGGATTGATATTGAGTGTTATTTTCGTACATAATATGTTGTAATAATATTGTCTGTTTGTATAAGATATACATGGAAGCAAAGAAGTTTGGTAAAGTGTACAACATACGCTGCGTGTGCTGCTACGGAGGTGGTTCTAAATGGGAACAAACAAAAGCTTTAGAAGGTAACTACATACAAACGTTACCTAGTTTTGACTCTCGAGTGTAATTGTTACATTACCAGGCATAATAAATGACCACAGTCCCTGTAGCTCGGTCGGTAAAGAGCATCGCTACAGTTAATTGTGGGCGTCGTCGGTTCAAGTCCTATCGGGTATACATTTTCCCTAAGTGTGGGTTACTTAAAATGCCAGCTAACAAAACTGATCTGAACTGAAAAAATTGGGGGCATAGTTGGCAACATTCTCGTCTCGTTGGATATGAATGTCCGATTTATATCCTGCGCAATGACCCAATTTATTTTGGTCTACTGCGCTGATCTTTTTGTTGTTGCCCTTAATCCAATTTAATTGAATTGGATTAAGGGCAACAACAAAAAGATGTACCTAGTTCTTGCCAGTTTTTTTAAACCAGGCGAAGTTTTATACTTAAGCATTTAAATTCTTTTTACAGGTGGTGGTGCTGAAATAATAGTGGGTACCCCGGGTCGAGTGATCGATCTGATCAAATGTAAAGCGACCAACTTAAGACGTGTCACTTACTTGGTACTCGACGAGGCTGATAGAATGTTTGATATGGGATTCGGTGAGTCTTTTATTTGCTTAGTGCTGTTTACAGATTCAAAATGTATTGGGACATATTTTTTTCTTTAAGTAATAGCTCCACATTGTGCGTTATGCCAATGTCAAAAGTATTAATATGCTCCGGAGCAAACCCAAATGCTCTGAGTCAAGTTGATTAATTATCTGTCTGTCATGTCCAGAGTTTAAGTAAAGTTGTGAAATTATATCACCTTCATTGATTCGACGAGTTTTGGAGTACACTTTTACTGACTTAAATTGGATAAAGTTTCACCAAAATTAAGCAATTTATCACAAATGAACACTAATGCCTACAACGAAATTGAAACACAGAGCACTTCATGTTTCCTTCGGAACTTCTGAATTACTCGCTGGGGAGGCACAACTTGATATAGGGTGCTCATCGTAGCCGTATGTTTGGTGGTACAGAGCCTCAAGTCCGTTCGATCTGCAACCACGTCCGTCCAGACAGACAGGCGTTGCTGTTCTCAGCGACGTTCCCGCGTCGCGTGGAACGCCTAGCGCGGGACGCCCTCGCTGACCCGGTGCGGGTACAGCACGGCGCTGCTGGAGAGGCCAGCGAGATTGTCACACAATATGTTAGGTATGGCATTATTTCTTCTTTTTTATGGCTTATTCCGTCCTACTACTTTTTAATATCATCTATCTGAGTATATTATATAATTTAAATATTGATTTTATTTACAGAATATTCAACAAAATAGAAGAGAAATGGCAATGGTTATTACAGAATTTGGTTTCATTTATATCTGCTGGAAGCGTCATTATTTTCGTTACTAAAAAGGTAAATATAATTTAGTCCTTCGAAATTTTAGCTTTGAATTAATCATTGTGTTAACAACTGACCATTATGCCATTGTATTTCGACTAGTTATTATAATATTTTAACTGTTTAGTCGTTAAATGATTACTTAGCCATTAAACGATCATTGTAACACGCTATTTAACTTTTTTTTGCAAATACGTTTAAAAAAAGTTTGCCATTCATTCCATTTTTAACCATCCAATCATCACTATAAAAAATGAAATTTTGCCATTGCGTATTAGCTATTTTGTCATTACGTTTTTGTTTTTTTTGTAGATAGAAGCGGAACAAACGGCAGCTAACTTAGGCGTGCAGCAATACGATGCGTTATTACTGCACGGAGACATGGACCAGGCGGACAGAAACAAAGTGATCACGGCCTTCAAACGACAAGAGAATAATATACTTGTTGCTACTGATGTTGCAGGTTAGTTATATCGTCTGTGTCTCTTGTGAGATACCGTAAACTTTGATAATTGTCTAATATCGTTGAAGAGTTTATTCATTGTGCATTCATACATAACATTAGGTAACATTCTATAACCGTTTTTGCTATTTGTTGTATGTTGCTCATCGCGTCCACGCTGCCAATAATCAAATGTAGCAAAAATGTTACGTTCATATTATTTTGCTGTATTATGTAACATTCTGTTACAAATGTTATCGATTATTATCACATGTTGACTGTTTTCTACACTGAAATACTATGTAATCGTCCCCAGCTCGTGGTCTGGACATCCCCCACGTGCGTACAGTGATCAACTACACGGTGGCGCGCGACATAGACACGCACACGCACCGCGTGGGACGCACGGGCCGCGCCGGCGTGCCCGGTGACGCGCACACTCTACTCACGCACCAGGACAGAGAGTTCGCACCGCATCTGCTCAGAAACCTCGAGGCGGCACACCAGGTACGATAACTTGATCATTTCTCTCCTTATCCTGCGCTATTTCATGCCAGTAATTGCAGTAGTTCTAGTACTTGCTCTAATACTGTTGCATCAAAAACCATCCTAAATATACGCAACTCCATTTTGTTTTTACATTTGGATTACTTTTTTAAGCCGTAGTCTCTTATGCATGAAATTAGATGATGTAATAAATTTTGAGAAGCTTTTATGTCAATTTATTTTTATTACCTGGATATGGAGTAACTTTTTAAACTCACACGATTTGTATTCATAGTAATAGTAGTAGTAGTAGGTCTTCTCGCGACCATGACTATCGTAACATAGTCGAAACGTCGAGGTAAGAGAAATAAAAATAAAAATTACGCGATTAAGACCCGGGAAAATAATTACTTCTGGATATGGAAATACGAAGATTGATAAAATGTTATGTTATGTAAGTAAGTAAGGAACCGTTTGAGTTAGTGTGGTCATGACAATGTGATGAGGTGAGATTACGCATGTAACTTGAAGAGTGATGAGTATGAATGTAGAGGCATGGAGATAAAATGGATGGACTGTGTAAGTCAGGATATAGGAGAGATAGATGTGATGAGATGATAGCTAAAACATGATTGAAAGAAGACTAATTAACTCCTCCTTTGTATTTCCTTACAGGAAGTACCTGAAAATCTGATGCAGCTAGCGATGCAGTCGGCGTGGTTCCGTAAGTCTCGCTTCAAGAAGGGCAAGGGAAAGAACTTGAACATCGGCGGATGTGGACTTGGGTAAGATAATCTCAACATAATTTTAAAAAATGGAATAGTGGTGACTGGCAAAACCACTATTCAAATTAGAATAATCAGTAAAACCGCTATAAGCGTACTGGCAAACCATTATTCTAATTAGATAGAACGTTTTATTGCACACACAAAAATCAAACTTAAACATAGAGTGGCACAATATATTGTACTAATTAGAATAGTGTGCTAGCAATTATAGTAGAATTAATATTTGGTTTTTAGTTCCGATCCTAGCGCCAAAACACAAGATACAATGTGCACCGCCCTCTCTCCCACTAATGAGACACTAGTATAATGACAAACGCCTATTCCAATTAGAATAGAGTACTGGCAAACATCTATTCTAATAAGAATAGATGACTGGCAATACATCTATTCTGATAAGAATAGCGGACTGGCAAACATCTATTCTAATTAGAATAGCGGACTGGTAAAACATATATTTTAATAAGAATAACGGACTGGCAAAACATCTATTCTAATTAGGTTAGCGGACTGGCAAAACATCTATTCTAATTTGAATAGGGGACTGGCAAAACCACTATTAAAATTAAAATAGTGGTTTTGCCAAATTGAGAATCTGGCAAAGCCACTCTAACAATAGCGAGTGAATTTCTTCGAGCGTTTATTCATCGCTTGAATATAACACAAATATTCTACCACCAGATACAAGGAACGTCCCGGGCTGCCGAACCACACGGACGAGCCGATAACCCCGGCCATAGACAAGGCAGGGAGCCACGGCCCGGCCACTGACAGGCTCTCCTCTCTCAAGCAAGCCTTCAAGTCACAATATAGTCAGGTAAATATAAATAAATGTTTTCACACCTGCAGCACTTTAATCACGGATTAAAGCTCTATTAACCTCAACTTAAAGCAAGACTTTATTCCCAAGGGAGATAATGTTGTATGAAACTCCCAAGGGAATAAAGTGATTTGAATTTGGAACGTTGAAATTCGTGTGAAAATACTTGGTTTTAATTTTGAAGGTTAGGTTAATAGGCAAATAGGTTTTATTTATAATAAGTAATTTGATTGGTCTACAAAAATCTAGCAGGCCACGATTTATGTTTTTTATTTTGATTGTCTAAGCAAATAGGTTTTGCCTATAATACCTTCTAAATATTTACCATCATACTACCATATCATTGCAATTGCCCCATTTTTTTTAAAGTGGCCAACGAACTGGCCACCACAAGAATTAAAAAAAAATTGGACTGAATGACGGTATGAAAAGTAGAGTATGCATCTCGGGATAAAGCATGTCTTCGTCTTGGGCGGCTTTAACCCCTCGCTTCATTCATGACTCTACTTAACTCCCTCGCTTCGCTCAGGAGTTAACCCGAGAGTCCCTCGTCACACTCGGGGTTCAACATGCCACCCACAACATAAGACATTGCTTTATGCCCTTGATGCATAATGTACTATTATTATGCTATATTGATAGCAGCGCCAACTAGCCTCAAACTAAGCTTTAATATGGGTGCCAGATAACAGATACAATACTTATTATTATTATGCGACTTTGACGACCTAGTTAGCACGGCTATATTACCTTACATATAAACCTTCCTCTTCAATCACTCTATCTATTAAAAAAACCGCATCAAAATCCGTTGCGTAGTTTTAAAGATTTAAGCATACATGAGGATCTATATCCTTCACACAGAGAAAGTCACTTTGTTTTATACTATGTAGTGATTATACATAAAACAACCAGACCACAGACAAATATTTAAGCATTAATACATGTCTGAGGCGGGAATCGAACCCGCAACCCTATGTTTGGCAGTCCGGCATGGTGACCATTGTGCCAACTGGGTCGTCGATAAGGTGCTTCGTTTCCAAAAATATCTATAGAACCACCGATGAAGCCTAGCAGTGAAGCCTCAGTGATTCCTAGTGTAATGAGCGCAGTTTTCTAACGTATAACTTAACCCCCAGTTCACAGCATCAACGGACCACTCCTGGGAGAAGACCCGGCCAGTCATCCAGCCCGGGGTCAACGCCCCCGCCAACGCCGACTCTACCGAGGAGAAACCAGAACGCGTGCGCAAGAGTGGCAAGCGGAGCCGATGGGAATAACTACTATAAGGGATTTATTTACTATAATAATATATACTTACTGAAGAAGAAATATCTATACAAGTCATTAATTTTTAAAGTGTCAGAAAAAAATGTGCGTATCAGCTCCGACGTGGAGAGATAATTCTAAAAAATGTAGCTAATCCAAACTGTCTGTCAAAAGGTTAAGAGGATAGGGTACCGGCGCTCTCTCCATACTCTCTCCATACAAACGTAGTTGACTGTTTCCTCCCTGGATAACTATAGCAAATATTTTTGTTGCATAAAACCTATAACTGCCATGACCATTGACCATGCCCCTATGTCTTATTTTTTATTTTTATATATAATTTGATTTTTTACTCTTACTTTCTATGATACTTAGAAAATGAAAAAACCAAGACATGGCAGTTATAGGTTTTATGCAACAAAAATATTTATGCTAGTGTCATTATCCAGGGAGGAAATAGTTGACTACGTTTGTATAGAGAGAGCGCCGCGCGCCGGTACCATTTCCTCTTAAGGAAAGGAGCTCCGTAGCTAATTCAACCTCTTTCTTAAAAGAAGGGAATTCTTAGGTTAGATTAGCTAAATTCGTAACGCTTTATTTTACTACCCATCTTTTCATACTGGGAGGCTTTAAATAAAATCTATTCTAGAGGAGTGACTTTCAAAAAATATTGTAGGGCATTACACAGCGCCATCTAGCCCCAAGCTAACCAACTAGGCTTGTGTTATGGTGGCCAGACACGGATAGAATACCTATACATATTTATTGTAATTAAATATTATCCACTTGGACCACAACAAATATTTGTTTACAGAAACAATATTAATTTTTGTTTGCGGCGGGAATCGAACCCGCAACTTTCATAAAAAAATATGAAATAGTAGGTAGTTGAATATAATAATTGTAATTGAATTTAAATCCTAATTAAGATTACGGTTACACTGCTCGACCGATTCGGATGAAAGGGGTAGTAACATATGAGTATGGAGACTGGCATAGTACACAGAAAAAAAAGATTTCTTGAAGCAAGAAATAATACTGCTAAAAATACAGCTTACCAGTTTTAAAAAAATCACTATGATCAAGAAATTATTGGTTGACTCTCAATAGATCCCCTACCTCTTGAGTAGGGGACTCACTCTCATCGGCCCCCTTGAACAAAGGGGAGGGGGAGCAATAAGAGCTAATTTAAAATTAGACCGAAGTGTCCTGCAGATCCCCTATGCTCCCCCAGGGGAGCCATAAATAGCTGTTAAGATTTGTTTAATCTCATCCTCTAATCTAAGGAAAAAAACATAACGACGATCGAAAAAAGAAACAGACGATCGAAACGGAATTGATAATCTCTAGCGGGAGAGGATTATTACTTGCTTCAAGAAACCTTTTTTTTCTGATAGTATATTTTTTGCGCAGCTACTTTCCCAAATATGGCAATGAAACAAGAAATTGTCGTTTATATTGGCCGCGGGGCTAAAAAACATGGCAGACGGTCATTATGCCTAAATGTTACAATCTCTTTTTGAGGTAGTGCAAATGGTAAAGGACATATTCTCACAGAATCGTGACTTAGGTAAAACCACGGGGCACAATAGGATTAAAAAATTTCAATGGGTTTTCTATATCATACTACATGGATTTCGCTCAGTTATTATTATTAATTTGTTAAAATATTATAAACATACAATTTGTTAATTTATCCTACGTTTTTTTGTTGAAGAATAAAATGCCAAATGAATATTTGCGAAAAAATGGATATAGATCATTGACTAATAATTACTTGGGATGGTTAGGGAATTCTTGAAATGTCACATCACTAATATTTACTGTCCCGTAACTTGCCACATCTTAAGAGGAAAGGGTACCGGGCGCTCTCTCTATACAAACATAGTCGACTGTTTCCTCCCTGGATAATGACACTAGATCAATTTTTTTGTTGTATAAAACTTATAATTGCCCTGACAATACCCCATGTTTTGTTTTTAAAATCTTATTTTTTATGATAATTAGGAAATGAATAAATCCAAGACATAGTCATGGCAGTTATAGGTTTTATGGCATAAAAATATTTGTGCTAGTGTCATTTTATCCAGGGAGGAAACAGTCGACTACGTTTGTATGAACAGAGCGCCGGTACCCTTTCACCTTAAACAATCTTTAAATTTTGAGTAAATTATGGTAATTTTGATGAACTTAAAATAACTATTTGATTTTCAGGCATTTTTTTGTAACACATTGTATGTAAATGTTAGTCAATGATAAGATGTAGTATTTTATCCTAAGTATGTCTAATAGAATAGGTAGGGTAGGTAGTTGATACTGAGGTCTCACTATATAATTGTATGTAGGTAATTAATAATTTGTTTTACTTTAATGTAAATAGTGAATAAAGCGATATTTGAATTTTATTGTTATTTCATTTATATACAGTAAAATCAGTGCATTATATAGATTTGGCAGTGAATGGAAGAAAAGGGCTTTTTTCACCAGAACGTGGTTGGGAAGATCTTTTTGATTGACAAATTCCACTATCTTTTGTCAAGTTAATATCAAAACTAAAATAATTCATCAAACTTTATATTTAACTTTTAACTAGATTGTATTGGATCTATAGTCCAGAATCGTGTGTCCATTAAAGCCACTACTTATTTCATGGGCACGAATCTTCAGCTTGTCATACATATACTTTTATAACACATCGTAACTTAGTTTTTGAGAAATTTTGACTATGATTTATTTTTATTGACTGGAACATAGTTTAGTTCCAAAGTTCCAAGTCACTACACAGATAAAGTTACTTTTCAGTATTTCCTAGTATTAAATAGATAAAAGAGAGAATTGCAGAGATTAACTAATATTACAACGATAAAGTCCGAGATGCGACAACATCAAGGTTTTCATTACAATTAGGTACATACGTAATTGTTACAATAATTTATTCTGACCAGTAGGTACGTAGGTACTATAGACACACCTATCATGGCCGGACGTCGCGTTGGCCACGTGTCTATTTACTTTTTTAGGGTTCCATACCAAAAGTACCCTACTACTAAGATTTCACTGTCCGTCCGTCTGTCACCAGGCTGTATCCGTGATAGTGATGTAATCGTGATAGCTAGATAGCTGATTTTTTTACATATTATGTATTTCTCTTGACTGTTGCCGCTTTAACAAAAAATGAAGTAAAAAAAAATAGTACGGTAATGGAACCCTTCGTGTGCAAGTCTGACTCGCACTTGGCCTGTTTTTTGATACAAATGATAGCGTTTGACTATTTACTATCACACCTGCCTGGATGCTAGATGACGAAGCGGTGTAAGATGAAGCACGCGCGTCTAAAAGATGCCTATTCACTCGTCTCTTGAAGGCCCTCAAATTGGACACGTCAGGAAATACAGACGCACGCAACTGATTCCATTCCCTTGCTGTATGTATACGAATCACTACATAGTATAGGTAAAACAAAGTAACTTTCTCTGTCCCTATATCCCTATGGTATGCTTAAATCTTAAAAAAAACTACGCAACGGATTTTGATGCGGTTTTTATTAGTAGATAGAGTGATTCAAGAGGAAGGTTTATATGTATGCATAATATAGCCGTGCGAAGCCGGGGCGGGTCGCTAGTAAGGAATAAAATAGCAGTTCAAATAGCAACTCTTTAAGCAGTTCCCTGGGATTTTCACCATGATCCTGTTTTAGGTTTAAAATTGTCATTATTTCTTCTTACAAACTTATAATTTCTTTTACTTCGAAGTACCTACGGAAATCTGATATATTTTTCAATGTTTCAACGGTTTGTTTATACGCTCTATGCAAAATATCAGACACGCATAATATCAGATTCGAAAGTCGTCAGAAAATCATAATCACAAAATACGCAAATTCCCTTATAAGCTGAATATCAGAAAGGTAATCTCTAATGTCAAATACGTCTATAACAATGCCATAACATTAAGTACCTACCTAAGGTAGGAGCGGTGTTGGCTTAGTGGTAGATACCTCGACTTCCATTCTGAAGGTCGTGGGTTCGAATCCCAGCCGGCCGTACGCCAATGGATTTTTCATAAGAAAAATTGATGTGTGCTAATTGACATTGCTCTTACGGTGAAGGAAAACATCGTAATGAAACCCGCGGCTTAGTTGGCTGCAGAAGTATTGACAAGTTCTCTCCTTTGGACATGGTCGACTAAGCTGAGAGGGTAGTAGGTGCTGGGCAAGCCTACTCCATCCTCACGTAAAAGGACCCAATTAATAAGAGTCTAATTGCGGAAAACAGCCCGTATACAAGTACAAGTATTACAAGTACTTACCTAAGTAAATACAGAATAGTATCCCGAATATTTGTGACATAACTAGATAGGAACCTAAGCACGAGAAATACCTACTAAACTTCCAATTCAACTGTACAAACAACTAACAAAATCCATTACCCAGCCAGTAGCACCTAGCACCTTCAGATCGCGTCCAGATACGAAACTAACCAGCTGGTAGCCTACCTACCGTTCATGCCTACCGGGTTAGCGTGCCACTCAGCAGTTAAAGCAAATAAATTAAAACTTTACCCCATAGTCGGCTGTTACGTGATCATAGATATATAACACAGATACTACAGTAGACTTCAAAGTTGTGAAATAAAACTAAATCCTTTTAAACACTTTGTTTATTTCGACCACTCAGTTCGACGATCATCCAGTGACTGACTCTTCAGCCTTACAACTTATTATCGACAGCTAGTATCAATACAGCAACTAAATCAATATAACAGCTAAATACCGCAACTAAATCAATACAACATCTAAAATAAATTCAGATAATTAAATCTAACGCTACAATTAAAATAATACAATATAAAAATAGATAAATTAATTAAAAACGAAATAGAAATATTACAATCATAAATCGTGTTCTATTGGCAGGCAATTTTAAAATCATAGACAGGAAATTAATACCTTCTTAAAATAACATCATTTTAAATTTTCCTAACAACAACAACGACCAAATTCTCACAAATAAATACTGACAAATTAAAAACACAACATTCGGCCATCCTACTGCGTGCTAGCTCCGAAGCACGCATAAAACACAACATTCGGCCTGTTTAATTAACATTTTTTTTATAATTAAAAATAACATTAGGTAACAATTGAGAAAACATCACTTAACATAGTAATTAACAATATCCTAAGGTGCTTACGTCTACTAACAAGATACACACAAATGGATTCAGACAATATAATCCCAAGAAATCAGTTTACAACAAGAACAAAATAGGAGAAAATTTTAACAAGAAATAATTATTCGGCATCAGAATCGTTGTTCGATTCTGATGAAGAGGATTCTGAACCAGATGATCTGTTAATATCCAGTGCTTTAATATTTATCCAATGACGCATCCTATCCGCAGCCACAACAGTCTTATATTTCCTATCATTAAACCCTGGAATGTTCGAAATTTCATATCGATCATTACCTAGACATTTTGTTACCTTGTAAGGACCTATGAACTTAGGCAAAAGCTTCTTGCTCTTTCCATCGTTCTGAAAATTAGTTTTGGTTATTTTAACCAAATCACCCTCTGAGTAAGAAATAGCCGGGGATCTGTTAGCGTCGTAAGATTTCTTTTGGTGTTCCTGATTTAGCCTGATATTAGCAGAGGCCTCTTGCCTAATTATGTCGAGTTCCGTCAATGGTTCAATAGCAATAGACGGTGTCTGACTAACTGATTCAGTATCACTAGGTGTCCCTATTAAGGTCGTCGGTGAGTGCCTGAGCAACTCCTCGTTATTAGGGACTTCTGTGGAAACTGATGTTGCTACGTCAATCGATGTATTACCGACATCGATTTGCGAAGCAACGGGTGAAGTAACCTGACTATCTGACTCACCGGTATTGTCTGTGACTAACATGTTGTCAATGGGTCCGTTTAATTTTACTCCAAACAATAATTCGGATGGCTTTTTTTTGTTGTGGCATTAATAGTGTTATTAATACCCCATTGTACTGTACCCAGCTGCCTGTCCCAGTCGCGTTCGTCTCTGGAAAAATTCTGAGTAGAAAGAGCCCTAAGGACGGTTTGGTTGAACCTTTCGGCTTGTCCATTTGCTCTGGGGCAAGCAACTGCGTTGAGCACATGTTTGATACCCTTATTATTACAATAGCTTTTAAATTGGGCAGAGGTAAAAGCGGTCCCTCGATCTGTTATGATTCGATGAGGTATCCCAAAGTCGTTAAATAAGAAATCTAGTATTTTAATCACAGACTTCGTCTTTGTATCTTTGGCTGGTCTAGCAAATAGGTATTTCGTAAAACCATCGACGATTGTCAGAATGTAACTATTACCCACCTTGCTCCTCACAAAAGGACCCAAATGGTCCAAATGCAACGTATGGAACGGACGCTCCACTTTTTCTATAGGATGCAAGTGGCCAGAACGACTCCGAGCTGCGCTATCTTTATTATATGCGCAGTCTATACATGCTGCCACATATTTTTTTACGAAGCGCCTTAGTTTAGGGAACCAGTAACGACTCTGAACTCGCTCTAACGTCTTTGCAAATCCAAAGTGGCCAACGTCGTCGTGATTGGCTTTACAGACTTGCCATCTGGCGTCTTTCGGAACCACCAATCGCAACTCGTCCCCAATCTTTCTGTGCAGTGAATGGTTTTTTATCACATAATTCTTTTTGATATCCGAAACTTCCTGATCGAGCTGAGGCTTAAGAATGTTTAAAATTCGTCCTACCTCTGGATCAGCCATTTGCAAAGTCAAAATCCAGTTGTTCGTATTTATGTTTAATACATTAACTGGTTTACTCGCATCACTATTTACTTGAGGATTTCGACTTAGGGCATCAACGTGACCCATTCGACATCCCGGGCGATATTCAATTTTAAAATTGAATTCACTTATCAACAACCACCAACGTGCAATTCGGGGAATCAGATCTCTCTTAGTCAGGGTTGTTCGGAGGGCATTACAGTCTGTGTAAACAGTGAATTCGAGTCCCAAAACAAATGGTCGGAACTTTTTCAGCGAGCAAACCACAGCCAACGTTTCTAGTTCATAAGAATGAAAATACCGTTCTTCTGGTGTGGTTTGCCTGCTGAAGTAGGCCACTGGTTTTAGAACCCGAGGACTTGTCTGCCACTGCATAAGAATGCCGCCCAGACCCAGTGAGCTAGCATCGGTATGTACTTCGGTATCTAAGCTCTGGGTTATACAGCGCCAATAAGGGACGTTCGATAAGGCAATTCTTCAAAGTTTCGAAAGACTTTGCTTCCGTACTTGTCCACTGCCAATGAGCGTCCTTCTTAAGTAGTGCAGTTAAGGGTCGGGCGATTTCCCCAAAACCTCTCACAAACCGGCGAAAATAACTGGCCAGGCCTAGAAACTGGCGGACCTCGTGCACATTACTCGGTACAGGGAAATCTCGAACCGCAGATATCTTCCTCTCGCTTGGTTTGATTCCCTCTGAAGAGATCTCATACCCTAGGTATTCTATTTGTGTATCGAAAAAACTACATTTCGATAGTTTTAAGGTGAGTCCAGCATCCTGAATTATTTTCAGGACGTCCTCTAACCTTTCGAAACCCTCCTGAACCGTAGCCGATGGGATAAGGAGGTCATCCATATACGCTAGTGCAGACTTAAACCTTCGCGTTCCTAGTATTCCGTTCATCATCTTTTGAAATACTGCTGGTGCGTTTGCCAACCCAAACGGCATGCGTTTAAATTCAAAATGTCCATCTGGGGTGACAAACGCCGTCAAATGCCGACTTCCTTCTCCCATCGGTATCTGGTAGTAACCAGAAGCCAGATCCAGTGTTATGAAAAATTTGTTACCACTTAGATTTGAGAGCTGGTCATCAATCAGGGGCAACGGGTACTTGTCTTTTATGGTTTTATTATTCAGAGCCCGATAATCGACGCAGAGCCTTGACTCGCCATTTTTCTTCCTAACTAATAGTATAGGACTGGCATAATTGGAGTTAGACTCTTGTACAATGTCGTTTTCAACTAGCTCATCAACAATATTTCTTACCTTCTGCCGTTCGTGATGAGACAGTCGGTAAGGTCTATAGATAACCGGAGATTTATCATGCAAGTCTATATCCATTAAAGTATTTTTCGCGCATCCTAGTTCTCCGAGATTTATGGCAAAACAGTCTCTATACTTTTGTAAGAGCTGATACAGAGTCTCACAGTTTTCTACATCCAAGGCCTGTCCGACTTTAATGTCGGTCCTATCAAGTGGTGTCTTATTCTCGTTTATAACCTTTTTGACAAGAAAAACGTTTTCCTCAACCACAGGCCTAACCCTAGCTACAAGCGTATCCGCTTTGAAACAGAGAGAAGTATTTGTTAATGAAGTAACAAATATGGTAGCTTTACTATTATCAACCCTGTAACAACCCTGATGCAGATGGTATTCATGATTCGGATTCATTCTTGTTCCACCACCTGAGTAGATATCACCAGTGTATGGATCTTTAGTGTAGACCTCCAGTAACCCACCTTTTACTATGTTTGTATCCTTTACAACGTAAAGGCTAATTGTCCTATCAGTCTCGCCAGACCTAGTAGAAGGCGTGTAATAAAAGAAAAGACTTTCGCTGTCTTTTAAAACAGTCACAGAGTCCAACTCTGTAAAGTTCTGGCCTATCAATACGGGTGTTTGCAAATACGTGTCGTCAACTACCAAAACCTCCAATTTAGTATCTATTTCATCGACTCTAATCTGTATGGTAGATTTAAATTTAGGCATAACGGCAGAGTTGCCAAAACCTTTTATCAAGGGCAAATTTTCTTTAGCATCCTCGGATAAGTGTAGCCTTCGTGCGTCGGAAGCCCTTATTATACTGCAATCGCTTCCAAAGTCAACATAGGCGCTAAGCATGACTCCGTTAATACAAACTTGTTTGATAAATTTGTCGCCACCACTAGGGTGAGCGGAAAGGTTTGCGACTGGGCTACTCTTATCGGATGCAGTTAGTTTGAAATTTTGAATGTCCCTTACGACCATTCCTTCACGAGTGGTAACTTTGAGTACTTTATTATTAGTGGTCTGGTTTTGGCCGTCAACTTCACGCGTTTGCAAAGGTTTCCTTCCACAAGATTCTGTATTATGCCCTACTCTATGACACTTTACGCATTTAACTAATGGTTTGCTGCAGTTCTGGTAAACATGACCACGCTCGTGGCAATTAAAGCAAATAGAATCTACGCTTCTATTAGGATTTTTGTTTTGAGGGTAATTATTGCGAAATTCCTTCTTTTTAGAGGGATTTGCATTGAGTACTAATGCTCGCAAATTGTTACTATCTTTAGACTGGTTAGGCTGCTGGGAGGCTAGGTAATTTAAAAGATCCTCTGGTTCTTCACATTTAAGAGCCTGAGCTCCATTCCTAACTGAACTATCAATAATACCGTATATAATACAATCGACTGCTTTACGGCCGACAATCTCGCATCGACTTAATAACGATAATTTGTCATAAAAATAATCTCTTAGTGTTTCGTCATTGCGAGATTTTCGGTTCAGCATTTCGTCTAGTAATTTTCCGAAGTTAACATCATTAGGAAAAGCTTTTTTTAGTTTGGACTGCCACACCTCCCATGAGTAATTGAGTGATGGAAGAGATTCGTACCAGCTCTTTGCTAACCCGCATAATTTTTGAAGAGCGTAATGTATAGTCTGTTTTTCGTCCCAATTGTAGATAATCGAACACTCGTTTACCTTTTTTAACCATCGGTCGACATCTTGGGATCGGTTATTGGGATCGAATTCAGGAATTACATTAGTAGTGGAAATGTTCTTACTTGGAGCATTCTGCAGCGCAGATATGATCTTCACTAAATCATCAGCTGTGAGGCCTTGATTGACCTTCTTGCTCGGTATCTCCTCCCGATCATCGGACGAAGATCTTCTGCGCCTTCTACTCGGGCGCCTTGGTGTATAACTCGCGCCTTCATCATCTGAAATATTCGGCGCATTTAACATTCTTCGATAGTAACGACCATCGGCCTAAGAGTGGTTCACACCCACCCGAATAGGAATACTACGTGTATAAATAGTAAATTATAAAGGAAACTGTTAATTTTACCAGGCTACTTTATTCTAGAGCTAAAAAGTAGCTAAAAAGATTAAAAGTAAGTTAACAGCACTCCTACTACACGGCTGTAAGTTTGAATATCAGCACATCTACATGGCTATTGAATCAATAAACAGCACACCTACATGGCTGTTGGATTGAATATCAGCACACCTACATGGCTGTTGGATCGAATAACAGCACACCTACATGGCTGTTGAATTTAATATCAGGCACACCTACATGGCTGTTGGATCGAAGAACAGCACACCTACATGGCTGTTGAATAAAATAACAGCACACCTACATGGCTGTTGGATCGAATAACAGCACACCTACATGGCTGTTGGATCGAATAACAGCACACCTACATGGCTGTTGGAACAAAGAACAGCACACCTACATGGCTGTTGAATAAAATAACAGCACACCTACATGGCTGTTGAATAAAATAACAGCACACCTACATGGCTGTTGAATAAAATAACAGCACACCTACATGGCTGTTGAATAAAATAACAGCACACCTACATGGCTGTTGGATCGAATAACAGCACACCTACATGGCTGTTGGATTTAATATCAGCACACCTACATGGCTGTTGGATCAAAGAACAGCACACCTACATGGCTGTTGAATAAAATAACAGCACACCTACATGGCTGTTGGATGCCACACCTACATGGCAGCAAGTTCGTATAACAGCACACCTACATGGCTGTTTAACTTCTAAGAATCAAATGGATAGTGAGCAGCAGTTATTATACATGGGTAAAATATATATATATATATATATATATATATATCGTTAGATAATTTATTTTAAAAGAACACAAAATCATGTTAGATCTAATATAATAGTTACGATATGACCATCGGAGAGTTGCCCCGACCAAGTCATATCGTTTCAACCTAAGACTCGATGCCATACCCGAGATCCTATCGGAGAGTTGCCCCGATCAAGCAATCACGTGTTCAGCATCCAATGCCAACTATAATGCAGCGATGCTCCTATCGGGGAGTTGCCCCGACCCAGGTATCGCAATCATTAACATTAGCAGTTAAACGTCGACAAAATACAACGATAAACCTATCGAGGAGTTGCCTCGACCAAGGTATCAAATGCATTTAGTCAACGGTATTTATGTAGCGTTACACCATCAGAGAGTAGCCCTGATCAAATGTAACCACCACAAATTATACTAATATAAATAGCTACATTACTTGAAAATGATTGTTAACCGTTGACAAGATACAACGATTAGCCTATCGAGGAGTTGCCTCGACCAAGGTATCGCATGCATTCAATCAACGGTATTCACGTAGCGTTACACCATCAGAGAGTAGCCCGATCATGTGTAACTACCACAATTAATCATCATCATAGGAATAACTAGGTTACTTTGAAAACAACTGCTCACTTGCCATGATTTCAAGATTTTAATATTAAATAATGATTTGTTTTTATTAATTTCTATAAATATTACTAATTATTTCATGTAATATCTATCTCTAATAAAGATATTTAAAAAAAAAAAACTTACCGTTTTTATCCGACATGGCTCGTAGGTTTCTGTCACTTCTGACTTGAAATAAAACTAAATCCTTTTAAACACTTTGTTTATTTCGACCACTCAGTTCGACGATCATCCAGTGACTGACTCTTCAGCCTTACAACTTATTATCGACAGCTAGTATCAATACAGCAACTAAATCAATATAACAGCTAAATACCGCAACTAAATCAATACAACATCTAAAATAAATTCAGATAATTAAATCTAACGCTACAATTAAAATAATACAATATAAAAATAGATAAATTAATTAAAAACGAAATAGAAATATTACAATCATAAATCGTGTTCTATTGGCAGGCAATTTTAAAATCATAGACAGGAAATTAATACCTTCTTAAAATAACATCATTTTAAATTTTCCTAACAACAACAACGACCAAATTCTCACAAATAAATACTGACAAATTAAAAACACAACAGTTGTAACCGATTTCCGATTTTTTTGTTTTTACTAAGTACCTCAAAAGGTAAAAAAAGGAACCCTTATAAGATCACTTTCTTGTCCGTCTGTCTGTTATGTCTTACTACGTATACACGACGGTGTATGGGGCTGGTGTTATCAAAGATTCACAAACTATTTTCAAAAACTATTTATTAAGGTAGGTAACTTTAACGCACTATTAAACTATACTTTGTGGACTGTAATGTTCGCAATATTCGCACTTGATCGATTCTCTAATAAGACTGGTAACGAAGGCTCGACGTCCCGCTTTTATATTATTTTAAAAGTTTTCTACTACTTTCCATAAAATCCGCGAAAATATTTAACAAAATTCCATAGAGTAAGAATGTTCTGGACGTCGAACTTTCGTTGCCGTCAAAGTCAGTGTTGCCATCTGGTGGAAAATAGAGACAACTACGCAGCAGGAGTATTATCGATGGCTTATTTGTCACTGTCACTATAATTTTTTTATTCATGGCGCGAATTTTAAATTGACACCTTTTCTGTCCTGCACACTACGTATGTAGTAAGCAGTAAGCTGGTAGGTGCCAAATCGATTGATGTACTTATATTCATCAAAATCGGTACAAAGCCGTTGGTTTCTAGAGCACTTCAAAGGAATAAACTTACAGATAAACACATTACTCTCCTTTGCGACGCGTAGTCGGGTAAAAATGCCGTTTGCCGCCCGGGGCTATGCCACTGATTATAGTTCAATCATGTACGACTAATAAGGCAAAGGATGAGCGCAGGCAAAAATTAACATTTAATGCGGTAGTGCAGTAAAGCAATTAACGTTGTGTAAGTATTTTATCTCTATGTTTGATGGTAATAATGACTCTAGATAATATACCACTCTCGAACTATTGAGTATGGTTTCATTGAGGATTCAATCAAATAAATTGTTTTTGTTTTATGTTTGTGTTTGAAATTACAGGATCGATTTTGATGAAACTTGGTATAAGGTTATACTTATTGAATTAGTGGCAATAACAAGTGGTATACATTTTATAACGAAATTACTACGGAATTGGGACAAACACGGGTGGACAGGACGCTGCTAGCAAAGTAAATATTTTACAAAATAGAGCAATTTGAAAACCACAAAAGAAGGTAAGTACCTATCTATGAAGCCTATGAAGCTAATAAATTAAAAGTCAAACTTTTATCTCGTAGCTTGCCTATAACCATATAACTCTTATATAAATTAACTTTGAAATTGGGAATACCTACCTTGGGAATAACTTGATCTATAATTCTCAAAACTTTTCAATTTAACAAAGAAAGTAAGTATAAAATAACATATAGCACATATATTTGCCTAGGTACTACTCCTTAAAATAGCCGATGGATACGTCCCACTACTGGGCAAGGCCCTCTTCTCAGAGGAGTATCGACAGTATCACGCCACGGGTGCCTACGCTAGATTGGCGAATATCTCATGATTTTTAACCGAGGTCAGTCAACTGCGGAGTTTTCTTTCACCGTAAGAGCATGTCTTTGGTGCACAGTTAACATGGGATTCAAACCTACAAGCTTCGGATTGAATGTCGGCATATCTTCGCTAAGTCTACATTAAGCTCTGCTACCTTATCATAATAAAAAGTAGGTAGGTACTGTAATTAACTATCAGGGGACAAAATTGTGTAACTCCCCGTCATTAAGTATGGTATTAATATATTCTTAAATATGGAAAGTGATCATAAGTCGACGAATTTATGTTGAGTCAGTAGTTTTTAGTTTTTTTTACTAAAGAAATAACCTAGTTCTTGACTTTTAATCTCATTCTACAGAATTACTAACACTCTAATGGTCAAAATGAAGAACTTATCTTTCGTCTACCGGGGATAAAACTACATTTTCATGACATCTCTCCTATAGCAAAACTGTTACGAAATTCCCAGTTTAGTTCTGGGTAACGGAGTTATTAATTTCGATCATTAGTGACAGTGCGGTGGTTCTCTGATAGTACATCCTTACTAAGTTAGAAACAATCCAAAGCATTCGTAAACAGCTGTAAGAGCTAATAGGTTTTAAATTCGACCTCGATCCTACTTCCAAACTAAACCGCTAGATAACTCGGTGATAAGAAACTTCTGACACGCGTCGTATAAGTTGGTAGGTACACCCGTAGCGTTAATTGCTAAACTTTAATGCGTTTTTCGACTATTCAAAGGTATGAATAATTAATAAGTAGGTACCGAAGCTGTATTTTTTGAGGGCTTAGTTGGAGTAGTTGGATTCAGAATGTCCCTATCAAAAAGGGTCGTATGAAGGTTGCATATAATTATCAACTAGCGTTAATTCAAGGATTTGAATTATTAATATGTCTTACCTATGTGTAATATGAATTACCTATATGTCTAATTGTAGCATGATCCTACCGTTGCACTAACGATTATTAGATCAATAAAATCGGACATAAGTAAAAATGCGCAACTTAGTCAAAAGTGTCATGTAAGCTATTGTTCCTATAGCCAGGTAACCGACCTTTTAGACGGCGGCCATTAAAAATCCCCCCGCCCTAGACCTGTTTTAACAAATCAGTCGAAACTCAGCCGTTCGTGGAGTCGCATGTCTTTGTTTTCGGCACTTTTGTTCGCACTATAACTTCGCTTCACAGTTGTGTGTTTGTGTGGTTCAATTTAGAAAAAACTTTTATTGGATATGGCAGAAGAAGGTATGTACTACATTTTAAAATATTACATGATTACTTTGTCGTATAAAATTTATATTTTTATGTGATATGAAAACAGTTACAATTTAGGTACATTTTTTTGCTTTACTTTTTCAAACAATCGTGTTTTTATGTATATGTCGTGTCTTGTCGGGCTACAACTTTTATAACAATATAATAATTGATTTGTTGGCTATTGTAAATCATAATAAAACCATCCGCCTACGTCCGCCATTTTGTTTTATATGACTTTTAAATTGTACGTAAAAATTACACAATTATTTTAAGTTAATATATTTATTTATTTGTCGTACAGATAATTCGAGAACTATCAAGATATTTACTAGAAGAGCATTGTGGGAGATCTTGAATGAATTCAAGGGCCACAAAATAGAAGAAAAGTTTTCATTGTTTGAAGATAGACTTGTCCAATTGACAAATTGTCCGGAACATGAGAAACATAAAATGGTAAATGGTTTGAAGCACTTTAAAAGTGAATTCAAAAAGAAGTGGAGAGGAGCTTCATACAAAGAAGAACGGTTTTTTAAAAGTAATGAAGTGTGGCTTACATCTTCGATGGAATTACCTAACTGGCCTGAAATGCCCTAACCAAAACCTGGACGTCCAAAAAAATCATTTGAAGATGTGTGTGACCGTAGCAAACGGAGAAAAACAAAAGATCTGCGTGAACAAGTATCTGTCGAGGAGTTGACTTATGCTGCTGGCGTGAGTCAGGGCACTTCAGGAAATAAAGATGCATCAAAAATAATTAAAGAATTAATGGCTTCACCCACCAGAGCTACTAAACTTAGAAAAGTTATTTCTAGTACCAAGAAGCAAACAACTGTAAAAAAATATACGCCAGCAGAAGCACTGGCTATCTTTGTTGAAGGTGATTTCACTAGAAGACAATGGGAAATAATCCACAGATCTGGTAAAGCTATTTACCCATGCTATTCTGTCATACAAATGGCTAAGATTGAATGTTATCCCGAGGAAGAATCAATACATGTCACTGAGACAAGCGCAGAAGTTAAACTTCAAGCATTACTAAATCACACTGCATTGCGCTTGTACAAATATATAGCGGAGGTTGTCAATACGTCATGCACTGAAGAAGAAAACAAAATATGGTGTTAATTTCGAAATGGGGATGTGACGGATCTCAGCAGACACAATACAAGCAAAAATTCGAAAATCACGGAGATAGTGATGCAAATATTTTTCAAAGCTCACTAGTGCCTCTAAGACTATCTGTTATCATTGAAGAAGAGGAGAAAAAAATCATTTGGCAAAATCCGGTTCCGTCTTCAGTCAGATTCTGCAGACCCATACGTATAAGATTTATAAATGAAACAAAAGATATCACAAAACAAGAAATACAATACATTGAAAACCAAGCCGAACAGCTTCAGGAGACAGAAATTGATGGCAGCAAAATAAAACATAAACTGTTACTTACCATGATTGATGGCAAGGTATGTAATGCTGCTACAGACACCTCATCTACAATGAGATGCTACATTTGCGGACAGACTTCGAAGGATTTTAATAAATTAATTAAAAAAGAAAGTAAAGTAGAAACGTTGAAGTTTGGATTATCAATTCTTCACGCAAGAATTCGATTTTTCGAATCTATTTTACATTTAGCCTATAAATTGCCTTTACAAAAATGGCAAGCACGGTCTACAGAAGAAAAAAGAATTGTAAAAGAGACTAAAGAAAAACTACAAAAAGCCTTTAAAGAGGAAATGGGATTACTCGTAGATGTTCCCAAAGCAGGGTTTGGGAACACTAATGACGGGAACACGTCAAGGAGATTTTTTGCAGATCCGGAACGCTCCTCAAGAATAACTGGCATCAATGTCGATTTAATAAAAAGGTTTAAAGTCATATTAGAAGTAATATCAAGTGGCAATAACATTGATGTAGAAAAATTTGAAGCATACGCAAATGAAACTGCAAAAATATATGTCGATCTGTATGGTTGGCATCCCATGTCACCAACCATACACAAAATTTTGATACATGGAGGTGAAGTAATAGCTCATGCACTCCTACCTATTGGCCAGTTATCGGAAGAGGCAGCTGAAGCCCGAAACAAACATTTTAGGCAATACAGATTACATTTTTCCCGCAAATTTTCGCGCAGAGACTGCAACATAGATATAATAAACAGACTTCTTTTAAGTTCAGATCCATTTATCAGCTGCAGCAGAAAGACGCAAAATAAAAAAAGACAGCCTTTCTCAAAGGAGGCAATAGAAATGATGTCTGCCAGCACGGTATTTAAAAATAGACAAAGCGAAGACGAAAGTTCCGACGAAGAAGAAGTTGAAGAATCCTAAAAATGTAAAAAGATGTAAAATTTTAAATATATAATTATTATATTGGTCAAACTTTGTGTTTTATTTAATTTAATTGCACATAAAATTATATAAATAAATTAAATATTTTTGTCCGATTTTTTCACTCAAATACTCGTTAGTGCGTTGGTTTAAGCTGTACGTTGGTATCAGAACTTTAAAAACAATATTTATAAATAGGATTCTGATAAAAATGTTTTAAGAGGTTGCAAATCTGAAAATAACATAGAATTAATAAGTACCTACACACTCTAAGTTACTTGCAAAAGTACAAGGCGGTTCTTGCTAACTTCTTATAAAGACGTTGGATTTGCTACATCCATCAGAATTGTATAAATTGGACGTAGAATTCTTGAACGTACTGTTACTGTTTCCCTAATACAGTCTACCAGATTTATAACGTAATTTTTCAAACTAAGATCAAGAAAGTTTTATTCTTTGAAATTTACAATTGTTTCGAGAAAAAATACCCAAGACCCAAGATGCGTTTGATTTCAAATGTCAACGATGAAAGATAATTTCCACGGTCGTCAGCTTCAACTCTCGGCAAACTCGAACAATACTTAACACAATAGTTTACAAATAGCAACGCATTTGTCCGCCAGTGTACAATAATGATCATCTACGTAAACCACGGCCGTGTTTAGTCCGTGTCCCTCATTTTGTTTAACGCTCGCCTCTGGCTGTATACAACGGGTGCGCGATACCGAATTTTAATAGAAAAAATAAAAGTTTGAGCGGGAAACGTGTGAAAGTTTTTCGGTTAGAATTTTCGTCGGTTGATTTTGAGTTTCTGATATTATTATGGACTAATTGAAAACGAAAACGTGAGTTGCTTTAATATTAATTTATTACTTGGTACATCGCAAGCAATTTTAATTAACTGGGTAACTTTTTGCAAACTAAGTAATGAGTTTTTTTCATTGTTTAATAAGGCTAAGTTTGCTTTTTTAGCATAGCAAAAAAGGAATAAATTAAAACACTGCCTACTAATATCAAAATTATATATTTTTTTAACTTATGTTGGTAAATTGAAACTACAGGACCTATTTTAATGAAATTTGGTATGAGGATACATCAAATTATTGAGAGTAACATAGGCTAATTTATATTCCCACGGGATCGGGATTTACGCGGGTAAAAACACGAACTTGGATTAGTTGTAGACTAGCATTATCCCTTTTGTCAGACTTTATCTCGAATTATTAAAGTAAATATTCGAATAACTCACCATAATAAACATAAAAATCTTGCCAAATTAACACGATAAGTCCCCCATTGTTTACTCACAATGTCAAGGCGAAGCCTTCGCTGCTGCAAACGCAAACAAGGTCTAACACAATCTTCGAAAAGCGGTCAGCATACACGAGGCTCAGTTCTTTTTAGCTGTCCGAACTGAGCATTATTGATCTAACAGAAGCCCTTAATGAAAGGAATTCAAAAGAATAACTAACTACTACCTATTAACTATTATTATATTATGAAGATCACTAGCTGAGCCCCGTGGTTTTACCCGCGTTTGTCCCGACTCGGTAGGTATATTGAGATAAAAAGTAGCCCATGTCCAGCCAGCTATTAACATACCTCTAGCTACCAAGTTTCATCGCAATCGGTTCAATAGTTTTTGAGTGAAGTGGTAATAAACATACAAATATGAAGTACATTATGTATACATGCCGTCAAAGGCGATTAATTACGATTTTTTTGTCACATCAGCACCACTACTATTAACCCTGTAAAACCTATCAATCGACATCTCAATTAAATCAAATTCTGCCCCTTAGACAAGATATATCGCCAATCGAAAGATTAATATGAAATTGTCATAAAGCAGATTTTTTTTGAAATGAAAGTCACGTGGTCTTGCGTTAGAGAAAAAAATGGGACACATGTTTCATCTTATGCCAATTTATAATTTTTTTTAAATAATTTTTATAAAATATCAAAAAAGTCTGTCGATTGACGATCTCGCTAATGAAAAGTACCTAATTTATCGCGTAACGCTTAAAATAACATAGGCTGTTAAAAAGATCGACTCTACCAAGTTATCTACTTAGAAAAATAACAATTCACCTCGAAATAAATCAAATTAATGACCGTTCCCTACGTCATAGTGTCAGACAAGCAACTGGTATCGTGGTAACAAACAATTTATTGTTTTTATGTTGAGTGGTCACAGATGAGCGGGTAGAGACCTTCCGCAGTTGGCAGTAGGTATGGACGGACGGATGTGATACCTACACCTATGTCAAGTCATTGTAAGATATTTTTGGGATGTAAGTAGGTACCTACTTTATTGTTATGTTACAGAATTATGTTGTGTTCAAGTAATTAAAAAGGAAGGTACATACATAAAAACTAACTAACTTGAAAACACTTTTAAAATACTAAGTGCTAACATTAAAGATGAGTTCGTAATATCCATACCTACATTATTTTTGTAAATATATATTACTAGCTTCTACCCGTGGTTTCAGCCGCCATTTCACATCCTAAAGGTGGAATTTCGAAAAACCTTTTCATAGTGAATTCACACCTTTCAATGAACACACCCTCCTTTCATGTCTCTAATACCAGGGGTATTTGAATTTAAATGTATAGATATTTGTCCGTCAAATAAATAATATATGTAAGTATATTAATTTAATATGTTTTACGGCGAGAATCGAAGCCACAACCTTCTACGCCGTAGACTGTTGTTAACCCCAGCGCGCCCCATAGAAGTCGTACATATATCTTTGGATTGCACTGAAACTTCTACATTATTCATTACAGAAGACTAACTCGTTTAGATATATTTAATTAAACGATAGTTACCGACGAATTACCTGTTTGACTGGCAATTGACATAAAATTACCTAACGTAGATGATTAGGTATCTAAGTAACTGAAAGTCATTTAGATTGTAAGTAAATACCAATGAAGGACAGACATGAATGTTAACAATTTATACCGTAGAAAACAATTTAAAAATCGCCTCTGCGTTTTTCAAAACTTTAGGACATGTTGTAGCTTTTTTCATAAGGGTTAATTTATATAGAATACTTCTAAAACAAAGTTGTGTTATACCATTTATTACTCGAGAACGGTTGGTCCGATATCGCGATGAATACCGAATACCGTAGGTATATAAATAAATAAATATAGCAGGACAATCCACACATCGCCATCTAGCCCCAAGCTAAGTAACTAGACTTGTGTTATGCGGTGCTAGACAACAGATATACTACTTACCTATATACTTTTCTTTTGTAAATATATACTTATAATATATAGAAACAACCAGACCACAGACAAATATCTAAGCATAAATACATGTCCGAGGCGGGAATCGAACCCGCGACCCTGTGTTTGGCAGTCCGGCATGGTGACCATTGCGCCAACTGGGTCGTCGTCGTGGGTGGGAATATGATTTGGAAATACCTATAGGTACTAGTCATAGATTGGCACCACTTTCATCCTTTTCTTCTTTATGTTCATGATAAATATCCCGTTCTATAAAAAGTTTAGTAGTGAGCATTTTGCTCTTGATCATTTAGTTAGACCATAACGATACATTATTGTTATAAGGTCACAATAATGTTTCGTCTTTTGTATTTTTATGTTCGTCGTTTTTTTACTTATTAACACTTGCAAATTCATATTCATCATGACTCTTATAGGTACATTTTGACACTGACACTATGTTACTCATTGACATCATGACTTCCAAACATTTTATGTCAGCAATCAGCCATTAAAAAAAGTTGAAGTTGATGTACCTACCTGCCTGCTGCTGTTTGAAAATTGTGTTTAAAATAAAGAATTTATCTATCTATCTGCCCCAAAATAACCACATATGTTGTAATCCTGTATCTTTTTCTCATGTTACTTCCTAGAATTGAATTTCACCAATTTACAATAGCCAGTGACAGTCAAAGCATACGACAAGGGAGCGAACAGCTAACTGTTCACCTAATCTAATCTCACGAGCTTAGCCATCAAGCTAGGGATTACTCGATGACGTTAACTACCGCCTTGAACTTGTCTCCTTGTTTAGATAGGTGAAAAACTATTAGCTTAGGTGATCTAAATTATCTATGGAACCAGTAGCTTGGTGAATAGAGTTATTCGTCATTAAACTTGATTGATTGTTGATTTATACAGCGAGCGAACTTGACGACCCAGTGGGCACAATGGTCACCATGCCGGACTGCCAAACACAGGGTTGCAGGTTCGATTCCCGCCTCAGGCAAGTATTTATGCTTAGATATTTGTCTGTGGTCTGGTTGTTTCTATGTATTATATGTATATATTTACAAAAGAAAAGTATATATGTAGTATATCCGGTGTCTAGCAGCCATAACACAAGTCTAGTTACTTAGCTTAGGGCTAGATGACGATGTGTGGAATGTCCTGCAATATATATATAGGTTCCATATAGCGTTACGGCGCAAATGAGCCAAAAGCAAAATGCCTTTCGTAGGTGTCTAAAGTTGTCAATTATTGCACGAAAAATTGTTGTTTTAAGTGTGTTGTATGTACCGTTTGTAGGCGAGGTGAAAATTACTTGTAGTTTCTAAGCATTTCCAAACTTAAGTAAAATCAAAATGATACCTCGATTTAGGTGTTTACAAATTGTAGCAAGTCATGGTATAATATTATAGATTTTGCGTCGATATCAGAGATTAATAAATAAAATAAACAAATATTGTAGGACATTATACACACAGCGCCATTTAGGCCTGAACTAAGCAACTAGGCTTATGTTATGGTGGCTAGACAACGTATAGAAAACTAGATCCAATTTAGTTTTCGGATTTCTATTTTGGATATACTACGTAGTTAATATTGGGCTATCACGTGGAAAATAATACCGAAATAATTTAAGTATGTTGGGTGTCTGTCCGTCACGGCCACCTGTGCGCATGACCGACGTCGGATAATGTCACTTCCGGCGGAAGTGCCTCAATTGCCATCTCCTACATTGTCCGCGATACAACTCATCGATTTCGTTCACATGTTATTCATTTACAATAGATAAATGCTTAATGGTTATGACTTGTATTTGATGCCAGGCCTTTAATTGTGGATATGCCACAGTTATAGCCCGGAACACAGTTCAACTAGTTATAACCGGTTAGACCAAGGGGTAGTCTTTATACGACCAATATTGACACCAACTACACTCGTGGGTGTTAGATCATAGGATCTAGAATACCTTTCTAACTATAACTTATTGTTATCCAACTAGCAGGAATTCAGCGAACACCATTATCGGTCATTCAAAGACACAGAGTAATATTAAACAGATAATTGCTCCATTTCAAATAATACCTTCAACTATTTGTAATTTTGACCTTTGTGAGCGTGATCACATGAAAAAAAACCCCATGAGTTTCTTGTGCCATCTTATCATTGGTGGACGCATTCCGAAGGCACACATCCTAACTTAGTTTTTAAGACGTTTCTATGTGATATATGTACAAAATATACATAAGCATCGAAATTAAAAAAGAAATCTGACTTTGACTTTGATACCGGTTCTATTCTGCAAGGCTCGGAGTTCAGTTAAACCACTGTTAGACCATGGAACTATGATAAGAAGGTTTTATTTGTTATCTGCAGCGTATATTTAATTATCACCAACTATTATATATCTTCACTCCCCAGGTGATGGGTTCAGCAGCATCAGCCTCTGTGGCCGAGGTGCCAGGTGGTGATCTTCGCCTGCCCGCCTCAGGACTACGGTTTACGGTGAACCAGCTGCGCGCTCTCAACTCTTATGTCGACACTTTGTGGGAGGATGATCAGAAAGGTAATAATTCCTGAGGCTCTTGATCCCCCGAGCAAACTACATAGCCCTAATAGCTATACTTACGTTGTTTGACTTGATGTCAGCCAAAGACTTTCTAACATGACGATCAGCAAGCTATATATCTATATTTCTAGTCCTTATTTTGCGTTTGCCTTCGACGTCAATGGATCTAAAAGTTTTATGATCGTCAAAGATAAGTCAAATTAGTCTAAAGTTGTCTCCTTTTTGTTCACAGACCGTATAACAACAGAACTAGAAAGTACAATAGAGAGCCTGGTTCAAAGGATAGTGGATGGAGCTGGTCAGAAGGATCCGAGGTTCCGGTGTTCACATCTCATTGCCCTTCATAAGGGTAAGAAGGTATGACCGCAGACTAGATTGACCCTAATTACGCCCTTGCACTCTATAGACATTACATCTTGGCATCGCTAAGTAGCCATCTGTTTCGTATAATACAAGCTTCATGGAGGCTTGACGAAGCTGCGTGAAATACCCAACATCTAATATTTACTATTTCCAGATGAAATCCCGATCTCTAGAGTACCTTGTAACTCTAGATGCTCTCCCTGTCCTGAATAGCAGCGAGGACTGCCACCTTGTGGAAGGAGCCTTGGGTTACGGAAGGATCAGGCTTTCAGCGAGAGAAGCAGACAGGTGGCAGGACTTTCTCACACCTTCAGGGTATCTTTGCAGGTATGATTTTATAAACTTGATGAAAATTTGCAGAGTAGCTTAAAATAAAGAATAAGATAGCGTTTTAGGGGTAAATTAGACAGGTGAAACCGTCTCGGTCAAAGCTACTAACTTAAATTTACCTTTTTACAGGGATAAGATAGTAGAGCGTTGGGTGGAGCTGATCGCGCGTTGCACGTCGGTGCGCGCGCCCACCACTGCCACCGCGTCGCGCGTGGTAAGCGCGCCCGCGCACGCTGCTGCACGACCATACACGTACTGCTATCTGGAAAGAGGTGACTATTTTTTTACGTTGACACCTGTTTTAGAAGCATTAGAATAAGATTTAGCAAGGTAGCAATATCCAAAAAGTTCTATGCCAAGTTTTTTATCCCATAACATGGGTGATCAATATACAGTTTCAATTAAATGCAAATCTCACCGAATTATCCCTCGCGCCTCGTGAAATATGGCTATCATAAGATTAACTTGGTGCTTTAGGTTGGTTTTCCTGATCAAATTCTCTTTTATCGATAGAATCCATTGCTGCATCGTATTACTCACAAAATATTCAATACTTCGTAGCCATAAAAATGTTAATATGACTCCTTTATACTCATAGTGTCATCATCAAAAATACAGTCACCATTGGACCGTCGTCTAGCAATCGTAGAAGGTTCAGCGTGGGTGATGGTGCGAGCTGGATCTGCTGAAGCCAAGCTGGTGCTCGGAGCCAGGGTTCGAGGGGTACCTGGACCTGCGCTACGTCTGCCAGTTACACATCCTATGGCTATGCTGCATTATACAGCTTCGCAGCAGGTATGTTGATACATTTACATTATCCTCCATAAAGAAATCCATTGCAGGGTGTCTCTAAGATAAGATGTATGGCATTAAAACATAAGTTTAGTCGGATTGAAAAAAATATATCCCATGCTTTCATAGGTCTTGATAAGTTCTATATAAGTTCGCAAGGTCGTAGATATCTTTACTGCTCTTAAAATCTCTCAAAATCAAAGATGTTTGTCAAGATAGTTTAATTAATATCTCACAAGGTTGTTAAAGTTAGTACAATTTCATTGTAAGACATATTTCGTCTTCTCAGGGTTACTATGCAGTAGCAATCGCCCCACCATCGTCAATGGTATGCGGCGACCGCGGCAGCAACTGGCAGCTCTGGAACCCAGCCCTGGAGGCGACCATAGACGGGCAGCTGTCAGACCTGGCTACTGCGGCCAAAGTAGCCGGAGCTGTCAATGCACTGGTCGATTATATGAGGGAAGGAGCTTATCAGGTTAGTGGATATACCCGATGAGGATTTTCTTTCCAACAACCTCTGCTTATTGCTTACTTCTGACATCTATATATTTGTTGCCCCCAGGGTTCGCTTATATCAGTAAGCCGATACCAAGCGTGGTGTTGTTGGCGTAAAAGGCTTCAGCGTTGTTGGAGGTTACCAACAGCTGCTGCGAGAGCCTTCGTATCGGCTCATGGTGCTCATCATATGCTGCTGGTGCTAGATGAGTGAGCACATTGTATTTGCTATAAGTTTCCTAAGTAGTTTTTCTAAATCTATCTAAGATTGCTAAGTAAAAAAGTTTTAGGCAGAGATATTCGTTTAATATCAGATGAGAAGAGGATTATGGTCACTAGGTGGGCAGAGAATACAAATGAATCTGCTCGTACCATTTTTGTCCAGGATGTACTCAATATGCGCCAACAACACTCCAGCTGGGTACTGGATCCCGGTGGGACGACAGTCGCTGTGCAGGAGAGGGGCGCGCGGCCCACGGTGGGAGGCTGATGCAGCGTGTATCAGGCAATGTCTTATGCAACTCCATAGGACTGCAGGTTAGATATACTAATGATAGATAGCCAGTAGTTACTAGTTCAAACAGATCCATGCTCCAGTAAGAAAGTAGGTACTCTTAGAGTCATAATTTAGGACATTCATTTTCATAAACAAACTCATGAAAGTTTTTCTGCTTTAGAAGAAAGCTTTAAGTTAGCCAAGAGATAGATATGCCTCCGTGGAAGAGTTTTCCAGAACTCTACCCTCTCTTTGAAGGGAGTTTAATGTTCTTTATTATTTATTTCAGGTGAAGAAATCCCTCCGACTCCCGCAGAAAACCTGGAAACAGCTCTATTTTCCCGCTGGGAAAGCCTGAACAAGGAAAGCGCTGCCTCAGCTGGAGGGACTTACTGCAAGCGACAGTTGAAATACCTGCACGCCTTGTTTGGACAACTGGTGGCTTGTCATAGTTTAATGGACACAGTGAGTGACCAGAGTCATGGTTATCATGGGATAAGAGTGTGGGGAGAGGATAAAGTTTTATTACTTCTACTATTTCTTTACCCCAGGAATCTCCAAGCACTTTCCACTTGAACCTGCTCCAAGCTACATCGTTCGACCGACAATCAGTTGAAGACCTGATCCATATCCTGGCCATCATCCTGGATCAAGCTAGAGAGCTGTATGTGACCACCTTCCATGCCTCAGCTGGAACCCAGGATGAGGACCTGAAGTCTTACAGGTAAGCATAAACAATCAGTCTCTAAATGTACAAAGTCAATTCAAATGTACAATTAATGATAAATCTTCATCCTACAGAACAAAGAAATGGTTAAAGCTCAAAGACTACTACGACGCGTCATCAGCGTGCCTGATCGACGCGGTACGACGCGATCCCGACCTTCGTACCATAGACCTGACAGATCCTATACAAAACACGAAGACCATCCTTAAGTGGTTGAACAAGGGAGCTAAGGAAGACAAGAAGTACTTAGGACCGGTGCTGAGACCTTACTTGGATGGAATCTTCATATCTTCACTGGAGAACTGCTGGTTTTATGATAGCTTTGATCAACAGGTAATCAATAATCAATCAATTATCTAAATCTCTCAATGATTTTTTATTTTTATAGTGAATGGCCTGCACTGGGCTATCTGAAACTATTTTTAAAGAAATAATGCGTTTGCGAAAATTGCAACTGAGACGAGACTCGAACTCGCACCTATCTCAAAGTCAAAGTCAAAATAAGATTCATGCAATGCATTACGTCACTTAGAAGTGTCTAGAAAATTGAGTTAGAATGTGTATCTAGTGTCTATATCTTTGAATTATTGATACTCGGGATGAAAATACGTGAAAATAGAGTCTTTATATATTTTCGTTTTTGCACTCCAGGATCAAGAGTTGGAAGGTCTAAAAGAGTACTGCCTTGGAGTCCATGAAGGTTTGGATGCCTGTTCTGGGCTGGTCGAAGCCGCGAAGAAGTACGCCTGGGCTAAGGTCTTGGTTGACTTTGTGGACCGATTCAAGCATGTTGGTGAGTTTACCTATCTATTTACAAAATAAACTATCTTAAGCACACAGAAAGTACTGTATCAAATTAAAAAATATCAGGAATTTAAGTTAACTTTACTCCCTTGCTACAAAAAAGCCTTATTTAAATGGATAGGTGGTTTCAACTTGTTCATGCCCATCGATTTTAAAGCACAAACAAAGACAAACATGTCACAATAAAAAACAAATTTAAAAACATCCTCAAACAAAAACTCCATCCAAAATATTCCGGAATTTTATCGATAAACTCACAAACTTAAACAAAGTTAGCGTACTGAAACAAAAAAATAAATCCACAGTTTGTAAAATAATAAAAACAACGTAGAACAGTGAGGATCAAAATTTCAAAACGATTTTGTATTGCACTCGGTGTATCCAGACTATATACTTTAAGTCGGCCGATTGGTCGACCATCGTTCACTTTTTTTTTAGAAAAAACACACGGACAGACAGACCGACAAGAGACCTTTTGAGATACGGAACCCTAAAAAAAAAGTAGACGTCTGCCTTTAGAAACGAACGGGTTTTTTCCGCCAATTCCACGTCGAGTTATATTTAAAGATTATTACTTTAACGAAATAAGGATGTGGAATAAAATATACAAAGCTAGGCACAACAAACACTGCGAATGATCGACGAGCTATTGGCCGATAAAAAGTCTTGTAATCTGCTTTTATCTGAATAGGTTACCATATTAGATGAAGACCAATTTAACAAGAGCTTTTGAGGTAGGTTGTTTAAACGAAATGTGGGGAGGAATGTTCTAGTTGGCAGATCAGGTTAGACTGGGTGGAAGTTAGAGGCGGACAGTTTTCACAGGATGTAGAAATACTGGATAATATTATGGTTTTGGCAAGTAAATACTTAAGCAAGCAAGCTAAGCTTGGCACACTTACGGCTCTTACGATATTAGGGAATAATAAGACACTTTAAACCTTGACTCAAGTAAAGCTTCTCAGAGTCATCAGGGTACCTTACAATGTAATTGATGCACTTTGCCATCATCATGCCGCTGGTCATAGCAGTTGAGCAATTATTGACTGAGAACTGATAGATTGCGCAGGTTTATGCTTGAGATTTGGGGCCACATCCAGGATCTTTAATGCTCTGTACCAGTTCGATATAACAAGTCTGTCACTGCGGCTAGAGACTGGAAATCCAGTAGGAATCGCCTCACCACAAGGATTACAGAACTTTTCAACTAATATTTAATTTATATTGGTACAATTTTGAGGTCATTTTGATAGCCTCTTGCTGCGTAACGCCAGAAGATGGATGAATCTTTTTATATTTCTATTAAAGTTTAGTTCAAATGGATATGTGTTAGTAAACCCATATTACATAGATTTGTGGATCTGGAAGACGTTTAGGTTTTCCGTATAACTGTCTAATGACCGCACAAGATGTCGCTAAAACCATATCGTTGCGATTATTTGATGTCATACTTGTCCCTTGGTCGCCTACAATCTTAGGACAAAAGGAGACCGATCCTTACCCCTCCCCTATGGGGAGAGAATAAGGCTTAATTTTCGAGACAACAACCACGTCCTCCACGTGTAGCTGATGAAGAGACGAATTTGTAGAGCTATATTACACAACTTTCCATTATGTGTCTAACGTCTGCGTTGGCCTAATCCAATTAATTTTTAATTACTCCCGGACGCAAAAACGACAGGGTTGTATAAGTTTGATGTGTCAGTCTCTGTCTGTCAGTGGCATCGTAGCTCCCGAAGGGATGAACCGATTTTGATTCTGTTTCTTTTGTTTGATAGGTGAATTAGTCGGGAGTATTCTTATCTATGTTTGTTTCCGTAGAATTTCGCCTAGTGTTCCCAACTGGCGAAGGTATGGGCGTGTCAGTCCCGGTGCGGCTGCCGCGTGGGTCGCGCTCGCTGACGTTGTCGCGCGCTGACAAACAACACGCAAAGCTGCGTCTGTCGCGTCGCGCGCTCGACGCCGCTGTGGCAGCTACACTCACCGCTACTACACCGTGAGTATTACTGTTGTTTATTGTATTGCATTCTTTAATTGATTATATAGGATTCAGCAGACGACGGACTTGGCCAAAAACAAACCATCTCCTAGGTAAGCATCTTAGACCGCATGGTCACTAACTATCAGGTGAGTTAGTGGTGAAATGCTGACCTATACATACATACCATACCTAATAGTTATTTAATTAATATTATTATATACAGTCGGAAATAGAATTGTAGACCTACCGTAGAAATCTAAAACTACAATGTTCAGAAACCACAACTTACCTACCCATAAATGGTCACAAAAGATTCATCAAGAAGTCTCAGAAACTACAAGACCAACGAGTCTGAAACTTCGCATAAAAGTTCTTTTTTATAAGAATTTTTTTTTATAAAAAAAGATTTTTTTCTTTCTCAAAAGGGATAAAAATGGATGTCAAATTGTGTAGTTCGTAGTAACTATTAATCTATTATGTATTCTGTATTTGTTGGATATTAATATCACTTTTCAATAGACATAACTCTGGTAAACAACAAATAAACACAAAACATTTAATTGTATTATTGTATTGTCTTCGAGTGTTTGTTCAAATGCATCTCTGTAACAAACGTACACCATGTATTGAGTCAGTATCGTAAATTCGTCGTCTCGAACGTAGGCTCCGTGGCTTAGTTGGTTAAAGCGCCTGTCTAGTAAACAGGAGATCGCGAGTTCGAATCTCGCCGGGGCCTCGTCCGGGTAAGGATATCTACAACCTTTTTGTAAAAAAATATATTATTATCAATCACCCTTTTCTGAAATGCGTTTTATTTAAACTAATTTTTGCCAAAGTTCCTTGTGGCCAAGACTGTCTAATTTTTTTGCGTTCGTGAAAATAAGCATATTTTGGGACAGATGCGTGAAAATAAGGATATTTTGGGACAGATGTTCGAATTTTGATCAAAAATTCAGAGAAAATATTTGGATATCTCTTTCAGTTTATTTCTTGACTCTTCTGAGCACCGTTAGCTATCGAAGCGTCGAGGTCAAAAAAGCCTATAAAATTGAATGGTTCTTAAATCTGGTAACTATCTTCTATCTATGCTTATAATAAAGGAAGAATTAGCAGAAAGTCTGTACCTACTTACAGCAAATGAAAAAAAAGTTGGGTATTTAATATTTACCTTTGTCTCTTTCTCTTATTGTCGATTAAAATCTGGTTTCACTTTATTGGATAGCTCTATTTTCTAGGAAGATTATCGTATATTTTATATCAAAATCCAACAAGCAGAATTTAATACATTAACAAAAAACTGTGTAAGGCGCTTTCTCGCTACATGAGTAAATCATCACTACATAGTATAAAATAAAGTCACTTTTCGCCGTCCCTATTTCCCTTTGTACGCTTAGATCTTTAAAACTACGCAACGGATTTTGATGCGGATTTTTTTATTAGATTTTATTCAAGAGGAAGGTTTTGGTATATAAATAAAATTACCACGCGTACGAAGTTGCGGGCAGTAATTAATAATGTGTTCTCGCGATCACGCTTTACAGCCGCAATATTTATTCCATACAAATGCAGGTAAAAAAAAGAAAAGACCGTAGGGCGCAGGTAGTTTTGTATAAAATATACAAAACAATAGACGTAAGCATGTACAGTAGGTAAGTTTAATGATATCGTTATCACAATGTCGGTCAGTCTACCTGTGACAGCAAGTTGGGCAGCTTGCCAGACAGTGCAGCGCTGATAAACTATGTTTATAGGAAAAATAGGTATAATATTTATTGATTTTGGGCGTTGCTATCGAATTACATTTAAAATAGGCTTGGCAAAGATTTTATCCTTCCTTCAGGCTTTCATGGCTTCATCTCTTGATATTGGAACACAATACCTAATCATTGGCGTTTTCTATTATGTATATAACCTTTACATCTAATGATTTACAACGAACCAAGTAATTGAATCCATGCTATTCATAGGGGTTTCATTCAATAGGCTTGCCGAACACCTAAACCATCTTCAGCAGAACTGTTAATATCTGAAGACAAAGAAGACAACCAGTTACGCTATAAATATACTATCGTATAATATGATTTTAAACGAACATGATTAAGTCTCTTGAATATGATCCTTATAATGTCAAAATAATCAAGTTACAAAAAATAAAAACATAGTAAATGTTCCGTTTTAAATAACTTCAGTATAAAACAGTAGGTATAGGTATAGAATAGGTATTCGGCGAGCACGTGCATCGGTCTGAAAGCTCGGACGTGTTCGTTCACTGCTCACGGACGAACGACACGCTGGCTGGCGGGCGACAATGTTGCGAAATGTCTACGTGCTTCCGGTAACCTTACTGTGAACTTACGTAATATATAACTACTAGGAGCTTTGATAAATGTATTTTAAATTATAAATCTTCTGTTGATAAGACCGGTTTAAAACCTACGCTTATAAAAGGAGGAGCAGGTAAGTAGTATATTTTCGGCTCTTTATTTAGGTGAAAATGTTTTTAAAATCGGTCAGTAGAGTAGGAATTAAATCGATGCTCAAACAATCCTTCTTCTTCTTATTATCGTACCAATGATCGCTGACAAAACCTAAGTTTTCGCAGACCAGGATCTGCGTCGGTGACTTTTATCAGGTCCTCTCTTGTGGCTGCTGTGTGTGTGTTGTAAAGCAGATACATCATGTCTTGAACAATCCTAACTAGTAAAACACAAACGTGCCCAAATTCTAAAATGTCACCGATTTTTGACGGAGTTCGATAAAGTATAACATGTAAAATCAGGATACGATTCTAATATTATGATATAGACCATTCAGCGTTTGACGAACCTAATTAAAAACCCATATCAATACATAGTATAAAACAAAGTCGCTTTTTCTGTCCCTATTTCCTTTTGACTGCTTAAATCTTTAAAACTACGCAACGGATTTTGATGGGTTTTTTTTTAATAGATATAGTGATTCAAGAGGAAGGTTTATATGTATAATACATGCATAATATAGCCGTGTGAAACCGGGGCGGGTCGCTAGTAACAGATAAAAAGAAAGATAATTTGTTGTAATCGTGTATGTTACAGCCAAAAGCTCCGAACGTTACCTCGACATGAAAGCGAGGAGATCCTAGCGAGTGTCAAGTCCGGTAACTACTGGCGGAACAGCACCAAGCCTGACATCATACCTTCCACCCAGGACACCGTGCCCAGGGTACGGAGGCGGTCCAGGAGAAGCAGGTGGGCTACATAACATTAGACTAGAACCACACACGATTTAAATGTCCAGATCGAGCGAACGTGGTACCTAATGTAGTTCTAGCTTTTTTCTACCATGGACATGACTTTTATAAGGCTTACTAAGAAAAAAAAGTTCCATTAAGCCTTAATAGATGGCAGCACCACTCTGCTACAGGCGGCCAGTAGCTTGGTACTTCTCCTTACTGCCTCATCAAATGCAACCTCATGTATATGTCTAGGCCTGCCACTTCCCACGGCTTCCCAGAGATCTCCATAACGAAAGAATCCGACGCGAAGACTCTCCGTCGCAAGTACCACACGTTGAAGAGCCTCGTGTACACCGAGCCGGTGGACGTGAAGGAGATGAGACAACGGCCGCGGTCTGCCGGGTCTTCCGTGAGACATAAGGAGGCCATGAGTAGACCCAGTATACTCGAGACTATGGACTTTATCAACAGTGTCAAAGATGCTTTGAATGGTAAGTTACGTGCTTATGTGGTCCTAAAATAAATAAGTCCTTAATCTTTTAATGACCTTCTTCTTCCGGAACCTCAGTCCATATTCTTACAGGTTAAAGGGTAGGATCGCGTTTGAGCTGATTCGTCCAAGAAAGAAAGAAAGAAAGAAAGAAAGAAAGAAATAAAACTTTATTTTCTGAACACAAAAAAATAGACACGTAAAAAAATCACAAGAAAAAAAAAAGTAGAACAGCGCCCAGAAAAAAGGTTTCGTCCTCAGCACGATGCTAAAGCTAGAAGCCTCAGCGCTGATTTTCAGTACGAACCTTATTGAGACGCACGGGCTTAACTAGTATACTAATAAATTTAGTGGAGAACAGTGATACATAATGAGGTGATAAAATACAGACACAAGAAGGAATACATACATAATAAGATAACATAACAGTAATATTACTAAACACATCAAACTACGAACACAAAACCAAACAAAAAGACTACTAGGAGATGACAAGAAAACAAAAATAATAATAACAATCAATATAGCACTTAAAATAGGAACATTACAGAAGTAAATAAAAGGCATCGCATAAATACGTACATAATAAACAAAATAAATAAACAAGAAAAGATAAAGAATTTAAAAAAAAAATTCAAGTCAAAAAAAATACTACAAATCAGACAATGAATTTAATAAGAGCTTTCTGTAGTTAATTTTAAAGGTTCTAGACGTTTTCATGAGTCGGAAAGGTGGTGGTAAATCGTTCCAACACTTTGTAGCGCAGAACCTGAAACTGCCTCGAAATGCTGCAGTTCGATGCCTCGGAACACAAATTAAATAAGCGGATGCTCGAGTTTGGTACTTGTTATAATCATTGGCCCAGTGGAATTTTGAGTATAAGTAATTCGGCCTCCCAGATTTAACTAAGCCAAACATAAGCACCGCCAGATGCAGCTGTCGTCTCTGGCTCATATTCATAATTTTATATTTGTCCAGAAACGGTGTGATGTGACCTCGTTTGGGAACGTTGTAGCAAAAGCGTACACACGCGTTCTGGACTCTCTGAATAAGTTTGCTTGTCTTTGCCAGTAGACGAGTGCCGTAAACAGTGTCTAAATAATTGAATTTAGAAAGGACTAGGGAATCCACGAGCATCTGGCGCAACTCGACACTTAAGTAACCTCGGATCTTATACAGTATTTTAAGTCGATAAAAGCTATTTTTAACTACCTCCGAAATATGCTTTTCAAACCTTAGCTGTTCATCCATAATTAATCCGAGATTTCTTGCCTCAGACACACGATCTATCTTATCGCCATCAATAAGAATAGTTGGTCTCTTGAGTTCTATATTTTTGACCTGATGTACAGTACCCAGTATCATATACTTAGATTTACATGCATTTAGGACAAGGGAGTTTCGTTTTGCCCATATACTTATACGATTTAAGTCATCATTTAAACTCACAATAGCGGTTTCAGTATCTTCCGGCCTAAAAGATATGTACAGTTGCACATCATCGGCGTAAACATGGAACCTACAATTCCTAATACAACCCACCAAATCAGCACTATATAATACAAATAAAATAGGGCCCAATATGGAGCCCTGACCCCCTTTTCAACCCCGAGAATGGAAGAAGTTATGGCACCACCATCAACTCTCCTAAGCTCAACAAACTGCGAACGCTTATCCAAATAAGAATGGAACCATTTGATAGTGTTGGAGTCAAACCCATAAAATTTTAGTTTAGAGAGTAACAGAGTGATATTAATCGAATCGAATGCTCTAGAGAAATCGAGCAAAATTAAAATTGTACCCATGCCTTGATCTTGTGCCGCAAGTATGTTATCGGATACATCCAATAATGCTGTATGAGTACCCCTGCCCCTCCTAAACCCAGATTGATATTCTGGCAAGATGTTATTACTCTCGGTATATTTGGTTAATTGCGCACAAACAACTTTTTCTAAAATTTTTGACATACAAGGGAGTATACTAATAGGACGTCCAATAGGTCTCCATTACCAAGCAAGATATGTGTTGAATTCAAGGGTTTTTTAGATGATGCGTACCCTGTCCTGACTTAGAAGACTAATTATTTGATGATACCGTGATCAAAATGCACTAATTTCCCAGTTTTTCTGGTGTAGCAATGAACTGTGCGAGCTAATGATCCAAACACTACCACCAAATTCAAGTGGTTAACAATCTTGATTTTTTTAAAGACCCTTCTTAGTGGTGACAACGCATGCGTTGTTCGAAGCAATAATTTTGATTTTGATTATGTCTGTAGTGGAAGAATCAGGAGCATCTGACGTAGAAGAGACCGTATGGTCAGCTACAGAGGAGTGGTGGGCGGGATGGTGTGCGCCTCTCAACGTGGCGACGACTGGACGGCGTGGGGGCGCCGGCGTGGATGGCTTGGACGGTTTGGCTGGCGGCGCGCCCGCGCTGCATCTGACGCCGCGTGACCTAGCGCCTGCGCTGCTGCGGCGAGGGTGCTTTACTGTCAGTATATGGTAGAATTTTTACATTCACCCAGTATTCTTCTTCATCTGCTACTCTGGTTGCATACCCAAGTTAAGCTGAGGTTTTCTGCAACTCAATTTTAGGGGACTCTTAAAACAGATATCATTAATTGCAGATTCTTCAAGAGATAAGTGTGTGGTTGGTGTCAGGTCGGGAAGGTGCTCTGTTTGCATTACATCGTCTCGCCAGGGATGCACGCTCCAGGTCTTCGGAGAGACAAGCCAGGTACGGCTTTTTGAGAACTTAACTGACCTTGGTTTTAAAAGTTAGTTTCACAACCTTTATTAATTTGGAAATGATTAATTTCTAAAAATCTTTAAATCATTTTTTTTAATTCCCGCCTAATATTGTTTAGAATCTTCGAGGATTTGGCTGAAGTGGTTTTGTCAGTAAAATGTATATTACATCTCTCAGTTCATGGAAGCTCCCAGACGCTGACACTCCTCACCAGCAGTACCGCGCTAGACCCCCCGACTACATGTCGGGAGACGAAGCCCCTCCACCACCGCCTCTACCCAGGACCAGTTCCACTAGGATTCAAGTAAGGATTCCGTTTATTTCACGAGTCAAATCATTTCTCAGAGTCTACTAACTGAAGATATAAAGTTTAAAAGTATGGTTTGAAGACAAAAATAGTTACTACCAAAGGGTTGCTTTGAAGCCGTACAATTGGGGAGAAAGTAGTACTTTTTTGTCCACGCACGTGTGAAAAAGTAAAATTCCCATTCGCAAGTGGACGGCACGTGTTTTGTCTGTGCGTTGATTTGTTATAAAGTGACATAAAGTTCTATTTATGTAGTCAAAACGTGATGTTCCAATATTTAAACAAATTTATTTTTCCAGGTACTACCCCGATACCCAGACTATAACCCCCCGAATCGCATCCATTCCCAACACAACCCTACATATGCACAAACAACTACCCAACACATCCCAAACACTAAACAAAGTACAACCCAACAGGATAGCTTCAGTAGTATTGACTACCCAAATATTATTCAACAACGGGGCGAGTTGGTTAGGCGACGGGGTGAATCGGGTAGTCAACGGGACCAGCTGGGTAGTCAACGGGGTGAACCGGGTAGTACAAATGTCCACAACCCCTATGAACCCAAACAGACCTACACGGGCATTATCAATCCAATATATGACATCAAAATGCCAAAAGATAAATTCCAGGTCAACCAGGTCAAGGTGAAACGTTCCAGGTCATTAGGAAGGAGTTTTAACACTAAGGGTCTAGGTAAGAAAGATATATTAGCTGCGCCTTTAAAACTACGCAACGGATTTTGATGCGGTTTTTTTTAATAGATAGAGTGATTCAAGAGGAAGGTTTATATGTATAATACATGCATAATATAGCCGTGCGAAGCCGGGGAGGGTCGCTAGTTGATTTATAATATTAGTTAGGATTACAAAAAATATCTACACATACAAACAGAGGTAAGGGGTCTTATCTGTCTGTTTTTGTATGTGGCAAAGTAGTTTAGAAACGAATGTACAGATATAGTTATAGTACAACGAAACCGAATTAACTACACTTTTTTAAACTCATTTTTTACGCGATAATAATCGAAACGTTCGTCGGGTAAATGAAATAATTCTAGCTGCGCCTCGCAGTTTCACCCGCATAAGTCCCGATCCCGTGGAAATATCTAAATAGAAAGTCTATAACCTTCCTCGATAAATGGACTATCCAACACAAAAATATTTTTTTGATTCGAACCAGTAGTTCCTGAGATTAGCGCGTTCAAACTAAGAAACAAACAAACAAACTCTTCAGCTTGATAATATTAGAATAGATAACTATTAGTTTTTACGTGATCACGATCAGTTCTTATAAAATGAACTAGCGACCCGCCCCGGCTTCGCACGGCTATATTATGAATGTATTATACATATAAACCTTCCTCTTGAATCACTCTATCTATTAAAAAAAACCCCATCAAAATCCGTTGCGTAGTTTTAAAGATTTAAGCAGTCAAAGGGAAATAGGGACAGAAAAAGCGACTTTGTTTTATACTATGTAGTGATAAAACGGATCAACTAATCTACACAAGTAACGGGGTATGATTGAAAAGTTCAAATTTCTTTGTCCCATTAACTCATTTTTTTTACTTAGTAAAATATCTTTGTTTCTAGGTATAGAAGTGACAAAGTACAATCTAACATTAGGACATAGAAGCGGTAAGAAAACTAATGACGTGGTGACAGCCATTACTGGGATGTCGGGGGAGACTGCGCTCGAGACGAAAAGTAACTTCTTCCAGAGGCGAACTACGGCCGAAGTCGTCGGAGACTCTTATAGAGTCAGCAGGGTTACTATTGATTGATCGAATGTATAGTCAGCAGGTTTACTATTGGTTGGTCAAATAACGATCAAATACATACTTATTGTGTAGAGCCAGCTGAGTATTAATGATTGATGTATATTATGTAGAGTCAGCAGGTTTACCATTGATTGGTCAAAGGTATACTCGTAGTCAGCAGGTTGACTATTGATTAATCAAAGTATGTTAATAGGTATGTTAAGGATCCTTATTAAATCAGCGGAGTCATAACTGATTGACCAACTGTACCTATGGTTTACTAGTGATTGATGAAATAACTTAAAACTTGTATAGACATTAAGTATGTTTTTGATAATTGTTTGATTAGCAGAGTTACTTATTGATTGATCAAACGTATATTCAGCAGTAGAGTCAGCAGATTTAATATGATTTGGTTGGTCAATTAAGGATCAGCTCATACAAACTCATTGTATAGAGTCAGCACGGTTACATTTTGACTGATTGATCAAAATTAGAGTCAGCAGAGTGATTTTAATCAATACATATTTACTGACTGTACGTAATTGTTGTAGAATGAATTGTCAAAAATTCATTGAAAATGGTTTAGATTTATTATAATTGTTAATAAATTGTTAAGCCATGTTTTTGTTACATTTGTCATTCCGAATTTTGATATAATCAACAAAATGGAGGAATAAACTTTTAAATATTAACTAGAATAGCGTATTTCTTTAATTGTTTGTTGACTAATAAATTGTTTGAGTTTACGATGTGGAATTTTATTTATTTTATTAAGTCTGTAATGAATAGGCCTACCTATACTATACCCACATCTGTTTCTACTATAAAATTCTATACCGAGATGTTTTATTCCCAATCCAATCAGCAGTTGGAACTTCAGTCCATTATTTGTGTGCGTTAGGTCAGCAGTAAAATTTATTCTAGAATGGATTGAGTTCAACGAATTATTAGCGTAGTCTTGCAGTAAAATATATCCAATTAACAAATCTTGCTAGAGTATCGTTGTTACAGCAGGAAGGTTTTAAACTTGAAAAGAAAATATGCGTTGTCGTTTTTAAAAACAGCAGGAAAATCAATTCTATTAGAGTAATGTTGTTTTAGCAGGAAGGTTAAGGAAGATTATTATTATATATAATTATCGGCGAGATATAAAATATAAAAATATAAGCCGATAATTAAAGAGTATTTTGAGACAATACGCGGGACTGCTATCTTTATACAAATGTTTTTATTTTATTTCCTTTCTAAATAAAACCTTTGACCTATGATTGCTGTAAAATATATACAGGGTTATTGGAAATTAATTGACACGGCGTTAAGGGCTTCTTCTGTCCACCTTAACGATCAACTTTTGTTCTACGACTTTTGGAAATTCGAAAAAAAAAATGAAAATTTTGAGGTTATGTAAATTCGAAAAATAGCTGATTTTTTAAAACAAAGGTCATTCACACCAAGAACAGTAGATGAAACTTAAAAAATAAGTAAAATTTTAAGGTTACTGACCTCTCCGTGTAAGGAACAGCTGATTTTCAGGTAAACCTAACATCAAAATTTTCAAAAAACACGTCGAATTTCCAAAAGTCGTAGAACAAAAGTTGTTTGTTAAGGTGCACAGAAGAAGCCCTTAACGCCGTGTCAATTAATTTCCAATAACCCTGTATCTAATTTCCTTTTGTTTTGATAACTATCATTGCTAAAGGACATATTATCACACATTTCCATTCGTTTTAACTACGCTATTGCATTGAGGAATCCTGTAATGATATATGTAGTTTTTCTGATAAATAAAAAAAATAAAAAATTAATATATAAATAAAAAAGTAATGTTCGTCTACGTTTTTAAGATTTTGTAGATATTGAATTTCCTACCGGAGTAACGCACACCCATTCTTCAAGTTCCAAGGTTCCTTTCCCCGAAGTAACTTACTGATTTATTCCCCTCCTTCAAGGTATGTTGATTTGTTCAAGTTTTAACACAAAAGTTCGTGTAATTGATTAAATGAAAAATATATTTGATGGAAAAACAATGTTTTAGAAACAGATTTGCTGCGGATGAACTCATTCATCACTTTATATTATCTTCGCTTTTTAATGCTTCCAACCCTCTTAGATAATACAAGGCTTATTATCTTAAATATATGTGAGCGAACTATTCATTGCTCTTACGATGAAAGAAAACATCTTGATGGCCAACCCACGGCTTAGTTGACACCATATTGAAGAGTTTTTGGACACGGTCGACTAAGCCGAGAGGTAAGGTACTAGAAGTCTACTCCATCTGATGTTTTAGGCGCTACAAAGCCCTGAATACCATGTATTAAAGTTGCTGACGCTGTATAAATAATCTAGAGTATATGTAGAGGCTAATTATGCTGAGAACCGTTAAAATTCCATCCTTAGTTAATAGCCAATACATAGTCATTATATGTGACCTAGATGTTTAATAATTACTTGGAACCAACACCGAACGCAGACGAGGGACTCGATTATAGATCGATACTGTGCGAGTCGTACTTGCGGATTGAGGGTTCTGTACACGTGTACTTATTTGTAGTGATCCTCGAAGACGTCTGCCGTCTTTAGGGATCTACTGAGTCCCATCTACCTGCATGCATCCGGCACACGTGGCCAGCTTACTCTCACCTGCCGAGCGGTCTTTTGGCCCAACTCTGCGATACCTGTTCTTTGACTCATCATCATCATCAGCCGGTGTCAGTCCACTGCTGGACGTAGGACTCTCCCAAGATACCCCACTGAGCCCGATCTTCGGCTCTTCTTCTCCATTCACTGCCCACCGTTTTGCGTATGTCGTCGCTCCACCTGGTCACAGGGCGTCCTACACTACGTTTGCCAATTCGCGGTCTCCACTCCAGGACAAGTTTACCCCAACGATTATCAGTCCTGCGGCGGATATAACCAGATTGACCAGCCCACTGCCACTTCAGTTTGCTAATCCGTTGAGCTATGTCGATCACTTTAGTTCTCTGGCGAATTACTTCGTTCCGGATTGGATTCCGCAGAGAAACACCGAGCATAGCTCTCTCCATAGTCTCGTTCTTTGACTAACGAGGCCTAGTTGCGGTAAAACAGCCCGTAAACAAGTACAAAGAGGTGAACAATCGTTTAATCAATCATCAATCGGTCGAGTTCAAGCTTCTAGTCTGCATAGCATCGCAACGTGGAACCCTCACGTGGAATTAGCTCTCATTGTTAACAATATTGAAGGCAATATGGTGATATTACGGTTAAATCGTGTTTGATTTTAGTGGTTTCTCATACCTATATATATTCATGATCGTTTTACACTTGTTGCTTACTTTGGCTTGTTTATTAGGGTTTACATAAATAATAATATACATTAAATTAAAATATATTTTGATGATTATAGTTTAAATCAACTTGAAAGGTCCACCCGTATGGCGCGTTTTTGAGAAAATCGATGGTGACAAATGGACAGACGGACAAGAGAGTGATATTAGCGTTCCTTTTCTACCTTTTGTGGTACAGAACCCTAAAACTGAGACATAAAGGTAGGTGACATTAGGATGCAGCAGATCCACCGTAGAGTTATAAAATTACTATTATTTTAATGTTTTCATTGAAATAGTGTTTGTCTAATAAATTAATTAGTTAAAAGACTTTAAACAACTTTTCTACTTCCTTTCTATTTTTATTGTCAAAAAATGTGTACTTTTGTTGGTTGAATATATTTAAAAAACTTCAACACGAGTAGGACCTTAGAATTTGCTTGAGTTGAAAACATTCTAATACAGCAGTTTGGAGCTCTTTCTGCAATTTTGTTGTCTGAATGTACATACATGTCCTAGGCACAACAGCGCCTTAAATAGCATGGACTAAAGTTTATGTCATTGTATAAATAACTTAGGATATTATAATTATGTAAAGGACAATATGCCTATGTCTGCCGTTAGCCTACACGATTTTTATTTGAACGCGTTAATCTCATTTCATAGCCCAATTCTTGAGCAAGGTTACAGGGTACTATTATTTGAAAATTCCCACGGGAACAAGAGTTATATGTGTGAACCGAGGGGGGTAGCTATAGTAGATAGGTATATAAAACATGTAAAGTTGACAACAACATCGTGATGAAACATTCGGCTAAGTTGGCTCCAGATGTTTTGACAAGTTCTTCCCTCTGGATACGGAAAGGGTGGTATAGGAGCAAGGCAAGCCTACTCCACTAATCCATGCCTCAGCGAACTTCGAACTGCTTCGAAAATTCGCCCACGAGTGGCACAAGAAACGACGCGCAATGGAGCTCAGCCTTGGCTAGCTAGACAGTACCGAGAGATCGTGAAGACGAGCTGACGCGCAAGCCGTTCCGTTTATAGCCCCATTCAGGGAGAGTTGCATAAGCAAGGAGACAGGAAAAGATATGTAGGGACTTAAGTGAGTACGTTGGTGAAAGAACCCAGTGCAAGTAGCCAACGAATGTCCCGCGATTCGGCCTTTAAGACCTAAAATAAATAAATAAATAAATAAATAAATATTTCAGGACATATTACACATCGCCATCCAGCCCCAAGCTAAGCAACTTAATGCTTGTGTTATGGGTGCCAGATAACGGATAAACTACTTATATACTTTTTTTTTTGTAAATATATACATATTATACATATAGGAAACACCCAGAACCAGAAACAAGAATTTATGGTCAGCATAAATACTTGTTCCCGGCGGGAATCGAACCCGCAACCTTCTGCGTCGCAGTCGGGTGTTCGCCCGACGCGCCACAGAGGACGTCAAAGATAAGATGTCGGTAAGGCCATGGGAGGAAGGTGGGATTGTAATCCATGCCTCAGGCACTACAACGCTGTGACTAACATGTAATAAAGTTGGTGGCTCTGGATAAATCATTTAGATTAGATGTGTAAAGGCCAATATACAAAGTTGACAACAACATGTGAGCGCGCACGGCGGCGCTGGCGTCACAAAGGCCCACACAATTGCCAGCTATTTACCAATATGCGCCGTCAAGGTTACCTGACGGACGCGCGACAATCTCAGATCATTGGTCATTATCAACACAACAGTGTCAACCCCTACCAAAAGCAGTTTTACGCAATTTGACCAGTGGTAATAATGTCAACCAGGTAGATACGCCTTTGAGAAATAAAATTGACCACACAAAAGTAAGGAAATTGACTCAAAATCCTTCGGATGTTTTCGCATATTGCATGAAGACATGTCAAATTATTGTACCACGATAACGGAATGCGAATTTCAGAGATAACCACTCTATAATTGTTACATCTTATTGAATTAGACATCTTTAGTCTTCTTCTTCTTTATATAAGAGTAATTCTGTAAACTGTGGTAAGCTCCAATAGCACAGATTAAAGGGGGGAATTGATAAGGCAGGGTCAGATCCGCCCACTCCAGTGAGCTGCCAGGTCTCTGGCGTTGTTATTAGCTGACATCAGGTCAACCAATGTACAGCTATTAGGATTGGAGGGGCAGGTCAAGAGGTGAACCATAGTTTGCTAGGGGGCCCCGCAGTCGCACCGAACCCTGCACGGATCGATCATGCCCCATCTTAACAGGTTCGCCCTGCAGCGACCAACCTGAGTCCTTAGTCTGTTTAGTGACTTCCACACTACATCTTTAGTTAGGTCCTATTTACGTGTGGTTTGTGTTTTGACGAAAGGGGATTGTTCTAGACGTCTAGGCGAACAAATTCGTTCTACAGCTTTTGAAAATTCGAACTGTAGGTACTTTTTCCTGACATAATCATCGGGCCTTCTCAATACGTGATTGTACCACATCAGCTTAGATTCCACCATTTTGTTCGCTATCGAATATAATCCACAACAAATGGTAGGGGTCCAAATATGGTAGGTATTACTATAACAAAACTAATCTGTTTCTAGACAGACCTAGAACTCTGTACGGACATTCGACGACCTCTGTGACGCGGTCGACTAACACCTGCCTGCGACGCAAAACGTTGCGAGGTTTTATTCCCGCTGTGGAAAATTATTTTGTATGATTTCTGTATGTACAGCCCCCTTGCTTTATTCAAATGTGTTAGAGAAAGTTCGCCCGATAGATTAATAGCGTAAACTTTATATACATTTTCCTGAAAAAATTCATTTTGATATAGTCGTCATTGGAAATAATCGGAAAATGATATTTACCTATAAATAACTTGTATGTAATCCCAATGATATATTCGAGTATTTGTATTAGTTAGACATCACTGTTCGTTCGTCCGTCTGTCCGTGAATTTTTCACAGATTATGGATTTCTGTTGCCGCTATAACAACAATTACTAAAACAGAAAAAAAAATTGTGGGGCCACGATACATCATAGTACGGAACCCTTTGCGAGCGAGTCCAACTCGCACTTGACCGGCTTTTTTTTAAATAATAAAAATATCACTACATAGTATAAAAGAAAGTTGCTTTCTCTGTCCCTATGTATGCTTAAATGGATTTTGATGCGGTTTTTCAAATAGATAGTGATTCAAGAGGAAGGTTTATATGTATAATAAAAAACAACAGCAAAGTTTCACGCCTGTGTCTGCTTCACACGTTCAATAGCAACAGGGTTTTTTAAAAACCCTTAATATATTGTAGCAAATAGAGGTGTTACAGATTATCAGTGTAATCGCCACAAGTCCCACAACAAAGTACACCCGGTGGATATCTCTTTTTGAAAGGAAGGAAGTTGAGATTCTCTCGTTATATAAAGTCAGAGGTAGAGTTAGAAAGGTAGCTTCGTTGGGCGGTTTTAATGGAAAATGATCTTTATTACGTCGTAATAAAGGACGGTTTTTACAAACGGAACCCTTTTACTAAGACTTCACTGTCCGTCCGTCCGTCCGTCTCTCTGTCTGTCCGGGCTGCATCTCATGAACCGTAATAGCTAGACATTTGAAATTTTCACAGATATGTATTTCTGTTGCCGCTATAACAACAAATTCCAAAAACAGAATATAATGGTACTGAACCCTGCGTGCGAGAGTCCGACTCGCACTTGGCTAGTTTTTTTTTACTAAGGGCAGCATGCATGAAATTGTGCTTTTACATATTTAGCTGAATACTTTTAAGGTGAAAGGGTACCTGCGCTCTCTCCATACAAACGTAGTCGACTGTTTCCTCCCTGAACAATGACACTGGCACAAATATTTTTGTGCCATAAAACCTGTAACTGCCATGACTATGCCCCTATGTTTTGTTTTTTTTTTTCATTTTCTAATTATCATAGAAATTAAGTTTAGAAAAAAAATATAGGGGCATGGTCATGGCAGTTATAAGTTTTATGTACCAAAAATATTTGCTCTAGTGTCATTATCCAGGGAAAATAGTCGACTACGTTTGTAATAATTTGTATGGAAAGAGACCCCGGTACACTTTCCTCTTAAAGGATAATTTTAAATTAAATTCTATTTAATAACTGCAAGGTTAATATAATTTAATCAGTTTGACACTTTGACCTTTTAAGATCCTTATGTGTTCCTTATGTATCTCCAGCTAGCCTAGCATGACGACCAAAACACGATACGATAAAGCTATATCACGCGATATAACTACATCAACTCTCAAAATATGATAGATAAAGCCGCCATGTTGAATTTTTATCATAATTTTTGTCGCAATTTATAATAAAAATTCAACATGGCGGCTTTATGTATCATATTTTGAGAGTTGATGTAGTTATATCGCGTGATATAGCTTTATCGTATCGTGTTTTGGTCGTCATGCTAGGCAGGCAGTATGTGTCGATTATATGTATGTATGTTTGTATCTTTGTTCCTATGTAGCGCTCTAGAGACCAAACCTGTGGGCCGATTTGAATGATTATCATTACGAAGGCAAAAAAAATAACGAAGTGAAGTGAATATTTTATGGTTAAATCACTTTTTCTAACCAAACTCATTAACCTTTTTCTCGCAGGAAATTGGGTTACTTGCACAGGTATTTTCTAGGGGCGCATGCTACATCTTAGACCGCGGTGTGATAGTGGTCAAATCCTAATATTTGTAAAAAATATGGTTGATTTTACTGTCCAAGGACCGCAAAATACTGTTGCAGACTTTTTTCGTCTTGTAATCTCCAGTAAAACATAGTAACTCAGTAATAAATAGTTAAAAAGTCATTAAAACAACACTAACATTTCCACAAACAAACTTTTTATTTGAACAAAACTAAGTTTTAATGATTATTAAATACTTTGCTACGGACACTGCTACGACGTAGACGTGCTACGAAATTTGTAGGTAATTAGGATTTCTTTGTGAAAACTGTTAGTTTGACAAAAAATATATACGTTTAAGACCCTAAACATGATTGTTGGTTACAATCATGTTTAGGGTCTTAAACGTATTGTTGGTTACTTTTTAACTATTTATTACTGAGTTACTATGTTTTACTGGAGATTACAAGACGAAAAAAGTCTGCAACAGTATTTTGCGGTCCTTGGACAGTAAAATCAACCATATTTTTTACAAATATTAGGATTTGACCACTATCACACCGCGGTCTAAGATGTAGCATGCGCCCCTAGAAAATACCTGTGCAAGTAACCCAATTTCCTGCGAGAAAAAGGTTAATGAGTTTGGTTAGAAAAAGTGATTTAACCATAAAATATTCACTTCACTTCGTTATTTTTTTTGCCTTCGTAATGATAATCATTCAAATCGGCCCACAGGTTTGGTCTCTAGAGCGCTACATAGGAACAAACATACATACATATAAACATACATACATATAATCGACACATACATAGGTAGACAAACACATAACCCTCATTTGTGTCACGCAATCGGTTTAAAAATAAGTCTAGATTTTCTTCAAAAATACAATTTTTAAAGTGAAATATAAAATTCTCTAGCCATCTTACACTTACCAGTTTATTTTCCCCCTTCAGAGTATCTATCGAGGCAAACCGGAACTAATTGTTCAGAACCCTCATTATAGCGAAGTTAAAGAAACACAAAAATCAGTCTGGAATTACTTTATTAGTAACTAAACAATACGTTAAGATTTGTTCGTGCCTAGACAACAAAATTGTCTGGATTATACACATAGAGATAAAATACAAATATTATAACAATAGAGAAGACATAGGGAGGAACAACTACCATTCGCGGCAGTTTCAGAGTAAGATCTATTCCAGATAAATTGGTCGAAAATCGACTACGTTTTTGTATGGACAAGTGATGCGCCGGTTACCAGAATATTTGACCCGGCAAGCGGCAAAGATATGTGGACCCCACCTAAAATCCGAGGTAGACCGGGGTCTACCTCGGATTTTAGGTGGGGTGACGGGTCAAACGTGAATAGACACCATTAATAAAGATCTTAAAAATTCCGCCATATCGACAAAGACCATCCAGGAGCGAGGGTCCTGGAGAATAATAATTACGAGAGCCAACCCCAAATAATAGGATAAGGCTAGGAGAGAAAAAAGAAGAGAAAGAACTTCAAACCACTACCTTATATCTAATAACTTTTGCTAATCGATCAAAACTTGCAAACAGTAAATTATGGATATGACGTCATAAATACGTCATAATTTGTAACCGTTGCTAATCTAATCTCTTTGGGTACCTAACCTCTTAGTTTGTGAATTAAAATGATAACCTTAATTTAACCTGAATCAGATAAAATTTATTGAATTTTTTTCAAATTAACTCAAGAGATATTTAATACTTAGCAAATGTGTGATAAATAAAAACAAAACACGAACCTGGTATTTTTTTCTTGGAGGCAATAACTTTGCTTTATTATTATTATTAAGAGCCTGTAGTGTCCCACTGCAGGCCAAAGGCCTCTCTACTCCCCCTCCACTGATCGCGATCTTGTGCGACGGATTGCCAATCTGTCATAAATTTGTCGATATCGTCTCGCCACCTTCGACGGGGTCTGCCGGGTAATCTTTTTCCGTTGGTGGGTGTCCAAAAAGTTGTTGATTTGGCCCAAAGTTCTTCCGGCATACGGCAGATATGGCCGGCCCAATTTTGCTTTGCAATATAAATTATCTATCTTGAATAATGAATATTTCATGTAACAGGCACATAAAACTGAGATTTCTATGATGAAATGCTCCGATGTACTCTCTCTCCATTTTGTTATTTTATATCTACGTATTATGTGCATTCTCTTCTGTATTTGCCGTCCCTTTCATTTTAATGTTACTCTGTTGCTGTCTCGCTCTGATTTTCCAGTTCACGCCTGCGCGTAGAGGTTTTCCCCGAAAGCTGAGGACAAGTCGAAGCTGCGTAGTTGAAATATTTTAAAGGAAATCCTCTAAATAATTTTGGATATTTTATAAGTAGTGAAATAATTGTGTTCTTATTTTACCGTGTATTACGTGGATCGTTACAAATTAACTGTCTTTTTGTGTGTTTATAATAATAACATAATTAATTCATTAATTTCTACATGGGTTCGAATAATATTCAAATGGAAATAAATTTCATTTTTCGTAAAAAATAAAATGTAAGAGCAACTAGCGATATCAGTTACGCAAGAGGGGAGTAGCAGTATACGCAGCTTCGACTAATACGGGCAAGATTCAGCCTCTGGTCCACGGGATCTCCCGGGCAGGACGTCGCGCCTACAACGCTACGCGAACCGAAAAAACCGGGCGAAACGTCGAAAATCATAACTAAATTATCATTCCAACAATAATAACCACTTAATGATGAACATAAACAAATAGGTAGCCATTGTGGTTCCCGCGTTTAATTTCAATGTCAATTTCGTATTTGGAACAACTTTTTTAGTGGCCAGTGCGTGGAGATATTCAGCCGATGACAGATAAAAAGTAACCTTTGTTCTAACAAGTGCTTTAGGAAAATAACATATTTTTTTATTAGTTTTTTCTAGTGTTTATTGTGATGAACTGATGGAGAGATTTAAAATAATGAAATGGTAAGATTTTTTTGCTTAATATTTTTATTTTTGTTAGCTATCATTGAAGTCATTGTATTATTATATTGCTAACATACCTACATTAGTCCCTAGACTGATTTTTTTATTTGCTTTTAAGTACAGACTTTTTTACAGTCCTCTCTTCCTTTATTATAAGTATAGACTCAGCCATGAATTGAACTATGAAATGTAATTTATTCATTTTTATAAAGAAATATATTATTAATATAATTATTGTCATTTTTAGATAATAAATTTGAATAATAGATTTGAACTGAACAATAAGATTTTTTTTACCGATTCAATCGCGTTAACTTTTTAAACGACTTCAGAAAAGGGGGAGTTTCTCAATTCGTCGTGTATTTTTATTTGCTTTTAATTTTTAGTTTCAGAAACTTCACATTTACCATACTAACATGTAGATTGAAATGACGTCAAGGGGAATAAAAAAAAAGTTGTATTTTCAAAAAAAAATTATTTCTTATTATATTTTTTACTTCTAAACTATATAGCTGATATACTTAGTTCAATAAATCTCATGTTTTTCTCTATCAACTCGTAGGTATATTTAGTTCGTAATGAAGTTACCGTCTCTCGGTTGACATCAGCCCTTAGGGCATAGAGGATGACCCCATAAACTTGCCTTACCTTACATGTAGCTGTGAATTCTTACTAAGATCATTAGAGCGACCTTGTGTGGACTTTAATACAATGAACGAATGAATGAATGGTTTTAATAATGTTTTATCTTAAAAAGGAATAAGGAACCTTGTGGACATTGCAGGCCAAATTTTAAAGGGTCGCGGGACCAAGATCAGAAGGCCAATTCTCGAAAATAAAATTGTTTTCACACCTGCAGCACTTTAATCACGGATTAAAGCCCTATTAACCTCAACTTAAAGCAAGACTTTATTCCCAAGGGAGATAATGTTTTATGAAACTCCCAAGGTAATAAAGTGATTTGAATTTGGAACGTTGAAATTCGTGTGAAAACTTTAAACAAGAATTTAAAAAAAAATTGACTGACGGTATGAAAGTAGAGTATACACCTCGGGATAAAGTATGTCTTCGTCTTGGGCGGCTTGAACTCCTCGCTTCACTCAGGACTCAACATAACTCCCTCGCTTCGCTCAGGAGTTAACTTTAAACTCCCTCGCTCCACTCTGGAGTTAACCCGAGAGTCCCTCGTTACACTCGGGGTTCAATATGTCACCCACAACATAAGACATTGCTTTATGCCCTTGATGCATAATCTACTATTAAATTACATTGCAATATCATTCCGATTAGAAAAAATACCCATAAATGCAATCGTAATGATTTTAGTAGTAAGTAATTAGAAAAATGTGTTTTTTTTGGTTCATTCCACACATCGCCATTTAGCCGCAAGCTAAGTAACTAGACTTGTGTTATGGGTGCTAGACAACGGATATACTACAAAAATACTTTTCTTTTTATAAATATATACTTATAATACATATAAACAACCAGACCACAGACAAATATCTAAGCATAAATACTTGTCTGAGGTAGGAATTGAACCCGCAACCCTGTGTTTGGCAGTTTGGCATAGTGACCACTGTGCCAACTGGGTCGTATTGAGAGAAGGGAGACTTTATCGTGTATTGGACTTTCTAAGTAACCTGTTTCGGCTAGAAATCTGATTTTTGTCTGACTTTTTTTTAGAATAGTAAGTGAGTCAGCAGATAACACTTAGCTATTCTCCTATTTTTACAACATAGTCATTCTGCAACCTAGACTTTATGACCTAACCTCAGCTTACAATTTAAAGCTAAATATAAGCGACATTCATACCCAAACAAAAGTGACTCCGGCATAGCTCGGATGTCATCTAATAACAATGCGAATGTCCGTCTTTTCATACAAGTTGCACGTTCCAAGTCGTTCAGAGAACGTCTCTCATTTGTCACCAACAAGAGGGTCGTGGGAAGTGATTTAAAGGTCTCCAGTCACGATCAAAATTAAATCAAGCTCACCAGTATCAAGCAGGTGGAAATGTTGCGGATCCTTGAATAAACTGCTGTCGCAGTCGCTTTTGAAGATGCAAAATAAAAAGCGATATGATGCAAGAGTTAAAAAAACTTTGAGTCGCTTACTAAAGTAAGTTCGCTCCTTCATTAATGTTTCACTGAAGGTTGCTCATTAGCAAAAGTTTTAAAATGTTAATATAACAAAAGGCATTGGTTCACATTTTTGCGATTTATCGATTGGTTGACAAAGGTTGCCAAAACAAACGATCACCTTCTTTAACCAAAACCCTAGATCTTCTGCTGATTGAATCTGGTTCAGGAAAATCACATGCCGAAGTGAATTCCTGGCACTACAGCCTAAACATGATTGCTTGACGTTTTGACTTGCGACAAGCTTGGATTTAATATCAATAATTCTTTGTTCTGCGCCGTTTGCTTGCAGTTTAGGCTTGTTTGCTTGATCGTTTCTGGGCATAATAGATTCACAGTGTTATAGCGCAATGTTTTACGTAAAAATATACAAAATATTGTTTATGGGGTAGATTAGGCGATGAATTGCTCCATGTTTTTTCCGACTTGCAGATTTATGGTGTTTTCCTTTGGGAGTTTTGAGTTTTTTTACAGAGTTTTGTTGCGAGATAGATGGTTGACGTAATAAATCATTGTTTAATCGACTTAAACTGCCAACAGATCATTGTTGAAGAATAATAACACATTTCATTATGTATAGAATGCTCCAACTCCGCGCCAAACCATATTGCACACGTCGCAACACTCAAGACCAAAGACATTTAAATTGCGTTGGTTTCTTTTCTTTGTCTTAATACCCGAAGGGGTAGGACAAAGGTTTTTAGTCCATACTATCTCGTTTGATATATCAACTCTATAACGAAACTTCGTCTTAGAGTTTTGAGATAATTTAAGACTTTTTACATCACTGCACATATCAATTAAGCCGCATTGTATAGACGTCTGAAACTATTCAATTTAACTCAACACAACATTTAAAATAAAATCACAAACACGTCAACCATTGTCCTCACTCCCGAATGACTAAAGATTCTGATACAACTATAAGTCCCTTAGAGGTTGTATCGGAATCTTTTCCGCAATACGTAGATCCAGATTCGGGTGTTAGTAACACCTCAGTAAGTGTCACACTTTGACGAACCTATTCCAAAGGGAGCTGTTACAATGACGAACCCCCAAGGGGAGTCACCAGGGGGAGCCGTCCGACCGTAATCGGATACAATTTCTACAACACGAATATTTATTGTATAACTAATAGGAGCAACGGGAAAAACTATTTCCACTTGTTCTTTTCCAGAAATTCTTTGATTTTGATCTAATATTTTTTTCTATTTACTCAAAGACTTTTTAGAGGCAAAAAAATAACCTATGCAAGTTTTTTTAAGTTTATTAATAGGCATCTCATATTATACAATGCCTGAAAAAAGCACTAAGTAAGTGCTAAATTAGTTTGTTTTACACAAACTGCGCTCCGCGGTTTCACCCGCGTAAGTCCCGATCCCGTGGGAATATCAAAATAAAAAGTAGCCTTTTTCGATAAATGGACTATCCAACACAAAAATATTTTTTTCACATCGAACCAGTAACTCTTTTCCGCGTTCAAATAAACAAACTCTTCAGCTTTATAATATTAAGTATAGATAATGCCCGAATACTTTGAAATGAAAATAAACCACTGTCCGCAAATAAAATCTCATGGCACCCTTTTATGTTTGATCGATATTAACACACCTAATTTGTATCTTAGTTTGTTTACTGGCAACAATTTGAACAAACCCTTGACCTTCTCTTGGAGACGGGAGTATCGTCGGATATCTGAAAGGGTAAGGTTAGTTTCGAAATGAGCCTCCTCTTCACCAGTGCATTTAGAAAAGTCAAAGTCAATTTTTTTATTCATTTCGATGCTTATGTATATTTGTACATAGATCACATAGAAACGTCTTAAAAACTAAGTTAGGATGTGTGCCTTCGGAACGCGACCACCAATGAGAAGAAGGCACAAGAAACTCATGGGGTTTTTTTTTTCATGTGATCTCACAAAGGTCAATATTACAAATATTTAAAGGTATTATTTGAAATGGAGCAATTGAAGTCACATCCAAAGGTTGAGGTACATTTCGTTGGTTCTATTCCAATATAATTTTAAATATCTTTGGACAGAACGTATGAAAATATTAAAAGATAGCTCCCAACAAAAGGTATTCCCCATTCTGGTGGTTACGGTCACGATATATGGCGCCATTATTGCCTTCTAAGGCTTTTCACATTTTCGTGCGCCCGCCCCGCACACCCCGTGTGGCCCACATTCGGCTCTTTATATTGAAAAGTTAAATAACCTAAACTTGGTATACACTTAAAGGTCTTCGTCCAGTATACCGTACCATTTTTGAAATATAAATCGGACGGGTAATTCTCGCCGTACTTTTTTCGATGTTAGATGACGAGTTTTATCCAATGTAATAAATGTAAGTGCCAAATATGGATGGAACTTTTAGCAAAATATTTTGAAGTGAAAACTTCTTATGGCGCGTTGGGCACTTTTGTGGGTGAGCATTTTCAGCCGTTCTCGCGACAGATTTTGACGCGACAGATTTTGACGCGACAGATGAGATTTTATTTGTGTTAGTCTTTTTGTTTAACTTATACTGCCATCTATTACACAAATTGAGAAACTTAGTTTCTAGAAAGACCGCTATTCGAATGTAGATGGCGCTGATTTAATTTTTTTACTGCCATCTAGCGAATAAAAAATAAACTATATTTGTTTAAGTGAGTGCTAATAGATGGCAGTAGCAGATCGTTTCAAGAAATATTCTATGAGAAATAACAAGTTTATTGTTTTCACTTCTGCCTGCACTCCCGGAGTGCGCTGTATTTTTTTTTTGCCCTACATTTTTTTAAAAGTTATTACTAATAAAAAAATTACAGCTTAAATAGTTAGGTACAGCCGGCAGTTCAAAAATTACTATTATTGGCATGTTTTCTTCATGAGTTAGAAGACTTTAAACTTCAACTAAAGCATGTGCCTAGAATCTTGCTTGTGTTGAAAACATTCTTATAACAGCCGTTTTGGAGCTCTACGGTGGGTCTGCAATTATGCAGCCGACCGTACCAACTTATAGTAAATTTTACTATCATGTTTTTCTTTTATTTTCCTAGCCTGGTATTTTAAAAATTCTCTCTCAATTTTCAACGTTATTTGAATAAATTCAGGGGTGTCACCCGTTATTATTCCATAGTGTATCAATCTGCATTATATTTTTAAAATGTATTTATTTAACGACCTCGACAGGCTGACTATCGTTGAATATTAAACAGCGATTTACAAAATGTTAATCGAGTTTCAGAGTAGGTACCTACAGATATACTGCCACCCTATTATGCAAGTTGGCGAGTTTCGCTCAACTGTCAACGAATTATATTGACATTCACACCACAAAACTCAATAAGAAAACTGTGATGCGAAATTTTTATTAATATCGGATATCGGTAGAGTTGCCCTCAAAAATCTTTAGATTTAGACTAAAAATAGGTAGATGATAAAAAATACACTTATTTCGTTCGTGCGCGGTTATGACAAGATTTAACGTATTAAATTAAACTTTACTCTGTGGTTATAAACAAAAAACTCAAACTGAATTAGAAATTACTTGAATTACTAGACTTCATAAACCACTTGATTTCGTGTCGACGAGAGGATCGTGAGAATTGTAGAGAGATTGGTAAATTATTGAGGCATTAAAAAAATATGATGTTTATTTTAAATAATGTATCTATCTATCTATTTAGGCTCAAGCCTAAATAGATAGATAGATACATTATTTATAATAAACATGGTTAATATGGTTGCGCGAGAAGAGTACCGATTGCAAGAGAAAGCGTGTTCGGTTTGTAAGCTCCTACAGATTGATACCAGCTTATGTTGTGTTACTGGAATTCAATTACGAGTTCTTGAAGCGTATGTTTTTAATTTACCTGGATGAAAAATGAATATGATATCTAGGCGACGAACGTTACTGTTCGTCGCCTAGATATCATATTCATTTTTCATCCAGACTTATTACAACTGTTTCAAACTCATCATCTTCCTGCCCTTATCTTCTGCCCTTCAAACTGTATTTTGCAAATTAAAACTTGGCGGAATCTGTCACTATTATTTTTAAAGAGAATCAGCTCAACTGGTAACCGGGAAGTGGATCAAAATTAAGTTACAAGAGTTCACGATTAACGGTCCCCCTGTCACAAAACGCATTTCTGATTATGAATTAATGATTATTGAATCTCGATTTTCATTACGCATGAACGGCAGGAGCAATTTTGCTAATTCTTTTTTTGTTGAGTTTGTTATTGTTAGGAGAAGGTTCGAAATTTGCGCAGAAAGTTTGCCGCAAGTAATACCGCCGGGTGCAGCTAGTACAGTAGTTCCTTTTGACAGTTCCTTCAAAGGAACTTTAAAATACTCAACAGTAAAGTTTTGTTAGAGATTATAACTTTAGCGAAACAGAAAAAAAATAGTCTTACTTGACTGGACATTGGCAAAATTGTTTACCAAAAGCAAATCAATTTAAAAAAAAAAGTAAAAGTAGGTCGGATACTGTTCAAATATACCTTCGGATTATATTACCAAAAGAAACAAAGACCGTAGTAACAAAACTCGATAAAGTTACGCGACAAATAGAAATCGAGCTGGAAAGGTCACAGGTCAGGGGTGACCTTAATGCTAGCTATCCCAGAGAACGGCTCTACTTCGACTGAACGTAGTTTTTGTTAGGTTGTTTTGGCATTATAGATACAGTGTGTTACAAAAACCTTGATATCTCTCATGAGGCAAACACGGACCTTACTCAAAAAATATGAACTTTTTATTTTTATTTTTCGGAAAGCAGACAGTGAACAATACATAATAAGATACATAAAATAAAGTCTACACACCATTTATGAGCTTTAGCTTTTCAAGATTGGAAGATAAGTTTCTTTTTGTTTTGGAAAATTTATCCAGACTGAGGTATTTACAAAATGTAACATCATTAAGGGCACTCTGCCCTTAGGTATAGTGTTGGCAAATCTTTGAAAAATGCCTTAAATTTTCCCGAACCTTACATTAAAATAATACTTTTATTGTCATGCAATTGTTTTTGTAATATCCTGGGGTCACCTACAAGTACCTAAGAGGAATAACAGGATTTTCTTAACACATTTTATAATACTTTGAGGAAATGAATAATAATTCAAAATACGATATGAAAATATGCCTAATGCTGGTTGACGCACTATAAATAAAATCATAAAAAGTTTTCAGTCTGTCTGACCTAGTGTTCGGAATAAACGGATTATATCGGCAAAGGTTCTCTGAATGGAGTTTCATTCAAAACCGGATCGTTGTATTGGTTAACAAAAAGCTTTGCCAATCTAGGATTTTGAATACAAAATACACTAAAGTAAATGGTGATTGCTTTAACAGATAAATAAATATAGTCTAGTCTAGTTTGTAGTTGAAATTGTAGACGTTATTCAGCTGAGCGATATAAAGCTAAGCTAAAAAAGGGTTTATTGTTAGAATACGGAACCCTAAAAAAGAGAAATAAATAGGTGCAGGCAGGGTGTTAAGAGAAAGTACGTGAAACTAATAGAAAATTCCTACTAGCAATCATATCCTTTTTATTGAACCAGGGTGATCACCTAGGTGATAAGAGAAGCAGTAAAATAAAGTGACGATCCAGTTGGCACAATGGTCACCATGCCGGACTGCCAATCACAGGGTTGCGGGTTCGATTCCCGCCTCAGACAAGTATTTCTGCTTAGATATTTGTCTGTGGTTTGGCTGTTTCTATGCATTATAAGTATATATTTACAAAAGACAAGTATACAATAAGCAGTATATCTGTTGTCAAGCACCCATAACACAAATCTAGGTACTTGGCTTGGGGCTAGATGGTGATGTGTGTAATTTCCTGCAATACATATACTTAAAATATCTCCTTGAAATGATAGGTCAGCGTTTGGCTTCTATCACCCCGCCTGATGCGTTCTAAGATGTAGCCTGCTTTCCTAGATACCTATTCACTCGCGACTTGAAGACAACCAAATTGTACACGTCAGAAAAGACTGACAAACAACGGATTCCATTCCCTTAAAACCCTTTTATAACCCTGGTACAAATAGAGCACCGTAGCTACGTATGTTGGTTAATCAAAAACTTTGTCCTCAACAAAATATTTAGTAACATGCTAATAAAGTCTACCTTTTAGGAAAGTTTTGTCATTAAATGGTTTCACCATTCGACAGGAGAACTTTCAAACGTGAATTTTATTTTTATTTTATTTTATTAATAATTCACACAGCAGATTACAATCACAGTAAGTAGTGAGGTATACAATTGCATAACAGGTTATGATCTAGACTGTAATCCTAAATGCGAATATGAAAGCTTGTTATAATATGTTACAGTAATAATAATTTGAGCAGATAAACATTAGGTAACTTACAAAACAATAATAAGTAGTATAATAAGACATTATTTTATAAGGTGACACAGACACCTTTTGAATCGGGCATAGTTGCCGTCGAATACATCTATAGAGTATGCAGCTGCCGTAGTGATATCTAGATGGGGATACTTATTGGAGACAAGTTCGTTATAAAGTCGACACATTCTTGTTAGGGGATTGTAAAAGGAAGTGTTATTTTTGTATATTTTCAAAACAAACGTTTGGGGGTCACGTGTTCTGTAATATATATTGACTAGCTGTTGCCCGCGACTTCGTTCGCGATGTGGTTTTGGTTTATATAGAATGCCTAGCATTTTCCCGCATAGATACTATTTAACGTTCGGTGTAAGCTGAGGGTGTAAGTTATAATAACAAAATAGATACATTGTTTTTAAGCTATATTTTTTGATTGATTTGGCAAAGGCACTTATGTAGGTAAGTAATATTAATATTTATTTATTTCACTCAAATAGACATAATACACAACAATATAAGCTAAAACTAAGTCCAATTCATATTCGCACAAAACTTTCAACATTCTTTGTCTTCCTAATCATCTCATCTTTGGTTTTTTGTAAATTAAAGTAAAAAAGAATTATTAACTACCGTTGTCCCTCTATCCATATTTATAAACACCAACATCATGCAAATAATAATCTATTTTGGTGCAAATAAAATTTTGTTTTTTATTTCAAATATTATTAATGATTAAATATGAAAGGCGATTGGACAGAGCAGATACTTATACATAAAATAACGTCCTTACCTATTGATAGCGGACATTACGTTGAACAAAAAATGCTTTCACACTAAACATCTAAAACGTTTAGGAAACGGGGTATTTGAAGGAACGTGATGTCCTATGATTTTACAAAAGTGCACGACGCTCTTAGAGACCTATACCTATCGATAGAGGACATCGAAGAAAACAAATAATGCCTTCACACCAAACTTCTAAAGCGTATTTGATACAGGGTTTTTGAAGAAACGTGATGTTCCATGATTTTCCAAAAGTGCGCGGTGACTTTATGTCAATAATAATTGTGTAAAATTACGGTATGCCTAGGGTTATTTTATTATGCTAAAACGTTTATGCCAAACTACAAAAGGACATTTTGTTTATGCCAAAAGTGTGGTTCCCATCTAAAACCTCTAAGCCAACCTCCAACTACTAAAGCGTCTGGGAAATGGAATATTTAAAGAAAAATGATGTCCTATGATTTTTCAAAAGTGTGCGGTTCACTTTGAGACCCGTACCCACCTAAATGAACAAAAAATGCCCTCATACAAAACCTATAAAGCGTAAGGGCATTATTTATCCATCGGGTCTAAAATCACAGCGCAAAAAACATAACACTGCCACGCTCTCATCCTGAATGTCCAGACCCTTTTTGCAATTTTCTAAATTCTAGACCAAATTGCCCAGATTTTCTTTATTAGGTAGCTACGTAATTTTGGGGAAAACAAAATAAAAAAGTAGCTGTGACATACGGTAGACAGACAGACATGACGAATCTATAAGGGTTCCGTTTTTTGCCATTTGGCTACGGAACCCTAAAAATTGATTTTTACAAACATACCTTATCTATTATTCACTTCAAAAACTTCAAAAAAGGAGGAGGTTCTCAATTCGTCGCGTATATTTTTTTATGTATTTTCGCCGATTACTTACTCGAAAACGCTTGAACCGATTTGGAAAATTCTTTTTAGGGTTTCGTACCTCAAAAGGTAACAAAGGAACCCTTATAATATCACTTTCTTGTCTGTCTGTCTGTCTGTCCGTGTGTCACCACCAATTATCTCAGGAACGGTTGGACTTAGCAAGTTGAAATTACTGAAGTCTATGGTCCCTATTAGGTGTATAAAAATCAAGGTGTATAAAAACTAATGTACGGAACCCTCGGCGCGCGAGTACGACTCGCACTTGGCCGGTTTTTTTATTTTGTGTTATTTTCTAAGGTGTCCGCGACTTAAATAAATTAGTTGAGCGCGATATAAGTGTAACATCGAGGAGGTCTTTGGTAAAGGACCTCTTTGTACTAACCTCATTTTAAGTTTCACGTAGGTAATAGATATATGCAAACTATTTGGTTTTATGACAACTGTCATCTTGAGCGGAAGCATGTACCTGTACGCCTAGTATGACTTGTTGAAGCACTCGAAAATAAGGAACCCTTATAAGGTCACTCTCTTGTCCGTCTGTCTGTCGGTGTGTCACTACCGATATTCTCAGAGACGGGTGGATCTAGTAAGTTGATTTTTAGGAAGTTTCATAGTAAATACTCAATATAGTATGTTTGATCGAATACGTAAAAAAGTAGTGCTAAGCGTACTGTTCCTTTTTGACGTTTGATTACGTTTTACACGGAAAAATATTTGGATTTCCCATTTTTTTAATGTTTTTTTATCAAATATCATAATTATTGTATTAAAGTTAATTTGAAAAATACCCTAAATGTTAATCTGGTATTTTCTAAACATATTGGTGTGGACCTCGTTGAAATCTGTTCTCTAGTTTATGAGATTACCTGTTTCAAACAAACAGACAAACAGACAAACAGACAAACAGACAAACAGACAAACAGACAAACAGACAAACAGACAAACAGACAAACAAAAATTCTAAAAACTACCCTATCGTGTTCAGCTAACGATTCTAAGACGACCTGTGTATTTTTTTTCTGGATATTTTACAATTACAGATTTTTTTATGTCTACAGATTTATTATATGTATAGATGTTAAGGCAGTAAAGTAGATTGGGACAGTCTATTGATGAATGTAATATCTTATGTAAGTAAAGAAGATCTGTACGTTGCCTACGAGTAGATAAAGAAGTGATTTTATTGTGTGAAATCTGACTTGGTGAAGATTAAAGAGAAACTCGTTCATGATCTGGATTGGTCTGCTTGGAATTGGTCTACGTGAAAAACTACAGTAAACCAAACATAATATACAGGGTTATTGGTAATAAAGACTGTTAACTAATTTGAATATTAGCTCTCGAAGCTTCGATACGTCAATTAGTTTCCGATTTATAGAAGTAAACGTGCGACGCGGACTCATACTCAATGCGTTTCTAAGCGGAGCGGTGTAAATTGACGTCACATGATGCGGTCACATATATAATATACACATTTGTTGCGTACCGCGCCTACTTGGTTGTTTGCGCAGCAGGTGGCGGATTTTGATGAGGTCCTTAAGGGAACTGTAGAAACGGTCCTAAATGTTTATCTGACCGAGGCTCAGTGGAGCCAAGCGTCTCTGCCTGTTAGACATGGTGGTTTGGGCATAAGAAGAATGCGCGATGTGGGTCTGCCTGCTTTCCTGGCGTCGGCTAATGGAGTCGTTGATCTTGTCACCAACATTTTGTCTTTAGATGGTGATAGGGTGACGATTCCGTTTGCCGCGAACGTTTGCGAGGAATGGAAGGCTTTAAACCCGAGTGTCGACCTTCCGGGGGTCTTACATTCACAGCGACTATGGGATGACGTGGGGGCCAAAAGAGCGTATGATGAGCTCATGAGCGCTGCGTCGGTTGTGGATGTGGCGAGGTTAGCCGTCGCCATACAGAGAGGTAACGCAGCCAGTATTCTCGGCTCCTTTGCACCGGGTGCGGTCAAGGGCGGTTTATTTGAATGACGATTAATTTGTATTTTAAATTATGATTTTATATTAATTTATTTTAACTTTGTATATACACAGGGTTATTGGATAATTTCTAAAAGTCGTAGATCAAAAGTTGTTTGTTACGGTGCACAGAAGTAGCCCCCAACGGCTTGCTAGTATAATTACCAATAACTGTGTATACATAAAAGAGAAAAAGATTCATCAAAAATTCTCTCAAACTATAGAGCTACGAATCTGAAACTTCGCAAATGGGTCTTACTTTTAAGACGTAGGCGCGCACTAAACTTTATAGTGACCAATTCATTGGTCATTTGCGGGACACTCTTTACGCTTAAAAGTTCATTTATTTCTAATGTAGTTACCTACATATATGTATACCTACAAAACCAAAATAAAACGCAAGTGACCGTACTCATTGTTCCAACTTCATAGGTGCTTTAACTAAAGGTGCTTTCCACCTGACTATCACGAGACGCACGTGCTCAAGTGGAAACGCACCTTTCCCTGACCTTTCCGAGCGATTATGGACCCTATTCTGTTTACGATTGGACTATTATAGTGTAGTGAAGGTGTATTTTTAACTTGCCATCATTTGCAGGTTCTGTTTTGTTTTACAAGTTAGAAAGGTGTTTGTGTTATAATACTCGTACATAGTGATATTAAAATGCATAGTATACTTATTACGACCTAGTTGGCACAATGGTCACCATGCTGGACTGCCAAACACAGGGTTGCGGGTTCGATTTCCGCCTCAGACAAGTATTTATGCTTAGATATTTGTCTGGAGTCTGGTTGTTTCTATGTATTATAAGTATAAATTTACAAAAGAAAAAGTATCTAAGTATATCCATTGTCTAGCACCCATAACACAAGTCTAGTTACTTAGCTTTGGGCTAGATGGTGAGGTGTGGAATGTCCTGTAATATTTATTATTTAATTATTATTTATTACAGTAAAATGAAATTTCAAATGAAACTTTTCTGTGATCAGTTGTGGTTATCTATAAGAAGTTGGCAACATTGCTCCCTTAGTCATATGCAGACTTGTGACGAGGACTGCAGTGAACATTTTTTTAAATTTAATAATTAGGTCAGCGTTATACCACTATCTAGAATTAGAACATACGCTCGTAACTTAAAGACTTAATAAAAAATTATAAATAACGAAATTATTCCGTTTTCAATTAAGGTAGGTGGCCCTTATTACAAGGTAACTTATAAAGCAATAACTGAAAATATAAATTTCGGCTAAATTGGCAACACTTTTGTTGGATGAATTGAGGTTTTCTGTGGGATGAAATTGTATGGTATTAATTGTGCTAGGACTAAGTCGTGTTATCTAGTCTTCGTCTGTGATATGATAACACAGCATAGTGCAAGCAATCAGACCACCTTGGCCTCCGCGCCGGTTCATTCAATTACTTTGTCAAAGCTGGCTTTGTTGATACGTTATTCATAATGGGAGCTAGTACGATCGCACTAGAGCCGTCGGACTATGGGTTCGCACGTTTATGTCAAGGTCATATTTGTATTAATTTCTTCGGTATTCCCTCTAACTTATTGTTCCGCTTAAGTTAGTGACGAAATCTGACTGTGGAGTTCTTTGTGTCAGTCAAAACACATCACTTCCAACAGCATCTGTAATAGTTTTTGCTTCGAATAAAGTTCGAAAATGGTCGATTAGCAATCGGCCGACTATTTAGTTAAAGATAGATAGATAAACACTTTATTTGTACAACACACAAAACATTAAAAATAACAAATATGACGAGAAAGCTTATTAACTACGAAATTGTACAAACAGGCGACCTTATCGCTTAAAGCGTTAAGCCTGTTTTCATCCCTTAGATGACTGAACAGATTGCCGATGACGTGGCCAATACTAATAAATCGATCACAGGAAGTGTCCTTACCCTAACAGGAAAGGGAACATCAAACGAATGGATGAATTTTTGAATGAATGAATGAATGAACGGAATTACGGAACAAGAAAGGTTTTGAAGCTCTCGTTTCGAAAGAGAAAATATCTCCGTGCTCTATCGCGAAACGTTATCAAGAGATTTAAATTGTTACACAATCTATGAGAAAAGTTAAGAGAAAAAAAACTACGATTTATTCAAGCCCATTATCACATAACTACGTAGTCCAACCAATTTCGTCTGATCGAAGAGATTTAAGATTAGTATAGAGTTTTCAAACTTAACAATTCGCTTTGAATTGTGACAATGCTTTAGTTAATAAGCTTTTTATTTTATGTTAATTTGTAATGTTTCTTGTACAAATAAAGTGTTTATATATATCTAATACGATCCAGTTGGCACAATGGTTACCATGCCGGACTGCCAAACACAGGGTTGCGGGTTCCATTGTCGCCACAGACAAGTATTTATGCTTAGATATTTGTCTGTGGTCTGGTTGTTTCTATGTATTATAAGTATATATTTACAAAAGAAAAGTATATAAGTAGTATATTCGTTGTCTAGCACCCATAACACAAGTCTAGTTACTTAGCTTGGGGCTAGATGGCGATGTGTGGAATGTCCTGCAATATTTATTATTAATTATAATATTTATTTATTTAATAAGACGGGACCCAAGGTTTGCTAACAGTTTTAGATGTGTTTTTGCCGGTATCGTGAAAAAATATGGCATGTTGTGTTTTGTGTGTTAAACTTGTTATTAAAGATTCATTGAACATGTGTAGAAAAGATAAAATTCAAGTGATAAAAAATTAATTTGTGTAATAAATTACATTAAAGTGTAATAAATTACACAAATTAATCAGAGAATGAATTGTCGTTACCAAGAATGACGAAGAGAAAAAGACCCATTTGAAATATTTTCAAGCCATTTTGGGCTGGAATTTGATTTAAATAAAGTATTTATTTTTTATTTGATTTATTTGACTGGCTTTGTGCACAAGTTTTACGAAGCCGTAAATAGAAAAGTCTAGATGTTCTTTCTATTTATCTGTAATTTAAATATTTTTGTTCTTAGTCGATTATATACCATCCATCTTGCCGTCTCGCTTCATCTGTATAAGTTAGAATGAGACGGTAGATCACGTTAACTAAGCGCTTTGGGACCGTCAAGTAGGGGAGCGGTTGTAAGGAGTTTATCTTGCCTTATGAGCTCTATCATCTATTCACTAGCTATGACGTTCAGTACATTGTTGTGCGTATTTCTGCTTTTCATATATGTTACTAGCTGCGTTACGCAGTTTCACCTTCGTAAGTCCCGGTCTTGTGGAAATATTGGAAAAAAGCCCGTGTGTTATTCCGAGACTTTAGCTATCTACATACTAAGTTTTATCGCTACCTGTTATGGAGTTTTTACGTGAAAAGGTAACAAATATGCAAACTTTCTCATTAATAATATTGTAAGTAGTAATACTTTTTAGCCCATGTTTCGGCATTATTGGCAACGCACATAAGAAAAATCATACAATTGAGAAATTAGGTGAACAAAGTCAAGAGTACAAGCTAGTTAGTTCAATATTTCAAAGATTTATGAAACAAACAGGCTCATACACAACTTCGGACCTCCTTTGTGTACAAATTGGCGGGAAGCCGACCCATTTGTCAGTGTCAATGTCAAGTGTCGTCGCTTTCCTTTCATTTGTGACGTTTCTAACGCGGGAAAATTGCTTCTCTTTATGTTCTCTTTATTCTATCGACTGACCGATGCCTTGTCATGCTTACACTTGGAAATTATTTGAAGAAAATAAAGGTGCTTTTATAATAATAACGTTATCTTGTGTAAAAGTTAGTGAACATTCCAAGTTTGGATTTCAAACACATTTCAAAGAAGATTTGCTCTATCGGATTAACTTAATTCAAAATGACACAAAAACAAGCAACTGTCTATCGAAGTGAATTAATAGCATATCCACTAACTAAGTCTTTGTTCAGCTTAATCAGGTTTGTACAAGTTTGTCATGAAGTTACCATTTTGTTGCAGATCAGAGGCCACGACTTCCGAACAATCTAGGAACTCTGCGATGGAAACTTGACTCGGCACAATGACTAACGTTAAATTAAAACTAATGTTCTTTCTTCTAAACGCCCTGTTGACGGCAGATGTCGTACATTCTAGACCCTACTCAGATCTGAACACGACAGATATAGTCATAAAATATCCTTCGAATAACACTTTCAATCTCCCAGTAGATTCGAATTCTGATACTCTTAAAGTAGCAAATGAAAACGAGAACGACGGACATGATGACGAAACTCCTGAACAGACAAACGTCAGTTCTAACACAAATATGGAGGCCATCATGAACGCGGAGCAAGACAGAGACAAAATGATATCAGTAAACCGAATGAGGAAACCTCAACCAGTTCCAGAACCACCAAAAGACGGTGTACAAGCCGCAGAAAAACAAACAAACATATCAACTTCTCTGCTAGAAGATATAATGGATTCAGAAACGGATAGAGAAGAAACTATAACAGATATACTTTTTAAGCCTGAATCTGAATTTGTTGAACTTCCTAAATTTGAGTTTTTAATAGCAGCTAAGATAAATGAAACTGACTTTAGTAATAGAAGTATAGAAAATAATGTAAAAGATAGGAATGGAAGTGATATATTGAAGAAAGTGGACTACGTGGAGCTGGTAGAAGTAGGAAAACCAATGGAGGCGGACAATAACAGTGCTTACATTGCAAATATCACGGGACACGAAGTCGATGACGACTTGGCGCCAGATACAAGTGAGTATTTTTGTGTGTTTAATCATAACTTATGTCATTTTAAACATGTAGATAAAGAGGCTTTAAAATTATGAAATGTCTTTTCAAAGGGGTGTATGTTAAAATGTATAAACTCAAAATACATAACGTTATAATTCATAAAGTTAAAATACCGAAAATCAAAATATACACGGTGTAACAAGGGGGGTGGATCATCGGTTGTTGGGGGGAAGGGGACCTCAGTACCTATCGATTTAACCCCCATGTATGTTCTGCAATATTCACTGGTTCAAAAGTTATTTGGGTTTTAGTGAAATTTTAGTCAAAATCAGATTTCACCCTACGAAGTTCAGGGTGAAATCTGATTTTGACTAAAATTTCACTAAAACCCGATAGGTACTGAGGTCCCCCACCCCCCAGCAACCGATGATCCACCCCCCTTGTTACACAGTGTATAATGATCAAAATACATAAAATCGAAATAAATAAAATTTGTTTCAAATAATATACGAAATACATAATGACAAAACGTATAAATTTAAAATACATTAATTCAAATAACATAATATATCTAAACAAATAAAGATTTAAATGAATAATTGACTTTACTTATAAAAAACCCTACGAACGAAGCAAACTATTACAGCAAAAAGTTCAAAATATCTATAGTACCTATGTTCAAAATGTTAACATTTATTACACACTAGCTGTTGCCCGCGACTTCGTTCGCGATGTGGTTTTGGTTTATATAGAATGCCTATTTTCCCGCATAGATACTATTTAAAGTTCGGTGTAAGTTATAATAACAAAATAGATATATTGTTTTTAAGCTATATTTTTTGATTGATTTGGCAAAGGCACTTATGTAGGTAAGTAATATTTATATTTATTTATTTCACTCAAATAGAACATAATACACAACAATATAATAAGCTAAATCTAAGTTCAATTCATATTCGCACAAAACTTTCAACATCTTTGTCTTCCTCATCATCTCATCTTTGGTTTTCTTGTAAATGAAAGTAAAAAAGAATTATTAACTAACCGTTGTCCCTCTATCCATATTTTTGTATTCATAATAAGGTAGGTTATAGTATTTATAAACACCAACATCATGCAAAAATAATCTATTTTGGTGCAAATAAATTTTTGTTTTTTATTTTCAAATAATATTAATGATTAAATATGAAAGGCCAATTGGACAGAACAGATACTTATACATAAAATAACGTCCTTACCTATTGATAGCGGGCATTACGTTGAACAAAAAATGCTTTCACACCAAACATCTAAAACGTCTCGGAAACGGGGTATTTGAAGGAACGTGATGTCCTATGATTTTACAAAAGTGCACGATGCCCTTAGAGACCTATACCTATCGATAGAGGACATCGAAGAAAACAAATAAGGCCTTCACACCAAACTTCTAAAGGATACAGGGTTTTTGAAGAAACGTGATGTTCCATGATTTTCCAAAAGTGCGCGGTGACTTTATGCCAATAATAATTGTGTAAAATTACGGTATGCCTAGGGTTATTTTATTATGCTAAAACGTTTATGCCAAACTACAAAAGGACATTTTGTTTATGCCAAAAGTGTGGTTTCCATCTAAAACCTCTAAGCCAACCTCCAACTACTAAAGCGTCTGGGAAATGGAATATTTAAAGAAAAATGATGTCCTATAATTTTTTATTAGTGTGCGGTTCACTTTGAGACCCATACCCACCTAAATGAACAAAAAATGCCCTCATACAAAACCTGTAAAGCGTAAGGGCATTATTTATCCATCGGGTCTAAAATCACAGCGCAAAAAACATAACACTGCCACGCTCCCATACTGAATGTCCGGACCCTTTTTGCAATTTTCTGAATTCTAGACCAAAGGCTACGTAATTTTGGGGAAAACAAAATAAAAAAATAGCTGTGACATACGGCAGACAGACAGACATGACGAATCTATAAGGGTTCCGTTTTTTGCCATTTGGCTACGGAACCCTAAAAATTGATTTTTACAAACATACCTTATCTATTATTCACTTCAAAAACTTCAAAAAAGCAGGAGGTTCTCAATTCGCCGCGTATATTTTTTATGTATAATTTTCGCCGATTACTTACTCGAAAACGCTTGAACCGATTTGGAAAATTCTTTTTAGGGTTTCGTACCTCAAAAGGTAACAAAGAAACCCTTATAATATCACTTTCTTGTCTGTCTGTCTGTCTGTCCGTGTGTCACCACCGATTATCTCAGGAACGGTTGGACTTAGCAAGTTGAAACTACTGAAGTCTATGGTCCCTATTACGTGTATAAAAATCAAGGTGTATAAAAACTAATGTACGGAACCTTCGGCGCGCGAGTACGACTCGCACTTGGCCGGTTTTTTTTATTTTGTTTTTATTTTCTAAGGTGTCCGCGACTTGAACTCATAATTCAAACTATTTAAATAAATTAGTTGAGCGCGATATAAGTGTAACATCGAGGAGGTCTTCGCTATAGGAGATCCGTAATTTTATGTAGTAGTACCTCTTTGTACTAACCTCATTTTCAGTTTCACGTAGGTAGTAGATATATGCAAACTATTTGGTTTTATGACAACTGTCATCTTGAGCGGAGGCATGTACCTGTACGCCTAGTATGACTTGTTGAAGCACTCGAAAATAAGGAACCCTTATAAGGTCACTCTCTTGTCTGTCTGTCTGTCAGTGTGTCACTACCGATATTCTCAGAGACGGGTGGATCTAGTAAGTTGATTTTTAGGAAGTTTCATAGTAAATACTCAATATAGTATGTTTGATCGAATACGTAAAAAAGTAGTGCTAGGCGTACTGTTCCTTTTTGACGTTTGATTACGTTTTACACGGAAAAATATTTCGATTTCACATTTTTTAAATGTTTTTTTATCAAATATCATAATTATTGTATTAAAGTTAAATTGAAAAATACCCTAAATGTTAATCTGGTATTTTCTGAACATATTGGTGTGGACCTCGTTGAAATCTGTTCTCTAGTTTATGAGATTACCTGGTTCAAACAAACAGACAAACAGACAAACAGACAAACAAAAATTCTAAAAACTACCCTATCGTGTTCAGCTAACGATTCTAAGACGACCTGTGTATTTTTTTTCTGGATATTTTACAATTACAGATTTTTTTATGTCTACAGATTTATTATATGTAGAGATAATATGTTCAATATATCTACGTAAAAATGCCCATAATATATAAAATACACGTTGCCCTAATCAAGTAAAATAGGTAGAATTCGGTACTAGCACTCGCCGGTCGCTGTCGCGGTAGCGGCCGTTTACCGGCGGGCGGTAGTTTACAAGGTTATGGAGGGCGTAATTTATAAAAAAAAATTAAACCGCAGGTGAATTAATTGAAGTAAAATTAACCCTCAGAACTGCCAGTACCGAATTCTTCCTACGTATTTAATTTGGTTAGGGCACTGCGTATTTTTTGGAAAAAAGAATGACTGGTACTTAGGTACCTACTTAATAAATACTCGATATTTACTTTGTACTTCGGTGTTTGGAATTTTCTTATTTTAATAAACAAATTATGTACTTACCAATTTCTGGTTTTTGTTTACATGAACCTACAGCTTATATATTCTGATAGTTATACATTTTAAAGTTAGGCTTGTTGATTATTATGTGTTATATGCATTATAATTTTTTATTATTATATATTTAGAACTTTATGAATTTACAGTTTATGAATTTAAAACTTATGCTATTTAACTTTAAGTATTTTGAATAAATATAATAAATATAAATATAAATATTTCAGGACATATTACACATCGCCATCGAGCCCCAAGCTAAGCAACTTAATGCTTGTGTTATGGGTGCCAGATAACGGATAAACTACTTATATACTTTTTTTTTTTGTAAATATATACATATTATACATATAGGAAACACCCAGAACCAGAAACAAGAATTTATGGTCAGCATAAATACTTGTTCCCGGCGGGAATCGAACCCGCAACCTTCTGCGTCGCAGTCGGGTGTTCGCCCGACGCGCCACAGAGGTCGTCAGAGGTCGAGGGAATCATTATGTACTTTGATTTTCGGTATATTAACTTTATGAATTATAACGTTATGTATTTTGAGTTTATACATAACATACACCCATGTGGAACAATACTCGCAGTTTACCAAATTACACAGGCAAATTGGTACGAATTAACACATTTTCCGTGTTGTCACTCGTAAAGGTACATAAATTGCGTTTATGTGACTAAAAATGTAGCGAAAACACTCATTGAATATTCGTACAGTTTCAACGGGCTGCTCGACAAGGATATTAATGGAAGTGGTAAAAAATAGATGTGCATTTTGTATTAATGACATACTGCATGGGGGTTGTTTTTGGTGAATTGTTTAATTAGTGAGAATGCTTGTGCCCTCTTTCTTGTAGGATACGGCCCGCTCCATGCCAGTAGCCGGAAAAAACAAACTCAAAGTGCTTAGTTTATTTTGGTGGTTTAAAAGATAAACTCAGAACATAAAAAATGTCGTGTGTTTACACGAATTTAATATCTCTTTATTAATTTTACAATCTAATCGCTTTTCTTTGTTTATAATAATTATAAACATGGCTTATTCGTTTCGAAGATTACAGACATCCAAACATTCATTCCAACTTGCGAATTCTACTTCTTTATAATATTATTTCAGAGATATGTTTGCTCTGCCATAAAATGAAAAGTTAAAAACTATTACAAAATTTACAAAACCAAGCAATATATTAATTGAAAATATTGTAAAAAAAATGCTTTTTATATTATTCATTTTATTAAATCCTAAAAGATAAGGTTCACGAAGATTTACCATTTTGTTTATTAAAATTAATTCAAGAAGAACCCTTGAACTGGTCATTTTATACAGTTTTACGGCGAAACGACGCTTTTAGAGATTCTTTCATATTTTACTTGAAGCGGCTGGAATTGGGGATGAAAGTGAACAAGGGAAACATTTTATGAAGGTACTTGTTGAAAGTGCTTAAATTAAAAGAAAAATAAATAAAGCACTTATTCATTTGGTTGTTTACTTTGTAAATATGATGTAGGTAGGTAGACAGAAGTATTAAAATGCGTTCTTTCTAAAATGTGAATGAAATTACGACGATGTGTCCACCAGTTACAAATAAAATTATTCAAATAATGTGAAAAGGGTCCCCTCTGAGTTATTTTAAGGGAACACCACATCTACATGATAGGATTATACACATGAATATTTTTTTGATAAAAACGACTGATTTTCAGTTAAGCTTATTTCCCATACGATGGTCTACGCCCAATCCTGCATCGGTACTTAAACGGTACACGTGATTCTGTATGAAACGGTAAAAACACCGATTCGTTAACATTTCTTATATGTTCCGGTGTTATGGGTCAAGACTTGGATTATAAAATATTATTGTTAGGTTTTTTATTCTTATCGAAAACATATCAAAATGCTAAAGTAAATATTTCATACACCACGAACTACAACTATTTGTGTTGCTACATTGCGGGCTAAAATTATCATAATTGTATTATTTTGGCAGTACTCTAAAGTAAATTCGTTAACAATGTAACTTAAGTTTTAAAGTAGCACTCTGGCTGGAGTCTGTAGATTAGGCAGTCTATAGAATAATCTAAACAATACGGAGCAACTCCGGTATGTGACTTTTCAAACTCCTGGCTTTTCGAAACATTGGAAAATCAATGGAATAATAAATTCCGATCACGTGTGTCGAAATTTTTCCGTATTGTCATCGACGGTGCGTGTGTTTGTACCACGTTGGGCGCCATATCTAGCATTCCCTACGTTATTCGTATTTTGTGCCACGTTGGGCGCCAAATTTAAAGTTAACCACGTATTCGCTCAGTGAATGTTCGGGAAACATTTAATTTTCACTTCATTGTTATGATTTAATTTAACAAATCGTACGTGTGATCAAAACAGATATCAAAGTATACTTTTACTGCCTGTCTAAAATGGTATTTAGTATTTACATTTGTAAAAATTAACATGGGTAACATACAATTAAGTAAATGTAAAAATTTTAGTAAAATATGAATCCAAATTTTAGGTCTCAATCGGGAACTCAAAATACTGTTAATAAAAATGGAATTCATAAATTATTTTTGTCTAAATAATTACTTACACTGTAAAACTAATCGTTGATCTGTCTGACCCCATATTTTACAAAGTTACTCCCTATGATATTGTTTAGGGATGATAAAAAGGATTTGATCTAATTATGTTTGTCCATGTTTTCATTTCTAATTTATTATAAGTACTATATTTATTCAAACTTGAAACAATACAATAACAACTTGATACAAAAGAGATTTAGATATAATTGAAATCACTTTGGAAACTACCCACATTATGAACGCATAAGAGCTCAAAACTGTTGTTAATTTAATAGTTTGGAAAGCGATTAGTCCGCTTTGATTGTGTTCAACCACTTGGAATAGAACTCATCGATTTACGACTAAATAATGCATTGTTAATCCTTTATTAGTAACTTAAAATTAATACTCAGGAATGTAATCTATTGATTAACTAATCTATATTTGAAGCTGTTGCTGATATCTTATTAGGGAAAGGAACGAACTGTTGGGCTGTTGGGCTTCCATAACCTATTTCTATCTATCACGGTCGTAAGGTAGCTCATAGGAATCAATTGTAGAGGGTATGCCCTGGTATGGCAATCAAAAGAAATTATAGAGATCGTCTTTAAACTCTGAGCTTTGAACAAATTAGACTTAATTTATATCGATTATATCAAAATATGACGTTAAACACCATTCATTCAGTCAGTAGGGAATAAATATTTTGAATGTAGCGAGTACCGTATGTAACTAATCCAACTTATTTAGGTTTATTGCATTAACATGAGAACTCTTTGGTTAGAAACGTTTCCCGTACTTCAATCTGGCTGCTCTCATGACCTTTTAAATTTATCTTGCATCATGTATATTTTGATTATGTAGGATCCTGCAGGATTGCAATTCTATAATGGTGCTATGGATAAGAGACACACACTGAAGTTAAATAAGAATCTTGTCGTTGTGTAGATCCTAGGTGGCTCTAAAGCCGACTGGTATATCCTGGCATATGACCTCTCGCAGTCCTGTCTATGTTCGCAGGGTTTACGGATGTACAGACGCTGTTCCTTGCCTGCTTCGGGACCCTACTGCCGCTTCTGGCGGTGCTCTTCGCAACGCTGTTCATCAGGTATGATCAAATAACAAGTTGGCCAATAATAAGTTATATAAGTAACTTATTTACACAATTAAATACGTCAGACTTATTTTTAATAGAAAATTATACAAGTTATGAGAAACTTTTCCAATTATTTTCATAACATACCTCCACCGTTTGATGTATCAAATATTATGAAACTTAATACAAATTGAGTTCTCAAACTTTCGCCCGAAATTAAAACCGTTTTGTTGGTAAAGTTTACGAAACATTCGCCTTATTTGACCCGGAAATATGATATGAAATGTTAATAAACACTAACGAGCAATTAATTTAGATCTAATTTTCAACTGTTTTTCAGTCCCTAATTTATCTTTTCGATGTTCATTCGGTATAGCGTTTAATTTTGTTAACCTTTAAGTAAATAGTATAAATTGCTAAAAAAAGTTTTTGCGGGACTTTTTGTAGGATAATTGCGATATTCGCGATTGCGAATTGCGATCGATAGCATAGTGGTTTCTAGAAGTTTTCAGATTGTTTCCAATCCCTACGAAATATTTCACAAAGATACGCAATTTAAGTACACGAAATCGTTCTTAGAGGTTTAACTTTCATTTATAGGATTCTGTCATAGTGGTTTTCGGGCATATTGGGAAGAATTCTTTTTGATTTTCAGGCGTATCGGAAATTAGGTATTTTAAGATTCGGTTCTATTACCACATAATCATTAAAACTGCTCGCAAGTGTAGTAGGAATGTATACCTACAAGGACGTTTCTTTGGTCCAGCGGTTATTAAATATTTTAGGGGTGGGTCAGGGGGTAGGCATATTTGCAGAGTTCATACAAAACTTATGCCTTTGGGCGGATAGTTTAGGAAAACTTTAATTGCTTTTATGGTTAAACTACAATCCTCAAAGCAAAATTTATTATAAAACAAACCAGAATATAATAATCGTTGGATATTAAAAAAGTTTTCCTTTTTTGATTGAACTTTGTCCGCCATCTTTGATTGGTGTCAATAATAATATAGTTTCAACAAAATAACGTCCAATTTCATCTAAATTGGTTTCCCGCCAAAAGGTGTATTGTTCGCGGGATAAGCGGCGGAAGTGGACCCGGCTTCCGGTCATGTTGGAGACTAGCCAAGATGGCTTTATTTTAAAACGACTTGTCGGTGATTCGGAATGTTTTACAATTGAAATATCTACACAAACAAAGCTATTCGTTTTTAGTCCACTAGATTTTAGGTTATATTCTTGTTTGGCAATGTTGAGTGCATCCACAAATTAGATTAAATAGAAATCAGGAATTGTTTTTATTCTCGTAGCGGACGTATTTAATACGTACCTTAGTGCTGATCAAACTTTCTGGTCAAATTAGTTTGTCCAAAGGGATGGATCTACAGAGCAGAGGGCTGGTCTACCTCTAAAAAGCACAAGCATACACGTAGCGGAGATGAAAATGCTAAGCTGGGCGTAAAGTGTAACTGGACTCGATAAAGTTAGAAACGAGTATAATATCGGGTGTTCGTTCCAAGTAGCTCAGGCTAACTCTTAGGATGACTTAGACTCCGGTAATACGGCTTGTTGCTAGTTAGGTGTGTTCTTAATACAAGACAAGACTCCGGGGAAGAGAAAGATCAATGTGCCGCCAATGTAGCTCGAGATATTAAGACTAGAAAGACCTGGCACAAACGTACAAGGAACACTGTTATCATCAGAGGATTAAGACGCACTTGCACTTATACAAGTAAATTATTTAATAAAAAAATAAATTAAAATTTAAAAAACCGACTTCAAAAAACCTGAAAACAAAAACTAAAAAAAACTTGAAAAAAAATCCTGGTAACAAAAACTAAAAAAAACCTGAAAAAGAAACCTGAAAACAAAAACTAGAAAAAGACTGAAAAAAAAAAACTAAAAAGTGAAAAATAATCCATTTCGGGTCACTAAAACAGCAGATAACATAAACATACTTGGAAGTCGGACTGGGTTAGATTGAATGTTGAGGGGTATTATAGGAAACATGGTGTCACCCAGTCCGACTTCCAAGTATGTTTATGTTATCTGCTGTTTTAGTGACCCGAAATGGATTATTTTTCACTTTTTAGTTTTTTTTTTTTCAGTCTTTTTCTAGTTTTTGTTTTCAGGTTTCTTTTTCAGGTTTTTTTTAGTTTTTGTTACCAGGATTTTTTTTCAAGTTTTTTTTAGTTTTTGTTTTCAGGTTTTTTGAAGTCGGTTTTTTAAATTTTAATTTATTTTTTTATTTAACCATTTTTAGTGCCGCTGACACTGAAAATTCTACTCCATGAGGCGAAAGCGACTATTTCTTAAAATTGCAACCTGTACCTAATCGTAACTCATTGAAGGGTTTGGTGATGAGAAGGTTCAGATGCTCCATTCGTCGATAGGTAAATATTAGTGCATGGGCCAATTCTACTAGTGGTAATGGAAAATTGAGCAATTTGGTGAACCTCGCTGTGCAGATCTGTTCATCACTCCAAAGATCCTCATCATATCTTCATTTAGGATAGGGTTCTCTATCAACATTCATACAAGCCCAGTCCGGCGACTAAATTCGACTAAATTCTTCAAATTGTAACCTGTGATCGTAACCGATTGAAGAGTTGTCTGATGAGAAGGTGGTTTTAGATATTCCATTTATCGGTAACTATTAGTTTATGGGCCAATTCTACTGGTGGAAAACGAAAACTGAGCAATTTGCTGCACTCTCGAGGTGCAATTCTGTTCATCACTCCGAAGATCCTCATCAGATCTTCATTCAATTTTTATGGGACCACCTCTGAGTTATCCCCTTTCATACAAAAAAAGATTTTTCCAAATCGGTCCAGGCGTTTTCGAGTAATCGGCGAACATACATAAAAAAAAAAATAAAAAAAAATATATATACGCGACGAATTGAGAACCTCCTCCTTTTTTGAAGTCGGTTAAAAATAGGAGAACATTGTGGGTACACCCATATTTTAGACATTGGTCAGAATCATTCAGAGTTATGCGTTACTTAAGAAGATATTCCCTAAACTCTATCTCTTAAATTATAGATATAGTGTTACCTTACAAGGTAGGTACACACTTCATCAATTTCCATATAGTTAAACTCTATCAAAGTACACACAAGAACACCTTAACTCGGTTATATAACTACAAGTGCCCGGGGCCCCAATCTAACTACGTCACATGGTAATTGAATCACCCCGGGGCGGCCTGTAAGGATCCATTTACTAGAGATATCAATTTGATTATGTTTATTGATAGAAGGCGATTGATCTATTGACATTTATTTAGAGAATATTCTATTTAGTAGGTAGGCCGTGTTTTTGCGAAGGATTTTTAATACGAAAGAGGGTTGTTCTAGATTTCTATTGGAAAATGAAACTTTTTTTCGAAAATTCTGAGAGAATTTATACTCGAAAACATACAAAAAAATTAACGAGAAACAACCAGACCACGGACAAATATCTAAGCATAAATACTTGTTGTCATTGCAGCCGCATGGTCACATAATGATATTTAGAGTTTAGGGCGATTGGTCAAAGCTTTTGTTCGTCAAGGTTGTCGTCAAGAAAAAGGTACAAAAAGTTCAGAACTTCGTAACAAAATAAGACTATATTTGAGAAATTTTCTTATTAGATCGAATACAAATATCTTGTTAATTCCAAAATCAGTCAGAATTACAAGATAAATTCCAAAATCCATCCGACACAAAAAATGGAACTACAGATTTCTATTTTTTTACCAATATTGATACGTAAACAATTTAATACCCACTTTTCCCAAGATATATTAGGAACGATAGAAATTCTTCACGCCAACGGATTGGAGGGCCCTCTGAAACTGAAGTGGTTTAGCAAATATTGTCGACTCCGTTCAAACTAGACCTTGTACTTTGATACTAGGAAAATGGTATTGGATATTTAACTTAGAAGGCTTTATTTAAGGTTGTTTATTCAACGAAAAGGTTGAGAAGGTAAATGATGGAGACGCTACTTTTATATGAACTTAATTTTCTTATTTATTGGCAATCGTCGATAGTTTTTCACGGGGTTATGGAAAAACACGGCGTGTTGGGTTTTTTCATTCATTCATTGAACATGCACAAAATGAAGGAAAGATAAAGTTTAAAGGTTTGTTACTCCAAAGCTCCAAAAATCTAGTTTACAGGCGACGAAATAGACAAATTATATTTATTTACATTAAATTATATTAAATTAAATATAATTTGTCTATTTCGTCGCCTACATGGGCTAGATATAGACTTGTTATGTAGATTTAACTTTTGTTTTTTCGAATTCCATAAAGAATAAATGGATAATACTCTAAATTCATTTGTATGGAAAACACGATCGACCAGCGGAACCTTAAGTAATGTAAGCCAACATAACTTAACTTGGAAAGGGCTGACCAGTGGCCGCGAACGTCAAAATGCAGAATCAGTAGATTACGAGATAATTTTAAAACATAATTAATTTAAAATTTTGATTTTGTTTTGGTACAAACTTACCGATGTTTGGTGCAAATCTACTGATTTTGGGTCCAAAGCCAAATTTTAAGAGCGACTCTACCGATTTCGTATTTTGACCTTGACTCTAACCAAATTGAAAAAAAGGGACTTTCTTATATAAAAGTATTACTTATAAAGAAGTATTTTTATCGAAGCCTTTAGTAGGTACAGTAACTATGTCCACATTATATTTACCTATATCTCTCAGTAGTGTATCCCCGAGGGTGTTTCTCACTAGTTTTGCGGAGTATAACTTTGTTCATATGTACCTATCTATCTTGCTTGTTGTACATTATGTACATAGATTTGTAGACTTCCTCTTACATACATTACACACTTTGTGATATTACTGTAGTGAATTAAGGATATGCCGAAGATGCATAGTACGTCGCACATCACGGCCAAGCAAAACAAATGTATGGAAATAGAAGCACTTGTCGAAAGATACATCAGTGCGATATATCGATGCAAGTTCATCGATATGCTCTGGCTAGTGATTGGTCAAACCATGGCTACCACGCTCCGTATCGCTCACACCGCACTGCTTTGTATCTCTAATTGTGCTATGACGATGTGTGATACATCTTAGGCATAGCCGTATCTAGTTACCACTCGCCTGCGATTCAGAAGATCGCGCTTTCCATTCCCACAGTGGAACAAATATTTAGAATGAGGAGTTTTCATAACTAAATCTTTTGGGGGTTCCGTACCTCAAAAGGTAAAAAAAGGAAGCCTTATAAGATCACTTTCCTGTTTGAAGTGTAAAGTTTTCATATTTTTGTAGTGTCTTTAAAATAGGTTTAAAGAGTACCTAAGGGATCACCTGCAAAAACCAAAATACCGATTGTAACGTCATAATCTGTAACGGATACAAGTAAAGAGGATGTATTTAGAATAGAAAAACATACAGTGTGTAACAAACACACTGTAATCCTTTGCTCTCATGCCACTTTGTAATTTCATTAAGGGTGTTTTGCTGTAAGAACTACCTGATCCTAATTGAATTCCTCTTAGGAACACTGTCAATACCTAACTATACCTAACTATCAATATTTATCATACAACTCGGGTATAATTCCAGATGTCTCTGCAGGAGGTACTGTCCAGGGTTCTGCAAGAAGCCATCGGCCTCCTCCGCTTCGGATAGCAGCGAGAAACAAGAGCCCAACTCACAGGTCAGTCTATCTACTTAAATTACTTTTAATAGCTTTTCAAGTCGGTGTTTTATATTGTTTTAGGTGCCAAGGTGATTAAATATTATATACTAGCTTTTAACAGCGACGTCGTCCGCGTATGGGTTGAATTTTTCATAATTATTTCTTAGTGAATGCCTACGTCTTATAACTATCTGTGTGTCAACTTTAGGCCGATCCGTTTATTGACTGTGGGTTAATATATCAGTCAGTCAGTCAATGAGTCAGTCAGAATTTAGAATTTTATATTTTTTTATTGAAGTCAGAGCAAGGATAATAATTATCTAGAGAAAGAAAATATTTAAAATTACTATTTTTATTTGCCACTTAGCAAGAAAATCTGACACATTTCAAGATTTTATTACGTGGTATTTGCTATTTGTATTATTGTCATCTAAACATTGGCATATATTTGAAAGGTGGAATATTACAAATATTATTAAAGTTTAATCAGACTATGTAAATAAGGTGCTTAAACGTAAAATGAAAGTGACAAGACATTGCTTGTTGCTTACAATAAACAGCGCCTTGCGAATTTAACTGAGCAATACACGTAGTGAACATAAATTATAATGACAGGCGTTTCTGATAAACAATATACATAGACATAGGTACAAGTAGTAGTGAAACCATACATAATAGGTACATACTAATGTTTATGTCTATATTGTTGAGAATTATACGAGCTTGTGAATAGATTGTGTAGGTAACATCGTCAAGCAAGATAAAGAAAAAAGAAAAGAAATAAACAAGATAAAATAAGAAAATAAAATGAAACGAAATACAGGCAAAATCAAAGACTGGCAGGCTTGCATTTCTCTGTTTCGGTTTTAAAGATGTAAGTGCCGATGAAGTTATAGACATAAAAAGTCTTAAGATTTTAAAAATAATAAAGTGCGCGCCTGATAAGTTGCGCGTAGAGAAAATTAGAATTAATCAATAAAGTTCCGATTTTTGTAGGTTATGTTAGGCTTTGAATGTGTCTGAGATGTTCCAAGGTGTTTATATTCGTCTTCTATATGGTAATATTAGCCATCGTCAGAAATTATTTAAAAATACAAGCAAGGGCGAAAAAGTAACGACGAAAGCTAAACCAATCAGGCGCAGACAGACAGACAGATCTGACACGCACTCCAGTAAATATTCCTCTTCCAATACCTTTATTTATGAAAAAGAAAAACCTACTTAGAGAAATATGAGAGAAAAGGTCGATGAAATCCTTTAAGAGGTCTCGACTCTCGACTTCGGGTCTCAAAATGATAAATCACCCGCAAAAGGCTCTAATATTGCGGCTACATTCCAACAAAGTTGTTTACATAACAACTCTTGATTATTATAAGATTGTCTATGAAGAAAAATAGGACGCTTCCTTGAGAAGAAAAACCTTTTAGTTCCGATGAATGTTTTAGAACCGGCACATAAGGGTCTCCCATCTTTGATTTGATAGGTACCTATAGTGTGGGGACGATAGGTTGTAGTTTTTTTTTAAATGCCATACAAAAATTAAAGAACCCTTCCATTGGGGATTTTTTAAGCACTGTGGGTCAAATAATTCTTGTATCCTAGACTACACGTGTACCAAACGGCAATCATACATCTATTTGTGGTATTTTTGGCGTACGCCACCCACTATTAACACAGGCTATATGCACAATATTTACAAGTTGGTAGTAGACATTATGTCAGTGCCAAAACGAAAACGACTGAAGGAAGTCAACAATACAGTGCTTCTTTTGATGTATAAGTCAGGGCGCCTTGACTACGGTTTTGTGTATATGAATAAGAATAAAATGACGGAACGTGGTTCATTCTGTCGCAGTAGCTTCATGATGTCTGAACTTTTCATGGTCGTACAATTTATTTGACTTAATTAGTTTAATACCTTTAAATAATAGATTAGGCGCTGTAGTAAAATAACGCTGATGGGTATGTAATTTATATGATTAAAATATGTTCTGATGATAAGTGCCTAGCTAATCCTTTATAATTATTAACACAAATCTGAACAAGCTCTTTGAATATACGACAGTAACAACAAACAATATAGGATTTGAATCAACAGGTTAGACTCTTGGCGTATTGATTTCATAAACATCATAAAATACAACTATAGTTTTTACTAATAAAGTTATCCATAACGCTATATTTAATGTTTTTATTTTGTGAAGTTCGATATTGATGATTTTAACTTTTTGACGTGACAACGTTTTATAAATTGGTTTGCCGGGTGACACTTCAAGAAACTGCGTTACGCTCCGCTGACGTTATGCGCTCACAATGAGAGCGAGTGAGAGGCACGCGTCCCTTCCACTCGGGCATGGTTAGCCCGCCTAAGAGCGAGAGAGACAGACATAAAAAGTGAAAGGCACGCGTCCCTTCCACTCGAGCACAGTTGTTGTCACGTAAAACTTTCGCCCGTATACCGACTTTACAGGCAACCAGTTTTTTATTAAAAAATCATGCCCAAAGGAGTCGGTTACATACAAGCAAACATACAGGTGAAACTAATAAAAGCGTGTTAAAATAATCATGTTATTTTAAAGTCATATAACTTTAGTTTTTGTACAACATATTTTGTGGTACAACCTCTTATCCATATTTTTAGAAAATCTCTCTAAGCATAGTAATAGCAATAGCAGCAAGCATAGTAAGTAGTTGCAAGTCTTACTTGAGTTCAAAACATTCTAATAATAACAATTTTAAAATTCTATCTATAGTGGGTGTGCACGTGGTTCGCACTTTTGTTGCCTGATTGTACTTACCTAAGTATTTGTGTAGGTGCTAGGATTTCTAAGTTAAATAACTGACGGTGAGGTGGGTACTGTACGTGCCTTTGAATAATTGAAGTTTATAACATACGAGAACATATTTTGAGATGTACATACAACAGCTATAAAAACTCGCTACAGACATTTGCAAATCACTTCCTTTGCAAATCTCAGTTTATAGACACGACACACTCAGCGACTTCTACAAAATAAATATTTTCACACAAAATAATCTTCGGCCAAAATCGAACCCGCAAACTGAGTCGCAGGTGTTAACATTAAGGTCGTAAAAGATCTCATTTTTGACATGATAACGTCTAATAAATTGATAAAACACCTGCAATCACATAAAAGTGTCATGTTCCGGTAACATGACGCGCCCGTTCCCGATGTAAGATGAGAGAATTTAATAATAATCGCTCATCTGGGCTTGTGTTATGGTGACGAATGACGAATAGAAGCCTCGTAAAAAGGAAAAAAATGAAAAAAAAAATATTATAAAGGAATAACATATAATAATCTCAATTTTTCATCATTATCTTATGACGTTATCACGAAAAATTATCGTCCGTAAACCGACTAAACAGACAACTATTTGTTTTTTTTTTATACTAGAGATATCAATTGGGCTTCACATGCCTTTTGAAGCACGGAGGGGTTCGAGAAAACACAATTGTCACTGTCGGTCATCCATAAAAATAATGATAGACTAACGATAGGCTATGAACCTTTAAAGTAGAGCATAGATAGATACCGCTCAAAATTAGCTGGACCTCTGTCACTGTGAGGCCAAAGTGGTCTTTATGGGCAGACTCTTGTTTAGTTTCTTAGACGCAACGAATTCGTACACAATTTCCACCCTTGTATTTTCACTATAGTTATTTATTTAAATGTGACACATTTAGGTGATTTGTGAATGTTTCGACGCACGCGCGTGAATCTTTGATACGATGTTAATATTTTATAATGTTGTTACTTAGCCTTTGTCACGTGGTTTCTCTTTGTTTGTTTAACTATTTAACTCACTATTTGATTAACTTTAGACGACGTCTGCGGCGCGGCAGGCAAACTGCCTGTTAATTTGAAGGTTGCAGGTTCGAATCCCGCCTGAATGTATTTTAATAAAAGAAAGTCAATAGACTTAAAATATGAAACCGTACGAGAACTTCACTCACACAGACTTGGGTAGTTAACGAGGGGGCCTTCGTAGTATAGGTAGGTAGGTACTCATAATAAATCAACCTATCTTTGCGGAGACTGCCGAAATTACTCGTGCATGTGTGCTGCGGTCCAAACTGCATTCCCCAAGGTCTATATGTATCTGTTAGGCTTGAAGATCGAGAACGTTCATTGAACTAAAAAACTGCTCACAACGCGGTATTGGTAAGCTTGCGTAAGCCTGCATTTGGCTTTAGATTCCTAGAAATATTGACAAAGGTCATATACAAATATTGCACAACGACGAGATGTGAACTCACGACCTTTTGTTTATCGTGTAGATGTACTAATAACTGTGCTACGCGGCTAACTACGCTGCTGGTGAAATTCTGGCCTTACAACTTCATTTTGTTTATTTTATGAATTAAAGTTTTTAAGAAGTGCATTTTTCTTAGAAAATATTTACAAGAGCAAAACTAACATTTATAAAAGGGTTTGCAATTGCTACGGCGCTGCAGCAAGACTACCCTTCATGCCTTTGCGTTACAAAGCTCAAGCGTAGCTTTGGCTTCTGTAAGGTTTACAAACATCCTCAGCGAGTCCGGATAGGCATCTCGTGCTTTTCTTTCACGCCACCTATTTATGAAAAAGCACTCTAGTGTGGGACTATAGACAAATTAGTAGATGAACGAATTATGGCTCTTTTAATTCAAGTTATAGCTCTAAAATGAGATTGAATTCCATACCCATTCCATACCCGGGGTGGGTATGGAATTCAACCTCATTTAAGAGCTATAACTGGAATTAAAAGAGCCATAATTCGTTCATCTACTAATCTTCCCCTTCAGTCCTAGTATCTGTACGCTGGCTAACCTAATGTCAGCCAATAAATTGCCAAGAATCTGGCAGCATACTGGAGCTCTGACCTTATTTAAATTAAAATTAAATTGTTAGAAGAGGAAGTGTGTGACAACAACTCATTGCGACTGTTTTTTCGCTCAATGAGCGTTTTCAATCTTTGAGCCTAACATATCTATAGAACTCTATAGGTTTCTTCTATATATCTCCGTCCCGTTCTATTATCACTTGTGTAAGTGAGATGGAGGAAGTGCATTTGACCTACGCGCAGGCGGCGACCGATTTTGGTGGTGCATTCGCCTTGTTGTATTGATGGTTTTGGTACTTTGCCGACCTCGGGGAAAGGTCTTCAATTTAAGTAGGTACGTAATTAGGCACGTATTGTTGTGTTTCGTTCTTTTTGTTTTTTACTAGTACCCTTTTAAAATATATAAAACTCTAAGTGGGAATGGAATCGGTTGCCTGCGTCGGTCTTTCCTGACATGTACAATTTGGGGGTCTTCAAGTCGCGAGTGAATAGGTATCTTCTAGGAAGGCGTGTTACATCTTAGGCCGCATCGTCACCTACCATCAGGCAGGTGTGATAGTGGTCAAACGCTGACCTATCATATGTAAAAAAAAGTCCTGATTGACATCCAGATCAACGCAAAGCTCAAACCAATGGACGGCACGGCTTATTTGGCACATAAATAAATAAATAAATATTGCAGGACATTCCACACATCGCCATCTAGCCCCAAGCTAAGTACCTATACTTGTGTTATGGGTGCTAGACAACGGATATACTACTTAAATACTTTTCTTTTGTAAATATATACTTATAATAGGTACATAGAAACAACCAGACCACAGACAAATATCTAAGCATAAATACTTGTCTGAGGCGGGAATCCGCGACCCTGTGTTTGGTAGTCCGGCATGGTGACCATTGTGCCAACTGGGTCGTCAAATAGATAGCTATTATGATGTAGGCATCCGCTACAAAAAGGATTTTGGAAAATTTAACCTCTACACGGAAGAAGTCGCGAGTGATAGCTAGTTTATTCATAAAAACAACAAAATTACAATTTAAAATAAGTTAATATTAACTAAATTACCCATTTAAAATAGGTAATTCTCGACTCTAGAACATAATTTTCCAACCACCAAAACCCTTAATTAGGCAACTATTTCAAAAACATGTAACCTTACATTATAGTAAATGGAATTCCTATTTGAATTTATAATACCTACTTTTGAAATCAAATAATATTAGTTTATATTTTTAACTTGGTACTTCTTACGAAAAATTAATGTGTTATCGAACTAAGCGTGAATTCAGTAAGAGTCTTTAAATAAAATACTTGTCCCTAGATTACGAAACAATGAGAAATTGTTCTTGCAATATGAAGTAGGTACCTACACCCTACCGGTTGCACCCATAACTCAGCTTTTCGTAAAACAAGTATAGACCGAGCGGCCACGGCACGTTTTCTGAAGTATCGAGTTAAAGCAAAATTTCGCTTTCACGAAAAACAAGCGAGATAAACATGACCAGTTTTTGCCATTTTAATATGAAAATCTTAAACCTAAAAAGCTAAAAATAGAATGAAAATATTCCAATACCTAATAGTTATTTTAGAATTCTACGGTGGATCTGCAATTATGTTGTCGATTGTATCTTCACTTCGATTCGCTCCTTACGTACCTTCTAACAAGGTAGTTGAATTTGCTACATCTCAGAATTCTGTGGCTAAAGACGACGACGACGGTTGAAAAGTTTCATTAATAGGGACTGCATCATTAATAGAAAAAAATCCTCTCCCTATAGATGCTATTTCTTGGTTTTAGTAAAAAATGATACGTAATAATTATTCTTAATTCAAAAGCCATATTCTTAAATAAAGAATACTGCTTATTATTTTTAAGAACATTTCTAAAACCAAGAAATTATTTTGTAGTGTCTATAGGGAGAGAATTATTTAAAAAAAACCTTTTTTCTGTGTACCCTTTTCAAACGCTTGATGCAATAGACATCTTACTATGGCCTCCCGGCCTAATAGGTAGGTATGTATTCTAGTACTTACCTACTTGTATAATGACCACACATACACACAAACACACACACAGACAGTCGCACCCTCACATACAAGATCCTATTCAGATATGGGTGCCATTAAACTATACGACTTGACCCGTTCAATTATGGTGGAAACTTTTGTTAAATTATTCGTATTTTGGAGCTTTTACCCGCTACTTAGTCCGCGTAGGAGTTTTATTTTTCACAAGGATGCCAACATCATGATAGCTATCTTTAGACCGATCCGTCAACTGTGCGTTGATACATTATCAGGCAAGTCAGTACTTTAAACTATAAATTGACTCAAGCCCAGTAGCTTAGTTGGCGCTGTATAAAAATGTGCTGCAATATTTATTTATTTTATTTATGATTTTCTCCCCGTTTTTTCGTTTCAGCCTACTAAAATTCTTGATTATTACATCTGTTAGCTATTGAGTCAAACAATTCTACCAACAAGGTATAATTCAAAGTTTTAAAAACATTACATTTTAAACATTTTAAACCCATTCTTTCAATATCATTTTTTGATGATATTGAAAGAATGGGTTTCTTAATATATAACCGGTAAACCAATATAAAACATCACATAACTTAAAAACATCGCACACTAATCAAGCTGTAGCGCCTACAACAAAAAAATATTGCCAAAATTTCCCTTTGCCCTTCGTTCGTTTGTGTGCGAGATGCGCAAGCGCACACACCTCGACATCCCTGTGTGCGTGTCGTTCAGCCGGTTCCAAAGTACCCGGAGCACACCAAAGTACATTTTTAGGGTACCTATATATCTATAAATAGTAGATAGTACTGGCGAGAATTCGGGGTTCAACAACGTTCAAACCGCATGCAGCATATGCTTGCGACGTTACGAGCTACAATTTATTTTTAGTTTCGTATTGAAAGTTGTTATTAGGTAGGAACTCATAAGTTATTTTGTTTTAAAAAAATAAATATTGCTTGAAAATGCACACAGGGCAATCGAGCCTCAAGCTAAGCTACTAGCCTTGTGTTACGGTAGCTAGAGAACAAATAGAATACTTTAATATTTGTTTTTTGTAAATACGTACTTAATACCCAGACAAGAAACAAAAAATTTGTTAGAGGCGGGAATCGAACCCACAACTTTCTGCGTCGCAAGCGGGTGTTTTCCCGTCATGCCACGAGGTCGTCAATTTTGTCAATTACACAAAAAAACTAACGGTGATGTTATTTTAGTGTTTGTCTTTTAACGACGCTGCTCGCTGATAAGCCAAGGCTCTAGCTACGATATGGGGTTTAGTTTAAAATTCAGGATCCAATCTAAAAAGAAACACATTTATACTCTTTTTTTTTAAGAATACCTAAAAATTCTTTAAAACTTAAACACACTGGCTGTTTAAAAAATCAACCACTCTGCACTCCTTCACTTTGATTTCAAATTCGACATCTTATGTAAGTACACATATGAATTATTTTATGCTTTATTATTATTTAAAATATTAATCCGATAGACCATAGACGTTGTCTTGTAGACGGGAGAGTACCTACCGTCGGAGACCTGGATCTGGAAAAGGATGGTTAGTTTCAAAGTGAGACAAGTTGTGTCACCATTGATAGCCCTAATTAGATTCATTTCACGGAAAGATGTTTGCAAACGAACAGGTGTTTCCTCTAAGTAGAGATTCTCACCAAAACCTTGGGATGGTGGGTTTTTTGACGGCCAGTGTAATTTTATTCAAGTAAAGTACGTACTTTACGAAAACTGAGAAAAGCTCTTTGAAAGATTGAAATAAATCACTCAAACAGAAGTAATGCTAAAATCAAAGGCCTTATTTTGGACTGAATGAGGAAAATGTCTGTCTGTCAACCAATACTTTTTGGTCATTTTTTTGTATAAGCTAGTTGCTCAAGTATCCTAAGTATTTAGGGCCTATAATTTGTCAAAGGCAAATTAGACCGTTTTAACGAGAAAGTAAGTTTAGAGAAACACAAAATGATAAGTAACTAAAAATAATTAAATTTAAATAAAAAAATATGTTTAAAAGAATTTGCTCAAAAAAGGGTATTTTCTTAAAAAATACGGCGCACAATGCCACTTTCGCAGAATGACATCTTGCACTCTTCAAATGACACATGCCCAAAATGCCACAGTCTGAAATGGATTCGCTAATAGTCATCTACTGATCTATTTCAAGAAGTATTTTTCCTAAATGATTTTAAACTAACAGTGTTACCAAAATTATTTTTAAAGGAATCATTTTGTTCGTTTTTGTTTTGTGGAGCTCGATATTTCGATGCTATTACAAGCATCATTTTCTCGTGCTCCGTTAAATGGTGAAAACCAAGCTCCATAAAAAAAAACATAGTAAAAATCCCGTTTAAAATAACTTTACACTAGTATTTTTGTAATAAAAAGCGATGACAGCTAGAAAGGGCTTCGTTCGGTTTCAGTACAAAACTCCGTTGAAAGCCTCCCGGACACCCCAAAGCCTTCGAAGCCGCAATCACTAAACTTTCTCCGTCGGTACCTAATATATACACCCACTTACGTATTTCTATCGTACTAATATTATAAATGTAAACGTTTGTATGTCTGCTTGTCAGGAATATGTATGTTTCTTGGCCAAATTCGAATAAAACTAGATACATAGACATAACGTTTATTTTGTTTAGATTGTTGACGTTTAGATTGAACCGATCTTATTGTTTGGTATGAGAGAGCTAGCCCAGGAATAAATCTATATCTTATATTACAAAAAGTATATTTTTTAAAAGTATATTTTTTACTCCTTTTCAATTTGATTTAAAACCCCAGGTATGGTTTGATGCGCAGGTATAGTAAAAGCAATCGAATATGTACAAAAAACCATTAAAACATTTTCGTGTCAGCGTGCGTCAGAGTTTACTTTTCATCCCGATATTCGCACAAGATCTGGACACGAGCGAAACCGAAAGGCGCAGCTAGTAGCCAATAAATAAAAGTAATTGCTTTCCGTTTTGGTCAGTAACTAAGTGATCGTCATTAATATAAAAACTTACGCAGACTACGAACTTATAATCGGACGATACTATATTTTTTGTCAACTTGTTGCGATTCCGCATTTGAGATATTCTTGTTATTTTAGACATTTTGCAATTTCACATTGTGTTCTAAGCAGTTTGGATACAAAGGCGTTTTGTTAGTTAGATGTTAAAAATTCATAGTTTAAAAAAACAAAAAAAAAACACGCTTTAATAAAAAAGCCAACTAAAAAATACATTACAATACAAGGTATAGCATCACAATGCGTGTTACATTGTGATGCTATACCTTCATTATTTTTCTTTTGCAATCACAATGTAACACGCTTACTATTTACAATATTCTTAATCCAAATTTGTTAAATTTTATTTTCTATTTTTTAGTTGGATTTTTTATTATAGCGTGTTTTTTTTAGGTTTTTTAAACTATTAATTTATTTTATACTTTTTGGTCTTTGATAACGAAATACTCATCAAGACGATTCTAAGGAGCCCAAACTCGATGGGGTTGTGTCGTTTCATTGCGAAGTTTCTATGACAACCTTCCAGTTCCATTATCAGACCCTGGTTACCGAGTACCGTTTGTGCGCGAGTCCGACTCGCACTTGGCCGCTTTTCTTATTTCGTTTGTTTTCAATAATGGTCGACTATCGGCGATCGGGGAGTTATCGCCCGATTAGAAATCAGCAGTTTGTGCTCGCCTTATAGGAGATGCCGATCGCGTTTGCCGCGAATATCAGCGAGTTTGCGGTAAAACGTGCGCGGAAATAACTTATTACTTAATTAAAGGGAATAAAGATACCGAATACTATTTTATTTTCAGTTATTCATAAACACTACCCACCCAGTACCTAGGCGTTATTTTGTTTGCAACTTCAGAACACAATTTTAGGCTTAGCGACTAACCCAAATTTAATAAAATGTTCTTTTCGTTTATGAATTAACATTGCAGTGGCATTTATGTCTCCATATTTCATAATTCAGGAAGAAAATAGGGGTATTTTCTTAATAAATAATGCGTCTAGCTAGACCAATCATTTTTTATCATATAACCAAGGTTTGCTTTACACATGCCCCACTGTTTTCACTAATAACTAATCACTAAAGAAAATTAAACTCCCTAAAAATATTTTTTTTCTCTCATTTTATCTATGATCAATTTTTCGATTATGGGCAGATCGTTTGTGGGTGGAAATAACAGACAGAGCGAGAGGTTTCTTTTAGCAAAGAAGGCTCTCTTCATTGTTTATTTGTATTAAGATTATGATAACGTAATTAGGCAATAAGTTTTTTGGTTATTGAAATATACTGATTATTTATTTGTATTGTTATAAGTCAGCGAACTGTATTATGTGTTTTCAAATTGTATGATGTTTTAACATAATTAATTACACAAATTGCATATTGTGAGCTTGAATTCTAGATATTTACTGTGCCGCCACGAAAATTTAAACCAAGTCAGAAAGAATACTATGTAGGTATTAGTAGCTATTTTTTCTGTTATATTTTCACCTCAACTTACTTGTTTCCTTTGATCAGATAAAACTAAGCGTTATTACAGATAAATAAATAAAACGCATTGAAAAATTTCTAAAAACTTAGTCAGCCATATTTTCACAACCGGAACAAATTCTTTGCATCACAATTTGCACCATTGTCTTCACCGTACAAATCGCAACCTAAATAACTAACAACATTGCCTTCACAGTCATTCAACGGTGAAATATCCCTTAAGTATAACAGCATAAGGTTGAGTAATTCGTGTGTAAAGTGTAAGTGTATTGTGGCGTTGCAGCCGCAGCATCTTTGTCTGGTTTTTGAGAAGTAACGGTATTGGTCTGGTGGTTGACTACATAGGCTGTAGATTAATGATTATGTACTGCGTTGTGTGGTCCAGTTTGTGGTCTTGTTGGGGGATAGAAAGCGCTTTTCTTGTGAATCAAAAACATAAACATTCTTTATACATTGTTATATATTGGCTTTTACATCCAATCTAGATGACGTATACAGCGCCAGCTACTGTTAATACAAGCTATTCAGGACGATGTAGTGCTTAGAACATGATGGAGTAGGCTTGCCTAAATACTCTGTGAAACGTAATGTTGTAGCTTGGTTGGTAAACAGCATCGCTACGATGAATCAAGGGCCGTTGGTTCAAATCCTATCGGGGGATTTTTTCTTGGAAAGTATCCCATCCCGTCCGTTCGAATGTTCCGTACAATTGGTGTGCTGGATTTTAAGAAACTATTTGAAATTATACCCTATCGTAAACTAGAAACGCGGTTTTATTCACGTAAGTCTTGATTCCGTGGAAATGTCGTAATACAAAGTAGCCTGTATCAGTCCGTCTGTCGAACACACAAACATTTGTAATTATAATATCTATAAAAATAAAATTCTAAATCCTGCCTGACTGACAAATCAGCATCAGCACAAGCGCAGCTTAAAAACCCCTGGTCCTAGAGACATGGTTGGCGGGTGTGTCCTTTATCACTATCACTTCATCACTATCACTACACAGTATAAAATAAAGTCACTTTTCGCCGTCCCTATATCCCTATTTCCCTTTGTATGCTTAGATCTTTAAAACTACGCAACGGATTTTGATGCGGTTTTTTTAATAGATAGAGTGATTCAAGAGGAAGGTTTATATGTATAATACATGCATAATATAGCCGTGCGAAGCCGGAGCGGGTCGCTAATGAAGTATATCCTTAAACCCTTTTCTTTGTATCACCTAAGAAAGGGTTTTTCGAAATAACTTTTCCTGGTAATTATTTGTTTGCGTATTTTTAATTTAAAGATCTATAAAAACATTATAACGTCTATAAAACTTTAGTAAAGGGATACCTATACCTACCTACCTATAATACCTACCTGTTATATAATAGCGTGTTGTTTGTTCCTTTTAACAACATTACATGAAACATCTGCCAATAATTAACAGGTGCAATCTGGCGCAGTTGTCTTTAAAACGTTTTAATTAGGCATCCATTCCTAAAACACAAACCCTCCGAGGTAGACTAATTGCAGTATAATATTTTACCCACGTAAGTACCGATCCCATGGGAATAACCCGATAAAAAACGTGACGAATTTCTTATTTTTTTTGAAGTTGGTTAAAAAGAAGGCGCAGTGGATTTCATGAAACGTCTTATCTTACGTTATTCAAAAGTCGAAATTATAGTTTTTCAATTCAATTGTTAGAATGTTTCCAACTTCTTATACAAATAAAGAAAAATTAAATAAAAATCGGTTTATGCTTTCGGGAGCTACGATACCACAGACAGACAGACAGATACACAATGAATACACACGTCAAACTTACACCACCCTTCTTAAAAAGAGGTTAGATTAGCTACATCCAACTTTCTTACGTCCGTTACATTTTTTTTCCCAGGTCCTAAAATATTTATTCCAATTTAAAACATAACAACAATGCCAAAATTACAAAATACAAGGTTAAATCTAATTACAAAAAACGAAATTATCAAAAAAAAACCAAACCGTTCGTTACATTTGGTTTCTGCAATCGACGCCCCAATCTTCTGACTGATTTTCAAAGCCTAATTATATTATTGGATAAAAAAACATAAACATATCCTAAATTATGAGCCTCCCTTTTTAAAGTCGGTCAAATAGCGGATAAAACTAAAAATCTTTAAAAACGAACATTCAGTGTTTCCTACAAAGAAGAGTTCAATAAACACAATTTGCGTTATCTCCGAGCAATAAATTATGGTTTGTGTAAGCCAGGTCGCGGGTTCGATTCCCGGCTAACGAGAGAAAGTACACTTCACGGATAGCGTGAGACTTAACGAGAAAAAAGCCGGAAAGTTTGAAGTAACTTTTCGTTCCTTTTTATAACTTTTTACTGGCTGTTATTGAGGTGGAAAATGAAAACTGTTTAAAAGCTTTCGTGTGATTTCCTACATTTGAAAGTTATATCATACAGGGCGTTAATAACAACAACAACAATAATCATCACTACATAGTATAAAAGAAAGTCGCTTTCTCTGTCCCTATATACCTTTGTATGCTTAAATCTTTAAAACTACGCAACAGATTTTGATGCGGTTTTTTTAATGGATAGAATGATTCAAGAGGAAGGTTTATATGTATAATACATGCATAATATAGCCGTGCGAAGCCAGGGTAAACAATAATAACAAACAGGGTTATAATATAACAATATTTTTTACCCGATTACAGCGAAGCCAAAGGGTTGTGTTTTTGACCCATTATTATGTATGTTCATCTGTGCCCGCATATCTTATAGGTAAGTATATTTACCTTACCTATACTAAGTAGGTACCTATCATAATTTTAAAAATGATATTTCCGTGGTCAGGTTTAGTTTTTAAGGTTCCGTACTCAAAGGGTACTAAAAACGGGACCCTTTTACAAATACTCGACTGTCCGTCCGTATGTCTGTCACCCGATCGTCTTCTCATGAACCGTGATAGTCAGACAGTTGAAATTTTCATACATGATTTATTTCTGTTGCTATAACTAAAAACAGAATAGTATGGTACGGAACCCTTCGTGCTAGTGTCCAAATCGCACTTGGGCGGTTTATTTTAAACTTAATTTGTTTACTAAGAATTCTAGTGATAATATCAACAATAAAAAACATATTAAAACTGACGTTTTACTGCCGAGTTTATTACACATTTTGTCCATTTTAGAGATGCAGTAAGGATTCAAGTTCATCACGGATCAAATATAATAATAAAAAAGAAATAACTTTCCGAATCATGGGGTACAGTGAATAATCATAAGTAGGCTCTAGTTTCAAACACAAACAGATGCCTAACAACAAAACCTCGGTTTGAACAACAAACAGACCATCTTCTCTATTCTTCATTTTTATATGCGCTAAAATAGTTTCATAATGAATCTTCTTCCATTTCCCTTTGTCTCTGGCCTTCCCTTTTTTAAGATTTTTTTTGCAGACACTCCATAAATTTCTTCAACACAATTAAGACACCGCCGCTATCAGTGTCTTTCTCGGTATCATTTTGCTGCAATATCTACTTTGAGATGATTTTCACAGCTCTACTCTTGTTAGCCTTTTATTTCTTATTTTTTATCGTCATTGGTATTTTCCAATGTTCGATAACCGGACTGTCAACCGAACTACTGCAACTAAATAGTATCGACAGTTCGGTCCTCTCCCCCAAAATTTCCATGTAACTCTCCCAATAAAGATAGGTGAAAAAATCAATTCTATTCCACCAAGGGGGATACGGGGTAGTGACTAGTACACTAACCCATCCAAACTACTGACACTAAAAAGCTTCACCAGTCCGGTAACCGAACAACTAAAACTAAGCCGTTTATCCCACTTAAATCTAACCTATCCTATACATACATACCCTCGAAGCAGGTCGCACAGTCTCTACGTCTGAATCATTAATCAAGCAGCCAGATTTGGTGGCCCCTAAGGGATGATATAATCAGGTACAACGTGTTAATAACGCGATTAAATATTTAGAACAGAATTAGATTTGTCGCTGACGAAACGATATTACAGAATAGGGGTCAAAACAGACGTTGTTTACTTTATGTTTACTAAAAAAGTTAGTATTTCCAAACGTCGTCGAACAAAAGTTGTTTGCCTCAACGTCTAGAATACTCTAGAACAACCCCGTTTTGTATTAGAATCCTTTCGTTCAAAAAAATATGTATGCGATATGTGCGGTTTTTTATACATTTAATCGGGAGAATCGCCATCCGTTCAAATTTTGAATTTGTACAATTAGTGATTTGTTAGCAGTTCGATCAAAATTTTGTTAAATATATTATCAATTCGTAGCAAATATGAGGCGAGATGTTTCATCTACCTATGAATTTGGTACAATTTATTAATTTGTACGAAATTAGCAATTTGTACAATGTCTAAAAATTGTTCCGTGCATCGCCATCCGTTCAAATTTTGAATTTGTACAATAAGTGATTCGTTAGCAGTTCGATCAAAATTTTGTATAATATATTATCAATTCGTAGCAAATGTGAGGCGAGATTCTTCATCTACCTATCATATGGGTACAATTTATTAATTTGTACGAAAAATTCGATCAATAAAGCTACGTCAAAATCTTGTTCCTAAAATAAAACATAGAGCAATCACAAGCCAAATGTAGTTTTAGTGTTGATGACCCTAAGCCGGCGGGTGACGACGACGCGCGGGCGCAGGGAAGCGGGCCCGATCTGCGCATGCGTTGTTCGTTGCCAAAAATCTAGTCAAACTGGCTTGCTATAGTGCAACGCACTTCTCGATGAATGCGTTCCGGAATACGGAATCTAATGAGTAGCTCATAGTAACAATTTTCCCGGGCTTTAATCGTGCGTTTTTAAGCTATTGCATAGCTTTTACCACGGGCTTTGAGCGCGGCGACCGAATCAAAAAATTCCGTAACGAAAATAAAACCTAACACCCCCCACTCCTATGCTCGCTTTACCGCGACACGAGTGCCACACGTTTTTTTTATTTCTCTAACCTCGACGTTTCGATTATGTTGCAATAGTCATGGTCACAAGGACAGTAGGCAGTGGCGAGTGTAGTCACCTTAAGGGTAGTAACCGAAGGTACATCGACTACTGACACTCTATGAATACAACTCGTGTGAGTTTAAAAAGTCTAATGAGTGGTTGTTAGATTTATAATTGATACTAAAAGGGCCTGCGTTTTCCCCTGAGTAAGTTTCAATCCGTGGGCCTACGTAAAACCCGAGATTACATATTACAAACTTAATCTAAAACTACATAGTACATACATCCAAACTCATCTCTTTTTTTATTAAATTAGTAATAATGACAATGCAATATCTACATAAGTTTTTGACCTTGGAAAAACCAGCACAACTGTTAATTATAGTAACCATAAATCACTATGGCTTGTTGTGCAGTGTCACAAATAAACGCCATAACAGTTATTCGCAGCTCTACGAGTTCATTTCCACCTATTTCGTAGCTCTCTTTAAAGCAAATTGTAACATTACGAACCTAGTTCTTTTTTTTTTTAGTGTTCAGAGTTTTACTTAAGACTTATGAAATCATCATCTTCCTGCCCTTATCCCAAAGACTTATGAAATAAAGTAATAAAAACATTGTCTCCACAGCTCTCTCTGTTCAGTCGTTAGATAGTCGTACACAAGTAGGTGTATCTAAAAACTGCAACTCGATTTCGGGCAGCGGGAGGCGGGGTGGGAGGCGTCAGAAAAAAATAAACCCGTGCCGAATTCGCGGGCGACGACCGGCCAACGACCCCAGGAACCTGGGTCTAGCTTTGGGAGATGACCTAAGTGGTGCATGAATGCTGCGTAGGTGTTGCTGTTTTAGATAGGTATTAATTTGAAGTGATGATGTTCTATATAGCTACGATTTTGGTAAATTAATGGTACATTAATAATTCTAAAAGTAGAGTGTAAAATGCAGTCCATATTATCAGCGCCAATAAAGGTTTTCTTCCTAGCTATAATAATTAAATAAATAAATATTGCAGGACATTTCACACATCGCCATCTAGCCCCAAACTAAGTAACTAGACTTGTGTAATGGGTGCTAAACAGACGGATATACTACTTATATACTTTTCTTTTGTAAAGATATACTTATTATACATAGAAACAACCAGACCACAGACAAATATCTAAGCATAAATACTTGTCTGAGGCGGGAATCGAACCCGCAACCCTGTGTTTGGCAGTCCGGCATGGTGACCATTGTGCCAATGGGTCGTCTGCGTCGTCAAATTAAATTAAAGTAAATAATAGTTGGTTGTACAAAATGTCAACAATTTTACAAAACATGCCCAAATGGACATCTTAACTTATATTTAGACTAACCTCGTAAACGTATCATTCCAGTTGAAGTCACCGACAGAAGAGACTCCAGGCGCGACGGGTGACGGAGAGTCTCCACCAGCGAACGGCTCCATATTCACCATGACCCTGAAAAACAATCATCTCATTGTGGAGACTGAAGAGAGAAATGTAAGTTATAAGTGAACTAGATCTTATTTTCACTCATAGAAAGCACTAGCAATACCCTGATCGGATATGTAAAGTTTCTATGAAGATTTTCTCTTGTATTAGTTTTGCATAAACTTTAGATGACAAAGTACGTTTTATTATGGGCTCCCATTTTAATGACTTAATTCCAATGGTAAATATTATGTCAATAATGAAAACTTTATCAATTTCAGGATATAACCAGGAATGGACGAGAGACAAAAATGAAATACTCCCCCGACAACGACGGTATCTTCGTGGTAGAAGTGCAGCAATCAACTGCCTACCGACCTAACAACTCCAACAAGCCAGTACCCAGCTCCCCACCGGTAGATCCCCAGATCTCCACTAATCAAGCTCTAATACACCGAGTACCCGACGAGCTGGAGAAGAGGATCGAAGAAGACAGCGAACGGAGTAGCGGCAGATACGACAGAGATAAAGCATTAGCCCTGTCTAGTACTGGGCTCTCCATTTCAGATCTGAGCATGTCTTCCATCGGATCCCACAACGTCAGCTACTCATACAGCAGTCAAGTCGGGTACGAACAAGGACCTTTTGGATACCCAGTCTATGCTGGCTACGATATCAACAGGGAAGACATCCCTGAAGGCATCACTAATGACAACTCCCAGGAGCCTTTGATAAGCAAGACCCCTTCAGATCCTGATAAGCCAGTAGTTACTGCGGCGATTTTCAAGCAAGACTCTATCATTGGTAGTGATGTTCTTCAGGGCACAGGGTACTGCATCGAGGGATCTACTGACGGACCTTTACTATCCGACGTGCAAGCAAGAGAATACAGTCTGCAGCACCTACATGATCAAAAGAAGGAAAATGGAGTCGCTGGTCCTATACCGGAGAAAATCGAGAGCCCCAAAAAAAGCCTGAACAGAGCTGATAGCCTACCGGTCCGGTTAGAAGAAGAGAAACTCCCAGAGGAGAAACCAGTAATGGAAACTATCAACGAAGACGATGTACCTTCTAAAGATGCTCTAAAAGGCAAAAGGGCTTCGTTACCAATCATCAGGACGGAAATGTATGAATCTGTAAAAGATGCTATTCTTCCTTCTGGGTCGCCGAAATTCGAGAAGTTTTGTAACGATACTTCGCCTGGAGATAGTACCTTCGATTCCCCACCTATGATCACGATCACTGAGGAGAGCGAGTCTAGTAAATCGGAGGGTACCAGTTAATCAATGTGAATATCAACTTGGTGGATATTATCATCATGACCATGAAATGAGTTTGAAGATTTTGGCTGCTTGCCGCGCTGGTCTACAAATTTTCAAAAATAAACAGATCGTATTTCGTGGTTCGGCAGACAGCCAGGCTCTTTAACAAAATAATTTCAAACCCGTTTGAAAGAATAAAAATTAGTTGAGTATCAAGTAATGAGGTCGTGGTAAATTAGCAGAGCTTCATTAAACCTCAGATAATTAATTGCTTATCGTTGTAAATAGATGCTAAATGTGATTAAGGTAAGTTTACTGCGGTACTATGAACGTTTGGATCGGATGTTTTTTAGGTTTTCCAGTATGTAAGTACCGCAGTACAATTGAAGGTTTAGAGAGAACGTACCCTAAGAGTTTATATAGGTATCTAGTTGAAAGTTAGAATGACAGCTAAACGATTGTTCCTACACAAAACAGACAAAGAATCTGTAGGGTACGTTTGCTCTTATTATTAAGAAGTTATGATACTTTTGTTAGAATACGTTAAGGCGTTTCAACGGTGTAAAAATTGCTGAAGCGTTTGAAGTAAGCTTCGTTGCTCTTGTGAGCTGTCATAGTCGTCAACCGGTAATTTATGACTGTCACAGCCACGATCCGGCAATTTATGGCTGTCATAGTTACCAATCGACAATATGGCTGAAATTTGCTAAATGTGATCGAATACATAATTATAGTTGTGTACAGAAATTAACCGCTTTAGTTTAAGTTATTCATTGTTCTTGATTCTCGATCACAAATAATAATTGTACAATATTCTGCTAAAATTATATTAAAAAAACGTATTAATAAAATTAATATAAATGTTAAGTTTTAATATTAGTTACACATTCCTTTTTAGGTATTTTAATAATTTTAGCTAGCTGTGCCTTTTGGTTCACCCTATGTAGCCATGTCCATTTCCATATTATGGATTACTCAAGTACGATTCTTAAGAAATCTGTTGAGTTATTTGACCTTGAAGATGGAACTAACTTTCACATTTATAATATTAAAGGAAGAGATAGTAGGAAGTAGGTATGATGTCCCAAAAATGTAGGTACATATTTATTTATATATTACTTAGATATATTATTTTATATTAAATACTTAAATTAATTTAGCGCCGTCCGAGTAACAAACGAATACGTTATATTGTGCCAAGCAAAAATTAAATGTTTTATACTCAATTTAGATTGTACTAGACATAAATCGGCAATTTAAATAAAACTGGCCAAGTGCGAGTCGGACTCGAACCCGAAGGTCTCCCATACAACATTGTTGGTACAGAACCAACCGTTTTTTAGTATTTGTTTTGTTATAGCGGCAACAGGAATACATAATCTGTAAAAATTTCAAATGTCTAGCTATCATGGTTCATAAGATACAGTCTGGTGACAGACAGACGGACGGACGGACACCGAAGTCTTAATAATAGGGTCCCGTTTTTACCCTTTGGGTACGGAACCCTAAAAATAGTTGCAGCTAACTGGAATGTGAATTGGACTGTAAAGTGCCAATTTATCTAGTAGTATGACAATACTACTACAAGATAAATTGGCACAAAATATTTTTTGTTTCTAAAAATTGACTTTGTAATTAATCAATGATTTTTTGCGCCAATTTCTTTTGCCAAGAAATTCTTGTACAATCTATGAGTTTTTAATGTTCTCGTAATAAGATTGTTTGTTCTGTCAACTTCTAGATTTTAAAATAGATTTATGGATCAAATTATGATGTTTAGATAGTTCGTAGCAGTATTATGGTTTTCGAATCACGGATAACATTCTTAGAAAGAAATAGTTTGAATTGTGTTAGTATCAGGAGACCGCGATTGTATCTATATCAGTCAGCTGTCATAGTTACCAACCGGTCATTTATGGCTGTCATAGTGAGAAACCTGTAATGTTTGGCTGTCATAGTAAGCAACCTGTAATTTATAGCTGTCATAATAGTTACGAACCGGTAATTTATGACTGTCATAGTTAGGTTTCGGCAATTTATGGCTGTCATACTGAGAAACCTGTAATGTTTGGCTGTCATAATAGTTACGAACCGGTAATTTATGACTGTTATAGTTACGTTTCGGCAATTTATGGCTGTCATAGTGAGAAACCTGTAATGTTTGGCTGTCATAGTAAGCAACCTGTAATTTATAGTTGTCATAATAGTTACGAACCGGTAATTTATGACTGTCATAGCTACGTTTCGGCAATTTATGGCTGTCATAGTTACCAACCGGTAATTTATAGCTGATACTCACCAATAGTAATGATTATCAAAGTACTCGATGGATTTACTAATTTGACTTGGACAAAGACTATTTCAGCACAAAGTTCGATGCCCAGTTAGGCGGCACTGATGTTCAGCAAAATCAGTTATTCCTATGAATTAAATGTCACATTCATGTCAAAGATATGGGTCGGCGCCGATCGGTTCAGGTTTTGATAGCTGGTTGTAGTCGGCGCAGGTGGATTTAACTGCGACGTTACGCGCCCATAAGTCGGCGCTGATTGCCTGCTTTCCTAATCCATACCGCATTTTCTCTACTGTAGTTAGTTAGGTACATATTATTAATAAATAAGAGTATCTATTAAACAAAATTAATTATAATTGATTTTTCTAATAATTTTAATATTTTATTTAAAGTTAAATTACTTTTATAAAATAAAATTTAAGTGATTTGCGAGACTTTTGTTTTATTTCGCACGCACAGCCTTAATCTGTGGCCTTAACTGATCATCCTATGAACTTTGATTAAGAAGTTCCCGATGACACGACCTATCTGGCGAGGTGGTTTAAGTATTTCTGTTTCTGAAAAAATTTTATATGAAAAAAATGTACAGCGGCACCAGGTAGCAGTCACTAGAAGTAATTTTTTTACGCAGACGCTAGCGAGTCCGGGTCTCTGTAACCTCATGATAAGGGTACTCTTAATACAAACGAGTTACTTAGCCTTGGAATAGTCTTGTACTAACCCCAAGCCCAAATAATATAAATCTATCTATTTCGTGGCTAACGTAGGCAAACACGCAGGGTATAGTCAAAAGTATATGTAACCCAAAGAACAAGGTTTAGATATGCACAAGATTAATTTACCAAAAACTTGGAACCCTAAGCTTACATTGTATTTAATTCATGAAAAACTAGATAGATGGCGTAAGTAGAATTTTCCCTAAGTGTCGACATCTGTAGGGACCGACCCAGGACCGAGCGGCCTGGAGACGCATGATACGGAGGGCCGACCCCAAATAAAATGGGAAAGGGCCAGGCAAAGAAGAAGTCGACATCTGTAGGGTGGTTGCATGAATTAAACAGAAAATGGAGAGGTACGAATTTACTGCTTTTAGGTTCAAAAATATTGAATAAGTAGGTATGCAGTTGTTTGAAATGTTTAGTTTCAGTGAAATACGTCAGATGACGTCTAAATTAATAAAATAAATAAAGACAATAAGATTAAATATAAGACGTTTTTGCCGGACTGCCAAACACAGGGTTGCGGGTTCCATTCCCGCCTCAGACAAGTATTTATGCTTAGATAATTGTCTGTGGTCTGGTTGTTTCTATGTATTATAAGTATATATTTACAAAAGAAAAGTATATAAGTAGTATATCCGTTGTCACCCATAACACAAGTGTAGTTACTTAGCTTGGGGCTAGATGATGATGTATGTAATATATTTATTTATTTAGCCGATGAACTGTTCTCTAATTGAGCCTGCTGTATGTTTCGGTCAACATTAGGCATACGGATAATTGTTATAACGTACACATCCACTATGGAAGGATTTTGGATATTTTAAACTATTGGATGAAGTCGCGGGTAAAAGCTAGTATACTTGTTTTAAAAGGTTGGGTTCTTCCATTTCTATTTTAACTATCAAAATTTAGTTAAAACTAAAGAGGGCTACATACCGCGTACAAAAAGAAACTGTACTATTTAGGTGTTCCTTTTCTAACCGACTTCAAAAAAAGGAGGAGGTTCTCAATTCGGTTCTATGTATTTTTTTTATGGAGGTTCGCGCATATCTTCTTTGTTTATCAACTGATTTTGACGAATCTTTTTTTGTGTAATAAATCTTTGTATATAAAAGAGAAAAATACTAACCAAGCAATCTCTGAAACTACAAGAGCTATGAGTCTAAAATTTTCTTTTAGAACGTAGAGGAGCACTAAGAAAGGAAATTATATCCCTATGGGGGTAAAAATATGTAGTTCATAGTAACTATCAAGTCTGTAGGAAAGACACTAACGTAGGTAAACCGCGGGGTGCAGCTCGTTCATAATAAACAAGGCTTGTAATTCTTCTACTTAATTTTATAACCATTTAAAAGTTATAAGTCAAAGTCAAAAGTCAAAAAAAATATTCCTTTGGATGCTTAATACATTTGTACACAGATCACATAGAAACGTCTTAAAAACGAAGTTAGGATGTGTGCCTTCGGAACGCGCCCACCAATAAAAAGAAGGCATAAGAAGCTCATGGGGTTTTTTTTCATGTGATCACGCTCACAAAGGTCGATATTACAAATATTAGAAAGTATTATTTGAAATGGAGCAAATAAAGTCACGTCCATGGGTTCTTATCATTAAGGTAAGACGAAGATCATTCATAGTACGCCTTACTGCACAATTGATGCTTTATAAAAGTTTTGAACCAGTTAATGGACATGTCATATACATCTTTAGGTAATTATTAAAAATAAAGGTAAGAAGTTAAAGTTATAGGTACTTTTTCTTTAAATAATAAAACATTATAATAAAACAAGTCTTGAATACAAACTACTGAAGCGAATGACATCAATAAATAACATTCTGTTATAATTTAGTCAAATGAAAATATTATTATGTGTTAAAAATTACATTGGTAGGTAGATGATGACTTTTATCTGTTTATCACAGGAAAGAACATAGAACACGATTTACACAAACTCAAACATAAATATCGCGATGTGAGCGAACCGAAGTGGTGTGTGATCATCTTAACAATATTCAATTTTATTCTCCCTTTTAATCGGAGGTTCTTTGATTTTACTGCAAATATTACTATTTACGTTTATTTTTTTAATTATTTATAACTAAAACAAAATAGGAATATTAAAAATCTAAATAAGTTTCGTAAGTTGCCCAAAAGGCTCGTTGTACTGCCTCTTTGGATAGCAATACCGATCCGTTGGCCAATGTAGCAGTAGCAGTCAACTTACTTTTATTATTTAACTAGCGACCCGCCCCGGCTTCGCACAGCTATATTATGCATGTATTATACATATAAACCTTCCTCTTGAATCACTCTATCTATGAAAAAAAACCGCATCAAAATCCGTTGCGTAGTTTTAAAGATTTAAGCATACAAAGGGAAATAGGAACAGAAAAAGCGACTTTGTTTTATACTATGTAGTGATTATTATTGTTTTCTGTTAGCAAACCATTTTATATTATTAAAATCTTAAATTCACACAGTCAACTTTATGTATGGTTGCTGTTTTTGTGAACTTTAAGTAACGAAAAATTCAAAAATGTGTTAGGTGGTCAAAAAATATAACTGTTCAAAAATAAGTTTGGCACAAAAAGCTTATATCATGACGTTATTTATAACTATTTACTTGTTATCTCGATTGTGAGTAAATAACTTCAGGTTTTAAAATGTAAGTAAACCTTATTTAACTTTAGATATTAAGAGACTTATGGAGGTGTTTTAGCCTGATTAGTCATTACTTAATTAGGATACCTACAATTAGACTATGTCTGAATTGTATAGGATTAGGTTTTTATATCATCACTATCACTATCACTTCACTACATAGTATAAAACAAAGTCGCTTTCTCTGTACCTATATCCCTATGTATGCTTAAATTTTTAAAACTACGCAACGGATTTTGATGCGGGTTTTTTTTCATAGATAGCGTGATTCAAGAGGAAGGTTTATATGTATAATACATGCATAATATAGCCGTGCGAAGCCGGGGCGGGTCGCTAGAGATAAATAAAGATATTTTGAACAAGATATTTTGAACAAAACAAAACAGTCATCTTACTATTTAATTTGGTATGAATTTTTCAGCCTCTATATAATTTTGAACTACAACATGTCCCCTTTGAACCCCACTTGACATAGCGAACGATGCTCATCAATCATTCAGCCGTTGAAATTCAATAAGCTATCGCTTTACAACTTATTCCATACCACACTACTTTCACGACTTGCTAGATTTGTATTAGTTACGGGATAATAAATGTACTTAAAATTAAATGTATGCATTACTAGCTTTTGCCCGCGATTTCGTTCGAGTAAAAGTTAAATTTTAATAGACTTCAAAAAAGGGAAGAGGTTGTCAATTTGTCGCGTATATTTTTTGTATGTTTCAAAATCGTGTCTTAGCAGATGCCTACGCCATAAAAGCTATCTGAATGACAAATTGGTTTTATCTGTGCGTTCATATAATATCAGGCAGTAAGTCTGGACTTTGAATTTTATGTACTTAGATGTATTTAGAAAAAAAAAGATATCTGAGTACTATACCATAACACAAGCCTTAGCTTGGAACTAGATGGCGCTGTGTACAATTCAATTCAATACATTTATTTCAGATAATTAAAATCAATGAAATAAAAATAAACAAAATCAAAATATTTAACAAAATAATAAAATTCAATGTCATCATACTTAAATGTCAATTAAATTTAGTAATGTCAAAAATAAAATAAAAATCAAAGTATTATAAATTAAATCCAAAGTAAATTCAATCAGTAGATAAATCAATTAAATCAATAATGTCTTGAAATATTAATTTATTAATAAATAGAAAATACGTATGCTTATTTAATCTAAACTTCTAGTGAACGGTTGTTACTATAGCATCGACGAGTTTTGTTTGTTGCCGATAATCTAGTTATTATAGTTATACATACCTACATAGATTGTGCTAAATCTACATGACTTATAAGTCCACACATTTTTATTTTATTATATTATTACTGTGTTTGCTAATACATACCTGATTGACATTTATTTATTAATTTAATTAATCTATTTTGAACAAGTACCTACTTAATTGTAGTGAAATATGTAAATTGATACCGAAATCACATGTATTTGTATTTGTTTGAAAAACAGCTCGACCGATTTCGCTGAAAATTTTCATTCAGTTTATAGTAAAGAAAAGAACTTGATATTTATATCCCGATATTCCAACGAGATTCTGATTAATACGGGTGTAACCGCGAAGCGTTGCTAGTAACAATCATAATACATGCTGTAAACTATTTGTCTATTTTAAATTCGTAGCCTTCGTAGCACCATCTCTACGAGTGCTACGAAACTATTGAACTAGCTTCGTAGTTTTCGTAGACGTAGAATAGTTTATTTTCAATTTCACCCGCGTAACTCCCGATCCCGTGGGAATATCGGGATATAAAGCCTATTTTATTCCCAATGAATCAATGTATCCTCATACCAAGTTTTTTCAAAAACGGTCCAGTAGTTTTGAAGCCTATTCGTAACCAACAAAAAAAAGATTTCTTCTTTATTATATTAGTGTAGATTTGAAATATTTATATCTAAAAACATGAGAAAGTAAGAAACAGTATCAGGTGAGAGTAAACCGAGCCTTTCCGTTACAGCTTTACGAAGAAAAATAGGTCAAAATGTACGAATAGAAACACCTTGCGAACGCTCTCGGGGAAAAAATTAAACAGATAAAAAGGCATTACGCGCGTCACAAACATCCCAACTACCCTCATCTCGCCGCTATTGATTCACTGCGGATAATTGAGTACACGCGTGTCACCCCCTACTGAACCCCATTAGGGGGGGGCTCAGGGGGACACACACGACCCCACCTCATTTGATTACAACGGAAAAAGCGTCGAAAAATCGAGTAGATGCGCTGCAGTAATCGGGCCGTCGCCATGGCTACCGATATTAACGCGAAGGGGGGTTTATCACATAAATAGATTCGCACATAATACGTCCGATTCCACACACGCGCCCCTTTCTACCCCCACATTTTTGTACAGTGTTAAAATGCCTAAAACCACCCCGCGGCCCAGTTTAAACCGACGCCACCCCGCTCGCAGATTAGCTAAAACTACCTATTTTTTACCCGGGATCTTTTTCCTCGTTTTTTTCACCCGGAGCTCGCTAACTACCGAAATGTGGGCACTCGGGGGGAGAGAAGGGGGGTGAAGTGAGGGGGAGGGTACGGAAAAGTTTGTGTTTTAAATATGTCCGAAGGCACGCATTAAAATGGTTTACGAAATACGTATCGTTAGCTACCTACCCTCCGCTTCGCGGCGGTTTGTGACCCTTACATCTTGACACATTATAGCCAGGCTATACGAGTACACCTGTGTCATCATAACATAATGGACTCTATCATTTAGGAAAACGTTATTTCACTGTCTTGATAACACGTGTAATAAAAACGTATCTTTGACACCATTCTTGTGAACTTATTATTACGCGACTAGCAGCAACCTGTGGTTACACCCGCTTAGGTGGGAATATCGTGATAAAAAGTAACTAATATTACTATCAAGATTCATTCCCAAACCAAATTTTAACATTTTAAAGAATCAAACATTTTTTTTGCAGATATGATAACAATGATCAAGACGATTAGACGACCCAGTTGGCACAATGGTCACCATGCCAGACTGCCAAACACAGGGTCGCGAGTTCGATTCCCGCCACACACATGTATTTATGCTTAGATATTTGTCGGTGGTCTGGTTGTTTCTATGTATTATAAGTATATATTTACAAAAGAAAAGTATATAAGTAGTATATCCGTTGTCTAGCACCCATAACACAAGTCTAGTTACTTAGCTTGGGGCTAGATGGCGATGTGTGGATTGTCCTGCAATATTTATTTATTATTAATTTATTCAGGAAGTGTTCCGTATTTGTCTGAAGGACATCGTTCATTATTTTCCTGGAAACAAACCCTAAGAATCTAAAAAGATATACAATTTAAGAATTCATAGTTTAGTGATTCATTTTGCTATCTATCAATCAAGGCAATTCACGAATTTACTTAGAATCAGAAGCTCATCGTGGTCCAGAACAAAGATGGATAACGCTCGCGAAGTTGACACTCAACCAAATAGATCAGATCAGGGATTAATCAGCCATCAAGTTTCACAACATCATGATGAGATGTGATGAAGAAGCCAATGGAAACAGTTCATCCGATCTAAGTGTAGACCGCCCATTGATCATGATCCTCAGTCCTAAGGAGCTGATATTATAGACTACATTTTGTACTCGACTTCATCCCGATTTTTTTTTCTAAAATCCTTTTTTTAGCGGATGCTTACGTTATACCAGCTATTAATACCCATGCCAAACAACCAAATCCGTCTATTAGTTTGAGATATGCGATGATATATCAGTCAGTTGCAGTAAGGACTTTTAATTTTATATGTATATATAGATTACTGTGCCGTTTTTAATTCAAATTGGCCTAGTCGTTTGACAATCACTACATAGTATAAAACAAAGTCGCTTTTTCTGTCCCCATTTCCCTATGTACGCTTAAATCTTTAAAACTACGCAACGGATTTCGATGCGGTTTTTTTAATAGATAGAGTGATTCAAAAGGAAGGTTTATATGTATAACACATGCATAATAAATAAATAAATATTGCAGGACAATCCACACATCGCCATCTAGCCCCAAGCTAAGTAACTAGACTTGTGTTATGGGTGCTAGACAACGGATATACTACTTATATACTTTTCTTTTGTAAATATATACTTATAATACATAGAAACAACCAGACCACAGACAAATATCTAAGCATAAATACATGTCTGTGGCGGGAATCGAACCCGCGACCCTGTGTTTGGCAGTCCGGCATGGTGACCATTGTGCCAACTGGGTCGTCTATATAATATATATAATATATCCGTGCGAAGCCGGGGCGGGTCGCTAGTTAATCATAAATAATTTATTCGTGAACATAAGTGGTACAGTTGACATAATTATAAATAATTTATTAATAAATAAATAAATTATTGGATCTACAATATTACTTAGGATTATTTTGTTGAAATTTCATGGTGTGAAGTTTACCCATCATTGACAGTTGCTAATCGTCAACGAATAGCTGTGATTGCCTTCATTGTAACCGAGATAGAAACACTAAAAAACCCTACAACGATAAAAATACCTAAAGAAAAAATTTACCAAATTAATATTGCCTCTCTACCAATAACATTAAAAAAATTGTAACAATAAAGGCAACCGCAGATTACAGATTTGAAATTGTCTGATAGTTGATGGTTAGTGAAACAGCTAAATGATGTCCCTAAACAACATCGTAAATTGTTATAAGAGCCAATAAAACTTGACCCTTAAGGGTATTACAGGAGCTAATAGTCGGTCATTGTTGGACTGCATAGAAATGAATGAAAAACGAGGTGGTGCGCAATTAGCAATCTTCAAATTAATCTAATTTATGGATATATACACATTAATGTCAAATCAAAGAAATTCGGGCTTATTTTTTATAAAAAATCTTTGGGTGAATGATAGCATGTTGTATTGTTATACGGTTTTTATTACAGGTATTTTTTTTCTATGGAATCAAAATTTCGAAATGCTTATTAAGTACTATGCCTCAATTATTATTTTTAATCAATTCATCAAATGAATAATATAAGTACACATTATTAATAGAACAGTGTTTCGGTTTTTACAGAGGTATTTCGTGTTTTTTTTTTCGAAATCAAAATAGTTGAATTATAATTTGAGCACTGTTTGTTTAAGTTAAGTACTCAAAATAAAGTTTTATTTTATTTTATTCTGTATTTTGATAGATCGTAGATAATATATTAAATGTGATTTTTTTGGTTCACTGAAGTATAGCATATACGGTCATGTAGTTCTCTTAAATATATTCAGAGTTTTAATAGCATTAGTTTGATTGTGTTATTGCATTTTTTAAAGACATAATTTTATTTGATTGATTTGATTTTTTACATAATGTGTCTGACTCGCACTTGACCACTTCGCTTGTCTATCGGCCGACCGCTTGGTAGCTAAAGTCTACGTCTGCCCAAACAAAAACATTAGTAGTAAAAGGACATTGTTACGACGTTAATATATTCCGTTATTTCGTTATCTCGGGTCGAGTAATTCGAAAAAAGGCTGCGGGCCTTTATTATTTGGCGATTTATTAGTTGAGGCTCTCGAGGAGCAAAGAGCACAGAACACTCTCTATGCGTGTTTATTTTATAACGATATCGGATAGGGTTCGGTGGTTATGTGGTACAAACTATAAGAGGTGAGCTACTTAGTTTAATCAAGAATGTTTACTAATTTTGGCAATTAGTTCTCCATATTCTTTGTCAAAAATAAAAAATATCGGTAAAAGAATTACTTCGATACGTCAACTAGTTTCCGATTTATAGAAGTAAACCTTGCGACGCGGACTCTTACTCGATGCGTTACTAAGTGGTGCGATATACATTGACGTCACATGCGTTCACGTAAGTTTAATCACCTGTAGAATCAAAACTAATAGGTATTTTTGACTACAACAAAAAGTAGTGCATTTTTATACATACAAGCTTTACTGTAACAAATTTTCAACCGATTTGGCATACTTTTTAAATTATACTCATCACTACATAGTATAAAACAAAGTCGCTTTTTCTGTCCCTATTTCCTTTTGTATGCTTAAATCTTTAAAACTACGCAACGGATTTTGATGCGGTTTTTTTAATAGATAGAGTGATTCAAGAGGAAGGTTTATATGTATAATACATGCATAATATAGCCGTGCGAAGCCGGGGCGGGTCGCTAGTTAAATTATAATATTCAATATTAGCTCTCCATATTCTTTGTCAAAAATAAAAAATACAAGTGAAAGAATTACTTCGATACGTCAATTAGTTTCCGATTTATAGAAGTAAACTATGCGGAGCGTTATACAATGACGTCACACGCGGTCATCTGACTGTTAGCGGGACTCGATATCTTATCTTAATATATATAAATCTCGTGTCACAATGTTTGTCCTCAATGGACTCCTAAACCACTTAACCGATTATAATAAAATTCGCACATCATGTGCAGTTTGATCCAACTTGAGAGATAGGATAGCTTACATCCCGATATTCCCACGGGATCGGGAGTTACGCGGGTGAAACCGCGTAGGGCAGCTAGTAATATATATAAATCTCGTGTCACAATGTTTGTCCTCAATGGACTCCTAAACCACTTAACCGATTATAATAAAATTTGCACACCATGTGCAGTTCGATCCAACTTGAGAGATAGGATAGCTTACATCCCGATATTCCCACGGGATCGGGAGTTACGCGGGTGAAACCGCGTAGGGCAGCTAGTTTATTATAAGTTTAAACGCCTGTAAAATCAAAACTTATAGGTATTTTTGACTACAACAAAAAGTAATGTATTTGTTAAGTACATAAAAGCTTTACTGTGACAAACTTTCAACCGATTTGACATACTCACCTATTAATTCTCCATAGCCAGAATTGAAAATCGTGCCATTTGATTCAAAGTGTTTAACTTGATACTGGCTATATGCATAGCATAACCCCTGCAAAGCCACAATATTAATAAACAAACACAAATTAAGTTCATGTCATACGACATACGATTTCCATGGTGAATGGATTAAATTTGTAAAAAAAAAGCCATAAATCATAATTAAATCAGACTTTGCAACTTACGAATTCGGATCTGAGGTTCTTCAAAGCAACATGCCGAACGCTATGCAAATTATCTAAAGCAAAACGTCTACAATTTAAAAGAAATGCTAGTTTTGAGAGCAAACAGTAATTTTTACTGTATGGCTTTTTGTACTTTTTTGGAATAAAAGGAATCAAAGGAAAAATATAATTTTATAAGTTTGGTAAAATTAAATGGCACTAATTTACCTAGTATTTGGGGAATTTAAAAAATTGACAACATTCAACACAATTTTTAACCAAAGGGCCCGATGTCAATTAGGTAGGTCAATTTCCACTATTATTTAATTTTATTATTTTTAGCCAATTCCATCCCACTGCAGGGGAAAGACCTTCCACTTTCCACTGCTCCCTATCTAGTGCCAGCTGGGTCCAGTCCCTACGATGCGAGTCCAACTCGCCTCCTTCCGGGCCTGCCGCGGAGTCGCCTGCTGTTCGGGATCATTTCCCGCTAGTATCTTGTATTTGAAAGGGGTAATGTTTCAAGCGGTAGAATGTATGTAGGATCGATGTCGCCCAGAGGCATCGTTTCGACCCAATAATGTTCTACAGGCAAGATTGTTGCGTTAAGATACCTACGGGTACAAGTATACTTAACTAACTCTGACATTGGAAAAACTTCCTTACGTAAAGAGGACCTGTTATACCTTATAATTTTTTTAAACTTTTCTCTTTTAAAATGGTGGCTATTGATAGGGTTAATCAAAACTTGTAGCTGTCAAACGTTAAAAATATACGAACAACCTTGATAAATGGTAGACACAATTTTGCTACTGGTTAAAAATACTGAAAGATGTCTATGACCTATAAAATCGACTAAATGTAGCGAGGCTGTATGACCCTTTTCCTTTTCTGAAAGACAAAAAATATAAAAGAAAAAACGCTGCCGCGCCGTCCATTGAGCGATTTGGAACTAGTTAGTAAAGGCCATTAAAAGTACCTAATAAAAAGCGTGCATGTCGTCTTGGTTAACTTACTTACCTTTTGAGAAGTGATTTACATTTCACTAGTATCAACTCTCAGTTTCACCCACGTAACTCCCGATTCCGTGGAGATATTGGAATAAAAATTATATGACACTCCTAATGAATCAATGTATCCTCGTACCAAGTTTAATCAGAATCGGTGTAGTAAATAAATAAATATTGCAGGACATTCCACACATCGCCACCTACCCCCAAGCTAAGTGACTAGACTTGTGTAATGGGTGCTGGACAACGGATATGCTACATAAATACTTTTCTTTTGTAAATAAAGTAGTAGTAGTTTCGGAACCTATTAATGCAAAAAAACAATTGATAGTATATAAACAAATTAAATGTTGAATTACGACGCCACATCGCTCTTCACTATCACTACATAGTATAAAATAAAGTCGCTTTCTCTGTCCCTATTTCTCTTTGTACGCTTAAATCTTGATCCGCATTTTGATGCGGTTTTTTTAATAGATAGAGTGATTCAAGAGGAAGGTTCATATGTATAATACATGCATAATATAGCCGTGCGAAGCCGGGATGGGTCGCTAGTTGTATATAAACAAATTAGATGTTGAATTACGACGCCACATCGCTCTTTCCTATTAATTTAAACTCAAACTAAACCTACAGATACGAAAAGCAAAAAAAAACATCTCATTTTAAAACAAAATAGAAACCATATAAAGAACTGTAAGGGTCAACGGTGGCTTCCAACTTTTCACTCTAAAGGGTTTTTTCGATGAAGCCCCGGGGTCTGAACCCACCCCGCCCAGGGCCCTGAATAAATACGTAAAACTGGACCGAGGTCGCTAATTCGATTCCTATACACACCTACCGACCTACCGCCGTTCGTATGTGTGAGTTTCGGAAGTAAATAACGTGTAGGATTAGAGATATGTCCGGACGGACACGGTGGGTTGTACCTACTGATGTTGTATTTCTATGTACGGCTTTACAAATAAGTTTTTAATTAGCTAAATTATATTAGTGATGAAAAGATCGAGTTACCCATAGATTCGTCTCATATACGACGAGTTTTATGGGACTTCTTATCGTATCAATTGGCCGTTTTTTAAGGTTCCGTGCCCAAAGGGTAAAACGGGACCCTGTTACTAAGACTTCATTGTCCGTCCGTCTGTCTGTCTGCCACCAGGCTGTATATCATGAACCGTGATAGCTAGACAGTTGAAATTTTCACAGATTCTGTTCACATTTCAGTTGCCGCTATAGCAACAAATATTCAAAATAGGAAAAAAAATAAGTGGGGCTGCCACTTTTTTTGTTACACATACAATATGGTACTCACACTTGGCTGGTTTAATCTATTCTTCGAGACTAGAAACTAGCCACATTTTAGGTGAAGTGAAAAGGAAGGGTACGGAATCTATAACTTATTTTTTAAACTACTAAAAACATATATAAAATTTATTAAATCTTAATTTTTAAAATAGATATTTACAACAATTGATGGTCAAATCAAAAATTTAAAAAATAATTAAAGAGTAGTCTTTTTTTAGTTATGTATCGGAAATAGAAGAGTAATAAAGTGTTAAAATTGAGCGTTTCAGAATATTTTATGTAGGTAGCTATCATAATTTTAACCTCAACGATTTAGGCAGCATCCAATGCTTCCGTCTGCTGTCAAATTAAATAGATGTACATTATTTCAGTATGAAACCAACACTTGAATTAATTATTATGTTTAAAATAATTTGTGAACCTTTTTATCAGAATATAATAACAGCAAGTTAAAGTACCTATCTAAAACTATATTATTTACTAGCGACCCGCTCCGGCTTCGCACGGCTATATTATGCATGTATTATACATATAAACCTTCTTCTTGAATCACTCTATCTATTAAAAAAACCGCATCAAAATCCGTTGCGTAGTTTTAAAGATCTAAGCATACAAAGGGAAATAGGGACAGAAAAAGCGACTTTGTTTTATACTATGTAGTGATACCAGCCTGATGGTAGATGACGATGCGGTCTAAGATGTAACACACTTTCCTAGAAGATACCTGTTCACTCGCGACTTAAAGATATAAATAAATAAAATATAAATATTGCAGAACCTTCCACACATCGCTATCTAGCCCCAAGCTAAATAACTAGACTTGTGCTAGACAACGGATATACTACTTATAAACTTTTCTTTTGTAAATATATACTTATAATACATATAAACAACCAGACCACAGACAAATATCTAAGCATAAATACTTGTCTGAGGCGGGAATCGAACCCGCGACCCTGTGTTTAGCAGTCCGGCATGGTGACCATTGGACCAACTGGGTCGTCCCAAATTCCCAAATTCTATACGCCAGGAAAGTCAGACGCAGGTAACTGATTCCATTCCTTTGCTGTAAGAATAGGAAATGACGAAGCAAAATGCTTAGTGTGGATGTCTGGGATTTCTACCATGAATCGGTGCCGCATATCAGTTTGCCTGGTTGTAAGAAATAATGGAGATGACACAATTAGGTAGTGTAGTTCTGTTGCACACTCTAGCTAGATTGTCGAAGATTCTAAACTCGTAGGGCTAAAGAATCTACGACAATCTATATCTAGATATAAGAATAAGCAGTGTTATTTTGGCTTAGTAGGCTACTCTCCTACTCATAATCTCACACATAAGAGAGTTGCCCATGACCTTAATTTGTCAGGGTAGTTTCTCTTGACAGTGTGTGAGAAGCCTACTTACACATTTTTGAAGTGTGTTCCATTTTTGGGCAGCATGTCAGATATAGCCATATTTTACTGTGTTGTTATTTTATCTTACAACTAAAAACCAAAATAAGCTGATTACTTTGCTTTTTAATAACCTTTAATCTGCCTATTTTCGTATTAATCCGGATAATAGCCACCTATTATAAAAATGTACAAAAATTCATTATCTTATTTTTTTAGTTTTATTTTTAGTTAATTAGCAATACGTTAAAAAAAACAAGTATTCAATCTTAATGCTATAAATCTTCAAAATTTTAAAAGTTAAAGATTTGTGGAAATAGCGAGTGATGGTTTCGTCCTATATACCTTCTGCCCAAATAGGCCGAATATTATGTGTCACATGAATCTTTGCATCCAGTTTGGCATTTTTAGGGTTCCGTAATCCTAACAAGGAACCCTTATTTCTATCTATCATTCATAACGAAACCTCGACATAGAGTTAATCGTATTATCGAGAAAATAATTATATCTTGAGAGTTAAGTGAATTTACTCGTAAAAACAAAACACAAGGATGATACGTAATTTCTTCTTGTAAACCTACATTGGTTCATAGATTTAACCAAAACAATAAAGAATACAAACTCTATTGTTTGATTCTTCACATTGAAACTACCAACGTAATAAACAAAAGCAAGTCCCCCTTGCCAATTAGCCCTTAGAAGCCATTACCAAAGCTGCCAACCTACAAAATTCAAGCCCTACAGGACGAGGTCATTGTCCTAGGCAGCCGAATTTCGAAAGCACTAAAAAAAACTTAAAGATGGCGGCTTTAAGACCAGTTACTGTGTAACATTACTCTATGGCAGGGCTCGTCAACATTTTCAATAATAACACTCTTTGGAAAACGATTGATGCTTAGTTATAGTAAATATAAAAATCTATTGATTTAAATAATATTGAAATCGTTGTTTTCCGTAAAATTGTTAAATTTAAGGACGCATTTACGATTTGACGCGCCTGAAGATGAAGAATCTAGACTGACTTTTTTCATTCAAAATGGTCGTTTATTTATACATCGAACTGAGACAAAGACAATAAAAGTCAACCTTATTTCTATGAAAATAAGCTTAAGGGAATTAGCAGAACATGGTGGAAATTTAATTATCTATTTTTGTGGTTTACGTAGTAATTGTGAATATTATTGTCGTTTCTTTTTTATACGAATTAATGTTTAATATTTATATTTTTCTTTAGTTTATTTTTAATTATTTGAAATCTTTTTCATAGTTTTTGCGGAAAGAGGCTACGGAAAACTAATAATTTTTTTATTAAACTTAATATTATTTTGAAATTATTTGTATACATTCTACAGATAGAAAAGTGTTGTCTGATTCATTTTTTATCTTTAAAATACGTAACTTTGAAGGATAAACCAGAAACTGAACCGCAACCGCAATACTTTGCTAATATTTTGACACTTTCCGTAAATGCGGCCTTAAAATACAGCTGAACGTCCTTCTTCCTATGATTTTTTGTGTGATGGAAATAAATGGTCATGTAAATGATACGTACGCGGGTGAAACCGAGGGGTGTAGTCAGTATTATCTAAATATGACAGTTTACGAATTTCAACCGGCCTTACTCCGTAGATTTTTTCTTACAAAACATTTAGCATACTGGATAGCACGTATTAAAATTACTGGCGATGTAAAAATCATCTACATTACATGTAAAAGTGAATATTTTATTTTTTATAATTTATTTAAAAAATACGAATGAATGTGGCGATATTTCGTAGCTAAGATGGGGTTAGGTACTGTTTAATTATATTTAAGAACTTGTTTTATGCAATCGTGCTAGCTTAGATTAGACCGCACTTTCACTAAAGGTTAAACACATGTTCATTTAAAAGAAAGAAAAATACATTAACTTGATTAGCGAAAGGGACTTTTCGTGTATTTTTATATACGTTTGTGGATGTTTGGTGCGAAGTAATTTGCTTTTTACTGTGTTTTTTTTTTGTTAATGGGAAAAGTTTTATGTAGAAATGAAGTTACCTCATGTTTTAGGAACATGATATAATATTTTTTTGGTGAAACACGTAAATGAAGACAATTATTTTTGATATATTTTTAAAATTCTACAAATATTTGTGGAACTTTCCCAAAATGTTGGGTACATCTGCCGCGAGTCTACTCCTTAGAACAAGTTGAATTTCACCGTCGGACGCACACAGACATATTTTTGCACTAATATGCACTTGCATCTGTGTTCGATTTCGGGGCTAGTCGGCGGTTATAACCGGATCGGACCGGATTTCGGCAGTTCATTCCGGTTTACGCTAGCTAGAAGCTTAGGGAACGGTGGACGAGCCCTTGAGTTTTATTCGTTTTTAAACAATGATGTCTGCGATTTAAATATTTAATGCTTTTTCAATAGTAGAAAGAAAGTCTTATTTAGTTCAACTTAAAATGACTGTTCTGTTTTGTCAGAGTGTCATAAAGTCGAGACTATTTAGCAGTTTCAGCGGAATCAAAAGACAAAATAATGCAATCATTTTAACGGTAACATTCGCGTTATATTATTTTGTTATCAGTTCCCATCCCGAAATTGTATCGGAGTAAACTAGAGCCGTTGTCGTTTCTATGTGACGTTTTCAAACAAATGTACTTATAAGCTTGTGTGGGACGGTGGCGACACTATTGAATGAGCAGAGAAACTTTTAGCCAAGTAACTTAGACTTGTATGTATATTAACTTTTCAAGGAAAAAATTTAAAGTCTTTTTTAATATAATTTATAAATAAGGTACTTACATGCGGGTTAAAAGGGCTACCTGTCACCTATCGAAAACTAAATATTTCGTAAAAATCGGGAAAACTACTTAAAAAGGTCATTAGATAAATATTTGCTTTATTGTCAATCTGAAAACAATTAATTTTGTTTATTTTCTTGTTATTTTGTCACTAATATCAAGGTTTTCAAAAAAACCTTTTAGTTTGTATATAATTTTCTATCGTCTTTGTTTAAAACAAAAAAAGTTTTAAGTATTTTATGCATGAAAATAGTACTGTTTTGTATTTGTTGATTATCTATGTTAGTCAGAAATTGTTGCCCAACCCTGTCTGAACTTAACAAAATGTCAAATAAGTAAGTAAAAGCACAAAGTAGAACTTTCAAGAGTTTCAAGTAATGAAATTCTTAGTGTTAATTTAATATTAAGTTATTTTTTTATTTCATCATACGAGGCGACATTGGTACGTTTGCTAGTAAAAAATCCACATAATTATACCCAAAAAAATATTTTTCTACGCACTTTCCAGTTCACACACATGCACAAAACCGCATGTGCAGACGTAACCGCAACGCACACATGCAAACAACCAATAAATAGATTGAACTAAACGGTGAAACTTAAAAAAGAAACAAAACGAACGAATCGTTCACGCACACCTTCAAAGATAATGCAACCCGATCATTAATTATTGCCGAATAAATGTGCATTGTATTGTATACCAACAAGGTGTATTTTCGCTAAAGTGCATCTCATTTGTAGACTAGCATGTTAACTTTATACGTGCGTGGGAATGATGCTACCAACACATTCGCACAAATTTTGATTATAGGAACACCGAATTTTCCAATAGTGTGCGTGAGGTTCGGTAGTGTGCGTATACAAATGCATAATTTTTGCGTATGTGTGCCGTTGATGATGATAATGTGTTGTATTTATTGGTTAATGTGTGTGTAATTCGGTGTTCACATGATGGATTCGCGTTTGTATTAGTGTCTTTTTGGTTGTTTTTTCTCTTTTTACGGTGCGAGCACACAGGCCGGGTAAGCAGTGAAAAAATAATTTTAACTGGCACACTGCAGAGCGTGTTTAATTTTCGTGCTCTCTGTCCTGCGCGAAATGGAACGTCATTACGTTTTAAATTACGAATGGCGGTTGTTTTTCTTTTTTTATTTATTCGGTGTTTTAATTTGCATTGTTTGCTTTAATTTCTGAACGGGATTGCATCGTATGAGCTGTAGTTGTTGTCAGTACAATGTTTTATTAAGTTTCTTTATATTAAGTACAATCAATCAACCAGTAATAAATTATTTATTGGATATTTACAATTCAAATTGAATATTTTTTTCTGTAACTTACGTAGGTACTCTACGATAGAGATTCATTAAAATACTCTTTTGAAAACATAAACATGTTTTTTATTATCACTACATAGTATAAAATAAAGTCACTTTTCGTCGTCCCTATGTCCCTTTGTATGCTTAGATCTTTTAAACTACGCAACGGATTTTGATGCGTTTTTTTTAAATAGATAGAGTAATTCAAGAGGAAGGTTTATATGTATAATACATGCATAATATAGCCGTGCGAAGCCGGGGTGGGTCGCTAGTTATAAATAATCAAGACATAGTAAAAACCAACTTTCCATGTCCACCCGTTCCTAAGCAAATCGGTGGTGACACACGGGCAGACAAGAGAGTGATCTTTTTTTTCTTCAAGAGGGTATTTTTTACCTTTTGAGGTACCGAATCCTAAAAACGAAACAAAATAACTACTAATTAGCGTCACTGGTTTGCAATCCCTGAGATAAAACCTTACCTACTTATTTAGTACGAAAACTGTTAAAAATATGAGTTATTTGTTAGAAAAATAAAGTAATAAATCGTAGTAAAAAATCGTATCACAATGCAAAACGCTGACAACTTTGAACCATTTTAAATGAATAGCATAGCTAACACTCATGAAACATGCGCTATTAGATTTAAATAAAAACGACATTCGACTAGGTTATTAGTTTCGCAGCTATGATGTCGCTTACAGATAAACAGATAGAAGAGATAGATACCTATATAAAGATAGCTTCTTTGTGCATTCAGAGTATACTTATTAACAGAACTTATTAACATATTTTAACATTGATAAGTCAGCATTTGACTCCTATCACACCCGCCTGTTGGTAGGTAACAATGCGGCCTGATGTAGCATGCTTTCCTAGAAGATATATTTTCACTCGCGACTTGAAGACCCCCACTACGTACAGTCGGCTGCATAATTGCAGCCCCCGGTAGAGTTCGAAAATTACTATTATTGGCATGTTTTCATTCTAATAATTTTTGTTTGATAAATTTATGAGTTAGAAGACTTTAAACTTCAACTAAAGCAGGTGTCTAGAATCTTGCTTGTGTTAAAAACGTTCTTATAACAGCCGTTTTGGAACTCTGCGTTGGGTCTGCAATTAAGCAGCTGACCGTACCTTGCTTGATGTCTACGTAAAGAATAATGGTAAAACTTCGAACAAAAATTATTTGTTTGCAAGTAGGTTAGGTTCTTGAAGTTCACATAATATGTGTAATGGCGTCAGATGCTGATGAAGATAATGAAAACCACGTGACTTTAAATACTTATATCTTTTTTCCACATCCAGTTAGTTACCAAGATACTATCAATTTAGTTTTATCTAGAAAAACGGAAATTTGTATCATATTTTTTATATTTGTATTTATGCTCAAGTATTGCTTTGCCATCATTATTTGTATTTATTTAAAAGTAAGCTTTTGTAATAACACTATTTTAAGGTATTTATATTGTGAATAGTTGTTACCAGATTACAACAGTATTCGTCCTTGAAAAAAATGGTTGTATCAGACGGTTATAAACTATGGAAGCGCCCACAGCTCACGGTTACTCCCGCGTAAAATCCGATACCGTGGAAATATCGGGAATAGTAGTAGTTTTTATCACGTTTCGTTAATGTAGCTTTATATCTCTAAAAAAATTATTAACATAGATCCAGTAGTTTCGAAGATTACCAAAACATTTATTAAAAAATTACATTTATAATACTTATTGCTAAGTGTTTACAAAATATTCTAAGCGTGAACTGACCTTGTGTGGTTCGATGCTCTTGCGCACCTATCGACCAATCTCACTAACGCTGCGTCTACGCTAAAACAACACACATACTCAAAATGTGACTGTAGAGGTACCTACTCCGTGAAAACAAATGCAAATTTAATCTAAAATGAGTTCCTTAGATTTGAAGAGGCGGTATTTAGACAATAAGACACGGTGGAATGCTTCCATGATACATAATAATAATATCTCGGGTCTGAGGCGATGGAGCCCCGAACCTTTGGAAGCCGTGATTGGAGCCGAAGCCAACATGTAGTGGCCGTGGCTATCACTATCACTACATAGTATAAAACAAATTCGCTTTCTCTGTCCCTATGTCCCTATATCCCTATGTATGCTTTAATCTTTATAACTACGCAACGGATTTTGATGCGGTTTCTTTTAATAGATAGAGTGATTCAAGAGGAAGGTTAATATTTATAATACATGCATAATGTAGCCGTGCGAAGCCGGAGCGGGTCGCTAGTCTTATTATAAAACGTAGGCGAACATGTTAATATTCACATAATCGCATTAATGACACCGACTTATGATACATGTGATATAGATTTGTCGCAACCGGATTATGTTACGTACGTAAACGTAACTAAATTATTGTGTAAGTAAAGCTATTCCTGAAAAACATCAAAAAAAACGTTCCAAATAAGTTTGTTGAACCGGAAGTTACAAACACAAAAGCTACCAACTGTTGGAATTTGCAAAACATATTCTAGACAATTCATTGAAATATTATGTAATAGCAGCGGCAAGGGATTTCATAGGTCCTGTGGGAATAATGGAAAAAAAGGTAATTAATTTTACTTCCAGTAAATCAATGTGTCCTTATACCGAGTTTAATCAAAATCGGTCCAATAGTTTAGGAGTCTGTTCGTTGGAAACAAAACAATCTATTCACCTTTATAAATGTAGACAATATAAGACAACTAGACAATTTATACACATAATTTGACGGTCCCATAATCGTCCCTAAAGGTTAGATCGAACCTTGCAATGTAACCTCTAGATAACTTAGGGCGGTAGAGCCGACCGCGAGGGAACGGTCTCGGTGGTGGAGGAGCGCGGCGGGCGAAGGGAATCACTCACTATTTCTTGCACGCACACACGCACGCCGTGTGAACTATCGACTCGCACATGTGACTAGCTCGCCATTGTGGGGGTGAGGACCGTTAGCAGAAACGGGCTTAGATGGAATTAGGACATTTTTATTAGAAACAGATAGTTATATATAAGTATCGATAGATGGAGCTGTTTAGAAGAGTAATGAAAAAATTGAGTGATGGAGTTTCAGGGAAACCTCAGAACATTTAAAAAACATCTAGAGCAAATCCGATTCGATAGATCTGTCTTCAGTTATCTAAAATCTTATTTATCTGCTGGGCAAGGGTCTCCAAAACTCCCTCCATCGGTCGAGGTCCTAGGCCACCTCCGGTGAAGCTGGCTCGAAGCGGTCGAGGTCGTCTCGCCAAAGCTTTCGTCACCGACGTTGCCGCACCCGAAAGTATCCAGTTTTTTTGGCCCATTTATTGCATTATATTCGATATGGGACTATTTTTGTAACAAAAAATCTTAAAAGTATTTCCTATGGGTCACAATTTTATCTGTAGCTTATATTCAACTTTTATTTATTACTTTCTGTGATCATACATGCGCCCGCGCCGACATGCGCGTGACTATGCACTCTTTGTTTAATGGTTCTGCGAACTGCGCAGATTTGGGACTTGCTCAATTATCGTGTGCCAGTTATGTCAACGTATGATGCATTGGTCATATTTGCTTATTTAGTTTGTTGATTGTTGAAGGACCTACTTGCTCGGTCGAGGTTTGGGAAAATATCTATTGGGAGAAGCTGTAGGTACTTGTTGCACGTACGAACGCCTGAGCGAATATTTAAAGATTCAGATAAGATGTTTTGGCAGATAACTGTAAAATAAATATCTTTTATGAAGTTTCTGCTACTATTAACAAAATACATAATGCATAGTCGTCAAACCGCGTGGTTTTCTATAATAATTGGTTAATTTTTAACCGATTTCGATAGAGGAGAAGGTTGTCAATTCGTCGTTACTATTCTAATTAGTACACAGTGCCTCTGTTTCACCAGCAGAAAAATAGCTATCGTTTTACCCGACTGCAATTAAAAGGTTATGTTATTTTAACTTTTTGTCCACCAAATTACTAAAACTTAACCGTTGAAAAAGAAACTTTTAAAATAGTAGATCCGTTTCAGTTAGTCGGAATGGAAGGTCATCCTACTAATATTATAAATGTGAAAATTTGTGTGTAAGTGTGTGTGTTTGTGTGTATGTTTGTTCCTCCTTCACGCAAATTGCTGATTCAACTACGATGAAACTCGGTACGTAGAATGCTAGAGATCTGGATTACCACATAAGCTACTTTATATCCAGATTTTTCCACGGGATCGGGACTTACGCGGAAATGTGTTATTGAGAAAGAAAGATAGTTGATTCTTAAATGGAAGTCCTGGTAATAATAAGATAAGAGGGAAGAAACAGAGAGACATGGTTTTGCAAGTAACAATAATAAAATATTAGTTATATTTGCTATAGTTATCTGCGATTAGTACATAGACGCGCGAGTGTGTGTAGTAGACGTCGCCTAGACACGATGACCCACTGGCCGGCTTGCGTTTCTTATGTTGTTGTTGCGTCCCGCTCGCGCCCGTCCCGAGACGTACTCTATCCCATTCGTACGTGTGTCTATTGATAGTGTACTGGTTTCAAGGCTGCAAGCAACCGGTCAAGGGGAAAGGACGGTCTATAGTGTAGCTGTAGATAATAAACTACGGGATATTGCAAGGGAAAGTGTTTAGGGATTACTTCCTTTTACTATTCGTAGGGTTACCTCTCTCTCTAGAGTTACTTGAACGAATATTTCAATCTAGATTTAGTTGGATTACAAACTAGATTACTACAGTTATCAGAAATGGAATAAGTATCCTACTTCCTACTAATATAATAAATGTGATAGTTTGCGAGTTAGTATGTTTATGTGTATATTTGTGACTCTTTCACGCAATAACTACTGAACTAATTGTAATGAAAATTGGCGTGTAGATAGCTGGAGATCTAGATTGACACATAGTCTACTTTTTATTCCCAGGAGCTAGATACTTACGCGGGTGAAACCACGGGACGCAGCTCGTTTATCATTTTATTCTGCCTGCCCATATTATTTATTTGTGGTCGGTGCAGTATGTCTTCTTCTACCATTCACTTCATTAGTCGTCATCGTTCATATCCATTTCTATCATATCTTGTCTCACACAGTCCATCCATCTTTCCTTAGGCGGTTTTTGAAAATAACCATGTTAGTTATACCTATATTATAACTCGATTATGGTTTAAAAATGTATGGACTAGGTCCATTGAGATAGAGATTTTGATATAGTCTATAAAATCAATCAGAAAGAAGAGAATGCCTTGCAAAGTCCAAATGCCATAAGTGACGTTATAATTGCAATGGATGTTGCAAAGAAAAAAAAGTTTTTGCGGAATAATCAACAACAATGGATTTCATACTAGCGGGATATTTATCTTGTTTTTTGTTTTTTATTTAATGGATGTCAATACTTTGATGCTATTAAAAATAGTTGCCCTCACGATCTAAGGGACCTGTGGGTGGGCCACTTGCCATTTTAATTAAAAAAAAAAAACATTTATTTGAACAAGCACACGACACAAGACAATCAGAAAAGTAGTAACAAATATAAAAACACTAACATAAAACAAAAGTTTAAAATAAATAAATAAAAACGAAAAAATAAATAGGTAAGAGAATACAAAAGAAATAAAAAAAGAAGAAATAAGATCTAAGGAGCCGTGTGCCTCCAAGAAGGTTCATAAAAACTAAATATTTCGTTAAAATATTTGTACTGATTTTGATAAAACTTGGTATGAATTGATTCATGAGGAGTGTCATAGGCTACTTTTTACCCCGATATTCCTGTGCAACCTTTTTAAAAATCAGTTTAGTGCCCCTTTTTAACCGACTTCAAAAAAGGAGGAGGTTCTCAATTCGTCTGTATGTTGTTGTTGTTGTTTTTTGTGTGTGTATGTTACGCGATCATTCGAAGACGGCTCAACCGATTGAGATGATTCTTTTTGTGTTAGACAGGTGACACCTCAGGGGTGGTCCCATAAAATTTTGGTGAGGATCTGATGAGAATCTTCGGAGTGATGAACAGAATTGCACCTCGAGAGTGCAGCAAATTGCTCAGTTTTCAGTACAATTGGCCCATAAACGAATATTTACCGATAAATGGAATATCTGAAACCACCTTCTCATCAGAAAACTCTTCAATCGGTTACGATTACAGGTTACAATTTGAAGAATTTAGTCGAATTTAGTCGCCGGACTGGGTTTGAATGAATGTTGATAGAGAACCCTATTATAAATGAAGTTCTGATGAGCATCTTCGAAGTGATGAACAGAATTGCACCTCGAGAGTGCAGCAAAGTGCTCATTTTTCGATTTCCACCAGTAGCATTGGCCTATAAACTAAAAGTTACCGATAAATGGAATATCTGAAACCACCTTCTCATCAGAAAACTCTTCAATCGGTTACGATTACAGGTTACAATTTGAATAAAATATTCGCTTTTACCTCGCCGGACTGGGTTTGAATAAATTTTGATAGAGAACCATATCCTAAATGAAGATCTGATGAGGATCTACGAAGTGATGAACAGATCTGCACAGCGAGATTCAACAAATTGCTCAGTTTTCCATTTCCACTAATAGAAGTGGCCCATACACAAATAGCTACCGATGAATGGAGCACCTGAAAACACCTTCTTATCACTAAACTCTTCAATGGGTTACGATTAGGTACAGGTTGCAATTTGAAGAAACAGTCGCTTTCGCCTCATGGGGTAGAATTTTCAGTGGCAGTGGCACTAAAAATGGTTAAATAAAAAAATAAATTAAAATTTAAAAAACCGACTTCAAAAAAACCTGAAAACAAAAATTAAAAAACCTGAAAAGAAAAACAAAAAGTGAAAAATAATCCATTTCGGGTCACTAAGACAGCAGATAACTTAAACATAAGTACTTACTTGGAAGTCGGACTGGGTGACACCATGTTTTCTTTATAACTCTCAACATTAAATCTAACCCAGTCCGACTTCCAAGTAAGTACTTATGTTTAAGTTATCTGCTGTCTTAGTGACCCGAAATGGATTATTTTTCACTTTTTTGTTTTTCTTTTCAGGTTTTTTAATTTTTGTTTTCAGGTTTTTTTGAAGTCGGTTTTTTAAATTTTAATTTATTTTTTTATTACCCACATGTACCTTAGTATGCAATTGAATACTTACCACATTTTTGTGACAACCCTAAACCAAATGTAGGTAAGTGTATTTCGAGATCGCATTTCCCTTGCGATATGTCGTGTTAGCATTCACCACCCCTTGTCGCGAACATATCACACCCTATCGCGTCGACCTCTTGACCTTAACCTAGCCCTTCGTTCTATTTCTGTCTACGAATACACGTCTACAGCTGTTTAAGCCCTTTCACCATTTTTATAGTTTGGCGAACTAAATGTGTAGTTTGACTAAATACACCCATGACAGTACAAGGTTTTGACGAAATACCACTTTGGAAAAACGTGCACTTATATTATATATTATATTATATTGCAGGACATTCTACACATCGCCATCTAGCCCCAAGCTAAGTAACTAGATTTGTGTTATGGGTGCTAGACAACGGATACACTACTTATATATTTTTCTTTTGTAAATATATACTTATAATACATAGAAACAACCAGACCACAGACAAATATCTAAGCATAAATACTTGTCTGAGGCGGGAATCGAACCCGCAACCCTGTGTTTGGTAGTCCGGCATGGTGACCATTGTGCCAATTGGGTCGTCGACTTTGACCAAACACACCCTTTACCAACCACCCCAAACCCTTTCATAGGCCAGGCTCTAGTTTAGTTTAGTTCTGCGGGGCTATTTCCGCACTTAGCATCTTCATTTGGGTCATTGGGAGTGTGAGAATATCCTACTTGTCACTCCAATCATCCCAGGTCCTTTCAGAAGGCTGGCAGCCTTTTTCAGGCAGCTGCAGGCCTCCAGATTTGCCGGCGATTGAAGGGACCGAGCCTGTTGATCTGCCACACTACTGCACTCCATGAGCACGTGCTGTGGGTTTTCCCCCGCCTTCATGGCTGGCATAGGCTACGCTTTAAAAGTATATCTACTTTAGAAACACTTTTCTATCGAACTATACCTGAGAAGTTCGTAGCAAAGCACTTTTATTTAGGTACTAGCTGCGCCCTACCATTTTCGTGAATATTGCTGTTGCAAAACACTATTTCAGCTGAAAATATTTTAAAGACGTTCCTGTTACTTGTTTATTTTAGAGTGTGACAGTAAAAACATAATACAAAATATTATAAAGTTACCTATTTCTTTTTACTGCACAAAGAAGTCTTAATTGTAAAAGTAGAAAAAGTAGGTATATAAAATACTATAATTCTACAACACTTTCATACAATGTTTATAGTTAGAGTTTGAAAGAGGTTATTTTCGTATTTACTAAACTGATTTCAATAATTATTTTCCAGATACAAAGTCGGAATCGAAATCCAAGACGAGTGTTAAGCGACTATGTAACCAAACGGAATCGGGGCTTACGCGGGTGAAACTACCATGGCAATATAACCAACGAAGCTGAAAGGATCTCTTGAATAGACCAGCCACCTGTTGATTTACTACTAGCTCACATAGTTCTATTCACTGCGTGCTATGGTTTGGTAACATCTATCTACGTTTGTTTATAATACCAAAGCTCCGCGTTGCTCTCTTTTTCGGATTTTTTGGTCCATTCTTCCTGTATTATAAGTATTGTATTGGGCATAGAGTAAGACCCGCATACCACCAAACTTTCGTGATTGTATAAAACCTGAGAATTTCTAAAACCTGAGAATTTCTCAGCGCATGCCTCCAACCCAGTTTTGAACGATGTGCAATTATGTTATGTTAGTAGTTTAGACCATAGTGGCTTGGAGAGTTATCCGGTAGCAAAGCCAAGAATCGAAATTGTTAATTTTGCAAAAAAAAAAGAAATCACCCATTTTTTGTACCAATCGTTAATGTTGCTCGAAAAATCACTAAAGATCGGTGGTAGGCGCGATCTTGGTCTAGCAGTCTTAATTGTAACAACGCGAGGGTTTAACGCGACATTAAATAATAATAAATAATATAATTATAATAATATGTGCAACTTGTAGGTAGGTACTTGTATGTATATTGACATTTTTCTGCAACTAGACCACTGTAGTTTTGCTTGTATGTCCAATGTTTGCTTTGATTTTTTGGCAGTTTAAGGTGCCAAAGCTAACAGAATAAAAATAATCTCGCGCCGAAATATCGAAAGTACCTACCTACATTATAGGTACCTTAAATCAAGTTTCACTGTTTCACACAAGCAGCTGCATCTAAAAATTACAATTGGGGACATAAAAACCACAACACACTCGCAAAGTGTGAACACATACATGCACGCGGCGCGGCGCGGCCGCAACACGATCTAAAACATTCGTCCGGCCGATAATGGCCGCCGGGTTCAACGACCCACCCGGTTACATATTTAGAAAAAAATATTTGGCAAATGTTCAGTCGTGTTTTACACTTCCGTGCAAATCATTTAGTTCCATTTTACCCACGACGCGAAACAGAGGACGGTAAGTATATGCATTTAGGGTGAGAGGGCGTTTGTGCAATTAAATGTTCCCATTTTGCTCCAAAATGGATGAATCGATTTGTTTCAGTTGATTATATATTTTTTTAAACATTTTTTATTAAAATGTTTACAGATAACCTCCAGTAGGACTAAACAGATGTTTAACTAAAATTGGTGGTTAATTAATTTCAAAGGAAGGTATGAAACAAAAGCAGGTGGTTTGATGACATTTTGTTGCAAACATTTTGTATATTTTATAATACCATTTCATGATTTCTTGTTTAGATAACACTGTTCGCTTAGACCGAAGAACTTTTGATGGTGTTTTAGGTATACTTATTTACAATCTATTTACCCGCCTGTGACGCAGGTTGTGAGTTCGATTCCAGCCTTAAAAACAAATATTTATATACATTTTTTTCTCGTCTGGGTGTCTGATGTCTGTATTTATTTACAAAAGAAAAGTAAATAAGTATTCTATCCGTTATCTAGTCATCTTAACACAAACCTAGTTGCTTAGCGTGGGGCTAGATGGCGCTGTGTGAGACTCATAAAGTTCTCAATCCCATGTCCTGCAGTGTACGAACCGAGTTGCAGTAGAGATGAGGCCACTCGCATATTCATACAACTAGGTATAATACATAGTAGACCTGCGCCCGCGCCGATCGTTTTAGCACCACGTTGCTTAAATATGCATTCATTTATATGATATTTTGCAGTTAGATTTAAAATGCACTCTTCTGTATTTTTAGTTTTAGGTACTTATAAAGCCTTTCGTAACTAAAGCGATACGAGTAAAAAGCCTTTGGTAGACTGAACCGATATTTTGTTATTAGTTTTCATCTTAAACATATTATTATCTTACTATAAAACATTGAAAAAAATCAAAACATAATGATATATTTACTTGACATTGGCGTATGCACAAATCGTGTGAAGCCCAAACTTAAAGCCGCCTGCGCTACGGAAGGTAGCGGGTTCGATTCCCGCCTCAAACAAATTTATATTTAAGTACAGATTTCACATATTAAAATTTGTTTCAGAATGTTTATTAAGTATATATTTATAAGTATTCAATCTGTTGCCACCATAACACAAGCTTACTGGCTTATCTTTGGGCTAGATGGCGCTGTGTGAAATGTCCTGCTATATCACTTCACTACATAGTATAAAACAAAGTCGCTTTTTCTGTCCCTATTTCCCTTTGTATGCTTAGATCTTTAAAACTACGCAACGGATTTTGATGCGGTTTTTTTAATAGATAGAGTGATTCAAGAGGAAGGTTTATATGTATAATACATCATAATATAGCCGTGCGAAGCCGGAGCGGGTCGCTAGTATATTAAATAAAAAAAAGAGAAAAATCAAAACATCATAGATTACTAGAAACTGAGTGACCAATGAACTCGTCCTGATATAAAATATGTATACCTACAGCCCAAATGGGAAAAATTCATGGAATCAAAAAATATTTTCTTTCCATGAACTCGTCTCATAAAGAAAAGCGTTTAATATTTTATTTATTACTTAAATCAATTATAAGAATTTTATTATTGCTACTTCCGATGTTGACTTCGTAAGTTTATATTTGTCTGGCGCGCACTCAAATATCTACATTATAATAGATAGGTATATGTTCTCTTTGTTGGTAGGTAGGTACCTACACGTTAGTCCGTCTGTGTCTGTGTATAAACCTAAGATCCGAGGTCACGTGCTAACCGGAGAGATCAAGGCAAACAGTTCGACAACACCCACAAGGCTATGTATGCGGAGATAATGCCTAACTACCGCCAGATACAGATGAAAATTATTGCTACTAATATCACTCCTGATCCGATCCGATATTTTCTTAGGAGCAGGTGATTTTTACTGCGACTGCTCCTGATACTTTTCATTATTTTAATTGAATTGACGGTGTTTATAGGAATATCGATCCTGCTTTCCATTAGCGATATCGCCAATCGACAGATTCTTTTGTATGTTTTTTTTCTCTAACGCACTTTTCGTTGTCTTATGTCAATTTCATACAAAAAAATTGATTGCCAATATCGATAATCGAAAATAATCTTGTACTAAGGCTGGTTATGGTCACATGCCCCCTTATTTCAATACGAGGTTTAAGAATAGTAAGAGATGTGGATTTAAACCTCAGACTTAGACACATATTTACTCGTTAACTATAGTCTAAACACTATCCCAATATAATCTACTAGCAACGCTCCGCGGTTTCACCCGCGTAAGTCCCGATACACTGGAAATATCAAAATAAAAATAGCCTTCCTCGATAAATGGACTATCCAACACAAAAATATTTTTTCAATCTGAACCAGAAGTTCCTGAGATTAGCACGTTCAAACAAACAAACTCTTCAGCTTTATAATATAAAGTATAGATAGGGATAGTGTTTAGACTATAGTTCGTTTTGGAATAAGGGGGATGCTGTTTATTTATAATTGACTCATACGAATGAAGAAAAAATAGTGCTGTCTCACAACTCATTAATTATTGATTTCCTATTTGGAAACCGGGTTTCGTGTTAGGAAAAAAACCTCTTGTTAAGAAACTGGTTTAGTATCTCCGGTAATCTCCGGTTTCGTATGCGGCTGAAGGGGTATTAATCACTATGAGTGAACTAAGTCACAGGTTAGATGAGTACCTATTCTGTTAATGGTGCATGTTTGTTAGTGATTACTAGTAACGTAGTCGAAGTATCGGGGGGCGTTGCTCTTTTGCGGGGTTCTTTTCTAGTAGCAAGTCGCAGGCGATATTTTATCGATCCAATCCGACATTTTTAAAGTAGCCTAAGAAATATCGAATGAAATGCTACTTATGCCATTCTTACTGCCAGACTACTGATTTATTGTCTACCTATGTGTATGCCAGATGTTATTAAAAGAAAATATAGGTACATTATTATTTCTTAGGGTTTTTGTGATTTTACAAAAGAAAAATTTAATGGTTAAGCATCTATTCTGGCCACAGTAACACAAGCCTATTTGCTATACTTGGAGTTAGATAGCGCTCTATGTGAAATGTTCTAGAAGTTTTTTTTTACATAATGAGACTATTTAAAATTATTTTTTATTTTATTCCGTTTTTAAGAAGCGCAGTCTTAAGTGTTTTTTGTAATTCGTTTTCTAACAAGGTTTCAGTTGGTACCTACTTACCATTCACTATCTATATGGTTAATTTTTGTATTCGGGGAAAAGCATTCAGTTATTGTAAATATATGTCCTATAACACGGGGCTATGCATCCCAGACCTTTGAAAAGCGTGCGTAGAGAAAGCCGATACGTAGAGGCCCTTTACAATAACAAGTTTAATAGCAAAGTATGATGTGGACGCCAAACTTTATATTTTTATTTCTTTGTTCCAGATGCGATGACACAGGCAAATGCCCATACAGTCATTAAGGCGTAAATTAATCAAAAGTTTTAAACAAACAAAAGCAAAAAATTAACTGCGCAAATAAGTGTAAAATAAAAACAAAAAAATTGTAGACAATTCCATTCTATCTTCGTACCGGCTAATGGATTAGTCATAGACCTACCTCACGACTAGTTATATTGGCCATGTGATTATATTGGATACGTGATGGCCACATGACCTAGGCAGAGGGCGTTGACCGTGGATTCTATGTAAAACAATTCGTCAGTGCTAGAGGCTCGTTTTGGGTGCTAGAGCTTCGATCAATGCAAATTGCGACTAGAATTTTGATGTAGTATTTTATTGCTAGATGTGTGTGTGAAATTAATTAGTTGGTATCGAAGGTCATGGCTCATGATGTCAATTTATGTATACTTTTGTTCTTTTCGTACCAATTCCATTAATATTAATAAAAAAAATATATTTTGTTTTCAGATGTTTTATAACTATTTGATTGTTTTTTTTAATATAAATACATTATACAGGCAAGTAAGTGGCGTCATTAGTCGCCTCACAAAGGTCTTGTGTGGTGCAGGAAAATGGACAAGAGGGACACTGCAGTAGATGAAGCATGGTCTGCTCTGGTTGACCAGGATTACAATATTATGGCAGTAGTTAAAGCTGTCGACAAACTAACGCGCGCCTCGGTACTTTAATGAGTAGAAGTCTAATTATGATTGTACTTGTGATAAATACGCTCCATAGTCAAAATGTACAATATGCGCTATGGTCAAAATGTTTTTGCGACAGAATACGACAATGTCAAATGTGCAAGTTGTGTAAATAATCATGCTATATAAGCCACGTGATAATAACAATGTTTTGTTGTGTTTTGTTCAAATAGAGCTATTCTAAGCTAAATAATACGCGTCACAGGACTCCCAGGCCTAGTTGAATTCATGAATGCTATTTTTTATTTGAGTCGACCGACTCTACATTTTTGATTATGAATAAAAAGAAAGTTAAAGATTAAGGATCACACTTAGACTAATGACGGGCCTGGATTATACCTAGTTTATCAATATAGTCTATCAATTCATAGAATCGAAGATTTTCATTGAAGACAAGTCTATTTCGACTTCGAAACATAAGATCAGCTTAGTAATAATAAAAAGTTTGTTACCGTGGAGTCAACAGAATTTGTTACATGCACTATGGTTTTTAATAAAGCAGATCTAGGACCTGTGTGTTTTAATAATTGACTGTTAAAATTTTTCAAACAAGATTTTTGTAGGGAATATGTAGCTAAGTATGTAGTAAATACATAAGTATTAAGTACCTATATAAATCACAAAACGAAATAAACAACTATTTGAGACAGATGTGTGAGAGGGATGTCTGTATGTATGATAAACGACAAATAGTAGTCACCTGTGGATCACGTAGAAAAAGCAATAAAAATAAATCGCAAACAAACAGAGGTTTTATCGCTGCAATAAATTGAAATCTAATTAATGCAACAATTAGGCGAGCTAGCCTTGAGCCCGGTCGTACACCTCGGTGAACGGAAAACATAACGACTTTAGGTATAAGACTATTTTCGTCGCTAATATGTTTATTTGCTGGTTTTTTTTGCCAGTAGATCTTTGGGTTTTTTTTTAATTCACGAGTTTGTCTTAATTGATTGATGTGTTGAACAAAGATGAAGGCATGACCGTGATCACAGTTTACTTTTATAAAACCGAATAGATTGGTCGCGCGATCCAAACGCCGCGGGTACGGTCTGTGTCTGTTGTTTTTGTTTTGTTATTTCGAGCACATAGAGTTGGCTCGCGCGATCTTATTTCAGAAAGAATTTTGTACAAAATTCAAATTATAGGCAACTAATCATTTATAGAAAGCACTGGTTCTTTTAACCAGTCGTGAGCAAACTTTCCATAGCTTTTATCGCGGGCTTTGAGCGCGGCGACCGAATCAAGAAATTCCGTAACAAAAATAAAACCTAACACCCCCACTCTTCCTACCATGTAGCTCGGCCGAGCGTTCGCTTAAGCCTGTAATCCTTGACCGTGGGAACTTCTGATAGAACACACACATTGATATTTTCTAGCCACACAGGTGCAACGCAGTATTAAAATTACGCACCCTGGAAACAAATAAATCTACTTTCGATGCATCGTACATTTTGTACAAGTTACATATTCATCAAGCGTTCGTCTTTGTAGGATGTTTATGAATATCATAGAAAACACGCAATGTATGTAGTATTTAACTTGTCACATCGCAAAACTGCAGTCCGGTAGTAAGTAGCTGGCGGGAAAGGGTGGGGTCAGAGTGTACGTTTTTTGGATATTTTGTTTGATAACGAAATTGTCAATAAGTAAATGTTCTGTACTATAATAAATTTTATATTTATATATTTTTATAATAATAATTATGCGAAATAATTATTACATCCGTCTCTATATATTGAAAATTCACACATAAACGTTCGTATGTACCTATGTGCCCTACTAAGAAACAGGTTAAAACGTGTCGGTATCGGCATCATATATTATTATATAAATATTCAGGCAAAACACCTACCAATCTTTATAATATTCGATATACCTAGTTGGGTAAAAAGATGAGTACATTATAGTTACTGGTTTGTCTTAAATCTTCCTTTATTTTTTTGGGATTTATAGTAATTTCCTTTTACTTTTCCCATTATTATTAAACTTGAATAAAAATAAGTTACGATGTATAGGATTAAAATATAAAAATAAGCTACAATTTTAATACATCCTACCTACCTAAATCATACCTTTTCCATATTTTTATTTAATTTTTGACAGCTCAATAAATTCCTATTTTAATTTCTTTAGAGAAAAAAAAAAAAAAAAAAAAGTCCTGCAAAAGGCAGGAACGTCAAATACTAGTTGAGTTTTTCTTTCCCGCAAATTGTTTGTAAAACATATCCAATTAGAGATCGAAATGTAAAGATCTTTGGACACAACCGGCATAGTAATTTAAAATGCCGCTGTGCAGTTTGATACCCATACCTATTGATAAAAGGCATTACAATAAAAAAATAATGTCTTTACACCAAACCTCTAAAACAGCTCAGAAACGGGATATTCAAATAAAAGCATTGTGACCAAGTATTTCTACAAGACGTATCACCGCGTCCTTTTCCGTGACACTTTTGAGGTTTGTTGTGTAGGCATAATTTTTTCGCTGTAATGCCCTCTATCGAAGGGTATGGGTCTCAAAGTGCACCGCAAACTTTTATCAAATCGTAGGATAAACGTTTCTTCAAATATCCCATTTCCGAGACGCTTTAGAGGTTTGGTGTGAAGGCATTATTTGTTTGTTGTAATGCCCTATATCGAAAGGTAAAAAACCACAGTCCATGAAGTATTTAATTTTTTGTCTATGTTTGCCTGTCATAATTATGTCAAAAATTAAAATGAAATATAGAAACAGTTATTTCTTAGGTTAAAATAAATAATCAATATCACATTATAACCCGCGCGCAATGAGAATGGGATGGAACCTTGTCAAAGTAAATCGAAAATGACAGAAAAGTAGCGTTAGAAAAAAAGTTCTGAATAATAATTAGGTATAAATTAGTTATTTGCACGGTCATAGTTTCGCGGATTTGAAACAGACCCATTGATTTAAAGAAAAAATATTATTGTCTGTGGTAGATTGTCTATGGAGCAATGGCGATTTCATTTAAAAAAATGTTTTCTCCAAAATTATAAATAAAACGAGCACATAAGGACTGTGCTTATTAAAGTGATTAAATAAACAAATAATAAATTCCGACCGTGGTTTGTGTTGTTATAAATTGTGGTTTGTTTTATTATAAATGATAGATTTATGTAATTAATTATTGTGTGATTATTTTAGTGATTTAGTGATAATGAGTGGAAAATGGGGTAAAACTTTGAATAGTCAACCACCTCAAATAGTTCTGGCAGTCGATAGATATTTCGATCAGGAACGAAGTCGGTTTTTCTAACGCATTGAAAATGATGACATAGTTGGCTGTGGATCACGAATCTAGTAATTCGGGTTTGTTCAAAAATACAAAAAAAAAACAGCTCACTCTGGGAGTGCAGGCAGAAGTGAAAACTGTATATCTGTGTAAAATCTCATCTGTCGAAATCTCATCTGTCGCGAGAACGGCTGAAAATGCTCACTCGTGTATCAGTGATGGCGGTAGCGTGCGACGCGAACCGCGTACGGCAGCTCGCTGCGAACCTGCACCATCCACCGAGAGATGTCGCTGTTAACACTGTTGTACAGAAGTGAGTATCGTAGTTCGGCCGTTTGCACAGAGATGGCGCTGTTTTCAATATTGCATAGTAGTAGAAGCACAATAACTGTTAAAATCTCATCTGTCAAAATCTCATCTGTCGCGAGAACGGCTGAAAATGCTCACCCACAAAAGTGCCCAACGCGCCATAAGAAGTTTTCACTTCAATAACCGAACGAGCAACAAGCATATCTAAAACACGGTGTCACGCATCCGAGGTGAGAGAACTTTGGCTGCATCAACTTTATTTTTTTCAGAAAGCGATACTTCTGAAGAAAGTCAAAGCTCTGATGATGATTCCCATGAAGCACATATGAGTGGCATTGGGGAATAATAATTGGAATAATTAAAAAAAATATTCCTAAACATTATTATTGAAAGGATTGCAACCATGAAACATTTTTGTGTATTTTTAACAGACTTCAAAAAAAGGCGGTTCTCAGTTTGACCCGTATATGTGTCAGTATGTATGTTTGTCCGTGAAGTCTTCACATACAGTAGAAATGCCTAATACTATATATGTAGCTACACTAAATATGAATAAATAAAAAATAACTAATTACAACAAAACGAATTACCCATTATTCAGAACTTTTATGCTAACGCTACTTGAAGACGACCCAGTTGGCACAATGGTCACCATGCCGGACTGCCACACAGGTACGATTCCCGCCTCAGACAAGTATTTATGCTTAAATATTTGTCTGTGGTCTGGTTATTTCTATGTATTATAAGTATATATTTACAAATTTTTATAAGTAGGTAGGTATTTGCTGATTTTATAAAACAAAGGTCATTCAGACCAAAAACAGTACATGAAACTTAAAAAATAAGTCAAATTTTAAGGTTACTGACCTCTCCGTGTAAGGAACTGGTTGGATTTTCAGGTAAACCTAACCTCAAAATTTTCGAAAAAAAGTTCGAATTTCTAAAAGTCGTAGAACAAAAGTTGTTGGTTTGGGTGCACAGAAGTAGCCCTCAACGGCTTGCTAGTATAATTTCCAATAACCCAGTATATGTAGTATATCCGTTGGCTAGCACGCATAACACAAGTCTAGTTACTTAGCTTGGGGCTAGATGGCGATGTGTGGAATGTCCTGCAATATTTATTTATATATGTATTTATAAACTGTCTTTTCGATTTACTTTGACAAGGTTCCATCCTATTCTCATTGTGCGCGGATTATACCTAGTTTCGACTCCTTGCTCGAAGAATAGGTACAATTACAAATAAGTCGTGTGCAACACTCGCACCCCACCCTTATGCCAGGTCAAACAATAAATGTCGGGAAACAAATGGACGTGCTCTCACCTTGAATACTGAGATGACACTGTCAATTTTGCGCGCCGCGACATCTAATATAAAGCGAAATGTCACGAGCTACGGCTTCATACTAAAATGTAAGGGCAGCGAGGAATGATTTTAACCAAAAAAAATATCTATGTTTCGGCATTGATTATTATTATTTGGTTTCAATAAGTAAAAAACTGCAATGATGAATGCATTCTCTATACTTTTGTCTCACAATTTAACCAAAAATATTTTCAAATATAACAACGAAGTAGCACAGATACTTAAAATAGAAAAGGTCGATTTCGATGTTTTTCATCAAAGTTAATAATTGTTTTTTCAAAAACTATGGATTATTTTCAAAATATCTGACAGTGAAACTGTAGACTCATCTAATAAGCTATCGAGAATTCTTTTTAGTGTCTTACAATGCAGGGAGTTCTTCAATATTTTTAAAATAGTAAATGACGTTTTTAGGGACTCGCCTCTTAACGTGTATGTATATTATTTAATTCATAACCAACAAGCATCAACTAAGAAACCAATGGCTCGCATCTGACTGCCTATCTCTATCATGACTTGTGATAAAAAGGATACCTAAATGTTTTAGTTCTTATATTTCCTTTTGCTCGTTTGCTTAGCCATCCTCAAAGCAGTGATGCATGAAGGTGAAGGGTCCATGTGCTGCTAAGTCGTTCCTGGAAGCGTTTACTTAGAACAATTGAATTATATACTGATCCAGAATATTAATGATCATTTGGATCACCTAATCAAAAAGTTCATAGTATACATGTAATATTATGCTTTTATTTTAATCTGTCTTTCAGATTTGAATATTTGATTTTTTAACAAATATATATTATGTAGGTAGCTATTAAAATGTAGGTTTTGGAAAATTTTAAACCCTCCGCAGACGAAATGTTAAACATAAAAATCTTAAATATTTTTTTATTGAAATGTTTAACTCTAAATTCAACATAATCTTTACAGAATTCTTACGTGAATAACCAATTTTTTACACTCAAATTATAAAAATGTTTACGGTAGAACGTAGAACCAATGTTTTGCTTCATTCGTTAATATTCGATGACGTTTATGGCAGTGGCAGTGTTTAGAAACGTAAACAACTGAGTAAAGATATGTGGGAAAGATATATAATACTATAGAGATCACACCTTTAACTCGGTGCAAGTGTTAGCGACGGGTTTATGTCATATTTTGACATATATTTCGAAGCTATTTAACTCGATTAAGAAAAACTGCTAAATTAACTCGATTAGCCTATTGGTTTGAGCTGTGCGTTAATATATCAGTCAGTCAGTCAGGATTTTGTATTTTAAAATCATTATAGATTAACATTAATAATTAATATGGTTATTTTCAGTGTACTATAATTATTCACTCGCTGAAAACTGGGACATAAAATCATCGGAGCATAAGTTTTAGGGGTGTGCGGCGCCGGCACAAGCTCGTTATCGATAAAAATAATTGAGTCACCGAGATGTCGATAGTTTTTGTCGACAGTAGTAATCCACATCTCGGTACTTATACAGAAGGCGTATACTGCTGCTAAGTTAGAGAGAGAGAGAGCTCAATATCGCTGTTCCATTCCCATGATTTATGACCTGGTTTGCAGCAAGTGAATGATTCGACTATAATTACTAAAAACTGAAAATAATAAAATCATATGAATTCCAGTTTTAAATACATTAAAATTCCTTTTTTGTTTTGTATAAATATAGAATTCAAAATCCTGACTGACTGTTAATATTTCAATGTGCAAACCAAAAAACGGATCGGGCTAAAATTTGGCATTGATAGCTATTTTAACCATCCGCTAAGAATTGATTTTGGAAAATTAAAGTCCTTTGCGGACAAATTCTCAGGTAAAAGCTAGTACTGTATCAATGTTAATTCTCTTTGCAATTGAGTCATTGTTCTAAGCGGTCCGTTGTGACCTTGGCTCGGATTGACCTTGGTTATACTAATTTACAGTGTATTGACACTATAATAGTTGGAGATTGATGCGGGAGGCGGTTAGCGGCGCGCGCGCAGCGACGACGACGATGCAAAGTTCTCTGTTTTAATGCATATGATATTATTTTTTACAGTTCAATAGAAATATTTCCATTAACGTCTTTGACCTAGTACTTTAGTCATAGAGCATAATTTTGAGGAAACAACAGAACAGTTAGATTTATACGAAAAATTCCGGATTATTGATCGGGAATATGAATGTTAAATTTCCACGCGGACTATTTGTAAATAACATCATTTCCAACCTTCAGAAAGAATAATTATGCTACGCTAAATTAACTTTTTTATTTAGGTATGTTTGGTTTAATATGGACGACCCAGTTGGCACAATGGTCACCATGCCCGACTGCCAAACACAGGGTTGCGGGTTCGATTCCCGCCACAGACAAGTATTTATGCTTAGATATTTGTCTGTGGTCTGGTTGTTTCTATGTATTATAAGTATATATTTACAAAAAAAGTATATATGTAGTATATCTGTTGTCTAGCACCCATAACACAAGTCTAGTTACTTAGCTTGGGGCTAGATGGCGATGTGTAGAATGTCCTGCAATATTTATTTATTTAATACTCAACCCAGCTTCAAACAACGATATGTAGAAACAAAGTATATAAAAGTACTTAGAATTTAATTTCGTCAAAAACTTAGCCGAGAAATCATGTACAATCGACAATACAACACAATGAACAATTAATAGGCACGTCCATACAAATATCCGAAGTTTAACATTATTACTGTTGACCGTTCATACTGGACACGCGTGACCTTGCCGTGTCCTCGGCCGAGCGGTCACTGTCGCGCGCCTACGCCTATTCGGCTACTATTGTTCTACGAGTTAGACCTGCGCGTGCGCAGCTTGTTGGATTGGTCAGTATAGTACAGTAGTTTATACTATGACGGTGTTATAATTGATTCCTTTGTTATGAGTTTTTTGTCTTACTGATGGGCACATATTTTCAAGCATCTAAGCTAGATAAGACCTTACCTCTATTAAAGTCACTGAGGTTTTAAATTTAATTTAAATCACTACATAGTATAAAATAAAGTCACTTTTCGCCGTCCCTATTTCCCTTTGTATGCTTAGATCTTTAAAACTACGCAACGGATTTTGATGTGGTTTTTTTTAATAGATAGAGTGATTCGAGAGGAAGGTTTTTATGTATAATACATGCATAATATAGCCGTGCGAAGCCGGAGCGGGTCGCTAGTTAATAATAAATTTAAAAAAGTAAAATTATAGCCGTTACACTCACCGTGTAAAGAGCTATTACGTCTTCCTCAAAATCTGTTTAGTAGTCATTGAATTACGTTTAAATAAAAAACATAGTTTAAAAAAAACGTGGTCGGGTATAAAATCAAATATCCATCTAGTTCAGTAATACAATCATCGAACTTCTTAAGATTTCAACAAACCGGCTCTCTTGATCGCGCAACATAACGAGGCGACTTGCGTCAATTACCAAATCGCAGAGTTGTACGTACAAGTCACGCCGCGCCGCAAACCCGGTTTGTGCACAGCAGACATTATTTCGGTTCAATTCTAATCATTTTAGAATAGGTTAGTGCCGCGTTACGTCACTCGCTAATGACCGCGCGAGTCGACGACCTATCGAGGTGAAACTAGACGCAGAGGTTGACGTAGGTCAGGTTTAGATCAACTATTTCTAAGAATTACATATGTGTGCGTTTTGTTTTCACATATTTTAGTCTATACTAGTAATATGTATTTTTGGATGCTTGTTTGTTTGTTGGCTATGAAACTAGTAGAGCTATGTTTACTCGATTTGATTTGATTTTATATATTAAAATAGGCTAATTTTTATCGGGATTATAAGAAGCCTATTTTACTCTATTACCACGGGATTGAGACTTACGCAGGTGAAATAAAAGCGATGTGTAATCGGTTTAAAGCATTACAAAAACAAGGCATCATAGTTTAATATTTTTATGAAAATTCACGTCGCGTGACCCATGTGTTGATTTGTTGAGAGCTTAACTGTAACATTGTTTTTATTTCAAGAAATTTTTAATCAAATTGCTTTAAAATATTTACTATAATCGACACATATAATAACAACTAAAGGAATAGATAAAATTAAAAGAAGTCAATGACTTTATGTTTGTAGAATAAAAAGCTAATTCATTATGAATCGGTAGTAATTATGTTTAAACTTACCTTACCTATACCTACCCGGATTATACATCATTAATTACATTTGTTTTATTATCCCTATTATATTCGTATAGTCAATAACCTCTAATTTATTTATTTACTTACCAACTTACCATTTAACAAAACAAGAGTTTAATTTAAAGACGTTTTATATTCGCCTAAAAAAATAATTGCTTATAATACGTAATTTTAATAAATATTTCGCTTGAAAAGATATGAAAATTATTGAACTCTCTAAATTTATTTTTCTTAAGTTTTGGGCTACCCGCGCCTTCCCTGCCCGCCTTAAATACGCTACCCTTTCCAATAGATGTAAAAACCAAAGGAATATGACTGATTATCGAAACTGAAGAAGTCCAACGACAGAAAACTGAAAAGCTTTGCGGTTACAACTATATCTTAAAGGTTTATCTCAGGTGAAATCTGTAGAATTTTAGGTAATAAGTATAACATAACAATCTTTCTGGCGATTCTTCGCGTTTTTATCAATGTTTTTTATTTATACTAACTCCTTTTTGTGAACATTCTGGTTAGGTCCAATCTGATTTTGTATTATGGACGCTTACCTTTACTATACAAAATTCTACTAGGACGACATTACCATTATGTAATCACGCTCACAAAGGTCAATATTACAAATATTTGAAAGTATTATTTGAAATGGAGCAACAAGTAGATAGCTCAAACCCTGGAAAAATACAAAAGTTACATTTATCCTTGATATTCTTCCTGGAGCAGGACTTATGTGTGTAAAATCAAGGGGTACAGCTAGTAATGCTAAATATTTGAAAATACAAAATTCAAAGTTCTGACTGACTGACTGATATATCAACGTACAGCTAAAACGGATCGGGCTAAAATTTGGCATGCAGATAGCTATTATAATGTAGGCATCCACTAAGTAACGATTTTGAAAAATTAAACCCCTACGTGTATGACGCAGTGTGTAATAGGTATAGTTGACGTTAAATAAACGTAAATTACCAACAAACTTCTAAATAACATCAACAGAGACTAGTTTCAGGAGTCATTGACCGCGTAATGTTTCCATGTTTAGATAGATCAATGTCAGTGGAACGTATGACGTAATTTAACCTAACTCTAGGTCAGGAGCGAGTCAGTAAACAAACACTATTGTTATCTATGGGGGTTTATATATTTGTTTAAACATGTAGTCTTCCGTTAAGAATTGGGCTAAGGTAAAATATTTCCAATATATCAATAATATTATAGGACAATCCACACAGCGCTTTCTAACCTTAAGCTAAGCAATTAGGCCTGTGTTATGGTAAATAGACTACGGCTAGAATACTCATAAACTATTTTTTTGTAAATATACAAGAAATACCCAGATAAAAAACAAATACTTTAAACTCAAAAACTACAAATAACTCGTAGTTATAACGCGATCTGGGACCCGTGTTTATACAATTAATATTATCAAAGTTGGTGTTATGCGTAGTTGGTATTTTGCTAATATCAAAGTTGGTGTTGTGCTTAGTTAGTATTTTGCGTAAGTGGTAGGTATTTTGCGAGTTATGCGTTTTGCGTAAAGGTGGTGTTTCGCGTATGTGGTGTTATGCGTCTAAAGGATTTATATTGCCTTAAAATGTGTTTAAGAAGTACTTTATCTTTTAACATACTGGGTAGGTACCTACTTTCGTAAAAAGTACGTTAGAAGTTCCTTTATCTAACATACTGCGCTCCATGGTTTCACCCGCGTAGCTCCGGATCCCGTGGGAATATCGAGATAAAAAGTAGCCTGTGACACTCCCAATGACTCAAGGCACTCATCAAAATCGATCTAGTAGTTTCGGAGCCTATACAATTCAAACAAACATACAATCAAATGTTTCCTCATGACATATAGACAACGTCTAATACTTACTTATGTCCTTCTCTACTCATGTGCTACCTCCGATATCCTAGGTTCCAACCAGTGCAGTGTAACACAATGAATGTGGCTGTAAAATGTAGAGACGAAGACTCGAGTGGCGTGGACATCCGCAATATAGAAGGTTATTTGCTGGAGTTACAGGTACGGTCAGAAACTTTGGAACGTAGTTAGAAATAAATAAATGCTTTTAGGATTATTTTATCAAGTAGGTAGGTGTACTTGGTCTCGGTGGAAATAGAACCCGTGACAAATTGTCTGGATAATGAATACGTTTTTTTTCAGTGGAGAAAATGCAACTTTATGCATCATCCTGCCAGCACATAAACAGCAGGGTTATTTGGGTCTCCCTCTGGCCTGAAGATGAAAGGCGGCCAGAGATTTACCCACTGAAAAATCCTCGTTCCTCGCTCGCCACGATGTGATGATTTTCTGTAATTTCCACCATAAATCGGTTTCTCATATCAGTTTACCTTGGTTGTATGACGAAAGAATAGAGGTGAAAAAAATGTGGAAAAATCAATTGATATTATTATCTGTGTTGCTTGATGATTATGCCATCTGTACAAATGATACCCAAAATACGTTCCTCGGTTGAGTAGTCACGCATCATATACTCGTGACTGGTATAGTCATATTGCATCTGAGACCATCGACCACTAGAGGTGTTTGAACTGGCAACACATCTCAGTGATCATTACGTATAGAGTTGGTATATGTGTAATGGCTATCGCAGACCAAAAACAACCAGATTTTCACCTTTGAATTTCTTCAAAATCGGTTAGAAACGTCTCTTGCAAAAACCAAATGTGGATGCATCATCATGAAATCCTCAAAATTTTTAAGGGATGTAAAAAAAGATGACGTAGCTAATCTATCAAAGTTAGAAGGTACTCCATCATCGAAGTGAAGCAGACTTGTTATAGGTCAGCGTTTGACCCACTATTACACCTAAGATGTAGAACACGCGTCTAGAAGATACCTGTTCACTATCGCGACTTGAAGACCCCAAAATGTACATGTCAAGAAATACAGAGGCAGGCAACTGATCCCTTTCTTCGCGGATAAGGAATTACTTCATATATGAGTAACAACTTCAATCCAAGCTATTTAGGACGTCGTGTGTTAAATGGCGTAGGTTTGCCAAAAACTATACCATCCTTTGACTTAGCCGACCATATTCAAAAGAAAGGCCACGTCAATCCGTATGGAGTCAACTAAGCCGCGGATTATACAACGAAAGGTACAGGAAAATTATCAAATGGTAGAACTGATCGTACCACTGTTGTATTAACTAACCCAACCCACTAAAAAGTGAACTATCGTTTAGAAACTATCTAATATCGTTTTAAACTCACACGATTTGTATTCATAGTAATTATTTTCCGGATATTAAAAATAAAAAATACGCGATTAAGAAATATCGGCTTCAAATATTAAATACTAGCTTTACCCGCCACTTCGTGCACACAGAACTGCAAATTTTCAAAAACCTTTCTTAGCTCTGTATGCCGAATATAGCCGATACGTCCATTCGCTTAACTTGAGCACTGATATCTCAGTCATTTTTAATTTTATCAAAGTCTTGACTAATACATTTATAGATTCGATATTTGAAGTCGATATTTGTCTTTTGTATGCGTTCACCCTAACAGAAGCTATTGGCTCAATGTTTAGGTTAATACCGAGGTAGGGAGTGCTATTTATTTTTTAGGTTTTTGGCATCAGCGATGGTTCGATGCGCTTGCGCCGCTGTGAGATAAAAACACATACATACGTAAAGTAGTAAGTACGGTATGACTTTATTTTTTCTTGCAAAAAAATTGCAAGAAAAAGTAAAGTTAAGAAAAGAGAAAAAAACGAGGAAAAGTAAATTAGTTTAGGACTAGGCTAGTATTTGTTGTGTTTTTTGTGCTATGTATTATGAGGATAATTTAAACAGGCTTAGGCGCTAATCAGCGATAGTGGTGATATATTTCAGGTACAAGGTAAAACACTGAAGCTTACTAGGGACGTAACCAGACCGGCGTATATAGGTCGTCCTTCGTGTGTCGTTATGTGACGTTTTCATTCATTTCACACATCCTAATTTAGTTTTTATGACACTTTAATGTGATCTCAAACAAATTGTATCATTCCAAATTAATAAAGAATTTTGAGTTTTGAGTTTTTAAATGCATTTACGCTGGGTAGGAATAGTCATATGGGCGAAAACCCTTAGTGGAGATAACACTAATTAAATACTACACACTTATCTAAATAAATAATGTAACGCAGGAAATATTCAAATTGTAAACATAAAAATAAGTTAAATTGTAAGAATTAGCATTCTATCGACAAAACCCGAATTCTTTATCCGGTCGTTAAACAAAAAGCTATTGGTGTAGAGGTAGGCAACGGAGCGGGCGCGATGAGAACTGCGCAGGCGCAGCGTGTGCGTGAGTTGGCGAAGATACGACACTTTCTTCAGTAGGTATTACCATTATAAAAGTTTATGAGTTAGACCAAACTAAGGGTTTGAGGATAGACGATGCTATGTAGTACCGTGACTACAATATATTTAAGTAATATTTTCTTTTTTTAAAGAAATCTTTTGATTTTGGCCGCGCAGAAGTTGAATTTTCTAATGTCTACGTCATAATAGCTATACCAAACAGCCCGATCCGTTGATTTGAGTTGTGCGTTGATTTCTTTTAATTTTATACCTATTCAATGTCAACGATCCATTAGGTCAGTAACTTTTCTATTTAATTAGTTAATACATATATGTCAAAGAGTTAGGAGGAAACACCTACAATATAAATATGGGTTATAATACTATTAGAATGTAGCCCACAACCCAAATTCCCTAGATAGTCACTAAATATACTAAACGCTAAATACCCTAGTATCAAAACGTCTCGATCTTAAATGTCGTATTTAATTGAAAATCATCTAGCAACAAATCGTCTAAAATTGAATTATCTCTCTGCCCGCGTTTTTGTCCGGAATTTGACCATCTGAAGGCAATCCATATTTTACGTCTCTAGGAACAGCGATTTAAGCTGTGCTTTGATTTATCAGGAAGGACTATATATTTTAATAATAAATAAATTACAAAGATACCGAAAAAATAAAAATAACGAAATAATATAAGAAAACCTAAGTATTTCCTTAGGCCCAAAAGGTTGACTGCATTGCCTCTTTGGATGGTAATGGTGATCCGGTGGCCAAAGTAGTAGCCAGCCGTAACAAAGTAATTAGGTAATAAACTTTTTTATTAAAATTATATATTTTTATCACTATCACACCTGCCTGATGGTAGGAGACCATGTGGTCTAAGATATAGCACGCTTTCCCAGCAGATACCTGTTCACTAGCGTCTTGTAGACCTCCTGTGTAGATAGATCCTACGTCTTACTACTATTATAAATGTAAAAGTTAATGTCTATGTATGTTTGTTACTCCTTTACGCAAAAAATACCAAACCAATTGCAATGATCGGTACCTATGTAGATAGCAGGAAACCTGGATTAATATATATATATATAGGCTACTTGTTATCCCGATATTCTCACGCGATCGGGAATTACGCGGGTGAAACCACGAGTCGCAGCTAGGACTAAATGGACATGAAAGTTTTTGGTATTCATCAATTGTACTTTTCCTTCGCCATAGCCTTGAATTTGAACTGTAATAAGTAACACATCTGATATTTTACTCTAAGGCCATATAGGCATTCAACCTTTGTCTAACAAGGGCGATCGGCCGACAACCTTCCTATCGGTCTAACGTATATACTGGAACTTTAAACCCTATTTATAAATGAAAAGAGTTGTAATATGATCGAAACACGTTTTATAGTGTTTTGGTTTTGTTAGTACCTATAGGTAGCTATTAGTTTAGTTATGGTTTGATCTTGGACGTTAAATTTTAGGGTGATTTAGTTGCAGTGCAGTTTTGTAAAGATGGATATTTTGTTGTCTAGAAATTGGTGCTATTTCTTTGTGTTCAATTGATAGGTACCTACTTTCAGTTATCTTGAGGTGAACCTTGGAAAGAAAAACAAGCCTATGGTACACCCAGATGAACACCACGGGTTGTCTGTTGGTACACCACGGGCATGGTGTAAATAATTTCGGTGACATTATCTATAATTTTATTCAATAAAGGCACAGAACTCAAGTTTATGTGATATTTTCTCGCTACGCAAAAACTCCACGGCGAAGTTTCTTTAAAGGCTTTAGCGAAACACGAAGCTGAAAAAAAGAAGACGAGTGAAAGATAGAATAAACTTGGCTATAATCTTTCAAAGCCAAAACTAATAAAAAAAACTTATGAATGTTGATGAATCACAATCATCATTAGAGAGTTCAAATTCGGACCCTTTTTTTCGTCACTGAATGATTTTGATGAACATCAAGTATTTGACGCCAATGTTTGATGGAGCGGGTTACTGATCTTGATGTAAATGACTTGTTGCGCCTGCGCATCGATCGAAAAATAACCGGATGGAGTGCTGCAGTTCAAATGTTACTGACCCATATGATACTATTACAATTTACGATAAAAAAAATGTTGAAGGAAAATGGTGAATAATCCGATTTATATACCTAAACAATCTATAGGTACGGTGACCTCTAGCGTGGTGAGAGTGAACACTTGCCTGCAAAGTAGGAGGTGGCGGGTTCGATTCCAGATACAAATATTTGTATGAACTATGGATATTTGTTTCTGGTCTGGGTGTTTATTGTATAACTAGGAATGCATGTTAGTTCAAATTTTGACGCTAATGAGGGATACTCAATTGGTTTATTTTTTAGGAATCGCTGGATAGATGGCGGGCTTTATCGCCATCGTTATATCTGGTTAATTTACCTGGTAAGGAAACGCAAAGAGTGAGAGCAAAGAGTTACTGGACATCTTTCAATTTTTTTACCTTCATTGAAAGCAAAGCAGCTGCTGCCACGTATCGAGGCCTCATCCTTTTTAATTTTTTAAGCTCTCTAACGAACATAGAGACTACAATTACTTAATTAATTACTATTTTATTACGACTAATACTGATATTTGACTACTGTATACTATTTTGTACGTGATAAGTACTTCTTACTATTTTATTACCATTTACCTTTTTGACAAAGTATTATTTTATTAGTAGGTACTTAACACTCGAAACCCAAAAAATAAACAAAAAATACAAGAGTAAACCTCACTACGTACTTACTATAGTTTATACTTAGTTCAAAAGCTCCCAAATTAAATATACGATCGCAATTTTCTCGCTCCAAATACCGATTTAAACTTGAATTAAGCAAGTGAACCAAAAATGTGAAAATGCTCTAAATATAGTTAGTTAAAACGAGATCGTTGATGCTGTGGGCCAATGAATAGTTTCAAAGGCTTAGAGACACCTGCCCGTGTCCTTCTGACCTTTACAAGGGTTTTTAGTTTCTACGGTGAGTTGAACTTGGGATGTTTGGTAATAAAACCTTTTACTAGCAGCGCTCCGTGGTTTCACCCGCGTTACTCCCGACACTAAAATACTTATTTTAATTAAAATTCAGAAAAATTACTAAAAGTTTAAGGAATTTCCAAAATGTGCGAGCTCTTACGTAAATAATGGAATTGTTTTATTTTGAAAAATCCCAAACCTCCGGTTCAATTTGGTCAATTTTCAGGGAAAAAAATGTAGAAAAGCATTTTTTAAATTTGAATTTTTTTTTTCTTATTTTCCCAATTTTTATATACTTACCTATTTTTTTTGTGACAAGCTGTAGATGCTGAGTTCATCGCCTGAGCGATTAACAACCGCGTCAACCTTACTACTTACTACCTACTTATGAAGCATTTTACATTATTACGTCTGGATCCAATTAAGGCGCGTGTTTTATCACGATTTTTTCCTCCATCGTAAGAGCAATGATAATCGTAAAAAACGCCGATCGTAAAAAATCCATCGGCACTACCTTCAGAATGAAAGTCGAGGTATTTACCACTAGGCCAGCGCCGCTCTAATACAAGTCTGTAATACGATTATCTGTTATATACCTAATTTATTATGTTACAAAAGTTTCCATTAATTCCTGCACCACTACGTCATGCCATACTATATCACTGTTCGTTTTTATATTCTTAGACTAAGAGCGTCCTGCGGTTTTAATGGCATAAAATTAAATCCCATGGGAATATCAGTATAAAAATTTACATATGTATTATAACAGAATTTCAGTTCTTCTATACTGAGTTGCATGCCAATCGGTACAGTAGTTTTTGCGTAACAAACAAACAAAGTTTGATATTTATAATATAGGTAGGATTCCTAGAACATTGGTTCTAGGTTTTTATTAGATCCATGATCGTCGTCTGTGTGTGTGACTTCTAACTGACCGTCGTCGTTAGTGTATGTCTAGCTATTATGTGGCGTATACAAACTACATACTAAACGATCGGCCGATTATCCACCGACAATTATATGTACGGCCGAAATCAATTACCTATCTATCTTTTACTTGAACTTTGGGTTGAACTGATATTTTTTTGACAGTTTTGCTATGGGAAATATGTCAGACTAGCTGCGCTCCGCGGTTTCACCCGCGCAAGTCCTGATCCCATGGGAATATCAAAATGAAAAGTAGCCTATTGCCTTCCTCGATAAATGGACTATCCAACACAAAAATATTTTTTCAATTCAAACCAGTATTACCTGAGATTAGCGCGTTCAAATAAACAAACTCTTAAGCTTTATAATATTAGTATAGATAAATGTGATTTTAATCCCCGGTAGCTTAGGTTAGGATTAATTTCGACTCTCTTCTTATCGTGTTAGGGTACAGTCTTTAAATTCTATCTGACCAATATTGCGCTACAACAACAGCAGCAGCATAACGTCTATCTACAACCAAACTAAGCAACTAGTTAGTAATATGGTGACCAGACAACGAATAGCATAGAATAATACAAATATTAGTTCCACGGTGGTAATCGAATCAGTCGAGTCGAACCTTTTGCATCAAATCAGTGATTGCAAGTCTGTTGTCTGCGTATCATGGGAACGTCTATTAGCAACGATACTACAATGTAGTTTGACGCAACGCTGCTTTATTGATAGATAATGCTTTTATTTAAATGCGCTGTTCATATTTTATTTAAAAAAAGATATAATTTATGGTATGCGGTAAAAAGAGGTTGTTTAAAGAAAAAAAGGCATGTTGTGGTCGTAAAGAATTTAAAAAAATAAATGATTTCTCGTTGAAAACGTGTTGGAAACAGAGCCGCGCCCGCGCACCGATCAAACATCGAGCGACGCACGGAAATCGACAGCTTCTGGCTTCGGTTTCTGGTTCGTTTTAGTTAAATTAGTCAGAGTTCCCGAAAACCAGGGCCGCTGACCCCTCAGGCTAAACCTAAGTATTTTAGTCTCAACAGAAAAAAATAACCAAAATGTTTACATAACACTTTGAATTTTTCAAAGTATACCTACTACGAAGGGCTCCCAACGCGCACAGACAAAAATTTCGTCTGCCTCGCGTGTGTGAGTGACACACACACATAGAGACGGTATAATCTGTACATGTCTCACCACTACAATGAAGGGACGACGTAAGTCGCATACAAGTGCATAATTCGGCCGAGATGCAAAAAAAAATATTTGGCAATGCGGCCCCTACGCGTCCGCCAGTCGCCCGCCCGACAGAGTTAGGTTAGGTTAGATTTTTTGGCTTAAAACGTTCGTTAGTATTTTTTGAAAAATAATATTTTTGTCTAATATAACTAGGAAACGGTTTCCTACAGTTTATCTGTGCGTTAGTACTTAATATTTTTAATAAACATCTCGGAACGCGCACTGGATATTCTATCAGGAATCCTATTAGAATTTGATAATTTCCATTTTCAAATCTATTGTCTAACTTTTCTTTAACGAACGTTTTAAACAAAAGGTGCGCGGGCGCAGTTTCTCATACATTTTATTTTCAGATCACAAATATTATGGCTTAGTTTATTTTTACAAAATCACCGAGATTTTTCAAATTTACTTAAAATAAAAAGACTCTTGTGCCTGTGTCGTGTGGTGTTTATTTCAACAACATTTTTATAATTTTATTGGACTTTGTTTGTGTTCACAATTTTGGTTTTATTTCGGTAAGTACTTTTTATTTATTTAATTTAGATTTTTTCTGTTCCTTTTACTTGTTTTTTTTTAGAGCCTACAACAAAAAAAACACAATTTTTCTCGAACTTTCTTAGTGCAATTTTGTTTTATAGCAAATAACCAACATAAATTAAAACACACTGCAATGTATTATCAAAACCCTTTACTTATTTTATTTTTTCTTGTTTTGTATAAATTTTTTTGCTTTTTTATTATAATAACCGATAGAAAAAGCAAGGACACGTCGTCGAATGACGTCAGCCTATAGTTACTGGCGAGAAAGTCGCCATCTTTGTTATCTGTGTTCTTTTTTTAAAGCCTACTAAGTGCGCGAGCGCGGGCCCCCGACCGCCCCAGCGCCATTATGAAAAAAAAAGTTAATTTAGTTGCATTTTTATAGACTTAAACTATGTTTTATCACATTTATTTAAATTAAACTACATTATTAAACCCGATCAATCCGGTTAAAGAATAACGACTTAATAAATAAATAACTTTTTTCATAAAAAAATTTAGATTTTTTTAAGTAAGTACAAATTTTAGGTAAAATTGCATATTTAATTACTCAGCAGAATTAGAAAAAAGAGATTTTATTGAGCCTAGGTTTAGTCCATACATTTTTAAAGAATGCTTAATTCGAGATTGATAAGTTTAGATTTAATAAACTACCTAAATATTCTGCTACTTGCTGCAGACGATCAGAGTTTTAATTCCACTATCTAGATTCTAGGCTCCTGCAAGTACGTAACGTTAAAATCACAATGTATTTTAAACGCTAAAATATTCGATTTATAACGAAGATCATCGCTCCATACTCACACATGTGCAATCAAGTGTCATTTAACTTTGATTTTCAAATGACATAGCATCGTCCATTGCAAAAACTGAGTGAATTATTGTTAGACGTACTTAGATAAACAACATTTAGAATAACAAGCGATTTATTAGACCAGTACCTACCTACTGCCCGCGGCTTTTCCCGCCATTTCACTCTATAGTGGAATTTCGAAAAACTCTTTCGTAATGGATCTAAGAACACATTCTTCAAATTTCATGTCTCTAGGACCAGTAGCTTAAGCTGTGCGTTGATACATCAGACAGTCAGTCAGGACTTTGAAATTTATATTTATAGATAAATGTTGATTTACTTACCTACATTTTGTTTTATACGTTTAGTAAGTTATTTGTTGATTACAAACTGCATTTATTGAATAAATCACATTTAACTTTTAAATAATGCTTCTATAAATAAATAAATTAATCCGATCCGATGTATTTCAACTAAAGCATACACACACTGCCTTCATAATGATGTCTATCTATACTTATAATAAAACATAAAAGTCAGCATATTAGAAAAATCGTCTATTATAAATAGTCTATTAATAAAAACTTTGTACATATAAACACGATCGATTCAAAAGCTCTTACCCTGCGACGTAACAAAGCTAGGCACATATGATTAGCTAGCGTTTATTTAGGTTTTATTACATAGTATTGATGTAGACTCACTAGGAAGAAAATATAGATGGACTGCGTGACACAAGATATGACAGAGATGGATTGAGGAGATGACGGCTAAAAGAGGAGAATGGAAGAAGACGCTACTGCGCCGACCACAAACAAATTGGAACAAGAACAGGCAAAACATCCGATTTTCATAGGTCTTCCTCCTACTTTTAGTAGGCAATATTAACAGCATTATTTCAGTAACCCAGACATGAGAAACACGTGTTAATCAGATAATGTAAGTTCATAGAACTCTTCACAATGGAAGAGTATTGACACCATAGATGGTACTGATAAATCTTTAGAACAGTTTCCTTGTCGGTATTTGTTTGCTAAACTTCATTGATTCAACATAATGGACTCGTTACCATTATGTTTTACAAGCGTCGAATGCGGCCTAATAGTTATCAATCTACCTTAAAAAATCTCATCAACAAACCTCTGAAACTGCAACAACTACAAATCTGAAACTTCGCATGGGGGGTTCTTTTTAATACGTACGCGAGCACTAAGGACGGATTTCTGGAAGTTGGCCCTCTAAAAAAAAATACATACAACCGAATTGAGAACCTCCTCCTTTTTTTGAAGTCGGTTAAAAACGGTAAAAGGGACTATTAGATTTGTAATTCCAAGTATAACTATTATGTATTCATTGTTTGTAGGAAATAAATGCGGTAAAAGCGCAGGGCGCAGCTAGGTACTTTTAATAAAGAAAGAAGTCACAAAAACTCTTGTACTTTGAAATAAATTTATAAAATAAGAAGCGACCCGCCCCGGCTTCGCACGGCTATATTATGCATGTATTATATCTAAAAACCTTCCTCGTTAATCACTCTATCTATTAAAAAAACCGCAACAAAATCCGTTGCGTAGTTTTAAAGATCTAAGCATACAAAGGTACATAGGGACATAGGGACGGTGAAAAGTGACTTTGTTTTATACTATGTAGTGACGAGTATATGGGTCTCAAGATAAGTAGTAGAATACGAATTCATAGTATTCATATATACATATATTATAAAGAGGAAACCATTTCTAAAAGTAATCCATCGAATCGAAAGATTGGAATTTAGGGCAGAATGAGTTCAAATTTTAACGAAAAAACGCAATAAAATACATAAACAGTAAAATCAAGATACTATTTAAAAATACTATAACGCTACCAATAAATCAATGTATGCTCATACCAAGGTTTATCAAAATCGTTCCAGTATTTTCGGACCCTATTCAATTTAAACAAACAAACAATCAAATATTTCGTCTTTATAATATTACGACTCGCCCCGGCTTCGCACGGCTATATTATGTATGTATTACACATATAAACCTTCCTCTTGAATCACTCTATCTATTAAAAAAAACCGCATCAAAATCCGTTGCGTAGTTTTAAAGATCTAAGCATACAAAGGGAAATAGGGACATAGGGACAAAGGGACGGCGAAAAGTGACTTTATTTTTATACTATGTAGGGATAGTGACTAGCTACGCTCCGCGGTTTCACCCACGTAACTCCCGATCCCGTGGAAATATCAAAATAAAAAATAGCCTAAAGCCTTCCTCAATAAACGGACTATCCAACACAAAAATATTTTTTTAATTCGAACCAGTCGTTTCTGAGAAAAGCGCGTTCAAACAAACAAACAAACTCTTCAGCTTTATAATATTAAGTATAGATAAGTTGTCGTCGCAATAATGCATTCACCACGTGGCAAACCGGGGGTAGAGTCAGCAAAAAGCACCGGTCGAGCAGGTACGGTCGGCGAAACAAGTCATAGTTTCTCTCTAGGCGTGCTTCCGTAACTAAACGCGGCAAGGCCGACCGGTGCGTGCGCGCATATCACCCTCATCTGTAGAATATACCGACAAATATGCGTGGAACTTCAATGTGGTAGGTAGCTTCTAAAGCTTGTAGTTTGAAGTGAGTTTAAACAACAAAGTTTTATGTCTCAATAAGTTATATTGTTCAGAAGGGTGATTAAAGAAAATGTGTGACTCTTGAACTTGTCCGATATACCTAAGGCCCAAATGGGACGAATTATTATTAAAAAAATTATAATATTTTCATCCTTTATTCGTTTTTATTATTTTATCTAAGTGTAGAAGTATGTTTATTGTATACTAACTATAAAATTGATTGATTTAGTAGCTGCGCACGGGAATTTCGAGATCAAAAATATACTTACTATTTCTATCTCTATCCCTAAAACTACCACAATTCCCATTTGACGACCCAGTTGGTACAATGGTAACCATACCGGACTGCCAAACACAGGGTTGCGGGTTCGATTTCCGCCTCAGACATGTATTTAGACTAGACTAGCTTAGATATTTATCTGTGGTCTGGTTGTTTCTATGTATTATAAGTATATCTTTACAAAAGAAAAGTATATAAGTAGTATGTCCGTTGTCTAGCCCCCATAACACAAGTCTAGTTACTTAGCTTGGGGCTAGATGGCGATGTGTGGAATGTCCTGCAATATTTATCTATTTAATTATATTCATCCAAATCGGTTCAGTAATTTGACCGTGAAGAGGGAACAAACAAATAAACAAACTTTCTGATTTATAATATACTAGCGACCCTCCCCGGCTTCGCACGGCTATATTATGCATGTATTATACATATTAACCTTTCTCTTGAATCACTCTATCTATTAAAAAAACTGCATTAAAATCCGTTGCATAGTTTTAAAGATTTAAGCATACAAAGGGATATAGGGACATAGAGACAGAGAAAGCGACTTTGTTTTATACTATGTAGTGATAGTGAAGTAAAGATTAGAATCTAAAAAGTCTAAAAGTAATACTCAGAAAACTGCAAAGAAGTCAGCATTATTTGAATACGTGCCCATAATGCAGTTGTATATGTGACAAACAGCTATGTGCCAGTTACATCCTACGTATACCCAAGGTTGTCTGGTACTTTTTCCTTATAGCTCTACCCTTTTGTTTGTCTGTTTGTTGCGTTTGTACCAACGCAGCGTGCAGCGGTGTGAGCTGTTTCTATTGAGATAGCTCTCGTATTCTCATTCTTATTGCTTTTTAAGGTTCCGTAGCTCAAAAGGTAAAAAAAGAACCCTTTTAAGATCACTTTCTTGTCCGTCTGTCTGTCTGTTTATAATTATGGTTAAAGTTAATACACGTATAGTAATTTTATAAAAAGGAAAGATTTGTTTTTAACGAATGGGCTTTAAAACAATTGGATTTTGATATAACTTGGTTTAAGGATATTTTAATTTTTATTCCGATATTTTTACGAGGTTGACACTTAAACAGGTGAAACCGCGGGGTGCGGCTAGTATAATATATAAATATTGCTGGACATTTAAACTAAGCTAAGGCTTGTGTAATGGTAATCAAACAAAGGATAGAATATTATATACCTACGTATATACTCTTTTGTTTGTTCTGCGACTAGACGAACAGTCATGTCTTTTTTGAGAATAAAGATCTTATAGGTTTAGCTATACCTAAATTTTTTGTTGTTTCAGCAACAGCAGAAGTTGTTTTTATATTTGTCTTGTTGTTGCCACCTCCACTACAACGATTTTGATGAAACTAAATATAAGAATACATTGAAATTTGGAAAGTAATATGGACTTGTTTTTATTTCGATATTCTCAAGGGATCGGAAGTTAAGCGGGTGAGATCATGCAGCGCTGCTAGTGTAAGATAGATAGAGAGTATAAAACAGCATGTCTTGATCCTAAGTATGCACGTAGTGACACGCAGCCCGCTAGCCGCTAGCCGCGTGGCCTTCCGCATCGATAAAACGACCAACACAACTTATGTTTATACTACAACCTATAAATAACAAAGCACAAGCATCGCAAGGATATTGTGTAGTGATGTGCTTGATTACAATCGATAGTTGGTATCGATAGTTTATAGTTACTTATTTGATAGATAATTTGTTATTTTTTAATTTGTGTGCTGTAAAGAACAAAAATAAATGCTGTCTCTATTCTACTTACCGTACCTACTACACTAATTCTTTCGTATCCCAAATAGATAAAAATTGGTATTTAAATCGTTAAATATAAAGCAGATTGAAATTGTAATAGGAGTTTTAGTGAATAGGGTTGCTGTACAAAATTCTAACTTTTTATACTCAACATTTTAGGCTATTCATAGGCATTAAATATCAAAGTTGACTGATATATCAACGTATAGCTCAATCCAATGGACGAATTAAGCTATTTAGCAAACAGATAGCTATTATGACGTAGGTATACCAAAAAAAAGGATAATGAAAAATTCAAACCGTACGTGGACGTAACAAAATAAGCTATAGTATTTCATAAGCTAATTTTCATCTATATTCGAATTAATATTTATCGATGAATTTCCTGTCTAAAGTGGCCATCCTTAACCCAAGTGCACATCAAGTGGGGGAGGTTTCGAAAGTCTGACAAACCTTGACCTCGATCCGAGCTGCGCCTGCGCACGCACTATTATTATTGCACTTTTTATTTTATAACCAATTACTAGCTTCTGTCCATGGATTTTATAAGACATTAAGATTGATTAGGAAAACAAGTTTTATTGACTACGAGCTTTTGCCCGCGACTGCGTCAGCGTAGAGTTTTTATTATCAAGATCCTTTTTTAGCGGATTCCTTCTTTAATAACAGCTATCGGTGAGTCAAATAATGAGGCGAGGCAATACACAAATATCAAAAATATGATAAAATTCTTCGTTTTCCTAGATTATACAATGAAATTGATTCACTGAACTTGTTTTTCAATGAATCTAAATTAATTTAAAAATTAAAACTTATATGCCGCCTGATCCATGATGGCTTATTTACCCAAACCAGGGAGAGTTATGTATTTAACAGCCTATGTTTGTTTATTGATTTAAGTTTGGCTAAGCTAAGTATAAGATAAACGGCAAGGAATTTCCCCTTTTTCTATCAAACAACTCAAACAAACACAAAAAAAACTTGGACTAATAAGACAAACCTAACGATACCTTAATTAAAGAAATCCATCGAGTAGTCTGGAAGATATGAGGAAGTAAAGAATATTAAAAAAATACTAAGATAGGCGTAAAAAAAAACATAACCCTTTCCTTGAAGTCGGGTATAAAACAACCGTTTTTGTAACAATAAAGTTAATTTAATACTTCAAAACCATTACCACATAACTATTATAATGTAGAAACACCATAAAGTTGTGATAGCGATAGGGGTTACAATGTAATCCTTTACCCCCTTGTGGGTAACCGGAATACATTAGTTAAGTTATTGTTAAATTTAACTACAGGTTTATGTTAATTACGGTTTAACACCGTGTCGTTTTGTGTTTAAGTTTCTTAATGGTTTAATCATTGATGACTGGCTGCTGCCTGCGGTTTTACCCGCGTTTTGGTCCTGTAAGAATGTCGGAATTAAAAGTAGGTCATTTGTTACCTAATATTGGCTATTTCTGGAACGAAGTTCCTATAGCGAGGGGGCCTAGTCGAGGAAAAATGTGAAACGAAAAACCGTAAGAAAACTTTATGTAAAAAAGTAAAAAGGTAAAGGGACTTAGTTAATTCTAAACGCGCCTCGCGACACGTTAATTTTTAGTACTTTTTAGAAACCTATTTAGTATTTAGTAGGCTACTTTTTATTACCCTATTTTCTACCCAAAATAAGCTACTTTTCATCTGAAGGTGGCACAAGAATGTAGCATGCTTGTCTAGAAGGAGAACGGTATGCATATTGGAACGCAACGTGTCACTTGGCACCATGACTTTGTCCAGGGGGTGTTAGAAGCCTCCCATTTGATTTTCTGATTTCTTAGCGCCACATGGGGTAATAGGACATCGAAAGCTAAATTTTAATCATCCGGATACGAGCAAACTTTCACCAGAATTCAACCACTCCTAACACCAAGTTTCACCAAAATCGGTCTAATGGTTTCAGAGCCTATTGAATTCAGAACAAAACTTATAACCCCTCTTTCATCAAAAGAAGCCTACCTACCTACTAATAAAATTAGAAGAGTGTATATATTAATACACATACACGTAATGCTCTCGTGTATCTCTCGTGACGTCATTACAACGCGAATCTTTCGGACCTGAGGACCTTTTTCTCCATTCTTAAAAGCGTCTAAACTCTGATGTTCAAAATTCTGACGATGTAGCTAATCCAACCTCTTTATAAGTAGATACACAGGGAGTTCCACTTCGTTTCGCAAATTTTTCCTTCTAAAGCTTACACTAATTTTAAAAACAAACTTTATCAATGACTATAGCTAAAAAACTTTTTTCCATTTTCCAATAAAAAAAGACGGAATAAAAAACAAAACATGGAACAACATGGAATAAAAAACAACTAATAAAAAAAAATAGTCGAACAAAATTCGTAGGCAATCACTTGTTGAGTCTACGATTCTACGCCTATTCGTAGTATTTCGTAGATGTTCGTAGCGTAACCGCCCGCTACGGCCATGCCTCGTTTCAAAATAGATTTCATTCATACGAATAGAAATAAAATACAAATAGTGTTACAATTGAGAGTACAGCATTTTCTATTGCACAATAAGTGCATCCTGACTTAATTGTTAGTTAAACGAAATACAAAGAATATTATTATTTATTTCTAACTCATTATTTTGAATTCTTATTTTATTGATGTCAATAAAATACACTACAAACACATTTTAGGTGTGCATCACTACAAAACTTAAAAAATTATCTAATCCAAATTAATTTTCTCAAATTTCGTATAAAAAAAAGGCTATTAATTAATTTTTACAATTTTCTTCACAAAAAAACTAAACCTTATTTATACATACAAAAAAAAAAAACAACCCCAAAACACATAAGGTATTTTTTTACAATAAATTGAACTAAGTCAATTAATTTTGTAGGTGTTATAGACGATGAATTGAATTTAACATAAATAATTAAATTATTTATTATTTATAATATAATTAAATAGTGATTGTAAAAATGAAGTTATAAAAACAGTACAATTTTGTATCTTAATTGTTCCGAAAGAAAATAACGTAAACCTTTAGTTCTTCAGATATACTTTCTATTTTAGTACGAGTAGAACAGGTATTTTATCTCAATGATTGTGCGTCAATGGTATGAATTAGATATTTTGAAATAGAGTATGAAATGTTTAATTGTGTTCCAGACAGAATAAGGGGTGATATAAATAATTCTGTCTGACGTCTATTGCAAGTCTGGCAATGGGCAATGACCACTGTCACGTTTAAAAAAAAAATCTACATACGGCCATATCTTTTGACAGTAAAAATTGGAAACTTGTTTTTTTTAACGTCTAATAGACTAAATATTTAAAGTTTTCAACTCGCTATATCTACCCGTTCCTGAGAAGAAGGTTGTTTATAGACAGGCGGACGGACAGCCTGATGGATATTCGAGGGATCTTTTAAGAGTTCTGATGTTTTCTTCTTCAAGTACAGAATCTATTCTAAATATTCTTGTAAATATTTATCTTCCGACGGCGAAAATTGAAAACCCGTTCCTGAGAAGTAGGGTCTTTATAGACAGACGGACGGACAGCCTGATGGATATTCGAGGGATTTTTTAAGAGTTCTGATGTTTTCTTCTTGAAGTACAGAATCTATTCTAAATATTCTTGTGAATATTTTTATTAAGGTTTTTAAAAGTCTAGTTTTAAAGATATCAGAAAAATAGTTACCTAAAAAATATTCTGATTGGATTGCGTCTTTTGTTAAATATGATTTCAATGATCTAGATGCTATTTTAACTTTGCTATTCAAAGTGCTTGGAACATGTTTTAGATGGAGTAGGCTTTGCAGCACCCTCTCCGCTTAGTCGACCGTGTCCAGAGGCAAGAACTTGTCAACAACAACAAGCCGCAGGTTTCAACACGTCAGATGGCCAATTCTCGTAAATAACATTGTTTAAATTACATTTCAATATCATCCCGATTGCATTTCAATTGCAAAAGATACACTCAAAGTCAGATTTTTTTTACAAAAAGCTAACTTTGAGGGTCGTTTGAGCTACTATAAGGGTATTTTTTATGATCGAAATGAAATCGAAATGATATTGAAATGTAATTTTAACAATGTTATTTACGAGAATTGGCCTTCTGATCTAAACCATTTCGTTTTCAAAGTCTAGAACTGTTGTTTTACACAGCAAATGAATTTTATTTAAATTTATTTTGTACACATTGGTTCTACATACAATGTATTTACATTTTATATATCCTTAGAATGGACAATGAAACGAAACTATTTCAAAATTAGGGTATTTAATATGCGCCATGCGTTGAATCAAGTAGGTATAGACAGTAGACATCAAAGCGGTCTTATTAGGCAATTTATCGTGGTAGTTTTACAATTAGGTGTTAAATTTCTACACGACTAGCTTCCCCCTGAGGATTTACATGCGTAAGTCTCATGGAAAGTGTGTGGAGTGTGTGTGTGTGGAAATATCCAGTGGAAATATCCCAGTGGAAATATCTGGTAAAAAGCACCCTATGTGTTGATCCTGGTCTTCAGCTATTTAACATACTGAGTGTCATCGCAATCTGTACAGTAGTTTTTGCGTGAAAATTTAACGAACATAAACACAAACTTTCAATCTTTTAAATGATATTTTTTCTAGTTTTCACTTCTCCCAATTTAGGCATATGGCTAGTGTGCAGTATAAAATATAATTTTTAAATTGACAACTCAAGGACCACGAAAGGGGTAAGAACATGTAATTATGGAGACTGTCATAATAATCGCCTTATTTTTATTATTTAATTTTCTTTTGCGTTGGAATGGTGACAACGCGATTTTTTTATTTGGAATTATTAGCATGAGATCCCATTGAATCATGAAGCAAATAACCAGCATTGAATCGTCTTTAAAATGGCTAAATGTTTACTATGCCAGAACGTTACAAGCCCTAGTTACTCATACTAAATACGCTTTAATACAGTTTATTCAAAGCTTGATTCCGACATGAAAGTCTTAGTTTGAGCTGTAAGTACGTAAGTAGTTTAAATGTCTGTGGGTACCTCCACCTCCAGTCATGGTTGGCTGAACTCGAAGCTGCTTATCATGACAATGCGTTCTGGTGCCAGATATCTGTGTTACCGATGCTCTCCTTTGTAAGGCTCAAACCTATTGTGATTATTTCACTGATTTATTGATTTTTTTCTTGTCTGCAGTGTTAGGTTTGAACCAAATTATAATACTTACTTACGTTGGTTCAGCGACCTGAAGTGGACGCTATTTCACTCTATTCTATGCCACTTGCTACCAGGAGATTGCTTGGAGGGCTTGCAGGTGTTGCTGGACTTGGTCAATCCAGTGATATTAAGGTCTTCCAACGGGCCGTCTCCCGTGAATTTATACATTTCTTCTTGTTTGCCACTTCGGCTCTTCTGATTTGTCGGCGTCAGGATATTCTGTCCTGGGTTGGCAGGATTGGCTTTTACGAGTTGGGCGACTAATCTCTTTATTTAAAAATGCCGATTTTTCAAACATAAAAAAGTTAATGTATAAAAATATCGATAAATAATATTGGCGAAATAGAAAAATGACGAAGTATATTAATGTTGACATGTATTAAAAAGAGGCATCTAATCTAGTTAATTTAAACAGTGGTAGCATCTTTAATCTATGCTATTCAGGACTCTCTGTAGTGCTTGGGATATGTATAAGGTAAGCAATGTGCTTTTTACGTGTCCATATTGTTTAAATTAACGCTAAATAGTCCACGTTGGTTTATAGTCAGTGTTGCAGTGTGCGTGGGTATATAATTTGATTATTTATACTAAAATTAATATAAATTGGTATCCCCTTCCCTCTCTCCGTGCAGTTAATAATCATTTAAAAGGTAACGTGTGCCTTTCTCCACTTTGCTCTACCTGACGCATCGTTTGGTGCCACTTTGCAGTCTTGTAAGTATTTTTTGTCCACGCTAATAAAAAAATAGTGTAGACTTAAAATAAACTTGCAGTTATCAAAAAACAACTGCAATTAATTGTACATCATTACAAAATTAAAGTCATATCAATTAAGCTGACATCTAAAACATCCCAACACAATACAAACTAACGAACTCGTTAGCTGCCTCCCTAATTACCGCCAAAAAATATAACCTTCCCCTGCATTGTTTAAAAAAATCCCTTCAAATTAAGGGTGAAACAGACTAGAGATAAGGTTACCTGTCAGCCACAGCTGTCAGCCGATACCGCGGCAACAGTTTTGTTAAAATAATTGAGAAATTTTTGCTATTCTATATTTGTTTCCACTAATTGATCTCTATCAGCAACACTATCGTTTATTACAAAAATATGGAGTGTTTATTTTATAGGTATATTTTTAAAAGGTTAAATTACTAGCTAAAATAGTTACGTTTCCAAAAATAGAATGATGTAGTTTTAGTTTTTGTCAAAACCAGGCACGCAACTCCTTTCTGCATTTTTTTCTAATTGTAAATTAGTAAATGGCCCTGAAGTCTCATTAAAAAAATCACTTTATATTTTACTGTTTCCGCACACCTGCCCAGGTTTAGTAGATATAATATACCTATAACTATATGTATAAATGTCACCTGACAGAAGATGAAAGAAAGTTTTTGGCGGGATCGTAAAAAAACATGCCGTATTGTGTTTTGTCTTCGCTATAATATGTGTTAATCCGACCTAAAATGCATAACTTAGGTCGCCTTTTAATCAATGCGTGCTCGAATATAGAACAGATAAATATACTATGTTTTGTCGTGATGCCTCAAAGCTCCAAGACTCAGTCTGGTAATGTAAGCCCTTTTTACCTTTTCGTGGACAGGACAGAAATGGACACAAACTCAGCTCATAGGCTCAGCCAGCTTAGTCAACAGCTTGAGACAAATAGTTTTATTCGACGTTGGCTACATGGAAAGTTATGTAAATCTTTTAGTTGAAAAAAAGAAAATCGACACTTACGACTTGTACCTACGGTATTAAAAAATGCGGGTGCGATCCTAATATCGATCCTAGTCGGTCGACGGTAAAGTTTTCAATCTGTTTTGAGCCTAAATAAAACTTTAAAATGATAGCATCAAAACGACGCCATTACAAAATGCCCGCGCAAAATACCAAGATGGCTGACTATTTAGATCCTATTGGCGCGCTAGCTTCAAAAATGGAATGCACTGTCCTTGGCAGGGTTCGTTGACCTTCCGATGCATTTCGGCGGTTTCCTTCCAACTACAATTTGAATTTAGAACCGGAATTCTATCGAAGGAGCTTGTTCTTTATCCTATTGATTTTAAAGTCGTTTTCGCTCTGTATACTTATAGAACAAGTTTTAAAACGAGTTTTTTTTCTTTTAAATGATTTTAGGCTCTCATCAGTCGAGTTAAGTCTGGCAATTGTGTTTCTGTATTTAATTTTTATCTGTTAATTCTGTACACACAAATTTTAGTCTTAAAACGTAGGAATAAAGTCTAAAATTGGCTAAGATTGTGTGGTAAAGGTGACGCTAGGCTCGAATTTGAATTTTGGATAACATCTGCCTAATTTAAAAAAGTTTTGTATTTTATTTTGTGTGCGTTGGGAAATAAATTATCGTTTTTAGTGAATAAGCTATTGTACTAAAACAAAGGTTTACTTACAAAAAAGATTTAGTGCTGATTGCTTTACCTTTGGTGAGAAACTATAGTAGGTATAAGCCTAGATTCAAAGCTCGAAATTCATATAGAAAACAACACTCACTTACAGTAAAGGATTACAAATGTTTTTTTTATCTGAATGTCTGATATTCACTGAGTGATTTTATCTATTTTTTATGAAAATCGGTTTAGCCTTCTAAAAGATATGATATTTTTTATTTATCTGCCAAATAAGATTTAGTAAACGAAATAAGAATCTCGTAGCATAGATAAGTGTTTCGTAGCACTTCGTAGCTTGTCTATGCTACGGCGCGTAGCGGTTCTGTAGCTCATCTACGACTATTTTTTTAAAGAAACTTTTTTCTAAATAATTTAATGACATATTTTTAACTAGTTGTGCCCCGCGATTTCACTTGCCTAAATCCCGATCTCGTGGGAATATCGGGATATAACTAAAGTAGCATTTTTATTATCCCAGGGATTTAGCTATATCCATACCAATTTTAATCATAATTGGAAAACGAATGATCGATTAAACTAAAATTAAACTATTCGATTGAAATCGATATGTTATCGCAAGTGGCTGGAACCGATCATTGATACAAACTCGAGTGAAAACGAAATTAGTCATTCGGTATAGTGCAGTGCACCTTAGGGTTGTTCCTGTTTTTGTACTATGTAAATATCGATTCGGATTAACGATATTTTTGTATCTATTCCTTTTAACTCTAGAGAAAGAAAAAAATTATAGACATTTTGCTTTTGAATAATAAATAGCTTTTATTTTTAATTTCTAAGGACTCAGTTAATGTCTAAAACACCTTTTTTTAACGTAAGTAATTACGAACCAGTGCACCGAGGTCACAGGTTCGAATCCTTTCGATAAGCTTTGATATAGGTTTTGTGTAGATAGGTAGGTATTACGACGGAAAACTTTTTAAATTATCACCAACTAAGTACTAACTAAAATAATGTCAATTGTAAAATTATCATTAATTTAAAAACAATCGAATTTGAAACAAACGAGTTAATTGCATATTTATAATCATTGTTAAATTTCCTACATTCGTGTTACTTATCTACTTAGTAGTACCAATTCCGACATTTTGTAATTGTTAACATTTCAGAGTTCAAACTGTAATTTTTTTAATGAAAAAATGTAGTCTGGCAAAGTGTCAAACTGATTAAATAATATCAACATTGAGGTTATTGAAATGAAAAGATTTAATTTGAGACTTTACATGCATTTAACTAGAATTACCTAATAGTACATTGCGATACAAGTGTGGAAAGTTGATCATTCCATAGAGGCGGTTTATGACGCGCGAGCGGAACGCGAGCGTGGCAAAAGCCGAGATGGAATGATCAATTCACACGTGTATCGTACGACGTTTTTTATCACAGTTGCGAATAAAAAAAAAGACTTGTTTAAATTTTAATATTAAAAAGTTTTTAAGAATTTTAGGTTATGTTTACTATTTTTTGTTAATTACACTCCCGAAAGGCTAGGCAAAAGACTTTTAACCTATACAGCGTCTGACATACAATATTTTTTTAGGGTTTTTTTCATTTGTTTTTGCGTCGGCGGTTAAAAACAGAATATAATGCTTACCATTATATTCTATATAATGGTAAGCATTATTAGTTCCGGGTTTCATTAAAAACAGAATATATAGAAAAAATATATTTATGTACCTACCTAAAGAAAAAACAAAATAAAAACAAAACTCAATTTTTAATTATTTTCAAAGACGTCATCACGTAATATTATCGTTCGATAACAGACTTTAGAGACAACCTTTTGAAAAGAAGAAAAAAGGTACCAACAAAGAGTTTTAAGCCAGCAAGGCTTAAAAACTCTTTGGATGGTACCTTTTTCTATACATCAAAACAGTATAACCCAGATAAAGGAGATCATTCATGTTTCTAACAAAAAATACCCACATGCATTTTTTGGGTTTTCAATGTAAAATAACTCAACGATTTTTGATCGTAGCTCTTTGTTGCCTTAGTAAACATTATTTAAAATATTATTCTCTACAAGATAGAAACATTTTTTTTTTCTGGCCGGCACCTTAATTTTTGGGTACGATTTGAATGATGTCCTTAAGAATGTTTCATCTACTATATGTCATTAGCAGTAAGATACGTATTTGACATATCGGGATGACGTATTATTTTAGCACTAGTTGGTTTTTTTTTTATCGCACGCGTGTATAATACGTTGCATTATGAGCCTAAAAGCGGTTTAATAAGATCCACTTTATGAGCAACTGTGATAAAAAATATATTTAAGCACGATGTCTTGCGAGCAGCCCTTATAGTGTTCAAATTCTAAAAATGATGAGTGAAAGTCGCGATAATAGACGACGTAATTTTATTTTATTCTCATTTTAATCTAGATTTATTTTATACATTTTTGTAAGTTAAAGTCAGGTTTAAAATTGTATTAAAAATGTATAAATAAATAAATAATAAATATTGCAGGACATTCCACACATCGCCATCTAGCCCCAAGCTAAGTAACTAGACTTGTGTTATGGGTGCTAGACAACGGATATACTACTAATATACTTTTCTTTTGTAAATATATACTTATAATACATAGAAACAACCAGACCAAAGACAAATATCTAAGTATAAATACATGTCTGAGGCGGGAATCGAACCCACAACCCTGTGTTTGGCAGTCCGGCATGGTGACCATTGTGCCAACTGTAAAATAAATAATTTTAGTTACGATTTTTACAATAAAGCTTAATTGAGGCGTAAAGTTCGGGCACAAATAAGTCTTATGTTGTCTCGTTTTTAAAAAACTCTAAAGCGAATTTTCGTTTCGTTTCCACTGGCTTCAGCAAAACAAGATGGTAAAAAAAGATGGATGAAACTTGGCTAGAATAATGCGGAGCCTAAACGTTAAAAATCTGAAAATTACAGTTTTAAAGATACATATCAGCGGATGCCCTACGCTTACCTACATTAAAGCAACACACAAAGATTTTCGAAAAAACTTGAGTCGCATTACCATAAATGTTTTATCAAATAACGATCAGCACTAAGCCAATAATAATAAAATTACCATGTGCATAGTGTGTGTCAAGATACCTCGATGTTACTTGAGAATTAAGGCAGTTCAAATATAGTTTTTATTTATTTTTGTAAGATTTTTTTTTTATCTTTTTAAAACAAACTGTTTTTAACATTTTAAAAATCTACTTTTTATCACTGAATAACGCTGAAGAGCGCGCGTGCATGTGCATATCTGTCAAAATTTGTTAGTTTTGCAAAATTGTAGCGTGTCAGTGGACCATAATATAAACTCAGTATTTATTACTATTTATTTTGGTGAAAAATCGGTTTCAGAAGACAACATAAATGTCGCTTTTTATGTCTTACATGGTATAAATATGTGTGACTGCATTTTTGCAAAACATGTGTAGCTAAAACATTGTTTTGCAACATTTTAGACTAAACATGTCACAATGTAGGTAAATGTGACTGACTAAACATGTAAAACTAACATATTTTGCTACATTTAGGCGAAACATGTTTTAGTATATACGTTTTATAGACCGCGACACGGCCAGATTTTTTAAGTTCCCAAGAGTTACATTGTAGATTTGATGGTTGTTTAGTATTCATCGAGGAGTACCCGGCCGGATTTGACCAAACTACTTAAATACGATAACAAATACTATTTACTTACATTGTACTCGTATATTTTAACGTTCGTCGAACTGTCAAAAATCTTTTATTTATTATTTAATGATAATTTGTTGAGGTCGGTGCACTGATTGGTTTTTATGAGTATTAATAGATTATATTGCCCTTTTTAACATTTGCGTTTTAATTTGACTAGAAATTAGGTTGAATGGAAGTTCTGGACTAAACGGTCGGCCGACCAGTGAGCGATCTCTTAGCAGTTACATTTAATTGAAAGCTATTGGCCCATCCAAAGTTTGCAAAATGATGAGCAGAAGCTGGCTTTTTATACAAAAGTTTTATTAGTTTAAGCTTCAGTAAAACAATAAATATATCATTTATTTATTTATTTTGTACCTAGTCTAATTAATAATAAATCTTGGTCTTCAATGATTAAATCACAGACGACTATAGCCATAAGTTTCGTGAAATTTAGTTAAAAAAATGTGAATGAATGCATTTTCAAGTGAAGCTTTTGGAAAATGATTATTTATTGTCTTGGGAATTGGTTAATTTTGAACTATTCCTTTCATAAAAATACCTGATATTTTTGCTATAATTTTACTGACCTACTCCAAATTTTTTTTAGGCTAACTTATCACGCAAACTTTCGTAGTTAGTTGAGTACGTAGTTATCAATTGTGCGTGTACATAATGTATTACTATGAAACCATTGTATACAGAATGCTAATAAAACATCGAGCGATTCGTTTTCATCAGGGACAGCCTAGCATTATCGACAATCGAAACCTAATTCGCCTAGGTAGAGAAATGCAAACAATGACAGGTCAATCAATTTCTAAAACGTCATAACAACAATGACAATTATAAAATCAAATTATACGTTCATTAGCAAAGTACCGATGTCGATAGTCGACCGTGGGCAATGGGCATCACTAGTATTTCTAATTTCACGGCCGTTGCCGTGCATGTGTGCGTGTGTGTGCGGTCGTGTGTGTGACCTTGCCTCGGACTGTGTTTCGGCGGTCATTCACCCCGGTGCAGTTGCACCCTTGACGGTAAATATACTAGTTTAGATGTAGACTAAATAAATATTGCAGGACAAGCACACAGCGCTATTTAGCCCAGAGCTTAGCAAGTAGGCTTGTGTTATGGTAGCCAGACAACGTGAACGGAGAGAATACTTTTATACTTACTTTTTTTGTAAAGTAAATAAATGCCAAACTTTAAATGAAATTCAAAGTCCTGACTGACTGTTTGACTGATATATCGACGTACAGCTCAAATAATAGACGGATCGGGCTCAAAGGCATACAGATAGCTGTTATAACGTTTTTGAAAGATTATACATACAGAAACACTCAGAGTTCAACAAATATTTGTAATATCTGTATCACAAATAGTTATTCGACGGACGGGAATCGAACCCGCAAGCGTTTCAGTTACTAAATATAGTGAATTGACAGTAGACGTACGCGTAGGTCGCATCTCTTGAATCGTTCGATTAATTGCAACCCAGTCTTAATAAGACTAAATTACCCGCTTCATAAATCTAACTACAGACTGTGGGCTTCCATCTAAGCTCTGGTGTCGGAAGTAAGATTCCATGAGTTTCTACTGCGGATTGGCGAATGTCCACAGTTTTCGAAACGTGGTGAGGCCTACGGCATGTTGGTTTCCTCACTATATTTTTTTTCACCGTAAAAGCAAAGCCCACATATTTTGTCTTAGGGCCACTTGGTGCAGTTACAATTATTATTACACCTAGATTCAAAGTGTTGATGTGTGTACCGTTTGTCTTAATTTTGGAATATTAAAAAGAAAATCCTTTAAAAAAAAAGACGGCGTAGGTATTTCTTGACTTTCTGAAGCTTTCTATCAAATCGGTGTATTGCATCAACTTATTCAAACTAAGTCGAAAAAACGCAACATAGGTATTTTTGAAAAGGCTTACAAGATAGATAGATAGATATATAACTTTATTTGTACAACACAAGAGTAAACAGAACACGATATACACAAAGTAAAGTAATAGCTAGAAAGTATAAGTTGCACAAATGGGCGGCCTTATCGCTGAAAGCGATTTCTTCCAGGCAACCTTTGGATGGAAAAGAACTGATTTAGCTTTGGTGGTAGGTTGTGAATTTACACAAGCAAGATACCAAACATAATCCAAGCCTTAATTAATATGCATTTTAAGATATAGCGGTATTGCTTAAACAGCCTCACTAAACCAATCATTCGAACCGTTTCACGAGACAACAATCCAAACTTTATCCATATAACACCACAAACCACCCGAAAACTACGAACTCAACAAAACCGAAATCCCATACCAACCTCACAACATTAAACGCCCATCAAACTACCTCAAAACCCGAACTATATCGTCTAGTACACGTCTAGCTATCCACCCAGTATACGAAGACCTGTGAAGCTCGGTATACTTCAACAATCAACTTTAAGAAATAGCAGGTCTTCGTATATTGGCCGACGTTCCTGACCTAGAGATCGCGACTATGTTCTCTAGGTCAAGAAAGGATAGACACACACATCTGTAGTTTTGCGCTAGTGTGTGTTACAATAGTTTTTGTGCTCGTATGTGGAGTGTGTGGTTATGTGTGTGTTGGATTTGATAAGGCAGGAATTAATGGGTTCTTTGTTTAAGGGATTGTTAACAACTTTTCGGAGTTCAATGTGATTTAAATTAGACCTCTCTCTGGAGGATTATAATTAACTAGCAGCGGTCCGTGGTTTCACCTGCTTAAATCTCGTTCCCGTGGGAATATGGGAAAAAAATATCCTATGCTATTCTCAAGAATTTATTGTATCTTCATACCAAGTTTTATTAAAATCGGAGCAATAGTTTCGGAGTATATTTCTTACACACAAAACATATTTTTACTTTAAAATATTAGTGTAAATTAGAGTAGACTAGCTGCGTCCCAAGGTTTCCCTCGAAAAATCACACGACTGTAATATCAAAAATCTAAAACGAATAACATGGTACCACCCCGTTTAAAATAACTTTAGCAATAAAAAATAATCTTCACTTTAAACTAAAATTTATAATCTCAAAATATAACTTAATTTCACTTATATTTGGTCTTATTAGGTGTACTTTAATTATTGTCTCAAAAATTGCGAACAAATACATGTTGTTCTTGGGGAAAAGAGATAAGTTTATATATTTCCGAAAACTAAGAATGTAAATTTAAGAAACGTATCAATACCATATATTTTCAATAAATCTTTCCTTATTAGCCCATGATGTCCCACATCTGGGCAAAGGCCGCCCCAACCTCAAAATTAATTAATTAATTATTATCTATTACCATTTTTTTACCATTTCACAAAGTTTTTTACCATTTCAACATTACAAAACAACAAAAAAATCAACTATATTTTAACTCAAATACATTCCCTAAAACTCTATCAAACACAAAGGTTCCCAAAACAAAAGATCTCCATAGCAACATCGCTATTTCTAATCCACCCTACATAGATATACCTACCTTGCAATCCAGTTTGACGACCGCCTGCCCTTCCCTAGCCGAAGGACCTCTCACCAAGTCCTTAGTCTTTTTATAACGACTACCGTCCAGTTTAACTTGACCTACGAAGCTTACACGGTGTCTAACTGATGGGAAATTGTAAAGTAAGGTGCACCCCGTGGCTTTACTTGTGACAATATTGGGATAAAAATTAATGTATGTGTTATTTCATGACTCCAGTTACCTAAATATAAAGGTTTTTTTGCAAACGATTCAGTACTTTTTGCGTGTAACAAACATACATACTCACTTACAAGTTTTTCATTTATAGGAGCGGAGGGTATAGGTCTATTTATATTGGTTTTCTTCTAAAGATAAGTATGGTTTGAGGACGCGGACTCGCCCTTTGATACTTGCTTCTCTGGACTTATGTTTTGTTTCTAAGTTATTTGTTGGTTTGTAAGTATAATTGTTAAAATTATACGACTGTTGTATGAAATTTCAGTAGATTTTTAATGTATAATGCAATGTACTTGCAAAATCAAATGTAACGAGATTCCCAATTTATATAATTAGAATGTTAAATAATTTTGCCTTAGTCAAAGTTTTGCAAAAAAAAAATCTTCACGTATTTCGCGTTCATTCTTTACTTTTCTCGACTAGACCATGGTTAGTAGTTGCCATCCCGTCATTTTCACAACATATTAATCAGTATTTTTCAGAGTTAACAAACTATTTGAAAATGTGAAAAGCAAAAAGCTTAAAGCATCGAATTCTGTTTAAAAATGGCTACTAATTACAATGCAGACGGAATTACCCGATACACGCACAACATATGTAAAGTTATAATAATACCACGGCACAAAGTACATATTTTTAACGCAAAGTACATATTTTACGAATGTGTGTGTTATGTTCATGAAAAAAGGGTGTTTTTTTGTCTATGTGCCAAATAAAAATGAGGCCGTAATGTCCGGCGTTCGTTTATCGAGCTATCGAGTCACCGGCGGGAAAGTGCGATAAGTTGGATATCGCTATTTTTATATTATTTTTAGTTTATTTTTTTATCTGTTTTGTTTTTTATTGGTTCAATGATGCATCGGGAATATAGTTATGTTAGTGTAAGTTGCATTTTAACTTGTTCATTTAATTTTTGTCACAATTTTAAACTTGATTTTTCTTCTGTCAAAAATATAAGGACTAATTCCGGGTTGAGTAAATACTTAATAATTTGCTGTAAGTTTTTTTTATCTAAACTCTTAATTTTCGAAAAATATACTAAAGTTATTTAATACGTGATTTTTGCTATGTTTTTTGATCACTTTAGTATTAAAATAAACCCAATTTCCAAAAATCGTAGAACAATAGTCGTCCGTTAGGGTGCACAGATGTAGCCTTCGACCGATTTTTTAACCGACTTCAAAAAAGGAGGAGGTGCTCAATTCGAATGTATGTTGTTGTTTTTTTTAAAGATCTAGGCTAATATTTGAAATAGGAAAGATTTGATTGATTGTTTGTTGGTTTCAATTGAATAGGCTCCGAAGATTGTGATGTTATCAAAAATTCTGTCAATTTATACAAGTCGTTTAAAAAAAGAGGTAGAATAGGCGCAGACTTCCTAAACGTCTAAAAACCTAAACCATCTTTCAAATATCGCAATAAACTCGAAAGTCCTTGATCGAAGTGAAACCTGGTATTATTCGACAAGATCAACATCTTAATTACACGAAACATATTAACTCTGCAATTATTCGGTTAAAAATTAAAATTCATATGATAATGAACGTCTCAAATATCCTTGACGCAATCGAATTATGTGACAGACATACGGACAAACTATATTGAAGATATTGTACTGATAACGTTTTTATTATTATTTATTTGTATTTATTAAATTTCAAGGTATGATATTGATTTTTTTATATTAACTGACTAGCTTTCAACCGCGACATCGTCTGCGTAGGGTTATAATTTACCAAAATCGTTTCTTAGCGGATATATATATTGCAAATATATTGCAGGACATTCCACACATCGCCATCTAGCCCCAGGCTAAGTAACTAGATGTTATGGGTGCTAGACAACGGATATTCTACTTATATACTTTTCTTTTGTAAATAAACAAACAAACAAACAAATATATTTATTAAAACTCATTTTACATAATAAACTAAGCACTAAATATTATAGAGGACAAAAATAACACATATGCCTGAACTAGGTAATCCTGTATCTCAGGCGAAAAAGGACTTACATTTACTTATAAAAAAAATAAAAAAAAATAAAATATATACTTATAATACATAGAAACAACCAAACCACAGACAAATATCTAAGCATACTCGTAAATACATGTCTGAGGCGGGAATCGAAGTCCCATTGTGCCAACTGGGTCGTCAACGTAATTTTTTAATTTTAGCCCAAACCCTCCATTAGTTTGAGTTATGCGTTGATATGTCAGTCAGTCAGGAGAAGAAGAAGACCTGGTGATATCTTTCTCAATCTTTTTGATTATCGAATGAACTGAGAAGGGTGTTAAGGATTATAAACCTCTGTGAAGGTGAAGTATCATATCATAGGCTTTGAATATAATTCAACGGGCTAGACAAAAGGATAGACAGACAGACAAATATGATTTTTCAAGAATTATACGTTCGTATGCTCTTTCTAAAACTTTTTGTAAACCCTTAAAAATCAGAGTCCTCAAAGAAAGAAAGACTTTCTTTGAGGACTCTGATTTTTAAGGGTGCCTATGTGGTCGAGGACCACGATCTTCAAGAGTGCCTATAGGACCGGGGTCCCTGAGTCCGATAAATTTGATGATTTCTTTTAGGTAGAGATTGTTTCAACAAAGAGGTACTAGTATAGGTAATTACTAAAAGCTAAGGAAATCAAAAATTATGACTACAAATAAGTAATAATAAATTAAAAATAATAAAATATGGTATGCACTTCCTCAATTCTCACACATAAAATATATGAAACATTAAACTAACTTTAGTGTGTGTTGCGTTTTCAATGCAAACCGGTACCAGTATAATAGGTATGCCTTAAGGGCGAACGTACACTTTAGACCTGAGATTGGTCGACAGTTCACACTACGACACACTAACTACGCAGTAAATAAGGTTTCTTGGTAACTAATCCTCTATTTTTTTCTAATTAGTTAAAAATCTTGAAATGATAAGCAGTATTCTTAATTTAAAATCAATAGGACTTAAAGATAATTCTTTTATTTTTCCGACTGAAATGCAAAGGCCTTTCATCCCCTCCCTCCCCTCTTTCCACTGTTCCCTTTTTAGTGCCAGCTGGGTCCAGGGCCTACGGTACAACTCGTTCCGCCATCTCCTTTTAGACCTGCTGTTCGGGACCCAGTTCGTAGTGGCAATATAAAGAATACTGCTTAATATTTTTAAGAAAATTTACTAAAGAGTAGAAATTATTCTCTAGCATCTTAAAGAGGAGGACTATTTCTTGCTTTAAGTAACCTTTTTTTCTGTGTGCGTTCCATGGTTCATCCACATTGAAGTATACCCCTGGGCTAGGATACGGAGCCGCCCCAGTGGCGGGTTCAAGACTCGTTGTCTTGAATTTTTTTGTTTACTTTCCGTGTAGTGTCATTTTTGGAGATGCATTTTTACGAAATTTCAGGGACTACATATTCATTGTAGGGCGATAAGCTTACTAGACAAACCTCTTTTTAAGGTATAATGCCTTCATTGTCATCCCGCATTTAAGGTAACTCGATCATAAGGGTTGGTTTTTCTCTGCCTTCAACGTGACGGAGCTATCTTTCGACCTTTTAGTCGGTAGTCTGTATTGACCCAAATAGGTACTCGCTATAGGTACTTACATATATGTAAGTAATGGTTGATGTATTCCGGCTGGTGAACAAGGCCATCGAGTCTGCTGTAACGCAGGTGCCAGCGCCTACCTATGACTAATGCAAGCCGCTCTGATGAATTTTTAAAATTAATTTCCAACGATATTTTGCATACATGAAGGTTCTTCTTTGTTGAAAGGAAGGCTTCTTTTTTTTACACGGGTGTTATTTTTCTTTTTCCCGATTTCTTTTTTTATCTAACTCTGTTCCTCTTAGCTAAAACATGTCCCCCGGAAATGGGCAAAAATAATACATTCAAATGCATGAAAATGAAGAAAAAACTTGAATTTATACATTCTGTAAATTTTAAATTATTAAATTCAGTCAAATTCTATAAGTTCTGTCTTATTAAGAAAAAAATATTTTAAGGCTAAAAAAATCAATGTAAAAAAATCAACGCGATATTTAAAACACATTATATTTTGTGCATTGCGCAAATACTACGAAAACATTGCTTTAAGTAATTGTATTTACCTTTATATTTTCCTTAAAAAGCAATAAAACAATTTAATTCGTGAAGGCTCTAACTCAAGGTAGAGAAAGACAGTAATTATCTTTAATATTACTTTTACATACTTATTTAAAGTGTTAGTCATAAAAAAACATAAAAACTAAAAACTTTCAAATTTTGACTTAAACCATTTTACAACAGAACGGCTGATATTCGAAATTTAAATGAAGTAGCTATCGCAATTAGTGCGCACAAATGTATAAGCACACACACATCCACACGAAACACACACGCGCGTTAAAAATGCAAATAAAAATGTTGTGATCAAAAATGTGTGTAGTTTACGCACACAAAGACAGGATCCAGCCACAATTCAATATCGCGTGTCATGTATGTACCGTCCGCATATTATGTCTGACGTTTCCTTGTTTCTGAATTAATTTTTAATGATCGATTTTGATTAATCAAACTTTTGTTTGACAAAGCTCATTAAATAACTGTCACTCTTCTGACATATTATTACGTTAAATTGTAAAGAATATTTATAATGTTCTTTAAACATAACACTACATGAAAAATTCGGGTCTACACGCATGAAACCAGGGGCCTTATTCTGCTATTTGGCCAACCATTGTCATCATATCGAGACTCTATTGATATTATATCAAGATTGTGACTTTATTTGGTATTCTGCTAAAGTTTTAATAACATCACAATATAATAACTATGGAGTCTCAATGGTATGGTAATATTTACCTTGCAGGTGTTGCCTAGCAACATGGTATATGTTGCTAAGCAATATACCGTTTTGACAACTATCGAGATTCCATTAAGCCACGATTGTAGAGCAGAATACAAAAGTGAGTCAGTGGTGTGTCAGTGGTGTTTCGATAGAATAGTCAACGTTAGGAGAATACCAATTTGACATGTAATGTCATATTTTTGACATTAAATTTCTATTACGATTATATCGACACACTATTGAAACACAATTGTGTTAGCAGACTTAGGCCCCAGTACCGTAGCGATATTCCGTAATAGCAAATTCAAATCGACTTTGTCTTGAAATATATCTTTCCGTTACTTATAGAACTAAATTTTAATAACTTAATTTTAAGACATTTGCAAGTGGTCAATTGTTTTTTAGATGACAATGCGACTTATGCATCGTTTCGTTTTTATAATTAAACTTACTTTAAATCTAACAAATAGACCATGAGACCATGAGGCCCGCGTTTTGGTGAGTGGACAGTATTAGAAATCTCCCTGTGGGTACTGTTTATTTCACAGGATCAGGACTAACCCCGGTGCGTAGCTAGTTAATATTATAATATCTATAAATTGAAATCAGTCAATAGGACTGAGTGATCACGCCCGCGCCCCCATTGCTAACTGTACCTACCAACTTACGTTCTATGTGTGCGGTGTGCGTGCGAGAATAAGACGCCCCACCATGTGGCGTATTTAGGTCAATTGTTCAAATAAACGCATGAACAACTACATTTTTTATACTTTTTTATTTTTAGCCAGCTTTAGGCGCCGGTTGCGTTTGAAAAAAAGAAAGTCGTTGACATTTAGTTTTTATGTTGCCAGTGTGTAAAGATGCAAATTGCGTTTTGTTTGAGCGTTTTAGTTAAATTGTATTATTTTCAGTTTTATCTTTACTATGTTTGTCCGTGGTTTAATTCACGTAATTCTCAATCCTTTTCAAAAATATTAGGATAAGTAACATAAATTAGTATGAGTTTGGATTGGTGGTCCAACTATTCAGTCTAACTAATTGGTCCACGGGACCCCGAAAAGGCCCGTAGTTCAACTACTAAGACCTCGACAACTAGTTAGGGGCACGTGATCCAACTTTCTTAAAAAAGATTGACTCGAGCCCGAACGAGACAATTGAAACAGAAACAAAATACGATCTTCCATGAGAAATCTATCAAAAAGACGTCACAAATCATGGACATACAATCAACAAGCTATGTCAATCCATCGAGAGTCAAACTTCAAACTGCAAAATAATTATATAGATTGGTTAATAATTCTCTGTATGGTCATCGAATTACTTTCTCGTTACGACACTGAATTGAAATTTGCACCGCCATTGCATCAGAATACATCTATCGTAAAATATATGACGTAAGTACACCTGTGTTAAACGACTAAAAGGTCGAACAACCTGCTTATTATCTTAAAGAAACATAAAATATCGGATAGCATGTAACACGGACGCATTCGCACTAGAGACGTGAATATTCTTGCTTCAAGAATCCTTTTTTTTATGTACTCACTAGCTAGCTGTTGCCCGCGACTTCGTACGCGTGGTAGTTTTGTTTTATATACTAAAACCTTCCTCTTGAATCACTTTATCTATTAATAAAACCGCATTAAAATCCGTTGTGTAGTTTTAAAGATATAAGTGATAGTGATGCTGGGTATAGGCGACAGGAAATAGAAAGCCTACTTGCCTATCCAGCGTAAAATACAGAAAAAAAGGTTTCTAGTTTTTTTGAACCAAGTATTAATCCTCTCCGATGGACAATAAGAGAATAATTTCCTGGTTTTAGTAAATGTTTTTGAAAATTATAAGAGTATTAATAAGAGTATATCAGTGTAGTACGCTGGAGGGCGACTGTCATAAATTAAATGCTTCCATTTGATTTTCGCCATTTTCTCGCTGATAACAGTAGTGAAGGGTGGAAAAATAGATAATAGTTTCGCTGTATTCTTAACGGGACGCGCTTTGATTAGGCTCAAACAGGGCACAAAATGTGGAATACCAAATAAATACTATTTATAAAAATCATAAGTCCTTTATCCCATGAGTGAGATGAAACATTAGGATGGTCAAACGTTTTGATCAAATGATCGGATGGTCATTTTTGTCGGATCGCATTTGTCGTATTGAAGCTTAGTTCAATTTAGCTTAAGGTGATTCCTAATAGTTAAAATGTAACAGGTGCAAACGGTATGGTGTAGTGAACCCCTTATAATTAATTTTAAGCTTGTATTATAGGAAATCAATGTATGAAAACGTCTTGTTTAAACCAAACAGTCCTCATTTTAATTTTTAGGTGTTATTGTCCCTAATAATATGCATTAATTGTTTTGTTTTCGTATTCGAGTATTGTTTGTAAGTTTTTTTATTGTTGAATTGGTGATTAATTCTGTAATTACCTATTGAAGTAGCTAATTATATTGTGATAATTCATGTAGGTAATTGAATATTATGACGTCAATGATTACATTTTGTGAAACCTACAAGTAAAGGTCTATGGCCATCGAATAGGAGGGTCATTCGCATTCGTTGCCGCTGTCTTACGTCCCCAGCGAGCGGTGACAACTGGGATTTTATTAAATAAGCTTTCCAGTAGTTGTCTCCAAAGGGTGGGGACAATGATCTTGTTAAGAAAAAAGCATGAATTCAGCAGCTAGAGAAGTGAATGAAGTTTTTGGCATAATCGTGAAAAATTATGGTTTTGTTTTTTTTTGTTTTTGTTTTTATCAATATTTTTGACTTTAAGGACATAATAATATCTAGTATGAAACATTTACGGTCCAAAAAGTACTTAAATAAGTATTCTATCCGCTATCTGGTCACCATAACACAAGCCTAGTTGCCTAACATGGGGCTACATGGCGCTGTGTGTAACGTCCTGCAATAATTATTTGTTTAATTTGAGTCAATATTTTATATTTCTTTGTGTTTGTCTCTACTTAGCTTTTTATTTCTTTGTCTATTTTGTCCGAGTAAAATATAATATATAAATACTGCTGGCGGAAAACACAAGCTGTGCGAAGCCAAAAAGTAAAAAATACATATAAAAAACGTAGTCGTTTTAGCTCAATTTGTCGTTCGAACATCAATTAAATAAGACAAAGGTCAAAATGTACACTTTCTTCGTTTCCCTTGACTTTTGTATCGTAATTCGAGACATCTTTCACGATGACCTCATGATCGTTGTAAGAGTATATTTAAGTCATCGCGTTATCGCTGGGAAAGGTCGATGAGATTGTACTGGGAAGGTTCTTGTTCAATGACGGTTTTTAACTTGTTTCCGAGGTACCATAAACAAAATCAAATGAAACAAATTTCCGGGAAATGTATTATAACATTTTAATAGTTGATCCGATGAGTGGTGGTAGGTACGGTTGGCTGCATAATTGCAGACCCAACGTAGAACCAAAACGGCTGTTATAAGAATGTTTTAAACATAAGCAAGATTCTACGCACCTGCTTTAATTGAAGTTTATAGTCTTCTAACTCATGAATTTATCAAACAAAAATATTAGAATGAAAATATGCCAATAATAGTAATTTTTGAACTCTACCGGGGGCTGCAATTATGCAGCCAACTGTACGGTCGGCTGCATTATTGCAGAGCCACCGTAGAGCTGCAAAACGGCTGTTATAAGAATGTTTTCAACAGAAGCAAGATTCTACGCACCTGCTTTAGTTGAAGTTTAAAGTCGTCTAACTCATCAATTTATCAAACATTAATTAATAGAATGAAAACATTCCAATAATAGTAATTTTCAAACTCTACTGGGGGCTGCAATTATGCAGCCGACTGTACCTCAGCTTTCATTCTAAAGATCGTCGTCGGTTCGAATCATATCTGGCTATTTTTTTAGAACTTATTTTGTTCATTAGTTGACATTGCTCTTACGGTTAAGGAAAACATTGCGATGAAACCTGCAGCTTAGTTGACTACAGACATATTAAGGACGAGTCCTTTCCTCTGGATACGGTCGGCTTAGCTTAGCTTAGCTGACTTAGCTGGCTTAGCTGAGCTGACTTTAAGTGTTGGGCAAGCCTTTTTTATCCACAAAAATGACCCAACAAAAGTAAGGAGTTGCGGGTAAAATCCCTTTTTCAAGTACAAGTAGCTGAACCGAATTGTATAAAACAAGCTATGACATAAGAAAAATTGCATTTGAATCAGTTAATTCGTTTCGGAGGTTTGATAGCAAGTTACCTACACAGACATATTACGAATCAAGCTTATAACCATCTTAGTTAATTCTGGGGTTAAATTGTATATGGTATGTCGCTTTTGTAACCATGATCGACCAGTTACTTGCTTTGTGTGGACAAAAACTAGCACGAGAACGTGTTGTTTAACGTAACTGGACAAGAAGCCTGCGAACCTTCCTTTACGCAATTATTTGTAACATAATTAATGTTATTATTCGATTTTATTGTTTCATTTATCACAACACAAGTTGGGCCCCGCGGTTTTTCCCAGGTATCTTCTAGAAAATCGTGCTTCATTTTAGACAACATCGTCGCTTACCATTGGTCAGGCGTGACAGTGGTCAAACACTGAATTATCAATTGCAAAAACGTAGTTTTCAATTTGTCTTGCATGCAGCGAAAAACTCTACGATGAGATTTCGTTACAGATTTTTACTGACTTTGCAAGACAAAAAAGATAAATATCCAAAAATAATTTATTCAGTTGAAATCATTCGTTTGTAATAACACTTGGAATCATCTTAAAACCTTAGTTTACCCACTAATGAGAAGAAGACACGAGAAACTCATTAGGTTCTTATTCTTATCATGGTCACAAAGGTCAATATTACAAATATTTTTGATGGTAAATATTTTAAATAGAGCAATTAAAGTCAAATAACTTGACACTGGCTATATGCACAAATCGTGTAAAGTCAAAACCTTATTAAAAAATCATTGAGCACACTCTTGCACAAAGCGTTAAGTGAAAGAGAAATCTAAGACGCAAAACGTTATTTCACTCAAGTCAGTTGGTACCTACTACTGTTAAACAATAAACACTTTAAAAAGTCTTTGACCTAAATTTTGTGTGCATCCGAACGGAAAGTGGCACATACAAACAAATCCGATGCAACACACATGTACCTATGTAGATTGATGACTGCTTCGAGAAAATACATTGACCAAATTGCAGAGTTATGTTAGTATTATTAAGAATTGCAAAGTTGATATAAAACTCAACTTTTATATCTTATTTATTTCAGAAGCGGTTATAGTCAGTCAATTTGTTTTAATTTATTGTAAAACTTAGATTTAATTGAATCGAAGTCAAAGTTAAAATTCTTTATTAATTTGGAATCATGCAATTTGCATAAAATCACATTATAATGTTTTAAAACTTAGTATGTGTACCTTATGAACATGTCTACCTATGAGAAGAAGTCACACACACAAGAAACTCATGGGGTTTTATTTTTGTGATCGTGAATCTACAATTTGTATGCTGTTTTTTTTATATTTTATCTTAAAACTGGATTTCAACCATGTTTTTCGTTAGTAGTGAAATCCTATTTAGAATTGATTGGGTTGGGAGTCGTTAAAAGAGTGACAGTTGAGTTGGTAGTAAAAATGTATCTTATCTTATCAAAATTGAATATTTTAAAACCTAATTGTTTTTATTTAATTTTGGTTATGGAAAAATAATAGGTTTTATTTTCGTTACGGAATTTCTTGATTCGGTCGCCGCGCTCAAAGCACGCGATAAAAGCTATTCAATAGCTTAATAAAATAAATAATATTAAATACTTAACACGAGATCTAAGAGGTGTTTTTAATTCTTATTTTTTAGGGTTTTCTTTCTCTATCACGCACAAAACGTTTGCACATAATACAGCCTATCTCATATTTTTAAGTCAAATTCGAATTAATTAAACAAAAACTGATAAAAAACTAAAAAAGGTATCGTCTCAAAGCAGCCGCTGACAGGCATTAAGTAACTTTCTCATACGTTTTACAACTAATAAAACTCCAAGAGTGAACTTTCCAAATTTCCAGCCTACTGTATATTTTTTTTGTTGCATCACACATGCACTGACCTCAATACACACATACGGAATTCAAGTGTGCGTGTCCACTCACACAACGACACGCCAACTACAGCATGTTCCCGTTTTTTAATTGCATTTTTTTATTGATTGTTATTTTTTTAATGCGAATATTAAATCAAAATAAGAGTTGTAACTCACTTGTTCATATCCGGCAATAATGTGTCGGTTAAATTGCGTTTAATTCGTCGCTTGTTTTGTGTTTAATTTGTACTTCTTTTAATGTCTTATTGATGGTTGGACTTTCATTAAATCGTGGTTAATGTCATAATATTCTGAAAAAGGACATTTCTTTTGGCGATAAGTAATAAGTAATTAATTTAATTTTAACAGCAAAGTTTTAATTAATGAGAGTATTAAGTGTGATTCAACCCTTCGTTTGTCGGTTATTTTTAAGACACAGATCTCATTTGTGATTTATTTGACGCCACATTAAATGTTTAAAGTATATTGGCTAAAAAGGTTTAAGTGCTTTATTATTTTATAGTTGTTTTTTATTTAATCAGGCAGTGTGTCAAATATTTAATCAAAAGATTTTGATGTTTTGTAAAAAATTGAAAAAAACAGACTTATTTTTTAGTACTTACTTATTTTATTTTTTTCGATAGAGATTTAGTAAGTAATTATTATTTTGTAAGAAAATACTAACACTTCGGAACCTTCAGTGAAGTTTTCGAAATCATCAACTATTGTAAAACCGTTTTCTGAATTTAATCAAGTTTAAAATTAACCTAGATATCTTACACACATGTGTACTGTACAAAAAACTGTATTATACCTAGTAAATATTATCCTCGGTTCTTATTACGTACTGTTTTTTTTACCTCGACGTTTCGACTATGGTGCAATAGTTATGGTCGTGAGGAGACGCCACACTTCATCGCACAAAGTATTATAAATACAAATCATGTGAGTTTAAAAAAACTATATTCATTAAAGAACGCGAACATCCTTTATAAATCTGCACACAACGAACACAAACGAAATTTCCTCTCTCATCTGATCAGCTCATAATAAAATGTGGCTTTTTTATCACTATTTACTTTTTTCTATGTATGCGTTTAATCTGTATGTACAACAAGTACATAGTACATAGCCGGTTCTCATTGGGTTTAAATCGAAGTGGATTGGACATGGATGTTTGTTTGTCATTTCATTGGGTTTTAAGCTATTTTAATACTAAATTTTAAAATTACTTGTTTTAGCTTCGGGTGATTAAAGATATGGATACTTACAACCTTAACAGTAGATCCAACGAGGCAATTGCAGCTAGCCTTTTGGGCACCTTTTTGGAGTTTTTATTTGTTATTTTAATTGTACTGAAATATGCTTTTTAGTATTTAATTGTTGTAAGTATATATTTTTTTAGTTTCCACATTAAATAAATAATGTCAGTCTTCTAACTAATCCTAAGGCTCCAGAGGTTTTATTGCAATCGCTTTAGAAGTTTTGTAGTGAAGAGATGACAAAATTGAGTCACATCCCCGTATACCTCCGGATTCTGAGATTATTTATGGTGTCTGTCCACTGATCCAAATAATTTTAAATGGTATTTGCCCTGCATTTCTATATTCCCACCTAACCACTAGAGTATTTATAAGACGGAAAATGAGTCTCAACTGATCACTAGTGTTGAGATTTGTTGATCCGGAGTTTAATGTCGATATTCTTCTTAATTATTTGAGATCAACCACTGTTTTGCTGGAGCAACTTTTTGTTGCTTTAGCAAAATAAGTATTTAATATATGTTAGATAAATGACATAATTAAATGAAATGAAGTCACCCGAACCCGTACGGCATATCTAGCGAGTGCTTCAGGCCGTACAGTTTTTTGTCCACCCAATTTTAACTAAATGCACTGATTCATTATTTATTTATTATATTCGTTTTTGCGGTCGCACTTTGTTCAGACGGCCATATAACGTACCTATATATTATCCATGTACGTATGTATACTGGATTTTTGTTTAGAAACCAATATATTGGAAAAGGGAAATACTTTAAAATATATTTTATATTAATGAATGCCTCTTTTTGTGTTTAATTTGAATCGGGTATTATTTGAGCTTTTTGTGTGGAATGCAATAAATGAATGTGTATAATTTAATTTGGACGAGATTGCACATAACGCCATCTAGCAATAAAGCTGGCTTGTTAGATGGTGACTTGACAACGGGTTGAATATTGTTATACTTTTCTTTTGTGCCTGTATATTGAAACAGAGTTTTCTATTGATTTTTTGAGTTTTTTTTTGTAATTAATTAGGTCTGAAATTACTCGGTCGATTTTAATGAAACTTGGTATGCAGGATACACTGAAATCTGAGTAGGAAGAGGTAGTAACTTAAGACTACTTTTTATCTGGGCTAAGCTAAGTTAAGTTAAGACTACTTTTTAACAGCATAGTTTCACTAATAAATAATCGTTTATTGCCATACAATTAAAAAAATGATACATTAAATAAACCAATAATAAGTGTGGCACTAGCGTATTTTATTATTTTTTTAGAAAACTAAGGAAATCTGATCTTTGTGCGGTACCTACGCACGTTTTATAAAATATTTACGCCAGTCAACTGCAAACTTTATTTTGCAATGAAAGAAATCACGTTTTCATTCAAAGCAAAAATGTCGAAATGTATGTCGATTCACCGCTAACACGCTAAAAACCTTTTAAAAAAATAACAACATTCATTCGACCAATCCCAAAATAGAACTTTCACTATGGACCGAGTTTTTTTCTTTTTTCTGCGCCCCGATAGGAATAGTGACGTATTTTTTTCTTTTTTTTCCACAGACCACTCTCACTTTCGATTGCTCGTAAAAAGCAAATAAAGATCGGTAAAAATTCGTTTGGCATTTTTGTGGCTGTTTTTTTCAGGGTTATTCAGATTTTTTCCATTTAGTCTATTTCAATTTACCGTGCGTGATGACTGACGGTAGGTACTTTTTTCTGTTTTTTTTTCAGTTCTGTTTGGACATTCTCACTTTTTAGCGTATTTAATTTCGGCGTGTCATTTTTGCGTTTTTTCGTGGATATCGAATCACTTTAAATATTTATCAGTTTATGAACTAGGGTTTTTTTTTCAGTAGAATTTAATGCGTATTCTCAGTATCAATTTTTATTATTCCCCGAATATTTATCCTTTCATACAAATATTTGCGTAAATTATGGATCTACTTTGTATTTGTAATAAGAACGAATTAATGAGCAATTAATAATATTCCCCCATTAAAAGGATTTCGTTCGTGAAGAAGGGACTTATACCCCTATCTGTCTCACTTGATGCCCGATTAATTATTTCATCATTTTTTTAGATAAGGTAGATCAATAAATACAAAATAAAGTAAGCAATCACATTAAAGTCATAAACAGAACGGCAAGCAAGATGTAAAGGAAGCCACCGGCAACAACCACTATAAAATATATGATTACACTTCATACAATTCAAGAAGCGGGTAACGTAAAAAAATCTATTTCCTATCTTTATTGATCGTGAAACCTTTAAGTACGTTCACCCACAGTGATCCAACGTCGGGCACTTAAAGAAACTCCTAAATTTTAACTACCGGCCCTAACTTACATCTATAAAATACGAGAAAAAAGATAGAATATAACATCTGCATAGAAGAGGGCCCCGCTCTTCTACACCGCGACTCCCCTTCTAACACTCACACATACACAACGGCCAACACTAAAGCAAATAAGTAATAAAGTACGGCAGTAATATAAAACTAAGAAACATCAACATCTTGGCCCCCTCGCCTCCCGAGGGGTAATTTCTCCCCCGAACTTACTAAAATACTAAAAACGGAGATACAGGGGGGTGCGCCACCCTCGTTTTCTTATGCAAGATCCTTATATTTTAACCTAAATGTTGGCGCTACGGATTCCGCGCCGAGCTTTGAATTACAACGATTTTTTTTACGCTTAGTTCTCTAGGAAGCGAGTATCGGAGCTTTTGCGTAATATTGTTAGTAATTTACGACTTAGAAAGCTTTACAGTTTTGATTGCTTTAGCTATTTACGTTCTTTGATTTAACTTAGAGCTAAGACTTTTGTATTTAGTTAGAACTGTAATTTAAAAAGTACCCACTTACATTTAATGAGACAGTAACTATTGTACTTACATACTATTTAATAAAAACATACAAATATAACAATGTACTTATACTCAGCAGTGATTTAATTTTCGACTTTTTTAAAATAAGTAATCCAAAATAAATTATTTGTAACAATCGCAGAAATAAGACAAATTTAGTACTATATAAAATCAAACCCAAACTAGCTGTAAAAATCGACCCCCTTTTCAATTTGCTTTCAAATTATTCTGTAACATAATTAGTATTTTATGCTTGTTTATTATTATAAACAAGAATTTGAGTAGGTACTTGATATTGTCTTGGACACGGAAGAGTATCGTCAGAGAAGTGGATGTGGAAGATGAGGTAAAATTGATTACCAACCGTAATAAGAATTAGTATAGAAAACAATGACTAATTTGTTTTATGTAGGTATTTTTTACAAATATTAGGTCAGCTTTTGACTACTACTATAAAGGACGATGCCGTCTTAGATGTAGCACGCGCGTCTAGAAGATACCTATACATTCTTGAAGACACACAAATTGTACAAGTCAGACTCAGGTTACTGACTCCATTCCCTTGCTGTACTAATAAGGAATGACGAAGCAAAGTAATTCTTGATTATTATTATTGAAATAGCAAATATTGTAGAGTCAATGACCTACAATGTTTACCAATGTTGTGATGTGTAAAGGAATGTTTTATTTAAATTTTTGTTTGTTATAGTGTCTGGAATGACTGAGCCGATTTTGGTACCGAACTTGGTATGAGTAACGTGGTATGAGTTGGTAACTTGGCCCACCACGCCGCAAAGATGCCAATCACTACATAATAAAAAACAAAGTCGCTTTCTCTATCCCTATGTCCCTATATCCCTATGTATGCTTAAATCTTTAAAACTACGCAACGGATTTTGATGCGGTTTTTTTTAATAGATATAGTGATTCAAGAGGAAGGTTTATATGTATAATACATGCATAATATAGCCGTGCGAAGCCGGGGCGGGTCGCTAGTAGTATTCTATACCTTAATTTATAAATGTAAAGGTTTGTGTGTTTGTTACCTCTTCACGCAAAAATTACTGAAGCGATTACGATGAAACTTGGTATGTATATAGTTAGAGACCTGCTATAATGTCCAGGTTACTTTTTAACACGATCCCGAAGTTACGCGGGTGAAACCGTGGGGGACTTGGTCTATAACTCCATCAAAAAGAGAATAATATCTTAAAACATAGAACTACGCGACACAGTAAAGTTTACAACACATAAAACGCGACAACGCGTTCACATCAAAAACTCTAATCAAAACATTACGACCCCACATTAAGTTCGGAGCTCGCAAACTTCCATACCTCCCCCCCATCAATATTCTTAGTAGAATATAATCAATTCTTAGCGAAAGAAACAGTCGCTGTATTGATAAATGAGAGCTCCCTTCATATTTCCGCGTACCCCCTCTAGGGGTATGAAAGTATGAAACCCCCCTGGGGGGGATCTTAGGAACGTGCAAGATAGTAAGCAGTAGGGTTGCCAGGGCTAATGAACTTTTAAGTTTTTAGGGTGTTTCTTAAGGTATGTAAGATTTTCGCGTTTCGTCTTTTGTTTGTGAGGGGCTTGAGTTTTAATGCGGATGTGGGGATGTGTTACCCTAATGTTCTGGGGAAATTGCGTTTCTGTTTGATTGCAAGGGTTTAGTTTTGAATTTTGAATGTCGGAAGTTTGATAGTCAAATTAAATGAAAGATGTTGTCGAAGTTGACTTCTTAAAATAATATTTGCTACAGCATTTAAGTGTGTATGTATGAACTCAATAAACTATAATCGTGCCAGGATATTTTTTGTTTTTACAAGAAGTCTAATCAGACATTTTCGAATTTCCAATCAACTACTTTGTATTTGATCAATTTTAGTGTTTCAATTATGACCTAAAAATATATATTTCCAATAAAATAATACAGACAGCCAGATATTTGAGCACAATTTAGTTTAAACTTGTAAAAAAAAATCGCATGAAACTCTACGGCGATGTTTCGTTAAACATTATCGATGGCAAAATAATAAAGAAATATGTAAAACCCAGAAACTTCATACAACTATTTATTTCACACTGGCAATATACACAAATCGTGCAAAGTCATAATTATGAAAAAAAAATATTTCAAATAACTAAAATCTAATAAAATATTTTCGTAGCCCTGCTACATCGTAGCGAGGCCTACGGTTCGTAGCGGCTCGGCGTAGGCGCTAGTGCCTCCCCATACAACTTTTTACTAAGAACCACGCGAAATGAGTGGATAAAACAGAAGTAGCTTCACTAATAATTTGTATAGTTTAATTTAATTCATTTTAGTCTTATTTTAGTTGAAGACGTTAATTAGCTGTAGAAAGTAAATAATCTTACCTACTCTATTAAGTAACAAAAATTGATCAACAATAAATTAGAAATCGGTAAACGACAGTCCTTCAGAAAAAAGGTCGAAGTAGATTCAGCCCAATAATTTTAGACCTTAACTAAATAAAAAAAATTAATTTACTGAAATTCCTAATAAAGTAATTCTATCTACTATCTCTTGTTGTTCAAATGATTGAGTTTCAGTCAAAATCAAGAATTTTGACCGTGTTAGTAATCCTCTTAAAGTTAAAACAACTGTAATTTTAACACTAAGTATAATTTGAAGTAGAACCCATAAAAAGTATTTTTTTACTTTTGACCTTCAAAAGATATACAGTGGGCGAATACCTTTATTCGTGCAAGTCTCTTCATCTCACATGATTCTAGAAAACAAAACTTTAAAATATTTTTCAATAAAACTTTGTATCCAATTAAATAACTCAAATGATATATTGCCTTTGAATCTCAAAAAGTTTACTCTTACCTAAAAATATATTATTATTAAAATACATATTTTCCAAAAATTACCCTAAACAGAATCGAACCCGTAAGTTTTCTAACAGCCGAGAAATCACCACCACGCTTCACCCTCGCTCTTATTTTAAACAACTACAGCTTTTATAATACATCCAGTTTCGCGACTAAATATCAGCGAATGTAGCTGTCTACTGCGATCACTGCGTCTTGATACTTGTAAGAAAATAATTACTATCATTTTTTTTTCATTAAGATATTAAACCTCACAAACTAACTCGCATTATCTATGATGACTGTGAATTCGATTTTTTTGTTAGCGTATAATATTCTACTACTACTGGGCAAAATTCGCCGTAACATCTTTCAAAGTAGTTTGGACCTGGGGTAGGTTTAGGACTCTACTTTAAAGAGACTAAAAAGGCAAACCCCGCAAGACAAATGCCATGACCTAAAATATTGATACGTAAGTATGTGATTGAATAGACTCACGCCATACAACCCTCTTATCATCATCACACACATAATATTCTTAGCTAAATATATGAAACAAAACAGATCGCATGACAACTGGAGATTTTTGTAGCAGAATTATTTGTTAGGTTTTTTCAGTTTAAAATAAAATGGCTTTCTACAAGATTTATCGAATTTAATACTAACTAATAAACAGCTGCAAGAAACAATTCAAATAATTTGTAAGTAGAATGTAAAATTGCCAAAACTTTAGCATCAGCAAAACGCGATTAATCAAGTAAAAATATAGCTTACATAGCTAATAAGTTTAAAATAATCCTAAACCTTCTTAATACCTGATAATAAAGTGAATTAATGAAATAAAACAATAGTGTGAACTGTAAGGAAACTTGTCGGGCGGTCGGTTGCGGAAGTAAAGCGAACGTCAAGTATCAAGACAGGGTTAGCGTACTACTTCCGCGTGCCGTATTTACAAGTATTGTAAGTATAGAATTATATATATTTTATAACGCCTGCCACCCCTCGCCCCCGCGCGAACTAAGTCTTTGCGCATCTTTCTATCCCCACCTTTTTGCCCGCTTCTTTTAAAACCGCCCGTCGTGTGAACCCCTTTCTCCCCATTCGACTAATTTCGGGGTACAACTGAAGAATTATTCCTTACAAACATGCCTACAAACGAATTTACACTTTAACAGCGAGCAGTTAAAGTTTATTGTTAGTTTACGAACGCACACTGCCTTGGGACTGTATCTCTTCACTTCGAAAACTAATTCGGAATTAGAAAATGGATGCAAGTGCGAGGGAGGTTGCGGCCGATTGTAAATTCTACGTTTCGTGGTGGTAGAGTCGAAAGTCGCGCGAAGGAATAAGGAAAATTAGAACCGTTTCGTCAAAAATATGAAATTAAAATCTTCATACTAGCGAAAGAAGTTTTAGCATCTTTGTTTTAGAGTGAGACGGTGGATGTCGGTTGCATTAGTCTCGCTCTGACAGCAGCAGCAGCGGGTGGCTGTGTGGCTGTGGGTAGAGATGGGTAGTTTCAAGTAAAAAGCTGGTTTCTTGATCAATGCGGGGCGCATTTCGAATTAATCATAACCGAGTATTTTCGTCTATGCCGAGGGTGTGGGGAGACCTCTACCCCCCCGCGTTAGAATCGAGAAATCGTATTCTAAATGAAAATACGTTTCTTCCTGTTTACATTTTGTAATAAATTGTTTTATTTCGACGTTTTTAGAGTTATCGAACCTTGCTTACTTAGACACAATACCTTTGTCGCGTTCTTTACAGATTTGCTCTTGCCAACATGCATTGGAAACTTTAGATAATCAATCAATAATAAGGTAAGTACAAAATTCGATTATCTACTTGTTCAGGAACTAAATATTGACATACAAATTTTCATCAACGGACCTATACACATAGTTTGTATGAGAACATCACAGAATCAACGACCAAAGAGTACCAACAAAGGTACCTACGGCGCGAAACGCTTTCGGATCAAATAAGATAATAAAATACGGTATAATGGGTGTAGATCTTAATACCAAATCACTCAAGTAATCACCAAGTCAATAACCAATTAAAACATAAAAATAAAACGACTCAAGTGCTCGCAAAACGGAAAAATAAATCTGCAAACAATCGTAAACGTCCATTCCGTGGTGTAAAGAATAAACCGTTTCGAACGACGAAGCATCTCAAACAATTTGAACGCCTTGCAAAAATGCAATAGCAACATCGCTACTGCACTTGCGTTTTGCTGTTACATAATTATCAGGCGTTGGGAATCTGTTTAGGATAATGGTTATCACTGTTTGGTAGAGCGTGCCTTTCCTTTTTACGAGCCCGAAATAGGTCATTCAATTATTAAATTAATGTGACAAGTGACTTTTGTTAACCTATTTCATAGAAAAGGACGTATTCTTTACAATATAGGTCCTTAGAAAACAAAATTTGGTATCATAGCAATGTTCATTTTGACGATAGAGCGTATTAACTCAAGTACTATAAGACTTCTATACTCATTAAAGTACCGGGGCATTAATTTAGACTATTCTTCTCTATTTGTGGCGAGGCGAAAAATATAAGAATCTGATGTTGAATTAGAAGCATATTATTTCCATATGCACGTGCTAATTTGGTTCATATACATTTTAATATCCACTCTTACAAACAGTAGGTAGGTATGTACCTCAAGACAATCCATATTTAAATTAAAATCCAGCTTAAATCCGAATTAATTAATCTTCTTCTACCGTTATTTAAATCGAATCCCACGAATCTAGACAACATAACGAACCTCCTATAGCACTATAGAAGGTTCTACCCACCCCCATATTACCTTCGAAAAGCTAAAGAAACTTCTCAAATAAAGTAAAAACGTCGTTCTTTACTTGTTGCGTGAACTGTCATGTCGTAGTGTACGTCACTTACAATCTAACATAAAAAAATATATTTTTTGCATACGCTCCCTCGCGCTTTGGTAAACTAAACTCTATTTCCTTGTACTTAGTAGTGTTTTTTTCTTAGTTTCGTGTGTAAGGAAGGAAACTATCGTATTTATTTGTTATATTTGTTCACTCATAGCTGTAATAATATTGTGTTTGGTTAGAAAGAGGGTTTATTTTCTACGGGGTGCGTTCGCGAGATGTTTTTCCTTATGTTTTTTAATTATTGAACGATTTAACTGTATAGGTGTACTTATTCAAATTGCCTTCGATAATTAGTTATTATTGCATTATTAAAATCAAAATGCTTGTAAGGGAATGAAATAGATAGACATTATATTTGCCCAGCAGTGAGATAAATTAAGTTGAATAAAAGAAATCGATCGATAATTTTATGAATATGAGTGACTAGTAGGAACTGCAAATTAAGTAATTAATAAAATTAGTTAAATTTACCTTGAAATTAATGGGCGCTAATTAATAATGATTACGATTTTGATAGCCACACATATTATATGCAATGGAATGAAATGTGTACGCGGTCTAATCATCCCTTTGAGATACTAAAAACTCTATTATTTCGTGGATTAACCAACTTGAAAAAGTAAAATAAGAGTAGCCAATAAATTGTAGAGCTAAACAAGAAAGTTTCCAACATTAAATACATTTAGTAAAACACAGAAATGTGTCTGGCCGAGTATACAGCGATTTCATAGCGGAGTAGGCGAGGCGAGTCGAGGCGAGCGGTACGCAGCATCAAAATAAAAACCTACCTAAACGAACTAAACAGGGCAAACCCGTATGTGGGGAATAATTTAAAAATACGCAAAATACGGCCACTTCACTTCTAACCAGGGGGAGGGGGGTGTCATCCCCCTCGTTTTGCGTATTTTTCGGTATGCGTGGCAGGTGGCGCACCCCCGAAATGGGGGGTTCGTTAAAAAGCTCCAGAGTACGTAGTATTATAAAAGTTGTGCCTACCGCGTGTAAGTAGTGTTGGTGTGAGGGCCCCCCGCGACCCCCTAGGGGGCCCACCTAGTTAGACAGTTAAAAGTATGCGGTATTAACAGAACGGAAATGAATATACGAGTAGGTACGGGTTTTGGAAGCTGCTACGCGACGGTTTAGAATAATGAAAATACTTCAACTCGCTGCTTTTTTTTATTTTGTGTTTAGGGGTTGCGAGGGTTACGTTTGGGGGATGCTGACATCGATTTTAGAGAAATTTTTATGACTTACGTCAGTGTGGGATGAGATAATTTAGATTTGTGTTCTCGAACGCTGATGTTTGTATTTATTCTAGTACAAATATCTGTAAAATTAAGGTACTTATTCATTTATAAGATACCTCGGTAGGTACTATCTAACTACTAGTGATTATATAAGTGTTGGGACAAATTTTAAATTAAAATAAAAACTTAAATCTTTAAAAACGTGTCATTGTGCGGATGAGATTGAGTCGTGATAATATAAATATTTAAAGAGATAGATATGTATATTATGTAACCAGTTCTCGCTCGACTACCTGCGCCCCGCGGTTTTACCGACGTTAGTGTCTCTTTTAAAGTGATATTCATTTCCTACAAACACTGAATACGTAAAAGTTACTATGAACTACGAACTTATTACCTCTTAAGATGTGGAATTTCTAAAAATCATTTCTTAGTCCTCGTCTACATCTTAAATCCCACAAGTTTCAGACTTGTAACTCTTGTATTTTTAGAGATTTTATGTTGAGTCTTTTTCTCTTTTATATAAGGTTAAATTGTACACGGAACAACGGAAGACTAAATTTTATTCGTAAAAATAAGAGAAACGACTTAAAACCAGATAATTAGACAAATATTTGAAATTAATGAAAATTGTAGTAAGTAGGTACATGTATTCGTTTTGAATTTTACTAGTTTTTATTGTCATTTTATTTGGATTTTTCAAACTTGCCTTAACTTACATAATAGTAGGTAAGTAATGTATGATTTTTGTTTATTTGACCTGTTATGACCTTACCAATAAATGAGTATTTGAGTATTTGCTTTATTGACAATCTGAAAAACGATACATTTGTTGGTTTTCTTGTTATTTTTTCAGTAATATATGATTATGAGTTTCAATAAATATATTTGTATTTGTACTAATCAAGGCTATCAAGGTTTTTAAAAAACCTTTTAGTTGCCCTGAATACCCGCAGGTACCTTATAAAAATTTAATCTCGTAAAGTAAAGCCAAAGCAATAACCAGTAGAGAATATATTGACAAATAATAACAAGTTTCAGAACACCAACATTTTTCTCAATAAATCATTAGTTAAGCCGAATTACAGCAATAAATCTATTCCGGTTTCACTAACAATTTAACTAAGTACTTATTTTCATTATTTATTGGCGAAATCAGAACTTGAAATTATATTTTTATGAAAAACTAGCTGCGTCCAGCGGGTACACTTGCATAACTTCCGATTCCGTGGGAATATCGGAATAAAAAATAGCCTCTAGCACTCGCAATAAATCATTGTATCCTCAAATGAAGTCGCATCAAAATCAGTCCAGTATAGTTTCGGAGCCTATTCCAAGCAAACAAACAATCAAATCTGTCCTCTTTATAATATTAGTATAGAGTAGCAGCGTCCAGCGGTCCGGATTCTGTAGAAATATTGAAAACCGTTCCCTGTAATTTTATCGAGTTTGAAAGAAAGAAAGAAAAAGCATTTATTGAGTACAAACACACGACAAACACAGGAATGGAGAAATGAACATGACAATGAAAAATCTTTTTTTTGAAAATTTTTATAAAAAACAAAATAAGTAACAAAGAAAAAACAACATAAATAAGGAGTCGTGCGCTGACCCAAATGGGTCGACCTCAGCTAAAAACTGCAGCCAAACATGCTTAGCTGCAGCGCTGGTCTTCCGGCCAGACCCATCTAGCTAGAGTTTCTTACTGATTGAATAGAATAGAATATAATTTATTGTTCTATCTGTGTAGGTACATAAAGATCTTAGAAATAATTTGGTTCCAACAGATTACTCATTTCGCGCATACAACATTAAAAACATAGATGCTTAAAACTTAAATCAATAATTATACTAAATTGGTACAGGTACATACTAATAGTTAATCTATTATTTTTCGTCATTATCGAAAAATTCCGATATGCTATAAAAAACCTTAGATATTAACCAGGATTTTAGTTTTTTTTATGGAAAATAACTATTAAGAGTTTCCTTCCCAATAGACTTATACTTGTAAGACTACTGGGAACAAAGTAAAAATTTCTTTATTCAGTTGGAATAGTTGTAGTACTTACAATATAAGAAAGAATACCCACAGCTATTAATAAACAAAAATAAAAATCGGATAGCCAATAACGGGTATTCAAAACTAACTAAATGAATAAATCTGATACTTTAAGACATCAAAACTAAAATAAAAATCTTCATATTAACTACAAAGACAAGTTTTTATTCAATAAATTATTCTTTTGGAGAATCACATAAGTTCGAATGCATAACCTAAGTTGAGTATAGACTAGAGTATTTACTAGTAATAGAAAATCGAGCATTCGTTGCTTATAACTTGAACTACCTGCCTGTATTGTACCATTCGTAAGAACGTTACATTACACTCAAATGCCTGAGGAAATAGTCTAGTCTACGCTCACCTTTAAAGGCAATGTAGAAAGAAAAACCGGCCAAGTGCGAGCCGGACTCGCGCTTGAAGGGTTCCGTAACATTACGATCGATACATGTCGAGCAAAAACCCTAAAAAATATTGTATGTCAGACGAGGCTGTATATGTTTAAAGTCTTTTGCCTGCCCTTTTGGGAGTATAATTAACAAAAAAAATATTGCCAAAAAAATTGTAAACACGAAAATAACTTAAAATTCTTAAAAACAAACTCAAAAAATATTTACTTTTTTCTGTTTTTAGTATTTAATTTTGTTGTTATAGCGGTAACAGAAATACATCATCTGTGAAAATTACAACTCTCTAGCTATCACGGTTCATGAGATACAGCCTGGTGACAGACAGACTGGACGGATAGTGAAGTCTTAGTAATAGGGTCCAATTTTTACCCTTTGTGTACGGAACCCTAAAAACTCTTGACATTACCATTTTCCATACTTCAATACGTTACCTTGTCAATAACGTAACGTAACGCATGACGTCACACTTTTTTGTGAATGCCGGTGTTCATTGATTTATAAGACGTTATTATGTCAAAAAGAAAGTACTAAGATTAAGGGGAGTCCATAGGCCAACGACCTTGGTACACAGTCTATTAAATAGTTACTACCGGCACCGGTCGCCTTCGTTGGTGAAAATTGTTGATTGTTACGAATGTGTTTTGTTTTTCTCAAAAGTGGTGAGATGAAATTGTAGGTGAGATTTTTACCGACATTCTGGTGTGATTTTGAGCCAAACATTTCCCATAGTTTTGAAGCTATTATAAAATTAAGAATTAAAACTAGTCTAGCTTTGAAATGACAAAGAATTTTCGCCTCGAAATTACCCCAAAATATCGGTAAAATTTTCACCTACAATTCCATCTCAGCACTTTTGAGAAAAACAAAACACATTCGTTACAATCAACAATATTAGTTGTAAGCGACGGGTATTTCTGGCGCGTTGCGTTTGGCAGCATAAGCACATTCTGTGTGTGTGTGTGTGTCTGTGGCATCGTAGCTCCCGAACGGATGAACCGATTTTAATTTTGTTTCTTTGATTTGAAAGGTGAATTATTAATAATATGTCAAACTACTTGGACACCACCTTGCAGTCGAATCAAAGGACTCTCTTTATCCCGACTGCATAAGCAGCCTTAAGGAGTATCGTAACAAACAAGAATAACTTGTTCATCACTATTAAAAAAAAACACTCTAAAATGGTCTTGTCGATCTGATTCTACCACAAAACAGATCAAGTTCACTATCAAGATGTTTAGTTAGTATATTGAAGTTATCATTTGTATGCATTGTGACTATATTTATTCGGATGAAACCGAAGGCCGCAGCCAGTAAGCTATAAAAGGCAACGATCTAAATCCATCTCGTCTTTTGGCATAGGTTCTAGTATTATACCGTCTAGTCTTGGTTTTAGTTTTAATGTTTTAGGTCATTCAGATGTCGCGACATATTTACTGTTACGTAGTTTAGACTCCGTGGCAGACTGTTTACTGGAAAATCGACCGATGGATCGTTGACCGACTGTTTAATTTAAAACACTGACCTCTTGCAGGACATTCCACACATCGCCATCTAGCCCCAAGCTAAGTAACTAGACTTGTGTTATGGGCGCTAGACAACGGATATACTACATTATATACTTTTCTTTTGTAAATATATACTTATAATACATAGAAACAACCAGACCACAGACAAATATCTCAACATAAATACTTGTCTGTGGCGGGAATCGAACCCTGTGTTTGGCAGTGCCGGCATGGTGACCATTGTGCCAAATAGGCGGAGTGAGGGGTGTTAGGTTTTATTTTCGTTATGGAATTTCTTGATTCGGTCGCCGCGCTCAAAGCCCGCAATAAAAGCTATGGAATAGCTTAATAAATAATAGCTTCGAAGCATTCTCAACGGAGGCGACTTGATTAGGCACAAAAGTTGATTGATGTATGGACTACCAAATCTTTGTTTTATGTTCCTTCATGAGTTGCACAAATAAAGTTATCTATCTAGCGTATTTGTATTATAAGATATCAATTATTGATTTGAAAGCTGATGTTAACTTGATTTTTAGGGTTCCGTATCGGTACCTAAAGGGTAAAAAACGGGATCTTTTTACTAAGACTCTACTGTCCGTCTGTCTGTCACCAGACTGTATCTCATGAACCGACAGCTAGACAGTTAAAAATTTGACAGATTATGTATTTCTGTTGCCGCTATAACAACATAAACTAAAAACAAAATATACTTTAAAGTAACAAACACAAACATTTCAGGAAAGCGCTCTATGAAGTGGGGGAAACCACATCGTAATCCGTCAAATCAAAGTGGAGTACCTATTGAAGTGGAGTACCTATACCTGACGACCTCTGTGGCGCGTCGGGCGAACACCCGACTGCGACGCAGAAGGTTGCGGGTTCGATTCCCGCCGGGAACAAGTATTTATGCTGACCATAAATTCTTGTTTCTGGTTCTGGGTGTTTCCTATATGTATAATATGTATATGTATATATTTACAAAAAAAAAAAAAGTATATAAGTAGTTTATCCGTTATCTGGCACCCATAACACAAGCATTAAGTTGCTTAGCTTGGGACTGGATGGCGATGTGTAATATGTCCTGAAATATTTATTTATTTATTTATTTATTATTTAACTAGGGTTTTGTAGGGATGCCACTCGTAAAACTCATAGGGCTGAAGAATCGATGTTTCTCGTTCAACTGCGTAGTTAGAAAAATAGGGTGCTGCTTTTCTTTTAAGGAAGTTTAGTGTTTTTTAGGGTTCCGTACATCAAAAGGTAAAAAAAACATGTGCCGAGTGCCACATGCCTGCCGCGGTAAAGCTATTGCATCGTGCGAGCTTCGTCGCGACGAAGTGGGGGGTGTTAGGTTTTATTTTCGTTACGGAATTTCTTGATTCGGTCGCCGCGCCCAAAGCCCGCGATAAAAGCTATGCAATAGCTTAAAAGGTTATAAGATCACTTTCTTGTCCATCTGTTTTCTGGTAGATATGTAATATATACTAATATCTATTCACTTCAATCCCTTGTGGCTTTGCGGTAGTCGGGTAAGATCTGATACTTAGAATTTTTGTTTGTAATTAATAGGTTCTGAAATTATCATACTGATTTTGATGGAATTATTGAAATCTGGGGAGTAACATATGAGATTTACGCCATGATAAACCTCATAGGTTTATTGTGTCTTCTTCTAATGGGCGGGTTATGAAGACACACATCCTAACTTAGTTTTTAAGACTATTCAATGTGACCTCACGGGGTTGATTCGAACTGAATAAAGAAATGTTCACTTTGCAAATGAAAACATAAATAGAACTACGCGCATATTTTTTAGATCCCAACATAAATGTAACAAATTAAATTTTATACCTTAACACTCATACCAAATGCTGTAATTCGAACGTGTACCTAACAATAACGAAGCTAACTCAGTATAAAAGCGAGCGGAAACAACAAAACATTACATAAAAACACTAATATAAAGCAAAAACCGTAATTATTCCGAGCATAACCCAACTCTAATGACAATTTGCCTAAAAATTCTAATTCACGCACGAGAATTGCGTCCCCACCCCCCCTGTAGGGGTCGCTGTGGGGGCACCCCTCACCTCACCCCCTCAGCCCTCTCATATATGTTCTATACGCAATTTTTGATCAATACTTAAAAATTAACCGGGCAGGCCTCCGGTAGTTTTTAAAATTACTCTGCGCATGTCATGATTTTTAATCAGGGCCCCTTTGTGACGCCTACATTTGTGCACACAACGATAGCTTTAATGTATATGTTTATTATAGTATTACAATTGTTTATGTGTGTGTGTTTGATTGGGTTTTTTTGGTAACTACCTACTTATACGTAGATGGGGTACATCAGGTATTAAGTTCGGTATTGATGTTGGAAAACGAGCGGTTTGGGAGGCTGCACGGTACATTTTTAATGTTCAGTCAGTATTATGTTTCCTGCTTTTTTTTAACGTAAAAAAACTACGCTGTGAACAAAAGGGTAGGAATTCTAAGAAACTTTACGCCCTTCCGGCAACAAACCGCACCCTTTCAACACGCAAAAATATTATACTTTTTTTCGAAACTTCGCAGATTTTTTTAATATAAAATTCAAAGTTTTGACTGACTAGTATGTATATCAACGCACGTACCGTTTAAAATTTCCCATACAAATATTAGACGCAGCGAGTAATGTCTTGCAATCAAAAGACATTTTACATTAAAAAATCTAGTTATTTAGTTACTTTCTAGTACCTGCCTTTCCTGACCTCTATGGCAAGGTAGGACTTCTGCCTGTACGCAAAAAGTTGTGGGTTCGATACCCAACTCAAACAAAATTACATATTTGTAAACAAATATTTTTTGTGGTCTGAGTATTTCTGTCTATATGATAAGTTTTTTTTTTTTTACAAGAATAAAACATATGTACTTACCTTAAACCCAGCCTAGTCGCTTAACTTGGGGCTAGATTTTATTTTTATTTTACTCTAAACACTAGACAGCATTTGATTACACAAAACAGAAAACAAATAAACGCTAACGCTATTTATTTTATTTATTTATTACAAAGCTCCAGTATAGTGGGTGAAGACCTTAAACAGTCCAAAACTCTTAGAGACAGCTTCTCGGAAGCAAATGTACCTCTTAGATTTATCTCGACGTATAATAATGAGAGCCTTAAGTAGGTATTTATCACTTCCGGTTTAGATAGTAGCTTGTTTGGGAGACATTTTGGATTTTACGTTGTAAAAAAAACAGTAAGTAGGCTTAGTCGGTCTAAAAATGAACGAATGTCCTTTTTCCGACTGTCCCTTTCGTAAAAAAGCCCATTTTGATCTTTATGAGTAAAAAAAATCCATATTAAAGTTTTTTTTATATATATATAATATAATAAACTATTCTATTACTTTGACTATATCACGCACCATCGATTGAGGCAATTTTCAGTTAGGTATAATAATCGTAAGATAAGTATTGTCTTTCAAAGTAAAGACAAAATTATTAATTAGATTTACGTGGTAAAATTTTTATTTAATAGATTTAAAATAATCCCGTAGGAATGTCGGAATGAAAGTAGCATTTCCTAAGGAATAAACTAAAAATAATAATCTAAATAAAATTACCCCAAGTCCTTCCCAAATCCCATTAAGAACGAAAAACACACAAGAAAATATTAAAATGGAATAATGTTCGTGGAGCCAAACAAAAAAAATAATTAAAGTCATGCATTGTCATGACTGCCTGATTTGAATTGAAAACCTCCTCTTTTTTAAGTCGGTTAAAAATCATCAAAATACGTTAACATAGCAGTAACAGTATTTTTATGATTTCTTCATAAAGAAGTCTTAGTTGTTACACTCGAAATTAGGTCAAAGAATCAGGTCAAGGGAATTATGAAATGGTTTTAGCTCATTGTATTATTCACCGGTTCGATTCCCAGTGTCTTAACTTAAAACGGTGTTTGTCTAGTGGTACTTTGATTTTTAATCAGAAGGTCTTTGGTTCGAACCCCGGCTGTGCACCAATGGATTTTTCGTACAATAAAAGTATGTGAGCTCATTAATATTGCTCTTACGGCTAAGGAAAATATCGTGATGGAACCCGTGGCTTACTTGTCCAGACGAATTATTTCCTCTGGACATGGTCGAATAAGCTGGGAAGGTAGGTTAGCAAGTTTACTCCATTCATCAATAGCTGAAATATGACAAAAAATATAGGCGTAATGCTTGCTAACCGTGCGAAACCGAGGCGAGAAGGGAATAGTAAAAAATAAAAATAATAAAAAAATACCCGACTGCGTAAAAATATTAAAAAAATACGTGAAAAAATCAAGAAATAACTAAAAAGAAAACATCAAGCCCAGTACTTTAGAATTCTGTTAATACTGAATAATTATTTAAATCGTTTTATCATCAAAATCGGCCCATGCGTTTGGCCTCTAGATCGCCACACAGAAAACAAACATAGCCCGATTAACACATTACCTTCCTTAGTATAGTCGGGTAAAAAGTAAAAATCTAGGAATAACTAACTTAATTTTATGTTAGATCATAAATCACGCATAATGTGAAGCAATTTTGTTTTAATTTGTGAACATAGAGGTACAGATTGGTGATAATATTTTACGATAGTCCCCGCTGGGTTCCTTGCGAGGGGTATGCTTCGCTTGTTCCCAGTCGTTCCCATCTAGCAACGTACCAGGATGGGACAACATTTGGAAAAGATTCCTAGTCATTACTAGTAACAACAGAGATTTTTTTCTTATATTTCTTTACATTAACATCCACCAACTAGAAACTGAATGATCAACAAAATATTTATTTTTATTAAGTGGATCTTATTCAACCGCTTTTAGGCACATAATCCAACGTATTATGCACGCGTGGGTTATACATTACTAACTAGTGCTATAAAGTTATCCCGATAAGTTAAATACGTATCTTACTGCAAATTACATGTTATGGAGATGAAACATTCTTAATTTATCTGGGTTATACTGTTTTGATGTATAAAAAAAGGTTTTACAAAGAGGTTTTAAGCAAGCAAAAATGGTTGTCTCTAAAGTCGGTTTACGAACGAAAATTTTACGTGATAACGTCTTAGAAAACGATTAAAAATTTAGTTTTGTTTTTTCTTTACTTAAATATTTTTTTTTTCCTTACCATTATATTCTGTTTTTAAAACCCGACGCAAAAACAAATGGAATAAACCCTAAAAAATATTGTATGTCATCCGAGGTTGTAAGTCATTTGTCTGGCCTTTCGGGAAAATAATTAACAAAAAAATATTGCCTAAAAAATAGTAATCATAACCTAAAATTCTTAAAAACATTTTATTATTTTAACAAGTCTTTTTTTTTTATTCGCAACTGTAATAAAAATCGTCGTACGATACACGTGTGGATTGATCTTTGTATCTCGGCTCTGTTTAACGCGCTCGCGTTCCGCTCGCACGTCATAAATCGCCTCTATGCAAAGATAAATTCACCACACTTGTATCGCAATGTACTATTTTATTACCCGACTACGGCGAAGCCAAAAGGGAGGGTTATGTTTTTTATAAAAAAGTCTAAATTCTATAGCACTTTAATATTTAACTTGTGTAAAAAATACGCAGCAATAAGAGAGCAGTGTTGGCAAAGTGATAGATACATCGACTTTCATTCATGATGGTCGTGGCACTAGCCGTGCACCAATAGATGTTTTCTTGCCTCTGGCCACTTCGACTAAGCTGAGAGGGCAGTATAGATACTGGGCAAGCTTACTCCATCCTCACGCAAAAAGTACCCAACTAAAAAAGGTCTAGTTACGAAAAAACAGGCCGTAACCTACAATATTATTCTGGTTGTCGTAGGCCGCTACGGCGTAGTACGCTACGAGAAAATTCTACAATGTTTTACGTTTTATTCATTCTATTTTGTTTTGTAATTTTCTTTCATAATGATTTCTGAGAATTAATTATTAATAAAAACGCCTACTGTACTTTTCCTTTTTAATTACTTCCGGATCGCCGTATCAAATCGCTTTTTATCGATTTTATTTAGTCTTATTTTCTGTTTTTTGTTCATATTCTGTAACTAAACTTATTTGTTACTATAAAGTCCGTGACGCTTACGTGAAGTTTCTGCTGATCAAACTTTCTGGTCCAACTAGTTTGTCCAAAAGGAAAAAAAATCCTCTTAGTCAAACTACTCGTCGTACACTAACTAGGTGGTTAACAAAAGATGATAAAAAAAAAATCAAAAGACGATCGAAAATAAATCAAAAGACGATTGAAATGGTATTAGTTATTAACTAAGTACAGTATTACTAGAATCATTTCAGCCGTCGATTCTTACAAACTATGTTTTGTCACGTGTTTCACCTGCTTAGCTAGCCCATTGTCGTTGGAGTAGGAGCACAGCCCCTACCACGATTTGTTTACGCACTCCACAGAAAAAATATCTTGAAGTAAGAAATAATCCTCACCCTTTAAACGCTAGAAAATAATTTCTTTTTCTGCTAATATTTTAACTAGCGTCCCGCTCCGGCTTCGCACGGCTATATTATGCATGTATTATACATATAAAACTTCCTCTTGAATCACTCTATCTATAAAAAAACCGCATCAAAATCCGTTGCGTAGTTTTAAAGATCTAAGCATACAAAGGGAAATAGGGACATAGGGACGGCGAAAAGTGACTTTATTTTGTACTATGTAGTGATAGTGATAGTGATGTGAAAGTTTGTGTTTTGTTACTCCTTTACACAAAAACTACTGGATCGATTGCGGTGAAACTCGGTATGATGAAGAAAAAATAGTGCTGTCTCGCAACTCATTAATTATTGATTTCCTATTTCGAAACCGGGTTTCGTTTTAGGAAAAAAACCTCTTGTTGAGAATCTAGTTTCGTACGAAGAGGACTTTTTCTTCTTTGGTAACTGGTTACGAACCTCCGGTTTCGTATGCGGCCGAAGGGGTATGTAAATAGCTTAGAGACCTGGATTAACAAAAAGGCTACTTTTTATCCCGATATTCCCACGGAATCGAAACGCGGTTGAAACCGCGGGGCGCAGCTAGTCATGCATATTTTTTTTATCTAACCCCTAGTATCCCACTGCTGGGCAAAGGTCTCCCCGCGGTCCTGGGCCACCTCCGGCCAAGTTGGCTCGAGGCGGTCGAGGTCGTCTCGCCAACGCTTTCGTGGCCGACCCCGACGTCGCCGAGCACCCGGAGGTGTCCAGCTTGTTGCTGTTTTAGCCCACTTATCCCCGTCCATTCTTGATACATGGCCCGCCCAATCCCATTTCAACCTCGCTGATTTGAAACCCACATCTGTGTTTTTGTCATATAAGATCACATAATTTTTCTTAAAAACTAAGTTCTCAGGTCGCGTATTGGAAGATTCCAGAGTTATAAAATTGAATGGGAAATACTCAACACTATGGTACGTTTGTTCGAGTGCGGAGTTCGGACAACACGTGGTTAGGTCTCGGAACCGGTGCCATCAATTGCATGCTTGAAATCGGTCTATAGTTGATAGTTTTTTAGTTCCAAAAGGTAAAACGGGACCCTATTACTAAGAACATAAGACTTCAGTGCCAGTCAGTCTGTCAACAGGCTGTGTCTCATGAACCGTGATAGTTAGACAGTTTAAATTCTCAGAGATTATGTATTTCTGTTGCCGCTATAACAATAAATACTTATTAACAACATAAAAAAAATTAAATCAAGTACGGAACCCATCGGTTTTTTTTATTTGTCGTATTAACCTATAGAAAAGTCTTGTCTGCGTTCACCATAATCATTGAAAATATACTTGCCACTTGTGGAAAATGAGTTCAACTTGAAACGGGAAGTAAAGTAGGTATGATATTAGATACCTACCTATCTACATCTGCTTACGTATTCCAAACGATTTATCCATCCCAGTTACCAACCCAACGAACCTAATCTAGACTTAATTGCTATCCTTTAATCCTCAAACTAATTCCCTTAAAGTTATAATTTAAAATATTCTAAGCGTACATACGTAGGCACACACGACACCGGAGCGTTGTAATAAAAATTATATGCTCCAATTTACGATGCCAAGGGTGGAGGGGGGAGCCAAAAAATTCCCCCCCGCGGGGGCTGATTGCGGGATCGGATCTCACTAAATGGGGGTGAAAAATTCGCGGGGGTGTGGGGCGACCACCCGTTAGGAACGCGATACATTTTTACCATTATCCCTTTCTAACTATGCTATGGAGCGGAATTTGCGAGTAATTATTAATTTTTGAGCTATTTTGTGTTTTGTCGTTTTTGTAAGGGGTTCCGTCCGTGCGACTGTTGGGAATAATGGCTGTTACTGGTATATGCTTTGATTGTGACGATTGTTAGGATAATTACTTTATTTATTTAACTTGCTGTTTCACGTGGTTTCTACCGTGTTAGTCTCGATTCAGTGAGATTATTGGGATAAAGAGTAGCTTATGATACTTCGAAGGACCGAATACCGAGTTTTATCAAATTCGGTTTAGCCTTTTCAATTGTGAAACCAAAACATTTTTTCTTTCTTTTTAAAGTACAGTCAGAAAAGAACTGAGGGTAGCAGGTGCATATTCTAAAATTATATTTTTTTAAATAACTGTTCAGAAATTGTTAATTATTCTGCTAGATATTACAAAAGCTTTCGAAGTGTTAGTTATTTCTCGCAGAAAAACTAAAAATGATTTAACCGTCATTAAAAAAATTCAAACTTTAAAATATATATCTGCTACCCTCAGTCCTTTTCTGACTGTACTAGCTGCGCCGTACGGATTTACCTGCGTTAGTTCGTAGGTAATTTAATTTATACTTGACTTTTGATCTAACTAAAGTTTCCCAGAAAATAGAACTATCCAATAGTGAAAGCCAGATTTTAATTGTTTTAGTAATTATTAATTAAATAGGTAACAAACAGACAGACATGAAATTTAAAAACAATAATTTCGTGTGTAACGACTTATTTTAAAGGCTATTTGCAGCAAAATTGCGAAATTTCGACTTAACTAAACCATTTAGTCTATACATTTTTGATAAAATGTTAAAATTCAGTTACAAATTGTGTCAAAATTGTATGAAGAAGTTTAGATTTAATAAAATTGAAATTTAGCAATATTGCTGCTTATAGTTGTCTTAGGCTTGATTTTTTTATTTGCTTCAATTAATTTGCTTATTATTTAAGTATAGATAGCTCAGATTAGTAAGTTAATTCAATAGGGCTGTCTTTTCGACTTGTACCTTCTAAAAGAAAGACGCAAGTTGGCATGACTGTGCGATCAACTCTGAGCTACGGAGATTACATGATTCATTATTGGTATTTTGTCAGTTTCCAAGTAATTTCGGGTTCATTTGTATCTATAATGTCAATTTAGCACTTTTAGTGTTCAATTTGGTAGTTTTTATACTTACGTCATTTAAAACAGGCTGTTTTCTTTTATGGAGCTCGATATTTCGATGCTGTTACAGGCATCACTTTTATGCAGCTCGATATTTCGATGCTGTTACAGGCATCACTTTTACGAGATTTAAAAACTCAAAAAAACATTGCTAATAAAACTTATAAAATACAAACTTTAAAATAACTTTAATAGTTTAAATGTTAGTTCAAAAATCCTTTTCACACTTGATTAGGACGTTTATTTCTCATCTAGCTAGCAACTAGCATTTATTAAAGTGTGCGTTGCTTTAAAACTATTTGTCTTTTGAACTACTGGACCGATTTTGACAATTATTTTATAGATATAAAGCTACATTAGCGAGACGTGTGGTGGAGTTTATCCTGATATTACTGGGACTGCAAATTACGCGGGTGAAACCGCGATATTGCTGCTAGTACCAAGTCTTATAATGAATTTGAATTTATCCTTAACCTATCGGTTTCCTTACTCAAATACCTGTTGCGAAACTTTAAAAATTGACATCCGATTCACTACTAAAAGCAGGAAATAAACGTAAAAATGTACGATGACCTTGACATTTTTGTCGTTCAGATGCAAAAACGACAAAAAAGACTTCCATTGATAAAACACACGAAAAAATCCAGTATTTGACGAGGCCAGTTTGGTTGCTTTTTGTCTTTTTTTGCTTTTTTCCACGCGCGTACACTTTTCACTTTCAACCAAAAAAATATGAGCTGAATAAAGCTAGCTCGAATTCTTTTTTAGGATCTAACGTTGGATGGTTTTCGGTGGAAATTCTAAAGAACTTCAAACTTAAATGATAAGGTAATAGAGACAACATCTTTATTCTAAAACAATTGGTACATTTCTATGCAATTACTTCAGTAAATTAGCTTCAGCTTGTTAATTTTCTTTAAAACACGTCAAATCATCATAATTATTATTAATTTCGCTTTCAAATACGTCAGATTTACTAAAAATATTAGGTATTGCTGTCGATAAAGACAATTAATGTTCAAAATAGTGATCCTATACTCTTCTAATTTAAACACGAAAAGTCAAAGGGTTGATGAAATGAATAAATAAATAAATATTGCAGGACAATCCACACATCGCCATCTAGCCCTAAGCTAAGTAACTACACTTGTGCTATGGGTGCTAGACAACGGATATACTACTTATATCCTTTTCTTTTGTAAATATATACTTATAATACAAAGAAATAACCAGACCACAGACAAATATCTAAGCGTAAATACATGTCTGAGGCGGGAATCGAACCCGTAACCCTGGTCGTCATGAAAAGATGGAGAATATTCGGTAAAATGATGAAGTAACAGCAAATCAGTAAAGTTTTGTTAAAGATCAAGCAATTGGCCTAGTGGTAGATACCACTATTATAATACCGAAGGTCGTAGGTTCGCATTCCAGCCCGCTGTGTACCAATAGATTTATCTAACGGAAAAATAATTGTGCGCTAATCAAACATTGCTCTTACGGTGACGGAAAACATCGTGATGGAACGGCTTGACTCTAGACGTATTGATATGCATTTTCTTCCGGACACGATCCAGAAACTGAGATGATGCTGGGCAATCCTAGTCCACCTAATATACACCCGAGCACTACGGCAGCGCCCTGAACAGCATGGATAAAGTTGCTGGTGCTTTATACATCATACAAATTAGATGTAAAGAAAGACCAATATTATAGTAAAATAACATGACACGGAACTAGAATGAAAACGAGATTTTAAACATAGATGGTTATTTTCACTACCAAAGTTTAAAAAAAAACTTGAGAGTTGTCAAGGGACACCCGGATGGAAAGAAGTTCCTTTCGATTCATTAGTGAAGGAATTGTAATAAATATTTTTTGTTTTTTTTTTTTTGTAAATAATCGTCGCGACACCACACTGTTCAATGAGAAATAGAAAGACGAAGAGAAAATAAATGGCTTGCTTTCTATGCAAAAAGTGTCGTTACAATTTTTGGTCTTATTTTTTTTCCGTCTAGCCCTTTTTAGCAACGCGCGATAAGGAACTATCATTCAAAAAAAAAGAAATAAAACGGACTTATTAGACTGAAAGCGTCAAGTTTTCAAGAAAGGTACTTATTTTAACTAGAAACTTATTTTTTTGTAAGAAACAGCGAATTTTGTAACTGGGAAATCCAGCCTAAGATCATAAGTAAACAAAGAAGCCCTAAATTTCAACGTCAACACACAAAATGAAATTACGCAACAAAAATTACGTTCCAAGACCTTAATGCTAAAAGAAGGTCGCAAATCGAACAATATTGAGTTTTTATATGTGTGTAGGTATTATGATATGTACCTATGTGTGTGTTAAGTATTTATGTATGTATGTGTGTAAGTACTCCTTCCCTTAAAGTATCGACAAATTACTGAAACACGCCTCTCTCCCGATATTTTCAGAATAAGTGAAAATTTTCCTAAGAACCTTGGCTTGATGATGGATAACTACAGACGTGACACTTGTTAACCGACTTCCAAAAAGGAGGATGTTTCTAAAACTATAAGAGATGGTGAAAAATGCTAAAAGGAGTCCGCCCAGTTTTAACAAAAACTAAAACCGCATTATTAGATGTTTGGAAAGCAATTACTTAAGCCAGGAATCGAACCGATAACTTTAAAAAAATAATGATCAGGTATTTTTGTATCAATCGATAGTGTTGCTAATTTAGATCAATTGCTTTAGTCAAACATAGTACTTATAGCAAATAAAAGGCAATAGCTAATTTTAGTAATCTGCTATAATTTTCATACTCTCTCTGAAAAATATTCAGTAAGGAGTAGGTATGACCTTTGACGTAACAAAATGCTACACTAAAAGTATAAACAAGTTTTACAAAATTAATATAAAGTAGAGAATTTAGAACATATCTTAAATCATTAAGAGAAAGTATATATGTTGTCTGTGCGTCATACACTATTATTTTGCCAGAGACATAAAACAAAGTCGCTTCCCACTGGCTGTCTGACCCCATGTATGTAGATAGAGTGATTTAAGAGGAAGGTTTTAGTTTATAAAACAAAAATACCACGCGTACAAAGTCGCGGGCATCACATAATATAAAGGACCGATTTTAAAGACATACCACTGACTCCTTCCTTCGAATAAAAATAGGCAATAATCTGAAAGGTAAACGCCATATCTGTAAAATTATGTAATCACTGTCGAAGCAAGTACGCGTACATTAGCCCAGTATAGATGTATAGAGTCACCCCCTAAATTATTTCGACATATGCAAATTTGTGCGCACCTACAGATGTTTACCTAGATTAAAGTGTATAGAACGGACATTCGTAAGGGAAGTTCGATACTCTCGAAGACGAATCGTATCCATATCGTAGGATATTTTTTGCGTGTGGTTTCATATGAATACCCAATGTATGACTATTTCATATAAATAAATAATAAAGTATATAAAATCACCGTGTGAAAAGCTTTCATTTAGTTACGAGTTACGATTCAATAAACAAACATAGGGTGTTAAGGTCATTACCCTCTAATGGTTCCGGTAAAAAGTATACTTAAGCGATGAACTGTAAGACAGCATGAAGGGGTATGAGCCGTAATATATTTATTAAGTCTCAGAATTAATAATTTAATATTTTTTCATAGGTATTTGTTTTGTTCTTAGTCATGTTATATTTATAAAAATAATAATCAAAACATATTTCTTTCACGTGATGATAATGATTAAAATATATTTTATGGAATTAAAATACGAGTAAACTTTTATAACTTTAACATTATTACTTACCATGATGTGTATGATGTTTATCTATGCAGCGTCTGTAACAAATTAAATATATTTTCAAGAACCTTTCAAAGCATCATAAAAATAGAAGAATTCATTAAAATATATTTCAAATACGCGTAACACTTCGTGAACATAGTATATAGCTAACAGTGCCTAAATACAAAAAGCTACACAAAGACAAAAATATCGTTGGTAAATATCCCGTTGAAAATAAGTTTAGTAATGAGTATAAAGGTTTACCATCCTTTATTAAAATAAAGCATTAAACAGTAAATATCCAGGCAATAAAAGATATGTACTGCGTGGAAAATAACATTCTCTAAAAAGCAAAGTTTTTTTTACATAAATTGAACAATACGAGACATCTGATTTGTACCTCTACATACTCTATGACCACACACCTAGCTACTCGAGTCTGCCAAAAAACGGAGCGGCGCAGTTGTAAAATTGTCTAACTACCCGCCCTCCCGCGAGCGCTCATTACGGCGCGTGCGTGAGACATACACGGAAGGACACATCTGAGGATATGTCGACGGATGGTTACCGGAAGTTACCGGGTCAAAGACAAGACTGACGTTGAAGGGTTGTGTAGTAGATAAAATTAGTCTTAATTAAAAGAATTGCTTCTGTAGGTGTCCTACACGAGTAGCATAGTGCCTTGAAAGGTCTAGATTAAAAAAGTTGTCCTTTGATCAATAAATAAATAATAAATACTAGCGACCCGCCCCGGCTTCGCACGGCTGTATTATGCATGTATTATATCTAAAAACCTTCCTCTTTAATCACTCTATCTATTAAAAAAAACCCCATCGAAATCCGTTGCGTAGTTTTAAAGATCTAAGCATATATTGGGACATAGGGAAATAGGGACATAGGGACGGCGAAAAGTGACTTTATTTTATACTATGTAGTGATAATATTATACATATATAACAAGTTTGTATGTATGTATGTTGGGGGTAAGCTCCAAAACCACTGAACCGATTTCAAAAATTCTTTCACCTATAGAAAGGTAAATTATTAGGGAATAACATAGGCTATAACTTGTTTCACATCATCTGCGAAAATTTGAACTGTCTTACTATACTTATCACGGTTCATTAGATATAGCCTGGTGACACACAGAAGGATGGACGGACAGCGGAGTCTCAGTAATAGGGTCCCGTTTTACCCTTTGGGTACGGAACCCTAAAAACCCGTTTGTTGTATGGGAGCCCCATTATTATTTGTATAGCAAAGCAACGTTTGCCGGGACAGCTAGTGATCAATAAATAAATATTGCAGGAATTTTCCTGCACTAGTACACTTCGATCATGACAAAATAAGATGATTTCTAAAAAAATATACTTCGTTTACTCCATAATAGCAAAGTAAAAACTACAATAAGTTTTGAGATATCAATGTAAATTATCGTAAAATAAAACAAATATTAGCACGAAGAAAGCCAATTAATAGATCTTGGAACACCTTACAAACATTCAACACTTGACATAAACGACAGAAACCGAAACATCATCAATTAAACAACAAATCCAAGACATAACATACCACCGATAAGTAAATACACTTGCTATCGAGATATCGTTCGACAGATTCCGCCAACCAAACCTCATTTACAAAAAGAACGTTCGCAGATCGCGATACTAACTCGTGTTCATCTCTTTCTAGTTTTCAAAACTCCCTTCCCACCCCCCCCCCCCAAGGGTGCGGGGGAGGCAACCCCTCTAATTCCTTACATATTTAAATTCCACTTCGAACGGGAGTCCTCATATTGTCTCCATATGATTTTTCATGTATTCCTTTTGTAAGCATTTTAATATGTGCTTCTTTCTTCCTTGGCTAATTGAGTTTTAATGGTTTTAGGGATCGATGAAGTCATCGTTTTACGGCCGTTTGTAAATAAGGGTTCCGGATATTTAAGCTCTCTAAAATGATTAGTCCTTGAAGCTTAAAAGTTATCAAACCAGGTAGGTAGTTTAAGTTACGTCACAAAGTAAATTCGCTTTGAATAAAATCTGTTAAATATAGGTTACTATTTCAATTAAAACGAGGTAAATAACAAAGTATATAAAAGACAAGGCCACTTTCATTACCGACGCATGTCGGCTACGATGTGCGCAGTTGTGTAAAGGAGCTAGGTAGGTACCTACAATAGTTAATAATGAGTATCGACAAATAACACTTGCTATTCAATAAAATCTACTTTCAAGTTCGCATTTTAGGAAGACAAATGAGATGTTAAAGGGAGTTTACATTTAGGAAAGAAAACACCGTAAAATTTGCGGCTTAGTTGTCTCCAGTTGACGAGTTCTTGCGGACGCGGTCGACTAAGCTGAGAGGGTATAAGTGCAGGGCAAGCCTACTCTATAATACATGTCCGAGACACTACAGGCATCCTGAATAGCATGGATTATGATTGCTGACGCTGTAAATAATCTAGATTCTAGAATTATGAATTATTACATTATTACGATTGAGACCTATTGGTTCTAAGTTTAGAACCCTCGCGCCCTAAGCTTTTCTGCGGCCGACGCGTTCGCGCCCCCTGATTTTGTTAATAGAGTTTTTTAAGTATTTAAGATAAGAAACTAAATCAAACGAGTGATGGTCTCGTACCATATATACCTACGGCCCAAATGGGCCGAATGTTCGATTTATACATTCAGCAAAGAGAAATAATTCTTTAGTGACCTTTCCTTAGTTTTAATTGACTTCAAAAGAGGAAGAAATTCTCAATTTGTCGCTAATACACATAGGTTAATATTTTAAAAAAATTATCATCATTTGGAACGAAGTTCCTTATCGGGTGTTCGCGAGGGAACCTTGTCGAGAAAAAATATAACGTTACGAAAAAGCGTCACGAAAATGAAGTAGACCAAAAACTAATCTCACATGAAAAAAAAATGTTTAAGGGACTTAGTTCCAAAAGCGTGTCCCGCGACACGTTAATTTTTTTCGTTTGTTACATTTTATTAACATAAAAAATAATATAAACACTACACACCGAATTAACAACGTCCTCCTTTTTCTGAAGTCGGTTTAAACTAAAAGAAGCTACGTTTCCTCGTAGCTACAGTGGTTCCAGGACCTACCCTTACTGACATACTGAAATGAACTTCCCCGTAAAACAACTAGATATAGTTGTACTGTACAATTTCATGTAAAACACTCTTAACTATTGAAAACATACACAGACACAACTTAAACATCGTCTAAGTTAGTTCAGTTGGTTATCTAATAGATATTACACTAAATTATTTGAACAGGTGGAAGACATTTCGCCATTTTTTTGGCGATGACGAAGTTTTAGATTTTTACCCGACTACGGCAAAGTCAAAAGGGAGGGTTGTGTTTTATGGGTTGTTTTTTATTTTTATTTTAGCCTATATTGATCCACTGCTGGGAAATGGGCCTGGGCTGGGTTTCTCTAACGGTTTAAACGCACGGGAAGTTGTCTGTAGTTCTTATTACGTTTGTAGGAAATCAATGTCACTTTTACCGGGACATTTACGCGGGTAAAACCGTGCAACTAGGTTCTTTATAATTTGACAAATACTATAGTATTGTTTAGAAGCGTCTTATTAGTTCGTTGGTTGGAGGCTGTGACGTCACACTAAATGCATTATGGCGTTCTCTATGGAACATTAGTACCATGTATTTAAAATTTTAACGTATGTATATGCTTTTATAGTGATTTAAAAAGGTTCTTGAAAATATATTTAATTTGTTACAGACGCTGCAAAGAGAAAAATCATACAACTGGTAAGTAATAAAGTTAATAAAGTCAATATTCTGAGCAATTAATATAATTATGCCATGATAGATGGCGCTACTCATAAAACTCAAGAAAAAAAAAAGATGTCTAGGATATATGTATTAGCTGTTTAATTAAATTAATTTTGTGATTTAAAATTCCTTTAAACTTTTATTTTGGACATAATAATACTATAACATTCTAAATTGTACCTTTTTCAAATATATAAATGAGAGACGACTAGACAATTAAAAAAAAAGATGTACACCTAAGAACGGAAGCGTAGTAGACAATCGTAATCTTTTTAAAGCCACACTTTGAATGCAGCCTCTTAAGGTGAGTAACCAAAATACCTCTAGATAAAAATTGTTAATAATTGCATGGAAAATTGTTGTTAGGTGTTTTTGTTTTTTTCGTGAAACCTTTTCCTACATTCTTGTTTTTTTAAAGTTTTTAAGTTTATCCAAACTCAAGTCGAAACTAAAACGACAAAGGTGTTCTTTGAGTTCTGGATAGACGCATAAATGACAAGGAAATTCGTTTTTAAATTATATTAAAATTTTAAAAATTACTCGTTCGGAAAACACGACAAAACCTAACAACAATTTTTCAAGCAATAGTTAACAATTTTAGTTTATCATTTTCAACTATATGCACCTTAATAATTAAGTTTCCTATTATGATTCGCAATATTGATATCAAATATTTCTCTTCAATTTTGCTGCCTACAGTAATTGCATCGCGTAGGTACAAAAAACACCGAAATCAATCAACCACCATCCAATTTAAAGTATATATTGCATATTAAAAATAAAATAATATTGTTATCGGGGTGGGTGCCACCCTGTGGAGGTATAATAAATTCATTTGCCGTAGTTTTTCAGTAATACCCCTATTGGCTGAAAAATGACTACTTTTCATTTTCAATAGGCCCATGTGGACTGTCTTCCGTCTCTTTCTCTCATTAGTTTTTTGTCGTCCGCTTTTTAAAATGATTTGGGCGGTCATTTCGGGGGTAGTTCGGGTGCATTCTGATCATTACGCCGAATGGCTGGGGGTGATTGTTCGTCCGTCCGTACGTACTACGTACCTCTAGCTACGCTTCGAGCACTCCTAGGTGCGCGCTAATGATTTTACAGATAATCTCTGATACTAATTGGTACCTAGAGATGTTTTGTTTGCATCTGTGCTCATGGGAAATTTTACACAACATCCTATTTATCAGCGAACTAGCTTATCCCCGCGATTTCGTACGCGGAGGCGATTCAATATTGTGATGTCATGCAAATTGTATGATTCCAAATGAATAAAAAATGTTGAACTTGGGTTATATTTTCATTGTGGGAATCCGAGACATCCACACTAAGCGGTTTGCTTCGTCATTCCTTATTCGTACAGCAGCCTGGGTCTGTCTTTCGTGTGTGACGTCTTTCACGTTTGACAGTTTAGGCGCATAATGACAAAAGCGCAAAATTATAAGTACTCGCAAAATGGTAAAAGAGCAAAATGTTAAAAGAGTAAAATATTAATAGAGCAAAATGATAAAAGAGCAAAATGGTAAAAGCGCACAAAGTTAAAAGAGCAAAAATGGTAAAAGCGCAGAATGGTAAAAATTTCAGCTGTATGGTATATTAGCTGCAGGATGACATTTATTTCATTTTGTCGAATTGTGACACCCTAACAGGCAAAATCTCATATATTTAAACGAGCAATTCTTGTATAGAATATATTTTATGTGTAATCAGGATCTCGGAAACGGCTCCAACGATTTTCTTGAAATTTAGTATGCGAGGAATTTCGGGGGCGAGATAAAAAAAACTTAAAATAATCGAGCAAAGCTCCGTCACTATAAATAAAATAGGTACTATAAATAAAACGTGCAGTTTTTGGATAACTTATTATCGAGTATCATTTTGCGCTTTTGTCATTATGCGCCTAAACGGACCGCATCGTCACCTACCATCGGGCAGGTGTAATAGACAGTCAAACGCTGCACGTACCTTGTAACTACTATAGCCATTGGGTTGAGCTGTGCGTCGGTATATCAATCAGAATTGATTGACTCTGAATTTTATATTTATAGAACACTAGTTGCGCCTCGCGGTTTCACCCGCGTAAGTCCCGATCCCGTGGGAATATCGGGTTAAAAACTAGCCTATATGTTAATCCAGGTCTTCAGCTATCTAGATACCGAGTTTCATCGCAATCGGTCCAGTAGTTTTTGGGTAAAGGAGTAACAAACATACCATACACTGAAACTTTCACATTTATAATATTAGTAGGATCAATACGCACAAAAACAATTATCACTATGTAATAAAAATAACTCTCTCTATTCATAACGCTAAGCCTTCAAAGGCATGTCAAGGGAAGGGACGAACGTACCGTGTGTGGTGTACACTGTACGTCACCCCTTGCATTCGTAGGTACCTAAGTCTAGATGATGACGTCACAAGCCGCGACCCTCGCCTACGTCATCAATTCATAATGACATGTGTGTTGGTTTAGAACGCAAGCACCGATTTAGAAAGTATTTTTGGATGGATATTAATAAAATAAAAATATTTAAAATAAAAAAAGTACGTGATAACGTCATAAGAAAATATTTATGGGAACCATAGCAACGTATTATCGTTGCTGTGGTTACCTTGTCAATAACTGAACGTGAGCGATGACGTCACACTTTCTTGTAAGTGCTGCCGGTGTTCATCACTATCACTACATAATCACTACATATAAAATAAAGTCACTTTTCGCCGTCCCTATGTCCCTATGTATGCTTAGATCTTTAAAACTTTTTAGCGGCGAAGCAACGGATTTTGATGCGGTTTTTTTTTCAATAGATAGAGTGAATAAAGAGGAAGGTTTTTAGATATAATCACTACATAGTATAAAATAAAGTCACTTTTCGCCGTCCCTATGTTCCGTATGTATGCTTCGATCTTTAAAACTACGCAATGGATTTTGATGCGGTTTTTTTCAATAGAGTTAGTTTTCTTAAATATGGTGCCCAAACGATTGGTTGCATTACCTCTTCGAAGTGCAATACCGATCCTGAAGCTAATAATAAAAATTTGTAACTTTTTCTTTACATATTGGTATAATTTAAAAACAAAAATGCCTTGTCTTGTTGTTCCTTGTCTTTTCTTAGTTTATTCAAACTTCAAAAAATACATATCACATATTAAATATTAGAATTGTAGGAATTGTAGACTCAAAATATCCTGTACTTTTACGCGGCTGCAGATTAGTCTGCGCCGGCAAAACTTCTAACACCCTTCTATCGGGGGTTGAATTTGGAAAAACTAAGCGTTCCAATTAAAAAGGATGTACCCTTCACTACAGGGGCTACCCTCTGTGAGGGCTGTGCACTCCATGGGGTCCCCGATGTCGTATCCATACCCATAGAAACTAGCGTCATTCTGATCTATATGAGTTACATTAGTATTATAGATTTTAAACTATTTTAAAAACAGATAAATTAACCCATAATAATGGCTTTTATAACTAATTTAGATCTTAATGGCGACAGCGACTTTATACGCTATTTAGGGTGCTGTAGTGCCTCGAATAAGTTTTAGATGAAGTAGGCTGGAACCTATACCAGTCAGCTTAGTCGTCCGTGTACAGAGGAAAGAACACCATAATTTTAATCCATAAGATTACATTTAAATCACATTATCTTACCGACCAGCCAATTACAATATCGTGTAGGTTATATCAGGGGTGCAGCTGCAGTAGAGACGTGAAAACGTCTTGTTTAAAAACCAAAGCGAAAACTAACCCAAAGTGACGCCGTAAATCCAACCATTTATGGCGTCGATAAGTTGTTGCGAAGCCTAATTAACTATTAAAGTTATTTCAAATGGAATATTTATGTACGGTCGGCTGCATAATTGCAGACCCAACGTAGATCTCCAAAACGGTTGTTATAAGAATGTTTTCAACACAAGCAAGATTCTAGACACCTGCTTTAGTTGAAGTTTAAAGTCTTCTAAGTCATCAATTTATCAATAAAAATTATTGGAATGAAAACATTCCAATAATAGTAATTTTAGAACTCTACCGGGGGCTGCAAATATGCAGCCGACTGTACCATTTTTGTTTTTATTTTCTAGAGCTCGACAATTAGATTTCTTTCGTTTTTCTATTTTTGTAGTTTGTAAATTACGTTCTATGTATAGAGTCGCTAAACAATGTGATATTTAGATTTTTATCTTCGTATATTTCACGAAATAGTACATTGTTATCCTAGGTGTGAAAGTCACTCATTACAAGTCCCGAGACGGAGTTTGGCGCCCGAGCGTAGCGAGGGCGCTAATAGTTCGAGGGACTTAATGAGTCTTTCACCCGAGGTAAACACTGTGCTTTTCATTACGAATAATACATAAAATTCTTCATAACAACGAGAGTGAATGAGACTATGAGACTCCATACCACATGAGTAGGTACTCATGTGTCCATACTACCTGATCCTCTTACAAGGTTGGGACCAAAGAGGTTATACATTATGTGGTGTTTTTTTTAGGTTTCTGCTATTTGTATTCAATACTTAAATACGGCGGTACTTAGGTACCGAAGAAGTTTTTATTAATGAGTTAATCCAACATTGGGAAATGACGCGAAGTTCGTAAATTTAACTTACAGTTTTTGTAACACGGTTTGTCTAGAAAATGTTATTTACACAAAATACACAATCATAAATGAAAAACCAGATTAAACTTAACACAAAAACATAATAAAATAAGAAAAAATAGTACTTATCAAGACGTTTAAAATAATTTGGAAATGCTAGCATTTCCCACCAGTTTTTTTTTATTCAACGTACGACATCAGCAACATCGACAGGGCGCGGGCGGGCGGCGCGGCATGGTCATAGGTCGCTTTGACCATTTTCGTCTTTACATTTATTTTATTAAATAAGATATCTTGAACTAAATATAGGTACCTACTTGAATTTGATTACTGAGAAAAAAGTTACTTAGTACTAAACTCTGGCAGTATGCATGAGCCGTGCCAAGCCATAATTATTATTCTTTGGTGTAAAAAAAAAAGCAAGGAGGTTAGGTTTTTGAAGTTCCTAATGCGTAATGATACTGATACTGGCTACATGCAGATTGCACAGATCGTGCGAAGCCATAATTTGACATGACAGCTGTCAGTGAAAGCGAAAAGCCCTAGGGCTGGAAATTTTATTTTCTACACGCTCTTCAGGCATATTTAGACCTACTTTCGGAGTATGAGTAATGAAAAACTTATTTTTGTTTGCCCGCCAAATTGAAAAAGAAAACAATATTATGTAATTTTTGTTTCTTTTAAATATTGTAACCATAGAGTATTTTTAACATCCAATACAGACCAATTACGTAGACCAATAAATTGTATAAGTTTATAGGTTTCTTGTAAAAGTTATTATCTAGCTAAAAGTTTAAATTAAGCCTCAATGTTTTCAAGTTTCCAACGAGATCTCATTCCAATTTCTTGTTATTCTTTGCTAAATTGATATAGAATAGTCACTTGTAAAGTCTTTATTAATCTTCCTCAATTTATTAGTAGGGGAGGTAAAGGGAATTTTTAAAATCTAGAAACTTGTGATTTTGCAAAGGGTTTTTTTTAACTAATTTTGGTTCGTAGCTGAGAAATGGATGATTATTTAGGTGCTATTTTTTGTTTGATACTAGCTGTCCGCGGATTTACCTGCGTTAGTCCTGATACTGTGAGAAACTATAAGAAATATTAGCCGTAGGGCGTATTTTCGTAAGCTCGCCGCAGTTTCTTAGTTTCTTCTTGGTGGATTTTGATGTAAAGTATACCATAACTTCCCTAGAAAATAATATCTATTGGAGATATTGGTGGTGAACCAGAATTTAGTCGGTTCAGTTTTCTTAATTGCAATTTTAACATAAGGAAAGCAGACTGACTGATATGTTACGAGATATGTTTTTACTTTTTGATTTTGCTTCCAAGCACATATTTTCTTCTTTTATTATAAGAGTAAAGAAGATTGTCGCTTGTTTCTAGAATTAACACTTACTAATTAATGTACCTACATAAAGACATTTGTACATTTAGAGTCTGGTCCTTAAAAAATGAGTACTTTAGTAATTCATATTTTTATTATTTACTGCACTGCAAGGCAAAGGCCTCCCTTCCTGAATTAATATTAAGCGTTTGAAAATGACATGCTTTTCTTTTGGAAAATTGGAGGTTTCTTGAAATAATACAGCTATTTTTTAATATAGACAATAATAAATAACAAATACCATTTGTTTAAAAATATTTATTTATATGTTTTTGTAATTTCACTCACGTTTTGTTTGCAAAATTTCGATGTCCTCAGTGGCTATTATTATAAAGGAAGGGATGTTAACATTCTTCTGATTCTGTTTCCATGTTGTATTCTGTACTTCCGGTCGGGAATCGGGACGCTTGACAAATTTGTACCTACCCGCAATTTGTCTTGTTATTACGTGTATTGAACTTCAAAATACAAAACATCACATAATTAGGACTAATTATGACGTATTTAGTTTTTCTGTACTTACCTATATACAAGTTATAGAAATTCAAATCGATTTATAAGTAAACCCATACCCTATTTTCTTCCTAATAAAATAATTCTGATCAATAAATAGTCAAAATATTAACGTAAGTTTTCGTTTTCTTTGCATTAATTAACAAAAAAAAGTTATAAAAATACGAACGGTATGAGTAAACCGATAACCTATTTTCTCCGTACAATATCGGAATATTTCGATATCTTTATGTAAGAACATAAAGACAGTAAACATCGATACCAACTTGTACCCGGAAATACGTCGTTTCAGCATTTTCATGACAAAACAATAATACATCTACGGGACAATAAACTACTCAAATAAACGAGGAACTAGTACTAATCAGAAAACAAATATTCCGTGACTTCTACCCATAGAGTTGTCATCGCAAATCAACTAAAGCCAACCGAAACAAACGCAAAAAAAAACCGTACTGTATCTACTAATAAAAACTTCTAATAAACATGCAACTAAGCTACAGGCTTCCGGGCAAATAAAACATAAAAATATATCCTATTTTCATAGGGCGGGGGGAGGGGGGTAGAGCGGGAGGTCTCTCTCCACATCTGCGCAAAAACCCAAAAACATCGAAATGAAAATGAGTGTAGGGAGGCAGCGGGCCTGTGTTGGTAATTCATTTTTAACATTAAGCTTGTGTGGGTTTTTAAAGTACAGACGTGTAGATAAGTTTCTACTAATTTGTGATTATTTTTTAATTATGATGTGTTTTGTTGCAAAGAGTTTTGTACTGGTATGTTGACTGGTGAAATAAGTGGAAACTTTTGATAGCAAGAGCTTTTTTCAATTAAGATAGTGCTTATACGTCTGAATGATTTAGAAGTACATTCGCACTAAGCGCTTTGCTTCGTCATTCCTTATTCGTACTGCAAGGGAATGGAATTGGTTGCCTGCGTCTGTCTTACATGACGTTTAAAATTTGGGGGTCTTCAAGTTGCGAGTGAATAGGTGTCTTTTAGGAAGGCGTGTTAAATCTTAGGCCGCATCGTCACCTACCACCAGGCAGGTGTGATAGTAGTCAAACGCTGGCTCATCATATTTTATGTAAAAAAAAAAGTAGTAGTTTTAAATGACGTTCACAGGGCTAAGACGAAAGCTCCATTATTAAACAAAATAATACGAAAGAAAACTTTTAATAAGTATTTTATTTTCATAAGTTTGTTTTAGTTTTTTATGTAGAAATTATAATTGTAGATGATTTGTGGGTTAGTCGAGGGGACATACAATATATTTTTGGGACAATGTTTTGTTGTGAAGCCAGTTAGTGTAAGTTATTATGTAATCAGTAGTAATGTAGGTGAAGTGTGCGCGAGTGTACGCACAGGGCGCGAGTTCACATTGTGCTCCCACCTACACGCACTAGCGTGAACATAAAACGCAATTTTGTATTAGATTTAATTTGAGTCGCACACATCCTCCATGTGTGCGCACACATCCTCCATGTGTGCGTACGTACACACATTAGTGAGTGTGCGGAAGTCTACCCGCGCTTCCTACGCACAAATTGATTACGATCGTCGCCGAAAACAGAAATTTGCATATCTACACGTGGAACCTTTTTCTCTGTTTCCCTAAAAAAAATCAATCCATCTCCCGCTAGATCGCATTAATTTCCTGCCGATTTGCTTTTTTGTTAATTCGCTTTGCAATCGTTGTTCCAGTTATATTATAGAGTCGTGGTAAGGTAAGGTAAAGTTGGTAAGTAAGGTAGAGTCTGTAAGGTATGCATGCATGTGTCGGTCAACGTCTCGGAAGAAGGTGCAAGAATGCATGCGTGGCATTGGATGGTGTGGCGAGCGAGTGGCATAGTGCAGGGCGGGCGGCGCGGCAGTAGGCCCGCGGCCTCCGCCCGCCGCGGCGCCGCGCCATCGAATGAGCGCCCGATTTAAAAACTATACGAGCGTACCCGCGCAGCGAGCGCCGTAATACCACCCCCCGCGTAATGATTTTTTGGCGATGAATTTATATTCGCGCGCGAGCGGTGCCACTTTTTCGACCCCCATCGCCCCCATCCCCCGCTCATTAACGCAACCCAGATATGCAATTCTGATCTTTGACGAGGAGGCTGTAGTGTCGGCGGGCGCCTCGCCGGGAGAGGTGGCCCGTTTTGTTTTTTCCCGCCCGGCTTCATTATTGATGGCATCGGACGGTAATGCGGAAGCATGTGTGAACGTTTCATTACAAAAGGTGGACGCGGTCGGTGTTAATATTGCAGACCGTTCGGACCCGACAACACGGGTGGACGCGCCTCACACTAAATTCATAATTAATAAAAACTTTTTTGGAATAATAAATTAAAATAAATCGTTCGAAGTTAAAGTTCATTCGTAGAATATCGGAAGTGAGTGCGTGCGAGGTGTGAGAGCCGGCCGGCAACTATCGCGCTACTTCGAAACTTTGCCAAACTTCGGCCACGTGTGTGGACTGCGCGCCGCGACAACCAACTAGAAACATACATCACAATATTAACTGTTTTCGGTGATTTTCGTTCGCGGGTAGAATATTGTTTTTATTATCCACCGCCGCGTCCGAACCAGTGACTTTGTTGAACTTTGTTATATACATTGTTTATTTGAACATTTATTGGGTGATTCGCGCCGGATCTAAGGTAAGTTTCTTACTTAGTAGAACTCTTTCGCTTTTTATTTACCTATTTTTTTTAAGAATACGGAAATAGAAATAGTTATTGTTTTTTTTATATTATTTAAATATATCTATCTATCGGGTCACACGTTTGAATAATTAAGTTCGTGAGTAGTTTTGACCCTACAATATTATCTATTATGATGTAAATCGTTCGCGTAGAGAGATGCAAGGGATGGCTAAGCTCGAAGCTCGCCTGCAGAATCTCGCGGCCTCAACTAAACACTTTCCTGCATAAAATTAGAATATAAAAGAGATTGCATTTGACCGTTGACCCTTTCATTGTGAAATTATTGAGAATTTCGGTTAATAGAAACGAATTAGTTAGATCTTTTTGTTACATTTTTGTGGGAACCTTTCGATTTGATTTTTTTTGCTTAGTAGATGCAATACAGGTTATTTTTTGATGTCGTATTTAATTTGTAGTTTTAAAACTTTTCTTCAAAATTATTATTTTTAACCGATTGTAGAAAATGAGAAGAAGATTTTAGCAACAAATGTAAGATTACGAGAGATAAAAAAGGTTATTAATGAGTATGTTAATGATTATTTTAATTAAAATAATTTAACATTATCTTACACTTATTTTATTACAACACAATACTTAAAATAATAGATGTTTATTTGCTTATATCTTGTCCTCAATGAGATATGCAAAAAAAAATTGCACTATTTTTATCAAAGTAGGTCAAATTAGATACACTATTTGAACGTCCTATTCAGTAGTTATAAAATACTATTTATCTTATCATTCTCAAATAATCTTTGTCCTAAAAAACTACGGTTGCTGTCGTATTCGCGTGTAAATTGTGTGTTACTAGCTTATGCCCGCGGATACGCACTTACTTAAACACTTGTCAAATTTCTTTAAAATCGGTCGAGACGGCAACAAGCTAATTAAACTCGTGTCTATAATACTATCCCGCGGTTTCACCCGCGTAAGTTCCGATAACGTGGGAATACCGAGATAAAAAAATCGGATTTTCTGTGAGAACGTCTTGTTTGAACCAAATAGTTCTCATTTTAATTCAATAATAATTTCAGCAACATCCGTTACAAATTATGACGTAGGTATTTATGACGATGACGTCACAACCGTCATTTAATATTCCAAGTGACCCCAACTCTTCGAAAAACAATTTAGAGAACGAGCAAATTTTCATCCAAAACGGTACGGCTATTTGATAATGAGGGATCACAAATTAAGCTAATAAATTGCAGAATTGAAAATACTTTTGCGTATATTAGTGTACTAAATTAAATTAATGCAAAAAGTCATGATAACATTTTAAACTAACATTTAACGTTACTGAATGTTATTTAAATACCCAATGTTACTTGCAAAAAAGCCGAAACGGAATATTACAAAAACCATGTTAAATATCCCGAATTAATTCATATTAAATTGAACAAACAAACAGAATAGACTTCGCATTTATTATGTCGGAGCGGCTCGCCTCGCTCAGTCAGCTCGAGATGTTTTGCAGACAGAGCTTGCAGCATCGTCGTCGTTGCAGACCCCTTACCTTGCTCACTGCTCGATCTTTTGTCAGTGAGGAGTATTGTCTGCAACTTTTATAGACAGAAATCTGGTTTTAACTTGATTTAGTAAAAGATATTTTTTAGTATTTTTTGCTTAAGTACCTAGCTACTTTTCTTATTTTTTCGATACGCAGTTCTTTTTGCCATATAATCAATGTTATTTAAATTTAATAGACAGATTTATTGTCGTCGGATAAGAAAATATGAAATGCTATGTCATTACTTCTCCACGGCAACACGTAATTAAGAATAGACAAGGTTTTGTATAAAGTTACAAGTAGGTATGTACCTTAATCTAGATAAGCGACTCTCGCGTTACACTTCTTAAAAGTGTTATCTAGTAGAGTAGGTAGTCTAGGTAGGTCCATATCTACTGTAGAGGTAGACAGCGATGTGTAGATGTACCTAGATGTAGAGTCTATGTCTAATCGTATGATTGCACCCAGACGGAATCGATTCGCATAATATACATCCACAACGCTCGCTACAGCAAACCAGACTAGGAAATAAGTAAAAAAGTAAAAAGCTGACAGTCTCATTCCGGCGTCTCTTTTCTAATCGCGCCCCCACACGCACGCGCGGCTTTTTAATTGCATCCCACTCCCCACCCCGGAAAAAAGGGACGATGGATTAGCATACAGCTTCAGCGAGAGAAACAGAACACCCCTTCAGTTTTTGCGTGTTTCCTCCCGCCATATTTTCGCGGTATTTTTTTTGGGGGGGAGCGTGAGAGTGCGTGCGCGCCAGTCCGTCACAGGCGGCGGCACCACGCGCAACTATGTGCACCGCGACGCGACATACTGCAACAACGCGTCGCACACTATACCTCGCACATACTATTTATTCCATTGAGTGAATCAGTGTCCTCAAGTGTCAACACTCTGGATTTTTATTAACATTTTTAAACATTTAATTCGGTAAGTGATATTTTTTCTAGATTTTAGTTTTATCAGTGTGACGTTAGGACTAGCAAAATTTGGCGATAGCTGGGAGCAAGGTCGTGGCATAGTGATAAAATTATTTGCACAAAAAAATGTGTTAGACCAAATCGGATAACCTCATTTCGACAACGAACTATTGTAGTTCAGATTAATAGGTATTGCATATTTTAATGACAATTTAATATTTATTTAAATAATACCAACTTACATTTAAATAATACACAACTGGATACCTATAATTCTTTGATAAATTTTAACGAGTTTATTTAGTTAAGTTGCATAAAGGGCAGAAAGTTTAGAACTTATTTTCGTGTCGGCAGTAAACAATATACCGGGATACTATACTTGTTAAAACTTCTAGTCTTAATTACGAAACGGAGTTCAATTTCTAGTTATATAGTTATTTATTTAAGCCAGTACTAATTGCCGGAGTGGGTAAAGCAAAGGTTATGTTTTCTTGCTAAGTTTTTAATTTACCTACTCAGACGTGTGCGTTCTAATTTTTTTTAACGTCGTGAAGGACTATTCTTTTTAAAAAGTAAAGTTTTTAATGCTTTTACAGCTTATTATTAACTGATTGATATTTTCAAGAAATTTGTGTAATATAGTGTTGCTAATTCATAAAAACTACATGAAAATTACAATCTAAAATCTACAATACCTAAATTTACTTACTTAACGTGCAAACTAAAATGTATTGATGGTTTTTTTTAAGTGTTAGATTACACTTTTAAAAAAACATCAATACATTTCATACATTCAATATTAAAAAAAAGTGATAAAACGCATCTCAGCACTAAAATTCTTTCGAATTTTCTCCATGAAAATGCCGTATACAGACAAACAGACATTCAAAGTTCATACAACTCTCTTTTTCTATTCAGGAGTTCAAAAACGAATATTTAAAAAAAAGATAATATTCTCTATAGTATAATTTATCAAACAGTTCCTACATATACTCGTAGGTAACTTTAAACTATTCTTCAAATATGTTTATAATTTCAGCTATAGTTTAATTTTCCGGAGAAATCTGAGTATTGTTTAGATGATATCTATGACGGGTTTAATAGTTAAATATCGCTGGATTGGTTTCTATTCGCGGTAGTTTTTTCTAATCCAAGAGTATGGTTAATTTTATTAGCGCTTTAACTTTATTTAACTGACTTCAAAAAAGGCGGAGGTCCCTAATTCGTCGCGCATATATTTATTTACCTATGTTTTTTCACCGATTACTTGAAGATGGCTCAACCGTTTAAGAAGATTATATTTTTGATTTAAAAAAAAATCACAAAAAATAATAACTATAACGTAACTACAGTTACATTTTTAATTAGTAAGGAGCCATATTACACTTCGATCCCGTGGGAATAACGGAATTAAAAGTATGAATGACCATCTCCATACCATGAGCTATCTTTATGCAAATTTACATCGAAATTAGTCGAGCCGCTACGGGTTACTGCCGATTCGTACACTCTATAGATTTGGAAGCAACGTGAAAAGTATTTAATAATATTTAAAAAAATAAGTTTTTGCAAATAATCTAAGTATCTCCATATTATTAACTTTATTAAAAGCAACAACATAATATTATATTTAACAACTTTGCTACCATATTTTTTCTCTTAAATTACGAAACGACTTCTGAGAAAAACCACAATATGGCCAAGAAAAGTACAAATATAAAGAAACAAGAATATTTACCGTCACAAGTTGTTTGTTGTTGTCATATTTAGTTACTTATAAAAGATTCAAACGATTTTTATGAAATATAACAAAAATAACTTCGGAAATTCGGCCGAATTCCCATCGGTTCCTTTCGTTTCGAACTTAGTAGGAGAGTTTGAGTTAACAGGAGGTCGCGAGTTCGAATCTCGGCGCGGTACAATTTTCAGAAGTAGATTTTAAACTTAAAAACATTTCCATTTCATTTCATTTTTCATTTTTTTCTTTTACAGCGGAATTCAATCTCTTAAAATTTAAAATAAAAGTTAAAAGGAAACATTTATATTCCCAAAACCTGTCTGACTGTACTAAGTAAGTGATTGTTAAACTTCAAAAAAAAAACTTAATCTGATTATAACTGTTAAAAAAAACAATTATATGCGATTTTGCCAACTGTTCAATTATCTGCAAAAATAAACAACATAATCTGATTTTTAAACTGCAAAAAAAACTTAATCTGATTTATAAGTGCCAAAAAAAACAAATGAATTCGATTCTAAATTGCCAAAAAGACAATTAAATATATTTTCAAAACTCCAAAAATAGACAAGTGAATCTGATTTATAAACTGCATAAATAGATAGTGAAATTCAATGTAGAAATGAAACGAACAAGTAAAGCCCGTAGCGCGTGCTACGAGTGTAGCATAGAGACGCGTAGCCGTAGCGCTTGTCTAGGATTGAATGCAGCCGGAGCCGCTAGCCGCTACGTCATAGAGCTACATATTCTAGTAACCTACAGAGTGCATTGCACGCACACATGTGCAACCCGAGATTTGAACATAGAGCGAACGCGTACAGACTCCGATCGGCCGATCTAATTATTGAAGTTGCGGGTTCGATTCTCGTCTCAAACAAATATTTATGTACGGCAATAGAATTGCAGACTCACCGTAGAGATCTAAACTTACTATTATTGGAATGTTTTCACTCTAGTAATCTTTGTCTGATAAATTGATAAGTTTAAACTTCAACACAAGCAGAACCTTGGAATCTTGCTTGAGTTGAAAATAGCAGTTTTGAAGCTCTAAATTTGTTTTTGCCATTTACAAAAGAAAAGTATTCTATCAGTTGTCTGGCCACCATAACACAAGCCTAGTTGCTTAGCTTGGGCTAGATGGCGCTGTGTGCAAAGTCCTCCAATATCTGTTCATTATAAGTGTATGCCTCTAGTTTATTGTAAACGAATTAGATATTGTCCGTGACTTCATGCATGTAGAGTTAAAACTTTCCAAAATACTGTCTTAGCGGATGCCTAACGTTAAAACAGCTACCTGTATGCGTTGATATATCAGTCAGTCAAAACAGATATTTTCCGGTAGAGTTATCCAAATAAATCGGCTTTTTACTGAAATCTATAAAAGAAAAAGCTTTGTTCTCAAACCTCGGTTCGGAAAAAAAATCTTAGTAAAAAAACATAAAAAGACGTAACTAGATTTTCAAAAAGAACCAATATTATACTAAGTATGTACCTAAACTTGTATTTTTTCCACGAAAAAATAGCGTAAATATCCTTAAAATCCAGCTCGTTAAACTCATTGAAGAGTTTTCTAAGGAATGTTTTTACAACAGACGTTGACCTCGAGTTCGAAGACCTAATACCTTAGCCTACTGTTGGTATACCTACTACATCGGTAATGAAGGGGTGTTTGTTTGTTTTATTTGTAACAAACATACATACACACAAACTTTCACATTTATAATATTAGTAAGATTCAGGGACTATACAGCTTAATCTTCCCGTGACCATGAGCGTTGCGACTTGATCGAAACGTCGGGTAAATATTAGTTAGAATAACTAGTAATTATGAATATTAATAATAATGAGTATTATGCGCATTACTGTGAATTGGGGATTATTTGACAAAATTTTAAGTTATTAGCAGCACTACGCGGTCAAACACGCGTGCCTTCAGTGATTATATCGGGATAAAAATTAACCAGGGGTAATTTTAGGGATCCAATGTATCCTCCTACCAAGTTTTATCAAAATCGTTCAGTTACAAACATATTTATCCAAACTTTACAAAATAAGAATAGATTTTTCTCTACATATTTTTGCATTAGACAGACAGATACGACAAGCAAACACGTAGGTAGGTGGAGGAACCGCCGTGGTTGGTTCATTTTTATCGCAAACGGCCGGTGAACCTAGATAACAGAGCCTAGTATTTAATAATAATCCTAGAATCGTATGTTGCGTAATACTCCGCCATTTTTTAAATTGAAAATACTAATAATATTATAAAGCTGAAGAGTTTGTTTGTTTATTTATCGCGCTTATCTCAGGAAGTACTGGTTCGAATTAAAAAATACTTTTTGTGTTGGATCTACAATTATGGAGGAAGGCTACTTTTCATTTTGATATTCCCACGGGATCGAGACTTTCGCGGGTGAAACCGCGGAGCGCAGCTATTTGAAAATAACATACTCTACAATAATTTATTCAAGTAAGAACACATAATGAAACGAATTCGAATATAATCGCGTTGATATTGCTTTTTGTATAAACCTGACGTTTCGAGAACTTTGCAGTAACTAGTTGCGCTTGCGGCTTACCTCGCGCCGTCGGAATATCGGAATTAACTTTTATCAACGGAATCATTTAGGAAAGCCAATGAATTTTCGCCTTTCAATAACAACAATTTTCTATGTAAAATCTAACAATAGATAGGTACACAGATATTTTATTTTTATTACTTAAATATTAATAAAAACATCTTATAACCATAAAATAACAAGTAAACCAAACATAAAAAGGTTTAAAGATACACATTTTATTTAAAAAATATATACTTAATTCAATGTTCTGACTGACTGATATCAACACGCAGTTTAAACCGCTATTCATAAGAGACATACAATTTGAAAAGTGTTCTTTGTGAAGTGTATGTATTCGCTAAGAAAGGGTTTTACGAAATTCCACCCCTAAGAGGAGGCAAAGTCGCGGACAGAAGCTAATTGCACCATAAATGAAACATAAAAAAGCCTTTTTTAGACGTCTCTAAATGATGTAATGCATTGCACGACACCTATTTTTTTTTTTGTTAGCCTATATCGTCCCACTGCTGGGCAAAGGCCTCCCTAACATCTTTCCAAGTTCTTTCCAAATTCTTTTCACACCTATTGAATAAAAAAAATTGAGTTAGAGTTTTTTAGTGTTAGTCATAACACGAATTCAAACTAAAACAGGCAACTTAAATATAGGGAAAGAACCACAAAGGTCGGCCTTAAAAAGGCGATCAACAATTTTAGCTATCTGCAACAGGCATTCTGTTTTTGGCTCATAAATGCACATTTTAACTTCGTATGTCCTTAACTAGGTTAGAGGTCACTAACTAATGACCTAAGTAGCCTATAGTACAGGAATTTATTATGTACTAAACGTTATTCATTTGCCTAATAGCTAAATTAAATAGATTTGTTTTCCTGTAACATTATTTTGATTGTTAAAACTAAGTACAGTCGGTACGTCGAGTGTTTTCAAACGTATTTTCTTAGAATAGCAATCAAATCGTGTAAAAAAATCTTGCTTATAAATAAGTACATTGGCTTCACCTTATGTAAGCATAAGTTGTAAAAAAAAACGTAAAAAAACCAAGCAAAACTCGGTCACTCAGGTATACTAATATTAATCAGCTACATAACTTAGATGGATAGGTGCAGTTACACGAGTAATCGGTGAACATACATTAAAAAATTATGGTTTAAGCGACGAACTGAGAACCTTTTTTTGTAGTCGGTTAAAAAAAATCCTCCTTTTTTCTATTCGGAGAAGTTCTCATTGTATTATACCGATACGTCCATTAGTTTAAGTTCAGCGTTGATATATCAGTCATCAGTCAGAACTTTGGTTATGTTTACTATTACCAATAATTACTAGACATTGACGTACTCGCCTGTACACCGATATCGGCTGGCTAGACCGAACACGTCATCCAAACAGGAAAATAGGAGTTCTGAAATGAATTAGGTTCTAAAACTAATATCATTTAAATTACCTACCTCCTGCACATAGTTATCTGACCGCCATTACATGAGCTTTGTTGCCTCTACAATGTCCAAAAATAGAATACCTGCTAACCTATTATAATTCACAGCACATATTATATTATGCCCTTTTATATCGTCAAAACTCAAAAGTAAAACACAATATTGCATATATTGTTGACCATTTTATCGACGAATCTGTGACTTCGTCATTAAGATTATTAAGTCTTAATTTAATAAAAAAAAAATTAAGTGACATGAACGTTATATTTCCGGAATCCACACTTTTAAAAACTTATACCTACCTACTGATAACTCAATAAATCTAATCCAAATACCAAAATCTTATATATATTTGCATAAAGCTACGAAACGACGCTGAATTTTTGTCTTAAAATTATACCAAAATGTCGGTAAAACAACCTACAAAATGTAAAGAAAATCATTTTTACATGCAATGAAATTTTTGCACTTGAAAAACGGCTTTGCACACGTCGGGGGTTGGAAGAGCGTCAATGGGTCATCTTTCGGGTGTGGTTTCTAAAGCCGTTAGTGACCTTAAATCAAAGCTGTCTTTATTTTTAATGACCTTAAACCAAATTCCGTGCACAGACAGCTTTATCTACGTTTAACACAATATGTAAGAAAACCCATCCGCGTTCGCTAGTGTCGAAATTATAATTGAATTCGTCACCCAACCTTGTAGAAGAGTTGCGCGAACGCCGCATCAGCAGAATACGCGACAATAAGTCTGTCTTGATGCAATCGAGGGCAATCTACTCTACTGGGAAACCGGTATACGATGACTCAGCGAGTTTTCTTTCACCATTCAGCTCGCGTGAGGTCTATAGGTAGGTATTGTTGTTTGTGTTGTACAGTCGGCTACAGAATTGCAGACCCATCGTAGAGTACCTACTAAAATTACAATATTATTGGCATGTTTTTATTCAAATAACGTTTATTTAATAAATTCATGAGCAGTTTTGAAGCTATACGGTGGGTCTGCAATTTTGGCGCCTGATTGTACATGTACTTTTTAGTGCACACGCGATCTCATAAGATTAAGGTACTAGCTTTTACCCGCGTCTTCGTTCGCGTTTTATTTCCCGTAATCCTTTCTTACTGTACGCCTACGTTATGATGGCTTTATGTATTTTATTTTAGCTCGATCCGTTTAGTTTGAGCTGTGCGTGGATATATAAGTCAGTTAAGACTTTGAAATTTATATTTAATAAAAAAATAAAATAATAGATATTTGTTTGTTTTTTGTATTTTATAGAAAAAATTACAGCTAAATTTAACAAAATAGTATATCTAAGTACATGAGAAAGCTAATTACAGACAATCACAAATAGAAACATACTAAACATATACAGGGTTATTGGAAATTAATTGACACGGCGTTAAGGGCTTCTTCTGTGCACCTTAACAAACAACTTTTGTTCTACGACTTTTGTCGAAACTTAATACATATCGCAAAAAAAATATTTAAGTGTTTCTCGTACTGTCTGGTAATTTTCTATGTCTATGCGGCAAGTGCGCGCGCGATCGGCACGGGGCGCACTGCGTGCGACCCGATCGGGTTGTACAATACCTACTATGATTGATTCTGTGACGTAGACGTAGAGTTAAGTATTATTTGAACTGTTGGATTTAATTTTTTATTTTTGTATGGAATATTTTTATAATGAATTTCCAAAAGTCGTAGAACAAAAGTTGTTTGTTAAGGTGCACAGAAGAAGCCCTTAACGCCGTGTCAATTAATTTCCAATAACCCTGTATAGTTAGTAACGTATGTATTTGGAAAAATATATAGGTAAGTACTTGTATTTTATTCGTTGTCAAGTTACCTATTATAATACGTCTACTTAGGTAGACTAAGTGTGGAAATAATTAAAATTAAATACTTGCATAGTTTGGGACTAGATTGCGCCTAACCGCAGAATCATGCATTTTTTATTAGATAAAAGTCAAAGGTCATAAGAACATATACATTAAAAACGCTAACTGTTATAAATAAACGTGGCATTGGATTTTATTAAATTCATACCCTACGCGAACGAAGTCGCAGTCAAAAGCTTGTTTAACAAATAATCTTAATAAGTAACAATAACTTTAAAAACAAGATGTGGTAAAGTTTATTGTGAACTGATAGAATTTGACACTTTACGTCGAATAGACCACCGCGATTGTTAGTCACTGACTCCTGTTTCCTGTTCTAAGATATTTTATCAAATACCTATTTATTCACTTGAGAATCAATTTAAATGTTTAGTGCATATTTGATTAACTTGTAACGCCCTTCGGTTTCACCCGAGTTATTCTTCCTGTGGGATATAACCGCAGACCGCATTCCCGAAACGCGGCGGAAAAGGCGCGCGCGGCCGCAGTTTTTCGTTAATTATTAATGTAACTATGAATTTAAATGCATAATATATTTACTAGTAATTTAGGTACTAGGGAAAACTAAATTTAAATAATTCTATGTAGGTATGTATTAATTGCGTTATAGAACGACAGACAGATAAACATATTTTTATGACGTGCAAAAAAATGGAGGTCTGGAGTGTGGACTTGCTTGCAAAAACCAAATGAACTGTCATAACTATTTCATAATTTGTAACGGTAAGATGTAGCTAATCTAACCACTTTGTCAGACGGTAGGTACTTCAACGAAGAGCTTGAATTAGATACATTGTCATATTCATAGTTAGTGTAAGTAAGTATAAAGTCTCCACTGCTAAGAACAAATAATTATTTGTAAAGCTCTAAATATTAGGTATCTAAAGTAAGTATGTACATACCTATTCAACAGTGAACTAGACATTGCTCATTTATCTAGCTCTAGGGATGTCACGAAACATCATTATATCGATAACAATATCTTATTTATGTTATTAAACATCATTCTTTGAGATATCTGTGTTTCCATTAGCTTGTTAATAATTTTTAAATAAAATTTTAGTTAGGGTTAAGTTATTGGTCAGTTTTAATATGTGAAACGACGAAGAAATGATTATAGTTTGGTGTCAATGCAATAAATAAAGCATTTTTGAACTTAACTTATACTGATCCCATTCTTATATCTATGAAACATAAGAATGTTGCTAGTATAAAATTATATTATCAACATTATTATATACGAGCCTGTAGTATTCTACTGCAAAGCAAGGGCCTGTCTGTTTCTTTTCCATAGTTCGCGATCTTCTGCAATCCGATGCTCAAAATATGTCTCAAACTTGTCTAGGTCGTCGGGTCTGCCGAGTAATCTTTTCTATCTTTTCCAAGAATAGTTGACTTTGCCCAAAGTTCATTCAGCATACGGCAGATATGGCCAGCCCAATTCAGTTCAGTACAATAAATTACAAATACGTATAATTTGTAAAAGAACCGAACCAAGAAGTCTGTCAATAGCTCGCAATTAATTATTCCGGACGAGAGAACCACAACAACATTCTAGGTTTCGGTTACAATAAACAAATTATAATAAAAACATTAGGCAGGCAGCGTCGCGCGTCGTCTCTGAAGGAAATTACTCATTTTATTTAGGTTTTCATGTTTATACTCCGGCCGAAGTAAACTTTGTGAAAAACGATGCAGTTGATACGTACTTTTGTATTTTGCTCCTAAGAAAGAGAAAATCTCGATTTAATTTAATTGATATACTTTTGAAATTAATTAATTAAAGTGCATACTCAATTGAAAGATAGCAAAATAAAGAATAAACGGGAGAAAAGCGGAACACCAAATAAGAGACGTTTAAAAAACGGGAAAAATAAGAAAACAGGAAAAAAAAGAGTGATAGGAAACTTTGACATAAAATGGCAGCAGTCTAAAAATTATTTAGGAGGGTACGTGGGTATTGCCTTTTCTATACAAATATTCTTTATTATTTAAAATAGTATTTGCTAACAGAAAAAAATCAAAAAATTGTAAGTGATTTAAACAGAGAAGCCTTGAAATAATTAGATATATCGAAGAATATTTTTATATTATCTAATATTGATAAACTAGAGGTACTTTTTTCAGAAACTATCGCATTTTTATATAATCTAGTCTAATTCGGAGCGCGTTATCTCGATATTCGCAATCGTGCATTGATAACTAGTCCTGCCCTAGGTTAGTGATGTGACGTACATTATATCGATAAAAATTCAATAAGACAATTATTTTTATTGATTTTTAACTCTTGTACTTTCAAATAAATATACCGGGCGATAGTAAGTAATCAAGTATACATAGTAATCAAGTGTTTTGTTAGTATTTTAACCGAGTTCAATAAAAGGAGGATATTCTCAATTCGGTATATAATATATAGTTTATTCATATTTATGTAATGTTTAAAAATTAAATGTGATATTGTATCATTTTTTAAATAATAAATTAAGTTATTTGTTACTGGATATTTATACCATGGTGTTTGGTTTTATTTTGTGAAGCTCGATATTTCGATCTTGTTTCAAACACCATATCACAAGACTGAAACAACATCAAAACAAAAAACATACTTTAAAAATAAATTATCGATAAATTTTTGTCGATCGCTTAGTAATGTCCCATCACTAATATCCGACTGCACTCGCCTTATCAAAGGCCTAACGTTTTTAATGCTGTGTGTAAATGTTTATATAAACATAGACAAACACACATACTAGTGTGTAATCTTTGCTGTTTTTTTTATATTATCTCTTTAGTTTTGCAATTGTATAATGTTGGTGGTATATATGTATAGAGCGATTGCACTTGTAGGAAACAGATAAGTTATGTTTTTTTTTTTAATTTCAATTGTGGACCCTCAGTTCTTTTTCCATTCGGCGGCGCCCCGCGGTTTAGCCCACGTAAGTCCCGATCTTCCCGATAAAATATTTTATGTCCTTCTCCATGCCCTAAATCACCACTTTGACGATTTTCATCCAAATCGGTTTATTCGTTTAACCGTGAAGATAGAAGTAATAAAGAAAAAAGTTTCTGATTGATTAGTCACTAAAATCACTAATATTAGCTTCAGGTGACCAAAAAGCTGGCTGCTACTTTGGCCAACGGATCGCCCAGCCCAGATCCATTTAAGTTTGGCCAACATCCTTGATTGACCCCCATTAGTTTCTTGAGCCTTCTTCGCATTGGTGGACGCGTTCCAAAGACACACATCCTAACAAATTTTTAAGACGCCCCAAAGTGATGTCATGCAAATTGATTCCAAATGTATAAAGAATTTTGATTTATTGAGAGTTCCGTGCAGTTCCGTGTTTCTGATGTTGCCAGTAAACTTGACACGAAGTATATTATAAAATATGGTATTAGATAGATATGTCAATAAACCATCAGGTTAAAGAACTTTGCCTCAACAATATGAACCTTTATCTTAAAAGAGAGCGTTATATAAAACTCGTAATATTTATTCAATGCATCTATGTAAGTAGGTATCTGTTGACTAATAGTCACTAGCTGCATACGTACACTTCGATACTCAAGAATCAGCCATTTAAATTTTTATTCCTATAGAATATTAACAGAACCTCGCGGTTTCACCCGTGTAAATCCTGATCAAGTGGGAATATCGGAACAACAAGTAGCCTATGTTACTCCCAAAGATTTAATGTATTCTCATACCAAGTTTCATTGAAATCGGTACAGTAGTTGAGGAGCCTATTCATTACAAACAAAAAAAAACCTCTTACATTCATTACCCGCGGTTTCACCCGTAGGAATATCGGAATAAAATGTAGCCTTTGTACAACCAAAAATACACCCAAGGATTAAATATATAATTTCATATAAACAGAATACACAATTTCATTAAAGTCGCTCCAGTAATTTCGGAACGTATTTGCTAGAAACAAAAAATCTAAAATTTATATTTTCCCGTTACTGAAAAAACTAGTCTCTTGAAAATGATGCTTGTAACGCCATCAAATTATCGAGCTCCACAAAATAAAAACATGGTAAACATATAATTTCTAATGAACCCTACAAGAAAAAAATTTAGGATACTAAGATGTATGTATGTATATGGTGCCTATTCGTAATATAAAGGTAGTACTCAAGCCCTTAACAATAATAACACAATTTCATGAAACATTCCATCGAAGTGAGCACGTTCTAAATATATCAAAGTAAGCACAAATTAAGTTTAAACCGTGTAAACAAGTATATCGGTGCGGGCGGCGCGCGGCGTAGCGGAAACAATAGCACACACGCACAAACCTCGCTCACATGTGAACACCCACACCGACGCCCGCTCCTTGTCATTGGTCAACTTTCACTTTCACACGAAACCTACATATTTCGAATTCCGAACGGGCACACGCGATTGGACGATTCAACTTTGACCTTTGACGTGATTGGTGCCGTGAATTTATATAGTTACGGAAATAATATGTTTCGTATGTGGAAAAGGTTAGAAAGGCTTCTCGGGTAGGCTTTGTAGGCGTTTTAGCCGCCCGATTGGCCGTGCCTGAGTGTATATAAGACGATATTACATATGTTTCATACGAAAACTTTCCGGTTTACGTTCGGGTTAGTTTTCTTTATGTGCTGAAAACGGGACGAAAGGAGAGCTTTTATTATCAGGGGAAAGCTCTCGTATCTTTATATACTTTACTTATTTAACGAAGGGCTTTGAGATCTATTCAGTACATTTGATAACTTAAGAGATATAGACTACGTTTATATACAGATATTATTTGTAAGTTGTCTATATAATATTTGTATGTTATCTTTAATATTGAATTCAAAGTGTTGACTGTCTGACTGATATATCAACGCACAGCTTCAACTGTTGGTCCTAGAGACATGAAATTTGAAGAGTGCCTTCATTGTGAAGTGTAGATAGCCACAAAGAAAGCGTTTTTCAAAAGTCCACCCCTAAGGGAGCGTGAAATGGGGGAATAGGCTGTGGAAATATATTTTTATATTTCGTTACATCCGTTACACGTTAAGTCCGTTACATTTGCTTTTCCGCGTGACTTATCTCTATCAATATAATCGAAAGACGTTTTCGCTCAAAAAATTAAAATAATCTAATATCTTTTTTTCTACATAAATAGCCCAAGAGTAACACAATAGTAGGTATACTTAATGCGGACAAACGTTGAAATAAAAAAAGGCTACTTTCTATCACGTTCTCCGATTTACGCGAGTAAAGGCAGCAAATAGTTTTACTCTTTTCACGTGAAAAACACATTAGATACTATGAAAAATCCATATTTATAACAGTATTCTTATTAAAAACGATCACCCTTAACCACTTTTGTTTTATCAGCACACACATGGACTTATCGCTTGTTTCGTAGCGTGTTGCTATCACAACTTTTGTTTAGTTCTATGCAATGTACGAAGCATTTGAAAGCTTTTTGTTGAAAATAACTTTTCAGTTACATATGAGATTTTTTCTAATAATTATTTATTTTTTCATTACAGGTACTGTTAAAGCTTATAACGTTCTATTGCATTAAATCGTGGGAAACCCCATAGGCCTTTATAATCTTCTAAATATATTGATAAAGGATTTTGTGAAAAATTCAACCCTTACGCCGACGAAGTCACGGTTAAACGTTAGATATAAAATCAATTGCCAAACGATGTCTTGCAAAAACTTGAACTCGTTCGATACGACGAAATCGTTCGAGTGTGTTTTTCAGGACGACGAATACACGAATACACATAATTTGCTGTCGTCTAACCAATAACCAATGCCATCCATTTCAAATATACCTTCAAAAATATAACAATCCTTTGTGAGCGTGGTTACACAAAAAAATAAGTTTCTTGTCTTTTTACCGTTAGAGGGCGCGTTTTGAAGACACGCACTCTAACTTTTAAAGACGATTCAATGTAATAACATATACCTACGTACCTAATGCACTTAATCTTTAGCAATAATTTCAGACTGACTTTTTCTTATAAATAAGGTTTTTATATTTAATACTTATATTGTTAATTAGCCCGATGAGATAAGGACATAGGTCAATTAATGTCTGATAGCACATGACACTAAGCTAGATAAGTCTAAAATTTTAGTTTTTTACAATGATAACCACTATTCTGATACGTACCGATAGCTTTATAACAGTTATTTGTTTGTTTTATGCAATTTTAGGTAGATATAGTAGAGAGGTTATATTAAGGTGAGTTCGCTACCTACTACGTATCTACGGATTCACGAACTTAACTCCCCCCACGCCACGACCGTGGTCTGACCAACTCCGGAACCAAGTAGGCTGCAGCAGGCAAAATATGACACAGTGGGGTTTCACTTTAGAGTAGCACTGTGATTGTGAGGCCCCAAAAAAATAGATGGATCACCTCCTCCAATGTCCACTGTGGCACAACACCTGCACGTTGGACGACCTAAATGAATTCTATTGCAGTAGCTGTACCGCAATATTGGTTAGACATAATTTAAAGGCAGTAAAACGAAAAGGAGAACATGCAGTCTTGGCTAAGTTTTGGCGATAAGACACTAGGCTTAAAGGTGGTTAATTTTTAGGTAAATAATTGCAAAGTTCCGAAAAGTTATGCATACTCAGGCGCGGGTTAAATACTTTGGGAGTTACTCTTCTTTTGTCTGTCCTTGTTCTAATTTATTTGGCGTCGACGCAGTACGCCTTCCATTAGCCATCATCATCCATCTCTCTCATATCTAGTCTCACCATCCCTCTATTAGGTTCATACTCATCACTCTACAAGTCACGTGTCTCTTCTCTCCTCATCACATATACCAGCTAAAACTGTTCCCTTACACCTTTTCCGTAACATTAGAAGTGGTTACATCAATAAGCTACAACAAACCTTTTTTTTTTGAAGCGAGCAGCGGCTAATTTTTACAAATTTTAGTACACAGTTTTCAGGAAAATTGATGCAATAGCATTTTATTTTGCAGTAGTAAGCTTTACAACAAAAGTTAAGGTTAACAAACCAACGACACCTGAACGAAAATTGAAATCAAGTACCTGTAAAAGAAAATTAGGGAATCGAGCGACCGCTAATTTTTTTTGTTTTTAACAACTAACTCTAACTCAATCAAAGGGTTGGCAATCAAAGTAAAAACTATAAAAATCTTCCATAAAAAACTTTGAAATATTTTATTACTTTAAGATAAAACTATGCATTATTACATAACGCACAAAAAATAGTAATAACGTTCACAAAAACCTAAACTACAGATAACGTATCAAGTAGCCTAGGTCTTTGATAAAACGCTAAATTTACAAAAAATATATACTTGATAACATTGGGCTATCTAACCAATGTCATTTCTGTCTAACATGTTATTCTAGTAGTGTTCGTGTACCTACCTATTAGTGGTTTTTTAATCATTATAAATAGTGTGTATAAGACATGATTTTGTTTCATATTGTGGTTCATTTTTCTATAATTTAGATCAATTTAAACTGTACAGTGAAACTCCTACGACCCGAAAAGCTCACTTTAAGATCAATTTTCAACGGAACTTTAGATCGTATCGATACGATTGTAGATTTCTTTAAAAATACGAATAAACTGGGTCTCATAATTTACTATGCATCGCCTTCCACAAAGAACGAAGTATTAATTTTTACATGATTGATATAAGGAGCTGAAAAACAACGCTTTACCTAATCAACTATCTGTTTTTTAATAGTGATACGACAGAAAAAAACACGTGTGGGTAAGTGAGAAATGCATATGAGACTACACAACTAAGGGAGGCTGAAACAGCGTTGTGCAGGACCTGTAATGGCTTTGCACAATAATAGAGCTGACGCCACTGCTATTGTCAAGTTACTCTTATGTGCTAGGAGGGAATTACTGTATCAATTAATTATTTGATTTTCTTTAAATTCAAAGATTCTGTCAGTCAGTCATATAGTTATATATACACAGAACTTAGACCAAATTAAATCTACATTTTGTATGCTGTATCTTCTTATTGAGTCAATAAACATATTTTTTAATTTATTGGGTATGTACCATGTTTTAAACCCTAAAAACAGTTTACTGTTACTTTTAAGTTTGACTGTATGTGTATCTGGTTATTTTGCGTATATGGCATCGTAGTTTGAAAACGAAATAACTAATTTTATTCCGGTTTTTGTACTATATAAGCTAAATTTGTAAAAATAAACTAATCTTTTATCATTTAAATATCAACGGTTTCTCATCAGTATTACCACGTGTAAACCAACCGTAATCAGAACCCATTCAAAGATGGCCGTTTAGTTAAAAAAACTAAGTCATTCTTTATCTTTACACAATCTGCCCATTCAGACTTAACACCCTAAGTGTTAAGTGTTTTGTATATTTACATTCATATAATGAATATGGGGAGGTAACAAAATGGAGCCTATAGCGACCTAGATAACATTATTATTGATAGATTGACCAGACGCAGCAAGACTTGCTCAAAACGATTATTTTAACTACTAAAGCCGTGTTTTCAAAATCCGAGTTTTCTCGTACAAGTTTGATCCGAACTAGTTCGTTCACGAACACTTTAGGACCTAATTCTGAAAGCCCATTTGACGTATGATACGTGTGACACGGTACAATATTATCATGAAATTGTTTATTTACTAAAAATATTTACACAAATTATCGACAAACAAAGTTATTAGCTTTTACCCGACACTTAGTCCACGTAAAACTTAATTCTAAAATCCTTTCTTAGCGGACTCCTACGTCATAATAGCTGTCTTTATGCCAAATTGGAGCTCGATCCGTCCGTTGGTTTGAGCTGTGCGTTGATATGTCAGTACTTTGGATTTTATATGCATAGAAAATAAAATTATCTATTTTGCGTGCAATGGTTTCTTTTTTTCTATTGCTGCAGTCGCATTTCGCACTCGACATCATTAAATAGTCATACATAATTCTAGCCTTGGATAATTTACACTTTACAAGTTACAAAATAACACATAGTCGTTTGATTTTTTCTTAGATGACACCATTTTTTTTTGTTTTAATCATCCTGGTTGACTTGCATTTTACTTGGATGGATAAGGTCGTTGTTGTCTCGGATAAGTGTGAAGAAAGTGATCTTATAAGGGTTTCCTTTTTTACCTTTTGAGGTACGGAACACTAAAAACGACTTTTAGAAATAAATGTTTATGTAATCCGACCTACATTTGAAGGTTTATCTTTATGCAGTCAAGACAACAGAATAAAAATAGTGATATGGCTTATTTATCACTGATAAAATTTAGGATTTACGATTAACGGTATTAGGTGCATTATCAATCAAACAAACGCATAGAGCGTCAGGTTTTTACAACAAAACCGCATAAGTACCTATAATCCGAAAACATATATATAACGAACATTTTATATTATATAATACTTTAAATAGATAGATACATGATCAGTGAGTGAGTAAATGAGTGATTTTCTCTTTCATAAATAAAGATAAATAGAAACTAAAATCTTACATAAAATATGTAAGAAAAAAGGAATAGAAATTAAAATACAATATTATTAATATTTTTAGTTACTTCTCTCATACATTCTAGATTGACTATAGAATCGTTATCCTAATCAAATTCACACTGAATCAGGTTCCATAGAAACAAACAATATCTAAGTTAAAGAGAAGTCAAATTAAACACCAGTTCAAATGAAACCATTTCACGAAGTAGTTTTTTCTTCGAACTCTATAGTTCTATGTGCATTTCTTACATTCAAAGCCACAGATTTGTATTTCCAATTGCTAGGCAAATATCGACTATATTGGATTGAGTTAGGAGTGGAAACAACTGTAAAGTTATCTTTGTAAAATGAGTCGAGTTTGAAAACACGATTTAGACAATACACAATGATAGCTGTAATCAGATTACCTATAGGTATTTGATGCGGACGCGCTATGTCACTAGGAACTTTATATATATGTTACGGGTAAACCTAGGGTTATCGGGCTAGTTTGCCTACTAGATCCCTACCAGCGTATCCCATTTTTGATTGACCATACTATGTATATTTCCAAGAATTTATCTCTATCAGCAACACTGTCGATTGGTATAAAAATATAGGATGTTTTTTTCTGAAAAATCAACAGGTTTGATTCCTGGTTAGGCTAGTGACTTTTCAAAATATAGCCCTGAAGGCTCATGTAAAAAATTCACCCTGTATAGGCTGTTTTTCCTTAACTGGACCTCTTCAGTTGGATCCTTTTTGAAAATGGAGTAGGCTTGCACAGCACCTACTACCCTCTCAGCTTAGTAGACAGTCTCCGGAAGCAAGAACTTATTAATACTTCTGGAGCCAACTAAGCAGCGGGTTTCATCACGATGTTTTCCTTCACGTAAGAGCAATGCGCATATAATTTTTTTATATGAAAATTAAATGAAAAATCCATTATGTACCACTGCTAATAGATATTCGTAATCGCATAAATGCATCCTTGAACTTGATAAATTTTATTGATTTTACTTGATTTGATTGATTTGGAATTCTTCCATTAGTTAGTGTTTGGTAGCCATAGGACTATTCAATCTTCTAACTTTACCCGGAACATACGCGGCCATTTACGACGGATGATCTCGAAATGTTACTCGTAGATACAAGTAGATCGGAGGAAGTGCAGGATTACCTATAGTTTCATATTATCAGTATTTTCATATAGATTAAAGATTAGTCTACCTAATTTAGTAGATATTTATTTACCCTTATTGAAACAATATTTCGAAGATTGACGTCACAAAATTATATAAAATAAACTATTTAATTAATGATTATTTTATCTAATCAGTAGGTACTTCATTATCTAATATTTTATAGATTTTTTTATTTAGTTTGTTCTTTATGTTGTAAGAACAAACTAAAGAAAAAACAGCGCACTCCGGGAGTGCAGGCAGAAGTGAAAACTGTATATCTGTGTAAAATCTCATCTGTCAAAATCTCATCTGTCGCGAGAACGACTGAAAATGCTCACCCACAAAAGTGCCCAACGCGCCATAAGAAGTTTTCACTTCAAAAAAGAAAAAAAAATAGGTCCTAACTTTTTAGGCCTTTTACTTGACCTAAAAATACTAACTGTACAACAAAAAGAATGAAAAACTGTTTTATGTTGTGAAGATCTATTTTAAACGGTTACCTGACGACAAATGACAAAAAAAACTCTTAAAAGTATAAAGTTAGACCAATGAATTACTGTTTATAGATTCTTGACAAATACTAGTTTTTATTTCTTTTTCCCTTAACATATTTTTTGTTAAGGGAAAAACTTATATACCCACAGCAAAAACCATAAAAATGAGCGCCTAAAGAATACTTTGTTTTTTTCACCAAACCTTACACTATTGTGCTGATGAAGCCTTAAAATACCCAAAAACAAACAATTAAAAAAACTTTTGTTAAATTATTAAGAAAAAAAACAACTTTCTCATTGTTTTTGCGGAGAATTTTCTTAGGTAGGGTATAGGTAACAAAGTTTGAAAAGCAATGTAGGCGGAAGGTAGATAGAATTTCCTAAGACATGCCTAAAGATTTTGCTAGATAAATAGCTCTTTTCCACGCTAATCCAGTAAATAAATTCATTAAAGGATCTGTTTGTACTTTTTGTTCCATTTTAATCCATTACCGCGATTAGATTCCACTGTATACACAAGGAAAGTAAAGTTTTTATAATGAACTAGCTGCGCCCCGCGGTTTCACCCGCGTAGTTCCCGTTCCCGTGGGAGTATTGGGATATAATATAGCCTATGTTACTCGTGGATAATGTAGCTTTCGAATGGTGAAAGAATTTTTAAAATCGGTCCAGTAGTTTTTGAGCCTATTCATTACAACCAAACAAACAAACAAACAAAGTTTTCCTCTTTATAATATTAGTGTAGAAAATACGTCATAAAAAGAAAATTCTCCGCAAAAACAATGAGAAAGTTGTTTTGTTTTCTTAATAATTTAACAAAAGTTTTTTAATTGTTTGTTTTAATAAATAAATATATTATCCGTACCGCGAAAAGTCTGAATACCAGCGTTTTCTAGTCATTAATGGTAGACTTCCACTATTTGTAGGTACAAATACGAGTTGGCCAGTGTCAAGGCATAGGTAATAAATAATTACAAGCTTTATTTAACTAAAGCAATATTTGTAAATATGTTAGTTACTGTAAGTCAAACCTTGCAGGCTGAATTAGGACTACTTCCTCTTTTTGTAAATCAAAATAATTGTCGTTTTATATTTCCTTTTTTTCTCGCATTTTCTTCGCTAAATCCAATTACACTTTTTATTATAGCCTATTAACGTAACATATATGTCAAAAGATAGTTTATCTTATTAAAAGTTATAAATTACAATAGTAAACTTTTATTCAGAGCAAATGTATCGTAAATTGTTCAGTAGACATGATGGATGCATTTTTATCATATTTGACCTGGTTTCAAAGAAGAAAATAATTGTAATTACACTAATAACTTCAATTAGTACCTAACTATAGTAAACTAGCTTTTGCCGGCAACTTCGTCCGAGTAGGGGTTGAATTTTCCTAAACCCTTTCTTAGCGGACGCCTACGTCATAATAGCTACGAGCATGATTGCTTAATTTTAGCGCGATTCGTCCATTGGTCAAACCACGCTGTGCGTTGATAAATTAATCAACTAGGACTTTGAATTATATAATTTATAGATAGGTACAAAGTAATAACCGGTAGGTACATTAGACCTTTCATCATTTATTTCGAACGCAACGTATATTTATTACAAAGAATCTTCTATCCAAGAATGAAATGCAAAACTAAAATGAAACCTCCTTTCGCAGAGCACCTCACACATGAATCGAAAGCGCGCGTAAAAAAATCCAAGATGGTGGACACACAGCACTTCTGCCTCCGGTGGAACAACTACCAGTCGAGCATAACCAGCGCGTTCGAGAACCTTCGAGACGACGAGGACTTCGTCGACGTCACGCTAGCCTGCGATGGCAAGAGTCTGAAGGCTCATAGAGTGGTGTTATCCGCCTGTAGCCCTTATTTCAGGGAATTATTAAAGGTAAGCCAAAAAAAGTATTGTATAATAATATAATAATAATGCGGTCAAAGATGTAGCACGCTTACCTACCACTAAGTTACTTGTAACACTCGTAACTTGAAGACCCATAAAAGCGAAGGCCTTCGAAGGACACGCAGGACAGTAGACCAAAGATAAGAAAAAAAGTTTATTTACAAAAAATCTATTAACGAATAGATTTTATATTTTCTCTTTGTTAATGATGGGAAAGTACTATCCGTTGGGTTAAGTCCCAAGCCTAACAAACAATGCAATGGTTGCAAGACCTCAGGACATCGTCGGCCAAAAATAATTCTGCGTACTTAAGGAACGTAATTTTTTTTTTGTAAATTACTTTCTAATTAAATTACTAACGTCACCTCAGTCTGTCTGTGACCATGAGAGCTGTAAATCTTTCTTAACTTAAGGCTTTAACAAGAAACTAAATAAACGCTATAATTTTTTGCTTGTTTAGAGAAAATAAAAGATAGCTGAAGCGGCTATCTCCGTTTTTATTAATCTGTAAGCTTTCAAGCTTACGCATTTTGTTAGCTTTTCGAATAAATTTGCAGTAAGGGGGCACAGTGATTAAATTAGGTAGGTAAATAAATATTCGTAAAAAACGCCAATGTCTCTATGTGAATATTTGTACTGTAACCATATAGCGACATCTGTAGCAAGTTCGCTGAACTACTAAGCGAAAAGGTTTCAAACTACAATAAATATATACAACTAATATTTCATATGAACTAAGTACATTACCTTAAAAATAAATTTAAGTAATAATTTGAATAAAAAAAGAACAAAAAGATTCCTCTAGCGAGTACCTGTCAGGTGTGGGGTTCGAACCCACGCTCCCTCTCGGGAACCAGAGCTTAAATCTGGCGCCTTAGACCACTCGGCCAACCTGACTTAATATTGTAGCGCGAAATTGTTGAATACTTTCCAAGGCTAGGTTCACGGTTAAGTAACGCTTCACGCTGTTACGTTAAATAGACATGTAATGGTTTTGTACAATTTGTACATTTAGCTAATCGCTAAAAAACTTCATCACGATGCATGTAGATGCATCGTGATGAAGTTTTTTTTATTATAAAACAGTGCAATTTGTTCATTTAAACTTTTACCCGATATTAGAAAACCTTTAGCCGTTTTTTCCCACGAATTTAAAATGTATAGAGATTCGGAACGAGGTGAATAAATAGCAACATCATTATAATGCTTGTTTCAGTGGTTTTAACGAATCTATCTGTATGAATATTTTATTTCAATTCCGCTGGTAATTGAGTTTTTGTTTGTATTTTCGATAGCTGATGAAAAATAGGCTTTTTAAATATGAAATGTATTTTAGTTAGGAGTCATAGCGAAACTAATCTATTTTCATTTAATCTTTTTAAATTGGTAATTTTTAGTTAATAGCTCCCTTAATTAACATCGTCACGCGATATAGGTATTAATTATCCAAAATCATTGTCTCTCGGTTCTGACGTCTACAGAGACGGTCCAGCCATATGTAATGGCTTTAATACATACTTTAAAAGTGTTTTTGCCGAACCCCCGAATAAATATAATTTAGATGAACTTAACCTACCTGATTGTAGTAATGACGTTACATTTACTGTGGATGTACCGCATGAACGCCTTTTACACTTACTCGAAACTCTTGACTCCAATAAATCCGCGGGTACAGACAACATACCACCAATTTTTATTCGCAACTGCGCCAAAGCCCTTACTAATCCTCTTAAACTGCTGTTCACGAGATCATTGTCAGAAGGCGTATTTCCACTTAAGTGGAAGGAGGCACATGTCGTACCAATACACAAAAAGTCAAATAAGTCCAAAATCGAAAACTACCGCCCAATATCGATTTTAAATACGTTTAGCAAAATATTCGAACGAATTGTATACGATCAGATTTATAGTACTATAAATAATGGAATTAGTCCAACACAACACGGATTTTTAAGGAATAGATCAACTACTACTAACTTAATTGAATTTATACAATTCGTTCTCACAAATATGGAATCCGGTGGACAGGTTGACGTGGTCTACACGGATTTCGAAAAAGCTTTTGATCGAGTGGACCACGTTATCTTGTTAAATAAGCTAGATAAGTTAGGCATACATGGTGACCTTCTGCGTTGGGTAAAATCCTACCTTACAAACAGGTCCCAAGCAGTAATCATCGGTGGATACAGGTCCGACTTCATTTTTATCCCATCAGGAATCCCACAAGGATCCCATCTCGGTCCATTGTTCTACAATGCTTATATTTATGATATCTATAAATGTTTTACATCATGCAAACACCTGTTATACGCTGACGATAAAAAAATATTCTGTAAAGTTTCCACAGAAGAAGACTGTTACAATCTTCAAAATACTCTTAATTCTTTATGTGACTACTATCGAGTAAATAAAATTACCGTGAATGCCTCGAAATGTCAACAAATATCTTTTACTCGTAAAATAAGACCGCGCAGTCATACGTACTACATAAACCACTTACCTATTGAGAAAGTCAACACTGTTAGGGACTTGGGTGTATTACTAGATAGTAAGCTTACTATGGCTGAGCATGTTGAATACATCACAAACAAAGCCTATAGAAACTTGGGCTTTGTAATTAGAACCTGCAAACCCTTTTCTGACATTTCTTGCTTAAAAGTCGTGTACTTTGCTTACGTTCGCAGTCTCCTGGAGTATAGTTGTAGCGTGTGGTCACCCAATTACATCACTTACAAGGAAAAAATTGAATGGATACAAGCTAAATTTGTTAAACACCTAAACTTCCGAAAGCACATCGTTTGTGACTATGACGAAGGCTGTTCACGCCATGGGTTGATGAATCTCGACGACAGACGTAAATTATTGGACATGATGTTACTTTATAACATAGTTAATAGTAAACTCGACTGTCCTACCCTACTTGAACAGATTCGATTCAACACTCCCAAAAAACGCACCAGAAATACTCCATTACTCGCTAGTTACCTTCAAAAAACACACTATGCTCGAGACGCTCCAATTAATAGATTATGCAACATCTATAACAATCTTTTTTCCGATGCTGTTGATATCTTCGATACGACTAAATATGAATTTCGCAATGCCATTAAACGTACTATTGATCAACTACACAATTAGCCTAATATTATATATTATTTATCATAATAATATGTTGTTTATTGTATCTATCTACTAAATACTTTTAATATCTATTTACTTCTTATTACATAATTATAATATAGTTACTACCATAAAATATACTAATATAATATAATGTCTACACACACGCACTACATCCACACCCATGGGTGGGAGTAAGCCCGCGTACCCAGAGCCTCAGGACACTGGGGTGACGTGGGAAACTCGAAGCCCATGCGCACACATCCATCAACTCACAAATCGCCTTGGATAGTTCATATTCTTTTTAATATAACTACAAACCTAACTTGTGTCTACTTTTCATTCTGAATAGGATAATTTTCTTTAAAAAGTCTAAATAGGAAAACCTGTAATTGGCTGTTTTATTACAATATTTAAGTTAAGCTTAGTTTAAGTGAATTGCTGTTGGTTTTCTCAATAAATAAATAAATAAATAAATAAATTACATTTTGTATCGAATGTATATTTTTGCGTAATAAATCGTTTGACGACCCAGTTGGCACAATGATCACCATGCCGGACTGCCAAACATAGGGTTGCGGGTTCGATTCCCGCCTCAGACAATTATTTATGCTTAGATATTTGTCTGTGGTCTGGTTGTTTCTATGTATTATAAGTATATATTTATAAAAGAAAAAGTATATAATAAGTAGTATATCCGTTTTCTAGCACCCATAACACAAGTCTAGTTACTTAGCTTGGGGCTAGATTGCGATGTGTGGAATGTCCTGTAATATTTATTTTTATTTATTTATTTAGATCGCCCGCGCCGTGCCGTTTGTAAAAGAGTAGAATAGTTTTCATTCATAGCGGATTATTAAAATAAAATTGGTAACGCGTCGTGTTAGTCGATGTATTTAGTTATCGTATGATTCGACGAGCGAGGCGTGAATAATCTAAGCATTTTATCGCTTTAATTTCTAGCCTATCTAGGTATATTATTGCGCATTGCCTAGATTCTATTTGGCAAGTAGGTAGATAGGTACATGTGATAAGGAAAGTTTATTTAAAACTACTAAACATATTTTGATACGTTTTCTCAAGGCCTATTGCCTTGAGAAAACGTATTAAAATAATCAAGAATTAGATTTCCTGAAGACTTAGATTCACGTTTAATTCTAAGTATCTAGCAATATTTAAAAATGCAGAACTTTGTGAAAGAAATGCACGTTCGTTACTTTATGTAGAAAGTACCTATACTAAACCGATTACGAGCACATAAGTAGGTACTTAGGCTAGTTTTGATTTGTTATCAGGAATTACGCGAGAAATATCGCCAGATGCCGATATTTAAAAGTGTCAGCATAGTTTGCTTTGTTATACTAGCTGCCTTTCGCGGTTTCACCGTCGTCGGTCGTAAGTCCGGTACCATCTATCTCTATAAAAAATCATAAAAAACAGACAGAATAGGATTTTATAATATTAGTCTGTATTTTAACTAATATACCTATGTCCCGTAGTCGACACCATGCAAGCACCCAGTGATCGTACTCCAAGACGTGGCGTTCCCGGACCTGCACGCGCTCGTCGAGTTCATATACCATGGGGAGGTGAACGTGCATCAGAGAAGCCTCTCCTCATTCCTGAAGACAGCCGAAGTGCTCCGCGTCTCGGGACTTACGCATAATGATGACGCTACTGGGGTAAGAGAGTTTTTAATCTTCTTATTATGCCGCGGTTGGGCAAAGGCTTTTCTAACGTCTCCGCCAATCACGGTCCCGGACTGCCACACTTCCATGAAGAAGGCCAGCTCATCATCTCTGCCATTCTGAGGTTTGTCCTGAAGTTAGTTTGACATACGGCAAATCCGGCCCAGGACATATATACGGTAATCAAATAAGTCAAAGTCAAAGTCAAATTTCTTTATTTCTTTGGATGCTTAATACATTAGTATAAAGACCACATGAAATCGTCTTAAAAACTAAGTTAGGATGTGTGCCTTCGGAACGCGCCCACCAATGAGAAGAAGGCACAAGAAACTCATGGGGATTGTTTTTTTTTCCTGTGATCACGCTATTCGAACTGGTAGTGGAACCGTAGGCCTAGCAGCTAGTTGAGGTTCCTACTCATAAAATTGCGTCCGGTGTTTAGTTTGCCCTATAGAATTAACTGTAACCTTACTTTGTCAACAGCCGTTGCTGCAGACAATGAGGGCATCAACAACAGCACCCTCCCCGCACACTCCGCCACACCCAGCGCACACCCCGCACCTCGGCCACACCCCCTCCTACACAGAGAAACTGGAAGAGGCCCTCCTCCAACCGGCGCCCTCGAGCGTGCCCCCGATGATACGACGCATGCCGATACCTCAGCGGAGGATCTCGCGCTCAGCCGACAATTCGCCTGACATGATCAAACGCCCTCGCCACGATAACAACAACTCGGAACAGCCACAGATCCACGCCGCTGACTTCTCAACAAAAAACCATTCCCTGGTGAACAATACTCGGGCTCATGATGCCGGGAACAATGGGAACGGTATATCTAACAGCAGCTCGTCGCCATCGCCGCGACTCATGGACGAAGTGAAGAACGAACCACTGGACATGATTTGCCCTTCTAACCAGGACATCGATAGGAGCACGGACGATACACCGCCGCATTCACACAGACCTATGGTAAATACATTTTTACATCATCCTATCTCAGCGTTTTTTAATGATCGTAATTTTAGGCTGATAAAAATACTTAAATCGGCCCATATCTCAGGATTTCATCTGTCGTTTCTTATTTCATTCATATAAAGCTACCTACAAGTTCGTCGAGTACTGAATGACCTACCTCTAATACCTATGCAGTAACTAAGGCGACAGTACGTACTCTATCTAAGACTAGACTAAATAACAATCAGTCTAAACAACATTTCACCTTGACATTGCGAACTTGACCTTAACTCGTCCAGATCGCGGCTGGTATCCATCGCTTCTCCCGTTTCAAATAGCTCGAATCGTCGATAACGTAACGAGTAATGTAATCGAGACATTTCGAATGGGCTGCCTAGTGCGATGACATTCGAGTGCACAGTATTAGGGCGTCTAGCTGGCTAGAGTACGCGGAACTCGATCAGTATCAGGTGACATACGATTGTTGTGTGACCGACCGACCGAGCGAGCGACGAGCGACGATCGAATGGTAGGTAAGTACCTACGTCACTACGCTACTGACCCGATGAATGGGACAGTTCAAATTACAAATTGTTTTATATTGCATATCTCTGTTTTGGAAATTGTTGAAATTAATACCATTATTCTTTTGTGCCGTATTTCTCTTTACCCGTATTGAAATCCTACATCGTTTGCAAAACATGGTAAAATATTTTTTTACCTAGAATCTAAGAAAATGTCATTGCGAAACTTTGCCTATTCCAAAGTTAAATTAGAGGCAGAATAGTTGACGACCTTCAAGTAAAACGCACAATTTTTGTTAATACAACATTTTAATTCGATTCTGTTGGAATTACTTTTATTTAGATATTCCTTTACTTTAGGTATTTAAAAGACGAATATTTTCTTGTTTCATCGGAAAATTACTTTTTCAACTTTTAGAGATTCTTTTAATGTCGCAATGATATTTACCAACGCAATGGAAAACTTTTCAAAGATACTGCTATCTAGTTTTTTTAGGAAAATTTTATCAAATTTTATTTAAGCTAGTACTCCTAAAGAAGCTTTACTTACTGATTAGCTTCGAATCATGGTAAAAACCAATTTGGTTCATGTTTGAACGCAAACTATGAAATATTTAGCGGTAAATGCTAATTAGGAATAGAAAACTACCCTAAGACTCGTAACCCTTGAAAAGAGTTCGTGCTCCGAACTATTTGTAATAAATAACATCATCCCTTACGACAAAGAGTAAATTAAAGCAACAGATAGAATACCAACTGTAATTTTTTTTATCAAAATGATGAAGAATTAAAATTCCTACAAATCATAGATTTAGATAGAAATACGTTACCCATAGGTATTCTTGTTCGTCCCATAAGTCTGCCTGCTATTTACTCCGTACTTGAATAACATCAAATTAAAATTACATTTTGTATAACTTTAAGCACTAAATGATATAGCGTCAGCAACTTTAATCCATGCTTTTTAAGACGCTGCAGCGCCTAGGGTACATATTAGTTGAAGCAAGCAGCCTGGGTGAAAAATGGAAGGTATACCGCCCTTTCAGCTTAGTCGACCATGTCCAGAAGAAAGAGCTCGTCATTATGTCTAGAGCCAACTAGGCCACGGAATCGATCACGGTGTGTTCTCCTTCATTATAAGAATAATGTTAATAGCGCACATAAATTCGTATAGAAAAAACCAACTAACCGGCCGGGATTCGAATGAAAGTCGAGGCTAAAACCGCTTTAGTATTTTATCCCTATATAAATGAATGTTTGTCCATAGGGCGGTGGTCCACCTTCACGCGGCAGCTCAGCGGAAGCCGATGACCGTACTCCGCCGCCCCAGCTGCCGCCATCGTCCTTCGTGCATCCACCGGACACCAAGCTCTTCACGCATTCTAACACATACAACTTTACTATGGACGCTCTCTCTCAACATCCGTCGCTGACTGGTGAGATAACTCAAATTGGTTATTCGGGGATTTTAGAATTTCAAGTCTTTAGTCATGATGAAGTAATGTTCTTTTTACGCCACTTTATTATTACTCTACGAAGTTTTCTTTATAATAAAAACTGTGGACTCTATTTGTAAAGCGTGTGCTCAATGTCCTGTTGATTTAACGTCTGTTTCCAGAGATAATTGCCAACGAACTTTAATTTTTGCTTGGGTATTTTGTATATAATTGATATATTTTATGTTTTGTTGAATGTGTTCTTAGAATGTGTTTGTTTACGGCGTTTAGGTGATTGGTCTAAGGCGTATGTGTTGTCTCCAGGTCTGCAGAGTCCACTGGCGCCCGACGGCATGGCGAGCACTTCTCAAGGTGAGTGTCGGCTTGTCTACCAACAACTTTATTTTATGCATTTACCTACATATATTGAAACAAACGATATTTTTAATGCACTGTCTGTCGTATGCCACCATCACCGCTTCCTCTCTGCTCTGTCATTATTAGGTTTATATATCATTACCTATATTCGGTTTATATTTAAAAAAAATGTATGAGGCAATTATCACGTGACATATAATTATTATATGATAAATATACATATATATGTATTTATTATGAATATAATATGATATCCTCTTAACCTCTGTATATGTTCATTTGTGCTCTGTGTTCTGTATCTAAATTAATGTTAGCTTTTTGTGTTATGGTTCGATGGAGAGACTGGATTAGGCGAAACATTTGTCATAAATATTACCTATTGATATTGATCGAAAGTCCGTTCTGTTCAAATGTGAATATCGCGTTGATCATTGAACCAAAACGCAATGTGGCGTGCATGTTATTGTACTGTAACATAGTTTTATGTATACTCAACTCGATGAGGATGCTAGCTTGTTTTAGATGTGATTTGAGAAAATGTGTGCCAGGAACCCCAATATCCCACGATTCCATTTAGGATTTCTTTTCTTCATTTTATATTCGCATTTTATTTTCTTCTATTCTCATTTATTTAAACTTTATTTCAAAACATTTGAACGTTCCGTTCATCGAAATTTCTACGTGATCACCCAATTGGCTGATAAATATTAAAAAATTGAACAAAATTTAAAAAAAATGTCAAGACAAATCGGTAATCGCCTTCCAAGAAAAACAATGATAAGTAAATACAATAAAGTTGGTAAGAATGCAGTCGTAAGTTAAATATATATTAGGTATAACGAACGTAACGTAATGGAAGTCATGAATCATAGTTGTCACAATTCGAAATAGAGTATCGCGTTACGAAGACGCGACGCGATGCTATGCGGCGGCAACGTCGTGTTGAGAAACGTTCAGCCGAGCCGTGTTCAAATAATCGGGGACGTTACCAAAACTGGACAATGGATGTAATATTAATGGTTACGTGGTGTCGGTTTATTTGAAAAATAATTATCGAGTTACAATTAATTGATTGAAGAGTTTAACGCTTTTGTTCGAGAGAAATTCGAGATCGTGTCGATGAGAGCGGGCGGCGGGCGCGGCTCGTCGTCCGCCTTCGGTCGTCGGTCGTCTTGTGTTTTGTAAACAACAACTTACCTACCCATCATTCATTGCTGAGCTTAACTAAATCGGCCGCGGCCGCCGTACGCGATTGATTGATTGATTGAACTAATACCTACCGCTTAGCGATGGACGCGCGCGTCAAGCGGACGTGGACGCGCCATCGACCGGGGGGTGGCGGTGCACGGTGCTTTCAGAGAGGCTAAGACGAGGAGAGTGCATTAAAGACACGTGCGTTCCCATCAGGCCGAGAGGCTAACAGCTTGTGTTGTGACCAGGTGGCGCCCGCACCCCCCACGAAGATTACAGATGCGACCCGTGTAACAAGAGTCTGTCGTCGCTCACGAGGCTCAAACGACACATTCAGAACGTTCACATGAGACCGTCCAGGGAGCCAGTCTGTAACATATGCCGGCGGGTTTACTCCAGCCTGAATAGCCTCAGGAACCACAAGTCTATCTACCATCGCAAGCAGCAGCCGGCGGCCGCTCCGCCACAGCCCTCACCCGCCGGACCTTTCTTTCCCGTCAACTGACGGTCGCGCCCGTGCCCGCGCCGCGAGCCGGCCGCCAGCGGCACCCCACCATCTTCTACTCTAACCACCTCGACACGACAACAACGCCCGCCATACTCTTGCCCATCTAGCCTAGCCTAGCCATACTATCTGTTAAGTTTTAAACGAATATGTAAAACGCAATATGTTCCTAACATTTGTATATAGCATAGTAATTATGCATGCGCATCGCAATCTTTATCTCTATATGTATATCTATATTATATTACTTACTTACCTACCTAATAACAAGATATAATATGCAATTAACGCTTGAGAGGTGCAAGCGTAGCGCGAGAGCCCACCCGCCCCGGTGCGTCGCCTCTACGCTCGGCGCGGCGAGGGCGCGGGCGCTACGCTTCCACTCGCCTATCTGGAACCAATTGGGACATCTGATCTGTACACGCATAACCACCAACGTTTGTTCAAAAGCGCATTAGTCAAATATAATTCGATATAATATCTAAGATAGTTGATACACGTTGAATTGCCTCAATGTACTTGTAGTTGTTATCGGTTCGAGCAAGTAAGTGGTACACTACACTCTCTGTGCCAATTGGTTCCTAGCGAATGGGACCCGTTGGATGGAATGTATCGTTGGTTGGGGTCGCGGTGCGCGGGTGCGGGTGCGACAGCGGTTGACTAATGCGCGCTAATGTTGGTTGTTATGTGTGGCGCAGTGGGTCCCCTGGGCGCGGGGCACCGGTGCGAGGTGTGCGGCAAGCTGCTGTCGACGCGGCTCACGCTCAAGCGGCACACGGAGCAGCAACACCTCCAGCCGCTCCACTCGGCGCGCTGCACTCTCTGCCACAAGGTGTTCCGCACGCTCAACTCGCTCAACAACCACAAGTCGATCTACCACCGCCGGCAGCGGGCTCTCCCCTCGCACCATCAGCCCCAGAGCCTGGCCCACGGCCCACACGGCCCATCAGACAACAAGATTATACCACAACAGACACATCACAACATCGACTTTTACAAGTTCAAAGATCAGTTCAATGTCTAATCTAAACACACACACACATACCTACAGATACCTACATTTTATTTAACACACACAATATTATAGTTACTTATTTATATCAGTTTGATTTAAAGATATTAATTTTCCCACCACGGAATTGGTTCAGCCCTTAAAATATTGGCCTAGTGTCCTAATTCCTACCAGCGTATCCCCCCTGGTAGGGATAAGTTATTCCGTGGTCTTTAAATCTTTACATCTCCAAAGTTTCAATAAAGTTATTATTTGTTTAAAACGGAAAGATTAGAACTTATCAAGTCGATTAGAAACATCACACTGTATGTAACACTATAATAATACGATCACACAGCAATTAAACAAATCTGACATTCCAGTGAAGGCTGGGCGCAATCGGAGATGAGATATGCCCTAGTGCAATACTGCGGTAATTATTCCTGAATTTTTGAAACTATGTTAAATGTGCGACAATAACGCGATGAATAAATTAAAAAGAAAAAATATTTTGAGAAAAGATGAAAAATCTTGGTGCTGTAAATTTATATATTTAGGCTTAAATTTATATAAAAAACGTGTTCGTGTAAGTAACGAGAGAGGCATATTGTTTACAATGTTGTGTTCATTTTCGGCAATTTATTTATTTTCTGTAATATTACTTACATGATCTCACTGTTAAATATTTATTCGAGATTAATAAAAATTAAAATTATATACCTTCACAGATATATAATTGGCTTATGAGGCTTATGATGATAGTTATTATTAGGTGTTTTTTGTTGAAGAAGACTGAAGGTTCAGGATAGCACCAGACAGAGGCAAATTGGGTTAAGTTTACAAACATCCCGCAAACAGCACACAAATAGGTACAACACACATCACAGGATTTTACACACACTACTATGACACTCAAAACAATACAGAGTTCGACAACTTTATTTTTTATACTTATTCTTTACTTTCACGGTTGACTTATGATTTTCTTCTTCGAACGACAATGCACATGTTTGCAATGTGAATCGCAAAGTGCCATTTTATCGAGAAAAAAAAATATGGCTATTTTTTAATTTAATTATTATTTAGGGTTAGTCAGATTAATAGTTTTTTTTTGTCAATAATTAGTTTTTATCACAATGTGTTCTTTAATTGTTATGTTGAACTCGGTTATAGAGTAGTTTTCAACCGTTTGTAACATTTCGTTATTTCCTTAACTCTTTACATACTAATTCGTAGATTACACAACATATTTTCCGTTGTACAATTGTAATAAATAAACACATTATATACATAGATACATAAATAGGTAATATAATTAAATCTTTAATATTTCTCCGTGTTAAATGTTCCTAAATTTGAACAATGGATTTTCAAACTTCAATGTTCCGTATTCAGACATTTTACAATATTTTGCTTGCCATAAAATAACTAAATAGTAGAAATGTATTTTCAGCTGATAATTATTACAATATATTATATGAACGGTAGTTTACTATTACAGATAACAGGCTATAATGTTCAACTAGTTCAAAACTGTGGGAGGTTGTAACGACTTTCTTTACGGATTATATAAAGGGCAACTTAATATTGGCATCTATGTTTTACTTGTATTTACTATTCAAATTTATGGTAGATATAAATATCGTTTAGAAACGTGAAATTTCATGATACATTCAGCAACAGGTATTCAAAGAAAATAAAGCTACAACAACCCACGGTTGTAATATTATAATTCACCAACGATTTTTCTATTTATAATCTAGAACTTTATTTTTTATTATTCCTTTTTACAAGTAGGTTTATTTTCTGATCTTTTTTTTCTATAAGATTTATCAGTAGACTTTGAGCCAAATGAGGTTAATTTCTTTTTTTTTTTCTCTTAAATGTTAAGAATATTTTTGTATAAATGTTTTAAGTGAAATTCGTTGGTGAAGCCGCGTCCTATAAAGTTAAGATTCTTGTCACCCTTAAATATACTCGTAACTAGTTCATATAGACCATCACATTTTCCGCAAACGATAGAACGGTTTGTCGTAAACATTGTTACATTTTAATTTTTAGATAATAAGGTATCGTGTACATTTTAACACGTAATTTATTAAACTATATAATTATACACAATACTATATAATTAGTGCCTGCTTTATAATTGTGTTCTTATACTTATAAAAGACATTATTCGCAATTTGTAAGGAGCGTATGTTGGACATTAGCTCCTCGTTATATCGACTAACATACTTACTATGAGAAGAGAGGCTTCCTAATATTTGCTAATGTAAGTTTTGTTGTTATACACGTGGATACACGCTTAGCCATTACATGTTTAGTTAATTAATAAGCTTTATTATAATTTTTCGTCTAATTGGAAGACTAGTTTGGTGCTAAATTGGAAAAGTTAGGAGAAAATTTTCGAAATTTTGCCGGAAGACGAATTCAAAATTGAAGTTTCGCAACATTCCGTTTCAAGCGAAAACAAAATGTTAAGTTTTTATTTGCGTAAAATGCAAACTTTGAACGTAAAACGTAGGATTGTTGTTTTTTGTGTAGTAATTGTTAGATATAGTTTTTCTTGTTAATTTGGGTATGGGATTTAAGTTAGTTCACTAAATAGTGTTAAGGTTTATCTGAATTCATATAGTTGATAGCATCTACATGTTTAATTTACAAGTACAGGGATGTGCTGCGATCGCAGACGGTATATTTGGCTAAAATGATGGCAACACTGAAAAAATTATAAAAAAAATCCCTTTGGATTAAATTGCCAAAAGTAATAAACGCTATAGACTGATTAGAGTAAGAAGGCGTTTGATCGTACACTATTAGGCTATATAGAAAAATTGTTTATATACTAAATTATAACTGAATTACAGTCAGACTGGCTGGATAAAGTCGAGAACGTGATTTTTGGTATTTGATAACTCGAAATTGTTTAGTTTATGATTCAATGATCTTCGTTTCGGTCGGTTTGGTTGGGGGTTGAGAGTTGGGAGTTGAGAATATGCAAAGTGTAGTGGTGCTATGCTAAGTATATATAGGAGAGATCTCAGTGGATTTACTGGGCGGTAATACATCGTGTTCTAAGGAGCAGAACACATCCCTGTTAAAGCTACGTTAATTAGGATCTTAGCAAGTTTAAGACTGTCCTGTGACCTGTTTAAGTTTTTATCTATCTAACGTGTTAATGTGATTATTTTCACTCATTCGTGCGGAGACTTTATCCAATGTGTTCTTTTATACTTCTTGTTGGCATTTTTACTTATTTTATAAGCGATTCTAAATTAATTTATTGGTTGTTGTATTGAAATTTTATATTATTTTCTTTTATAAATTATTGTTCTATTCAGAAACAATTGTTTTTGTTGATGATTGGCTACCGGGATACAGTCCATTATTTGTTCGCGCTGAATGTGCCAAAATACATATTTTCTGTCTTCCATTATAAAACTATATGTTTTAGCACACAGTGGCTTTGGTTGGATACGCGTTATTGAAAACTCGTAATGGGCTGTATATAACAACAATAACATCTGATCATTATAATTATTATTATTGTATACAATTCACCTAGTTTTTCCCTTCTTTACTTTTAAATTTACATAATTGAAGTAACTACTCATAAAATGTAATTTGTAATCGTTAAACCGAACTTCATAAATCCTAATATTGATGATAATGGCGTTTTTAATAAAACAAATATACAAAAATATTGTACGTTTTATTGGACATCCGATCCTCTGAAATTGTTTTCAATATATTTTTATTTATTTATTATTGTTTGAACGCTTGTTTATTGTATTATTATGAAACACCGATCCACGAGAAGGCACTATATTATTTTCTATTTCCGCAGCTTAACACTTTTAGTTGTTTATATAAAAAGCAAAGTATTATTTACCCCCGCTCTACCAATGCATGCTGTTTGTTAACTTGACACTTACTTCATCGGCCACTGTAGCTTCGCCATCATTTTCTTAATTTTCTTTTTTCATTTTCACTTTAGTTATTTTGTTTTTTTTTTTTAATTTTGACATTTTTATTTTTCGTAAGTAATAATAAATAATTCAAAATTAATTAATAAATTAATTGCAGTGGTGCCACACTGACTGTATATTGTTCCCGAGTTAGGTGGTAGAATGATTACATTTTGATTTGACGCTCCTGGGGCAGAAGCCCACATTTGTTTTTTTGTTTTTTCAATCTGTTTCCAGGTAAAAAGTTATTCTCGTGTTCGCTATGCGGGAAGGTACTTTGCTCAAAGGCCTCTCTGAAGCGGCATATCGCTGACAAACACGCCGAGAGGCAAGAGGAGTACAGATGTACGATATGTGAAAGGGTATACTGTTCGAGGAACTCACTGATGACCCACATATACACCTACCACAAGTCGAGGCCAGGGGAAACGGATCAAATCCGGTTTTTTTAGTGACTACTCGGGCGGAGTTGGCGCGGCGTGCGGCAGTATTCGTCTAGCAAAGAGAACCATCACGAGACCAACCTTCATGCGCCCGCAGTACTTACCATCACCCATAAAGGTTAGAACTCGCTTATAGAAAACAACAGAACCATAGGGATATAAGTATTTAACTATTCAATACCAGCTAACTCATTAACACAATCTTTGATTAGGCTAAGATAGGTTAAGGGTCCTTTTTTTCAAGTTTCGTTTATTATCGTTTTTCTTTGTTTTTAGAAAATTTATTATTTGATATTATTGTTTAATTTTGTTGAAACTCCTGTGCCAAGGCCCCTCCCCCCGTCGTCGGGTTTCGCAGTTTTGACGTTGTTGTGTTGCTTGGAGCATGCTTCTATCATTTTTGTTATCACGTGTTTCTGTGTCATTGTGGTTGAAAGAATTTCCTTAAAATTTTGATTATTATAAAATCTCGTGATTACTGTGTAGTTAGTCGATGTGTACAGTGCATTATTATAGTATTATAATAATCTATTATAAATTAACCTCATAATATAACCTACATTGTGCCTAATACACAACTTTTTAACTTTCAAATAATTGCATTCGAAATTTTAAAATCATTCTATGAGCTCTTCCGATGTTGCCAACTAACAAACGCTTGCCCCGATATTATGATCGCACAATCAACGCCCGCCGCGCCGCCCGCCGTCGCGCGTCATCGATGTAATATGTATGCAAGTATATATAGGTAACATATATGTTGTGTTGGGTTCCAGCTGTACCGCCCCTCCGTATGCCTCCGCCTACAGCCGGCGGTATCAACGAGCCGCAAGAGTGTCCATACTGCCGCAGGACATTCTCTTGTTATTATTCATTGAAACGACACTTCCAAGACAAGCACGAGCAGTCGGATACGCTGTACGTGTGCGAGTTCTGTCACCGGAGGTACAGGACAAAGAACTCGTTGACGACGCACAAGAGCCTGCAGCACCGCGGCTCGAGCGGCATGCTCAAGCGGCTGCTGAAGACGTCGGCGCTGCACAGTGCGCTCGCCCCGGCGCCGCACCACCTCTTCGAGCTGGCTGGCGGCGCCGAGCACGCGCCGCAGCTGCCGCCCTCTCTCCAATGACCACAAACCATCGCGTGAACCGACTACCGCCCCGGTACGCCCGCCGCGTTCGCCCAACGCGCGCATGCGACCGTCAACGCCGACGCCCGCGCCGCTGATCTTAAAAGGATAGCATCCTATATGTGCAATATCACGGACAATGCCAAAACAATGCAGGATACGCCGCATTTTTATGGTTAATCGTATTAATTATTAGTAAAATATTGAGGTTAGGTTTAAAGGTTACATACAGTATTGTCGTAAATGGCGCCGCGCCCGCGCCGCGCGCCGCTCGCGCCCCTAGTGAACGCTTCGAGACTCGGACTTCGCTTTGTGACTATTTATTATGGTGACGCGTGTTTGTACAACACGTACATTTTCTAGTGAAAATGTACAAACAGTGTTCAAGAAGACAATGTAATCCAGAGCAATACTAAAGTATTAATATTTCTAGTACTGCCAAAATTTATGCCAACTGTATTCTAAACAAAGAAACATACATTTTGTAAAATCACTTTTCGATGATTGTCTAGTGTCAAATTAGATCGGTAACTGTACAAAAAAGAACGTACAAATTTTAAATCAGTAATGTTTAATGATTCAAAGATAATATTTTTTAAAGAAACTTTTTCGGAACGCCAAATCTAAATTAATGAAAAAAAAATCAGATTATTTAGAAAATAATTTTACCAAAATTTTAGATTAAAAATGTTGATGTTGATTAAAAATTAAAGACTTCTTAGAATCTGATTTCGAAAGTACAAAAAATTAACGTCTAATAATCAATATCTATTCTATGTGCGTTTAGCTTCAATAAATTTAACGATAACTTAAATATAATCAGTGTATAAGTAGCCGTGCCTTCGTTCGTCTTCATACCATTAAATGCATTTCTGAGTTGTTGTAGTATACTTGCATATATACGTGTGTATGTATGTATGTATATATGTAATGATGTAGGTTGGCCGACGAACGAATATTGGTAGAGGCGGTATAATATCGAAAAGGGACTGTGTTGCCAGTTGTCACACTTCGTACATTTCCCAGAATACAGGGTTGTTGACAGGACGTTAATTGCTTGAGAGTTGAGAGTGGAAATGGTGGATAGCCATATCGCAGGTCTTCGAAAAGCGGTTCGACTATCGTATACGTGTGCATGATTACAAATCATGAAACAAAAAGTAATCATTTCTTCTGTATAAATATACGTAGTTATAGGTAATCATCGATATAATTATATTTAATCTGTATCCATTTTCGGAATTCTCTCTATGAGTGTATAGTGGTTCTTAATTTATATATGTCGACCAACGTAGGGGACGTCTCGTTATTGAAAATTTATTAGAATTATTATTATATTAATTATTCTCGAAAAAAAAACTTAGAAATACATAACCATAAGATGGCTGCAGATTGTATAAAAATAATTTTATTTACTTTATATCGTAGGGAATTGCTTGAAACCGTATTCGTTTTGAATAACGACATATCTATTCAGGGTTTACATACGAAAATAATCTTGAACGGACAACAGACATATCGCTATTATATCTCATTAAATACACAAAGTATTTTAAAACAGTGATATTTCACAAAACCAAAGAGTTACTATCGCATTTATAAACAATAACGTATTGCGCAGGTCTAATACATTATCTAATAGCTAAGCATTTCATATTTCCGCGGCTTTTCAAAATTGACACCCATTTTTTAACATATCAGAACACTAAAAGTGGTGTAATTCATAAATATTTTACAACAATGGGATTTCAAATGCAAAGAATCAATGCAAATCATGTTAAAGAAAAAACGTTGCAATGCAATCAAATAACGCTAATCGCATTTATTTTACGATAATTTCGGTAGATTTTAATTTTTACTAAGAATTATAGATTCTTTCTTTATATGTGTACTTTGTGATATCAACTAATTATTTAATGGGATTTTTAAATAGGTTTATAGTTTTCTTCGGCGTTTTAAGAACAGATTAAAACTCGACATGCGTTTAAAGTTATTAAACAAAATAGAAACGTGTTTTAGTTCGAAGCATATACCTCCATTTTTACTGTATACCTCAGTAATATAATTTTGTTTATTTTTTCTTTTATATTTAATAACAATGTTAAAGGCGCTGTTTAATGTTAAATAGGATACGTTTTTCGGAATTAAACATCATTAACTGTTTAGCTGGAGCTTAGAAAATCAAGCGGGTAGTTTGAATTGTAAATATAATAAGATTAGATGATTATGTAATTAATTATGATAACATTGAATCGTGGCGTCTCGTTTTGGAATAGGAGCCTCGTGATATTATTAACTATATAGTGAATAGATAAAATCATTAATGTAAAAGGATTTTTTATATATTTTACTGAATTAATTATTGATAGTGAAACTTAGACGTAGTCAGTTTAATGTTTTGTGTTTATTGTTTTCGCTGTTTATTTCAAATCGGTTTCGATGTTGCTTATTGTTGGTTGCTTCGTTAAAACATCATGTTTTCGGATATATTTCCCACCATTTTGTTCGTGTTTTCGGTTTTGGGTGTAAACTAGTTCTAAATTATTATTTGATCTCAGTTGACAGCTGCGTAATACAACATTGGAATATGGAGACAGCAGTTATTGTTGTTAGCTCATAAACATTAGAAATTTTATGTTAAGTTTGGATATTGTGTCGGCAAAAAATCTCGTAAAAATTACAAAAGAGGAACGTTTAAATTACAGCGAAACAATAAAAAAAGATATATATTTTACAATTTATACCAAAATACTGCATTTTTAAATAATAAGGGAAAGTGAGAAATCTTTTTTAAATAACTTAATTTAATGGAATGCCCCTCGGAATTTGCTTCTTTGCCAGATTAATTTAATTTAATTTAAAATCTATACTGACTGCATTTGCTAAACTAGCGTAATGCAAAATATAAATCAGAACAAGATGCCTTTAAGACAGTACAATTTACAATAGCCTACTGTAGGTAAATGATTAAGAATTCATACTTTAAAATGACGATACGATAAAAAAATTAATATTAATCAGGTAATACATTTAGATTTAAAACCTTAAGTCTCAAATCTAGTTCACAAAAGTTCTTTTTAAAATGTCGCAGGAGTAGAAAGAAGGGAATATCTCTTCTAACCACTATGGGGAAATTACTACTCGGCGACGCGAAGCTCTCTCAAATTTTTATATTTGATTATTTTTCAGTATTTATTGCAAAAGAGTCATTTTAAAGTATTCTTTACAATAATTTACAAGAACTTTGCTCCTGACGTACTGCCATTAGAATCTTTCGAATTTAATTGGTTAAGATTTTGCCGGCTTCGTGCTAGCAAAACGACAGGTCACATACTGTGTGTTTTATGATAACTTCGTTCACAAATAGTTTCACAAATGTTTTTTTTTCTAGTATAAATGCTTGTATAATAAGTATTACCTCCGTATATGTAAGTATTAAACCTCCAACTATAATTTAATTTTAAATTACCTACTACGATATTGTTTCATGAAATGCGACGGCTTTGAGCCGCGCTCGCTATCGCAATGTGTCAATAAAAAAAGAACTATTAATTTTTATATTTTATAATGTGATTATTATATTGTAAATCAAACAAGATTTTTAACAGTTGTTGAATGCAATACACAATATTATTTTTGTTACACCATATCCATATTAAAATGCAATAGTTACCTTCCGTTGTGGGGTTTAGTATTAAGGCACGAAACATCTTATTGCATTTATTACTAAACCTCACATGGTCCAGATATTACAATAGTTATTTATATTAAAATATTTTTTAAATTGCTCGATCGTTCGACAAGACAACCGTTATGAAGGATATATCGAACGCATTTCCATTATTACGTTGTTTTTGCTATCGCATCGTATCCCTTCATTACTTTTATTTAATTATTTTAATTTTAATAATACACTTGGCTGTGACATTACCAAGCATCTATGGGGCTACGATTGCGATGCGAATAAATGGTTCGATGTATTCGTTAATCAATAGCTTTAATATGTATAATCAGTATCTTCCAGTTACTATACTCGTAATTAATAATGATAACAGTTAGCAATAGTTCTCAATCCGCCATAGTACCTCAGTATCGATAGTTATATATGTATTGTATTTTTATATAGTTAATTTATTTTAGCAGATATTTCTCGACTTTTTCTTTCGGTTAATCTAAATTGAATACTTTATATTATGGCAATGTTTTTAATCGTAAAATCCGATTCAAAATTCAAAAGGTGTTTTGAGTTATATAAAAGATAAGGTTTGATTAAATAAATCTGCTATAGACTATCGTACAGTAACTTGTAAAATAGTTCCATAACTCAAAGTGCACTTATGACTATACAAATAATAAGTATTATAATAATAAACTAAGTAGTTCACCTGTCTGTCATTCGATCGAGCAATCCTCGTTGATATCCCGTCTTATACAATTCATAAATAAATTTATTTACAATATACACAATTATGACTTACAATTAAACAGTTATATAATAGAAATAACATTTAATCTACAAATAAAATAGGATAAATGGTGTAATTTTGCTGAGATTTTATTCTGTTAAATAGACACAGCTACTTTTTACTGTGTCATAATATCAAATATTTATTTTCTTGTTTACATTATTCATTCACAATGTTGCCAGATATTTTAGGAATTTCAAATCAGTCCATGACTTTGTCTAAACTTTTTAAAGTCTTGCTCAAGCTTCGATCTTTTTCAGCAAAATTACATCACTTCGCTAAACTTGTTATGCTTGACACATTTTATAAACAGAAATATTTTTTTACGAAGAAAAAATACGATTATTGTCAAAGTTATTAAGTGGCAATTTTAATTTTAACTGCACTTATATTTTTGCTGACACACTTAGGTCTTTAGGGTTAAAAAACTTTCTTTTTTTATTACGTAATTGTAATGCACGATCTGCGCTTATAATATATTTAGCATTGATTTATATTTTCTTATTTTTTTCCTTAAACGCTAACGTGAGCGGTACACATTGGTGATTATTTAAAAATAATCAAAAAAAAAGTTAAATTAAATTATTATATTTAAGGGTAATTTTAGAAGCATTTAGATCGTCAGTGAGTACCGCTCGTGTGTAACATTAGCCTTAACTGATATTTGTGTTATGTAAAAGTTATAGTTTGCCATCGTTGAGATAAATGTGTTAATACATTTAGTAACGAGTTTTGTTATACTTTTAATCGTTTGGGTCGAGTCCGGGAGGAATGTAAGATGTAAACAATCATGTAAAGATGGTTATAGTATTGTAATATGATCGATTTGAGTAAGGTTAGGTGGGAACTCTACAGCGGACCTTGTAGGCTTCTCTTAAAATGTTAAAGCAGTCGGTGAAGACACTTAAAGTACTATTGTTGTAGATTATGAAGAAATGACGGCCGTATCGCGGTATTGAATGATGCAGAGTGCGAATCATACTTAATGTCGGCTCTGGTGTTAGATATACTGCGTAACAGCAAAATGTAAGGGTACGGCTATACCGATGATGCATCGCACAACACACGTCGCACAGTGTCATCTCCATGTAAAACAAATGTATACAAATAGAAGCGCAGGCACATGTCGCCAGATGCCTCACTATGATGCAAGCTCATCCATGTGCTCTGGCTCGTTATTGGTCAGATCAAGGTCGACACGCCCCGCCACGCTCAAAGGCAAACAAACAGTACATAAGTCCCTTAATTTGGTACAAATATGGTTTTAAATATATCATCTAAATGTTTTCGCAAATAGACGTGTATGTGCGACGTCAATGTGCGATACATTTTTGAGATAGCCGTACCCTAATGATCACACCCGCCTCCCTAGTTTGTAGGAACCTGCGCGTACGCAATCAGCTAACTTTATAACCGCCATTATGTTTGATTCGGACTCTACTCTATTAGTATATTTACGTCACTTACAGAATTCGAATAGGTAAATTAATGTACATAAATATCGAGAAACTAGATTACCTAATATTTCGATAATTGATAAGGGTAGTCTGATTTAAATAATATAGATCATTATTGTAATTCAGTCAGTAGTAAAATACCTGCTGTTTCTACTTATGATGTAAAAAAAAACTCAAAATTGATAATATTTTCCTTTGACAATACTATAGTCAAATTAGTTTTTATGGATATAATGGACGAGGTAATTTATGAACTGAAGTATTGACTTCAAACGTGTAAAATTCTCACTGAAATTCAAATTAAAAACCGTAATGAAATCAATCATTAACACTTTACACGGCGCTACCTAACTAACAAGCTAAGCAATTTAACTTCAGTAAATAAGAATGAAAAGTGTTACTCATTTCTGAATTGTAGCAGCATTTATTTGCCAGCGCCTGCTATAAAACTCGCAAATTATCAATGGCGCTGATTTTGTCCTTTTGGCTCGTCCTAAATTTTCTCTCATTTTCAAAAATAAAGGTATCAATCTGTAAGTGACTTGTTATAAACCAATCAGCTTTGTATAACGATCCAATGTGTCGTTCATAGTCAGCAGTGTCTTCACTTTTGTTTCGATGTTGTTGATAAATGTAATAAGGAATCAATTCGGGTTGAAAACAAAGAGTTTTAAAACACAATCAAGTAGAGATTACACCTGAACGTTAGCTTAGCGTAGCTATAAATGATTCGAGTGTCAGTAATGACGCAGCAGTGTCAGGTATTGACGTTAGGCTCGCAATAGAAGTAGTTACGTTGATGAAACATAGAAATATTCCCCTTAATAAGCGAATCAGCGAGTCTTGCTGTTGTCAGCAAACGGTATACGACGATCTTCACACCCCACACTCAAAAAGGGTTTCTGGACGTCTATAGTTCCATAGTTTTTTTAAATAATTTTTTTTTTTTTTAAATAAATGTTTAAATATTCCACACCTCGCCATCTAACCCCAAGCTAAGTAACTATACTTGTGTTATGGGTGCTAGACAACGGATATACTACTTATATACTTTTGGTTGCTTTTAGTTGCTGCACGGAGATGAGAAAAAAATAAACTGTTAGATATCTTTGACCAAAAAAATCGATAGTTTGTTGTTTAAAAACAAGACAAAACGAATAAAAAGTAAACGAATAGGTGTAACTAATAACTACGTGTTTGCTTCGGCTCCACGCACGCCTTTCAAAGGTCAGGGACTCCATAACGCCGTGATATGAGAGTTAATATTAGAGCAGACAAAAATAATAACAGTAACACTAATGTTTGACTTAGATAGCGCCGTAAATCAGTCTCTTCGTAGACAACGTCATATAAGTCAGAACTACTTTTAAAAAAAGGCGAAATCCAAATTCCACCTATGAAAAAAGCAGTGTGAACATAGGCGCATACCGTTAGTTGAGTGCTAAGCGAGATGTAGCGATGGCAAGAGCGTGTTTGGTGTAATCTCTACTTCAATGTTATGATGAACCTCTTTGGTTGATAATGGTAGGTACATATCAATAGTCTGGAACTTAGTACTGTAAGTATCTTTGTACCTGACAACGATCGGTTTGATTAGGTTCGTCATATATCTACGTATTGAATTCTCAGTGAAAGTAACAGTTGGATGTAATAAAAGTATAAAATAAACTCGCAGTGATTCCATTGAATTTATTGTATTTTATTTTTACCCAAATTCCTTTTATTGACTTGTAAAAAACTTTAGGTAAACGGTTGGGTTACAAACTGCTAAAATTGTATAAAAAGTTGAAATGCGAGGTTTCAAGTTTACATGCAATTTCCACGTTTACGCCAACATACCTACCGTTTGCTTACCGAAAATACTCGCACTACGTAAAGTTTTTGCGAGAAGGAGTATCTTTCACATTAAGGATAGGATACTTAAATAAAAAATATTGTAAGACATTTTATATAGCGCCATCTGATACTATAAATGTAAAAGTGTAATAAATATGTTTGTTACCTCTTCAAGCTAAACATTGAAACTTGATAAGTAGATAGCTGGAGTTCAGGAATAGTAGATAGGCTTATTATCCCCATATTCCTACATCTACAAAACCATGGTGAGAAGCTCTTGTTTAAAACTACTTTTAATAATATATATAATAAAATTGTAGGTGTAAGTTGGTAAGGTAAAGTTTTTGGTATTTATATCAAGAACATTAATTATATTAGCAAGTAAGCCTGGTACAAAGATGAAAGAAGAACGGTGTTGGTAGGCTCGACTTTAATTTCGAGGGTCATATGCACGAACCCCTGCTGGTCGTTCACCAATGGATTTTTCTTAAAAAAAAATTATATGCCACTAATTGACATTGCTCTTACGGTGAAGGAAAACATTATGATCAAACCTGCAGCTTGGTTGGCTCCAGATGTATTTAAGTACAAGGTTTTTTCTCTGGACACGGTCGCTGAGAGGGTCCTGGGCAAGCGTACTCCATCCTCATGCAAGTTTACTTCATCCTCAATCCCGTTTAAAAATACATGATGAAGGATAAAATAAAATAAAGTAAGTAATAAAATTGTAAGTACAAAAATAGAGTGGAATAGGGATCGTTCTTATAACTTATTTAAATGAAAATCCTTATAATCTGTGAAATATATTCGATTATTCTGTCGTTCGAGAAATTTTTAAAGTTTTGGTAAGTGGGTAAGTACCTATATAAGTTTTCGAAACTTTGATGCAGCGAGGCTGTGATCTGTCCAGCTCATTATTTGTTGAATTCACTATCGATTAACTTTTTGGAAAAAAAATATTAGATCTTACGGCTTTCAACTACCCATCATGGTGCAAAGATTATCAATAAATACTTCTAGTTAATTAATTAATTGTGTTATGCTGAAGCGAAGCGTAAAGCGAAGCATAATAATAGAACTTTGAAAACACACAAGAAATGTACTTACCGCAGTCAGACCTCCACGAGATATACACGAGTTATACACTCTTCAGGTTTTGAAATGATTATTTAATATCATTAATATCACTCATTATGTAATCCTGAAGAAATTATTAATAATAAAGTTTCATTACTCGCGCCGAACACAACCAAAAACAAACAAAATTTGAACATGACAGTGACAGTCGATAATGACAACTGTCAATGTCAAAGAATCAGCTTAATCTATAGACCAAAGTTAAAAAGCGCACCCAAATAGATCGAATTTAAAATATTTTGCATTTAAATTGTCGCAATGTAAGTGCGGGAGTGCCCCAGCAGCGCCAGAACCTATCCCATTGGGCAAATTTTTGAGGAGCAGAGTAGCGTAGAGTTAATATTGTTCGTTTTTAATCAGCTGAATAATATTTTATTTATAACCTATGAATTCGGCCTTGGAATTGAGAACTTCAAATAGTTTACTGTCACTGTCAACGTCATATCATTTGAAATTGCCGTTGTTTTGGTGTATCACACGTGTGTATTTTTCTGCATTTTCGGCAAATTAATTCATAATTAATTATTTTAAATGCATTAAAATGGATGCATACGATATTTTTAAGAAGTTAACCAAAGGTTTAAAGTTCAAACACCGAATTTTGGGAGTAAAAGAAAATGTAAGTAGACACAACCTCTAACTTTTGTTATTTCATTCGTAATTTGTATAAAAATGACTAGTTTAAATCTGGATAATGCCTCACGAGGCACGCTAGATCTAGTACCAAGACCACAAATCATATTAAATAAAAAAATACGTCAATTCTCGCAATAAATGTTTGCAGACTAATCACCCCCAAAAAGACGCTCTCAAAAAAGAAGAAATCGATATAAAACATGAACCAGAAGACGTTGACCCAGCACCATCAGACATTGAACAGTCAGGAAATGAGTCTGAGTCTGTAGAACACTCAGAGGATGAAGGCAAGACTACAGATGGCGAACTACAGTTTGTTGAAGGTGTAAAAATAGGAGAGAAGAGAAAAAAGAAGAGCAAAGAGAAGTCTGAGGATTTACAAAAGAAACTAGAGTTGGAAGAGGTAAGTTAATCCTTGTACTTGTATACAGGCTGTTTTCCGCGATTAGACCCTTTTTAATTGGGTCCTTTTTGCGTGAAGATGGAGTAGGCTCGCCCAGCACCTACTACCCTCACAGCTTAGTCGACCATGTCCAGAGGAGAGAACTTGTCAATACTTCTGGAGCCAACTAAGCCGCGGGTTTCATCACGATGTTTTCCTTCACCGTAAGAGCAATGTCAATTAGCACACATAAATTTTTCTTAAGAAAAATACATTGGTGCACGGCCGGCCTGGATTCGAACCCACGACCTTCAGAATGAAAGTCGAGGTATCTACCACTAAGCCAACACCGCTCCAAAGTAAGTTAATCCTTAAATTACTTTGTCATATTGTTACCCACATAGTAGGTAAGTACTTACTAGCAGACCAGTCCCCACAATTTCATCCACATAAAAAAAACACATTGATTGACTGTATTGACATGACTGTAAAGAAGAAGATCTGCATAAGTGCCGGGAATACTGGGATAAAAGTAGTTACCAGAAGTGGTTACCCTTTGCTACACCCTAACCCAAAAATATCCAAACTAAGTTAGTATGTGAAGAAGCCACTAGAAACTCATGGTAAAACAATTAAAACTTTCAGCAAAACCGGTTTAGAAATGAACATGGAATTAAAGCAGTTGGTCGTCACATTCCACCGGCACTCCGGGACTTCTCCGAGCTGAATACTCGGTATAGTGTGTCTCCAGAGCTTGTCAACGTGGTCACGAGGTGTGGGTACAGTGAACCTACGCCAGTACAGAGGCAGGCTATGCCATGTATGCTTGAAGTAAGTGGTAGCAGATTAGTCTCTAATCAATTGACGATGCAGAAGGTTGCCGGTTCGATTCCTGTACTGGAATAAATATTTTTGTAATCTATAGACTACAAAAATAAGCTTGATTTGCCATACTATGTTTGTTTCCAAGAATTGATCTCTATCAGCAACACTATTCATTGGTATAAAAACATAGGTGTTTATTTTTTGGCAAAATCAACAAGTTCGTTTCCTAGTTAGGGTAATACTTTTTCAAAAATGTAACTATTCAGTTTTAGTTTTTGTCAAAATCGGTCATGCAACTTGTTTCATCATTAGTCGCTATTTCTAGTCTAGGAAATAGCCCTGAAGGCCCATGTAAAAAATTCACCCTGTATACTATCTATTGTGTAGCAGCCATATTACAAGCGTGATTGCGTTTTAGCCTAGATGGCGCTGATGTGATTCAACCCAACCAATGCCATTCAATGATCAAATGAACGTTATTTATTTTCACATACCTACATTAAATTCCACATACATTTAATTCCATTTCTCCTTTTAGGACCGTCAAATCCTAGCCTGTGCTCCAACTGGCTCGGGCAAGACAGCAGCTTTCCTCATACCGATTCTCCACTCCCTCGGCGCTCCGCAAGGCGGCCCGAGAGCCCTAGTGCTCTGTCCCACACGAGAGCTAGCTCAGCAGATATACACAGAAGCATTAAGACTCAGTGCCTCTACGCAGTTGAGGTGCAGTGTCATTAAAAATATGAAGGAAAGTAAGATTAAGGAACGAGAAGCTACCATTAGGAAAAGTGGTGAGTAGAGACAATTCACACCATAGACAAATGATGTGTACATATAGACTTTTTAAACTCATACCATTGGTAATAATAGTACTATTGTAACATAGTCAAATGCGAAGTAAGAGAAATAGAAATAAACAATATGCGATTGAGACCTGGCCAATTACATATAAGTTGAACATATGTCCAGAATGCATAGTTAGACTACCGCTTTGTCTAGCATGGACTCTACATATATATAGAATTTCGTTAATCTTTCAAGCAAACAGATGATAAATATTTTTCTTTTCTTCCAGATATTGTTATAAGTACACCAAATCGTCTATGTTACCTTCTAAATCGTGACAATGTGAACATATCTTTAGACAAGTAAGTCAAACCACACTCAGCAATAATTAACCATAGCCTTTGTCAGCCATAGTAGAAAAAGTTCATCACTGACCGTCTATTGGTTTGAATAGCTCAAACCAATAGACGTTGATATTGACGCATTGATATTTAGTCAGTCGGAATTTTACACTTATAGATTGTTTGTCTATGTTTATAGAGTAAAATGGCTAATAATAGACGAAGCGGACAAGCTGTTCGAAGGCAGTACAGAGGAGGAGTCTGACTTCAGACAGCAACTAGAACAGATAATGTCGGGCTGTGCGAGTGCCGAGCGCCGCGTCGCCATGTTCAGCGCGACGCACACGCCCTCTGTTGCCAAGTGGACGCGGCACCATCTCAGGGGACTTATTAACGTCACTGTTGGACAGAGGTATAGTTATTTAACCCATGGACATAATTTTAATTGCTCTATTTCAAATATGCGGCAATAATATTTTATCATCCTATCCATTTTAAAACCGATTGCTTATTCCTCAATAAGTGGTATTATACGGCGCACTTATTGTTCAAATTTATGACAATTCAAAATAATAAAATATTTTTTTTATCATGTATACTTAACGCTTTTTCGGAGAAATAAAGGGTACATCATGACGTAGTTTTAAACCAATAATTTTTAAGTTTCGCTACGTTCTTGAATAGAAATTGAATGTCCAGGAATGCAGCAACCAACCTGGTGGAACAAGAACTCCTATACTGCGGCAATGAGAACGGTAAACTGGTCGCGTTCAGGCAACTCGTGCAGAATGGACTCAAGCCACCTGTATTAGGTAACTTTTCACCTATTTGTTTCACTAGCAACAGCTCGCGGAACCGCGACCCGCATATGTAGATAGAAACACTTTATTTGAACAAGAAAGTGAGTCTCTTTTCACTGCCGGCTTATTTTCCGGCTTAAACTCGTGAGTGTATAGGTCTAGATCTTCTAGACGCGCGTGCTACATCTTAGGCCGCATCGTCACCTACCATCGGGTGAGATAGTGGGCCACCACTGGCACATAATATTATCATTACTTTGAAACATTGAAAATTTCCGTTTTTTATAATATCTAGATTTTAGTCTATTGATTTTAGACAAAACTAAAATTGAGTGTCAATTGTGTCAGAAATGTGTGAACAAGTCTTCAGATGCACTAGTTAGATAAATTAGGTGAAAACACCAGAACGAGCCGCCATTTTTCTCTTAAAAACCCTACAATATAAAATGTGTTGTTTGTTCCAGTATTCGTTCAAAGTAAAGAGAGAGCAAAGCAGTTGTTCAAAGAGTTGATATACGACGGAATCAACGTGGACGTTATACACGCCGACAGGACGCAGGCGCAGGTACCTTCTCGATTAGTACGGTAATGGACGCACAGTCATAAAAGGACTTGTTCCGAAAATGACCTATTCTGAAAAGGACTTACTCCTCTAAAGACTTATTCTTTAACAGACTCATTCCGGAAATGGCTTAAAATCTGATATAGCTGTTGACAAAGGGTACAGACTCATTCTTACTCTTGTAGTATTTGTTGGGTCCTTTTTGCGTGACTTTCAGCTTACTCGACCGTTTCCATATGAAATAACATGTCAATACTTCTAGAGCCAACTAAGTGGCGCGTTCCATCATTAGCGCACATACATTTTTGTTAAGAAAAATATAGAAAAAATTATGTCCCTCATTCGAAGAATATAGTTATTTAGAACATAATTTATATAATATTTCCAGCGTGACAACGTCGTGCGTAGTTTCCGTGTGGGTCGCATCTGGGTGCTGATCTGTACTGAGCTGATGGGTCGCGGGATCGACTTCCGCGGCGTCAATCTCGTGCTCAATTACGACTTCCCGCCATCGGCTATATCTTATATACACAGGTATGTATACCGTATCACCTACTAGCTGCTCCCGTGTAAGTCCCCATCATGTGGGAATATCGGGATAAGAAGTAGCCTACCTGTTTTATTCTGAAGAAGACAATGTATCCTCATACCAAGTTTCATTGAAATCTGTATAATGAGGGATTCTGGACGATAAGTTCCGTTTTGCTTTAATAGATGGCACTGTTTATAATATAGACGGGAATAAACATACAGAAAGATGAAAGATTTCATGGAAAATCAAGAGAAAATCCGAGCCGTAAAAATAAGACTAAGATATAGATATTGAGAAAATCTTCTTTTTTACGAACTCAAAAAAATTGCATACATTTTTTGCAAAAAAAATTCTAATTTGCCATACTATGTTTGTTTCCAGAAATTGATCTCTATCAGTGACACTATCGATTGGTATAAAAATAAAGCTTAACTGTTATTTTGCAAAATTGGAAATGACTAGCCATGTTCGATTCCTGGCTAGGGTACCTTTTCCAAAAATGTAATAATGCAGTAAGTATTATTTTTTGTCAAAAGCGGGCACTTTACTCCTTTCAGCATTTTTCAGTATCTTTTATGATTTAGGAAATATTCCTGAATGCCAATTTCAAAATGACCCTATCCGTTGTTGTACTTTCATAATAGTAATAATTGTTTTATTTGAACAGAGTGGGTAGAGCTGGTCGCGCTGGACATAAAGGGAAAGCTATTACATTCTTCACACAGGACGATGTCAACAATCTTAGAAGGTACTTCTTAACTTAGTACTAAATGTACATAAAAATTAATTTAAAGTAATATTATTTTAAATACATATAAAAAAAGAATTAAAAAATTAATATAAAAGTGTTTATAAAAATTGAATTTGTTTATGGTACAGTTTTACCTGCGAATTCGAAACGTAGGAGTTGAATTTTTTTCCCAGATTCGTCCATTGGTTTGTGTTGTGCTCTAATATATCAGTCAGGAAAATTTTATATTTATAGATATCAATAGCTCTCTTCTAATTTAATTAATACTAGCGACCCGCCCCGGCTTCGCACGGCTATATTATGCATGTATTATACATATAAACCTTCCTCTTGAATCACTCTATCTATTAAAAAAAAACCGCATCAAAATCGGTTGCGTAGTTTTAAAGATTTAAGCATACAAAGGGATATAGGGACATAGGGACGGCGAAAAGTGACTTTATTTTATACTATGTAGTGATAATATAATTTATACAGCATAGCGTCAGTAATAAAGCAGTCAGGCTGCGCGGTCCCGGACTATATGTTGCGCATGAAACAAAACCCGAACAAGCGCAAGAAACTCATGAAAAAGGCCCCGCACAGGGATAAAATATCTACTATACTGGAGAAGCCGGAGAAGTGAGTCTTTTTTCATTCTTAAAATTTTTACAGTCATTTTTTCTAGCATCGATAGATGGCGCTATAATCTAAGTCAAGTGTCATGAGTGATGTTAAAATGTCTTGGGCATGAAAATATTTAAGGCCTTTGATCAGAGACAATCTTTGATTTAGATTGTACAGCTATCTGGGAAAATGATTTTGGAAAAAAAATATTATGGCTTCACGTAGTCAGCACATAAAGCCATTGTATCTGTATACAATTAGTATCTGACGTATACCCCTGATTTACTGGAAAAATATTTTTTAAGATGTACGAACATCGTTATTAGTAGTTATTGGGGCCCTTCGGTAATTAATAGTAAGGCCATCTTTTGAAAATTCCTTAAACATTCACAAAAGTCTTAAAAAAAACTAATTCCATTATTTACATACATGTACCTACTTCAAACGATTACAGGATTTTTCTCTACACACTGTATACTGTTCTCGGAGCGGAACAGGAGCGACTTTCATTCTGAAGGTTGTGGGTTCAAATCCTGGGTGCGCTAATTGACATTGCTCATGGTGAAGGAAAACATCGTGATGGAACCCGCGGCTTAGTTGGCTCCAGATGTATTGGCAAGTTCTTTCTCTCTGGACATGGTCGACTAAGCTGAGAGGGTAGTAGGTGCTGGGCAAGCCTACTCCATCCTCACGCAAAAAGGACCCAATTAAAAAGGGTCTAATTGTGGAAAACAAGGCTGTTTTCTATACTTATAACAGTATATAACAGTATACTTGTATACCCCGCGCAGCGACTGATGAGCTCTGATGGAAAGTAGAAGGGGTATGCGCAGAACACACTTTTCATATAAATATCGAGTTCTGCGCATACCCCTTCCACTTACCCCAGCGCTCATCATTCGCTGCGCGGGGTATACTTGTATACAGGCGTATACAAGTACAAGTATACTGTTTTTGGGTAATTTGATAATTTCACCTTATTTTTAAATGTAATGGATAAATTAAGTATTTAGTGATAGGTTTTTACACTATGACTAAGTTAATCTTGATAAAAAAAAATATTTTTTTAGACGAAAACTGGACGCATCGAAGGAAAATATAGACAAGACGAAAGACACTGAAACTATCAAAACAGGTAAACACAGGAAGAATAGAAAAATACAAGATGATGCCACTAAGAAAAACAAACCAAATGGTGTTGCCAATAAGAATAATAAGAAATTAACTAATAAGACACATAAGAAAAAAGTTAAAAATAATGTAGTTCATAAAAAAGGTAAGTTTGTTAAAGGAAAATAAATAATTTTATTGTTTTTATTAGTTTTAGTTTTGTCTTTGCCACCATTAATACTAAACAGTATGTTTTAAGGGGGACAGTATGGGAATTGTCTTAGGAACCATTAGGCATTCTTCTATGAAAACAAACAAACAAAACACGTACAGTAAGGGTCATAAGAAAATGATCAGTTTGCTACAATAATACTATCACCGATCGACCTTCTTCTAATAGACGTTACACACAAACCTAAATACTTGAATTAAAAGTACTCAGTGTGATTATTATATTCAACATGTTAGCTAAGTCTTTAGTTGGCCGAGTGATATAAGCTGCCACCCGCTACACCAACCGACGCGACGTGGGTTCGATCCACAGGTTACGTTGTTATAATGTTCAAATAGTGCTGCACAGAATTGTAAACGTAACGGTGGGCAGAGACTTTTGACCGTGGATTGTACCTACATTTTCGGGGTTCCGTACCCAAAGGGGACCCTTTTACTAAGACTCCACTGTCCATCTGTCTGTCACCAGGCTGTATCTCATGAACCGTGATAGCTAAACAGTTGAAATTTTCTCAGATGATGTATTTCTGTTGCCGCTATAACAACATATACCTATACTAAAAACAGAATACAATGGCGGAACCCTTCGTGTGCAAGTGCGACTCGTACTTGACCGGTTTTTATAAAGAACACAAGAAAGCTCGAAACTTTTTATTGAGAATTTATAAGAGTCGTTAAACAAAAGTTTCTTGTTTTAATGATGTTAGTGTTCACTAGCAGCACCCTGCGGTTTTACCCGCGAAGATGTCCCGTTCCCGTCGGATTATCGGAATAAAAATTAGTCTTGTTTCTCCCAATGAACCAGTGTAACCTCATAACAAATTTCGTTAAAATCGGTCTAGTAGTTTTGGGACCATCATCACTATCACTACATAGTACATAGTCACTACATAGTATAAAATAAAGTCGCTTTCTCTGTCCCTATTTCCCTTTGTATGCTTAAATCTTTAAAACTACGCAACGGATTTTGTTGCGGTTTTTTTTAATAGATAGAGTGATTCAAGAGGAAGGTTTATATGTATAATACATGCATAATATAGCCGTGCGAAGCCGGAGCGGGTCGCTAGTATAATTATAAACAAAACAAATAAAAAATATCAAAAAATATTTTTGTTGCCACAGATTTGTTGCAGTTTTATAGTTAAAGCAGAATATAATGTTACGGAACCCTTCGCGCGCGAGTCCGACTCGCACTTGGCCGGTTTTTCATAATTAGATTAGACTTACCTACCATAGAGAAGACAAAATTGGTTTATTTCAAATCACTCTATAAACTTATATTATTTATTGTTTTTAGGGTTCCGTACACAAAGAGTAAAAACGGGACCCTATTACTAAGACTTCGCTGTCCGTCCGTCCGTGTGTGATTTAGCTATGTCTGCGCTATTTAATGAAGATACGTAGAACGGATAGCCTCGTGCGGTGCTGATTTTCATCAACTAGCAGACAGATGGCGCCATATTTAAAATGTATGAATCGACCTTTATTATGTCGGTCTGCCAGTTGACAGGGGGGAGATGAATAATGTGTACCTATAGGTTCAATATATGTTCAAATAGCTAGAAACACAAGAACACGTTGCTAGGGCATACAATGGACAAAGTATGCTCAATGCGAGCTGGATACACACTGATAGCAGAGGTCTGACTTACCTGATGCTCCCGCGTGGGAAGTGACCGGCGCGGCGTCTCGGACGGCGTCGTCGGCCGGTCTCTACACATCCAGGTGTATGTCACTTGATTTCACTTATCACACACACACACACACTTGGGGCACACGTTTCACTCATCGTACAAATAACTCACAGCTTAAAGTTCTGGGGTTTCACCGTTATTTTCCAAAACGAAATTTTTTGTCCGTGTTACGACAAAAGGCGCGGAGCAAGAGAAAGGCACTCTGGCGCCACCAATTGTCAATTTGACCACTGTTGTCATCGACAAATTACGGCTTCGCGCGACTTATGCATAATGCTGCGTTGATTTAAAGGTTGAGTCAAACATTCAAACCACTCCAACTCAATCAAACATAAATTGTCTTTTATTTTAATCGCACAAACAAGCTCTTTTGTTAAAACCATTTTGTAAAAAAAATATTCAATAATAGTACATTATTGCAAAGGTCGTGAAATAGACGATGGCCGAGTATGAGTTTGAAGGCCGAAAGGCCGAGCCGTAGGCGAGGACTTCACTAACACTAGACAGGCAATTGCCATTTCCGCCGAGGCATCAATAGTGAGTTCGTCAAAAGCAGGGAAATAAAATATTACTACGTATGTAAATAACAAATCAAGATGAATTTTCATCTTTTCCGCCAAATTTTTATTTGTCATCTGTGCCGAAAGGAAAACCTATTTATGGCTATTATTCCTACTCATGTGGCTATACAGCCATGCACGCGAACGCAATTTGTACTAATCCTTACTTTTGGTATGTAAATAAATAATGAAAAGAGAGTGAAAGAGTATAATAATAATATTAACCCCAGCCGGTCGTTTCATACAACATTGTTGGAGCGTTGTAATGTTCCATATTCAAAAAATCCCTCCTTTCTGCAATGGATTTCATTTTCTTTGTCCATAAATTCGATACTTCGTGTTTTTTTTTCGAAAATAATGACTATATTTCCATACATGTTTCAGAAAATTATTCTTATTCTACAGCGGGTACCTACGTATTCGAAGCACCAATAGGTTGAGAGAAAAAATATGATTATTTTATTTTTTAATAATTACTATTTTATTGGACACCTTAACAACATAAATCACATACAAAAATATACAGTCTTCTTTAACTATACAAATAATAATTCATTAAACAACATCTTAGCAAAGCTTTAACAACAATACAAGCGGCAAACGCAGGCGGACAGACAGACAGATAGAACGATCGGACGATACTCGCCGACTATAACATCCATTACACAGGGTTATATGTTATTTATCATAAGTTTATGAAAGTGGTTGAGGACTACTTCTATGCACCATAACAAGCGACTTTATTCTACGATTTTTAAAAATTTGAACATTTATTGGAAAAAATTATTGCACATTGATATTCAGATCTATACTAATATTATAAAGCTGAAGAGTTTGTTTGTTTGAACGCGCTAATCTCCTTTTTAGTCCATTTATCGAGGAAGGCTATAGGCTTCTTTTTATTTTGATATTCCCACGGGATCGGGACGTAAGTAACAGCTGATTTTCAGGTAAACATAACTTGAAATATTCGAATTCCCAAGGGTTGAAGAATAAAAGTTGATTGTTAAATTGCATTGAAATAACCTTTAGTCGTTTTAAATAATTAATTACCAATAGGTAACCCTGTATATTATAAACTAGCAGCGTTCCGCGGTTTCACCCGCGTAACTCCCGATCACGTGGAAATATCTAATATAAAATAGCCTATAGCCTTCCTCGACAAATGGACTATCCAACACAAAGCTATTTTTCCAATTCGAACCAGTAGTTCCTGAGATTAGCGCGTTCAAACAAACAAACAAACTCTTCAGCTTTATAATATTAAGTATAGATGGATATGTTGATATCTTCTGCCTTTGTCCTTTAACCATCGAAATTAACTCAAGAATTGATTTTGTCCTCTATGGCCTAGTGGGTAAACATGCACACAGTTCACATTACCCGCCGTTGAACAAATTAATTGTTCTGAATAAATTTCGACGGATATAACTTATAATAACTTACAAAATAATTATGCTATTTTACTCTTTGAATTTTAAATTTAGCCAGTTTTTTTTTATTATGGCACTTAGGCATTGAGGCAAAATAATGCCAGGCTACATAATATACATATTATACCTAAATAAACAGTTAAAAATAATCTTATATATCCAAAGCTTCGATACCACGTTAACAGACAGACATAAGGCTCAAATACCCCCTTAGGACTCTTTCGTCGTTGGGGTAATATAGAAAAATACCCTAAAATACCTTATTTTAACATACTTTAGCTCAGACAATATAATTTCCATTAAAATACCTAAATTCAATTTTGGTTTCTGTTTTTATTTTCTTCAAAAAAGCCTCCTATAAAGCCAAGCCTCATTCGCAGAGTATTATTATTAAAAAATCGAGCCAAAAACTAGAGATTCTGTCTAAAAACTGAACTTAAAAATAAAAGGCTGTCTAAAACATAGAATATGAATATTTTTGGATATACTTAAACATAAGTACTTATAAAAAATTATAAGTTTCTAAATTTAATTACTTAATTCATTTTTTTTAATTTGTTATCTAATTTGTGTTCTTAGTCGATTTATAGTCATACTAGCAACTGCCCCGCGCGCGCGGTCTCCCACCGTTAATCTGATCCCGTGGGAAATCAGGATAAAAGTATACATCATTAAATTTTCATCAAAAATTCCAGAACAAACTACATGTTTTTACATTTTCTTATAAAATAATTCGATTTATAATGATTTCCTATTATAATTTTAAATTATTAGAAAAGTAGACAATAATGTCTAATGTACTTACTTATTTTTATTACAAAAAAAAGTCAAAAATTCTTTGGAAATTTACAAAAAAATACTTTTAAAAATATAAAATTATGTACAAACTATGTACCTTTGTTATGTAAGTATATCTATATATTAAATTCATAATTGAAAAATATGATAAACGATGAAAAATAGAGAAAAATATTTACATACCTACTTATTAAAAATACCCCATATACATTAAATTCAGTTCAACAAAGTTCAAAATTGCACATCAAAGATTACATACAATAGTATAGCCGCCAGTGCTAGAGTGCGTGCCATACAACTTTGCGCGTAGTCGAAATTACGCGAAATGAATCAATGATACACTATTTAAACTCGAACGATTTAAGTTCATTATTTTTATTAAATTCTTATGTAACTTAGCTAATTTTATGGAAGTAACTAATTGTAATTCTTTACATAATTATGCAAAACGCGATCGCGACCGTAACGAGTTGAGAACCTCGATTACAAAACTGTACTCCGATAAAGCCACTTATGGAACCCAAAATGAAAAATATCATGTTTCTACGTTCTCCAGTTTCGGCTGTGAATTGATATTATAAGTCAGTCAGAGGATTCTCAAGTTGTGTTGTGTAACTCATATCATATTCAAGTAAAGGCATATGTCGAGGAAACACCTTGTTGGACTTCTGTTACTTCGTAGTTAAGTATTGCCGAAATTAAATCGTATCGGAGTTCGGTAATGCCGTAGTAAAATGTTGGCGAAAAAGGATTTGCCAGAGTTTCGTTTTGTTTAAAACCTACTTTTTTGAAGTCAGTTAAAATTATCTATTTATTTACGTTCTCATTTTTTGTCTTTTTGCCCGTTAGGTGTTTTCATTCATTTATTTGGATACCTACCGAAATTATTAAAAAGTGCAGGTAGGAAAACGACACCACTCTCGCGAAGATATATATCAGGCACGCACTGTAATTGATTCTATGATATTACAAATAATTTGTGAATCTATTCACACAACCAATCACAAGGCAACCTGGGCATCTTATTCGCCGGCCACGGCAGGTACCCGGCCGTTTTAAACACCCAATAATCATAGGACACCTTACTAACTAATAGTACCAATATAAGTACCTCTAGACCTATGATATAGTAGATATAGTCGGTCCAGTCTCGTGGGGTGTGGCACACTTGCGACTCGACGAGGTCGACGACCGCGCCCATACCTTCACACATCAGGCTTTTATAGTCGGGGATGTTTTTAGAATTTTCTAGGAGCCAGGGCTGTAAAATGATGAAACAATAAATTAGCTTTGTTCGCGTAGGAGTTGGATGTTTCCAAAATCCTTTCTTAACGGATGCCTATGTTATACCTAACAGCTATCTAAGTGGCAAATTTTAGCCCGGTTTGAGCTGTGCTTTGATATATCACTCAATAAGTCTGTCACGAGTAAAAATGAAAGTTCCAGTTATAATCGGCGTATTATCCCAAAAATGTTAAGTATTATCCTATTCCACTTTATGTCTATACTTTCTATAATTTTCTATACTTTCTATAATTTTCTATACTTAACTATAATTTTCTATACCACCGTGATAATTTTTATCTAAATCGATCGAGACATTTGTGTGTCAATATTAGGGGTATTTCCTCTATCCCCCAAATGGGGGATAGTGGGAATTTAGCGTGACATTATCCCCCAAATTTAACCAGCTTTTAACAGCGACGTCATGCACATAGAAGTTGAATTTTCAAAATTATTTCTTAGCTCATGCTTACGTCATAGCTTATCTATATGCCAAATAGCCCGATCCGTCCATCAACTTTAGCTGTGTGTTGATATTTCAGTCAGGACTTTGAATTTAATATGAAACTTGCTTACCTTCAACATTTTTTCAGTGTTACAATCGCAATGTATACTATTCCCTGCAACTGTTAACGCTGGACCCGTTGTGTCGAACCTGTTTGATAGCACGTATGTGTGGATCTGAAACAAACATACTTTCTTTATAAAGATTAGGTACAGCTAATACCGCAGGGCGCAGCTAGTAGAAAAAAATGAATGCGTTGCAGGACACGCGTTTGGAACGAAGTCCCTTTACCCTTTTTGTGGGAGAGCAATTTCTGTTACGGTTTTTCGTTTCACGTTTTCGTAACTCGTAACATTTTTTCTCAGCTAGGTCTTGCCTAGATGTAAATCTTCAAGGAAAGCGTGCTTACATCTTAGACCGCATCGCCACCTACCATCGTGTGAGATACTGATCAAACTATGACCTATTTACTATTTATACTAATACTAGCTTTTGCCCGCAACTTCGTCCGCGTAGAAGTCGAAAATAGACCAAGTAATCACGTTGCCCCATACAAACTTTGCCCCCCTTTTTCACCCCTAAGGGGTATTTCGGAAAATCCTTTCTTATCGGCTGCCTACGTCATACAAAGAACACACCCTCCAAGTTTCAGGTCTCTACTATCAACGGTTTAGGCTGTGCGTTGATCCGTCAGTCAGTCAGTCATTCAGGACAAAGCATTTTATATGTATATATTATAAACATTTTTTGTTTGTAACCAATAGACTCCGAAACTACTGGACAGATTTTGATGAAACTTCGATACATTGATTAATTGGGAATAACATAGACTACATTTTATCCCGATATTCCCATGGGATCGGGAGTTACGCAGCTAGTGTTAAAAAGAAGCTGTAACTCACAGTCTTCAACTTGTTAAATACGATAGAGAACTGCATGAAGTTGTCAATGAACTTGGTGCCCTCCAGTTCTAGGATGTTCGATATGTCGTTGTAGTCAACTATGAGACGCCGGAGGTGGTCGTAGCTCGGGTCGTCGCTGACTGCTTGCAGGGACGTTATCTGAACATATGTGGACAGAAAGAATAATGGAAAAACTTGCAAGGAGGTTAGGTTATTGATGTTCCTTTATGGGTAATGTCGTTAGATGCTGATGAAATAACTTACATTATTATAAGAGACGTTAAGTTTGACCGTGTTAGGCGGTAGATCGGTGGGCATGACGGTGAGCTGCTTGAAGGAGCAGTCGACGGCGACGAGTCCCGTCACCTCCGTGCCCATCACTTCGAGCCGCTCCGGGACGCACGTACAGTTGATGTTGTCCGGCTTTATGTTGCGGCAGCTTGCGTTCAACTGCGATACAAACGGTTAATCTATCAAATATCTTGAGTGTTACTACGAATGCTATGCTACGCAACAGCCCATGCTACGCTACAGCACATATCCTACAAGCGCGCTATGCTACGCTACCTGGGCCACGCTACGATACGGTTGCTATGCTATGCAACGGGCTACCCTACGCCACATATTCTACAAGCGCGCTATGCTACGCTACGGCACATATTCTACAAGTACGCTATGCTACGCTACGATACGGTTGCTATGCTATGCAACGGGCTATGCTACGCTACGACTCATGCCCTACAAGCGCGCTATGCTACGCCACGCTACGCTACGCAGCGTGCTATGCTACGCTACGTAACGTGCTACTACGATGTTACGTTTCGTAGCATAGAATAGCATAAGTATTCTATGCTACGAAATAAAATGTATGGACGTCTGCTTATTTTCACACATAAAATGCAGGATTAATTCCATTTAATTAATTTAGTTTAAACAAAAAAAGAAATATTCTATTCACAATATTAGGTAAGTATATCTTTTTAAGGTTGATCGTTTCGTATCGCTAAGCAAAGTATTCCGCTAGATGGCGCTTGTTTTCCCGAAAGTATATTTTTATTTTATTTTGCTATAATTGACGTGGAATTAAAGTATTTGTATATATGTTGCCTGTTTCCTAGTTTGCTCTGAACATATTTCAAACATAATTTAATTTTTTGGAAGTCACATTTTAATGTATTTCCAGAGTACAATTTTTAACTCTTGTCACGATATAAATGACACGCACACATACAAAACAATAAACTGTAGCAACTATAGACTATATTTGACGTAGTCCTACAGATACCGATTGGTGTAGTCATTTAAAGCGGCGGGGTAGTGTTCTGAAGAGCCCCGGTTCAAATCTCGATACAAATAAATTTTTTTTATGAAAATATATTTTTGAATAAATTTTCTAAAACAGGCTCAATTTTATGGTAGGTACTGTTACTAATATTTTTTTTAAACTAGGACGAATTCTGAACTATGCAAATTGTACTAGGTCTGAATGAAAAGAGAAAAATAAAGACAAAGTAATGTACAAAAAGGTTTATTTATTTAAAATTAGTTCTATCTTATCTTATATCGGGGGCTGACATAGCCAGCAACACTTCGACCCCTTGGGATCGATTAACGCAGCGATCCCACTAAGAGGAAAAATCCTATGTTCATCCGGTTTGGGATATGCATTTCCAAGGAGGCCCATGGGTCTCCTTCGCTTCGGTCCTTCACTTCGCCACTAAGACGGCGCATTCACACAGGATATGCTCCATAGTTTCTCTGACATCACCGCAGGTTCTGCAGTCAATATTAGAAGTTATCTTCATTTTTAAAAGCATGTCATTGGTTTTGTAAAGCCATGTCAAGGCACCAATCACAGCTCGTGCTTTGCTTTTTCCGTTGTTCAATAGAAATTTAGAAGCCCCTCTGGTGCTGCTACCTATGAATTTCTTCGAATGTAGTAGCCCTTCACTGATTTCCCACTCTTGCGTGTGTTTCTTATCAACGTAATCCTTTACAGCCTTTGTGATTGTGCATGCTGGCAGGCCCGTACATGGTTCTGGTCCAAGCATAGCACTTGCCGATCCTGTTCTTGCAGCTCATCAGCCTTCTCATTTCCTGCTATTCCTTCATGGCCTGGGACCCAGAGTAGTCGTAGTTTGTTCCTACGGCCCAACTTGTGTTTAATAATTCAATCACTTACAAGACACTAAAATTCCCTCAAGGTTTATTTTCAGTAGGTGCTCAGATGGATGACACTTTAAACACAATAGTAGGAATATAATAAATGATTATAATATTTTATTTTTGGTTTTTCTATTTATTGACTACTTGACATCTCTGTTGACTCTCCGTTACCTAGGTAACAAGCGCGCATCTAGTGCGAGGTAAAGTATCGACTGGGTGTATGTTGCCAGTGTGTACAACAAACAGTACCAAAAAAACAACAAGACTGCTTGGTTGTTTTTCTCGCGAATTACTATACTTCATTTATATTTTATTATATTTTTATACTATTAATTAAATGCAAACAAGTATAAATGTTTATTTATTTATTATATACGTAAAGTGATAATTTGATAAGTCTATCAAAATAATGTATAATTCAAGTATCAAAAGTGACGCGGCAGTGCCAAAAGTTACATAAAATCTTGCAGGTGTAGGTCTGGCAGCACTGAGTTGAATATCATGCAATTGAAAATATTTTGATTTTTTATTAGACAGATTAGACGGAGAGGCAACGTCGCCCTTATCCAGCAAACTGTATTGCGGCTCTGCTCTAGCGTAATTGCGTGTTCCTGCTTCCACACACAACGCGACAACGTCGCGTGTTTCCACACATCTATGCGTCACTCACACTATGACCATACGTCAATATAACCACATGAGATATAACCGTGCACCACCACATACGTAAAATTGGTCTCTTTTTTCACGCTGAAACAGAGTACTTCCTGGATGTTAAACAGTGATATTTTTGGTCTGCCCCTACAAACGCTTAAATTAGGCCTACTTTAAGTCATAATAAGTTAAATATCTCAGTATAAAACGTAGGAATCTCTAAAACATTTAGTAGGGAAAACGTATAACCTTAAGGGTATGTTCGAGATTTCTCACATATATTATGTGGTATTAGTTCATTCATAGTATAGGTAGTTGTTTGGCTCTTAATAAAATTAATTATTTTCTTTCATTAATAAAACTTTATATAACTACTATATTAGGTAGGTGTGGGTAACGTACCTCTTTCTGCACTCTGAGATGGTCGATAGGAACAACCTGGACGTCCTTGAACCAATTGAAGCTGAGATCGAGCGCGCAGAACGTGTCGTCGTAGCTGAGGAACGTGACTAGAGCGCTGTTGTTCGGTTCCATGGCGCGCTGGAAGTCCTTGCAGGGGAGGTAGTCGTTGCCTGAGGTCATTACATTCTTTTTAGGGTTCCGTACTCAAAGGGTAAAAACGGAACCCTATTAAGTACTAAGACTTGTCCATCTGTCTGTCACCAGGCTGTATCTCATGAACCGTGATAGCTAGACAGTTGAAATTTTTACAGATTATGTGTTGTGTGGCCGCTATCAACAAAGTACAAAAAACAGAAAAAAAAATATGAGTGGGGCTCCCATACACTATGAAACGGAACCCTTCGTGCGCAAATCCGACTCGCACTTGGCCGATTTTTATAATATCCTCCTGATCCCCTGGAAATATGATTAAAAGTAGCCAGGCAGTTAGAGCGGTATTATTAGCCTAGTAATAGTAGAGGTAGATAAGTACCGACTTCCATTGCCCTTACGGTGGTGAAAAACATTGAGACACCACTTATTAATAGGGTAATGCAATTGCAGCATAGCATGGCAGTCCGATGGGACAGCCGTTGAGTTCAACTGTCAAATTGCGCTTTTTGCGAAACATATTACACACTAGCAGCGCGTAACTCCCGATCCCGTGGGAATATCGAAATAAAAAGTAGCCTATAGGCTTCCTCGATAAATGGACTATCCAACACAAAAATATTTTTTTGAATTCGAACCAGTAGTTTCTGAGATTAGCGCGTTCAAATAAACAACAAAGTCTTCAGCTTCATATTATAAGTATAGATTTAAAAAAAATTAAGATTCTTTGTAGGTACTAAAAATACACGTGATATATTGGTAGCCTTAAACCTCAACATGTATATCACCTAGGGGGAGGGGGGGTTAAAAAATTCCCTTAGGTCCTTTTTACATGAGGTTCCAATGATATTCCCAATGGGCATATTGTGGTTCTCACCTGATAAATTAACTGATATCTTCTTATTGCTATGGACGAAGTTAAGCGGGAACTTGGTGAGATTGTTGGCCGATACATCCAACACAGTCAGGTTGAAGAGGTAATAGAAGGCGCGAGACCGCAGCTCCTGTAGCTTGGAACTGGTCAGGTTGTTGTGGGAGATGTTCAGGCAGGCTACTGTAGACTGCCTTGGGAATTGACCTGGCGGTCGGGAAATATGAATAATTTATAAGATTGATTTGAAAAAATACATAGATAAGTGTGCAAATAAAACCATAATAAAATCATGTTAGTCAGTACCTACTCCTGGATCTTACCCAAAAATTTGGAAAAATGAAATAAGATTTTACTCAGAGTTTGGTTAAAATTATACCAAGGGCCACATCTTGAAAATTCTTCAAATTTTCAGTAATACAGCGTAATATTCTCGAACTTTAAACTAACATACTTAATTATTGTATTTTAATATTAAAACCATTTTTTTTAATGTTTACTAAACATCATCATTATCTTATACTTAACATGAAATCGAATCAGCTACTGATCTGTCAAATAAGCTGGGATAATAGTATCCACTTTACTATCTAAACTTACCAACAATCTTCCCAATGTTTCCATCAGTGAAAGCCATGGACGCCAGCCGCTTGAACATGGCCTGCGAGAGGTCCAGCTCATCGATGCTGGCGTTCAATACGTGCAGGTATTTCGTCGTGTTTCCCGCTACTGGAACCGAGATATATGGTCAATTAGTATTAGGTAAACTTTATTCTTTGAGATTAGACTAAAACAAGTGGCTTTAGTGGTAAGTGTATTCCATCAATCGTCTTTTGTTTACGTCTCGATTGCCGATTGGTTTCCCTACACTAATGTGCTATGGGAGCCTATCCACCGGGGTGGATTGAAAAGGAAAAAAATGCATAAGTAGATCCATTTGTGAATTGAAGAAAATATCTATTGATCCAACGGTGCCTCGCTAGTGGATCCAAATGAAATGAGGAGTGGTTTACTCGCCGTGAAATAAAATATAATTATGTAGGTATTATTAAATGATTTGTGTGTTACCTACCTACGACTTTAAGTATAAACAGCTAAACCGATTGCAATATGTAGATAGATATACATAGGCATTTCACAATTTTCACATAGTCAATTTTTATACCAATATTACCAAGGAATTCTTATATACCTACGCGAATAACCGCAGGCCTCTGCTCGTGTATTTATAAAACTCTATGCAAAATGAGGAGATCAGCCAAAGCCATAGGGGTTAAAACTGAAGAAAAATAATCATAATTTATGTAGATATTCAAAATTGTATGCATTTTAATAAATAAACCTCGTAATTCATTTTGTTTTATAATACCATTTTAATAAATTATATGCGCATTTTATTCACGGCAATTATTAATAATTCCATTCATTATATGATTGGAACCATCTTGCTGCGTTATCGTAACTCGACCAGACTCCGATAACCTCTGATCAACATGTACCCATCATTTACCTACATTCCACTCTAATTATATTTCTGTAAATTACAAGTAGCCTTTTTGACTGTGAATACACTGAGAGAGAAAGAAGGGAACAAACGAAGTTTCGCATTGAATACCTACTTATTTACCTTTTTTTTGTTATATTTACACAAAACATTAATGATAATGAATGATACATGTGCTTGAATTATACAATATACTAATGAATCAGTCCGTTATGATAAAGTTTGTATGTATTCCTGAAATACTTACGTGATGAGTTATTTTCATCTTCAATTACTATCCATAGAAAGCAATAAAAGATAAATAGAAGGTAAATAATAATAATAAGTAAGTACCTACCTATCATATTTTTTAAATGTAAGGTATAAATCATAGTGTTACAAAAACAATTTAGTACAATCATTAGGAAAGTACTTATTCCCAATAAGTTAACAATTTTTTTTCTTGCGGTCACTTTTTAAAATATTCATCAAGCGCGGTGAATACGACCCTTGTTTTAAAATTTTCACTTGTTCTGTAAGACCTTGCTTTTCAAGGCTTTCCGTGACAAGAACATGACAAGTCAATAAGATGCTTGTTGGTACTCACTCACAGTCCCCAGAACTTCCAGGTTGTCCAGATCACAGCAGAAGACGGCCACGGAGCCGATGGTGGTGCACCCCTTCTTCTGGCATTGCGACCGAGGCAGCTGGAAGCACTTGCCCATGTTCAGGTACTGCTCTATAGGTTCCGGCTTCACTGTTGACGCTGGAGGTTGCTGGAGACAATCACACGGATAGATTATGATTAAAAAAAAGTAAACTGACAATGGTTAAACTTAAAATACATGTATACCTACTCATACCACTCGGTTACTACGGTTATTTATAAACTTTTTTGTAAATAAATAAATATTTACATTCAAAACTCAGACCAGTAGTTTACTTACAGAAATAAATATCTGTACTTACACAAATATTTGTTACCTGCACTTTTTGCGTTGCAGGCCATTATTTTTTTTTATCTGGGCCTAGATCATTAAATCTCAAAGTAGGACCTACTTTATGTAAAGGGCCAATTATGGGGAAAAAACACGAAAACTGCTTCTTCTTGAACAAATCATTAACCTAGTCAGGAATCGAACCTGTTTGCGGTCATATCCGATAGATCGTATACCAGTAACAGTGGAAATTAAACCAAATGACTATTTTAACATAACGTAGGTACCTCTCTGGGTCCCATCTGATCGACATCTTCAAGTCTCATCTCGATGTAGGGGATGTACAGCATCAGGTACACCACAAACCCCCATAATATTACCTGCAATCAAAGATACAAACAATTAGATTAGGGTACTCAGTAATTAAGTCATTACTATACCCGTACTTATATAATCATTTCCAATAACGAGGTACTCAAAAAAGGACTAGGCTCGATAGATAGCAACACTACTTTTCTGCAGGACTTTAAAAAGGTAATCTGAATAAAGCCTATTCAAATGTAAATTAGAAATCTGCATTTTTGTTAAAAATAATGAAACATATTTCTTTAAAATAACTTCCAGCAGAGACAGTAGTTTGCGAGACATCCACAAATACAATATATGTCATACACAGATCAATAATACTATTTTTGAAAAAAGCACCCATATACAAGCAACTAAAATATATAATCATCTACCCCATGAGCTTAAGTTATTACATGGAAATATGTTTAAATTCAAACTAAGAAACTGGCTGTTGTCTAGGGCTTTCTATACTGTTGCTGAATATTTTAATGAATAGTAGTACAATATTTAGATGTCGACTAAGTGTATGTAATGAACATATAGATATAGGTAGATATATTTTTATAATTGAATATATACTTGATGTACCTTTTAGATTATATCGTGGATGATGATATAATAATATCTAAGCTACTCTCTGTATGCTATTGTGCAATATTATATTAATTAGACTAAGTTATGTTAATTTTTTAAAATAACTATTACTTAATTATTGAACGTCTGGTGCAGACATGTCTGTTGATACCTATTTTTACTATATTACATAACATCTGTAAACCTAACATCATAAGAACACAGTCAATCAATAAATGATTTCTGATTTCTGATTTCTGATTTCAGACAAAAAATAATTATATGAACGCCTGCTTGCCGTACGAATTATGATGGGGTTCGAGTCGTACCTACTCAACTACACCAGACGATTCACAATCCTCTTGAGAGAACCTAATAGAAAAGTTTGTTTGAGACGAAACACACGACAAACAGAAGAACAAGACACAAACATTGGCAAGGACATAACAAAACAAAAAGAAACCGTGTGTTGTCCCAAATTGGTTGATCTCAGCTATGAGCCAGTAAAGCATGATTACAGTGCTGATCTTCCAGCCAGACCCACAACTCCAATTCCTAATATAGGGACTTACTTTTAAAATAGAGGTCTATTTGCAACAATAACCTAACAAAGCTAACCTACATTCTCTTATAATTCCATGCCAAATGCCGTGAGTCAAACTACATCTACCTTGCGATGAGCCACATCGTCTAAGGAAGTCGGCTTATTGAATAATTGGAATATCCTCTGAACTCGTTCACGATGTTAGGACAAAAACTTGAATATGAGTGTATGTTTGCGAGAGATCAATTCAAGCTTAGCAACAACTTGTATTGCAAGGTCTTGGCAGGCAGGTACCTAATCTAAAAATATCAAAGATGCCTCACTGGTAACACGGCATAGTTATTAATGACGTTGCATCATTAGTCACCCGATTCTTGAGCGGTAAATCAATAATTTAATTTAAATTGATGTTTGTTTATTAATAAGGATCTAATAAGGGGATCTTTAGAGTAAGAATTTTTACTAGAATATTGTCCTTTCCGCACCCGTGGTCCACCATCAGAGTTCACCTAAAACCGGTGTCTTTTATTTCTTCTCATCCACCTCAAGATAACTGGGTGAACCAGTTTTTAATTTCTTTCCATCGTTCACCTTGGTTGCATCGATCACCAATTTGGTGAGAATCTGACGAGAATATGATGATGATATGATGAGCAGAATTGCACCTCGAGAATGCAGCAAATTTACATAATTGACAATTTTATCGTAGGATCTCGGCCCTTTAACTAACGGTCTCGATTGATCACAATTACTAAATAAAATGTGTGAATTGACTTAAAAGAACGAGCAGAGTCAAATCGTCGCTTCCCATCAGGTGAGATGAGATGTCAAATGCGAGCCAATTTGGCAAAAAAAAAGTTTGCTCGAACAAACTCTTCAGTCTATTTTTAATTTTCAAAATACGTTATAACCGTTATTTTCCCACTCTTTTAAGCAGCACCATCTATCGAGGCCTAAAGAACTACTATGTTAATCAGAATCGTTCCATACGAATGGCTTCACATCTGTGATACATGCAGCCACAAACCGCGTGTTGCTACCTACATACATATGTGTACTATTTGTTATATATCTGAGGCAATATGTCGGTTTTATCTTACTCCAGTCCTTGACGTTAAAAATAGACGTATAATGGCCTGTTTACATACGAGTATAACGTTCGATGGCTGATGTTACTATTTGCTTTCCATTTTAACAACTCAATCTGAAAGTATTTATTTCAGGAGGATAAGAGGACGCATATTTTACTGCAATATTTATTTATCAAATAATAAAGAATGTACATACCTCAGTAATAAAGATTAATTTTAAAAACAAAATGCCTTTCTAAAAATTATTAGTTAAGTTCTAAATTTTCCTTATTATTTCCCATAATTGCTTATTGAGAAAAAATTTCGACAGTACGCGAAAGTCGTGGATAAGCGACTATAGGTACCTGTATTGGCTGTATTGATTTTGCAAAAGTCGTCAAAGTGCGAAGGTCGCCACTATACAGGGTTATTGGAAATTAATTGACACGGCGTTAAGGGCTTCTTCTGTGCACCTTAACGATCAACTTTTGTTCTGTTTGGTTGTTTTGTTGTGTGGAATGTCCTGCAATATATATTTTTTTTAAATACAGCACATTCCGCTACGATTAAGTAGAATCTGATGTCCAGGGTTAAATGATGAAACCAGAGACAATATTTAAAAACAAGATAATCCAGTCGTATTTGGGAGTTGTTTAAAGTAAACTATTTAGTAGAAGATAGTATTTAATTACTAAATGAAAAGTAACATTATATCTAATTAAAAAAAATATTTAAATCATAAATACAAATAAATAAAAACACCAGTTAGTCAAATAACCCGCCCCTTATCGTTCCCGGCGTAAAGGTTCCGTAGTAGTAGAATAAAAACATCTATTGCATATGTAATTACAGTTGTTAAAGATTTAAAGGACATAGCTATGTTACTCAATTCTTCGATTTAAAATTTAATAAACACTGATTATAATCATATTATTCAAGAGAATATAATTTTATTTATAAATAGTAACATTGCAAGATTTGGTGAACCAGTTAACCTGAATCTGTATTCAAACCTTCGTTGTGACCTCAGTAGTGGTCCGTGAGCCTATCACCTAAGATCTTACATTAAATGTAGAGAAAGAGTAAAAACAAATTGACATTTTACAAATTAAAAACCTTTAAAAATATACATAAATAACAAAACGAGTTTATAATTGAAATCGGTTAAAATTCATGTACAGTGATGTTGTATTTTCTCATGAGCTTAATGCTCATTCAAAAAGACAAGATCATAACTGAAGACTGCAGTAAAAGGGGACAGATTTAAATTTTAGCCATTGCTCTGTCTTTGGCCTAAAATTAAGGCTATCGTTTGATGTAAGAACGAAACAGACGAAAAACGATCTGCCACCCTATTCCATTTGGTAGGTACAATAACGGAACAAGTAAATAATTTAAAAAAAATAGTCTAGTTTAGATATATTAGTGGAAAATTATTTATCTGCGCACATACACATACACCGCGAGTTCCACCCACGGCACACCACCGGCGCAATATTTAAGTGTAATAGACACTTCTTGCCTTCAGTCTAAACTTTTGCGTAGTTCTGACCGTCATGAACTCTCCGCAAATTGACATATCTCCGTATTTATAATATCTGATTCTATTATATTTTAAGCAATATTTATAAGTGTCAGACAGAAATAGATTTCAAGTTTTTAAGTTATAAATAGATAGAAATGACATTTTAGTTTCTAAATCGGCAAGATAGATAAGATCGCGCTAATCGCGTTAGATTAACACATTTATACAGGGCGTCCCGTAATGAATGGCCAAGCGGGTCCCTACGGATAGAGGACACTGTGCCGGATCAGAAAAACGAAAGTTATGTTCTATGAAAGTATCTTAGTTTCCGAGATATGCGCCATTTTAAAAAAAAATGGGTGCGTGTACTTATGTACGCGCGTGAGAAGTTATACTTCTTTGGCATTATTAAAAAAAAAAAAAAAAAAAAAAAAACTCGTCCTGCAAAAAACTCGTCCGACAAAAAACTCGTCCGACGAAAAGTTCGTCCGACAAAATACTCGTCCGACAAAAAACTCGTCTGACAAAATACTCGTCCGACAAAAAACTCGTCCGACAAAATACTCGTCCGACAAAAAACTCTGGACTGGAAAAGGATTGTCAACACAATCAATAAAGTTCAATTTAGATTTAAACAACTTCTCCCGTGAGAATTTTGTGTGACGTGAGAATTTTGTGTGACGTGAGAATTTTGTGTGACGCTTTTGTAAAATTTCACTCTCATCATTTTTTCATAACGCGCCTAAAGAACTTAAACTTAACTTATATGATAAGTTAAGATAACGAATAACTTCAAAAAATAAAAATTTCACTCCTTTGAATGATATAATACGTGGTATTACCAGCATTCAATACAAAATTAATTACTATTAAAGCTGTCTTTTTTTTCCATAGTGAATTCGGGGAATTTCAGAATTAAAATTTCTTGAATTATTTTAAGTACAATAAAGTAAATTTTGGTACTACTTTTACTTCACAAAAAGCATGCTCTTACTCATTTTATTAGAAATTTATTTAGTATTAAATGCTGGCAATACCACATATTATACCTTTTCAGAATCTCAATGAAATATGCAACTTTTTTTTTAATTTGGCAACAGGGTGACCATATATTTTTTTTACACCAGGAAAGGTTAAAGTTCAGGTTAAAAAATTAAAAAAACCATGAAGTTTGAGTTAAACCTTAGTTTAAAAAATAACTTTCAATGTGTCACAAAAAATATTATTTGCATTCGATAGCACATTTATCCTGGAATACTATCCAAAAACACCTTGGGATAATTCCTTCATTTGCAGTTTTGGCATAACAAAACATGGAGAAAGGAGTGAAATTTAAAAAAAATTAAAATGCCGCATATCTCGGAAACTGAGATACTTTCATAGAACTTAACTTTCGTTTTTCTGATCCGGCACAGTATCCTCTATCCGTAGGGGCCCGCTTGGCCATTCATTACGGGACACCCTGTATAAATGGCCCCGTATTGTGATGAGGAGAGATGAAACGCATGTGATTAGAAGAGTGATCAGGAGCCCTATTTTTGAATCGTTCGCCCCGCGTCGAGCGCTCGATTTCTACTGATATTCGTTCGACATTGGAAATTCGCTATTTTTGAATCGCTCGATCGTAACGAGTGGTCTCCGCCACTCGTCGCCGACAGGCGAGTGTTAGAATAAACGTTAAACAATCATAGTCAAACATTCGGAAACGATCTTAATCGAGTTCTCTGTCTCTCGAGTCTCGACGAGTTTTTTGTCGGACGAGTTTTTTGTCGGACGAGTATTTTGTCGGACGAGTTTTTTGTCGGACGAGTATTTTGTCGGACGAACTTTTCGTCGGACGAGTTTTTTGTCGGACGAGTTTTTTTTTTTTGGTATTATTTCGAATGTTCATCGGTAATTACCGGTTTTCAATTTTCTGCTGAAAACAACCAAAAATTGTCATTTTAAATTTCGACGACGAACGATTCAAAAATACAGAAAATTGGTGTCATGCGTCTTGGAAGTTGAGCGTGACTTGTAGGCGTATACGACGAAGATATGTCACACGAGTGATTCAAAAATAGAGCCCCTGTATGAATGTAGAGGAATGGAGAGGAAGATGACCACCTTAGGAAAGATAGATGGACTGCGTGAGACACGATATGAGAGAGATGAATGTGAACGATAAGATGACGACTAATAGAATTGAATGTAGGAAGAGGATACATACTGACCACAAATATATTGGGTTGTGGACAGGCAGAAGTAGAAGATTCAACAGCCACAAGGGGTTATATAGCCCGTAGGGACAATTTCGTCACTAGTGGTGAGTTAGGAAGTAAGTAATTCTCTAACCACTAGTGGTCAGATGGGAAATGGTTCATCTATTAACCACTGGTCACCACCAGATTCAGTGGGTCCGGAGCGAGGTTTTCGGCACTGTGCTGATTTAAATTCTGTCAATTTTTGTAAGTAATGAATGACAATTGGTTTCCTAATAAAAAAACTGTCAAAATCATCGACAAAACCCAAAAACAAACATATGAACGATAACATTTTTTCCCTTGGTGACAAAAAACTACTTAATGACCGAAAGTATTGAGTATTGTCTTAAGTAGCTAGGAACCTACCTAAAAATATACTTTGAACATCATCTGACATTTGCGTAAAGATGCTTTTTAGAATGCATTGTCTAATAATGTCTATGAGAAATATTTTAAAGCTATTGTAGGTACCTATTCATCTAAGCCTCAACATGTATTATAATACTGTATGTGTGTATGTTTATGTTACCTACTTATTTCAGCCTTGTGGGGCTTAGGGATGATAAATATAGTTAGCGAAACAAACAAAAATAATGAGGTTTACTTTATGTGTTACCTCGAGTAAACAAACTAAGACAACGTAGGCGTGTACATATGCCACGTTCTTGGAATTTATATACATAGAGTCTCCGTTCAATATACATACAAACACACATGGGTTATATACAGGGTGAATTTTTTATGTGGGCTTTCAGGGCTATATCCTACACTGTAGCGCAAAATGCTGACAGGAGTTGCGTGCCCGATTTTGACAAAAATAAAACTGCATCATTAGATTTTTGATAATTACACTAGCTGGGAATCGAACCTGTTGCTTTTGCAAAAAAATAATACTATGTTTGTTTCCAGGAATTGATCTCTATCAGCAACACTATCGATTGGTACAAAAATATTGTATGATTATTACAAATTAAAACGAACAGATTCGATTCTCGACTAGGGTAATGACTTTTTCAAAAATCTTATGATGCAGTTTTAGTTTTTGTCAAAATCGGGCACGCAACTCCTTTCAGAATCCGCTCTTATGGTGCCCACATGAAAAAATCGCCCTGTATAAAAGTTTGGCATAGTGTTTTTTCTGGCGGTGCGCTTAGAGACATATATATTGATAAAAGGCAATGAGGCAAAAAAATAATACCTTTTGACACCCAACCCACAACTAAAATGTCTTGGAAAAGTGATATTCGAAGGCATGTGAAGTCTGAACTTATCCAAAAATGCGCAGTGCACTTTGAGACCCATACCTACCTACCGAATACACCGTTTCCGTTACGCTTTAGAGGTTTGTAGTGAAGGCATTATTTGTTCGTCGTAAAGCCCTCTACCGATAGGCATGGGTCTCAATGTACACGGCAACATTTCAAGTTATTATATCTGTTTTCTAAAAATGTCTTTCACATTTATAATTTTAGTAGGCTTAAATATTTACGAAACGAAAGTTTTGTGTAAATATTTGACTAGCGTTGCGAAATGGACGGAGATAGGTATTTAGTGGTTGATTAGCAAGACATTGATCTGTCTCTGTATTTGTGGAACATCTCTAGGTTACATTTATTCTATGACGCAAACCACGCCGCGCATAATAATCGATAATTTCTAGTTAAACGAGTTAAGTATTTGATTCTTGATGCACATAATATGATAATATTTATGTAGGTAGTTATGTACCTATAGGTATGCCTACCTCTATGCAACTTATTTACAGCTATGGGTTGTTGTACTTTGGTTTTATTTATAGTTTTTTCTTATCGCAGTGCAGGTTGGATTTTGCTGCATTTTAGTGAAGTTATTCAACGAGATTTAAGGTACCTACGGTAGGTATATTAAATAGTATATTTGTTCTTTGGAATTTCGTACATGTGGGATGTACTAAATTCTAAAAACTAAATAGTATCTGAATAGGGCAAGATCCTTTAAGAATGGAAAAGTTTAAAATAAAGCGTTCTATCCTAAGATATGTACGTACAAATTTTACCGTAACTAGCAGCACCCAGCGGTTTCACCGATAAATATATTGGGGTAAAAAGTAGCCTATATGTTCTTCTTATCTTATATAATGGGGGCTGACAAAATTGCCAGCAACACTTCGACCCAATGGGATCTTTTGTGCTTACCCCTACCTTGATGTTTCTTACTCTTTGAAGAAGTGGTCGATTAACGCGGTGATCCCACTCAGAGGAAGAAACCTATATTCCTCCGGTTTGGGTTATATGTTACTCCCAATGACTTAATTTATCTTCATACCAAGTTTTATTAAAATCCAGTAGTTTTGAACCCTATGTGGCTTCACTATCACTACATAGTATAAAACAAAGTCGCTTTCTCTGTCCCTATATCCCTATGTATGCTTAAATCTTTAACTACGCAACGCATTTTGATGCGGTTTTAAGTGATTCAAGAGATTATTAATAAGAAAAATATACCTAGTATTTGTTATTTTTGATTTTATTGTTTGTACTTAATAGATAAGCTTTGAAACTACTGGATCGATTTTGATGAAACTTGGTATGAGGATATAATACTGAATCTTTAGGAATAACATGGTTACTTTTTAACCCGATCGGGAACTTAAATGGTCAAAACAGCAACATAGTATACATAGTATGTATGTATATGGTGTGTAGGTATACCTACGGCTAGCTTAGCTAGTGACTTGTATTGTGACACATAGGTGTAAACAAGGGTGGGCCTGGCTACTTACTGGCTAGGCGATGTTTACCGCTAGAATGGTCACCCGTGGAGAATAAATTGATATCTTAGTGTGTTCATCATCAAAGACTACAATATGAAGTTGTATCGAAAGGTACGGACTACTCGTAGCTTTCCAACATTTATGTCCAACATTGCACTGCGAAAAACTGGGAGATAATCCAGGTCACAATAGACCAAAATTGAGTCAATAGGCTTACACTTCAGGCGAATGGTCTATGTATAATTATTATGAATTACATATCAACTTTTAATTAAGTAATTATTACGAAAAAGTCAGAAATTTTTGACGACCTCCGTGGCGCAGCGGGCGATCATCCGCCTACCTTAAAGGTTACGGGTTCGTGGATTATATTGCCTTGTATTTGCTAAAGAAAAGTATTTTATCTGGCCACCTTTAACACTAGCTTACTATTTCATTAATTTGTATTACTTGAAATCTTTAGATGGCGATACGTGAAATCTCCTGCATTTTATTTATTGAATTCTTCTAAATTAAAATGAGGCTAGTTTGTATTGAGAGGTGTTTTTATCTTAATTATTATCACACAATGTTTAAATAACATATCGAGACGTCTCGATATGTTATTTAAACACTGACGTTGACTCTAGGTACTTGAATCTCAGCTGCGCCTGCGTCGCATATTTACTCACATCTGATAAATAGTTTAAAAATAAACCAAGGATTGTTAACAATGTTTTAATTGTTATATTTACGACAATATTACTGTGTTTCCCAAATTCACTAAGTTGTTAAAAAAACTCTTATATTTTGTTCTGGGTTTCTTTGCACGAAATTCTTTTTGTTTTAAATTTTTATCTACTAAGATACTACCTATACCTATATCTTTTACCTATACTTACTAGACTATACTTCTAAAAATCATCTAATTTGCTCTATGCGTATGATAAGTTAGAAATAAAGGTTTATTTATTTAACTTACTTACTTATATAGGTACCTAGTAGGTAACTATTTTATTTTTAAAAAGTTTTCGACTACGTAAAAATTTCTACATATCCCATATTTCCCCATTTGTTTTGGATGTTTATACTGTTTTGTATTGTTACAATATTAAGATTAAATACGTAATTAAGTTGTAGAGATAGGTACCTACCTAACAAGTAATTTACAGTTCACACTGCAGTGTGTAGTGAGCAGGCACTGATGCAATCAGCGTGATGATGAATAGTTTATTTCTAACTGCAATTACCTACTAAACATTTTACACATATATAAGTCTAGTTTTTACTATACAGGTGCCTACGATCGATGGTGGAAAGTAAGTAACCTTGAACTCGTCCTACATACCTGGCAAGCGTGGGACGACTTTGAGGTATCAAAAAAAACTCAGCGTGTAACTTAACTACTCGTCCTATTCTTTGAAAAAAAAAATTTTGGATGGTGTCACCAGTTGGTACTGTCGAAGAAGCAAAAGTCATTTAAAATTAAAGCAAACGAGACAAACCTGATGATTTTATAAAACAAAATGAACGAGATGGTTTTGGTTGCAACAATATATTTTAAAAATAGTAAATTTAAAGTTAGTAATCATGGTAACAATACCTATAACTTAAATTGACAAATAAGTAGGTAACGCAAGAGACACAGTCAGTGGTAGCCATACCGAGCGGCATTATATATGTAATTTAAGGACATCGCTTCGTTAAAATATTCTATACGTAGGTATCATTGTAAGGCACTTATTATGATTTTGTATGAAAATTAACTCGTAAAATGTAAACAGTTTACGAACGAGCTCAGATAAAACCCGCTAAACTAGGTATTCGTAACTTAAGCGCACCTTAACTAGATAAATAGCTGTAAGTACAATACAGTCACGGTTAAAAGTGCATGAATACCTCTACATTATATTGTATGTGATACGCCGCAGACTTATAAACTAGGCTTGTAATATGGTTCTAAAGTTGCTATCACTAGAATTGTTCTCAAATTTAAGTTTTTCATTTTATTTTTTAAAAACCCCGGTATGTTTAATGGGCAGCAAAATCGAGCTTTACTTAAAAGGGTCAAAGTTTTTTAATATAGGTACAAACCTGACAATGCACTTTTGAATTTGACTACAAGGCAGGCAAGTACGTTTCTGATACTAAATTGATGATTTTGCAAAACGTGACTCAAAGCAATCTATCTATAAAGTAGGTACACCTGACAAGGTTATAAATAAAAGGGAAAGAATGCTAGCATGATGCGAACATGCCTAATAAAAAAACTAAAAAGGTGATATTTCGGGACGAATACATGGGTCACTGTTAACTACTATAAGAATGTACCGGATTAACGCATACCTAGGTATAAAAAACTCAACATCATACCATAGCTAATTGTCTATGTAAACAACAAAGAAACAAAAAACTAGGTACAGAATGTAACCTACTTACGCTGACGTAAAGATATAATTATTTTAGATAGGTAAGTAAGTACATATAGCCGGGGCATCGACCTCGGTTCAAAACACGATTGTGAATGGTTTACAATATTACAATCGAATGATTTTATCTAGAACTAGTCTATCGGTGTGTGTGTCCTTGATATCTAGAGAACAATCGAGTTTAGAATGAACAGATCCCGGATTATGCTAGATAGGAAGTCTCAACTCTCAAACAGGATGAGAATGTTCACACTACAAAATGTTTGAAAGTAAACAAAGGAAATCGCTGTTTTTTTTTCTAAAATCTGAAATTCTGCTTTAAAAGACTACTAAATACTTTTTTACAGATTGCAGACTGTATCTATAAATTAATACGTAAACACTTTTTTTATTTTTTTATTTTAGCAACGAAGAAAGTATAATAGATAGATAGATAAACACTTTATTTGTACAACACACAAAACATTAAAATAACAAAAAGGACGAGAAAGCTCATTAACTGTGAAATTGTACAAATAGGTGACCTTATCGCTTAAAGCGATTTCTTCCAGGCAACCTTAGGATGGAGGAGGTCTGTTTAGCTTAACTGGTAGGTCGTGTGGTGTAAGAAACACAATAATGTATGTGTTAAAATAGAATAAATGACAACACTTGAGTTAAACGAACGCAATATTTTTGGCAGACGTACATAAACAAACAAATATATAATGTACTCTGTGCAAGGAACGCCCTTGGCCAAAGTTAATCCCACGTTAATCGTTATTTAGATTACAGAAAAGACCTAAGTTGTTTTAAATACATAAAGCATCTAAAAATATTCCTTAAAGCTTTAAAATACAACACCGTTTGACATTATCACGGCAGTTGGAAATCTCAGCAAACAGCCAGATAGTGCAGAACTAGGTGTACAAACAAACATACATCCGCTTGTTTGAAGAGATGATTGTGTTTGGTGTCATCATTCCTACCATTACTAGGTGCAATTTTTTTTTATGAAATACTAGGTAGGTATTGTTATATTCGTTTTATCATCGAAGAAAGTTATCCTAATTTACTTTCATCTTTTTCATCTCATTGCTAAGATAAGTTTCCATTATATTTAAAATTCATCCCTCAATAAATGTTAAACGCTTTTATTGATAACTGTACATGTAGTTTAAACTCTACACAAAAATACCGAAACGAGACGAAGGTTTATTATTTATTGATAACTGAAACTCGCCCCAACATAGGTTTGCAGGACGAGTTTAAGGTTTACACAATTTGGGGAATTTTAATGATATGCCAACTAACACCTTTATCGGCGGCCCTTCTTTTTGGCGTTGACATTAAGCAGAAATCCACTGAATATTATGTATACTATCAGGATATTGTAAGTAATATTAGTCATATTGTTATATACTTAACAGATAAGTATATATAGGCACCAACTTGTCTATTTACAACAATGAACAATGCTTATTATCCCGAGCGTAACCAAACCCATCCCATGCTAGGTACTTTGATGTGGAAAATTCGTGTGTATATGTTGGTTTCCTCTATAGATACGCAAAAAACTACTAAACAGATCTAGCAATAAAACGTTGTATGAAAATAGCTCAACTCCTGGAATAACATAGATACATATAAGCGAGTCGCAAAAAAATATGGACTCTGAAACTGGGGACTACATTTAATGAACGTCAATATCGTTCAATTTTGTTAGCTGGAACTCATCATTTCCAATAATTGGAAATGATGGCTTCCCAACTGTGATTTGAGTCACATAGCCCAGACTACTTTTAGAACCACTTCTTTAAGCTACTTTTTATCCAAACACCACCCTGTTATTTCCACTCCATTGGGACTTACGCGGCACAGTGTCATAAAAACCGTAAACACACCTCTCTATTTCCCATTAATTACAACATAGGTAGGTAATGTACTATACTGTACGTAGGTACGTATGTATGTACACAACATCATGTTGATTCTAATAGAGTGATTAGTGTCATGAGAGCGAGTAGTTCAATTGATGATATTGAATTAGGCAATTCACTAGCCGGGGCATAGCCACCCGGCCGCGACCTGCTGCTGACATGCTCACTCAATTAACGCGTGTTGATTACTTTATGGTGTTATCTCAATTTTATTTATACTAGCATCTCTATACAGGGTTATAAAGTAATTATAATGGAAATGTTTGTTCTTTTAGAGATTGCTCTAAATGTCCAAATTCTAAAATTATGTTCTAGATGCGTGCTTTACACATTAATGTTAATACCTATTTCGATTTATAATTTAATCATTTTTACGAAAAACTGAAAAAAGAATTGATTTTCACGAGTCGTCACGTCCAAACTATAAGAGAATCCGACTATTTTTTTTTCAAATTGATACGTTTTCTCTCTTTACGCAAAAATCATCGAACGAATCGCGATGAAACTAGGTAAGTTCCTATGTTGATAACTAAATCTTAAACAACAAAATATCAGTGACACTCTGTTTTGACACTGGTTTTATTCCGAGAAAATTTCCTAACGCCCTACGTAAAAATGAAGCGAAATCAACGGAAATTAACTCTTGACAAGACAAAGAAAACATTTCATTCTAAGTACGGCACGAGCAAATACTCCTTTTTTGCGCAGATAACAATCTGACAAGAACGAATAAATGAAAGATTTCGAAAAAAAACCCAATTTGAATAGAGATCGAAATGTGAATTTTCCTCAAAGCAAGAACATCATTTAGGACTCATGTGATTTAGGTATGCTTGCTTTGAAAATATGACAGATTTGGCAAAATAGTTATGATATTATTTCGATGTCCTATTGGATTTTTTTTCATAAACCCAGCTGTTGCCGATCCAACTTCAACGAGCTGAGAGCTGACCTATAGGTAGGTATACGGCTAGTAGATAACTTAAAACATAAAATATTGAAATCCTTATTATTTTCTTTATTAGCGCTTTGGTAAGACAGAAGAGAGATATAGGTACATATTATACGACAAAAAAAATTGTTATAAAAATAATGATAAGGTGAGACTAATGAGTTTGGTATTAAAAATACCAGCTTTTATTTTGTTCCCGTCCAATTATGTTCTGTGCAGCTTTAACATAAAAATAGGTATACCTTACTTCAAGGACTGCTTAGGTATTCGTTTAGGTAGGTACGTCCTAAGTGACTGAATGCTTTATTAACATTTAAATTAAATGCAAACCTCAGACTTTAAATCTGCCGATAGTAAATATTTAGCTAATAATATTTTGTGCCCGCGAAAAGGTAGGCAAAAGATTTATTTTTGTCTAAGTATATTTTTTTATTTTATTTTTTTACTTTTGACGCAACGGGCTTAATTACATATAGGTACGGTTAAAAACTCAAAAAAGGGGTTAATTTCACTTTTACTGTACTGGCTTTTCTTAACAAGTCAAGCTTTGTTGTATGAAAAACAGAATGATTTTTTTAAATTAAACTAAAAATAACACATAACTGTTTTTATTTATACCTTACATCTCTGATGCAAGTCGGCCGATCATTATGTAGCTGTAGTTGGCGTTTGCACTTTTAATACTATTTTTATACATATTTTGCATTTTACATTATAATAATACTAGCGACCCGCCCCGGCTTCGCACGGCTATATTATGCATGTATTATACATATAAACCTTCCTCTTGAATCACTCTATCTATTAAAAAAAACCCATCAAAATCCGTTGCGTAGTTTTAAAGATTTAAGCAGTCAAAGGGAAATAGGGACAGAAAAAGCGACTTTGTTTTATACTATGTAGTGATATATTTCGTAGAGTGGTTCTTCTGAGTGGTGTTGCTTTCACATTAATGCATATTTTATACTTTACACCTATAAATAACTGTCTAGGAAGGTTATACCTTGCTTAATGTTATTTTAAATTATGTTAACGATTACTTAATCGCAGTTTAAACTAACGGTTAGTCGCTAAATGTTTGGTAGAGTGTGCAACAGATATGTGCATGTAGGAATAAATGAATTTGATTTGATTTCTATTTAGTTACTATTGGAAAGAATCTTCACCAATATTTTAAACTAACAGTGCTCCACGGTTTCACACGAGTAAGTCCAGAATAGTCCCGTTCCCATGAGAATATCGGGATAAAAGGTAATATGTTACTCTTAATTAATTAATGTATCTTCCTTCATACTAAATTTCATTAAAATCGGTTTCAGTAGTTACGGATCCTATCCTTTACAAACAAAAACCCTCTTCTCTTTTTTAATAATAAGTATGAATAGATAATAGTTTAACGAATAAGATTCTTATCTACTGAACCTATTTTACTTAGTTGGTTGATACTTGGTATGAGGAGACATCGTTTTATTGGGAACAACTTTTTATCAATATATTCCCACGAGATGATATTAAGTAGTTTAGAAGAAGAAGAAGAACAGATAAACATACATAAGTACATTTATATACAAGCCAAAAACATAAACCTCCCTTTTTGCTTCACCATAGTCGGGTAAAAAAGATCGTCCAATAGATATGTAATCAGCAATCACTAATCACCAACAGACAACTGATGTTATCTATTACTATTAGTGTATTTTAGAATCGATTACTAGATATTGCTTGTCTGCCTGTCAAGCTTCGCAATTACGATAAAAAAAAGCTTATCTAAACAACCTAAATTAATTTGGTTGCTAAGCTGCAAAAAATCGTTTGCGATGCGGCACAGCGCGCGCAGCGGGCGAACACCCGGTTTCGATCGTCTTTTGTTTCTGTTATCCATGTAACTTTAAATAGGTCTGTTGATTAAATATGAAACTTTTTGTATTTTGTTACTTTTGTTTCGATCGTCTTTTGTTTCTGTCTAGAACGTCTTTTATTTCTAGCCGATCGATCGTCATTTTTTTTCTATTTTCTAAAGGTAGGAACTTGAAAATTAGAATTATGTTCAATAGGTACCTACCATGTACCTACTCATCATTCCTCACGCAAAACGGACCCAACGATAGAGGTCCAGTTGCGGAAAACAGCTCGAAAATACAAGTACAAATAACTACTAATATTATCATGCATATAACTATCTATTTTCTTCCATGTAAAATTAAAAGCCGAAATGTATTTCACAACGACTGCACCAAATTAGATAAATAAAAATTATATTCGTTATTGTCAGGACAAGCTTTGTCTAAAAGAAAATTTTAAGAAAATCGAACGGGGGTAGAATCTGCAGAGCGCAACTATTCATAAATAAATACCAACTTATGTCAGGATGTTTTAGATAATCACATTTTATAAAAGGAAATTGGGGAATAGAGTAAGTTTATTGTTTCAAATAAACACAACGTGACTCGGACGCAGTCGCGAGTACCTACTTTGTCCGCGTAAAGTTTGATACATTCCTACATCGCAGTTGCATAAAACAAGACAATGAATTATTTATAAATTCATAGGTGTTAGAAACTGATCCGGTCTATAAATAGCTTAACTGAGCAATGTTTATTATATGGTGGGTCGTAGGCTCATACTACGAGGAGGTAATATGTAGTAGGTACAGTATTGTACAGTCCCCGAGTTTACTTACAGTCCATATAACATCTAACTACATATAATAAAGGAGCTATTGTTCTATTGTTGGTCGGTATAGTATAGGTAGTTATTTCTGTACATAACTCGTAGTACTAGTTGTATTAGGTACCTAGTACCTAGCTACCTATACTGGTAGCGTTATTCCTATCCTGTGCCATTCTATTTGTGTTTGTTATAATGAACTTCTATTCATTACCGTGAAAGCCATCCTATTTTTTAAATACAATATTTTATTCCCGCAAAAGTCGCTAAGGGTCATGTAAAAATGTCAAGGTAAAAAAAGCTGTTGGCGATCACTGGATTTTGTTTGCAATATACATAAGAGGAAAGGGCACCGACCATACAATCGTAGTCGACTGTTTCCTCCCTGGATAATGACACTAGAGCAAATATTTTTGTTGCATAAAACCTTGAACTGCCATGACTGACTGTGCCCCTATGTCTTGGTTTTTTTTTTCATTTTCTAATTATTATCCAACAAATTAAGATTTAAAAAAACAAACAAGAACTCAAAACATAGGGGCATGGTCATGGCAGTTATAAGTTACCTATATACCTACAACAAAATATTTGCTATAGTGTCATCCAGGGAGGAAACATTCGTTTGTATGGAGAGAGCGTCGGTACTCGGTACCCTTTCCTCTGAAAATAAAACTAACTTGGAGGTAAATGTATATTTTTTTTTCAATCACACTAAGTATATATGTTTCCATAATTTTCAGAAAAAGTCTTGTTATTTTTAACCACCGAATAAAAGGTACTTTAATAACCTATATTCTAAAGTTAACCCATTATGTCCCACTACAGAAAGTCAGAGATCCCTTTAAGGATGACCTTCATCGAGCTGTTTAATGAATGAAAAGTATTTTATATCAAATTAAATAGGTCAATAAATATAATTATTGCAAATTGGTTGCCTAAAAAAATTCAGTCGCGTGCCTACATGGATTAGCGAATGTCCCCTTCGTTCGAACCGTAAGGGCACCAGATGACACGCGTTGACCACGCGCCCACCACGCGCATCACACGCGTTGACCACGCGTTGAACACGCGTTGAAATTTGTTCTATACATAATTTGAGTCTTATGACACATCAATAGATCTTAAATTGCATTTATGCAAGCGGGCGCGGGGCATGCGCGGGGCGTGCGCGGGGCAGGCGCGGGGCGGGCGCGGGGCGGGCGCGTGGCGTGAGCGGGTGACTTGGATAAATGCAATTTAAGATCTATTAATCAAATTATGTATAGAACAAATTTCAACGCGTGTTCAACGAGTGTGATGCGCGTGGTGGGCGCGTGGTCAACGCGTGTCATCTGAACACGCCCTTATGACTTTTAGGACGTGATAATTTCCTCACGATGTTATCCTTCACCATAAGAGCATGTGTTTTTTCAAAGAGCTTATTGGCTAGCAGCTACCGGCAACAACGATCTTCATTTTGAAAATCGCATTAAACGTAAGTAAATATACCAGAATACCTCATTTTTATTTTAACAACATAGTAATTTCAAGATAAGGTAAATTAAAGAAATGGAATATTTCAAGAAGTAAGTATCTTTTTTAACTGTCGTTTTTTATCATTACTAGCGACCCGCTCCGGTTTCGCACGGCTATATTATGCATGTATTATACATAATAATATAAACCTTCCTCTTGAATCACTCTATCTATTAAAAAAAACTGCATCAAAATCCGTTGCGTAGTTTTAAAGATCTAAGCATACAAAGGGAAATAGGGACGGAGAAAAGTGACTTTATTTTATACTATGTAGTGATGATCCTAAACTATTACTACTACTTCTAGTATTTTTTTTGTTCTGTATGCTGCACTTTTCTTTGACTGAATGAATTGTCTCCATGCGGTCTGCGCATTCTACCATATCCATTATTCAATTGTAGGTAAACTATATGTTATTTAGAAGTAGGTACCTACCTACTTACAATGAAGGATGTTAAAAATCAACTCTGATTTTCGAAACGTGACACTTTAAGATACTATGTAAAAGAATATGTTCTATGTCTCAAGTTCAAGTTCAAAAATTATCTAATGCATTTAATCACAGATAATCAAATTACCAGTTGCATTTGTCGTCTATCAAAATATGTCCACTACCCAAACAAGTAAGTCCCTTCTTTCTTACGACAGCAAAAGAATAATCAAAATCAAAATCGAACATATGCCAACAATATAGATAACAATGTCCATAATATGTAAGTAGATATATTTTTGTTGAATCTGGGAGCTTGCCAGATTGTCACGGGCGCGTTTAGTTTAGAGGACATATCCTACCTAAATGTAGGACAAGCGTGTAATTAACTTTCATACACATTTATAATACAGCTTCTTTTCCTTTCTTCCTATCTGCGGTCGATTTTGGAACCATAAGGTGATGTTTGAGGGTTGATGAAGTTTAAAGTGACCACTGCCTCGTCTGTCCTGTATAAAGCACTTGCTTTATTACCTACAGCTAAAGAGTTTGTTTAAAGGCACTTATCTCTGAAACTATCAGTGGGATTTTAAGGATTGATTCCGCGTTTGACAGGTCAATTCAAGAAGGTTATAATTATACTGTTTACATCCCGAAATTCCCACAGAATCCGGACTTATGCGAGTGAAAACGCCATAATTATGAAAAATTCAGACGCTGAAGAATTTATTCCATTAAACCAGCATTAAACGCGCTTATCTTTAGAACCATCAGTCAGATTTGAATAATTCCTTCTACGTTTGATAGCCCAATTATAGAGGAAGGTTATATGCCATCTTTATCTCTAAATTCCCACGGGATCCAGACTTATTCGGGTGAAACCGCATAATTGCCGATAAGTCCGAAAGCTGAAGAGTTTATTCGTTTAAACGCGCTTATCACTGAAACTACTGTTCTGATTTAGAGAATAAATTATGCAGCCTAATTCTTGAAATAGGTTATAGACCATTTTTATCCCAAAATTCCCACGAGATTCGGACTTATGCCGGAACAATTTGTTTAAATTATAGGTAGTATGCTAATCTTTAAAAAAACAAACCACGTTTTTAAAAAAAAAAAGGACTTGATAGCCCAATTCATGGGGAAGGTTTACAGGCTACTCCCATGGGACAAAGTTTACAAAGTTCCCATGGGAATTTTAAGAGATTAAAATGGCACTGCTAGTGATACTACTATAAAAATAATAATTAAAAATATACCTATTAATGGTACCTATGCATCAGAAATATCATATTTATAAAAAAATGTCGTCAATGCTGTGATTCATTGTTCAGGAAATACCTATCTCGCTTTAAAAGGAAAACGTATAATATCATAAAATATTGTATTGTTTGAGGATAATATTTGTAATTTTACTTGGTAGTTTCACCGATTGATTGATTGCTATTCTAATTATAATTTTAATCTAAAAATAAATGTTACTATCAGTGCGGGTGGGTAGGTACTCACATCAAATACATGATATCTCAGTGTTTTCATTTTCACTAAATCACTTTCAAGTAAAAAGCACAGACGCAGCACAACACCATTGCATGGTTAATATAAACGCGTAGCTAACTGACTTTCCAACTTTATTGGAATTTATAAAATGCTGCATTGGCGCGCCTTCTACCAACCGAGGCACGCGCCATTTCGTTTCACACAATAAACACAAGTTTAGCACAAAACAATCTGTTATTAAACAGCACAAAGCAGTTTCGACTTATATCAACATTCAACGGAACGTATATACCCGCGTCTAATTCATCGCAAACTTGGTAAAACACAACACAAAAGTGAATACTTCAATACGCTATACGCATCAACGTATTACTAAACGCGCGATAGGGCTCCGTGCGAAAGAGACATGACAAAACTATACGCTTGCGTAACTTATGCCAGAAAGGGACAGATGTATTTCTATCAGCTGGTGTTAGTATCCGGTATTCCCGTTCAAGATTTTGTAGAAGTAGCGGTGGTCATCAGCATCATGTAGAAACTGACCTCTGAGAATATCAGAATAGACGCTAAGAGTGAAAGGAAAATCAATAGCTTTTTGTATAAATACCTAGTTTTATTGCGTTATCGTGCATTGTCATTATAGTGTAACTGATAACAGAGTACTTCGTGCTCGATGCACTTTACTATAATACCTACCTACTGCATAATGTTCTTAATAAAGAAGGTATAATCTAAGTACCTACTTATTTAATATTTTTTTATCAAAATGAAGATAGAATTAAAAGATAAATAATCTATGAATTTATAATTGGGTTTTTTAACGTTTCTAGAAATATTGCATCTACCTACATGTAGCACAAATCCCGATGCGGTGCTTTTTGGACTTCGCGACCAAATGAATAGGAATTCCTATTCCTATTCGACGTCGAAGTTTTTGAAGATGCATTTTTCCCTAAAACTATTTCAAAATATGTGCAATTTAAAATTCAACTCCTTATTTTTTAGGGTTTGTACCCAAACGGTAATGATGAACACAGTACCACTTCTTTGCATCGTGCAGTCGGATAAAAACGGGGCCCTATTACTAAAACTTGACTGTCCGTTCGTCTTGTCTGTCTGTTACCAGGCTGTATCTCATGAAACGTGATAGCAAGACATTTGAACTGTAATGGAAGTATTAATACTTATTTAGTTTTTAGTTCCGAGTCTAGTGCCAAAACACAAAATGCAATGAGCACCGCCCTCCCGCCCACTTGAAGAGGCATGCAATGAGGACAAGCAAAAGTTAGTATTAGTGACACCATTCAACAAGCTTGTTCCAGCGTTCAGCGAGGCAACATCTCGGAGAGCGACGACGTCGTATCTAACGTTTGTCGCCCTTAAAGCGCGGTCGGAGTCCAATCCTGATGATGCGTCGTGTAGACGCGAAACACGTGTCTTGGTTTATGAATGGTGTCACTAATACTAACTTTTGGTTGTCCTCATTGCATGCCTCTTCAAGTGGGCGGGAGGGCGGTGCTCATTGCATTTTGTGTTTTGGCACTAGGCTCGGAACTAAAAACTAAATATTAATACTTCCATTACAGATATTATGGAGTTCCGAAAAGTAACGCCGGATTCAATCAACTAAGACATTTGAAATTTTAACAGAATTTTAACTGTACCTATTTTGTTGCAGCTATTATTACAAAAACTTTTAATAATAAAAACAGAAAAATACCTACAATATGTTCATGGTACGGAACCCTTCGTGCGTGAGTCCGACTCGCACTTGGCCGGTTTTTTTAATGTATTTTCATTGTTGGTAAATACGTAGACAGCACGTATTTCTTTAGACTTTGTATCGTAAGAAAACATCCTGACACCAACAGTGACTGTTATACATATATTTATGAGGTACCTATTGAGAGAAGGCAAATACTGCGACCCGAATACGTAAATAATGAGAATCATGCTGAAACCCAGTGCCGTATTATCCATAAGGCACTTTAGGCCAGTGCCTAGGGGCCCACTATGATCAGGGGCCCAGCACTCCTGATTAAAAAATGAAAAAAAATGTAGGTATTGTGTGGTTTTATGAAACCACGGTAAAAGTGAAACTTAATATAACAAACAAAGTGAACATAACAATAAACTACCAATAGAACTCTACTCGAAAAAACAATTTGTTTTTATAGATTATAATTTAATCCCAGGCATAAAATTTTATTTTTTTCCTAATTAAAAATGTCTAAAAATTGATAAAAAGTCTTGTTTAATACGAGTATTGTTTGTGATTTAATCATAAAGTTAATTAAATGATCAATAAAATAAAATAACTGACAATTGGGGGGTCTGTCAATAAGAGGGGTTTTTTTACCTTAGACATTTAACTAAAAAATTTCGGAATCGCATTCGTCAATCTTAATTTTATACTTGGAAAATGGGAATGATAATGGGATTAATTTATTTTTGCACAATTTTTTGCTTTTTTGCACTATTCTTTGCTTTTGGCGAAAGTGTTTTCACTTGAAGGAAGGCGTATACCTTTGCAATGTGATGACTGAAGTCTGTTGTTGATGATGATGGTACCTTCATTCTATTTCGTAATGTAGACAGTAAAAATTTCCAAATTGCGTTGTTGTGGTATGAAAAAGGGGGGGCCCGAAACGAGCTGTGCCTAGGGGTTAATCCGGCCCTGCGAAACCTAACTGTTTCGACACAAACAATGGCTGCCCGGCTGCGGCTGGCAACCAGGATATACAATCAATCACAAAATACTGTCTAAACTAAATACTACTCATCTAAGATTTAAAAGATTCATTGCGAAATCTCCTGAAGCTATGGGTAAAAGGGCTGTTAAAGTTTGTTTGTATATTTATAAGTAAAAGAAAAGAAATCTCATCAGTTCATCACAAATTCTCATAGAACTACAAGAACTACGAGTCATAAAACTTCGCAGGGGATTTCTTTTATTAAATTCAACCTGTAAAAGAGTGGATAAAAATCTATTTGTTCGTTGCGTAGTTTTAAAGATCTAAGCATACAAAGGGAAATAGGAACGGCGAAAAGTGACTTTATTTTATACTATGTAGTGATAATACATAGAAACAACCAGACCACAGACAAATATCAGAGCATAAATACTTGCCTGAGGCGGGAATCAAACCCGCGACCATGTGTTTGGCAGTCCGGCATGGTGACCATTGTGCCAACTGGGCCGTCAATTAAATGAATTGACGGTATTGATCACATAGTTATTATACTTTACATCGATATTCTCACGTGATCAAGACATATTTAGGACACCAGCGGTGCTGTCTGCGAGGTGCAGCTCTAAATAACTAGCAGCGCTTTGTGATTTTACCCGCTTAAATCCAGATCCCGTAAGAATATCGGGATATAACATAACCCAGTCATGTCAAACATACGGCCCGCGAATCATATTGATGCGGCCCGCAGTCGGAATCTAGGTTTCTCTCGCACTTGTAGTGACCAATCTGCGAGACACCCTTGACTTTGAGTATTCGAAAGCTAGCTATCCTTTTTCGTAGTTCGTATTTATGTGAACAAATGTTTTCTATTATGAAAATGAATAAGAACAAATGTCGGTGAAGACGTGATGAACATCTTCAGTCTATTCTGAAAATAAATACCTACCACTAATATGACACCTGATAACAATGATATTATGAAAAAATAACAAAAAAAGTCAAATTTCCGGGTCCTACAGATAAATTTACTTCTCCTTTTTTTATTATTTTTGCATTACCTACCTATCTTCAGTTAAAAAACTTAAGTGTTACCTACCTACCTCTTTAAAAAGTGCCAAATAAATGTAAGTAGGTACCTACCTGACCAAAAAACTTAATAAAAAAAATTACCTACGTGTTTAATTATTTTTTGTTTGGCCCGCTAACACATCTACAATTTTCGAAATGGCCCTATGGAAAATCGAGTTTGACACCCCTGACATAACCTATCTTTAGCCCAGTTTTCAACACGCCTCATACCATCAAAATCGGTCCAGTCGTTTCAAATTCTATTTATTACAAAACCAAAATACAATTCTTTTGATATTTTATTATTTACTACCTGCATATTCTTATATGAGAATATACATATAGGTAATTCAAAGTAATTCTTGACAGATAATATATCAACGCACAGCTTCTTGTCGTTGTTCGTAACAGGTGAAGAACGCACAGTTTAAACCAATGGACGGATCGGATCGAGCAAAAGAATTTTTGCCCGATCCGATCCGTCCATTGGTATAAGCTAAGTATTACTAAATAGTAATATTTAGCTTGTACATAGCTATTATAACGTAGGCATCCGCTAAGAAAAGATTTTGCTAAATATCAACTCCTACGCGGATGAAGTCGCTGGCAAAAACTAGAGGTACATTTTTCTATTTTTTGCACTGATAAGTAAATAGAATTTTGTTATAATATATTTAGAGTAGAAAATATTGTACTCCTAATACAATAATGCTGCAATGTCACATTTGATATTGCTAAGACAATAATATCAGGAACTTCATTCGATAAAATGTGTGGAACAACTTCATAGATTTATTCAATGTTTCGGTTTTACATCGTTTTGTCTTATGTATGATATTGACCTCAGTATAATGATAATAGGTCAAGCAATAATGTTATTATTTTAGACAAAGATATATTAAGAGGAAAGGGTACCGGGGGCTCTCTCCATACAAACTATTACAAACGTAGTCGATTGTTTTCTTCCTGGATAATGACACTAGAGCAAATATTTTGGACTGGGCTTGAACTGACCAATCGAGCCCTACCATACTTCTAGGTTAGATTGGGTCTAAATAGATTGGCTAGGAGCTAGATTGAATTTTAATTTAAGTTCTGGATATAAGAAACAACAAGTTCTCGGCCTCAAGTTAGATAGCAACTCTCGATTTTTATCAACGGTTCATCATCATCATCAGCCGGTGTCAGTCCACTGCTGGACGTAGGCCTCTCCCAAGATACGCCACTGAGCCCGAGACGTGGACACTTACAGCTAGACTAGTCACAAATTTATGCTAGCTATGGAGAGAGCTACCTATGCTCGGTGCTTCTCGGCGGGATCGAATCCGGAACGAAGTAATTCGCCAGAGAACTAAAGTGATCGACATAGCTCAACGGATTAGCAAACTGAAGTGGCAGTGGGCTGGTCATATCTGCCACAGGACAGATAATTGTTGGGGTAAACTTGTCCTGGATTGGCAAACATAGTTGTAGGACGGTGGAGCGACGACATACGCAAAGCGGTGGGCAGTGAATGGAGAAGAAGAGCCGAAGATCGGGCTCAATGGCGTATCTTATCAACGGTTGCCATTTACAAACTAAAAAAAATGTGGCTCAAGAATGGCGCCCACACATAGAGATGAGAAAGAAGCCACAAGAAACTAATGATATTTTCTAATGAATATTCCTGTGGTCATTTCCACAAAGGTAAATAAACCTAGTTATACTACGAAAAGGTTCGACGACGCCTCGACACGTTACGATAACAAATATGAATGGAGACTAATCGTAATAATGTTTTTCAATAGTTTTCTAACTCTACAAATTAGGTTTGGAACTAAATGATCCGACTTTCTTCTCCAAACGGTAAGCATTTTAGTTACTTTTAAAAAAGGATGAAAGGAAAAAATGAATAAAAGAAGAATCATCTCACTAAATTGTAAGATTTAAGTTCTATATAATATATTAAGAGTAAATAAGCGTGGCTCATAAATTAAATTTTAGACCTTTATTATACACGAGTTTAAGAATAAATTAATTTAATTTATAATTATTATCCTGGCAGATTCTCCCTGTATCCAAAACAAGTAAGTAGGTACATCAATTTATATAGACTTATCGAGATTTGTAATCTCACAGAAATCCGATTGATGGCAACAAGAAGGCAAGCGAACTGTGCCACTGTTTAATTACATATCGATGTAGCGATTTCATGGCGTTATCCACGCAGCAGTAAACCTTTATCGGAGCGATAACGCTTGCTGGCTAGTCGCGCCGGTCGCTGGGGCTCGGACGTGTAATTGGTTGTAGCCTATGTGGGTCGGTACCTACATACCTATAGGTAGATTACCACTTGTGTTTGTGTTGTAGGTACTGTCAGGTAGTCGGGGAGCCGGGGAAACGGCTAGACTTGACCATTATTTCTCTTGTCACCGCTGTCTACGTCCCCAGCAGTGAAAACGGGGTATTTTATTTAAAAATCTTATGATAAATGATACATTATTCCATTATCATTACAACACCCATAATTAAAAGTCATCCCGATAGAATGTGAATTTGCGGCAATTGCTTCAATGATGAGCAAGTTTGCGGCCAATATCCAAAACAAAACAGAAAATCAAGCAATAAGTAAAATAACTAAATACTTATAGCGAACTTGCACCATTATTTGATTTTTTCTTAGATGACCCCATTAAAAATGCTTTCTGTTTCTTGTTTCGTTTCTTATAATTTTTGTAAAGCTGTTGGTTTTCCAAATAAATAAATAAAAATCATCCGAATAAAGGGATCAGTCATCCGAGTTGACCATCCGAGACAACTTTGAGTCAATCAAACCGAGCTTTACCAGACAAGTTTCAGTCAGGTTCACTTACAGAAAACAGTTCGTTACCAAAAGATTCCACATTACAATACTACCTGCAACATCGAAGAAGTAATAGTAGAAAAGTCCTTTACAATTGTTTTAGAAAACACTTGTGCAAACATTATTAGTTTTTGAAGCAGTTGAGAGCTGCGTGCGCGCATATGGTTACACGAACACAAATAAAATGTTTCAGTGAAAATGAATAAGAAAATAAATTACATATTTGTGTAAGAAACATAAAAGAACAATGAGCTTAAAAAAACAATTTAGAAAGTGAGTGAGTAAATACTGAAAAAAAATAATTCGGGAGGAAAATTCTTACAGCAACGCTGGGTGAGCATTGGAAAATTACTTACTAAATAAATTCTAACCATATAGTAAGTACTTATTGTTCGAAATATAAACAAAAAAAATATTATACTTAAAATAGACAAAAAACTAAAACATAAAACAGTAAAAATCAGGATGTTTCATACTTATACTTAGGTAGTAGGTAGGTACTTGTCGCCAAAAAATTCTACTCACACCATTCGTATATTTGTTTTCACCTAACTACGACGAAGCCGTGTTATTTTTTTTTGTCCCAAATTTAGCCCGGTCAAATAGTTTAAGTATCACTTCTTTCCAAAGTTTATTTAATAGAAATTACCTAACAAAGTAACATATTCTGTATAGTAAATGGTCTTTATTATTATGTAAATTCGTATCGTTTTCTTTGTAACGTAGGTATAGTAGGTAGGTAAATTCACTTCATTTTGGCTTCGCACGAATAATGCAAGTGTAAATATTTAATTTGCATCAAGTTTTGTTAAATATTTCTAAAATCTATCGATCATAATCAATAGGTAGTTATATTTATATTTCGCAAAAACATAGGTTTACGAAGATGTTCATCTTCTTCTTTCGCTAATAATATTGTTGGCCTTTACTGTAGCTTTACTTATCTAGTCTAGATATTTTTATAAATCGTTCGCCAGCGAGGGACTGTATAATCCATGCTTTTCGTAGCGCTATTGTGGCACTATAGTGCCTGGGAAATAATAATAAGTACAGTCGGCTGCATAATTGCAGCCCTCGGTAGAGTTCGAAAATTACTGGAATGTTTTCATTCTAATATTTTTTGTTTGATTAATTGATGAGTTAGAAGACTTTAAACTTCACCTAAAGCAGGTGTCTAGAATCATGCTTGGGGTGAAAACATCTTTTTAACGGCCGTTTTGGAGCCCTACGGTGAGTCTGTAATTATGCAGGCGACCGTACCTATAGAGTAGGCTTGCCAACTTTGCCCAACCCCTACAGCACCCTTTGGAAACAACAAGACAGTAGGTTTTATCATGATGTTTACCTTTACCGTAAGAGCAACATCTGTCTTGATGCGGTAAAGTTCAGTTGAAAACAAAACCTTACCTTAGAAGACATAACACTTGAGTTTCGTTATCATTTCAGTTTAAGTACCTACTGATTCAAATCACAGAACAGAAATGGCTAAGCTAAGTATTTGTATTTTCAATTACTTCGGTACAGTTTAAAAGTGCATAAAAATGGTAGGTATTGTAATCAACTGCACAAAGGAAGATTAACCTGTTTTATGGGGTTAATTCAGCATTAACTTTTTCTTCTATCTTCGGTAGAATATCACTCCTTCAGTCGCGCTAGACATCCGTTACTAATTATGACGCGTTGATGTCATTACACCAGTCATTTAGTTTGGTTTTACCGAGTGATCTTACTCTTCTGACCGATTGGAAAATAATTTGTCATACTAAAATTAAGCCCCAGTTTTAAGATGCCCCAGTTTTAAGTTCGATATATTTACCTGCCTACAAGAACTAACAACATCGACTTGGAAAAATTAAGTATCTAGAACAGTAAGAAACTGAGTTCTAGAAACTTTATCATCACCTAGACGCAAGCAGAATCACCCGGAAGACTCCAGAATGTTCGAGCGAGTTCCAGAAGGTATCAATAAAGTGTGATGGTCAGTCGACCCGAGCGGTATGAGCAAACTATGTGGACTGTTAGTTTGTTCGCCCCGGCTCGAGTCGAGTGACGTCATTCAGACACGTTACCTGTTCCATTGCCAATTGAAAGATATAAAGGAAGAAACATTTACGCAAGCATACGACATTATAAAAGCGAAAAACAATGAACAACAGAAGAATAAATGAAAAATAGAGATAAATCGCCATAAACCTACTTAAAATTAGGACATAAAACAAATAAATTTAGCTAAATTCTAGTTAAATTAATTGAATGAAAACCACAAAGTTTGACAGTTCGTTAATCGTGTTTAAAAACGTTTTTGTTTAAGGTCTTAAATCAATTTATTTTTTGTTGTGCAAGTCCTTAGGGATTAGAAACTGTAGCCCATAGGAAAACTTAAAGACAGGCTGATTACCTACTGCTACCTGTCTTTGTCTTACTGCTGACTATAATTTTAAGATAGTTTATAAATATTGGATTTCTAATGTACTATTTTAACTTCCCATATATCTCTATCCAGCATCTATTTTTATAGAACTTTTGAATTTTATTCGCCATGAGATTGGTGTCTTCATAAAGAAGGCGCTTTCTGAAACTTTAGTTCTTAAAACCAGGTAAAGTGATCCAATGCAAATTGATTCTTAAATATTTAATACTAGTTGGAGCCGTGTTAGTACCTATTCCAATCCCGTGGAAATATTTGGTCTAAATAAATATTTAGTCAGTGTTCGTCAATCGCGTTATGCCTAAATACCTATTATCTTTCAGTAAACGTTTGATTGAATTTAGTCGCCTTCATCTATTTCGCTATTAGTCTATTTCTTATAATGCCTATTTCGCAATACCTATGTGTTAAATTCAAGTCAGCTATTAATCATAATCGGTGGATTCGTTTTTGTGTGAAGAGGTAGGTAACTGGGTAACAACTCTGAACACAATATTACTGAAATACTTTTAAATTGTAGAATGCAATCGTTAAATAAATAGGTCAGTTGCAAAACATAAAAATACTCTTTAATTAATAAACACTAATCAAATCAAGAAAATCATTTCAAAACAAATCTGCAGTAGTTCATTAAAGTGCAAAGTTTCATGGCGTAAAATTGTCGTGTACCTTATCGGACTATAAAATATTCACTACGTGTAGGTATGGAATAGGTATTGTACCTACTAGGTACCTTAACTACCTTGCTAGCTACTTAGATATGAAGGTAATAAATCTTTCAGAGACGGTGTAGGCAGTAGGCTTATACTGTCGAGTTACGTTAGCTAGCAGCACCTACCTACAGAACTGACTAGATTCGCTTTTTTAGGGTCCCGTATTTACACTTTGGATAGGGAACCCTTTTACTAAGACTCCACTGTCCGTCTGTTTGTCCTGTCACCAGGGAGTATCTCATATACAGTGCTAGCTAGTAGCTGGACAGTCTAAATGAATTACAGATGATGTAAGTATTTCTGTTCTCGCTATTACAACAAATACTAATAACCCTCTCTTTTGGCTTCGCCGTAGTCGGGTAAAAACAGACTATTTTGGAACCCTTTGTGTACGACTCCGACTCGCACTTGACATGTTTTTGTCTAAACTAGTTCCAAACAGCGCGCTCTACATATAACCACAGTAATCTCTTGTTAAAAGAGTGCAGACCAGGGAAATGTCAGTACTAAAATTTTAACTTCAAAAATGTGCTATTTCCTTTGATTTGCTTGATGTTTGTTTCTAGAAATTGATCTCGATCAGCAATACTATCGAAGGATACAAAAATATGGGGTTATCATTGTTTTGCAAAATGAACAGGTTTAATTCCTGGCCAAGGGTAATTCGTTAGGTACTTTTCCAAAACATCTTAATATGATGTAGTTTTAGTTTTTTTCAAAATCGTGCACGCAACTACTTTCAACATAATATTTCGCTTTCTCTTACTTATTAGACCCTAAAAGCCCATTTAGAAATATGTCACCGGTAGAGTTAGAAAAACACAGCTTAGGTTAACTCTATCCGACTTCCGATCCTGTCGTCACTTGTAGTCGAACATAGATAGATAGATAGATTAACACTTTATTACACCATAAAAACAAAACACAAACACAAAATAATTAAACGAACTTAATATTATTTATAATTTGTAAAATAAATCATACTAATAAATAAGAGTTTGTGTGTGTGTGTATGTTTGTTACGTTTACGCAAAAACTACTGAACCGATTGCAATGAAACTCGATATGTAAATAGCTGGAGACCTGGATTAATACATAGGCTACTTTTTATCCCAATATTCCCATGGGATCGGGACTTACGCGGGTCAAGCCGCGGAGCACAGCATAAAATAATAATATAATAATAATATATATATAATAATAAAATAATAATAAATAATAATAAAATAAAAATAAAATAAACTTTATAAACTCACATGATTTGCATTCATAGTATTAATACTATCAGCATGATATGACAACGGCAACGCTTTCCACAACTCCAGTCTCCTCGCGAACATGACTATTGTAACATAGTCGAAACAAAATTACTATAAATATAAAACAAACATTATAGCATAGAAGTACAGGGTTATTGGACATTATAAGGGCTACTTCCGTAGCTACTTCTTCCGGTGTCCGTCTGTCCGTGTGTTACCGCCGATTTTCTCAGGAACGGTTTTTTTACATATGATAGGTCAGCGTTTGACCACTTTCACACCTGCCTGATGGTAGGTGACGATACGGCCTAAGATGTAACACGCCTAGCGGATGGACCTAGTTTTTAGTTAAGATCATTTCAACAGCTGATTTTTGGGTAAACAACCTCAATTTTGTTCGAAAAAATGTTAGAATTTCTAATCGTCGCGTTGTTGTCGTCGCACAAAAGTTGATTGTTGAAATGAACAGAAATATCCCATAACCGCTATCTTATACGACTGCCAATAACCCTGTATACACGACACTGTATTTAACAAACGTAAAAAACATTTAGGTATCTACAAAAAAAGGAAAATTAAAATAACCCAGCCAAGTAAAAATAGATTACTGAAGTGCACCGGTTTCGAGCATTAGCATTTCCTATGACTTCTAATGATAAAAAAAAATATTTTTTTTCAAAGTTTGTTATGACGACAACTACCTATTGCTGACGCCTCTCCGTTTAAACTTGATAATAAATAACTTAAAATTCTTAAAAAACTACTCAAAAAATATTTTCTTTTTTTCTGTTTTTATTATTTATTGTATTAGCAGCAACAGAAATACATCATCTGTGAAAATTTCAACTCTCTAGCTATCATGGTTCATAAGATACAGCCTGGTGACAGACAGACAGACGGACGGACAGCAAAGTCTTAGTAATAGGGCCTCGTTTTGAGTACGGAACCCTAAAACGGGATATTTATCATGGTTTTCGTTGTTATTTTGTGGAGCTCTATATTTTGATGCTATGTTAAACGCACCATTTTCACTTTCATTTCATTTCTAGCAATTTTCTATTTCCACAAAATAAAAACAAAAGAGTCCTACATTCTACATTTGTCAAATAACTCTTGCTTGCGTCCTTGGAGTACGAACCTATACTTAACTAATATAGTTAATTAATTAGGTAACACAACAATAATACAACAACAACAACACACAACAATGTGGGACAATAATAGTACATTACTGCAAAGGTCGCGAAATAGGCAATTGCAGGTCGAGTACGAGTTTGAAAGCCGAGCCGTGAAGGCGAGAACTTCACTAATACTACACAGGCAATTGCCATTTCCGCCGAGGCATATAGTGCTTTTCTCAAAATAATGGGAAATAACACATAGTTACCTTCTTCTCGTTTTTCCAACCCATAAAATTTTCTGTTATATTTTCATGTACTTGTTTATTTTTCTTTTGACATCGCTGGAAGGTTTTCCATTGCCAATTTGGTTTCTGATCTTGATCTCCATTGCACTCTCTGAACCGTTGAAACTCAATTAAATTATTAAAATATTTAGTGGGCAAATAACAAAAGGCGATTTCTAGCTTTGCCGCTAATTTTTTTATTTATCATCGATGCCGAAAGGCAAACGCATGTATGGCTATACAGCCACGTAAACGCAAAGAGCATTTCATACAACATTGATGGTGCGTTGTAATTTTGTAATGTTCCAAATTCAAAAAATGCTCCTGCAATGAATTTGATTCCGTAAATTCGATACTTCGCGTCATTCACTTCGCGTGTTCTTTTGTCGAAAATAATCGAAATAATATTTCCATACCTATGTACATGTTTAAGAAATTTTAAAGACGAAAGCAGAGACAGATAGTGAATTTGTGGGGCCCCTAATACTACATAGAGGCCTTACTTACTTAATTACTCAACTAACTGCTCTCGCTCAGACTGGGCAGTTATTAAACCTGTCTGATGGTGGGGTGCCTTACTCAATTAAGTGCTACTTTGGCAAAAAAAAATTAATTCTATATTGAATAAGGCTTTTCTTTGACACATGTTACAATAATATCTTGTTAGACTGTCTGAATAACACGTAGTGTATCCTATCTAAGTTATAGGTTGTGATACGATTTTTGAAGTTATACTTCTTTAGGCGCGTTATGAAAAAATGATGAAAGTGAAATTTTACAAAAGCGTCACACAAAATTCTCACGTCACACAAAATTCTCACGTCACACAAAATTCTCACGTCACACAAAATTCTCACGGCTTCTTTAGGCGCGTTATGAAAAAATGATGAGAGTGAAATTTTACAAAAGCGTCACACAAAATTCTCACGTCACACAAAATTCTCACGTCGGACGAGTTTTTCGTCGGACGAGTTTTTTGTCGGACGAGTTTTTTGCCGGACGAGTTTTTTGTCGGACGAGTTTTTTTGTCGGACGAGTTTTTTGTCGGACGAGTTTTTTGTCGGACGAGTTTTTTGTCGGACGAGTTTTTTGTCGGACGAGTTTTTTGCCGGACGAGTTTTTTGTCAGACGACCAAAGAAGTATAACTTCTCACGCGCGTACATAAGTACACGCACCCATTTTTTAAATTTGGGCTTGTTTTCTTTACAATATCAGCTATGGTTGCAATGTGAAAAAAAAAACTCTGGACTGGAAAAGGATTGTCAACACAATCAATAAAGTTCAATTTAGATTTAAACAAAAAAAATAAAAAATTTACGGTTGCTATGGTTGCAGGGTGCAATGCAACCCAAAAAGCTCAACCCTAGGACCAAAGCCATTTCTTCGTTAGTTTTGATATTTGCGCTTTATTATAAGCTTACTTACTCTTATTTATGTAGCATGGCGTAGCAACAGTAAACTTAAATAATAAGTTGTTTAGTACAAGTATAACACAGTTATAATAAGGTGTAGGTAATACCTATAGGTAGGTAGGTATACCTACTCGGTAGTATAAACGTATGGCGACAACGCGAAATGAGGTTTTTATCAGAAACAGTTTTATTGTTTCTTTGTTACGAGTGTACGCGGCATATTGTAATTTCTTACTTGTGAAATATTTATACAGGACGATATATTTGTAGAGCAGGTAGGTACCTATAGTTACATGTAATAGGTACCTACCTACAGTCAGCCAACAAATGTGGAAGTTGATTGTAGAGTTAAGTTGAAGTGTAGACGTCTGTACCTACCATCGGTCAGATAAGTAAGTTGTCACTACTGGATCGGTTGGTAGTGACACGGATAAATTTCACTGGGTAAGGTATCTACGGGTAATAATAGTCAGTGGCCAAGAATTTATAAGTAGGTACAAGGGTTAAATAATACAAAATAAGTACATTAAATACTAAAGTAACTTTTATTATTTAATTCAACTACTTGATTCGTATAACTAAATGACATTATTATTTTCGATTATAAAATAATAGAAATATAATTATTATAATGATTGCTATCTCACAACACAAAGTCTCAAAATAAGTTTAATTTAGTTTTTTAACTTATTTCGTGTATAAACTCAAATCAATTAATTTGTCAATGTTGCTAGAATGACAGATAAAATAAAATGTTATTGTAAAAAATAATACAAAATGTTACATAATTTATACAAAATCGTAAAATTAATACAGAATAAATAAGTCAATAAATAAGTTGTGTATGCAAGAATATACATATTTCATAGATTCAATAATTAACACGTAAATTAATATTCATGTACTTATCCCGAGTGTTTCCGACTTTGCTTCCAGGGGCCTAAGTCTGCTAACACAATTGTGTTTCAATAGTGTGTCGATATAATCGTAATAGAAATTTAATATCAAAAATATGACATTACATGTCAAATTGGTATTCTCCTAACGTTAACTATTCTATCGAAACACCACTGACACACCACTGACTCACTTCGGTATTCTGCTTTACAATCGTGGCTTAATGGAATCTTGATAGTTGTTAAAACGGTATATCGCTTAGCAACATATACCATGTTGCTAGGCAACATCTATTACCATACCATCGAGACTCCATAGTGATTCTATTGTGATGTTATTAAAACTTTAGCAGAATACCAAATAAAGTCACAATCTCGATATAATATCAATAGAGTCTCGATATAATGACAATGGTTGGCCAAATAGCAGAATAAGGCCCCTGGCCTAATGCTTACGAAAAAAGCCCAAAAAATCAAAAAGCCGATTTTGAGAAAAACCAAGTTTGAAATTAGATTAAAAAAAACTGTCTTGGGTTTCGATTTTAATCAAAATCGGCCTTTGTGACTTTGAATATATTTAGGTGTCTAGTTAGGCATTTGGCCCTGAAAGTGGAAAAAATCACTAAGTATAATTATAATTTTCTTACTGAATGATAAGCTAATTTATACTTATGTATCTTAACTTCAATTTCGGATGGTTTCAAATACTTAACAGGTACCTACTTACCTACATAACGATTGATAGAACCCTTTGGCAACCCGATATAAGCCATTTTAATTCTATATCCTAAGCGATAAAATCCAATATCGTTTGCCAATATATCACACGCTTATCAAATTATAGTTTTTAGTAATTGGAAAATAATTGATTTAGACATTTATTATGACTGTAAAATAAGGTTTATGGTTAATAAAATAAGGTTCTATTTGGTGAAACAATAAGAGAAATAAATTTCTGTGTTGTTACGCTTGGTTGATATGACAAGGTTTTTGTAAGCATACCTCTTTTATGTTGAGAATTTAAACAATTTTATTGACTTAAGAGGATACGCTTCTTGTTTGCTTATTTCTCCTATTTACTTCCTGAATAATGCCAATTTACTTTTTCGTATAACCTTAGGTTTGCTGTAAACTTCCCCATCTGTTTTCTTTTTTTTTTAACAACGAAATTACTAAAGAATATATGATCTATTTAAAATTAGAAAATAAATAAAAATACAAATTACAAAAGCATGTCAAAAATATTTATTTATTGAAAATCATTCGCATGAAATCACGTTCAAACTGCTTAGAAATTAAGTTAGGATGTGTACCTTCGGAATGCGCCCACCAATGAGAAAAAGTCACAAGAAACTCATAGGTGTTTTCGTGATCATACTCACAAAGGTCAATATTATAAATATTTTGAAGGTATATTTCAATGGAGCAAGTCATGTCCATGGGGTCTTATCAAACTTTGGTTTTATAAAAGAATGATGGCTCTAGATTAATTATTTAAGAAGTAAATAGGGAAAGCGTGGCTTGGATACCGCCATAAGATGTGCTACTTTCTAGTTTGTATAAATCGTATTAGAAGTGTTTAAAGACAGGCTTATCTTATACCTAGTAATTATTTACTCGGGTCTTAATCCCTTATTTTAGGGTTCCGTACCTCAAAGGGCAAAAAAGGAACCCTTATTACTCTCTTGTCTGTCTGTTTTATTTTTATATTTGACCTACCCTCGGTTACTACCATCAACTATCAGCAAGAGATGACAACGCCTTCTCCAGTCTCCTCGCGAACATGACTGTTGTAACGTAGTTGAAACGTCGAGGTAAGAAGACCCGAAAAAATAACTACTATGAATACAAATCGTGTCTTAAATTTTATTAGAATAATCTTATGTACAGATATTTAATTAAATATGTATTTTTCCTAATATATAACTTCTTATTTAATGGAACTTGATACTCGATTCATCTTATTTAAGTATATTTATTTACTATGTACAATATTTGATATTTCATTATAATTAGAAAAATATGTTTCGATTCATAACTTATTGGTTTTGTTAATTAATCTCAAATAGTGTTGAGTTATTCTTTTTATTATTGAAAGTATTTCTTTCTCTTTCATTCTTACTGTGAAAGACAGAGACAGAAGTAATAAAAGGTGATTTATTTTATTGTATTTCTATAGATTTTTCTAAATATTAGTTATTGAAAAATAGAGTATATTATTATCCCCTTTAAGTTAAGGATTAATATTGTGCTACCATTTTATTATGGAATCATGACATAGTACGATTCCGTAATTCGCTTGCATTTACGTTAATATATTACCTAATTTGGCTGGAATATACCCATTTATAGAAATATGTACTTAGCTTTATTTTAAACTAGCAGTGTCCCACGGATTTACCCTCTCCACGTTATAAATTTTCATTGAAATCTTTAGATACGTTTAAAGTAACAAACAAACTTCCACATTTATTCTATATTTTTTTAATAATTGTATTTAGATAGTTCTTTAATATTTTTTTGTAAATACGATTCATATTTTAAAACATTAAACTTACTTATATTTATTTCTTAAGAATTTCAATAAAATAAAAATAAAAAACAAATATGTAAAATATAATAAAAACACAATTTTGTTTATAAACATTTTGCACTGAATTATACATAGTTTTAAACTATTCCATAAAATACTCCGTCTTACTTACTTACAATTTTTTTTATTAAGATACAGGGCTTTCGTTGGGGTTCATTACGTAAATTAACACCCAATATCCCTGTATATATTATTATGTATTTTTGTAAATAATCATGTATTTACAAGACGCTAGTAGTAGAGTGCGTGCCAAATAAATCTCTGCACGCGAGTGGTGGCGCGTCGTTTACGTTTTAGTAGGAAATACTAGATTCTATTTTTATACTAATTTCAAATTTGGCGAATAATCGAATGCTTATTTAAATTTTATATCATTACCAAATTAATAATTTAGTTTTATTATATTTAATATTTATTTATTTTTTTATTTAATTATTACTTACTTTATTTTGGATTTTAATTTAATTTATTTTTTGACATAATATTGATGAAAATTACACATTACATACGACAGTTTATTTTATTTGTTAATGATCTTATTCTTATAATTATTTATGTAAAATGTATGGATTTCATGTATCTGAAATAAATAAATTGAATTGAAAATGATTTTTAATTGTCATTACATCTTTTAGTGTAGCTAGTAAACAAAAGGAAAAAAAAAGATATAAAGTTATTTATCTATTAAGTGATATTTAAGTGATGCCGCCATCTATAAGCATAAGGCTAGTCATCTATAGGCTAGTCCTTTTTTTTAGTAAGCATTATTACTTTAAATTACTATTAATAAATTTTAACACTTTGGAACACCTCACATTCGACAAACAACGTGCAGTCTTATCTGGCGAGCACTCTAGACTCACAACGCACAAACCCAATATTTCTATCATGTTAAACTAATTTATATCACTTTTCTATTCTACCCACACGTCATCGATTTCTCAATGATCCACTGGTAGGTCATAGAAGACTAGTTCAGTGGATCAAATGCGACTTCGTTATTCGATTATTCAGATAAAATATGCTATTCGGGAATCGATTGGAACGAATCGATTGCCCGATATTATTATGGCCTTTTCGTCATAAGAAAGCTTAGTATCAATATAACTTACGTATATTTAATAAGTCCTATGTTTAAATCGATATGTACAGTCAATGGTCAAAGTCCAGTAGCAACTTAATTACTATTATTTATTTTTAATAACAAAATGAGTGAAGAGAAAAAAAATCGTTGCCGACAACTTTGCGATTTGAGATCTACATGTTTTTTAAGGAAATTCAATAAAAAAAAATCAGAACATTTGCATTAAGACTACCAAATTCTCCCTCATCTTTTACAATCTCAAAAAATTGATTATACCTGACCCTAAAACGTGACAGTAAAATGTTAATTTTCTTTTCTAATGTAACCATTTTAACCTGACCCCGAAATGGTGTTCCTAACTCAAAGTTGAAACAAAAGGGGATCAAAACGGAAACAAAAGACAATCGATATGGAAACGAAAAGGGGATCCAAGTGGAAACTGCAGTCTTGGCCGCTAGAATCAGAACCGGCTATTGCCTACGATGTGATAAGTCAGTAAAATGGCTTACCTATGTAAAGCTTTGTTAGATTTTTACTAGACTTCTGACCGTTTCTGTACAAACAATCGAATGTCAGTGACCAAATCGATAAGTATACTTCATCGATTTTTCAATCGATATTTCTATCTTACCTTAGTTTCAAAATAGTCTACGTTTTGTCACAAAATTTAACTAATTACGTTAACTATTGTCGATTAGATTCGAATCGATTACGTTATTCGAATAACTTTAATCGATTATTTTAATCGATAAAGTTCATTTGAGACGCATATTCATTTCGAGAATGCTGTTTTAAGGTAGGTTATTCGATTAAATTCTCAGTTTTAGAAAATAATAATTCTCATTATTATAGTAAGAGTCAGGACTCGCGTCTCGCGAGGTAATAAAGCCGGACGGTGTTAGGGGTTACACATTATTACTTTTCACAGGTCCATTTTATCGTATACGTAATAGCGTATGTAGCAGTATGCTAGTATTTTAGATTTGCTAAATTAAACACAAGCTGATACGTAATAAACGGAAAAATGGCGTGATTATCCTTGCAGAAAAGACGAATCTGTTAAAACAGGTCCTGTATGTAAATGACCCCCACGAAATGAGCCGTAGGTATGAAAGAAATACAATATTGCCTATTACTCTCATCTTTATTATTTATAACCTCGCGAGACACAAGTCTTGAACTCAAGTATAGTCCAATAGATAATTTCATTTGTCTTAAAAATTCTAACATTTCGTTATAAATAAATATTTATTATTTCATGTATACCCACAAATTATAACTAAATAATAAGTCCTTAGTTTAAATATTCGCTAAAATAGTACTATACTATACATCTCATTTGAGCTGCCAAAACCAACACCTATTACTAACTGTAACAATACAGGGTGGTTGAATATAATAGAGACTGTTACTGCCTCCATTAAAATTAACAACCCTGCATACTATAGGTATCTCCTATAACTTATATTTCTCCTAATGGTTGTATTCTATAAGTTGCCTCCATAAAATATAATTGTATCCACATGATATTATATCCCCATCCTCTATGTTTTTCTTCTCATAGACTGCCTTATTTACATTACAGGTATTTATCGCTATATATATTTATTTCTTCCAGGCAATACAGCTTTTTTTTATTAAATAATATGTATTTTCCCCACACATAACTCTCAACATCTATTCACATTCTAACACAAGGAGAACCACATCAGCATACGAAAAGAGAAAGGTAATCATCAAATAATATGTCTTCCCCACTCTAATATACATGTTCCCCACACAACTGGGTTCTCACCTCTCTCTTCTCACTCTAATATACATATTCCCCACGTAAACAGTTCTCCTTTACAAGGTCCCTACACTGAGTTCTGCATGTGGAAATATACACATTCCCCACGTAAACAGTTCTCCTTTACAAGTTCCCTACACAGAGTTCTGCGTGTGGAAATATACACAGTCCCCACGCAGAACTCTGTGTAGGGACACAGAGTTCTGCGTGGGGAGATTGTAAATAGAATCATGCACATTCATCTGACACAACATACCTCTCCCCACTCGAATATACACATTACCGACATAATACACATGTTCCCCACGCACTCAACACACAATGTTCCCCTCACATGTCCTCGGGCTCGGGCGCGGCGCGGACGGCAGGCGCACGCGGACATCACCGCGACGGACACGACGAGATGCCAGACTTGCCAGACAGGCACGAGAACCCGGACGTGCCGGACTGCAGGCTCGACATTGACCCTCTGAGTCACAATATTGTTAGTTAACTATAGACATAAAAATATATAATAATTGCATTGACTAAGAATTACATACATATAGACCGCAACTCGTGAACAAAAAGCGTCAATTACACTTTATGTAATTTAGAACAAGTTTAATGTTTTTGAGCATAAATTATGTTTAGCTCTTGACAAAATATTAATTTTAAACTGAGAAAATAGCTCTGAGAAATAGAGAAATTCTAAATATATTTTTTGAAATGTCAAATTATTTATTACAACGCCAACTATGGTGCCCGCACATTAATACGCGCCGAGCGCGCCGAATTTTTGCCGTCCACGGAAAAAGGTACCTTATAATAGAGATAAGGTATCTACATTTATATTTCCGATGACGTCATCAGAGTCGTCCTCATCGTCAGAGGCGGCCGACTCTGAAATAAATAAATGAATAAATGTACCTTATCTCTATTATTATAAGGTACCTTTTTTCCGTAGACGCCAAAAATTCGACGCGTTCGGCGCGTATCAATCTGCGTCCACCTTTACTGTGCAACTTATTTTGAGAAGTTTGTAGGTTACATAAGATTTGTAAGAGATGGCGTTACTAAAATGCACGTACGCTATCTAGTATGGTCTTTGTTTGTCTACTATATGTAGCCAGTAATGGTTAGTGAATGGTATAAAGTAATACATTACTTGTAATGTGCAGATGTGAGCGTGTCGTGGAAGTACATGAGCTGCGCGGCTCGCGGGGTGCTGTCCTGCGTCTCGCAGCGCCACTGCAACACGTACCAGCCCGCTTCGAGCATCACGTGCGAACCCTGCCCACAACACACACTCTTTATCACTTCACTACATAGTATAAAATAAAGTCACTTTTCGCCGTCCCTATATCCCTATGTCCCTTTGTATGCTTAGATCTTTAAAACTACGCAACGGAATTTGATGCGGTTTTTAATAGATAGAGTGATTCAAGAGGAAGGTTTATATGTATAATACATGCATAATATAGCCGTGCGAAGCCGGAGCGGGTCGCTATTAAATAATAAATTAATATTGCAAGACATTCCACACATCGCCATCTAGCCCCAAGCTAAGTAACTAGACTTGTGTTATGGGTGCTAGACAACGGATATACTACTTATATACTTTTCTTTTGTAAATATATACTTATAATACATAGAACAACCAGACCACATACAAATATCTAAGCATAAATACTTGTCTGAGGCGGGAATCGAACCCGCAACCCTGTGTTTGGCAGTCCGGCATGGCGACCATTGGGCCAACTGGGTCGTCCGGTTATTCACTTCCTATGTTTCTGATTGACGATACTCGGTAAGTAGATAGCTGGAGACCTAAATTAACATATATTTTTATTCCAATACTAGCTTTTGCCCGCGACTTCGTCCGCGTAGAAGTCGAAAATAGATCAAGAAATCAAGTTGTCCCATACAAACTGCCCCCTTTTTCACCCCCTAAGGAGTAGAATTTCGGAAAATCTTTTCGGATGCCTACGTCACACAAAGAACACGCCCTCCAAGTTTTAGGTCTCTACGATCAGCGGTTTAGGCTGTGTGTTGATCCGTCAGTCAGTCAGGACAGAGGATTTTATTATTGCAATATTTCATCTGGATCGGGACTTACGCGATTGAAGTCGCGGCGAACAGCAAGTTTCCTGGAAGGTTCTTCTTCATAGTTATTTCTTGGCCCTTAATCTTCAGGTAATAAGCGATAAGGACCTTCGAAGGACGCGAGTAAAGGCGACACGGTGGAACGAGAACTTTCCCGAGCCGTTCTCCTTTTGTGGCTGCACCGGGCCTAGCTATGGTATGTATAATAAGTGCGTATATTCACCTGTATGCTCTCTCCGTCATGACAGACGAGGGTAGGTTCCACCCGGTGGAAGTGTTCCCCTTCCTTCCAGCCCTTCTGGTCGAGCACGGAGCGCTCCTCGGCCGCACCTACGCACAGCGCTGCAAGTTACATGAGGGTATTTAGTAGAAGGGGATCATTCCTGAGCCTTACTCACCCACCGCGTCTGTATACGACGAATCGAACCTCTACCAAATATTTCAACGTCAACGAAAAAAAATCAACAATAGTTAAGCCGAAGTGGTAAGACCAAAAGCGCGATTTGGGTATCAACCACTAAAATCCATAGAATGATGTTCCTATTGTCTTAAAGGTGAAGAAATGCTTAGTATTTTCATACACTTCGAAACACGATTACAGTGATTTGCCTCGATTGAAAAAAATCGTAATAATCCTAAGTTTTTTCAATTTTACCGCGATTGTAATGAAAAACCAAGCACAAAATTTCCATTTTCATAAACTTTACATCAAATCCCATAAGGTAGTACAGATGGTTTTTCACTAAAATAGATGTGAGTGTTTTAATCACATAATGGCCATTACGCGGCGCGCGGGGGAAAGGGATAGAGTCACCGCGCGGCGCGCGTGTTGGAAACGGATAGGGATTTTCAGGTCCTACTTCACCTTAAGTTAAGGTGTTACTAGCAATTAATAAGGCTGCCTATTGTGCAATTTTTTAGTCAATAACCTTTTTTATTTTTATGTTTCTGTTTCTGTTTTTTATGTGTATTGTATAAATAAAATGTTCCAATCTATCTATTTATTATTGTGTACTTTCTTTAGAATTATTTCCCTTTACGTACGAAAGAATATGGTAAATATTTATAGACTCGTGTTATATTTACCATTACTAGTATCCTGCGGCGTGTCCCTCAGCTCCCTATCGGTCCGGTACACGGTGAACGCGATGTCGTGTCTCAACACGTCGAAGTCCCACGTCAACACGCTCTGAGGGTCCTTGTTGTTTACTATTACTTCGTGCACCTAAATATGTATTAATATTAATATCCAGTTCTAATATGGCGATAAGGCTATTTTTTTAGGGATCCGTACCTAAAGGATTAAAACGGAACCTTATTACTAAGACATCACTGTCCGTCCGTTCTACGCTAAGCTATAAGCCTGTCACTAGGCTGTATCTCATGAACCGTGATAACTAGACAGTTGAATTTTTTTACAGATTATGTATTTCTGTTGCCGCTATAACAATAAATACTAAAAATAAAATACCATACATCATGGTACGGAAGGCAAATACTGAGTAAGCCTATACAGCTTCGTCTTTAGTGGGTATAGATTTTATCTTTCAGTAATTTAACCTTCCTTGATGGAAAGACGCTGCTGCCATATATCGAGGAACTAGTCCTTTTTTGACTAAGTCCTTCATCGTATCAATAGCACAAATAAAATGGGAATTGATGAGGTAGGGTCAGATCCGCCCACTCCAATGTGCTGCCAGATCTTTGGCGTTTTTATTAGCAGACATCAGGTCAGTCAACGTACAGCCATTAAGGCTGGAGAGGCAGGTCAAGAGGTGGACCATAGTTTGCTCGGGAGCCCCGTAGTCGCACTGAACCCAGCATGGATCGATCATGCTCCATCTTCCTCGATCCACCCTGCAGCGACCAACCTGAGTCCTTAGTGTAAGTGACTACCACACACTAGTAAGGTACTATAGCATATAAACATTCTTTACCTGTCCTTTACTCAAGCACACAGATCTATATATGCTATCCTCGCTGAGAGGATCACCCTCTCTCTCAGTGAACGCGCCACTCACGTACAAACTCTTCGGAACCAATCCTCCTTCGTGGACGAAACTCTAAACAAGATATGTCATTGGTTAAGATCTACATAGAAACGCTATTATTGGTAAGTTTTAAAAAGCTAGCGTTACGGACCAATGAGAGCACGGCATAGTTAAGGCGAATGTTAAGGAACCTCTAAATGCATAATGCCAGTCGGTTTTAAAAAATAGTAATTCAGATGGCGTTGTAGACCTTGAAAAAATAATTTAAGTAATTTGAAGCGGATTTTTCTTAGTATAAAATTAATATTAAACCTTTAATAATTTATTAACAGAAGGTGAATATTTATGTTCAAAAACCTAAAATGTAACTCTTAAAGTATAATTTTGGTTAAAAAAATAGCGGTGGCGCCATCTAGAAATGAAGGGTATTATGTGCGACGTTTTTTGATTTTGTGACATGTACCATTTTGGTATAACTTCAAGACGATTCTGAGAGTAAGTTTATCCAGGCATTTTGCATTTGCAGGCTATATGCGCCTTAAACATTCAGAGATGGTTGCTTGTGATAGAGGTGTTGAATATCGGACCAATAAGAACACTTTACGTGCTTTATTTGTGCACAGACGTACGATTTGATTGGTTGTTTGATTATTTTACGAATATTGAGTTTTTTTTTCGATGTGTTTGCGAGCTACTACGAATTAATTATAACATTAATATTACATGTAGTGGTATATTTTGTAAGTGAAATTATAAGTGCCTGGACTCTTTTACATTCTACTTACGGCTTGTATTCGTATGTATTAGTGATTTATGATAGTACAAATATAATGAGGCTTAGTTATGCAAATACAAATAAATTGGATACTAAAGTGGGCTTTTTCAACCTTATTAGGCAGCCCTTGGGTGAAGTGATTATGATGGGTGTCAAGATGTACAATCAGGCGACATAATGGCAGACTCACTGTAGAGTTCTAAATTTACTACTAAGCTAACCTTAATAAATAAAATTAAAAAAAAATTGACGTGATAACGTCTAGTAAATTTATGGAACACCATTCACACAAAGGTGTCATGTTTCGGTAAAATGACGCGTCCCGTTTCTGGAACGGGACGCATGACGTCATGGTAATATGAGAAGTTAATATTAATATCGCTCATTTGGGCTATAGCATACTTATATAAAAAAAAGAAGAAAAAATATATATAAGTAAGTATACCTATAGAGGAATAACAAAAAAAAAACTAAATTTTGTATCGTTTTCTTATGACGTTATCACGTAAAATTATCTTCCATTTTTTCGTTTATATTTTTTTTAATAAGTAATATTATAATAACAATTCTAAAACTCTACGGTGGGTCTAAACTAACTTTTGTTGCATGATTGTACATTATTTATTTATTTACTTGTAGCACATTTATTTAATCTCCGAATTAACAAACCTTTTACAAGTTTGTTTTGAATCGGGGGGTTTTGACAAATATTTTATACGGAATATAGCTTAGATATAAGTATAGTGATGGGACGTCACTGTATCGACTAGCACAACACTAAACATGTAATCGATATATCGATATGTATCCTCACGTTTCGTACATAATCGTAATAGTGTTGTGGGACGTGTAACGGTACTTCGATTATCTCGGACTGCCGTAAATATAAAACAATTATTTTTTTAATAAAATAATCAAAGGATTTTTTTTATGAATAAACTAACTTGCTTTTATTCACAGCTAGCGACCCGCCCCGGCTTCGCATGGCTATATTATGCATGTATTATACATATAAACCTTCCTCTTGAATCACTCTATCTATTAAAAAAACCGCATCAAAATCCGTTGCGTAGTTTTAAAGATTTAAGCATACAAAGGGAAATAGAGGGATATAGGGACGGCGAATAGTGACTTTATTTTATACTAGCGACCCGCTCCAGCTTCGCACGGCTATATTATGCATGTATTATACATATAAACCTTTCTCTTGAATCACTCTATCAATTAAAAAAAACCGCATCAAAATCCGTTGCGTAGTTTTAAAGATCTAAGCATACAAAGGGAAATAGGGACATAGGGACGGCAAAAAGTGACTTTATTTTATACTATGTAGTGACTATGTAGTGATAGTGATTGCGTCCGCGTACAAATTAAATTTTATTAAATAAAGTCGGAAATGCGGATATGTTTGTAACTCTTACACGCAAAAACTACTGAACTAATTGCGATGAAACTCGATACAAAGCTGTAATTTGTCCCGATATTCCCACGGAGTTGGAACATACGCGGGTGAAACCGTGAGTCGTAGCTAGCAGTATATAACATGTGTTGGTACCTTGCAGGATCCCCCAAGGAAGTCAGGTATGAGATCCTTGGGTATGTAGTCGAGCAACCCCCCGGCCTGGAGGTAGTCCTTGCCCCCGTAGAACAGGAACTTACTGCGGGTGTTCTCATCTTAAACAACGAATTACAGCAAATCATTCCAAATAATCTATCTTGATTTCCAGGATTTCATCTCTAAATGTGAAAGACGCAAAAACTACTGGACCGATTGCGATGAAACTCGGTATGTAAAAAGCTAGAAACCTGGATTAACACATATATTCCCACGGGTGAAACCGAGGAACGCAGTTAATAGCACTATTATTTGGCACAAGACTTTTTCGGAAATCAAATGATGGAGTCTGTTTTCATTTATGACTGGCTCTCAAAAAACATTAAATTCTCGACGTTAACGTAATTGTCCGTTTTATAAATTCACCCATTCAACTGAAAACGTAATATAACCAACTTACCAATAAAAGTGCTAACAATAGTCCACAATATAGGGAACACCCTCGGAGCCCTAACAATCAGCACCCGGCCCATGGTCTCAGGGTAATTGGCCTCCACGATCTGTATGATCCTCAGCAAGGCTCGGACTCCAGGCCGCCACAGGTGCCGCATGTTCAACCCGTCCAGGTCGACTAGCAGGCACCACGACAGGATGGCCTGGGAGGAGTTCCGGGTCGCTTCCTCGAGGAGTTTTAATCCTTCTTCGCATACGTGAAGAGTCTGGAAACCGGGAAAATTATTATTAGTTTTGCCAATTTAGTGATCAATGGTGAAAGACATCGTACCTTGCAAATAAATAAATATTGCAGAACATTGTCCACAGCCCCAACTAGGTCTGTAGTATGGTGGTCTGTAGTATACTCCTATTCTTACTTAATATTTTACATTAGGACAGTCTTTCTATTTTTAGGACATTATTAGTATTTTTAAGACAGTATTTGTGTTTTTAGGATAATTTTCCTATTTTTACCCTTCTCGTGTTAATATATTATTAAGGTGGTCGAAGTATACATACCAGCTTCAAAAGGCCGTCTTCTCCGATGGATTTGAGCAGTCCCTTCACGTCCATTTGCCCTAATCGTAGTACGTATAGCGGACGACCGTCTGTAAAATATTATAGGTCATAAATTATCTTATGGGGAAATCTTAATTTCCTGTAAAAAAGTTAACAGAGTCAGTAAAAAGCCCATAAATAGCCACTATCCACTGACTCTGTACGTCTCAGATAGCCCCAATTTGAAATCTCAGGCTTTTTACATATTGATGTAACAAAACTCATCAAGATTGGAGCAGAGCGATGCAATCGCTTAAGCTGCGTTTACACCACTAGGCCATTAGACCATTACTTGCATCGTTGCTCTTAACATAGTATTCTCAGAATATGATGCAATATTTTCCGAATGTGTTATCCAATCCAGGAGATGCCGTACCCTTGTCATGATGATGCCACCCGCCCGGGAAGTACTCCCCGACGACGGCAGGCGTCTCGTACTCGGCCAGCAGCCGGTCAACCTGGTGCTTCTTCCTCCACAGCAACGACTGGGAGAGCATCTCGCGCGCCTTCTCCACGTTGAAGTCGCGAGCTCGCAGGAAACGGAGCAGTGTTGTGTCACTTGGTACCTTCAACATTAAGTGATACTCGTTAATAACCTTTACGTAAACGAGGTCTGGATGAGAAATAGAGTAGGAAGTAGAGAAAGATGACATGTTGTGCCTACCCCACATATACCCCACATGGGAAAGATGACATGTTGTGCCTACCCCACATATACCCCACATGCGAAAGATGACATGCTGTGCCTACCCCACATATACCCCACATGGGAAAGATGACATGTTGTGCCTACCCCACATATACCCCACATGGGAAAGATGACATGTTGTGCCTACCCCACATATACCCCACATGCGAAAGATGACATGCTGTGCCTACCCCACATATACCCCACATGGGAAAGATGACATGTTGTGCCTACCCCACATATACCCCACATGGGAAAGATGACATGTTGTGCCTACCCCACATATACCCCACATGGGAAAGATGACATGTTGTGCCTACCCCACATATACCCCACATGGGAAAGGGGCAAGAAGCTGATTATGATTCTTCAAAAACCCCTTTTAATCAGCATTACGCTTCTAGAGGTGTGATAGCCATTAAAATCTGGCCTATAGAATGAGGGCTGCAACTTTCCGCGCGTAGGCAATTATCCAGCCCCGTAATGTATGTCCACTCATAGTTGAACAGACCAGAGTTGACTTCTCTGCTCTTCTTTACAGTGAAATGGCTCGAGCGATTTACAAAGGAATAGCCTAAAGTTTGGAATAAGACACACGATTAAAAAAATGAGAAATATACACTGGTCGCTAAAAAAATTGATCCTCCCCTTCGTTTTGTTTTCCAATTCGATATCTGAATTACACGATAACATAATTTGATGCACGCTAGAGACCTGGATCTGGAAGATGATAGTAAACGTAGTCATTTTTACCAAAACCGTGGAGTAGATTTGTTAGTGGTAATTATAATATATCGAGTGTTACCTTCCCCTTTTGTAGATCCGCGATCCATTTTCGAAGTTGCAGCAGCCTGGACTCCTGGATCGGCGTCAGCTCGCCGAGGTGCCGCTTTATGTACTCGCTGTCCAATGTGAATTGATCTGAAGGTAACAATGTTTGCAAGGTTCATTCAGATATACTAGGGTTTTTGTACTTTTTGTCATGTTGATGAAAAATACTTGATTTAGAACTATGTATGGTTATTTTCACTACTAAAGTTTTTAGAACGGGATATTTGTTTTTGTTGCAAAAATGCTGAAATATCGAAACCAACAAAATAAAATAATTTTTTTTGGTAAATATCGCGTTTTATGTAACTTTAATAATGAAAAAATACTGTCTTTACTTCTAAATTTACTTGTCTAGGTACTGCTGAATCCTGCTGCGATGAGACTATTGGCATAGCTAACTTTTACATTTTTTGATACATTTAAATTAATTAAATAATGTTATTAGATAGTTTTAGACATCTACAGTTAAATAAATAAAAAATAATACAACATACAACCATCTATTTCTTTATGTGGCTAACGAAACAAATAGAAAATAATATTCCGTACCTCTCCGAATACTTCCGAGTACATTCCGATCTTTTTTCGATACAAAAATCATCTATAACAATATAATAATAAATAGGACCAAAGACAGCACCCACACAAACTCCTGAATATTTACTTCATTCATATGTAACAGTCGATAAGCTAATACCTACTCCTACATCAAGACCAAACTGATAATATGGTAATTTTGACTTTTTTGTGAAAAACGTTCGATCAAGGACATTGGATTACACGGGCTGTATAAACCTATTATTTATGTTTTAATATAATTCAGCGACTGGATTTAAAATATTTTAAAAATTATTAGTGGTTTATGATTTTTTACTGTAGTGAAAGGGTCAATCTAAGTCAAAATTTCAACGTAAAAGGGATTTATTTTAACCTAAAAAGGATTATTGTTATTTATAATAAAGTGATTATAAAAACATATGTCAAGCAGTGGAAAACAACAAATTATATAAAAAACGGTTGTAAAAAGAAAAAATAGATCTATTTAAATATATTTCCGGACAAAAAGCTTCAATCTGCCACTCCGCCCCTTATATACGCAGGACCTAGCGATGTTATCTATTTAGGTAAAGAAGATTTAGGTAGATTTATCTACACACGTCATCTATTACGTGGGATCACGGGAGATAAGAGCTTTAGTCAAAGCTATATTTAGAGAGGCTAACATGTAGGTGAAATATTATGCCTAACAATGATAAGCTAACGTATAAAATACGTGATGGCGAAGGGCAAGTGATATTTGGTCGAAATACAAAATATATATCGTTCAAAGGAATATCAATGAACATTGCAAAGAGCAACATCACATATTAACAGCCCTAGTTTTTTGGGTTAAGGAAATCGTTACTCTTTTTCAGATTTAGGTTACGGAAATCGGTACCCTAAACTGCGGCAATCACGTCCTTTCAACATATCGTAAAAGGGTCCCATGTATCAAAAATATATTCAGTGAGATATTATCGTTTTCACATTTCATATGTCCCCATTCTTCTCAATGAAAAGGTCTCCGTTCAACAATGGATATTTTCTTAATAATAAAACAGATAAATAGCACTGTAATAACGTATATATAGGACCCACATCCGCAAACCCGTTAGTATAGTTCCCAGAGGAAGCAGCTATTTAGGACACCAAACCGAACGTTACAACTTCAGCTAAGCTAGAGGAATTTCTATCTTGAACTATTGCAGGGACGTACCAGGTACCGACTAACTCGATATTCAACAAGGTCGTATTTCATTTAAACGCTTTACAAACATATGTCGTATTAAATTGAAGACGTGGAACGCGGAAAATTCATCCGTACAGAAGTAAAAGGGGGTATGAGCATTGTCGATGTTCGTATTGTAAAAGCTTAAGGTTGAAAATGTATTGCAGTTGTTTGATTTTGCACAGCTGCAATTGCAGGGGTTGTATGTAAGGGTAGGCAAGGCCAAGGCTGTACCAGCGAGGCTGGAACTAGGTCATTGGCAGATTGAAGCCACTACTTTCAACTAGGTTCTATTTTGTTTATCTTGAAATTTATAACTGCATTACAGAACTTTTATGGTTAGGTCTGATGCAAGAACTAATGTTACAAAATCTTGAATTAATTTGAGGTTATAAAATGGTATTTTCCTCGAGTTTATGATCTTGGAAAGTTTTTTTAGAAGCTACTTAGGTGAAACCGAGGGATGAAACTAGTCTTTTCAGTACCTATTAATAATTCTAGTACGCACTTAATTATTATAAAAAGTAGGCGTCTCTCGTCCACTTCGTCGGCAGCACAATGGAAGTGTGTGGGTGTAAAGATAATAAGCACTTGATAAATTCTCTCTAAAAGGACATTTTTCACAAACCACTGCTTTTGTATAACCGTAATTGATAATGGCATTCATATTATGAAATTATTCGTAGATAATGAAGTTTATTTTAATATTAAAAACTTGAAGCAATATCTACCTACGTAAACAAAACACGATTTATTCAAAAGCATTTACATCGATGAAATTCTATTTAATTTCCTCGAGTATCATGAAAAGGTCATGTTTCCTTTACATCAATGTCCACACACATGTAGTTTTCTACGTACTAACACTATAAGAATGGATTATTTCAATTGAATTCTAAATGCTTTATAGCCCTAGTTATTCGAAATTAAATCCATTAATTATGAGCAAACATGCCATCCTGAGTAGAACAGCATTGCAGCTCGTTCGACGCCCACACAACATGAAATGAACCCTCTGCAATTTGACGTAGCGTAGGCGTTACCTTCTACCCACTGAAAACCATTACATTTAGGGCTGCCAACTAGTGCAACTCTTGAGGTTCGACACGGAGACCACGCGGTTGAATGGTACATTTCCAAACTCCGGATCAACACTATAATTCATCATTTGATCGTGATTTTTGGCATCTTTAATCATTTTCATATAAGTTTAAAAATTAAATAAAAACCGGATATGTGTCAGTCGGAATGAGGGCTCAGTACACATTGAATTGTAAAAAAAAGTAACCTTATTTGCAACGGAAACGTTGTTACGTAAATTGGCCTCTGAATAGTATGGACCAACGCGGCCTATTTACTTTCCGTTTCTGAGAAAAAAGTCTGAAAGACAGACGAACAGACAACTAAGTGATCTAATAAGGCTCCCATTTTTTTCTCTTGATGTACGGAACCCTTAAGATTTCAGTAAAGACGGCAGCCCTGTTAAAGTACATGGTCTCAAAGAGCCTGCCTACGCAACGGAACTTTCAAGTTATTTATAGATGAAGTTACATCTGGATGTGAGGTATTGTACAAATGTAGGTCGGTTACTGTTCAGGGCTTTGTTTTGTTAAAGTTTCAGGAAATATAAGACCACTTTGGATCGGGGGATGTCTACATAAGAGCATGGAACATAGAATCATTAGTGCAACTTAAACTATTTATATTAGCTACTGTATGGTATAGTTTGGCGCAGTTATTTGTGATACTACGGCTTAGGGAAATTTTCATACTAAGTTGCTAAGTCCGGGATTTTCTCCTGCGAAGTTAGAATGAGGCCAAGTACTGTGAAATGAGATAAAACTTCAGAAATTAAAAGTGAGGATGTTTTAGAATTTCTAAGAGGAAGAGAATTTTAAAATTCGATTTTGTAGAAGATAGATTAAAAAACAAAAAGAAACAAAATAAATCATCAATAAATAATATAATTATTATCTGTATAGTAATTATTTTCCCACCCAACTGTATGTATATAGAACAGAATGTCGGTAGTCGACCTTCCTTCGGTCACCCTCAACTATCAGGATGAGACGATGATGGCATCCGCCGCGGCCGCTGCCCCAGTATCCTTGTGAGAATGAACATAGTCGAACGTCGAGGTAAGAAAAACAAATATAAAAATAAGCGATTAATGATCAGGGAAAATAATTACTATGAATACAAATCACGTGAGTATAAAAAGTTTAAATTGAATGATCTTATGTTATCTAGGGTTTCTATTACTAAATAGTAAGGAGTAAGAGGAGGACGCTAACAATGCTAGAAGGACAGTGACTACGATGGCCATGAAGCAGTCGTGCCTGTCCGCAATGATCAGTTCAGCTCCGTGCAACCGAGGGTTGCAAGGGCAGGGCTTCATTACATGGGTTACATCGTCGCACCTGGACGTTGATCTTCTCGATTCATCTTCCATCCTTCTCCTAACGTCTACTACTGTTTCTTTATCTTCCGTCCTATTCTTGCGGCTTCTAAATAGACCGTGACTGGTTTTCTTATCTGGACTATTTGAAGCGACTTTGCTAGAAGTACCGCCTGTTTTTAACAGACTTCGAGCCCTGACAGCTTCCGGTTCGGGTTCCGGTTCGGGCACTTCTTCGATACTCCCCGCGAGGGCACGGGTGGATGTACCTGGAGAGGAAAGGATGGTGAGGATCTAGGAAGTGTAAAGGATTCGTAAGGGAAGGTATAGGAAGATCATATATTTTGACATGTTTCAATCAATTTAACGCTTAGCAAAGCAGTTCTGTTCCAATTAAACTTTCAAACAGCACCTTAGTCTTAGAAACGAAATGTATATCCATGTAAAATGTCAAGGCATTTCAACTAAGCTGTGAACTTTCCATTCCTAATTAAAACTTTCATAAAGTCAACCCCTATCACAGGGGTGGATCGAGGCGATAGAGGAAGGGGGTACGACCGCAAGTGGTTGTTATGTAATTATGTAAGCTTGACCGTTTGTAGCGACAACCATTACGACAAAAGGGCAATCAGAGTGCGCGTCTACTTTCACCCTATACGATTACTACCTAAATATCCAGTAACATAATTTTGGTGGGAACGGAATATAAGCTAGCTTTTTGATAAAAAAAACCGGCCAAGTGAGAGTCTTGCGCACGAAGGGTTGCGCACCATTATATTCTGTTTTTAGTATTTGTTGTTTTAGCGGCAACAGAAATACATAATCTGTGAAAATGTTCAATTGTCTAGCTATCGCGGTTCGTGAGACATACATCCGGGTGACAGACAGATAGACGGACGGACAGTGGAGTCTAAGTAAAAGGGTCCCGTTTTTACTCTTTGGGTACGGAACCCTAAAAAACAAATGAAATTATCAATTTTCTCGCGAGCTATTTGTCCTTTTTAAAGTCTAATCATGCTTTAAAAACAATTATAACTACACTCCGTATCTGTGAACCGATCAAATCTTGTAAATATTTGTTTGGGGTATGCACGCACGACAACGTACGCACACATGCGCAAATATAGATTCCTAACTTTATCCAAATAATCCTTTACAAAAGGAATAACATAAATATTCGTATAAATTAATTTAAAAGGGACATGAAACAATAGAGCCTCGTGTAAGTACCAACATCAAACACTGAGAGAGCATTCGAGTACAATCGCTCCATTTTCCTGCTGAACCTTTGTTTTACAATGTTTCAGTAAATTATTTAGGAGAAAACACCTTTAGGGCTTTTTCCCACGGGTATATTCAATTCATAAGCGGGTGGAGTTTGAACGTTCACAGTACAAGTTGGTCGTGAGTTGACGACGCGACGAACATTTTCTATATTTATGTGGCTAGACGACTCGACAACTATAGGCTAACTCGATAAACTTATCACCTATATATTTTCGTTAAATGTGTTCTGTGTATTTGCTCCAGTACGTTGCCAGATCTTTGTCTGCAATCACATCATCTAACGTAGCAACTGTCAGCTGCTGAATCTGTCATAACCATCTGCTAGAGGTTATACTTGTACTTTGTCTACGGGCCATTTTCCGCAACAATTCCCTTTTGCGTGAGATTATTTTTGATAAAGGGTGAATCAGCTAGTTCTAAGAGGGTTTCAGCTGTCATTTACAGGAAAGCTGCACAAGATGTTTTCACCATAGATAAGTTATAGAATCCCCTGTTAACCTTGAAGCCTGTGAAGATCTCCTAGAGATAAGAACCTTGAGATTTAAGATCTGCCTTTTTAAGCTCACATTCTATAGAGTTTTCCTTTGTAGAGTTTTCTTCAGACAATTTAAAGACCCGTCGCGACATAATGTCTGCCGATTTCTCCTCCACAACCTTCCGTACAGCAGATCGCGACGTAAAAGCAATTTATCCGGCGAGTAAACCCAATAAAAGTAATGTTATTAAAGGAAGTGTTTATATCCTCTAAACGGGTTAGAGTATCGATAATCACATTAGTTTTATTAGAGGTTTCCAAATAGAATAAGGTTTGTTTTTCAATCTGCGTTCAAATTCGCCTGTGGATGAACGTGTTGTAGAGCCTGTAGATGACTTATTCACTTAAAATGTCGTTGAATAATTAAAATGTAGTTTATTAATACAACATTGGGTTTCATTGAGAAAGTAATGCTCACGAATTCTAGCACCCCTACGATGCGAAAATCTGGTGGGGTTTTAGTGGTAAATTCCACATACTTTCCTCGGGATAGCAAAGATGCTACAAAGCATCTATTCAATCATAAAAAAGGGTGCATCCTTGCTCTAAACCACCCAAATACAGGTCAGTAAAACTTTATCATTTTATATGTAGGTAGGTACGGTATGAAATAAATTAATCGAAGGATGAAAAAATTAATCAAGTAACTGTTTACTTTTTGTCCCTATATTTTTCACGGGGCAGGGTCAGGACTTAAAGGTAAAACCTCGGGGCGCTGCTTTTAATTTACGATATTTCGATAGTTAGTGATCGAAAATTATTCTCAAGAAAAAAGAACATGTTATAGGCATTCAAAACATTTCTTATTCTTCCAAATTGTAAAAGAACAACAACATAACTAGAATCCATTAGACTTGTAAATTACATTCCCTACACATCTACTAACAGTCTTGTTATTCCACCCTCGAAACTAACATAATTTTCATTAAAAATTGAAATAGCTGTAAAACTACAGTAGTAGAAAACGACCTTTTTGTCCTTGTTTACCCCGCCTTAGCCTTTCGAAGGACTTGCTTGATTGGTGTTTCATAGATAATTAAAACTCACACGATGATCGAACCTCTACCTTAGGGCGAATTGCAAGAATGTTCTTATCAAGAATTAGTAGAACTCAATTTCGATTTTGACTTAAATAAAAAAAGTACGAGCTAAGTCTAGGTCTAATAAAATCGAGGTTTTAAGCTTGACTTAATGATTTCTTCAAACATCAACTGCTGCTGTTAACTAATTTACAGTGGTAGCTTTTTGCTGTTCTCATTATTGGAAGTGGAAATTCAAAAGGAAAGCGTCAACAAAACATACATCCGCTTGGTAATTTGCCAGCATTTTTGGTGTAGGTGGATAAAAACCTTTTGTATGTTACACCCACATAAATAATAATGATATCCTGTGTAAATGAGGACATGTCGTCCTTGGAACGGTCTACGATGTCGTATTAAACATTTACTGGTCAAAAAACAACGGTTTTTCCTCCAGTGTCCTTTACAAGGTCGTCAGTCGTCAGCTGTTCGCATAGACGTAAACTAGATAAGACTCAACGATAAACATCGGAACATCATCGATTAGTTCAGATTTCAAGTAAATGTAGTACTTATCTGGCGCACACTCTAGAAGAGAAATGGTTATTCGTTCGGTTTCAATGCTATCGTTTGTGGAGATTTATTTATTGGCTTTTTGTTCTTTTGCGTGGGATAAAAAGTAGATGAAGCAAACTTATTAATCCTAGTTATTTACTTACTTTACTAGGTAAATGCCCGTCATATGACGGTAAGTATCAATTCTTTGAATGTCAAATTGTTACAGTAATAAGCGAACTGCGATGCGTCCCAAGTAGTAAATTTGCTGTTGATACCGCTCACCATCAAGCGTTTCAGCATAATATTTTACAAGGAACGTTTCCTAAATTATTAAACGCGGAGCTAAAATGATCTCTAACCTATCCTGCGTTAAGTAAGTCCTTACCTGGTTACTAAGCTAAGGTGAAGAAGCTGGTGTTCCTGTACGTACACCTCTAAAGGAAGGTGATCTTTCGCGCTCTCTGCAGGATTCTCGTTTATAAACGATTTTATTTTAATTTTTAGTTCCACCTTACCTGGTCCTGGTAACGAAGATGTTCTCGGTGACAACGGTTCAATGTTCCTGGAGAGCACCGAACGGAGATACCGGTTATATTTCGGATCTTTCTCCGTCCAAGGCTGGAGTTCTTTAACGCCGTCTGCGAGGACCTCGCCCATGAAAGATTCTATTAGTTCTTTGCCTGTTGATAAAAAATGTGAAATTTTAAGTAAAGAGTGAAACTTTCGCAATTATCTTTAAGAGGCTTTTCATATAGTCTTGAGACTAAAGCCGGATCTCCATTAGAAGCAGGCTTAGGTGGAGCGGCTGCTTCGACCGAGAAGAGGCAACTTGCCTCATTACACTATTTTGTGGCGCAAGTGGAGACAGATTATTTTTTTCCAGCCCGCGGCACGATTTTAGATCGAATCTAGGCTGCGCAAGAGTCTGAAGCAAAGCTATAACCGATAGTTCCTGCACGATCAAGATTAATGGGCGAATCAGTGTGGCGTATAGTATAATTTCAGAGATTGAGATTATATAACGCTAAATATTATTTGTTTATTTTATCAATGAAATATCCGAAATAAGCGTAACTTATTAGTCATAGCCGAACGATAATAACAACAAAATTCCTCATATCGTATGGAATACGTTGAATTTCCCTCGAGTGTTGTTATATAACTTTAACACGAACCTAAAAACCTGATTAAATAAGGCACGTATATCGAATACCTCTTAACTCTTGGTATTTTCAACTGATCCGCTCGGGGCGGTTTCACCCTAGTTAGTTCCTATATTTTGGAATAAACAGCCCTGGGACCATTGACCTAATAATAAATAACGGGGACTGAATTTTAATGGAAATTATACCCACGACCTTCCAGAAAATACAACCAACCCTAAGTGAAAACTTAGATTTCAATAGAGAGGTCCAGAAGTCTTTTTGGGAAAACGGACACAAGAGATTTTCAGAGGCTTACCTTTAGCAATATTAGCAGCATACTGCTTCATGGCGATCTTTTCGACAGTATTCTCTATACCGAAGAAGTTTTTAACGTCGAGCTGAGCGTGCTGCTCGAAGCACGTCCATTGTGGGTTTTCAGGGTGTACCTGGATAAAACAGAAGAAAACAAAACGTGTTAGATCTCCAGATAGAAGTCCATGTAAATACTTATTAACTGCTACGAGCACTGAACGAACACCGCTGTTTATTAATGTTATAACCCATACAATAACATTTTTGTTCTTAGTTTTAATGTGTAGATATATTAGAAGCTTGTTTTAAAATATGTTTATTTGAGCCAAATAACTAGTTAATAATTATAAAATATTAAATATTAAATTTTTGTTTAACACTTTCTTGCTAGCGGTACCTACTTTAATTAAAAAATTCTAAATAGTAAATTGTCTGAAAATTTCGCCTCGGGGACGCGCTCTCGGGGCGATCAGGTCTCTCCAGTACTAACCCCCGTATACCATATTTCTAAAATCAGATAATTTGTCTGTCAGTTATAAATGTGCTTTTCACCCTTGAATCTCGAACAGAAGTTCAATACAAAACTCGGTAATAGTTTTTCCAGCTGACACGAAATAAGCACTCGTGCCAAAACAACAAACATTTAAGAAATAAAAGACATTAGCCTTGAAAAATATCCATTTTATAGCAGACATATGGTTCGCAATCGGGAATAGAAAACCTTGTCTTTATTTATTCAATGAGGAAATTCTGGAGACCTTCGTCATACTTTTTTAAGCAACTATGTATTTTACATCCTGATATTCTTCCATGAGAATATCAGTATGAAACCTATGTGTTTTGATAGGGTTCCAGCTATCTACATTTCAAGTTTAACCGCAATCGGTTCAGTAGCTTTTGAGTAAAGAAATAACAAACATATTATTAAATATTCTAAAGTCGACAGTCTATCTTGGTATGACTGGAGCATCGCTTGTCTGAGATCCTTCATCAGAAAGATACTCGTATCATTTGCATAACAAAAGGTTAAAAATAGAAATGCGTTGTTTCATATCTTTACTAATATTAAAAACTTTCAAAAATCTTTTTAATTTATGACTTTAGGTTATACTAGCTGCGGTCCGCGGTTTCACCCGCGTAAGTCCCGATCCCGCGGGAATTTTGGAATTAAAAGTATGTTATGTCCTTCGCCATCCGGTAAACTACCACTATACCGAATTTCATCCCAATCGGTCCAGTCGTTTAACCGTGAAGAGGGAACAAACAAATAAATAAACATACTTTCGTATTTACTATCCTACTAATATTATAAATGTGAAAGAGTGTGTGTGTGTGTGTGTGTGTGTGTTTGTTCCTCCTTCACGCAAAAACTACTGAAGCGATTGCGATGAAACTCGGTATCTAGATAGCTGGAGATCTGGATTAACACATAGGCTACTTTTTATCTAGATATTTCCACGGAATCGGGACTTACGCGGGTGAAACCGCGGGGCGCAGCTAGTAATATTATAGAAGGAGGATAGAGGACGCCATTGAAAGTATTATTACGTCACAGCCTAATACTTCATTTGTAAAATTATGAAGATGTTTAGAAGATATGCGCGGGAACAGATGCAGAGACATAGGTACATACATAGGTACATACACACGGGTCAATAACATTACCTTCCTTTTTGGCTTCGCCGTAGTCGGATAAAAAAAAGTAAACTTTGGAAGGATGGTTGTATATTTGGATATTTGAAAGAGCTAATCTTCGGAACGATTAAACCTATTTTGATAATTATTTTACAGATAAAAACTACATTATATTGACATTTGAGAGGCTACTATTTATCCTGATAATCCCACGGGATCGGGACTTGCACGGGTGAAACCGCAGGGCGCTACAAGTATACAACAACAATATTAAGAATTCCGTATGACGACCAAATTATCAGTTCTCTATTTATATAAATTGTTTACACGATATATTCAACACAATCTGAACGTGTTGCTAAATAATGCTGGAGTATCACGGTTTACAGCACGTGCTCACTCCAGCCTACACTTCTTACCTTATCTATATGACCTTTAGGTTTAATATCAAACAGCGATTGTCGATCGATAAATCTGCATGCAATTATTAGCAAAATACTTAACCGAGTGATGTGTAATTATTGGAGGATATGACATAGTTATAGAAGGTAATTAAGGCAAGGTCTTGAATATATTGATATTTCAGGTCATATTGGCGCGTAGTTCTCAAGTACGTAAGAAGGTAAATAACACGTAAACTTAGGCCATTGCAGCCTTTACAGAAAACCGTAACTAAATCGGTTCAACCGTTTTGGAGATAAATGGGAACATTTGTTTTGCAATAATTGCGGCGAACTCTTGTGAGTAATCTCCGTAAGAACCATCTACGAACTATGCCAATAAATCAAAAATATTTTACAGAAAACCGTATCTGAATCGGTTAAGCCGTTTTGGCGATAAATATGAACATTAATTCTAGCAATTAAATGTAAACAGCGACGCCCCCTGGCAAGTTATTTCCGTAATAACTAGGTACGTACCATCGCCAATGAATTACAAATATTTAACAGAAAACCGTATATAAATCGGTTCATCAGTTTTGGAGTAAATGGGAACATTAGAGTGCACAAAAAACACCATCTCACCCTAAATGCATATACCGTCTCCTCCGTTTCGTCACCGGTAAAAATGAGTGTGAAACAATTTTCAAAACAAATTCGAGTTAAAAATATGCATGACTGCACCTAACTTAAGAATATTTTCCTTGTTCAGAACCGAGAATCAGTTATCTTTCAGCTTATTCGTTGTTAATTATTGACATAACCAATCAATGCAGTGGAATTTCCAAACACACGATTCGTATACTGTTTACCAATCTTATTTGGATGTGGTAAATCCTTCTAATATGTAAAAATATAAGATTTTTAACTTCCAGCGTTTATCTTCACTTATTAAAGTCACAGATTAAAGTAATTTCAAACATCCTACTAGTAAGTATGTGTGTGTTTGTATGCTTGTTACTCCTTCCCGCAAACGACTTCACCAATTACAAAGAAACTCGGTATGTAGTTACCTGGATTAATATGTAGACTACCTTTTATCCCGATATACCCAAGGGATCGGGATTTACGCGGGGTGCAGCTAGCTTACCATTAAAAAAAATATAGTTTTGAATTACTTTGTGAAAGTTTGTGTGCAGTTTGTTACTCCTTCCCGCAAAAACTACTACACCGATTAAGATGAAACTTGGCATGTAGAGAGCTTGGAATAATACGTAGGTTGCTTTTTATGCCGAAATTTCAACCGAATCGGTATTATACGGGTAAGACCGCGGTGCGCAGTGATGTAATATTTAATACGTTTCCTTCAATTTGAGTAAATTGATTGTATCCTTCTTCGTTAATCAATAAGTGCTCGTAAATACTGCTGGCTACAGGCAACATATAAGTATTTTTTTATACGACGAGTTTTTTTAAAGGTGCCATACCTTTTATTTAAATATCTATGAATTTCTTTGCTGTGATACCAGAGGGCATCACAGCGAAGAAATTCATACCATACCAATAAAGCGTCAAGACAAACTGGGCGCTCGCTGGGAAAAAAGATATTTGTAGGAAACCAACTGTCATACTAAGATCATTTTTCCTCATTGGTAACTGGTTTCCAAAGTGCGGTTTCGTAGACGGCCTACGTGGTAAAGGAAATCAATTTTCATTATTTTTAATTAAAGAAGATGGTCATTTTCTGTTACGCGAATACGTCTACCTTATATTATAGAGGTCGGAAATAGATTGAGTGACGGAAATCGAACGCGTTCGAGCGTCGCTATTTGGGTCACTTGCACCGGTTATTATATGCATAACTTTGTATACAAACTTACATAATATTTTAATGTTATTACTTTTATCTTCACTTTCGCACTCCTACAGGTGAGAGGTGTGCGAAAATAACCAAAAACATTTCACTAACGAAGTTTTAAAATATTCATGAATAAGGCGTCACCACACCACCACCACCACACCACCACCACGAAGCATACCACGCGGTGGTGGCATCACCACGCGGTTTCACCCCCGTAACTCCCGATCCCGTGGGAATATCGGGTTAAAAAGTAGCCTATGGCATTTCTAATGAATCAATGTATCCTCATACCAAGTTTTGTTAAAATCGGTGCAGTAGTTTCGGAGCCTATTCAATGCAAAGATATTATAATATTAGTATAGATAGATATGTTTTATCAGTTTTGCACTTTGATAGGTATAGGTCCCAATCCTAGATAGACGCAGGTGAAACTGCAAGGCGCAGCTGGTCTAATAATATAATGTAACAAAAGTGGGTACTTACAAAATATTTACATGATTCGACGACGCCCACCCTTGAAGCGAAGGTCTCGTTCGTGGCTTCAATCTCTAGGGTACGACCCTTCAGGTCCAGCTTGTTCTTTTGGATGAAGTAGATGTAGTCTACGCCGATCATCTGAGGGACGATCAAAGACTTATATACCACAACAAATAGTGGGCCTCTCAGTTGGGTCAAGCATTATGACGCGTCAGGTGCCTACGGATTGACGAATGTCCCAAGTCTTCGAAGAATGGTTCTAGGGCATGTCGGCATCCTCACGATGTTTTACTTTAGTTAACATTGATGTTTCATATATAGAAAAACTCATTAGGATACTGCTTACATGGGATTCAAACCAGCGACCTGTGTAATGAAAATCGAAATATACCACTATATAAGCCAACATTGCTTTGACGAGGCAATAAAGAATTAATGTAGACTGTAGATTAACTGCAAATTAATTTGTCAAGACTTTGATGCACAGGTTATATGCGGCCGCTCATCCCGCATGAATCCCACTCTCCTTAATAACGCTGTTTACACTGCTCAGGAGACCCAAGTTTTGATAATAATCACAAAGTACCCAAACCCGACAGCTTACAATGTTAAAATGTTAGGTTACACTACCTTTTTCAAAAGATAAGGCGCTTCAACGTTGAGTTGGCAGCGCCTGGTGGTGTCCCTCTCCGAGTCGTCCGCAGACCAATTGTCTTCCGTGATGGCGCATTCCACCACCACAGGTATCTGAGGGCAATTCGGAAACCGCCGCTCGTATGCCTGAAACAACGAACAATATACATCTTAACAAGAAGCATTTCTTTTGAAACCAGATAATAAAATATTGAAGGGTCCAAGTAGAGCGTGAATAGGTACGATCTAAATCTTCGGTAACATTATCACATTCCACATGGAAAGGTCAGATGGCTAAGTGGCCTTCAATAATATATAGCATCCTAAATCCCAACTTCTATAAGGAATTCAACCCACTCACAAGTCCCGAATAAATAACAGTAAAAAACGACGCAAAGGCCAACTTTCAGGGTCTTCCGAGGATTTATTCGTTAATAAATTTTAAGGAGAGTCGCAAAAACTTCTCGTGCTAAAATGTATCAAAAATTTGATTTTTATTAGTGTTGTCTCAGTTAAAGGGACCAAAATTGTCAATAAAATGTAGTATACGATGGTTCACATAAAATAGCATATTAAAAGGTTTCATGAAGAATATAATAATAGTAGAGTAGGTATTACTTTTTTACAGTAAGTTGTTAAATAAAATTAATGATTGTTATAAAAAAAGCTCATATTTTTTATGAAGTATAATCACTAATTTTATATGGAAAGCGGGACGAATTTCACTGGTACTTATTAAATAGACCTTAATAGCAACTTAGAAATTGGAACCAGGGGCCCTACCGCGGTAAGTGCGTCGGCTTAAAGCCGACGTCGATATCCCGAACCGCGTCTCACAATGGGCAAAAATTTGAGCATGCTTTTCATAGAAATTTTGAATAATTAAGTAGTGTTTTCGTGTGTTTTAAGTATGCAAGATTGTCGAGGACATCAAAACATTCAAAAATATGTGATTATGGTGTTATTATTTTTAAAAAAAAACAAAGTCATATTTTGTAGTGTTTTTTAGAAATAAAAAAACCAGAATAACTTATTTTTAAATGTTTTGATGTCCTCAACAATCCTGCATACTTAAAACACATGACAAAAACCACTTAATTTTTCAAAACTCCTATGAAAGACAGGCTCAAAATTTCACCCAGTGTGGGGCGCGGGTCGGCGTAAACCGACGCGTTGGTTTGAAGCCGACGCACTTACCGCGGTAGGCCCCCAGGCCGGTCCGGCCATTAGTCTTAAGATATCGATCCTGGAAAGTGGACTAAGAAATTACACCGAGTGATAAAGCAATTTAGGACAAAGTTCCGCAGGTCAAAGATATAAAATTTAACCGTATTTTACTTTATTTATTATTTTTGAATTGTAATTGTGTCGTATGCTTGCGCTGATAAACGGTTTTCCTACAAGCTTATTTTTTACAGCTAAATACCAATTTTATTTATTTATACTCTTAGTAACTTAGTACTCTTAGTACTCTTAGTAACGTGATGATAATTTGATAAAGAACATTGTTCAATTATAAAAAATTAGGCAACTAAATTACGCAAACATGTAAGAAAAACAAACGAGTTATCATTAAACCTTGAAACATATTAATAACACGTTACAAACGTAACTAACGTAAAATGTAATTAAAGGTATACATGATAATATACCTATGTGAAATCGTAATATCAACGTGTGTCTCGATTCCCACGAATCGAATAAAAACCTTTATATCCTGCCAAATTCATAATAATGTGCCTTATAGCTGTTATTTTCCAAATATCCGATCCTGACGACCTTTTTTATTTAGACAGAACCGATCTAGAACAATCTCAGATACATCAACGTTTATGTTATAATACTTTACTAAAAAGAAAAACAAAATAAAATTATTTATGACAACGGAATAATTAAAATAATTTAGAAACGAAACAGTGAAGGTTAAAGACAACGGAAAGCTTATCTTGAGACAGCTGAGAATTGAGGAAAAGTATTCCAACAAACATTTTGAATGAATCAACCAAGATCGAGGACTATTTGCAAATTTTCCAGCGTTTCACACACTTACTTCCTACTTTTTTATAATTATTAATCTTATTTGCATCTCAGTGACACACCGCAGTCGATTTTTCAAAGTTTTTCTTTAAATACTTTTTATTATATACAAATTGAGAACCTCCTCCTTTTTAGAGTCGGTTGAAACTAGTTTCTAACCGCAACTTCGACTGCATCATTGTCCAATTAAAATCTAAGTCCAACTCCGCGTGAAAACATCAAAATACTCGTACACCACCTTGAAGAGAACACAATGATTGTATTATTTATTCAAATTAGTGGAAATCACAGACAGGAAAATCAGAATTAATTGCTGAAACATTAGAAAACAGCTAAATGATCTAATTGTCGACAACAAAGGAGAAAGTTGACGAAATTGTTACAATTAGGATAGCGAAGTGGATGACGATTGGCACAAATGTGCGGTAGAGCAAGATATTGATTTCTCTACAAGTGAATAAGTACTAGGATATTTTCTAAGAAAGATTTTGGCCATAATACAAAAGGTAAATTATAATAGTATATGCATGTTCTAAACCAAATACCTATTTTCTACACCGATACAAATTGTCATTCGATTTCAGTTGAGTCCTTTGATCGTAAAGAAGGAGCAGACTTCACATTAGTGGAGAAACTTATATCTCGCTAAGTCACAGAAGACATAATAGTGTATATTAACACTTCCAGAAATAACTTCATTTAATTTATCTAAGCTGTGGGTAACAACAATTTCAACTGCGAATATACGAAGATCTTTGTAAGACGTAAGCATTCAACCCGCATTCCTATTCGTACTTCGCAGTATTCGGTAGATAAATTGCTTGTGAAAGAGTTCATGATGCCAATCTGAAATAACATCGCAAACCGTATGAACGTGCTCAAAATATAAACGCACCGAAACTATTCTCAAATTCAGGCAACATATTTTCTATGTGAATTAACTTTTATGTTTTCATTCCTCTGCCACATGAGTAGAGATGACCAGAGACTAAGGTTGTTCGGAGCTGTCAAAATGAATACGTAATTGTGACGTAATCATGTAGGGTTGGCACAGGTGAATTATATTAAATAAAAAAAACTTGAGAGGTGTCAAGGCACACCCGGATAGAACGAAGTTCCTTTCGATTAATTAGTTAAGGAGTTGTAATAAATTAAAGTTTTTCGTTTTTTATATTTTTTTATATCTACTTTTTTTTTGTAAATAATCGTCGCGACACCACACTGTTCAATGCGCGTTATGGAACTTCGTTCTAAAAAAAATGTGTATCAGTGTCTTTTATTATGGGCGTTTATTTTAACGCGGTAACAATGTTATCTGAATTTTGATGATTAATCTATACTAATATTATAAAGCTGAAGAGTTTGTTTGTTTGTTTGAACTCAGGATCTACTGGTTCGAATTGAAAAAAAAATTGTGTGTTGGTCAGTCCATTTTTCTAGAAGGCTACTTTTTATTTTGATATTTCCACGGGATCGAGACTTACGGGAGTAAAACCACGGGGTGCAGCTAGTAGGTAATAAATGAATGATGAACATAATACCTAAATCAGAAATTTTTATGGCTTTCCGGGAAACTTTGATGTCACAGAATCGAACGTTAAATAGATAAACGTTGACATACTAGAATTCACAAGTAGTATGTTATACATACATATAACTATGCTTTCTGTCGTGTCTAGTCACTATAACACAAGCCTAGTTGCTTAGACTGGAGCACTCACTCAAAAGAAAATCTTCTATCCGTGGTCTGGTCCCGATAGCACAAGCCTAGCTGCTTAGGTTGGAGCCATCGACCACTACCAATAGACTCCTAATGAAGGGTCTGTAATGTTCACCACGCATAGTAGTTTTAGCTTCTATATCAAAGGGTCCTTTCGAATACAACTTTAGTGGGAACCAAGGAGTGGTGCAGTCGATTACTCGCAGTTTTTTATTATTTTTTGCTGTTGTCGTCGCGAGAATCGGTTCAGAAATGGCGTATTGTTCTATAAAATGGTGTGGGAAAAATAAAAAAACATCCAGCTACCAGAAAGATGGGATAACTTTCCACCGGTAAGTGATTTAAACTTTCATTTTGACTGTCCCAACTGCAAAAGATATCTTGGTAAAAATTGTTCGTCAAATAAAACGGGCTCGCGTTGAAGTCTTTTTGTAGTAAAACCAACACTTTTTTGCGTGTAACAAAACAAAAACTAACCATATTTTGGTGCGAAAATTCAGTTTTAGTACGGACACTAGCGCCTCCACTCAACTGCACAAATAAGTTGGTTTTAAAACAATTTTATTTTTTTGATGCGGTATACACGCAAACTAATTGGTAAGGAACAAATTTGTTTGAAATATCGATACAGCGCCCTCACTCAATAGAAAACGAATTGTGCTATTTTATCAAAAATATTAAGCACGTGTAAGTAGTGGTGGGGTATAAATGAAAAATTAATATCGATTCGATAAAACTTAGAACTGACATGTTTTGTATTTTACATTAATGAATTTATTTGTCAAAAAGTAAAAAAGTATTTTAACTGACTTTAAAAAGAAAGAGTTTACGACTTGCGTATATTTATTCGTCGATTACTCGAAGACAGCTTGAGGATAAGGTGGGTCCATAAATAAATTATGTAAGTCGGCTCAGTGGTTAATTATTTATATTTATTTTAAAATAATACATTCGTTGCAGTATTTTTTTTCAATAATTTTATAATACAAACATCGATAAAATCTATAGTATCGATATTTAATAATTACTTATTACCAACACTAAACGTCGGCAGTTTCGCCCCCCGCTACCTCATGGTTTGGTGAACTACGTCCTAAGCTAAAACGAAGCGATGTTGTATCTATTCGGTTATATGATCGATGGGTTGGAGCACTCACGCACTCAATTCCCACCCAGTAAAGGTACATATTTATAACTATTATATCCGTCGCGTCTAGTCACTATAACACAAGCCTAGTTGCTTAGACTGGAGCACACGCTCACTCACTCACTCAATCGTTCCCACCCTTCCTTCGAAAGAAAGAAAATTATTTAAGTCTTCTATTTCGTCACTCGTCACCATAACACAAGAATGGTCCACACTCACTCCCTCCCTACTTAAGATCAAATTAACAACACTATATTTTATTAAACAATATGAAACAAACATGCGACGCGTGAAGTTTACCGCTCGCATGCGAGTGTGACATCCCTGAACTTGGGCACTGGCCGAGCCAGTATAGACCGGTTTCTATCCGTACGTGACGTGCCGCCAGTGCTCACGCACACACGCGCGTCAAGCTTGTAGTAGTGGACTTGTTAGAGAGCCTTGTATGACACATTAGTCTCTGGTTGTATTATTTACTCATGTGCCTCTGCTGCGCAATGGCTTCCCTTTCATCCCGGTCTCTTGCAATATCTGGCCAGTCTTTTACGATTGTTTCAATTACAAAGTTTAAGACCATGGAATTACTGTCCTGATACTTGCCTAAAACAATAATTTTATTGGACTCACCTATGAGGACCTGGGCGGCTCTTTAGTGTCGTTAAGGACCTTAGAATATAAGCACCCAGTTTCCCAAAGGTGGATACATTCAAAGTATTATTTTAGGTAAATTGTCAGGGCAGTAATTGATCATCATATACGTCAACTTATACCAAATCTGATCGTGTCTAAGTTTGACCTACTTTATCGTCAGTTGTCAGGTCGCCTAATCCCTAAGGCATTGAAGGGCTCGAGAATACATTTTGGCCACAATACTAAACGACCTTAAACTATCGGCAACCGCAACTAAACCTCATTTAAATACTTAACAACACGTAATAAAGTTGTAATTATAACATCGACTGGAAACACATGTTTTGCGTTTCGTGTATCACGCAACTAATTATAAGAACGTTCGTACACGTTGTTGTAACAATTAAACAGCATCGGTCGATTCTTGGACGTTCTCACAGTCATTGAGTGCCTTCGGTGCCTCGCACACTACGGACTTGTCTGCGTCCGATTGTTTGATTGTTAGACGACAAGGAGCGACAACAAATCGTCGCTCGGTTATTCTAATATACTTTTATATTGTAAAAAGACAATACTTTTCTTCCTTTTTGTTTCTAACGAATAGACTCTGAAACTACTGGACCAATTTTGATAAAACTTGGTATGAGGATAGATTAAATTCTTGGAAGTAACGAGGAAAAAAAAACTCATCACGAAATCTGAATAAAACTAAAAGAGTTATGAATCTCAAACTTTGCATGGAGATTCCTTTTAAAACTTAGCGTAGATACGCCCTCTAAGAAAGAGTGTTCAGAAATTCGACTTCTGAAGGAGCAAAAAAGGGCTACGCGGGTGAAGACTGGAGTCTGCAGCCTACTTTAGAAACATTGTGTTAATTATACACTAGGCGCATTTTTAGATAAAAATTTAATGATAGAAGTGGACAGTCACTCTTGGAATGGTAGAGTAATTGACGTAAATGGCCACTTAAGTTTAATGGGACAATTTCAAGAAAATACATGGATATATGAACTAAATTTTAAAAGGGGGGTAATTATTTTTGATAACATGGTAGTTGCTTATAATACATACCTATCTACGTACTTAAGTCATACAATAGTCGTCTTTTTAAACGAAGTACAAAGATTATTTTGACTAAGTACTAGAGCTATTTAAAACGGTATATTCACCAATGTTTTTTTTTGTGTGTAAACATGGTAATCATCCTGTCTCATCGGTCATCTTTACTTTATAAATGAGAAAATACTATAAGTACTCATATTATAAAAGATTATTTTCAAAAAATTGCCGACTAAATAATGTATTTTATGAGGAATGCCTTTGATGTGATACTGCATGTATTCATCTTCAAATCCATTTGATAGGACATAAAACCGGCGCAAAAGACGATCGAAACGGAAACAAAAGACGATTGAAATGAAAACAATTATGGCCGTTCTGGGCGTTGAATATGTTTTTTTTAGATTAGATGATTATTTTTTTCTTCTGCTGAAAGTCAATATTCAATTTTACATGAAGTTGATGAAGCTAAATTATATTTTGCTAAATTAAGTTAAATAAATATGTAGTTTATTTCCATCCAACTTCCAAAATATCTACGTTCGTAGTATAGGATATCCGATACTTTTATCCAATATCCAATAACATAAATTCGGTAACAGTAGCTGATACGTTTTATTGACACGAACCACAAAGTTGTAACGACAATTTACCACATCCACGATGGATACAATTTTATCTCACTACCTTTTAGTCGCGTTTTCGTTCACGTAGCCACGTAGCACTCTATAGGGGGATGAAAAGTAACATCACTTAGGTTACATGTTTTTTGTGATAGCTGACTAGCCTAGGTAGCCACATAGAGTAACCACTACTCTATTTGGCGAGCTAGGTTAGTCAGAAGTAGCCATGCATACGTTGTTGGTTGGCGAAGTCGAGATTGCGTCCCGGTACGGTAGGGCTCTAAGTCCTATTCAACACTTTAAGCCAGTTCTGTGCATATTTTCATGTAAATGTATTGAACCGTTGTACCGTAAAGATGGAACAAATCGCATTTATAATATTAGTTGGGGGTCCGAAAAAGTGGCGCATTCGTCGACGTTTCTATGAAGGGTAAAGGTCTTTGAAGGTTATATAAGGTTGCGTAACTTGTAGACGCCCGAAGGGATTATTGGGTCGCCCCGGTCGTTATAACCGAATATCGAATTCGAAGAAAATATCGTGATCAAATGTTTCTTCTTCATTCCTAACAACCCCCAGGGGTTTTTGTGCCAAATATTACATCGACGACTAAACCAGCCGTGCCGGCAGTTTTATTGGAGGTCGTTAGGGATAAACCTGAAGAAATATACATGCATTAGAACTTACTATTGTTTCATGACATTGCGCCTAAAGAGGCAAGGCCTAACTCTACCCGCAGATGTCCCGAACCCCTATAAATTCACTTTAAAAATTCATTGTTTAGCCAATAAATTGAACAGCCTCTGTTTTGGTCAAACAAACTTTCGATCGGCTTTAACGACCGTTTTATTCGTTCACAATCGGTTTTACGACGCATAGAACAATATCGATTTACGATTGAAATACTTATTACGTGCTGATATTGTGTTGTTGGGAGACTGCAGACCACACACTTTTTATCAGGCAATACGTAACTTGGCCGGTTTCATAATTAATACTTTTTTAAATTTAGTGTTTAACACCGCTCCGGCTAAAAAGCCAGGTATTTCATAAAAACATAAATATACAAAAAGCCAACTAAAGAAAGTTAGTAAATGTAACATATGAATGGTTGCTTTGAAACTATCTGCGAACTATTGGCGGATAGACAGTCTGTATTCTACCCAACCTCTACGCCTTATATGACCGACATGAATTTCGCTGTGATATAAAAGGCTGGTACGGAATAGGTAAGTATATACGGATCAAATAATAAACCAGTAAAGTATACTATATTTAGTCTGAATACTTATGTAAATACAAAGTGCATACATATACGGAAAACTGTAGATAAATGCGTAACATTTTTGTCTAAGTTTAGACAAGAATTCAACTTAAACAAACCAGCGGGTAAACGCTATTTATGAACTAGGTTCAATGTTCCTTGCCAGCATTGTTCAGGTTACAATGCTCGTCTGGTTCCACATGTTGACAGCTGTCAGTGAAGATAGCCCGCATTGTGGTAGGAACGACAATTGCGTCTTGTTAAATTGTCATTTGATCTGAATAGGTGACGCGGGGACAAACATTTACAGATAGAAAACTGTTTCTCTCGAGGATACGAACATAAAAGCCTATTTACCCAACTACGGCGAAGTCAAAAGGAAGGGTTAAGTTTTTTCCGATTAAAAGTTTTAGCAATAATCAATGTTAACCAAAGGTTTTAATTCTGTCTGACAACTAAATTATTTGCCTGTACCTAACGAAAAAACTTCGGTTTCTTTGGAACATAACATGAAAGCCTATTTACCCGACTACGGCGAAGCCAAAGGGAAGGTTAAATTTTGCCAAAAGGTCTCGGTCTCTTTGAATAGATCAAATATTCTTAAAATCCGCTATATTTCATGTATGATTCAATCACTCTCTAGTTAAATTAAAATCATTTATGATACTTCGCAGCTCCTAAAATATACTTAGTCAAAGATCGATATTAATTAAATTGGTAAAAGATATCGAAATTAAATTTACCGATAAAATGAGAGCAAATTATAAATTCCAATATTGAGTAGGTATAACTAAGGTTATCAACGCGTCAGCTGTTAATTAAAATTTGTATTTGAAAAATACTACAAAATTAAATGATTAATGACAGTGTTTTGCTCAACCGTAAAAAAGGGATTTTTGAAAAATTCCACGGGATCAATGGACGCGAGTGGAAACCGTGGTGAGGACTAGTAAATTATAAAATTTAGAGACTCACCTCGGCTTTGTGTGGCAATCAATTTATAAATGTTCTAAGCATTAGCAGTCAATAAAGACGTTATTGATTGACCCTCATTGAATCCTGCCACGAGCAGGCCAAGTAGCTCGCACCCAAATATCAATCCTATCACTATACAAACTTTTCCTGGTAAAGCCATTTGACAATAAAGGAGACGAAAATAAACAGACTTTAGCGTTATATAAATTTGGTAAAAATATCAAACGAACTGTCGGTCAAACTGGCAACCTGCTGGAACCCTACAAACTGCAGACGCCCCCGAGGCAGGACCCGGAAGGTGAGATGAGCTCGACCCCTTCGTGGAAGAGTGGTTATCTAAGCGGAACGAGGTTAGAAACCTTAGGTTAGGAGAATATTTGTGGAGATATCTTATCTCATCTTGCATCGGGGGCTGACGGAGCCAGCAACACTTCGACCCGGTGGGATCGTTTGTTTGTTTACTCCTTACCTTAGTGCTTCTTACTCTTTGAAGAAGTGGTCGATTAACCCAATAAAAAGAAGAAACCTATATTCTTCCGGTTTGAGATACGCATTCCCAAGGAAGCTCACACGCTTCGCTACTGTTGTGGAGATACAGTGGACACCAGTCTTGTAAAGTAAATAGAACACATAGTCCCACGTATCCCAATCACGTATAATATTCTCCCGGGGACAAAATGCCGACATTGGAAACTATGTGTTATGATGAAGAAAATTGCTATCAGGAAAAATAAGAGAAATAGATGTTATGTTTTTTGATGTTAATAACCTTTGTGAGATAGTGGATGTTTGTTTGTGATAGTTGTTAGTAATTTAAATAAATTAGATATTTCGTTGAGAATTTAAATAAAGACCGCTAAAGATAATTTTTTAGAAGTAATCTGAGCAAACTTATCTATCTTCAGTCAAAAAATATACAATGCGAATCCTTTTAAGCACCGGATGAACAAATATGAGTTTTAGATTTAAACTCTATGTGACTCTATGTGGCTCTATGTTGGTATTATGAGACGAGACGTAGTCGTTTTGAGAAGTTGTCAATCTGAAAAGTTGACATTATGAGATGAGATGGTCTGGCTGTCTTTAAAAGTTATAATAATTTTTCATTGTATATCTTGAGTTTTTAATTTCCTTACGACTAACTCCGTTTTTTTTGTATAGATTGTATAGTCTGGTTCACTTAACATACTGTTCAATTGTCAAGTCACCCTGAAGAGTCTTGACCTAATGACTGATCAGCACCCGGAACCAATTCATAGCACGGAAGAGACCCAACCAACAATAAGCAAATTAATTCAATAACCTTTCCAATTATTAAAACAATGAATTATATTCGATGAAATCGCATTATGATTCAGCGAACGAAACATTTCCATTGAATATATGGAGCGAAGTTCTGTTTCCAAGCGACCTTCGGACCACACCGGCGGCACCGGCATGCGGCACCGGTAGGATATGAAATCGACGAAATCTCTTGTGAAACTATTCAAAGTCTAGAATCGATAAAAATATAGGTACGAATAATTCAATTCAATTCATTTATTGCAAATATAAAGGTACTTACATAGTATGGTTTTACATTAATGAAATCTCTACATATAATAAATTCGAAGTTTTGGAAGTAAGCGTTCTACGTCCATAATGATCTTAGCACTATAGAATTCGCTAACCTTATATAGCTCCGGTAGAAAAAAATCTTGCATGCGCGATTCAGGTTTTCTTAAATTTAGAAAATCACAAATTAGTTGATTATTCTTTTTGTTCTGCTTAAAAATTTTGTACACTTATGTATTTTAAGAATACATAGCAATATACACATTTTTTAACTAGAAAATAAAGTAATTAATTTAATAAGATATTTTTTTTAATTTCAAGTAACTAGCGCCATCTCTTCGTTTTCGCGAAACTACCATTCATCTCAGAAAATGTTGATTTTATTTGTTTACCTTTGTTTGTGCAGTCTAATTTCGGGAACTAGGAAACAGATTTTAACATAATCTTCACGAATGTGTTCAGAAAATATCAGAAGAGGTTTAGGTATTTCAAGTAGATTTATGTTACTAATTAAAATTTGATATTTCTTGGCGTAAAAAATAAACCATAATATTTTTGCATGAAAATGTACAGAACGTAGGGATGATGTCAAAATTGTCAGTTTGACATACGGAAAGAAGCATCTAGCGCCATCTCTTTTTTATTTATAATTTTATTATGGCTTCGCATTATTACTATCGTGCATAAAGCCAGTGTCGCGGTAAAAGAAAATTAAATCCAATGCAGGAGCGTTTTTTGAATTTGGAACATTACAACGCTCCAGCAATTTTGTATGAACATGTGTATGAAGCGGCGTGCTGGGGTTATTAAAAACTTAAATACTCTTTGATTGGATCTCTTTTATCAAAGTACTAGCGACCCGCCCCGGCTTTGCACGGCTATATTATGCATGTATTATCTTCTTATCTATATCTTCTTCTATACATATAAAATCCTTTGTCCTGACTGACTGACGGATCATCGCACAGCCTAAACCGCTGATCGTAGAGACTTGAAACTTGGAGGGTGTGTTCTTTGTATGACGTAGGCATCCGATAAGAAAGAATTTTCTGAAATTCTACCCCTAAAGGGGTGAAAAAGGGGGGCAAAGTTTGTATTGGACAACGTGATTCCTTAGTCCAATCTATTTCAAATTTTGCGTAAACATTCTTTAACAGAATTAATGGAACACGTGTTTCGTATTTTATTGAAATTCATCCCCTAACGGGGTTAAAAAGGGGAAGAAAGTTATTTTGGGAGTGATTTGCTTCGAAGTTGATATCAATACTCTTTAGTGCTTTTGATTAGATTGGTAACATACTCATTAATCTATGATTGGTAAGACGTCACTTCAAGCTGACAGCGTTAACGTAAAACCTAAGAGGTTGAAAACTTCGAACATTGAACTGAAAAAAGGTGTCTTGCCATTTAGTACTGGGAACTTGTCATAGTATTTTTTTTTTGCGCGATACGTTTGCTAATACCTGTCGATAGAGGACATTACGGCAAATGAAATATGCCTTTACACCAAAGCTCATAGGCGTCTCGGAAATGGGGTATTTGACCAAATGTTATGACTAAGATTTTATCAAAAGTGCGCTGTGCACAAATAATGCTTTCTAACCAAACTTCTAAACCATCTCGGAGACGGGATATTTGTTAAAACATAGAACTGTTATAGGATAGCCACTGAATCACTTAAAACTCTATATTTTTATTAGGATACGCCAAAATTACTCTCTGCGCAACTGTTCAGCCCTACCTAATAATAAAATTTTGAACAATTTGCCAAAAGTCACAGTTCCCAAAGTTAGTAGATACTAATTATTAAGTAATTTAAAAGAAATATCTTTTGTTATGAATACGAAAATACCTAAACAAATGAATAGGACGTTTACACCTTTTTCATTTTTAAAATGGACAGGAAAGTGATCTTATAAGGGTTCCTTTTTTTAAAACCCTAAAAACACAAAAGATGACTATGATAGATAGGTAATTACTAATTAGCACGATATGATTAAAGATTTACTCATGTGGTAATCGTAGAGTTTTGTGCATTATTGGCTCTGTGTTAGAAAGACAGAAATAGAAGAATTCATTTTTTTGGTTTAGAACTTTAGGTACTTAGACGTATACCCATTTTGGATCCCATCCTAAGAGAATTGGGTGCACCCGAGGTTTTCGTGTTCCAAGTTAAAATACATCTCATTCAAAAATCTATCTTCTCTATACATATAAAATTCTTTGTCCTGACTGACTGACGGATCAACGCACAGCCTAAATCGTAGAAACCTGAAACTTGTAGGGTGTGTTCTTCGTATGACGTAGGCATCCGATAAGAAAGGATTTTACGAAATTAATTACCTACCGGGTTTAAAAAAGAGTAGAAAGTTATTTTAGGCGATTTACTTCGACTCGAACTCCTTAGTGCTTTTGATTAAATTAAGTAAGTACATTTTATTTTGACACACATGTTTCAAACTCAATCTAATTTGAAATCAACAAAAAATAATCCTATTTTAACTATTTTCGACTCCTGCGCGGACGAAGTCGCGGGCAAAAGCTAGTATAAAACATAAATTAGATTACAAATCAATATTCTTCTTCTTCTCGTATAATGGTGTGGCTCACCTATTGTTAGAGTTTTCAGGCCTCTAACTTGACCTAACGACTGCTACTAGAGGTAGCAACCGGGACGGAAACACATTTTGCCACACTACTCATTGGTCACCCATCGAAGTAATGACCGCGCCAGGCGTCGCTTAACCCGCAGAACCGTAAACGATCAGCGAGCGTCGCTTAGCTATGAGCCTCCTCAATTCATTATTACAATAGATATAATATGTCACAAACTATTATTCGTCAAACTCTAACCATAATTGAAATTAAGTAGATACAATGTCAAATAAAATTAAATATGGTCATGAAAATTTAAAATACAATATCCATACACATACATGAACTGAAATTGCTATGTAGTTTCATCAAGACTGAACCATTCGTCTAGTTTATTTATTCACACAAGAAACAAACACAAAATAGAGACAGATATTACAAAATATATACTATAAGTCATGCCTTGTTTAAGATGAAAGGTCTATCTCAAAAGATTTTCAACGAAGATTATTAGAAAAAACCTGAATGGAGAGGATCAAATAATGTTTTTTCATTATAAACGCGACATCTTCCGAGAAATTGATAAGAAATAGAAAATATGGTTAACAAAACAAAGCTTTTAATAAAAGTGCCAGGCAACGAAAAAAACCTACCTATTAAAACACCAAGGAAACAAACATCAAATCCAACTCGATCAACTATTTGATACTACCTATCTAAACATTACCAATAGATTCAAATATCTACAGATCAACATCTATAGATATCCTAAACCAAAATCCATCAACGGCCGCCGCCGCGCCGGTTTTGGCAAAACAAAATAATCGAGGGCTTTAGTTAAAAGCAGGTTAATCATCCACAGGCGCCTGGCCTGCCATGTTCAATTAAATTGAACATGCCTCTAAGCCAGCACTTAGGTCGAATGAAAACAGAGGCAGTTTCCATTGAGCCAGTTAACACAGTCGTACATACATACATATTTTACTTCGTTAAAGACTGGGCGAATGGGACTGGGAAATTCTAACTATTCAATCATGCTCCGACCTCAAGTTTGGCAGCAAACACTTTTTGGAAATCAATGACTAATAAAGAGGTACATAAACCAGGTAAACTTTTGATGGTAGATATTATGTTTGAAATGAATGAGCTCTGAAACACCTTGACCGATTTTCATGAAACTTGGTATGAGGATACAATGAATCCTGAGATTAACATTGGCGAATTAATATCATATTTTTGAACCCGATATTCTCACGGGATCGGGCTGATAGTATTGTAAAGGCACATTATTTTTAAAGCTAATCATTTTAATCATAAAGTACCTAATCGGCTTTTACCTTTTGGGGATGACTTACTTACTTACTTTTGGGGATAAGGGTTTACTTTACTAGTTTGATACTCTTTAAGGCGATTATGTCTAAAAGACAGGGCTGTGGCACATTAACATTTAATTTAATCCTCCTTATTGTACTCATCAAAAATTGAACAAAGTATTGCTTCCAGCCTTAATGGCGTCGTAAGTATCAACTGAGAACTGCCTGCTGGCAACATTAACCACAGTATAGCTATTAGTTTCTTACGTAAAAGCCTCAAATGCATTGACGTCATAATTCGCTAAAACACTCCAATGCTCATCGATACTAAGTATCTAATTAGATTTGCAAGTCGGAAGGAAATCCTATTAATTTCCTTTATATGTACAACCTTGTAAGCAGTTAACTAGATTTCTTTAATAACAGGAAAAATCGATTTTATCTATGTAATGTACTTTCCTATTACTGCAACCTTGTCACTTCAGTAGTAACTATAACTTATCTTGTTTTTCCAGTCCTCGTCCTCGAAAAATCACACCTGAAGAAAGGGTGGTGTGGTGGCAAAAATAAAATACCCTGTACCCACTTTTGTAAACCTGCAAGAGAGGCTTCCCCCGGGTTGCAATCTGCAATAACCAACGTGGCAGTCACGCAACCGACTTCAGACTCAAGTAGGTTGCAAAAACATGAACGGAGGGAGGACCATTAATATTATGAAGTCTCATCGTAATCCATGACGCACCTGCTCCAATGACCGTTGCGCCTTATCTGCACTTTAAAGGAACTGACTGACGCTAATTAACGCTGCTACAATTGCAGTGGCCAACCATAAGGCAGTATAGAAAGGTCAAAAGTATACTAATACAGAAATACGAAGAAGACGAAGAATACGGGCAGAAATTGGTTAGCACTATTCTATGCCAGAGGCTACATAGTTAGGGCGCGTTCAGATGAAACGCGTTGACCACGCGCATCACACGGTTTGACCACGCGTTGAACACGCGTTGAAAATTGTTTTATATGTAATTTGAGTCTTATGACACATCAATAGATCTCAAATTGCATTTATCAAGTCCACCCGCTCACGCCACGCGCCCGCCCCGCGCCCGCCCCGCGCACGCCCCTCGCCTGCTTGCAGAAATGCAATTTGAGATCTATTGATGTGTCATAAGACTCAAATTATGTATAGAACAAATATCAACGCGTGTTCAACGCGTGGTCAACGCGTGTGATGCGCGTGGTGGGCGCGTGGTCAACGCGTGTCATCTGAACGCGCCCTTTCTAAAGCTATTCTCTAGATATAATCGAGGATCCTTTGTCGCGCTGGTTCCCCTCAGGCAGCAATCAATTCAGTCCCCTCCCATCAATGGAACGACACGTGAGTTCGCCGACATTACAAAGATTGTCTATTCAAAGCTAATGTTATTGCCTGAACGAGTGTGTCAGAAATCTATTCCAGTCACGTGTAGCCACAACAATGATGATATTTAGTGATTTAATTTATTGAGCATCGATTTTTAGTTGCATATTTATATGTAAAGTATCATTTATTGGCCCAAACTCCTCGACTCCGTTTAGGTAAAGTCGTCTTGAATACTGGACAGGACTGACGGATGGACAATTGGACACACTTGGCCAAAACTTGACACGAATATGACATTGATTATAAGCGGCTTCTTCCTGGTGTAAGTCTTTATTCTAACTAGCTTATTCAACAGGAATAATTTTCCCTGCACAAGTCGTGCTGAGACAATGCCTGGTAAAAAAAAACTCGAATATGTTATATCAAGGACGTAGCTCGAGGTGGCTCGAGCACTTCATGAGCTAGAGATGTAAAAACTTTTTGTTTAAATCAAAGAGTTCTTATTTCAATGCAAGAAACTTAATAACTCAAAGAGGTTGGATTAGGTAAATCGAGTTTATCTGTAACGCACGCATTTATTGGAACTACATCTGTTACAAATTATAATATATTTGTGACCCCTGCTCTTCTGGCCGATTTTAAAGACGTTTTACACGTCAAAAAGTGGATAAAAAAATCTATTTTAAGACCGCCTAATCTTGCGTAAACTGTTACACAACCACCAAACAATAAGGTCAAAAGGTAAGAGTTCACCGGTCAATGACGTCCATGCTCGATCAGATTACCCAAATGTCCTAAACTAATCAATTAGCACATTCAAGGCCCATTCATTAAGGACACACAACCCCGATCGAACTACAATAGTTATTACGTCAGAAAGGTCAATGAAAGAAACTAACAACCCATTCATATATTCGTGAGTTTCGTGACCATTTGTCGTTAACTGAAAGAAAAAAAATGTGGAATAGTTGATGTTGGTTATTATTGTGACGTCATATAGCCTATGACCAGCGGGCGATCAAGACGCTTTTAACAATACCTCATTTGTCATATTACGATAAGTAGTTTGGAAGATATGAGGGAATATATGAACGAACATGCATTACCCACATACATAGTGATAATAACCCATGGACATGACTTTAATTGCTCCTTCAAACATTTTTAATCTTAAACTTTGAGAGCGTGATCAAAAAAACACGCATGAGTTTCTTGTGACTTCATCTCAAGTCATTGGTGGGCGCGTTCTGAAGGTCACATTCTAACTTAGTTTTTAAGACGTTCAATGTGATAAGGTACATGCAAATCGCAAAATGCCAAATAAATAAAGAATGTTTGACTTTGACTTTATACGGGTCAAAAACATTACCCTCCTTTTTGAATTTGTTTGAACTTGACGTCAGCAGAATATCTGTATAATGTCTACCTGCACCATGATAACATCAAATTCACCTGTGCCGTAATTCTATCGGTATTTGATGATACAATCCACCAAGTTGGAAAGTTTCACCTCCGTTATTTATTAGCTTTTCGTGATTAGAAGTCACTAGCTGTTGCCCGCGACTTCGTACGCGTGGTAGTTTTGTTTTTTTATATACTAAAACCCTCCTCGAGAATCACCCTATCTTTGGTGAAAACAACATGAAAGCGGTGCAGTCGTTTTTGAGTTTATAGCGAACAGACAGACAGATACGGGGCGAAGGACTTTGTTTTATAATATGTAGTGATAATTAAATATTATCAGTCTACCTGTGATTACGGAGGCTAAAAACTTACTATTCGCTTAGTAAGGAGAATAAGCTTTCCTAGTAAAACTCCCTAACATCTCCTCCGTTTATTGGGTCTTTGAGTCACGAGCGTATAGTGTCTTCTAGGAAAGCGTGTTACATCTTTGACCGCATCGTCCCTTACCATAGCGTGAGATAGTGGTCAAACCACGGTCAAACGCTGACCTATTGATATTTTTTATTGTTTTTAAATTCTTTCAGACTCAATGGCTAGTTATAAGAGTAAAATGCCTTGGTTAGGCCAAGTCTTTACTGTCTAAGTTTAAGTACTGAGAAGTTTGTGTTAAAACCAGATATTTGGAAGCTTAAACCTAGTATAATTCTTGAGGAAAAGTTGTGTATACCTATTATTGGTAAGCACTATTAAACATAATTTCAGCAATGTTTGTTTCCATCATTATTATTAGTATGTATTATATTATATAGCATGTATAAATGAATACTTCCAGAAGGAAAACGCTCGATCACTAATAGCTATTCTGTGGTTCAGTTATTACCATTTAGCAAGTAAACCTAACCTTGCTAATTATAGGCCGAGAAATAAGTGGAAATGTAGAAACTCTAATTAGCCGCACCACGCGAGGTCATTCCACTAATAAATACAGAGAAAGAAAGAAAAACCCGATGTATTCATGCAGGAAGCCTTTATGGGTGGGAGTGTGAGATAAACCAATAATCTCACAATCGATTGGATATCGTGTTGAATGATATTGCTAATAATCCAGACATATTTATCGCATATTAGAATAAATATAGAGCATGATATTGATCGCAATCAATCATAAGAGATACATGTGTTTGTGTTTGGTTTTCTTTCCTTGTGGCCACGTGATTCTACTGCATGGTTCGATCAATCGGACTAACTGAACTTTTTCTTTTCTCTTCTCGTAGTCAACTAGCTCTATCAGAGTGATTGAAATTAGAATTAACGCGATTTTGTACAACACTAAGTTTTGTAAGTTTTAAGTTTGATTTGTGCAAATAAATCACTACATAGTATAAAACAAAGTCGCTTTTTCTGTCCCTATTTCCCTTTGAACGCTTAGATCTTTAAAACTACGCAACGGATTTTGATGCGGTTTTTTTTAATAGATAGAGTGATTCAAGAGGAAGGTTTATATGTATATAATACATGCATAATATAGCCGTGCGAAGCCGGGACGGGTCGCTAGTGTCCTTATAAAATCTCTTTTATTATTTTGTAACAAAACCTCAAAGTCCTTTTAATAGTTTTTGTACTATACCTATTTGTATCGATTATGAACGCAGTGCTCAATAAAACCTAACATGTCAATTGACGAGGAAGTAGATTCTAATGACTCAGACATTACTTACGTAATCTTTATTGTATAATTAGGACATAGAATACTTATAATTAATGACGCTGTTAAAAAAACCGTACACCAATTTCAACTTGAAAATGTCAAAGTAAACAAGACACTGAAACAATAAATAACGTCAATTCATTATTACGTCGAGTTTTTTCGCGTCCTTTAAAAAACACGATAGATTACAATGATACCTCGTCGAGTCCTTGAGGGATCATGTTGAGGGCACTTGAGGGACCGTTGTTCTTGAGGGTAACAAGACACTGGAATTGCGAAGTCATTATTTTTCTAAAAAATCTTGAGATTCAAAGTTTATTTTTAGATAAACTTAGGTATTACCTGAGTCAAGCCTTTTCTTTTTAGGGTGGAGTAAACTTACGCATAATCCTTCCGCTCCCGGGAGACAGCAGCGGGGGTATGTGGGGTTCCCTCTGGTCTGAAGGTGGAAACCCACCAGAGGTATACCCACTAAAAACTCGACCAGTTCCTCACTTGCCCTGATGTCGGGAGTGCGGGAACGTTTGGCGAATCTTCCGCAGTTCTCGACGGCAAGTAAGTACCGATCTTTCCGGTCATCAAAGGAAGTAATACTACAGGAGAATAAAGAGAAAAAAGAATACCTTGCATCAATGAACCTTTACATGAACCACATGATCGAGCGTACCTTCCGCTGGAAAGAGGCACAACGGGCATACGGGCTCGAAGAATACCCAACCCTTCCTCCTGGAAACTACTGGCACATTTGTCACTTTTAGATTCGTCTCTTTCACTTATTCACTTATTTTTTACTTAGCCACGACAAAACATGAAAACATGGATAAAAGCCAGATATGGTTAAGAGCAAACGACGATGTCCGACGTAGTTGGCGACAAAATATCAAGTGGATACAGCGTAAACCTGGAGAAGAGACGCATGTGACTAGAAAAGTGATGAGAATGAATGTAGAGAGATTGAGAGAAAAAGGACGACCAAAGAAAAGATGGTTGGACTGCGTGAGACAAGATGAGATGAGATGAGATGAGATGAAAGAGATTAATGTCAACGATGAGATGACGACGATAGGAGTGAATGGAAGAAGAAAACATACTGCGCCGACAACAAATAAATTGGGATAAGGGCAGGAAGATGATGACAGCGTAAAAATGGCTGATGTTGTTCAATTAACCTCCTCAAATAATAATTATAGAAGTCCACGCAGCAAGGAAATGTCTCTATCAACAAGAGGTGACCCAAATACTTACCAAGATAGCTGTTTAGGGTCAAATACAACGTTTATCATAAAATACAACGTTATTTCATTCAACTATGCGGACACGTATATAACTATAAATAATAAAGAATATTAACAAAGATAAGCGTAAAAACATAACCCTTTCCTTGCAGTTAGGCTTGGAAACTACTCGACCAATTTTGATAAAACTTGATATTATGAGGATACATCGAAGCCTTGAGAGTAACATAGGTGACTTTTTATTAAGATATTTCCACGGGATCGGGACTTACGCGGGTGAAACCCTAGAGTGCTGGTAGTTACCAGTAATAAAGACAATTAAAATGGATAATTTAAGACAGTTCTTAAGTTTAAAAAAAAATATTTTATACTGAAAAATTTCACTTGTGTTTTTAGTGCTAAAATTATTTCGTTTAGAGTAAAAATTCCTATTAGTTTTTCTCTAATTTAATTAGTCAAAATATTTGGTTTATTACGAGTATCTGTAAACACTGCAAAGATAGGTGAAGATAAGATTTGACCTCTAAATATTTCAATAACTGAAAAACGTATAAATAACTACCTACTTGTTAATGTAAGCAAAGAAACGTACATAACGATTACAGTTCTTAAAATATGAGCATATCAATGGATGTAGGTAAATAAATAAATATTACAGGACATTCCACACATCGCCATCTAGCCCCAAGCTAAGTAACTAAACTTGTGTTATGGGTGCTAGACAACGGATATACTACTTATATACTTTTCTTTTGTAAATATATACTTATAATACATAGAAACAACCAGACCACAGACAAATATCTAAGCATAAATACTTGTCTGTGGCGGGAATCGAACCCGCAACCCTATGTGTGTTTGGCAGTTCGGCATGGTAACCATTGTGCCAACTGGGTCGTCAGCGCGCAGGTACGCGAAACATTGCTCTTACGATGAAGGAAAACATCGTGATGCGCCTTAGTTGTCTCCAGGCGTATCATTGATAAATTATCTCCTCTGGACACGATCAACTAAGTTGAGAGGGTGCGGTGCTATAGATTCTAGAAAAACCATCTAATAAATGTGCCAGGGCACACTGAGTAGCATTAATTGAAATTGCATGGATATAAATTATCGAGATTGTAAAGGCCAATATATTTTCATTAATTTACTTCTTATATTAATAGCTACTATCACAGTTGTAAGTACTTAAGTAGGTACTTACATAAATAATGGATCTATGTCTAATCTGAATGAATAAATGAATTTAATAAGCATACTAGACATTCCAGTACAGTGGACATTGTCTGCCAGTTTAGTTTGATCGAGCTAAGATCAAATATAAACCAAAATGTTGATCCTTTGTTGTCGATTAGTTAAATATCGAAATACAAGTAAGGTACTTATTATAAAACTAGCGACCCGCTCCGGCTTCGCATGGCTATATTATGCATGTATCTATAATATAAAAATGAATCGCAAAATGTGTTGGTAAGCGCATAACTCAACAACGCCTGGACCAATTTGGCCAATTCTTTTTTTGTTGTGTTTGTTATTGTCAGGAGAAGGTTTTTATGAAATAAAAAATTAAGAAAAATGCGTAGAAAATAATTACGCGGGTGAAACCGCGGGGCGCAGCTATATAAAATAAAGTCGCTTTCTCTGTCCCTATTACCCTTTGTATGCTTAAATCTTTAAAATTACGCAACGGATTTTGATGCGGTTTTTTTTAATAGATAGAGTGATTCAAGAAGAAGGTTTATATGTATAATACATGCATAATATAGCCGTGCGAAGCCGGGACGGGTCGCTATTATAAATATAAACCTTCCTCTTGAATCACTCTATCTATTAAAAAAAACCGCATCAAAATCCGTTGCGTAGATCTAAGCATACAAAGGGAAATAGGGACGGCGAAAAGTGACTTTATTTTATACTATGTAGTGATGTGGTTTATTGACGTCGATAGAATCTAATTTCGAATAGGTATTAGTTTGAAACAGGTCCGTCACGTTTTTGCTTAGGAAGCCATTTGGGAAATCATATAAAGAACATACGGCAACTGTTTACTGAGCCGCGCTAGCCGCCTAGCCGTAAGTAATATTATCCCATTATGTTTATGTATTGGCAAACATTACTGAAATACCCCAAAGTATTCCATCAAAGTAAATCGACCTACGTCTGGGACCGAACATCGGAAAATTTCGCTTCAAATTCTATTAATTTATTTTGCTTTAATTTGATTTCTATTTTTAGTTTAGTCCCATTGGCATAGACGAGCTCCTTAATTGAAATATAGGCTGTTTGAAAACCGATTTATATTCTGATCTAGTTTCGAATCGCCTGATAGATGGTGCTATGTAAATTGGGAATTGTCTCTGGCCAAAAGACCCTTGCGGCCACATCAAGATATAATATTGGTTAGTATTATTTATAGTTCAACGTGCGACCAAAAGATGCTGACATAGACATCGACAAAGGACGACGAAACACATTTTACTCTTTTCTCCATCATTAAAATTATACTTTGGTCTCATAACTTTTATTGTACTAGATTTGTAACTAATTATTATAAAGGAAAATTTAATACATTGGGAGATTATTGGAGTCATTAGGCAGATAATCAACATTCCAAATGAATTCAATTTCTTTCAACGAGCACAACTTTTTAATACCTAGCCTAGGAGTAGTCTCCAAAGCATGCTAAATGTGCCATGTTTAGAGAAAATCCACTAACGGTGGCAACATTACCTTAGATTTAGACTACATGCTGCTCTACCTACCTTGCAGCGTATAGGTACAGGCTTCAGAACCGGTATGTTTCTGCTAATTATGATCTGGATGTAACCGGTTTTTATGTTACTTCATTTTTTTCGGTCTAACAAGTTAAATATTGAAGCAAAGTTTTTAGATAACTTGGCAGTTGGTTTCGCAGAATTTGACTTTAAGATTGCTTAACCAACTTTAATGTTTCATTATTATAAGGATTCTTTCAAAATTACTGACTTTATAAACGTACTAGGCTAGCTAAGCCCCGCGTTTTTTCGCGCAAGTTCCGATCCCGTATAGGGATTAAAAGTTGGTCTATGTGTTAATCAGTCTCCAGCTGTCTATATTACCGAATTTTATAGCAATTGGTTCATTAGTTTTTTAGTGGAGAACAGATATACACGCGTATAAAAATATTCTGTAGGAAAATGTTGTACAGGGTGTCCTTTAATACTTTTACCATAAATGAGCACAGGGCATTTTTTTACAATAATTAGCTGCTGATTTTCATGTTATAGAGGAAAAACAAGTGAACAATCCAAGCTAAGTATGTACATGTTTCTTTGTTTATTAAATAACACGTTTCATTGTCAGATACGCTAATGCCGGCTTTACACTAAGGCGTTCACGAGCACGTACAGTACATGCGCACAGGCTGGTGTATCCACGCGCCTGTGCTCGTGAACGACGATCCGACCGAGTAGCGGCCTTTGCACGACTAATGTCCGAAATACAGGATTAATGTCCACCAAGAATGGAATGGAATGGAAGAAGGATTGGCACCACCTAACCCAAGCGTGGCTTCCTCGCGGCTGTTTCCCGATCAAAGTCGGTATGAACTCTGCTTCACGGCATGAACTCGCGCGTGAATTCACGGCGTGTATGTGAAGCCGCCATTAGACACTAGCTAAGACCTACTGTTTCACCCGCGTTAACTCCCGATCCCGTGGAAATACCGGGATAAAAGTTGTCTATGTTATTCCCAAAGAATGAATACATCCCCATACCTCAAAGCGTGCTACATCCTAGACCGCATCGTCACTTACCATCGTATAAGATATTGATCAAAAGATGACCTATTATTATAAAAAAATCTATCGAAATCGGTTACGTAGTTGTAAAGCCTATTCATAACAAAATGTTCTACTCTTTATAACATTAGTGTAGATTGTTAGTAAAACAAGTTATAGCCAGTTTCTTTGTTTGTAATTAGACTCTGAAAAGACTGCACAAATTCTGATGAAAAGTCCTGATATTCCCACGGGATCGGGACCTACGCGGGTGAAATCACTGAACCCTGCTTGTATAAAACGAATCTTTTATGACAAGACGCAAGGCAAATAAATCCTTACTAGACTAAAAGGTTTTTGAAAGCAAGCACTCAGAGACGATGACACGTCAGATTAGGTAGGTACCTAATAACAATGTACATATAATTTCCTGATAAATGAGGTTATTGACATTAATATGTGACATTTGGAAGACAGACTTCGGAAAGTGAGAGGAATGACCAAATATAGGTAAGTTTTTTACTAACTTTTGAATAAGGAGAAGAATTATTAAATCATCAATCTACTTGTTCAAAGAAATGCAAAAAATTTCATCACAATCAGTCCAGCTTTATTCGAGTTTTTGCGAGGTTTTTTATATTAGATTAGATGGGCTTCGCGACTTAATCCAGCCTCCGGGAATATTAAGACAATGAGGACCTCCTGGAAGAAGGGGTAAAAAGTCTTCAGTGAGTCTTCATACCAAGTTTTATCAATATTCATTGTGGTTCCAGAGTGAATATTAAAAACAAAACCAAATTAAAAAACTATCTTGGTTCATTATTATAGTAGAATAGCAGCACTCCGCTGCACCCGCTTCACCCGCGTAAGTCCCGATCCCGTGGGAATATCGAAATATAAAATAGCCTATAGCCTTCCTCGACAAATGGACTATCCAACACAAAAAGAATTTTTCAATTGGAACCAGTAGTTCTTGAGAATAGCGCGTTCAAACAAACAAACAAACTCTTCAGCTTTATAATATTAGTAGGTATAGATGATATGATAAATACAGACATTCTTAGAAACAAAATATGTGACAATTAATGAAGATTTAATTAACGAGAAGAATAATCACTGCAGCACCATATTAATAATATAGGTAGTATACCTAGGTAGGTATTTAACCATGGTTTTCCTGTACAAATTATGAGGAAATATCCTATTTATATTCTTCCATACTATTGTTTTATCTTTTTAGTTAGGGTTGAAGCTGTGCCAGGAAAACAACAAAAATAATCGGACTTTGATAGGGTAATAACATATTAATTAAAAAGTCAATGGAGAAGGATGTTTACTAAGGTGATAAATAACTTTAAAACATGTTTGAGGAAAAATCCATTAAGTTTTATTTTATTAAAAAATCTAAAGTACCTATACCTATATAAAAGTGTTGAAGATGTTTTCTAAATCATCCAAGAGCAATGGGCGATTTTGATGTTTGAATGAAACAATATACCTATTACCTAAAAATATCTTTTAAAATGTCGAAATATAGTTTAACTGATTAAGGTTGAATGTTTCGTATCGCTAAGCAAAGTATTCCGCTAGATGGCGCTTGTTTTCCCCGAAAGTATATTTTTATTTTATTTTGCTATAATTGACGTGGAATTAAAGTATTTGTATATATGTTGCCTGTTTTCTAGTTTGCTCTGAACATATTTCAAACATAATTTAATTTTTTGGAAGTCACATTTTAATGTATTTCCAAAGTACAATTTTTAACTCTTGTCACGATATAAATGACACGCACACATACAAAACAATAAACTGTAGCAACTATAGACTATATTTGACGTAGTCCTACAGATACCGATTGGTGTAGTCATTTAGAGCGGCGGGATAGTGTTCTGAAGAGCCCCGGTTCAAATCTCGATACAAATATTTTTTTTTAATGAAAATATATTTTTGAATAAATTTTCAAAAACAGGATCAATTTTATGGTAGGTACTGTTAGTAATAATTTTTTTTTAAACTAGGACGAATTCTGAACTATGCAAATTGTACTAGGTCTGAATGAAAAGAGAAAAATAAAGACAAAGGAATGTACAAAAAGGTTTATTTATTTAAAATTAGTTCTATCTTATCTTATATCGCGGGCTGACATAGCCAGCAACACTTCGACCCCTTGGGATCGATTAACGCAGCGATCCCACTAAGAGGAAAAATCCTATGTTCCTTGAATGTAGTAGCCCTTCACTGATTTCTCACTCTTGCGTGTGTTTCTTATCAACGTAATCCTTTACGGCCTTTGTGATTGTGCATGCTGGCAGGCCCGTACATGGTTCTGGTCCAAGCATAGCACTTGCCGATCCTGTTCTTGCAGCTCATCAGCCTTCTCATTTCCTGCTATTCCTTCATGGCTTGGGACCCAGAGTAGTCGTAGTTTGTTCCTACGGCCCAACTTGTGTTTAATAATTCAATCACTTACAAGACACTAAAATTTCCTCAAGGTTTATTTTCAGTAGGTGCTCAGATGAATGACACTTTAAACACAATAGTAGGAATATAATAAATGATTATAATATTTTATTTTTGGTTTTTCTATTTATTGACTACTTGACATCTCTGTTGACTCTCCGTTACCTAGGTAACAAGCGCGCATCTAGTGCGAGGCAAAGTATCGACTGGGTGTATGTTGCCAGTGTGTACAACAAACAGTACCAAAAAAACAACAAGACTGCTTGGTTTTTTTTCTCGCGAATTACTATACTTCATTTATATTTTATTATATTTTTATACTATTAATTAAATGCAAACAAGTATAAATGTTTATTTATTTATTATATACGTAAAGTGATAATTTGATAAGTCTATCAAAATAACGTATAATTCAAGTATCAAAAGTGACGCGACAGTGCCAAAAGTTACATAAAATCTTGCAGGTGTAGGTCTGGCAGCACTCAGTTGAATATCATGCAATTGAAAATATTTTGATTTTTATTAGACAGATTAGACGGAGAGGCAACGTCGCCCTTATCCAGCAAACTGTATTGCGGCTCTGCTCTAGCGTAATTGCGTGTTCCTGCTTCCACACACAAAGCGACAACGTCGCGTGTTTCCACACATCTATGCGTCACTTACACTATGACCATACGTCAATATAACCGTGCACCACTACATACGTAAAATTGGTCTCTTTTTTCACGCTGAAACAGAGTACTTCCTGGATGTTAAACAGTGATATTTTTGGTCTGCCCCTACAATAGCTTAAATTAGGCCTACTTTAAGTCATAATAAGTTAAATATCTCAGTATAAAACGTAGGAATCTCTAAAACATTTAGTAGGGAAAACGTATAACCTTAATATCTAATTAATTAAATATAATGCCTATACCATATCAGTTTAATTGACTTTTAAGATGATTCAATGCGAAGTCTAATGCAAATAATTCCAGCTGAATACAAAAAAATATTAAGTTGATGTAATTTTTAAGATATACCAAAAAAACCATAAATTACCAAATTCAAAGTTCTGTCATCAGTAAATCAAAATCTTTATTGAGTTTATTCTTGATATTTTAATACTTTTGCCTTGTTTGCAAGGTTCTTGCCTTGTGGCTCTGTAATTTTTGTCAGTTATCTTACTAACTCCTCTGTGAGAAGTCTTATAGGGGATAGGCAATAAGACAACTTGACTAATGTTCCCATGGTCTCGTAGGTAGTAAGGTAGTGAAACATTAGTGGATTAACCATAATTATGTGTACTTACCTAATCTTTATGTAATAAATTATTCTTATAAGGTGACAATAATGAAATGATTTTCTTTAAAAAAACATACCTACCTGCTAGAAACCTTAGATTGGTACTTTAAAGTTCAAAGTTAGTTGAACAAATGCTAAGAAACATAAATGGTTTTATTTTAGCATCTACATTTGAGGCTTCAATATCTTATGTAAATACAGAGCAGTGTTTATGTACTCAACATTATTTAGGTAGGTATATTATAATTACTTAGATGTTACATTATATCACACACACCATAAGTGGTGAATGTCTTGCATGCAGGAAGTGGGTGGATTGTATTATTTATCTGTCATATCTGTTTACGTCGGTAGGTACCTCCGTGTTCAGAGGGGTCAAGTAGTTCCGATGGCCTATTGTTCCTATTGGTCAGTCATTATTTCACATAAAAACGAGGAATAATGACATAAACAACCAAAAGTGAAATGCTTATTACAGTCTACGTTCGTAATCCTTGGCGATAACCTCAGAATACAAATTTCTCTATTCTGAGGCGATAACTTAACAATCACTTGCCACTTGCGACAGCTTCTGACCTTGCCAACTTGATGCACCTTTGTATTTCACTTTGAAAATATGCATAGGTACCTAATAGGTATAATAAAATAAACAAATATTGTTTTTATTACTCACAGCCATCACCATTTCGAAGGAGTACTTGTGAACCCTGAGGGGCGACGTGTAATCCTGAACCATTTTCACAGTCACTCAAACAAATTCAAAATAAAAACCGAGGATTTCACAATCCTTCAATGTTCCAAGTTTTACACATCAGCAGTCATGCTGATAGGACTGTTCTTACTCCCGAATGCGGATAACGAAAAAATAGTTGAACGTCAACAAAGTGGAAAACAGAAAATGCGCGACACAACGTCTCGAGTCTCGTGAACTTGAAAATGCAACAAAATTCACGACATGAAGGAAACACGAAACAAAATGGAATGTTTGCAATGAAATTAGCTGCAAATTGCGAGATTATGACATTGACATGACTGACATTGATAGATAATTGACATAAAACTTGATGTTTCCAGTATAAAAATATTTTTGTGTTCGGATATTCATATGTTTAGTACGAAGGAGGTAGGTAACCTTTTTAAACGGTTTTATTTAGCTCACCCCGTTTTTTCTTCTGCAGCCAGCGAAATTACTGGGTTGGAGATTGGAGACCTTGTATGAAATGAGCTGAGCCCTTAGCTTCGATTAACATATAAAATTAACCAAATTTCACTACATAATATGCGTGATCTATATTTTCATAGTCTGCGAATCTATAGAATAATTTAGTTAGAAGTATTTTATTCCTTATTCAGAGGTTGGCATCGATCTAGAAGTTAGAAAAGTCATTCATGAAGATTTGGTTTGGTACCTTATAATATAAGAACCTCCTTGGATTGATAGATTTTACTAAGGGTTTTTATTGCCAGTAAACAGAAAATGAATACTTTCTGTTTGTGCGTGTCGTAAGGTTGGCGTCTGGCGAACGTCTTTCGAAAATCAACGTGTTATTACTTCACAAAGTAAAAATAATTCAAATGTTTCGTAAAAAAAAATGAAATACGTACCTAAACTAAAAAACGAAAGGCTATAAAAAAGTAACCAAACGAGATAATTTTCGCAGGTCATTTTCCACGTTGCTCGCTGCTAACTTCAAGACAGTGAGTAAGCGGGCCTTGTGTTGAACGAAGCGCGAATGTCGCTTTCTATCATCTAAAGAATATTTCTTCTCGAATTGAAAACGCGAAGCAAAATTTTGCCAAAATTGTGCGCGTTCGTGCCCGATGTCTAGTGCTGAAGTCGCCGATAATTCCGTTGACCCCCCGGCGAAAAAGCGGAAATTGAATAGAGGAGAGGCACGTTCCAACAACTCGGTAATGGCGAACAATGGGACGCGCGTGGACGGCGAGATCGACGAGAGTCTGTACTCCCGGCAGCTGTATGTCTTGGGACACGATGCCATGCGTCGGATGGCCAGTTCCGACGTCCTTATATCAGGACTCGGTGGGCTCGGCGTGGAGGTGGCGAAGAATGTGATCCTCGGCGGAGTCAAGTCGGTGACTCTGCACGACGATAAGAACTGCACTATCGGCGATCTGTCCTCGCAGTTCTACCTGTCTGATAGCCTGATCGGACAGAACAGAGCGCTCGCCTCGTGCGAGCAGCTCTCGGAGCTGAACCACTACGTACCGACTACGGCATACACGGGCCCACTGACGGAGGACTTCCTGCGCAAGTTTCGCGTGGTGGTGCTGACGGGTGCGTCGCGCGCTGAGCAGGAACGTGTCGCCGCGTTCACGCACGCTAACGACATCGCGCTGGTGATCGCTGACACGCGGGGACTCTTCTCGCAGGTGTTCTGCGACTTTGGGCCCGAGTTCACGGTCGTCGACGTGACGGGCGAGAACCCTGTCTCCGCCATGATCGCTGATATCACGCACGACTACGAGGCTGTCGTCACCTGCCTCGAGGATACACGCCATGCCCTTGAGGATGGAGACTATGTCACGTTCAGCGAGGTAAATTCTACCATCTTACAACTTTAAATAACTTCGTTTTAATATTCTGCTGTAATTGGAACATATAATTACTGTATGTATGTAGTTATCATGTTATTACAAATGAATCATAGTGCAATTATTATCTTAGCCAAGTAATGGAAGAAGGCAATAAAATTGTAGTTAATGACCTTAAATATTTTACCTAAATTGTTTTCAGAGCAACATCTATCATATTTATCTGTAACTTTACTATGTAAATGAATACTAAATGACTACTATAAATTCTTCAACATTTCATTCTACTGGCATATTTAGTAATCTGGCACCCAATACCGCTGTTTTTCACATTTTTATCATCCTTTTTTTATTATTATATACATGTCTTAAGTTCCCTAAATTATTCTAAACAGTCCAGAAAGCCAAACATTCCAGTATCGCAGCACCCCCAGGTTCTAAGCTCTACTGTATCAAATAACTTTAACAAAACCCTCCATAACTTTCAGGTGCAAGGAATGACTGAACTGAATGGCTGTGAACCCCGTAAGATCAAAGTCCTCGGCCCCTACACCTTCAGTATTGGAGACACCACAAAATTCTCCAAATACATCCGAGGAGGCATAGTAACACAAGTGAAAATGCCCAAGAAACTTGAATTCAAACCTTTGTCTCAATCTATAAAGGAGCCCGAATTCTTAATTGCCGATTTTGGAAAGTTTGATTTTCCCCAGCAACTGCATATTGGGTTTGCAGCATTACACAAGTTCCAAGAAAAAGAGGAACGTCTCCCTAAGCCTTGGAACAATGACGATGTTGAAAAGTTCCTGGAGTATGCTAGAAATGTGCAGACTGAGCTGGGACAAGACATCGAACTTAATAAAGACTTACTGGAACTTTTCTGCAAGGTAACTTTTGATTTAACATTTGATAAGAATCTATTAAGACAATAATAACATCTAATCATTCATAAAACAATTCAGAATAACTATGTTTCACAATGAAAAACTGCTTATAATATTAAAATGACATGACCAGTTTTCACTTAAAATAGCTAAGAATAATAATAATTGTATTGAACATTCAACTATCTGATAACCATAAAATTAAAATCGGTACATTAGTTTTGGCACTATGGTGCCACCTAAATTAAGCCTATACAAGGACCTACGGTTTCATTGCAATGATTTCAGTCATTTTTGTGTAAAGTGTTAAGAAAATTTGACTTAGAGGGCTCCGATTTCCGCATGCAGGCATTACTCTACCCATTGTGCGAGATCAAAAAATTATCACCTTTAAAAATAAATAGCTACATCCCGCAGAATTACCCCCGTAAGTTGCCCATGTCCTGCAAAAGTCCTATCCGTAAATGTACCAAAATTCATCAAAATTGGTTCAACAATTTAGTCATGAATACATTACAGACAGACAGGCTTTTAGACTATCTTATATATTAGTAGGATCACAATTTAACAAATCACTATCTTCTCAGATATCATCTGGAGACCTAAACCCAATGAATGCTGCAATTGGAGGTGTAGTGGCTCAGGAAGTAATGAAAGCTTGCTCGGGCAAGTTCCATCCTATAGTCCAGTGGCTGTACCTCGATGCCATTGAGTGTCTGCCCAAGGACCGTTCCATTCTCACCGAGGAGACTTGCCAACCCACTGGCTCCAGATATGATGGCCAAGTAGCTGTATTTGGCAAGGCTTTCCAGAAAAAGCTTGGCCAATTGAAATACTTTATTGTTGGTGAGTGAGAAAATCTATTGTTTTTTTATCAGTGCTGTACAAATATTTATAAAAATTTTAACTAGTACTTAAGCTGTCTGGGACTAGTGTGCTGTAATTTAATTTCTAAAAAAAAATAACAGTTTTAGTGTAGGTCGAAAAAATTATGAAATGTTGAGGTAATTTTTTCAAATATTTATTCAATACGCCATCTCGACACTTTTTTTTTAAATCTACAGAATCTACACTAATATTAAAAAGGAATGATTTTTGTTGATGACGAATAGGTTTCGAAACTACTAGACGGATTTCGATAAAACTTGGTATAAAGATATACCTTGAATTCTTGGATGAACATAGGCTACATTTTTCCCCATATTCCCACGAAAGAACTTACGCGGGTGCGTGCTTAAAGAGTATACTAATAGAGTGTCATTGTACCAATCCAATGACACTTTATTGTATAATAATGAATACTATTTAATGAAAAGACCGAGGAGTCGAAACCGATAACCCTACAATAAATGCTCTAGCCAATGGCAGATAACGTCCGAAATAAATTAGGACCGTACCAGCCTTCATTTTGACGTGAAAATGACATGTTACGGTATCGAGGCGCGGTATAAACCAATGATTATGCATGAAATGTCACAGTGTTATCAAACATGCATCCTTCTACCGCCCTGCTTCGGTTGCATGACTTACCGTACTTATTGCTAACCATTGGGACAGACCAACTTAATAATTCATTGGATTGTGGCGCCAGTTCCGTCTAAGTACTTCATTATTTCTAACCATCGATTTCTAACAAACGGCTTTCAGGATTATTAAAGAGTTGAGAGACCTTAAACATGATTAACTAAGTGTCATTAAATAATATCAACCTTGTTATTGAATTTAACTAGAATTTTGCTAAAGTTGTTTAAGCACATTGCTATGCAAGCCGCCCTAACAATGTTTAATATCCTTCAACTTTAAATTCGCGCCGGAAGGTTGATCTGCACATTTGTTACCGACTGCATATGGTCTAAATTGGAAATTCTGAATGTAATAATTTTTAGTAGGAGCACTATTTTTCGTATAAACTCTTATGTCATAAAGTCACAAGGCATAACGGTTTTAGCATAATTTAATTAGGCATAACTACATTAAACTACTTTGGCATAATAACTTTTAGCATAAAATCGAAAAGTAGTGTACCCATTTTTAGTATGTAAATGCTGAAATGTATTTTGGCGAGTCGGGAACTTTCGCTTTAACCATGAACTATCCTACAAGTTGACGTAGGTCACAAAGTATAATACATATAAAAGAACCTACTTGTATTCTTTCTTTAGCGCTGATATATTTGACTTACGTTTCTTTGTTCAATTCATAACAGAAAAAACTTGTACACACTCGAGCCGCGTATATTTTTTACCGTAAACCGTTGAATCATAATTACTTAGTAACAATGCAGTATTGTAGCGAACTTTTTATATTAGTTTACACCAGGGACTTAAATACCGGTAAAATACAGTAACGTTATCTGTGGAATTGCAAGATAACGTTATTTGTGAGAGAAACGATATAACAAAACGATATTATTCAAAGCTTTGAATATGTATAACGTTATAATAACGTTCCGTTATATTGTCAATTTAACGTTATTAAAAATATTGTTATTCATATAATAATGTTATAATTATTGTTTTTATGCTATCTCTTTTACTCAAAGTAATGTTTACTTTTTCTTCGTGTGAACTATCGAACGCAGTGCTCTCTCTGGCTACGTAAGGGTGTAATCTATAGGTACATGTACGTACTATGTAATAGTATAAATGGGAAAGATTAGATTTTTGTTTGTTTGTATTCAATTTGCTTCAAAACCACTGGACCGATCTGAATAATTCTTCTAGTGTTGGATATCTCAAATATCGAAGAAGGCTAAAGGTTACATAACGTCCTGAAATTTACTATTACTTTGGTGTTAGATATATGTTTAGTAGGAATAGGTAAAATTTCCGAAACACATTTTTTATCATAGTGAATCTACGATTAAAAGTAAAATAAACCAATCAATAATGTAGCGATAAATTTTCACAGTGCAATTAGTATATACCTAATACCTACCAACCACCTCTTCTGCGGCCAAGCAACGTTGCCGCTGCGTTCGAAACCGTGCGCGAGCGGTAGTGCCTACCAGGTACCACCGCTCGCGCGCACACGGCGGCAACGTTGCACGCGCGCCCTGCCGCACAGTGGCTCGAAACGGCAAATGATGAACATAGGGCTGTTTTTGATGCAGATCGTAAGCCGTCAAAATATGAAAAAAATGTATGAAACGTCACATGTTTTGGTCTCTAGGTTACAAACCAAAGCAGCTTACGCACTCTAACTTTTAGGCATGTTAGTTCAACTCATATCTCTCATTTGACACCACAAACAGCTTGCTATATCGATGACTTTGGAAAATAGAAGCCATTGAAAATACTCTATTTTCAATTGAATTTTTTATGACCAAATCTTTAACTATCGTGGTTTTTTTACTAATCGCTAGAGCTTCTTTATAAAAACATAAAATATTTTATAAAAACATTCAAAACATTAATATTTTCCGAGAAAATCGGCATTATTTAAAAAAGTACTAGAAATGTTGGTCTTTAGCATCAAAACCAAAGTCGATAACTTTCATCACTGAGGCGTGTTAGTTCAACTCTTTACCTTTAATAAGGCACCACAAACCACACAAACAGCTTGATCCATTTGCGACTTGCGGAGCATTTAATTTTTTAGAGTAAAAAAATTATGAGCAATCTTTAATATTTTTTTTATTGCTGCCTATCGCAAGGGCTCTTCGGAGAAACATAAAAGATTCTATAAAAAAATTGAAAACATTCATATTTTCTAAGGAAATCGGCATTATTGTAAAAAAATAAATATTAATAAGCCGATTTTCTTAAAAAATATTAGTTTTTTTTTTAGAAAATACTACACATTAGTACCTACTTACTATCTACTTCTTTCTTAACTTACCTTTAAAACTTTTTCGCAAACTAAACATTTTGAGGTCTTATTATTATCCTCAAGATTGAAATATCTGTAAACTTTGTTGATTTTTTTTCGACCCATTTTGCTTTTACCAACTGATGCGCAAATTCCGCCGCGCGTGGCGCGGATTTGTAAAATGAATAAGTTTGGCAACGTCGCGTATTTATCGTTATAATAACGTTATTTTTGCAGTTAAAATTTCGTTCTGTTACTCGTAAAACGTTATACAAAAGATCGATAACGAAATGTTTGCTGAGATACCGATACTATTATAACGTTTTTATAACGTTAAACATTCTGTTATGGATAACGTTTTAAGTCCCTGGTTTACACCCGTGTAAGTCCCAATCCCGTGGAGTTATCGGGATAAAAAGTAGCCTAAAGATGTTACTCTCAACTATTCAATGTATTTTCGTACCAAGTTTCATCAAAATAGCTTCAGTCGTTTCAGAGCTTATTCATTACAAACGAAAAACTCTTCTCGTGAAAATTTTTGTCTTTGTTTATAGTTTTTAACATTCTTGTTTTTTGTACAAAGGTACCTATTCCTAATAAATATTTTATTATGTATTTTGTAATATTATTGATAAATATAATAATTTGTAATGCAATTTTAACATAATATATTAAATTAACGTCTTATAGTTTCGAAGGTCGTTCACAAGACCTTTTAACTTGACCTAAACTGCTGCCTAAAATATCACCTGCGTGCTTTTTGAAGCAGGAAATTATTCCATTGTTCAGTTTTTCTACAAAGTAATTAATTGTGACGATAAATAGAGAATATTTTTTTTACTTTTAACTCGAATAAAAAAGATAAAACTAGAATTGCGCGTAAAAACTAAATGGTAGGATAATATTACAAAGACTTATTAACCGTTTCTTTGTGTGTAAATAAGATGTTATAAATTTAATTTAAACATACAGAAGGCCAATTCTCGTAAATAAAATTGTTCAAATTACATTTCAATATCATTTCGATTGCATTTCGAACACAAAATATTACCCACAAAGTTGTCTGTGGTCTGGTTGTTTCTATGTATTATAAGTATATATTTACAAAAGAAAAGTATATAAGTAGTATATCCGTTGTCTAGCACCCATAACACAAGTCTAGTTACTTAGCTTGGGGCTAGATGGCGATGTGTGGATTGTCCTGCAATAAAAAATAAAAAAAAATAAAAAAAAGTAGCTAAAAATATCCTCAAAGTTAGCTTTTTGTAAAAAAAAAATGATTTCAAGGGTATCTTTTGCAATCGAAATGCAATCGAAATGATATTGAAATGTAACCCTTTGTTAATAAATAAATAAATAAAATAAAAAAAGAGTCATCAAAAAATCTCTAAAACTACAAAAGCTAAGAGTCTAAAACTTGGCATGGGGGTTCCTTTTGGGCGTAGGGGAGCACTAAACTAATGATTTTTGGAAATTCGATCTCTAAAGGGGTAGAAGCCCTTTTTACTCCTTTAGAGATCGATGTTCGATGTTTAGCGTTTTTTGTGTCCATTTTTACTGGCCGAATTGAACGAAAAGTAAGCACTTATCTATATACTTCCAAGACAATCATTATAGAAGATTTAATAAAGAACAAATTGGTCATTGACAGTTTTGTTGTAGCTTTAATCGTTTTTATAATAAAGACAAAAAACTATAAGGGTTGATACAGACAGAGTCGAGGGGGGGCTAAAATCACTTTACAGCTTCTAAACTATAAGTCCGATCTACATACTTCGAAGGTAATTGTTGTAGTGAATTTAATGAGGATCATATTGCTCATTGATAGTTTGGTTGTAGTATGAACCGTTTTCATACAAAATGCAAAAAACTCTAATTTGGCACATAAAAATGGGGGGAATGGGGGGAAAAAATATTTTTTCGACGTGCTTCCATAACGGCATTGAAGCACATTATGACAGCTACATTCATGCCCAGTTTCATGCTTTCTTCAGGATGGGACCATAAAACTGATTTTTGTTATGAGAGGGAGCCGTAGTATGATGAAATTTTTAATCTATAAATATAAAATTCAAAGTTTTGACTACCTAATTGATTGATATAGAAATTCACAGCAAAAACCGCTGCTCTTAGAGCCATGAAATTCCAAACATTGTGTGTTTCATCTACTAAGAAAGGGTTTTTCGAAGAAGGTGAAATGGTGGGCAAAGCCACGGGTAGAAACTAGTTGTCAATATGATCATCTCATTTGGCCCCACAACGAACCAAAGTCCTGGATATGCCAGTGAAGGTGGGGATATGATTTCAAAACAAGTTCACAAACGTGTCGTACGTAAGGTCGATGAACTGACTTTTAACAACATTGTGTCCTTATTTGTATCAGCTTGTTAAATCTGTAAATATAAAAAAATCAATGTCATGACTGACTTATATATCAAAACACAGCGCACAGCCTAATAAAATGGACTGATCGGGGCTGTTTGGCACACAGATAACTATTATAGTAGTCAGTCATCTGTTAAGAAAGTAGGAAAATTCAACCCTTACGCGAACGAAGTCGTGGGCAAAAGTTAATCGAACAATATCATCATATCAGCCCATACACGTCCACTGCTGGACATAGGCCTCCCCCATACGACGCCACAAACAGCGGTCCTGAGCCACCTCCATCCACCGACTACCCGCGACCGCTACAATGTCGTCGGTCAACCGAGCAGCTGGCAATCCAACGATATAATGATTGGAAATCCTTCACTTGTCCGAAACGTGATAAATCTGCACTGAATTTTTCTTTCTCTAAAATTTCATATTACACAATATTTTGTAACTTACTTTTAGCCGACTAATGTTATTAGTTGAACAAGTAGGTACTTACTACGTCATCCGTGCTGTGACGTCATTGAAAGTGTTTCAAAGTGGTGTGACGTCATCACATTGTATGACTGAAAATGCTAATCATGGTGTTTTACTGTAACGGTTATATGACAAATAGGTATTTAGGGCATTACAGACAAAGGAGATAGATATCTTTGACTTTTTGCGGTTTGGATGTTCAAAATACGAAAAATTACTATTATGTTAGCCCTGAAACTTCTGTACTGATTTTGATAAAAACTTTTATTAGGATATTTAATCCTAACATTTTATCCCGATATTTCCACGGGATCGAGATATGCGCGGGTGAAATCGTACTTTATAGCATATACTTCTTAAGCACTTTTCAATTTTTAAATTCTTATGCATCTAAATTAATATTTCGTCCACGTTCGTAACTGAAGTTTTAAAACCAACTACGAAAATGGATTTTTCCTCATTCAATAATGAGTTACGAACATGGGTTTTTTCACTTTTTTTACTTAAAACACTTTTTTTTACTGTTTTTATTTTAATGTTTCGGTACTGTTACAGCGCCATGTTCGCGAGACAAAATCGTAGTAAATAGGTATCTCTTTTAAATGTTTTTAGCAGTTAAAATAACCATGTTAGTTTTATATCAGATATCTTCCAGACGCGCTACATCTTAGACCGTCATCTACCATCAGGAAAGTGCGATAGTGGTCAAACGCTATCATTAGTAAAAAAAAACAATCCTAAAATTGCTATATTGTTTTTAACCAGGTGCCGGCGCTATCGGATGTGAGCTGATGAAGAACTTCGCAATGATGGGTATAGGAGCGGACGGAGGGCAGGTGACTGTCACCGATATGGATCTCATTGAGAAGTCTAACCTGAACCGTCAGTTCCTCTTCCGGCCGTACGACGTCCAGAAACCCAAGTCTAGTACTGCTGCTAAGGTATTGTGGAGAAATTGCGACCATTTTGTTACACTTTGATTATACTTACTGGACTGTTTTCAAATGATAGATTTCTGTTTTTCATTGGTTGATAGAGTGCCATTTTAAATTTTCTAAGTCTACTAGATTCATATTGACCAATGAAATGCATCCTTCAGAGGGCGGGAAAGTCAAAAGACCAATCAAATGCGTCCTTCAGCAAAAAGTAATTTACGTGGGAATGAAAGGCGCGTCAAAAGGGACAGTTTTCGAGCAAGGATTTGCGATATTACTCACAGTGCCATCTAGCATCAAGCTAAAGAAGCAATTAGGCTTGTGTTATGGTGGCCAGATAGCGGATATAATACTTATATAAATTTCTTTTGTAAATATATATAAATACATACAGAAACACCCATATCAATAACAAATACCTGTTCATGAATATTTGTTTGAGGCGGGAATCGAACCCGCTACTTTTTGCGTCGCAGGCAGGTGTTCACCCACAGCGCCTCAGAGGTCGTAAAATGGGTGGGGAGAGGTCGAATAAATAATTGTTCGTTTTTCCAGGTTATAAAACGTATGAACCCATTCATGAACGTGGTCGCCCAAGAGAACCGCGTCTGTCCGGAAACGGAGTCGGTGTACGACGATAGGTTCTTCGAGGCGCTGGACGGAGTGGCCAACGCTCTGGATAACGTCGACGCTCGCATCTACATGGACAGGCGTTGCGTGTATTACAACAAGCCGTTGTTGGAGAGCGGGACGCTCGGGACTAAGGGGAACACTCAGGTTTGTGTCCACTTATCAGAAACTAATATCAATAATGGTCCAGTTGTTTCGGAGCCTTCTCGTAAAACAAAAAAAAATCATATCCAGCGGCAAATGATATTTAAACAGCTTTTAGTGCAACAATGTTTTATTCTTGAAATGTAGGGTTCTTCACAATATATTACTTGTCCTTGCTTGCATGACAACATCATACAGACATTCCGCCGTTCTACTATGATTCAAATGCTGGCAATTCGATCACCAGCCAGCCAAGTAATTGGTTTTCTTACGGTAGAATGAAGGCGGTATTGCAAGTTGCTTTAGGTGGAAGTCGGTAGTAAAATTTTGTCACAGCTTAGCCCCGGTGCTGCGCTTGGTCAGGTTTAGCTACAGTAGTTGCTACTGTAGTTGATGTTCAGAAATAGGCAAGTGTTACAATTTCCGCTCTTTAATACTAGTGTAGATAAGCTATCATTATTCCATTCCAGGTGGTGGTACCATTCTTGACAGAATCGTACAGCTCATCCCAAGACCCGCCAGAGAAGAGCATCCCGATCTGCACCCTCAAGAACTTCCCCAATGCCATCGAGCACACGCTCCAATGGGCGAGAGACGAGTTCGAGGGTCTGTACCGGCAGGCGGCCGAACACGCCGCGCAGTACCTTAGAGATCCACACTTTGTGGAGCGAACTCTGAAGCTGCCCGGCAGCCAGCCCCTCGACGCCCTCGAGAGCGTTAGGGTAAGCAATCAAACTTTTCCACCTTAGATCATTTTGAACAAGCTCTTAAAAATGCAGCCTACTTAAAAATTCTACTTCATACCATAATTGTGTGTAATTTCTCCTTCACGCTACAACTACTGAACAAATTACTAATAAACTTGGAATGTAGAGCTATAGCTAAAGTGCTGGGAGCCTATTTTTTATTCTGAAATTGTTATGGTATATTTATGTGATTTTTGTACTTTCAGAACGCGATCGTAGACCGTCCACGAAACTTCGAAGACTGCGTGCGATGGGCCCGGCTCCACTGGGAGAACCAGTACGCCAATCAAATCAAGCAGCTGCTCTACAACTTCCCTCCTGACCAACAGACCACGTCCGGAGCTCCCTTCTGGTCTGGACCTAAACGATGCCCGTCTCCTTTGGCCTTCGACCCTAATGATGAACTGCATTTGGACTATATCGTGGCTGCAGCAAATCTCAGAGCCAACGTCTATGGGTTACCCAATTGTGTCGATAGAGATTGTATTGCGGAGATGGCGTCTAAAATTCCGGTACGTTAATTTCTACATGAGTATATTTGTATGACTGAGATTCTGATGATTAAAACTGATGAAATCTTTCTCTTTCCAGGTACCAGAGTTCAGTCCCAAATCGGGTATAAGAATAGCGACAACAGACGCGCAACTCCAACAGAGCAACGAGGACATGGATCAGGATCGTGTCAAAAATATAATAAAGGAGATGCCAGCACCGCCTCAGCTCGCCGGCCTCACCATAACACCTCTAGAATTCGAGAAGGATGACGATACTAACTTCCACATGGATTTCATCGTAGCCGCGTCCAACCTTCGCGCTGCTAACTACAAGATACCTCCGGCAGATCGTCACCGTTCCAAGTTGATCGCCGGTAAGATCATCCCGGCTATTGCGACTACTACATCTGTAGTTGCCGGCCTCGTCTGTCTCGAGCTCTACAAGCTGGCTCAAGGTTTCAACACCCTCGAAGTGTTCAAAAACGGGTTCGTCAACCTCGCGTTACCCTTCTTCGGCTTCTCCGAGCCGATCGCGGCCCCAACTAACACCTACTACGATAAGAAATGGACCCTCTGGGACCGATTCGAAGTCAAAGGCGAAGTGACTCTCCAAGAGTTCCTAGATTACTTCAAGAACCAGCATAAGCTGGAGATAACGATGCTGTCGCAGGGCGTGTGTATGTTGTACTCGTTCTTCATGCCGAAGGCTAAGAGACAGGAGCGGTTGAACTTGCCGATGTCGGAGGTAGTCACCAAGGTGTCGAAGAAGAAGCTGGAGCCGCACGTGAAGGCGTTAGTGTTCGAGTTGTGTTGCAACGACGAGGAAGGTACAGATGTAGAGGTCCCCTACGTCAAGTATACCCTGCCCTAGTGTCGCACGCACACATCCTACCAACTTCACGAGCCTTATTCAACGCAGCAAGGATGTCGTGACGCGATGGCATTTAGCATGGCAAGCGAGACGGTTCTATTAATTTAACAAAATATAAGGGTATTTTTGTGATGCGATGTTTGAGAGTGCCTCGGTCAGTATATTGGTGCAAAGACGCGATGTACAGTGATGATAATGTTAACTAAATAATATTGTGTGACGTTTTATTTGTGCTTTACTACATTACCTTATTATTTACGACACGCTTCACTTACTAAATTCATATTATATTTATAGTAGCCTAGTTTATTTCCCTGCTCTTTGTCTCAATTTATCAAAACCGCTATTTTATTTTCAAGTGAGATTTCATTTTTTTTACACAAAAAAATTATCGAAAATTATTTTAAAGTTAGAATTTAAACCAGATGGGTCTGTATATGGAAAAATAAATAAAAAAACGCATGGAATTTGGTTTTATTTTTATTATTTTTAAAACCTTTGCATGACATTCTGTAAGGCTCAATTTACACCGCCGCGAAATGGAAGCCTTATGACGTAGGAAATGCTCGAGCATTCCAGCGAAGTCCCGGATACACATGAAGGACGTTCCGTTGTAACTGTGACCGACCTGCGACTTCCGCCATTCGCGCCACTTCCCGCGCTTTCCACAGACGCCACCAGAAAATTCTCGAGGATTCCGCGGAAGACGCGCGTCCAATTTCTTGGCTCTTATTTAATTTGTGTGTTATACAATTGATATAAAGTTCATTATGATATATACAATTTCGTTGCAAAAAGTCGCTTGCGTTCCATTCCGCGGCGGTGTAAATTGAGCTTAAAGTAATCAATCATAATAATCTCATCAAATAATATTGTTCGGTCTTTGGGAATGGTTAATTTAAACGAATGAGGTACATAAATTACTAAAAAGCTTTTACAAAAATTAAGCGTCATACAGTATGTAAGATATTTGGCAATCATATCAGTTAACTTAATTTTTAGGTGTCTAATACAAAAAAAAGTTACATAAAAAGGGAATAAATTATAGGATTTAAAACTAACATAGTTATTTTTTACTGCTCAAGTTATTAACCATGTTCTTTGTTTTGATGCTTGTAACAGCATCGAGATAAACAAGTTAAATAAAAGCTTTAAAACATAGGATATCCCCATATAAATAACTGTAGTAGAGCACAATAAGGATGTTTCTTTTTTTTTTTAGAAAAATAACAACAAAATGTTAAGTTAGACTATCCATAGAGTTATACAAGCTAACATAGTTTGAATGCATAGGCCATAGAGTTCAGACAAATAGTGTATTGTTTAGTTGCTAGTTAATTTTATAATAATTACTAACCAGGTAAGAACTAAAAGGGACAATTCAACACACAAAATAAATACTGCAGGACATTTTACACAGCGCCATCTAGCCCCAAGCTAAACAACTAGGCTTATGTTATTGTGGCCAGATAAAGGAGAAAATACTTTTATTTTGTAAATACACTCGACAAGAAACAAATATCTCTATAAATATTTGATTATGGCGGGGATCGAACCCGCAACCTATTACGTCGAAGGGGTCGCCCACAGCGTATACAGGCTGTCAATAATAGTTACAATGTTTTTATTTTAAATATCAAATAGGTAGTTAGAAAGCATTGCCTAATACTATAAAATAATTAGAAAAGTAGCCTACAATCTAGAAAGATATTTTCACATACTTTTAAAAATATATCTAAAAACTTACAGCTAATTTGGTGCAATTTATAATTTAGGCACTTATTTTGGAAGAGTGATATTATATAAGAGATCTTATAGAAAGTTAAAGCTTAGCTTAGACTACAATTTTATTATGTTCAAACTTTTTTTACTAAAATAATTCTTAGATTGTTAATTTGAAATTTTTAGAGGAAAAATATACAATAGAATTACATCATTTTTTTAAGTCTGTTAAAAAGCAGATGCATTTTAACAAAAATCAGTTATGACTATTTTATTGAATTACCAAATTTTTGATATAATATGTAGATACAATAAATGACATGCAATGAACATTTTTCAACTTATTTAGCGCTAGTATTATTCAAAATAATTTCCATCCCATCTATTCGAAAACCGACGTTTTGTTCCTCAATAAAAGCTAACAAAAAGTTACTGGCAGGTTACACTTGCACTAATTCAAAAAATAATGTTACAACATGTACTCTGTTTACGGATTGATTACGTGATTTAAAAAAAATGTGTTAGTAGTAAAAAAAAGTTTTAAATTAACCAAAAAAATGTGGACACAATAAATCCCGGTTTTTAGTTGTTTATTTATCAATAAATAAATATATTCAAGAGTAACTTTCTATTCCGTTTTCTCATAGAGGGAGATGAAACGTAGAGTGTACTCGGGATTAAAATACTTGTTACCTTGAGCTGCGCACTTGAATCCCTCGCTGAATTCAATATTATACTCTAAAATCCTTCACTTCGCTCTGGATTTAAAATGAGCCCTCGTGTAAAAAGTGTTATTTTAACCCCTTAGGATACAATCTACGATTTACTCATACAAAACTAAAAAATTTAGCAATACCTGATTGATACATAGATAAATTAGTGCCCGTTAGACGTAGTCAGGTTTAGCCCAGCAGTGGGCGAGGAATGTGGGCATGCAGGTGGGCGTGGGCGAGGGTCAGCGCCACGGGCGGCGCCGCGGGCTCGGCATATAGCGCGCGCGGCCCTTCTCTGGGTTATAACTCTCTGTAAAGTATTATAAAAACTATTTATATGTAACTAGCGACCCGCCCTGGCTTCACACGGCTATATTATGCATGTACTATACATATAAACCTTCCTCTTGAAACATTATATCTATTAAAAAAAAACCGCATCAAAATCCGTTGCGTAGTTTTAAATATTTAAGCATACATAGGATATAGGGACAGAGAAAGCGACTTTGTTTTATACTATGTAGTGATAGTGATATCCATCATCATAGTAATTATGAATTGATAGTCTCCTCCTTTTTTTGAAGTCAGTTAAAACTAACAACGCCCTGCAGTTTCACCCGATCCCGTAGGAATATCGAGATAAAAACTTAGCTTCAACTTCATCAGCATCACCATACAAAGTTTTATCGCAATAGCTTTAGCAGTTTTTGCGCGAAGATGTAACGAACGTACTTAACAAACTTTCATATTTTGAATGTAAGTAGATAGTAGAAGAAGTAGTGATTCATTATTCACTAGGCTTATATTTCAAGCAATTGACATCAATAACATAACATTTTATTGCAATTTAAGGGTTGAAAACAGGCATGAAAATTCCCTAAAAAAATATAGGATATCTACGTTGGTATGTGATTCTCTTAAGATAGATGTTTACCTTCGTTGAAAGCTAAAAGCGAGAAATGTATAGAGATTACAGGATAAAGCGGGTTTGGCCTAAGGCCTATAACACTCAGCGCTCAACATTCGCGAATATAGAGAGAGATAAATAAAGAATGAAATTTATTTATGAAATATGCTTTAAATTCAAACTAAAACAGCTTAAAACTTAAAAATAACATTTTACACATTGCAACATTAGTAATAGAAAAGTTATTAGTAAAAAAAAATATGTTTTTTATGAAATTAAAATTATGATAATTTTGTTTCATTCCTTTTTTATTATTGTGTATGCATGATGCAAAGGCAAAACAAAATGCGACTGGCAACTTCAAAACATAAAATAACATTGGCAACACAAATGAAAGCTGGCTTGCTGGCAACATTCAGTGTAAGTGTTACCATACCATAGCTCGATTGAGTCATGAGGGAGGCCGAAGGGCTTCGTTTCGCACGAGCGGGGAACGCGCCGCAGTGAGATTGTGACATTATATCCCTGCTGTTTAGAAATTATACGAATTAAAGTCGTAAATCGAAAGAATCGCATCTATGGTAATCTGTCATCATCCATTAGTAGGCGTAGATACTATCCTAAAAGTCTTGATAGTATTTAAACTTTCCAAAAAGATACATTTTAATCAAATGTCACTGGTGTGGCAAATTTCTAATTTTGATCCCTACAAAATTTTCTGGTCCTTCGAGCCAGAGGAGTGAAGAACATAGAGCTCTTCAGTAACTGTTAGAAATAACTGCAAATATAAGGTATTTATTTATTTATTTATTAAGTAGTCAGGAATCATTAGATAAGACGGCTGTTTGCCCTGTAGTAGGAACGGTATGGACCAAATAAATGTGACTGGCACAGTGTTTTAAGGATTCTCCTCCAATCCTTTAGTAGTAGTCTAGTTAGTATATACTCACGTAGTTCTAGCAGTTCTGGCACACCTTGCCGACGAGGGCGCGGGTGGCTTGGCTGCCAGCGCCCGCTTCCGGCCGCGGTCCGCCGCGATCATGGCGCACCGTTCTGCTGCCGTGCTCGTTATAAACGTGTCGTGGAGGGAGTAGCATGCTGCTGTTATCTGGAAGTTTTTAGGGAAGTTGACTAAAAAACTCGATATCAGGTTGAAAAGTACCTAAATTCTATTTCACACTAAAAAGAAAGGCTGTAATTGTGGTATTCATAGTTGTCGTATTTAAAATATCATTGAATATGTTTTATGCACTACGACTTGTAATTATTCATTTAAATTAATGCTATACGTAGCGTTCGGCATCGTATGGTCTCACTAGTATATGTTTTGGTAATGGTAGAAAATATAATGTCTATGAGTACTTGAGTACTGATATACGACAATATCAGTTTCCGCGCTTATTTATAACACAGAACAAAGCATGATCTGATCAAAAAAGAAGTAAGCAGATAAAGTGTATTATTCTTGAAAGAACAACATAACATCACGGATTAAAATACCAACGAAATTTCAACTAGATCCTTATCTATTCACCACTCATAAAATAATGATAAAAGCGCTTCAGCAAAGGTCATCCTAATATAGCACACAAGAAGGCGCTTCACAACGCACCTGCTGTATAAGCCGCCTATGCAGATCGACGTCAGCGCCCCGGATCCCCTCGCGATCCTGATGCAGCTGCAGCGCACAGAGCAGCGCGTCCTTAATGGTCTGCACCGTGGTCTGTACGCGCTCGGTACGGAACAGACGACGTACGAGGTACCCGCGCGCGTAGGCCACTATACGTGACGCTGCTGCGCGCTGTGGCGAGGCAGTACATAAAATTGTGACAAAATATTCGAGGGCATTCATATAAGGAATATGTAAGAGGATGGAGTAAGGAAACCATGGTGGAGAGCGATAGGTGGGAGCAGTACGTAAAAATGTGGCAAATGTTGGAGGGTATTTATAGAGGAATGGGAAATTGAAGAAATAGGATGTAATTGAAGAGAGAGTGAAGTGAGGAAATCAAACTGGGTTTGTATATGCAAAAAAGGCGAAAAGGAGTTACGAAAAGGACTGAACTGCAGAATTATTACTAATAGATTAGTATTTAAAGTTTCTCGCTAAAAAAACGACAGAATCATGTAAAAACAGATAAGTACAATATTTAAAACTCATGCAAAATTGCAATAATTGGGATCCATCAATCATTCTTTTACATAATAATATAAGAGTTTGAGTGATAGGTAGCACTCAAGTAGATTAGGTTATGGTAAGTACCTATTTACCTAAGTATACCAATTTCCTACACTTAAGAATATTCAAAATATACAGAGTCCTGAATAGCTGGAATCTGGATTAGATGTAGGTAAAGGCCAAATTATTATTTACCTGTTTAGGACTTGGTACAGCTTTAATGTGGGCAGGTCTGCCGCGACGAGAGCTGTTGATAGAATCTTGTATCGCTTGTTCCATGCAACGTATAGCGGAGTCAGTGGAGTTACATCGTGTCGCGTTACCCAACGGACTCGCGTGGATCACCGTTATGTCCTTACGATGGTTAGGTGACACGGTGACTCGACCTTCGTCGCTATCAGACGGGAAAGTCACGTTCAAGTCAGCCAATGTATCGTTAGTTCTATCTGTCAGCATTAGTTCGTTATCTTTCTCCGATGACGCGCTCGTTTCGTAATTTAACCGACGGGAAGTGTTCCGCTGCGCCGGAGAGTGAGTACGTGTCCGGCTGCCTTCGCTCCGATAGCAAGATCTAGTTGGAGATTGTACTCTACTATTCGGTGTCTTTTGAAACGAGTTAGTTAAATTCCGGCTTCTTTTTAACGCGCTGTTGCAATGTTGGAGGGACTTGTTTGTGTCTGTGAGAGCTGAAGGACTACCGAGTACATTGGGTGGTTTGTTGTCCATCAGCTGGCTCAAGCTAACGGGTCCGCGGTCCGGCTTCTGTCGCTTGTCGCTCCACGCCTCTTTCACCTCGATCGGCGACTTTGGACAGATCGTCTTTAGTTGTTTGTACAACAAATTGTTCTGCTCTTCAAACACTTGCTGCAGAAGAATCTGTTCTCGTTTCTGCTTCTCAACTAAGCTGGCCATTTGAATCAACTGTTGATTTTGTATTTTTTCGTAGAGTTCCCTCACTTTAGACGCCGGATTTTCAGGTTCCGACATAAGTTGAGGCTTAGGTGATTTGGGTGACTTAGGAGACGTCGGTTCTTTCGTCTTCGAAGCTGGCTGATCTTTGGCGACGGGTTTATTTAAGGGATTATTTCTAAGAGGACTAGGTCTTCGAGCTCTTTGAATTGGTTCTGATTTTGGTGTGGCTTTTGAAGCGGCCCCACGAGATGGGGCTCCGGCGATGGCCACTGAACTGCCGCGCTGTGGTGACGACTGCGGCTTCTTATTAGTGGCGGACTGTATAGCTCTACCCATGTGCTTTTGTCTTAGCTCCAAGGCCATCGATGACCATTTTACTTTGGCTGTCTCTAAATCCCAGCTTCGGCGTTTTTTGTTTGGAGAGCTGAGATTGGAGAGAGATTCACTCATTGATATGCTGCTCATTTCAACTCCAGTGTTCATAGACTGAACTTCAAGGTGAGCAAGGAGCTGTGGGCTGGGGTTTAGGAGAGTGTAAGACCTCTGACGAGTCAACTTCGGGCTATTTTCTTTGACACTCTCAGTATACAGATCATTAAGACTCCCAGTGAAGCTCTTGGAACTGATCGAATGGGGTTCCTCCTGATTAATGGATGTTCCAAATGGGTTGGTCAACTCTTCCTTGTTTATGCTGAACCTGATGTCAACTGTGTCCCTTGTCTTATTTATTCTACTTGTTTCTGTATCTAGAATAAGTTCTTTGGTTTTATTGCTGCAGTTGTAATCCCTTTCAGGTACATCTATGGGTGGGCTCGGTGATCTCTGCTTTACTTCTATGCTGCGAAGATTGGTTTGATTGATACAGAGGCTGAAGTCTACTACAAATTTAGATGATTCTATTGCTGAATCTGAGTCGTAGATTTCTATATCTTGTTCTGTGTGTTTTGGAGAGCTCGGTGGTGATATATCTTTGTCTCTGAAACTGGCATTTTGTATGATATAATTTTGTTCATTTTCTGATAATTCAGGAGCATCGGTTCTTTCTTCGGTTGACTCATCACTGTCTTCGATGTAGGGTTCGAGTATTGATATTCTTTTTTCAACTTCTTTAGCTAGTAATTTGTAGTACTGCATCTCTTTACGGCATTCTTTAGATAGCTGAAATAATAAGAAATAATTACTTGTGAGTTTTTCAGTTAAAAAAGACAAAATAAGCAACAATGTCACCTCGAACTGTGTTTCCAATCTCAATTGAAACAATACAAACAAAAATTTTAAAAACAATATTCGTATCAATTCTTGAATTGTTGTCCATAATTTGCACATAGGTATAATAGGTATTTTAACAACTTGTTATCTGTAAAAATTTGTTAAAAAAATATGAGAACATATTCTAACTATTTCTAGGTAGGTACTTGGCACTTTTGAAATTATGTTTTTTATATTTCTACTTACGACAGGTGGTAGGAGGGGTACTCCGTTTAGCTTCATGCACGAGGTATATTGTCCAGCTTGGCGCACCGACTTCACGTCCCACGGGTCGTCCATCACGACTGAGTTACATCAGCCTTCGGGCACGGCCGGGGCCCAAAGCACTACACAACACGCACCTTCTCGTCAATATCCGCCCAGTCTATTCCAGCAGGTAACGCTACAGAATTACCTAATGATTGTTGCAAATTTAGAATTTCATATGGAAATAATTTTTAAGGACATCGCAGCGCAGACGATGTTGTCACGGCTGATTACGTCAGTTAATACACACCCAGATTTTTATTTAATTACAAGACTAACGTGTATTAGTTTTCTAGGGATTAATAATTTTGATCGCAATAATTTAGTTGGGAATTAGAAGGAAAATATTGGTGGAAAATAATAAATTCACCGGTAGTAAAGAAATATGTTGAATTTGAAAAACATGGGAATGTTCTCATTTAACTCATTTTCCCTAAAAAAAACTACTCTATAGAATTGTTATACTAAAATAGAACATTCGCATGTAAGCCAATCAGAAAGTTATACTTCCTTTGATTTTTCTAATCGTGGAGTTTAAGAACAAGCTTTTGGACTATGCTTGCTTATGTGTTACCATGACTACACAGTCCTTACCCTATTTTTGACACCAATTGTATTATGTCACTGTCAGTGTCTATCGAATGTCAATCGGGACGTCACACACACCCTACGCCCCGCATTCCTCTCCTGAATTCCTGATTTTCCTGCAAGAGAGTTGATTTTCTGTGGGTTCTATTAAATTTTCGTGTGTGTGATGTAGAAAAACATTCCGTTTTCAGCCAAATTCGAAACTATGGATGTGTTATTGATGAAAAATGTGTGCCCAGGCGGGAGGCAAGCTGTTTTGTGTTTTTGTCTGGCTCTGTTCGTATTTACTATATCATTTTTCTCTGGAAGTGTGTTCGGGTTCTCATCGGAACTTTGGGCTCTCACATACTGGGGCCCTGGCCTCTATTTCTGCCTATTTAACTTCATTTTAAGATACTGTTACAAAGGCTTTATTTATGAGGTAAATAAATAGGTTAATTCAAAGTTTACTGATTTTGCTTTTCATATGTGTATATTGGCTTCAAAAAACCAGATTTATTTACCTAATTGGTAAGTGTCTGTAAACTTTGTATACTATTCTTACAACAGGTATCGTTTCGATCAGCGTTCCTTGGTACTGTATTCGCCACGGGAGTGTACCTAACAACCTTAGAAGACGGCTGGCGTGTTTTCGGGCTCTACAGCATGGAGACGAGCTTTTTCCACTTTTCCGAGTTCCTGGCTGTCGCCCTTACGAATCCAGCTACTTTGACTACGGACGCGTTCATATTGAACCATAGTGTGCACTATGGGGTCGCTGCTGTTAGCAGCTGGGTGGAGTGGGCTATTGAATATTACTTCTTTCCTGGTTAGTGATTGATGACTAATACCAAATTAACTAATTTATCCGCTAAAGAGCCCTGCGGTTTCAGCCAAGTATATCCTGTTACTATTGGCTATAATTTATACTAATATTATAAAGCTGAAGAGTTTGTTTGTTTGTTTGTTTGAACGCGCTAATCTCAGGAACTACTGGTTCGAATTGAAAAATTCTTTTTGTGTTGGATAGTTCATTTATCGAGGATGGCTATAGGCTACTTTTTATCCCGATATTCCCACGGGATCGGGAGTTACGCGGGTGAAACCGCGGGGCGCAGCTAGTAAGTGATAAAGTGATTTTGAAGTAGTCATTTAATTTCAGATATAGACTCAGAGACTTTTATTAATTACTAGCTGCACCCCGCGGTTTCACCCTCGTAACTCTCGATCCCGTATAGGCTACTTTATATCGGGATAAAAAGTAGCCTATAGCCTACCTCGATAAATGGACTATCCAACATTTAAAAAAAAAATTTAATTCGAACCAGTAGTTCCTGAGATTAGCATGTTCAAACAAACAAGCTCTATAATAGCTTTATAATACTAGTATTTTTAGTGTAGATTATTTCTATTCTTACTTTCTAATTCTATCCCTTACTAATATTATAAACTGTGTTTGTATGTGTATAAGTTAGTTTCCCTTTCATGCAAAACTTTAATATTGGGTTGGAGAGTGTTAAAATAATATGCATACTGAAAATACTAATGTGAAGTAATACCGTAACAATTTAACTATTAACTTTTTACCCACAAATTACATGTAGGAGTTGAATTTTCCGAAATCCTTCCTTAGCAAATTCTTATTATACTGTCTCTATGCCACATTTTTAGCACGATCCATCTTTTAATTTAAGCTGATATATCATTTGATAATCAGTCAGTCTGGACTTCCATTTTCATATCTATTCTTTCTTTCTTTCTTCTACTAATATCATACAGAGGAAAGATTTTTGTTTGTAACAAATAGGCTCCAAAACTATTAGAATTTGGTGAAACTTGGTATGAGAATACATTGATTCATTAGAAGTAACATAGGCTTTTTTTATCCCGATATTTTCACGGGATCGGGAGTCACACGAGTAAAACCCCAGAGCACTGCTAGTTTAAGATATATTTGTTGCAGAAATGAAGAGTTACTTCTGGATCTCTTATGTAGGATTGGCGATGTGTATAGTCGGCGAAATACTACGGAAGGCAGCCATGTTCACTGCTAAAACTAACTTTAATCACACAGTAAGTAGATATGTAACTAGAAAATTAACTTTATTATAATTAATTTCATCATATCAGCCACGAGACACCCACTGTTGAACATAGCCCTCCCCTAATTACTTCCAGAGCAATCGGTTGCATGCTCTCTGCTGCTCTGGTTCTTAATTTAAATAACTAATAATACTATTCAATACTATTTCCAAAGCGAAGGTCTTCAATGTGATGGCTCTTCTACAATCAGCTCAAATATTAATTATTTTGCCGGTTCTAAATCGCGTTATTTTTATGTCTCTTACGTCAACGTTTTGACTATGTTACAACAGTCATAGTCGTGAGGATATCATGACTAATAAACAATAAATAAGGAAATAATTACAATGAATATTGAATACAATCATGTGAGTCTAATTAGTTTATTAGTTCAAATGTTATCCCAACTTATTGTATCTTGATGTAAGCTTCGTTTCCTAACGACTACCAATATGCTTGATTTCAGCTACAATTTGTAAAGAAGTCAGACCACCAGCTGGTAACGCACGGAGTTTATTCTCTAAGCCGCCATCCCAGCTACGTGGGGTGGTTCTACTGGTCAATAGGCACACAGGTAGGCTGAATATTATTATTTTTATTTATTAATTCACAGACTTAAAGATAAGTAGGTAGAGATACATATTAGACATATTTGTTGTGTTTTTAATATCATACCGAATACAGATACATATAAAATAAATGCCGCAGACTAACATACCTATAGATAATATCAAAAAAAATCAAGCAATTGCGTTTATCCTATGGCGATTAAAATAACGCCAGTAATTGCTATACCTACTTCAAAAGTAGCTTCATATTCAGTTTTTGCAAACTGACCGGTGTCGACAGAAATGAACATATTGAATGCTACAAGTATCCTATATTCATCAGATAACCCTCCTGAACCCGCTGTGCACAGTGCTGTACACTCTAGCCTCGTGGACCTTCTTCCGCGAGCGAGTCTTCGCGGAGGAACTCACGCTTATCACCTTCTTTGGACACCAGTACTTGCAGTATCAGAAACAGGTAAATAACAACATATCTATAATTTACTAGCTACTACACACTGCGGTTTTAAAATTCAAAGTCCTGACTGATTGACTGACTAATAATGGACGAATCGGGTTAAAATTTGACACTTATAGAGCTGTAATGGAAGTATTAATACCTATTTAGTTTTAAGTTCCGAGCCTATGTCAAAACACAAAATGCAATGTGCACCGCCCTCCCGTCCACTTGAAGAGGCATGCAATGAGGACAAGCAATAATTAGTCTTAGTGACACCATTCATAAACCACTCGACGTGTTTCGCGTCTACACGACGCATCATCAGGATTGGACTCCGACCGCGCGCTATAACTTAAAGAGCTAATTATGACGTCAGACTATTTGGCGGCTAAGAAATTATTTTGGTAAATTTAACCCTTTATTTATTTTATTTGGTACATAGGTGCCGACTGGTCTGCCATACATTCACGGGTATGTGGCAGAAAACACGCAACAAACTGTCAAAGATGAACATTGGAGTTACTGAAGGTATTCCACTAATATATTTAATCTATGAAGGTATTAACTACTGAATTATTGAAGGCAATGAAGGCATTAACTACTGAATTATTGAAAGCAAGGACGGCATAAATTACTGACTTCAATAAGGCGTTTCCGGAAGTAAGGCATTAACAACTGAATTATTGAAGGCAAAGAAGGCATTAACTATTGAAGGCATTTACTTAATGAGGGCATTGACTAACTAAACTAATTAAAGGCACTATTATTCCGATACTTACTGCGCCCCGCGGTTTCGCCCGCATAATTCCGGCATAAGAAGTGTTCTATGCCCTTCTCCAACGTCCCATCTTTATACCAGAATTTATCGAAATCGGTTTAGCTGTGAAGCGTGAAACAGACAGAGCTACTTTCCCATATTAGTAGGGATTATGTGATTGAATAAAAGGGTTGAGCTTACCTAGAAGAGCTTTTTAAAATTACTATACTATTACATTTAATGGTTGGAATCTATAACATATCTATCAGTTACCTAGGGTTAAACTTCTTCTTCCGTGCCTTATCCCACTTTAAGTAGGGTCGGCTCTCCTTATCTCACGGCGCCAAGACATTCTGTCAAGGGTTGTCGGGCCGGGTAATTGCTCCTAAGATGAATATAGGCTATAGCTTTAGTATAGACTTAAACTTCGCCCTTATTCCAAAACGAGGTTTAGGAATAGTCCGAGATGTGGATTTAAACCTTAGATTTAGACACAGATTTACTCATGAACTATAGTCAAAACACTATCCTTATAATATTTTAAAGGAAACTATAGTCTAAACCTATAGATTATTATAAGGATAGTGTTTAGACTATAGTTCAGTATGTAACGTTCTTACGTTACATTACATTAAAAAACCAGCGAATAATAATAATAAATCATTTATTTCAGGCCACAAAGGCCCATAGATACATACCTTATAGACTAACACTAAATTTTATAACAATAATTGAATGTGTTAATAGATAGCTTAGAACTATGTTAGTAGCACTTCCTAGACACTACACTTTAGTCCTAGTGTGCTCTTGTGGAATGTGTCCGCGGAAGCGACGGAACACCACGTCCATCGGCCAGAAGCTTTCATCCATAACGCAAGGCAGATAGTTCGGTACTCGCACCACAAACGCCTTGAAATGCGAATGCGAGCGAATGCTCGATGTTCTGTTACTAGTTAACGCTCTAGTCCCGGGCTCTTCAACCTTTTTTACCTAGGTAGATGAATACTGCGCGATACGCTACGGCGCACGGTGGGCTGAAAATCGGCTCCCATAGACTTAGGGACTTTAGTTTTCAAGTGGCGGTTTTTTTGCCGGATATTGCTTCTATTAGTTATTAATATATACAAAAATGACACCCGAGTTAATTCTGCACGAAAACGAAGGAATTGTAATTTTTTTACGAAAATTTTGTATGAAACCTGTATGAAAAACCTAATTATCTCTTAAACGGCAAGGATAACCGTAATATCCTTACAGGTGGTTATAGTACTCATTATTTATGATTTATTGGCATACTCCAAAAAACAGAAATCGATGCCGATTTTTTTTTTTAAATCATCAAAATATTTTTATTTATTTTTACATTTAAAATGGTTCCTTTTAGTGTATCAGCTAAGAATATCGTTATAAAGAGTGATAATGATCCAAATATTAAGAAAATAATATAAAAAAACAAGATAAGATTAAATAAAAATAGCTGTTTATTGTTTGATAATTGAAATACAACAAAGGCTACAAAATATCATTTAAGTACTATAAATACAATTATACAAATAATTTCTAAAACGAATTTATGGAATTAATGATTATAAGTGCGTATTGGTGCAATAAAATAACAAAAACACTTGAATTATATCATTAAATATTACAAATGTCCCTCATCACTCTCGTTGTCGGACTCCGATTCTGAGTCAGAATCCAGATTGGATATAATAATATCCAAAAACTCGAACCCAGTTTCCTGAAACTGAATTAAGTCGAGAGTTTCAGCAAAAAGCTCTGCTTTCTCTTGATATTATCTAACTTAGGCCTTTGTGCACTTAGCAGAGGATCCGAAGAAAGCCTCTGTTGTATTTCAATTATCAAACAATAAACAGCTATTTTTTGAAATATTATCTAGTTTTTTATATTTTTTTTATAATATTTGGATCAATAACACTCTTTATAACGATATTCTTAGCTGATACACTAAAAGGAAACATTTTATATGTAAAAATAAATAAAAATATTTCGATGATTTTTAAAAAAAAATCGGCATCGATTTCTGTTTTCTGGAGTATGCCAAAAAATCATAAATAATGAGTACTATAACCACCTGTAAGGATATTACGGTTATCCTTGCCGTTTAAGAGATAATTAGGTTTTTCATACAAGTTTCATACAAATTTTTCGTAAAAAAATTATAATTCCTTCGTTTTCGTGCAGAATTAACTCGGGTGTCATTTTTGTATATAGTAATAACTAATAGAAGCAATATCCGGCAAAAAAATTGCCACGCGAAAATTGAAATGCCTAAGTCTATGGGAGCCGATTTTCAGCCCACCGTGCGGCGGGCCGCGGGTTAAAGTTTAACCCGTAGTAACTGTTATATAGGTTATTGAATTTGACCATAATATAAATGGGAGGCTGGTTAGTTGTTCGTAGTTTATATTTGTAAGGAAAGCAAAGTATGCACAAAATACCTATTTTAGACCTTTTTAAAGTCACAGGAATTTGTATTTTGTAGTCTCATTTGTAGTATTATCGTGTTTAGAGCTAATCTTATTTATAAGTATATTTCTATTCCATTTTTATTCATTATAATATCTGTTAGCTTGTGCCAAATGATATTGCCAATCCTTAAAGAAACCTCGCTGTGGAGGTTTTGTTTTTATTTTAGGGTAATAAATTATTATTTTTAATACTATTTGCATTTAACTTTGGCTTTGACTTGAGCTACATTTAAAACAAAATGTTAAAAATTGAAATGTTCGTTATGAAATTTGAAAAATTATGTTTAAGGTTCTGGCATTGTAAACGGTCTGCCATTTTTTTTATTTTCCGTTGCGTTTGTAGCTCGACATTTGTAGTTCATTCATACAAACAACAAATATCATAGGTAAGTATAACATAATCTTTTAGTGGCGGGTTTTTCTGTTATGTGACAAATAAAAAATAATCTATAAAAATAAATATTTATTTAATTTTTATCTTTATTGTCTTTATTTAAAATGTATTAGTTTTAAAATTGTATGGATAATTCCTCGTAAATGTATTTCTTTTGAGATTTTTGACCAATAAAATGTACGTGTATAGATATTTATGTTGAAAAATTAATCTTAATTTGATTAACCTTAAACAGACCGACTGGGCTCTTTACAGGATTTTCTATCATGGCATTTGTTGTTTGTATTAATGTTCTCTATACATTGTCATAGGTCAAAAATAAAGATATTGGTGCGAATGCTATGCCAGTCATATGTTACTACTCCCTTTTTGTAATTGTACCTTTACAAAGTCACAGATATTATGCAATTTAATTCGAAAATAATGAATAAAACAAGGACGCCATCTTTTATTGGCGACAAATACCATAGTATTCATTTAACATATCTATCTATAGGATTTTTCTTTACATTTGAATGAGGGATATTATATTGGCTTATTTTTTATACTAGTTCCAAATCGCTCGACAGATGGCGCGCTATAAAGCCGCCATTATCTCTGGTCAAGACAATGATAAGTATAAGTATTTTGTTAGTTTTTTTTTATTTTAGCCGGTCGGGAAAGGCAAATGGACTGAGACCCATACAGCCTCGACTTTACTAACTTAGTCGTTTTTTTTTTCTGGATAAAGACATGTTTAATTATTTTTAACCGACTTTAAAAATTAGCAGCAGGTACTCAATTCGTCGTGTTTTTTTATTTCGATGTAAAGATGGTGTTGCTATCTATCGAGGCATCTGGAACTAGTTTATTGGGTTTATTTATGACCCAATTAAATGACTCTTGCATTTTTATTGTATTTGGTACAGTAGACAATACATTAAATAAGCTTGTACAATGTACATATCGATCAAAACAAAGCAGTGTTGTAAGTTTTTTTGTAAAAAAAAAACCTTTCACCTTTATTTTTTGTTTTAGGCTCCTTGACCTGGCGAATAGCCAAATACCTGTCCCCTAGTTTTTAAAATAGTTAATTGCAATTATTTTGTGCGTAAGCGATTTTTTAAATAATATCAAATACATGTATGATCGACAGAATTTAGTTTATGCCCTTAGAATGTAGAGGTGGTAATGAACTTTTGCTTCGTAGTTGTACATTTATATAAATTTATATTTTGTATATTATTGATTATTATTCTTTATGTAAATACTAACTTATGTACATATTTTATAAATCTAGTCTTAATTTTAACATTTCATAAAATATATAAAAAAAACAAATTACAATTACGTTTTACTGTTTACGTAAAAGACAAGAAAACCCATTTTTTTTATTTTGTAATTTTTACTAAACACAATTAATAATCAAGGGGCACATTCATTTTCACATTTCAAAGTGATTTCATGCAAAATGTATGATTCCAAATAAATGACGTATAATATAATTGATTATGACTTTCTTCTGGCTACCGGACTATCATCCACATGTAGCCAAGTCACCCAAAAAGAAATAAAATAAATAAATATTGCAGGACATTTCACACGTCGCCATCTAGCCCCAAGTTAAGTAACTAGACTTGTGTTATGAGTGCTAGACAACGGATATACTACTTATATACTTTTATTTTGTAAATTTATACTTATTATAATACATAGAAATAACCAGACCACAGACAAATATTTAAGCATAAATAAGTATTTATGCAAGACTTGCAGAGAGATTAACTTGACACTGGCTACTGTCGTTTGACACTCACGGCCTAAATTAAGTTTCAGAACGAGAAACATAATAAAAACTACAAAGGGTTCTGTACTTTTATATTCTGTACTAACTGCGCTCCGCGGTTTCACCCGCGTAAGTCCAATTTCAACTATCTATAGCTATCATCGTACATGAGATACAGCCTGGTGACAGACAGACAGTGGAGTCTTAGTAATATGGTGACGTTTTTACCATTTGGGTACGGAACCCTATAAATTAGATATGTATCGTGTGTGTATGTTTGTTTATCTGTAATTGTATTTGATAAGTATAAATGAAACAATAGCCCCCAATAATGTACTCATCGATCGATGATCTAATTGATTACATAAACATATTTTAGATTGCATTATTAATTGCATCATATATCTATCTATACTAATATTATAAAGAGGAATGATTTAATTTTTTGTTTGCGTTGAATAGGCTGCGAAACTACTGAACCGGTTTATATGAAACTTGCTATGAGGATAGGTACGGTCGGCTGCATAATTGCAGACCCACCGTAGAGCTCCTAACGGCTTTTATAAGAATGTTTTCAACACAAGCAAGATTCTAGGCACCTGCTTTAGTTGAAGTTTTATCAAACAAAAATTATTAGAATGAAAACATTCCAATATTAGTAATTTTAGAACTCCACCGGGGGCTGCAATTATGCAGCCGACTGTACATAATTGATTCATTGACAGTAACATATGCTACTTTTTATTTCGATATTACCTACCATGGGATTGGGAGCCACGCGGGTGAAACTGCGAAACACTGCTAGTAGATAATGATTAGGTAGGTATTTTGGTATTGCATTGGAATTTTTAGTTTAACTACTCGCTGGTAGATGGCGCTACAGCTAAATCAATTATTTTTATTATAACTTACTTTATCACCCCTAACCTCTTTTAAGATATTTACAAAAATCCTTAAAGATAAAAGATAACGGCCTAAAAGATACCCCCATAAGAAGTTTCAAACTCGACTTGATTTTATGATGAGTATTAACACTTTGTGTTTAAGAAATGAATTATTAATCCTGAATTACTATAAAACCACATTTGAAAATTTGTAATGAGCAAATAGGCCGAAACGTGCAACCATTATCACTAAAAAATTGCAGTAGTTCGGTAACCGGACTACACTGTACTAACTTACTCAGAAAAAAGGTTTCTTTGAAGCAAGAAATAATTTCTTGGGTTTAGTAAAAACAACTTAAAAAAAGCTAGTGCTTATTATTTTCAAAAACATTTACTAAAAACAAGAAATTATTCTGTAGCGTCTTTAAGAAGAGGAATACAAGTGTAAACGGATCATATACCTACTCCTTTACAAACTCTCTAGATCCTTTCTCTAAGTCGTTAGCAATCATATTAACTTTCAATTTTAGGCGTGTTAGCTAAGAAGTGTTAGCATATAAATGATGTCACTACAACATAACACGTCTTGCGTAAAGTCGGCTTGGCTATCAAGTAGGCCGTGCTAATGATGTTCGAGGATACGACTAGTCCTAGGTTAATTGACTAAACCGTTTCTGATAAAGTTTATTTTTAAACAACTAAAAGGAATAGGCTCTAAATTGGTGTAATTTTTTTTGGTAAATATATGAAATCACACCATTGGTTATTATATAGGTTGATTTTGTATGGTACAAAGCGGCATCTAGCCCCAAAATAAGCAACTAGACTTGTAATATGGATCACAGAGATTGTCTACATAGAGAGAGACATTTCTCGAAATATATCTACATAATAGTTTCTTTAATGATTTATGAATAAAAACCATGTGAATGAGTTTATAGTAAAAGTGTTTTGAACAGGTTCCCAAGTAGAGTAAGTTAAAAACACGCGTTAATATTAGGTAAGTATGTGAAAGTTAGATTTTGTTTTATTTATTATGTTTTAATTCGCTCTTATGTATATCTACCTAATCAAAGTCTTTTCGACCAATTCAATAATATAGCATATGATGTTTGTTGTTAACATTGCATAGCATGATGTAGGTACCTACATCAAATCATAGAACAAAAGGACAGACTTGCACGTAAGTACGGCTTAGTCTAACTTTCATTTATGTTAGGTATCTGTCGCGCAGGTATAGTACCTAATTCAGGGTTACGGTCGTTCAGAAGTTTCCCTCACGAATCCCTCGCGGAAGTGGCCTGTGCGGCGGCGGGCGTGAGTGAGGCGGAGTGAAAGCGCGAGCGGCCGCGTGCAGTGTATGTTGGACCGTAGCGGAGTGCGCACGCGGCATGCGTCTCTCTCAGTGTTGTGATCCACGGTGTTAAAGACATGGCCCTCCGGCGGCTGGTGAGCGCGGTGAGGTCCGCGCGCGACGCGTTCGCCCGCGGCGCGCCCGTCGCCGACCGGCTCCTCAAGTCCCTCGTATCCGTGCTGGTGATAACCTGCATCGCGGTATCCTCGCCCCCGGCCGCATCGGCTAAGCCGTTCGCTTTCAGTTTCCCTGCTGGATGGTCGCTGGCGGGACTGGTCGGTAGCGTGGGAGCTCGCTCGGACGACCCTCGGCCGCAGCCGGCTGGAGTCAAGCCGTACACGGGCCGACGCGTCGGGAACGATACACTCCGTATGATCTACTACCACGACCAGACCGTCGCCGTCGTCGAACTAGGAATCGACAAGCTGCTGCTTAACTGCGAACTTATCGAGACATAGTGAGTATACCTACTATAAGAATCTTTGATCAACACAACAGCTTCCAAATAAAACACCGATTCTACCTTAGTTACTAATTCATTACGTTTCGGAAAGGGAAGCTTTTGATAAATCCTTGCTATCCTAAGGTGGCCTGGAAGAGATCACTTTCAGCGGTAAAGATGCATATTGTGCCACTTATTTGTAACCCCCAAAAAGAGGGGTGTTGTAAGTAATAAGCGTGTTCCTGTAAGTCAGTCTGGCATCGTAGCACCCAAACGGATGGACCGATTATGATTTAGTTTTTTTTAAGTCCCTGTAATTTTTATGTTGGATTTGGTAACCCTATAGCAGTGATTCATTTTCGAGTTTTATAACGTTATCTTAGGTGTATTACCGATGTATTCAACCAGAGCCGGATATATCAATTTATGTCATTTCGTTCAGAAGAATGTCGATCTGTTGCAGATTACTAAAGAAACGAACAACATCGCGAATTTTCTACCGGTTACCCATTATACTAAATCAAATCAAACGTCTTTCATAATATAGTTTTATAACGTGCGTATGCCAGTGCTAGCAATTTGGAGGTTGCGAGTTCGAGTATCGCCGCAGTGCAAATGTTTAGAGATGCATTTTTCCTTGCAAAAAATTCTAGATTTATCTGTTGCCAGCTGATAGCTACCTTGGATAAATCTTCTAGGAAAACTACGTATCTAACTCTGATAACTTTAATAGCATAAATGCCTCTCTGTTGCAGCAAAATTGCGAATAAGCAGGTACAGTCACATTACCAATTAGCTGAACCCCACGTGACCTAGAGCTCACTCGGAAATCTGTAAGGTTGTAAAGTAATGTTATTCCGATTCTGTTTTTTTTAAACAATATACTACACAATACAATAAACAATATAAAAAAATAACAAAATAGGTAAATACTATATTTTTTACAGATATGCGAATGAGCTCTGGGTCACGTGGGGTTCAGCTAATTGGTAATGTGACTGAACTCCATGTTATTGATTATTATTGACATTTGACTTGTCCCCTTTTATTTGTCACAGAATTTGAAATTAATTTTTTTAGCTTTCTGGCAAGATGTAGATCCGGACTATTAGTTATCATTCTAGCCAAGGATGCTACTTCCTCGAGCTCATCTTCGCTTCCCATCAAGTGAGGTGAGGTCAAACAAGAGCCTATATTTTGTGAAAAAAAAAAATACTGCATGAGGTCCTAAAAAATACAATCAATAAATAACCCTATTACGAAATAACCTATTCAGCTTCTAAAGATTAAATAAAATTACATGTTTTTGAAATTTTTGCACTAGCAAAGATGTAAAAAATGCCAGTTTTACCTCTGGAAATAGACAAATCGGATTATCAATTTCGGCCATTATTCTAAAGATACCTAGGCTACAAATTATCCTAAATTAACCTGCCTACATGTTACCTAACATTTCCGGCTACAAAACTACGCAACAATAGATTAATTTAACATTAAATTCGACAATAACTAACTACGTTAATACCACGTAAGAACTTAACAAGTAAATTGAATAAGAGAAAATAGTCGTTAAATTGTCCAATTCTATGGGACATAATGAGAAAATGGCTCCTACATGTTATCAAGTAAACAAGGTATTTACCTGTCTTTTGTTGTCTTCAATTGAATAATAAAGATATTGTTGTATCAAGTTCACTAGTAGGTTGGCTACCTACGGAATAAGCTTTTGATTTTGTTGTCTTTTGAAATCTCGTTAGTTTTATGATGATTTATCTACATCTGTGTACTTACCTAACGAAAACCGGCCAAGTGAGAGTTGGACTTGCGAACGAAGGGTTTCCTTTCTTCATTTAGGCCATTGTGCGTCCCTACTATTATATTCGTTTTTAATAATTGGGGTTATAGCGGCAACAGATAAAACATCATCTGTAAAAATTTCAACTGTCTAGCTATCACACTGTTCATGAGATACAAGCCTGGCTGACAGACACTAGGATATTTTCAAAATCTGTAGATTGTACCTACCGCATTAAAGTGCTCTATACTTAATTTTTCTAAGTGCCTAATAGGTACATAAACGTGCTTACACATTAATTTCACTAACCTAAATATCTTCTATCTAATTGCACCTATGTAGGTATTAAGTAAATCTTAAGTGCAGTTAGCGTACGTGCCATTAATGCAAGTAGAAAATCAGAATAATCATTAACATCCTTAGAACATGAGTAATACATACAAATTGTCTAATTATTTACAATAACATGAGAGGCCTTCCTTAGCAGTAGCCGTCAAACGCAACGTATAGAGTATTTTCCATGAAACTTAAGCAGTAGCCTAGCGAAGGGGGGGAGATGAGGACCGCCCCGGAGCCACCATTAAGAGGGCGGCAAAATTGGGAAAAAAATATTTTGTGCGGTCACTGGCGGTCAGTCAGACAATTAATTTGTCAAGGAATTTGCTCTTACCCAATATGTGCAAATATATTGAATATATCCCTCCCGCCCGCAATACAGTTGTTGTAAATCACGAGTCGCCTCGCATCCTTACATGGTTTTGAAATAAATATTTTTCGCTCAATCCTTTCAAATCGTTACGTACACGTACGTCGTCAAACAGGCGGCAAATTGCCAACATTACTTCACTAATTCATTTATTTTTCTTAAATTATTATTATTTCTATCAAAAGACGGCAAATTATGACTCCGCCCCGGGTGACAGTGACCCACGCTACGCCCCTGACCTCAAGAGATACAACTGGAATGTGCACAACAGTATATATGTCCAAACGGGGTATTCCCATTATCCCCTAAAATGGGGACACGCGATTAATATTATACAAATAGACGAGAAAAACAAATATTTGGACGAGCACGCGACACAAGACATTTTAGAAAAGAAGAGTATTAAATAGAGTACGCGTCTTTGGGTTTTAAGCGGTTAAAAAAACAACAAAACTATATTTTTTTGGGTAATTTTGGTGACGGTTTTTAGCCGTTATTAATATTTTATGATTTATGGTAAAGTTTTAAAACTAATTAGGGACGTTGTCAGTTTACGGACCTAGGATACCTGGGAATACTCTTAACAGTCAAAATGCTGAAGTCAAACCCTGTCTTTTACAGCGGCATACAAAGCTAGATATATTGAAAGCTGGATAATATTGTTTTATTATAATGATCGCCGGCAGTGAAGTGGATATTCGAAGCGTGTGACCTACCGGCTGCTTGCTGGTAGCCGGTAGCTGGTAGGTGGTAGGTACTGCCGTCAGTAACATACAAGGACAGTTGAATTATTTAGCTAACACGATCGTCGTCAACTCCATGTTTTAAATGTATGTGGTTATATTGATAAACATGGCAAAACACATCGCTTTCTTGATGCCATTTTATAGAATTTGACGTTCGTTCGTACCTCACTTGAGGCACTTTCCTTTTACCTATCACTTTATATGTAAACTAAAGATGTATGAAGGAAACCAAGTTGAAATTTTGGCTTTTATATGTTTACTAGCGACCCGCTCCGGCTTCGCACGGCTATATTATGCATGTATTATACATATAAACCTTCCTCTTGAATCACTCTATCTATTAAAAAAAACCGCATCAAAATCCGTTGCGTAGTTTTAAAGATTTAAGCATACATAGGGAAATAGGGACAGTGAAAGCGACTTTGTTTTATACTATGTAGTGATAGTGATTAATAAATGAACAAAACACATCTTCACTACATGTTATATACAAATTTAAAGTTCTGACTGACAGATATATCAACTCAAATGCCACACGGCATAAACTAATAAACGGATCCGGCTAAAATGAAAATAACTCTTATAAAGGCATCCGCTGAGAAAGTTATTGGAAAATTCAAACCGTACCTACCTACGCGGACGAAGTCGCAAAAGCTAGTAAATTATAAAATTACAAGTTTTTTTTGTCAATGACAACGTAACCTCCGGATTCAAATTGAGTTCCCTTTCTATTAAACTCCAGATTCAGTCTCAGCGTAGGTAGGTATAGCTAGCAGCTAGTAGTCTAATCAATCGAGTATGATACCTAAGTGGTAATAACCTACGGGATGCTATAACCTTGTACTGCCTGTGGTTCCGACAGATGCCGCCGCGAATACAATCCAGATTCCTATCTCCCTGCACAGGATCTATTCTATACTTCCCTGATATCTAAGGTCAAAAATTTATAGGTTCCAAAATATGACGTAAGACCTTCTTGAAAATATTATTTAGAGGAGTAGGGGGTCCGATACAACAAATGACAGATGTCGTCATAAAATAGGTAGCTACATCATAATTTGTAACGATGTTGTTAATCCAACAAGTCTTTGGGTCATTAAATGTATTGCAATAGAATGAGAGCTCTGTACTCGTAGTGCAAGTTTTTTCGTATAATATCAAACGCTACCTACTTACTACTACGTTAGTGTGAACGAGAAAATTGTCATTGAAAAGTCGGAAAGCGCTAACGGACGTAACGCGAAGCTTTAACTTTTCATAAAATTTTCTCGTTAACTCAAACGTAATAGCTATAGTAACGTTTGCTTTACAAACTCGCTCTTCGGGCTCTGTTGCATCCATACCTACCCTGATAGCCCTATTACCTGATGTTTTAAACATCACTATCACTACATACGTATAAAACGAAGTCGCTTTCTCTGTCCCTATATACCTATGTATGCTTAAATCTTTAAAACTACGCAACGGATTTTGATGCGGTTTTTTAAATAGATAGAGTGATTCAAGAGGAAGGTTTATATCTATGCATATTACATGCCCTAATATAGCCGTGCGAAGCCGGGGCGGGTCGCTAGTATTAATTATATCATTGTCAATCAATGATCAGATTAGATTAAATATTAATGAAAGCTAGCTCACCACTCTATAATTAGTAGTGGATGGAAAAGTCAAATGAAATACTATGGAAAAACCTTTACTTATTGATTGCTATCGATTGGAAATAAGTACTGTTTTCCAATAGGTTAGTGTGTAATTACTGAGGTCAAGTATACAGCCTTGATGTCATGTCACGTTGGAATAGCTGTGTTTTTACTTAACCAATAACCAATGTTATTTTTCTACCTATTACTATAGGTACTTACCTAAGTACTGTAGGTACCCACATATCTAGATACTCTTAGAAATCCAATTACCTATAATAAACAGTAGATATTAAGCAGATAAGTACCAGAATTTACACGTCTTCTAGGTACTAATTAAGTGCCCGTTCAAAATTACCCATGTTTGCTCCATTCTGTTCCATTGCGATGGGTTAATTTTTTTAAACTTGTTTTTTCTGAGTGTTTGAGAATAAAACTAAAAAAAAAATGCAAGTCAGTAGGTACAGTACAGTCACATTACCAATTAGCTGAACCCCACATGACCCAGAGGTCATTCGCATATCTGTTAAAATTATAGTACATATTTACCTTGTATATTGTATTGTATAGTACATCACTTCACTTCACTACATAGTATAGAACAAAGTCGCTTTTTCTGTCCCTATATCCCTTTGTACGCTTAAATCTTTAAACTACGCAACGAATTTTGATGCAGTTTTTTGACGTGATAACGTTTTATAAATTGGTGAACACCTGCAATCTCAAAAAAGTGTGACGTCACGCGTCGTTACTGGAACGCCTCATGTTATTTTTTAATAGATAGAGTGATTCAAGAGGAAGGTTTATATGTATAATACATGCACAATATAGCCGTGCGAAGCCGGAGCGGGTCGCTAGTTTAAAAAAAAACGAAAACGGAAAAAAATAATCAGGTAACATTACTTTACAAACTTACAGATTTGCGAGTGAGCCACGTGGGGTTCAGCTAATTGGTAATGTGACTGTACATGTTACACTTTCTTTTCGCAATGACACCTGCTCTACGTCAGCCGTGACCATGGTCCCTGCATCGGTATCGAAACGCAATTGTGAGGTAGGGTTTAATACAAAACTCATAATAAACACGAAAAACCTCATAAAATACCTACACAAAAGCAGTTAGAATTATATCTTACAAATGAGTACTATCTGTCTCTGCATTTCGTCACGATTTTTGATTCGCCTCGATGACTGATGTTTTCGTTAAAATTAGATAGACTGGAAACTTTTTCGTTTGATTATAATAATATTGTAAAATATGCAACATTACGTTATTGGTTAAACAATTAATAACATGCAAACAAAAGAAAGCGAAAGTATTGTCCGTCAGCATTCATTACAACAGTTTCTATAAATCTGTTTAGTTACTACTCTATTATTATATTTTATTCTGAATGTTAATTCGATATTTATAACTTTACAGATAAATAAATAAAATTAAACGAGATAAATGATAGCTCCTTGATTTCAACGACTAAAGACCCGAGGAAACTACACCCACCAGTTGAATAAGTCGTGATAAAGAGCCATCACAAAAATGCTTTTTGAGCAAGTTACTTCAAAAACATTTCATAATTTTAGCTCTAATAGATCATTAAAAATAAAAATGACAATATTTTCTTACAATAAATTGAACAATTACCCTATCAATACCAATCATATTTTTTCACAAAAACGTATACTTATATTATTTAATTTGTCATATTCTTACTTTTTTAGCAAGCACAGCATGATGTAAGTACTAGCGGTCTTACCCATCTTTTAAGGTCCTTGTACTTAGCGAGCAGGTGATATCGAAAAGGTCATTGCCATCCGAAATTGAGCGTCAATGATGAGGTCACGTGTCAGCCCTAGGATCCAGGCATCCATTCTACTAAATGTAACAAAGACGTGTCACCGGAGACGGCTAACGTTGCTAGGCCGATTGTCTGCGCTCGCGCATATACACGCTAGACTCGCTCATATTCTAGATACTTATCGTTTTTTTTTTGTTAAGGGTTAATCAAAACTATCCGTCCTTAAAATTGGATTGTAAAAATAACTCAGTAGGAGTATTCCTCTTAGGTCAGTTGGAATAGAGCAACGCTATAGCATCGTCACCTACCATCAGGCAGGTGTGATAGTGGTCAAACGCTGACCTATCATATAAAAAAAAAAAAACGCTATAGTATGTACAGTGTACCTAAAAAAGTTAAGTTAGACCTATAATCCCAAGTTTTGATATCTATCTGTCTTTGTAATGAGTTTTCCTTATAAAATTCATAATAAAAAGACACATTTTTTTGAGGAAATACCTTGAGTTATGTGTGTATGAATAAATATGCAAAAATCCTTTAAAAAAAACCCCGAAAGATTGGTCTATTTAAAAAAACCACAAGCTCACTTCTTAAGAAATTCGTCAGCATAATTTGTCGTCAATCCGGCTTGGGAAACTCCGATAAACCTTTTTAGAAGCAGAGCAGAGCAGACCTTGACAAAAATATGTAAGTACTTACTTACAATGTATAGGACGCGGGACTCAATCAATTAAAAAAACATCAGCGGCCGGTTCGTAAATATCAGTTGATGATGGCTATGATTATTTCAGAGATTTTATGATACACTGGATACCGGCTATAGGCGGCTACTTACGTATGTTTCAGTATCGCGTGTTATTTCATGCGGCTATCCGATTTCATGAATATCGTTTAATCTTATTAGTTCTTGTACTTATTATAGTTATAGTATAGTAAAATTGGTAGCCAGTAGGTAGTTATTCGACTTCTTATGAAAGTTCACATCCGCGTGCAAAATTTTTTCAAACAGCACTTCTTCTCTTTTCAGATAAAAAATGAAGATATCATTTTTAATCTTTTTGGACATACTTGCAGATATTTAGTCAAAGTCTTTCTTTATTCAGTTGGAATCATTATACGCATGAAAACACATTGAAACGTCTTAAACACTAAGTAGGTACTTATTAAAAACCTTACAGACAACAAAAACATTCAAGATTCTGCAGATATTTAACAACTTTTTTCAATTCATCGGTTTTATAAATTATAGCTAATTTGGATGCACTTCGGCACTTGGTTATTAATTCTATGCTCTTCGGTACGTGACCGAAGAAAGAAAAAACCTCTCCATATTTCCCCATAAGAACTGAGTTCTATCGGAGCCCATATTCAAGGTGTAGGTTAAACCACAGGTTAAGCATAACCACCACGTCAGGCGTCCGTGTTACTAACACTATACCTACCTACGAACATGTCAACAATAACAGTGTAGTGTTACTGAACAGTAACTTGATTACTGCTAATAGAAAGCAAGGCTTTCTCCACACACGGCTTGTCTGTACGTCCATGTTCACATTTTCACTGTGCTGTGATAATTGTAGACTATTTATGTCACCATTTACACTACCTATACAACCTAACTTATATGGGGAACTTTTACAAAACACTTGATTCGAATCTCGATAAGTATATCTCTGATGAACATCTCGGAACGTGTCTCATAGGTAATCTTTAAAACTTTATTTTAGGAATTATTGCAAAATTAGCCAAAAATAGAATCCTTAAAAAAACTTTTCTGATGTGGAATACCTAAAGATTTCTAATTTCGTCTGCTAATATTACGAAAAGAAGATATATTTTTTTATTTTAGAAATCATCGAATTATGTGACATCATAGGGAGTGATTAGGTACCATGGATAACTTTCCCTTTTTCTAGTGGTGCCGCTTTCCGATACTTAATTTCCTACATTCCTAAAGGTCCCACTGTTCTAGAAGTGTCAAGGTGCGCGTAGCTCGTGTGCGCGGGAGTGCGGAGCCGCTCTGATTGGATCATTTAGCAATTGTCGGGTGACTGGGTTAAGCACGAAATAACCACGGAACTTTGGTATTTCGTTAGGTTTGCTAATGGCTCCTGATGTCCTCAAAAGGGGAAAAATCTTCAAAAATCTGTACTTATCTCCCTTAGATAATATCTAAAGACAAATGTTTAAGCTATATACTTACATTGAAGTTCTTATGAATTTTTAACTTCTTTCTACAGATAAATCATAAGTATACGCTTTACCTTACCAGGACCATGGTGAATTTTGTTCCCTGATAGTACCTTATGGTGTCCGATTTTACTCTCTCAAAATACCAATTGTTACTGGTAAAATATATGGTCTAAGTTGTCACCATCAATTTTAATGACGTTTCCTTATTGTGCAGCGTCATGCTTAAGCCTTGCTTATCCTTTTTTGGATTATGTATAATAGATTTATTGTAGACGTGTATATGTTTTATTATCCTGGTTACCTACTTTTAAAAGAGTTTCAAAATATTTATATGTTGGTTCTATCTTGCATAACCCTGCACAAACTATTATGTCGTAGTTGCAACTATTTATCTTTGGCAACTATTACAAGCCCGTATATCAGGGTCTCACACGTGACTTCAAAAGGCTAACTAACAGACAAATTATAGTCAGGCGATTTATAGTAGAAACTTACGAAAACAAACGGAAATGTCATTGAACTAGTAAGACCGATGAGTGACCAATATAAGGTAGGTATCGTATTGATTAATTGAATCACCTACATTTTGTGTTCGTTCTTACTTATTCAGCACCTTTAGCAGTCCCTTTACGAAAACGAAATATGTACTTACTTCGTTTTCACTAGTTCCTTTAAGAGAACTGCTGTTACTTTTTCTATCTGTGCGTTCAAAACAAAACACGCCATATCTAAACAAATCAAAAGAACAACAGATTTGTTTTAGTTAGAAAAATTGTGCAGCGCTACAACCCTTTGTGGGTCTTGTCTACGCTCTTGCACCACTCGCATCAATCTATTACCACATGACTTTCTCCAAGTGGTGAAGGTGCCATGGCCTTTAAATTTTCCTCGATGCAGTTAGTCCATGTCTTCTTTATCCGCAAGAGAGATCATTTCTGAATATCTTCTGCTAAGGCGTTGCTTGATCGCTCACATTTCCACGTGCCTTTTTGACATTTTATAGTCTACTGGGACCAAAAGGTGGCAAATAATCTGATCATCAACATCAAAGCACAACTCTAGGTTTCGAAATACCAGATTTTTCAGAGATTCTCTAAATGGATTTTTGAAAACTAAGGCTATAACTTCCTCAATTTTATTATTAAGTATTTAAAACTAATATCAAGGTTATACATAATTGACTTAGGTACTAGCTATATGATGATTTATGAAATGATTTAGAGCGCATAGCTGGTATCCTTGTGCTGAATCGAGTTGTGCAATCTAATGATGTAGGTACTGCCTCCGAACGTCGCTCGTGCGCGCGCGATCACTGTTTGACCCTTTCACTCTTTTATGCTAATCTGACATTGGTTTTTCGTCGCAGTTGCACCAGTAGGTACCTAGGTGTGTAATTTTATTTGTGTTTTATTATCTATGAAGCATTTAGAAGCTAATTGCTGATTTTTATTGCACAACCACGAAATTTCCATCAAATTTAATGTTTTCCGCGGCTTTACTTTTAATTTTATATTGGCGCAACGGGTGATTGAATGAGAGCTCTGTGTGCAATATTTATTTATTACTTTAAATAATAATGGGTACAATAAATTTTATTATGTATACTACTTACTTACTAGGGTTTTTCAAGGATTCTGCTAGACGACAGGAAATTAATGTCTTGATCGTGTAATTATAAAATAAACACATGTTTCATCACTTCCCATACGCTTTACGAAGTGCCGGCATATACGGTGCCGGTCGTTCGACAAACATTGCGTTCTGAAGAGTTTCCGTTGCGATTTCGTTAAAAAATACTTACTGTAAAGAACTAATTCACATGGCAAACAAAAAATCAAAATCGGTTCATCCGTTCGGGAGCTACGATGCCACAGACAGACACACACATTTCGGCCGTCTATGAAACCGTAGTTTCGTAACCAGACACACGCACCGAGACACGACAAACTTATAACACCCCCTTGTGCATCGGGGTTCAAAAAGTGGTGTTTACTAACAACAAAAATCCAAAAAAGTGTAAGTAGGTATATGGCCCAATTTTGACAAAAGTAGGTAGGTACGATGATAGATTAAAATCTGGGGAGTAACAGGCAATTTATTTATCACGTTGGATCGGAATAATATCTAAGATTATAATAGCTGGGTTTTATTAGAAATCTTGCTCACAAAGAACAAATAATTATGCATTGTTTAGTAAAATAGTTACATAAAATGACCTCCACGCCACGTCGACATATTATTATGCAGTATGCATCGTACGTAGGGGGTGTAAAAATACAACGATTGCATAAAGGCTTACCTTACGTATGTAAATGTTTGTGTAACTCGAGAGATATACTATGTGGTCGTGTGTTGACCTAGTGGGCTGGTTCCTTATTGAATTAACCAATACAAGAGAACATCTCTGTATCTGTGTCATCTAACTCATGCTAGCTGTGCCTCGCTGTTTCACTCACGTGACGCTATCGGGATCAGGGTAAGGCATAAGTACCCAAAGTCCTTCTACACACTTTGGACTATCTCTGTATAAAGATTTTTAAAAATCATTATTTTTATTACGAAAGTTATTAAAAACGGAACGTTTTCGGTTCCGGTTACGAATAATCCGAAACATTCACCATGTTTTTGTTTTTATTTTGTGGAGTTCGAAATTTCGATGCTATTTATTATAAGCTCTATTTTCAGACTGGAGGTTTTTTCGGGTAAATCTTGATACTTAGAAGCGGCCGTATTCGCGAACCCTGTAACTGCCATGACTATGCCCCTATGTGTCTTGGTTTTTTTAATTTGGTAATTATCATAGAAATTAAGTCACAGCAGTTATAGGTTTTATGCAACAAAAATATTTGCTCTACTGTCATTATACAGGGAGGAAAGAGTCGACTACGTTTGTATGGAGAGTGCGGCCGGTACCCTTTCCTCTTAAAAATAAAAACAAAAAGCATGGTAACTTTTCTGTATAACTAATACTTAACGCACAATAGCCCAAATGAAGAAGCTAAGTGCGGAAAAACCTAACAAACTTTCTCATTTCTAAGCGATTAAATTTTAATTTGTATTTTTTTAAAATACTTGAATATATAAGTCTAGCAATACTAAACACATTAGTTAGAACGATCCAGGCGAGTTCAACAATAGCCTGTTACACCTACAATGGTATCAATTGAAACGGTGCACGATCGCGGTGGTGGTGTCATCCGGCTTATTGAAGGGTAGAGCTCTGATTGCGATGGTGCTGGCTAGCCCGTACTGGTATTATACAGATATTTCAACTTATGTTGGCATGCGGTACTATGTTGCGTGATGCGTGTAAACATGCAGCTTTGATTTGTTGACAATCGAAGATATATAGACTCACGAACTCATAGAACTCCAATATCCCTTGAAATTGAAGACGACTTTCAGGAAAGTGCTGTTATCTAGACGTCCCCAAGGAACATGTTGTACTTGCAGCAAAGATTATTCTTTGATTGTAACAGCTAGTTCATGCTACGTCCAAAAACCTATGTAAGTTCGGGACATGTTGCTATAAACTTATATCCGTAGCGTTATATGTAAATATTAAATGAATTTCACGTCTCTTTACAAATTATTGTGAAAATAAAAACAAATCCATTGCCCACTTAAATACTTTAGAAGAACTTTTTGGTTTAAATCTGTGTTAGTACTGACTGATTGAACTGCCAGCGCTAATTAAAGTGGTTACAAAGTTAGCATAATTCCTCTTTGATCCTTAATCGACGCCCAGTTTCTTGACCAATCCAGCTTAGTTCCATCAACTGACCACTCGATGGGTCTCATCATCTTATCTTATCTTAATCTTAATATATATAAATCTCGTGTCACAATGTTTGTCCTCAATGGACTCCTAAACCACTTAACCGATTATAATAAAATTCGCACACCATGTGCAGTTCGATCCAACTTGAGAGATAGGATAGTTTAAATCTTAATTTATCCCGATATTCCCACGGGATTGGGAGTTCCGCGGGTGAAACCGTAATATATATAAATCTCGTGTCACAATGTTTGTCCTCAATGGACTCCTAAACCACTTAACCGATTATAATAAAATTCGCACACCATGTGCAGTTCGATCCAACTTGAGAGATAGGATAGCTTACATCCCGATATTCCCACGGGATCGGGAGTTACGCGGGTGAAACCGCGGAGGGCAGCTAGTACTATTGTATATTCTGTGCCTCTACTGCTAGCAAAATAAATCAGTGTCATATTTTCCCAACAAACCTTAGACTTATTTAGATCCTCAACCAACCACTTGGTGAGTTTTAGCATGGCTCCACAGCTAGCGCTGTAAAAGCGGCTGCAAGGTTATCACAATTCCTCTTTCATCCTTAGCCAGGCATTCAGTTTCCTCTCCAAACCAGTTTAGATCCTCAATGAACCACTCGCTCTGTGTCAGCAAGCTCGTCTCCACAGCCTGCACAGGTAGACTAATGCCCGGTGAAAGTGTTTGCAGGGTTAGATATCATAATTATTCGATCATCCTGAATTAGCACACAGTTTCATCGCCAAACCAGTTTAGATCCTCAATGAACCACTCGCTCTGTGTCAGCAAGCCTCCACAGCCACCGCAGTGCAGAGACTGCCCGGTGAAAGTGGCTGCAAGGTTATCGCACTTGTATTACACAACAAGCTATTGACCTACACGAATTACACGCCCATTGAGTTGAGATGACTTGATTAGATCTCTTCATTTTGTTTTGTTTTTAAACGTTTTGACCGTGTGTAATAATGTATCTTTTAGCAATGTTATGTGCTATTATACATGTCATGGTTAAACCTAGGTGTATGTGACTGCATTTTTACGGGGAAACCACCCAGAAAAGAAGCTCACACGTGACGCTCAGTTTAAATCATTTTTTTGTAAGTACCTACCTAGATGACTTAATAATAGTAAAGGCGAGTCTTTAACATCCGATTGCAATACGCGCGAAAACAGACTTTAAAAGTCTGACCGACACATTACAGGATAAACAGGTAAGTGTACTCAAATGAAAAAATTAAAACAAATTATAATGTAACTACTTAAATAAAAAGTAACAATCCGGTGTAATGTTTGAAAAGTATGGAATTTTAACGTTTGCTGCCGAAACATGTTTTGAATGAAACATCCGGATTCAATGCTGTTTACAAAGAAGCAATCGGTTCTTCGTAAAAAACTGAGGATATTGTATATACATTAAAGTAAACTATGGGCCTGTATTTGTAACATTCTTTGTAGTTTGAAAATAAATGATACTACCTATGCTATTCTCTCACAATACTAAAATTATTACTTAGAGTAATCCGGATTTTATAAAGATGGTTTTCTAAGTTGCCTTATGCGTTTCTGTCTTGTTCCAGTGATGAGGAAGACACCGAAAGGTTGCTGCAACAGCTGAGCCGCATCAACCGTCCTTTCGCCGTCACCTTCCCACAGATGATCAAGCTGATGGGACAGTGCCAGCAGGTAACTCCGCGGTTGCAGGTGTGTGGGGGTTTACTAACTTTATATACCCACCAGCTAACTAATTTCATTCAGTTAAATCCAGGTATACCTACCCATCTTTTACGACCGATACTATCCACTAACTTTCAGCAGGTCTGCGGGATCATTGTTATCTAAATACTCTTACTAAAAAACAAACTTCTTTATCATCGTCTTCTTGTACTTTTCCCCTATAGGTACATGTGGCCTTAGCACAAAATTTCATCCTTCTCAATTCTGTTCCCCTTCAAGTCCATGTTCACTCCCCTTTCCCTTGTTTGTTCCAAGGTATTTTCATTCGTTTTCTGTGTTAATATTCATCATCGTCATGCCAAGAGCATAAGCGGTAATTAAAACTTGGAGGAATTTGCTGGAAAATTAAAACGAAACGAGGCGAAAGTGCCAGAATCTGGCAAGCACTTTACGCGGAAGTTAAACTGTGAAGAATATGGGCTCTACTTGGTGTTAACCGAATGCAATTGGTAACAGCTAGGTTTAACGCGTGCTTCGGGCTAAACTAACCTTGACATTATAGGTAACATAGACTTACCAACATAACATATCAATAATATTAGAAAGGTACCTAACCGATCGATCTTTAAGTATAAATTATAGATCTACCCTTGACCGAGCGAATGTACGACCAACGTTGATAATTTTATATAAATGAAAAAAAAATATACGAATTTCATTTACCTATGAGTTGCTTTCTGTAATCGGCTAGGAGTAGAGACGCGATCGCAATAACGTGTAGTAATTTGTACCTAATAATACTTATTATGTTGTCTTTTCCTCTGGACACGTCTGAGCTTAGAGGGTGAGGTGCCCGGACCAGTCTACTCCACATACCTAATACGTATAATATGCACTAAAGCACTCTAAATAGCTAGGTTTTCGATGTGAAATTACGAAGTAAATGCATAGGTACCTATGTCTATGTATGAGATTGTAATATTATTATGTTGAAGGCACCTAGCCTTAGGCCGGCATTTGCAAACTTACCTTAGGTAAGTTTTGAAACATTTATGTGTGCAATTACGTTATTATATTGTTAAATTCAAAATAACTATCACGGAATAATGTAGACAGACACGCTACCTAGATAACCATGCATGGAGCACCTACCTAGGGCACTATGTATACCTACCTTTATATTCTATAAGGTAGGTATACCAGCAGAATAGTAGAATAGAATACATTTCTTTCTATTCTACTATTCTGCTTATTTATAACTGTTTCAAATAATATGCGCTATTTTCTATTCTACACTGATGCGAGGAGCTTCATAAAGTAACTTACAGCGCCATCTACGGTCGAGTAGCATCGTAACATATATTGTATTTTACACAAATTATTTAGTAGGTGTAAATATGAAAATAATAACTAAGTAGGTGCGAATAAATTGCGAATTATTTATGTAACAAAAATCCAGTCAGCAAAAACAGTCCTCCACTCTGACACGACTTTAGCAATTTTAAACTTTTTTCCCAGGTTTTAGGAGTAGAAGCAGCGGACGAGACGCCGCGCGCGACCAGCGGTAGCAGCCCGAGCGACGAGGAGGCGAGCACGTGGCGCGAGCGCGGCGCGGCCGGAGCTGCGCGGGCGCGGCTCGACGCTGGCGGCGCTCACGCTGGCCTGCTTGGTGGCAGTCCACTGACCCTGTTGCAGGGTATCATTCCTGGTGCGTTTTACATACATTCCTACACCTACCCTAACACATTGGGCACGGGGATTTAAACATTTATTAGACTTTAGTTTTTAGTCGTGTTACGCGCTTGTTTCGCTTTCGTTATAAATATATTAATGTCATATGTGTTCAGGTACGAAATGGTGCGGTACCGGTGACATAGCATCAGACTACCACGACCTCGGTGCAGACCGACGACTGGACCGGTGTTGCCGCACGCACGACCTCTGCCCCACGAAGGTGCGCGCCTTTTCCCGCCGCCACAACCTCACCAACAACTCGTTATACAGCAAGTCTCATTGCACCTGCGACGACATGCTCTTCGACTGCCTCAAGGCTACCAACACCTCCGCCTCGCATCTCATGGGTCACATCTACTTCAACATCGTTCAAGTGCCCTGCCTCGAGGACCAACCCGACGGGCGACACTTTAGAGACGCCAAGCAAGGCTTCTAATCGAATAGCAGAATTACCTACACCTAGCGCCATCTAGTAGTCGTGATTGTTAATCATTCCTGCACAGATTTTAAGCTACGCATTTTTTTTGTGTCTATTTTGTAAATAATTAAATTTTAATTCTTATTTCTATCCTAATTTAACATTTAGACATCAAACTGTGATACGTCTGTGCCTTTAAATGTGTACTAGTGTATGTATTTTGTTAGATGATGGCGCTATAGAAAAACCATTAAAAAATAGTAAGTTAAGTACATAGATTGTAAGGTATTTATTGCATTGTTTGTTTGTTTATAATTTCAATGAAATCAGATAAAAAAATCAAGTTGACAATGTTACTTTTCCTTTGAATTTACTAAACATTGTTTTAGTCTATTTTAATGATAGGTACAGTTTAAGAAAATGAAAGTAGATAAATTAAATACCAAATAAACTCAGTATTTATTTTGATATTCTATTTTGATAGTTTTATTAACTCCACTGTACCCACTACATAATGTAGATGCAAATGCGATGTAAAAGCAAAAACTAGGTACTGACTGAATCAGTTACGATAAAAGCTACTTTACGTAGATAGCTGTGACCCTGGAATAACTTATTAATATGGATAGCCTAGGCGCATCAAAAATCTTTGCACATGCCTACTTTCTTTCTGATAGCGACCAGACACACTGGCCTTTGACTGGATGTTTTGGATGTTTTGGCAGGGTGATTTTTTTATGTGCGCCTTCAGGGCTATATCCTAAACTATGAGAGATATCGAAAAATGCTGAAAGGAGTTGCGTGCCCGATTTTGACAAAACTAAAACTGCATCATTAGATTTTTGAAAAAGTTATTACCCTAGCCGGGAATCGAACCTGTTGATTTTGCAAAAAAATAATCATCCTATATTTTTATACCAATCGATAGTGTTGCTGATAGAGATCAATTCCTGGAAACGAACATAGTATGGCAAAACAAAGGAAAAGGCTGAATTTTGTAGTTTTCTGTAATTTTCACCTTTCTGTCTCTGGCAAAACAATAAAGTGAGACATAGAGGACAAGTGATATTATTCTAAATATTATAGAATAGGTTCTAAATTAAGTTCTTTACATAAAATTTGTAATAACAGTTTATATTTTAGTGCAGCAGTTTGTTACGTCATTGGGAATACCTTCTCACTGCATTTTTTTCAGGGATGGTTGTATGAAAATTACAGAAGATTACCAAAATGAGCTATTTCCTTTTATTTGCCAGACTATGTTTGTTTCCAGGAATTGATCTCTATCAGCAACACTATCGATTGGTATAAAAATATAGGATGATTATTTTTTTGCAAAATCAACAGGTTCGATTCCCGGCTAGGGTAATAACTTTTTCAAAAATCTAATGATGCAGTTTTTGTTTTGTCAAAATCGGGCACGCAACTCCTTTCAGCATTTTTCGATATCTCTCATAGTTTAGGATATAGCCCTGAAGGCCCACATAAAAAATTCACCCTGTATATATTTATACAATAATATATCTACATATTATTGTTCCTAAGATGCTTCCCAGACTATTATCCCAACTAAAAGAGTTCTGGGTGATGAAATTTTTCGAATTAAAGTGATCACACTCACCAAATTTCGTTATTAGCGAACCTTCTCTAGTCCGGCTCCGCTCCTGAGGGGTCGAGATCTGGATAAGTCGGGGGGTCTGCTTCGCATTCTGTAAGTTTAATATAACATGACATCTAGCTACCTACTGAACTACATTACTTGAGTAGCCAAACAGAGCCATGTGAGACTAAATATACTTAGATTCGATTAAGTTTAAACTTAGTCAAATGCAGTGAGATGTAAAGTTCAAATGCTTATTTATACAACTATTCTAAACTTAGTCAACTATATTAGGTAGGTACTTAGTCAATTAGAATAAGTATACTTATATACTTTGTGAAGTTGACTCGTTAAACTTTTCTGCTTGATACTTAAAACACTTCACAAACTTCGGAACTAACACAAATAAAAGTATAAGGGGTATAATCCGCGCGCGATGAGAAGGGGATGGAACCTTGTCAAAGTAAATCGAAAATGACAGTTTTCAAGTAGCGTTAGCATAAAAGTTCTGATTAATAAGTAGGTACTTAGTTTTGATTTTTTTTATTTAATAAAATTATTAAAAAAAAAATATAATCTGGTAATTTCTGAACATATTCGTGTCGACCTCGTTGAAATCTATTAGGTAGTGAGATTAGCTGGTTCAAACAAACAAACAGACAAAAATTCTATACTCTATTCTATCGTGTTCAGCTAACGATTTTAAAACGACCTGTGTATTTTTTTTCTGGATATTTTACAATTACAGATTTTTTTATTTCTACAGATTTATTAAATTAGATATACTTAGATTATTATTCAGAACTTTTTTGCTAACGCTACTTTTCTGTCATTTTCGATTTACATTGACAAGGTTCCATCCCATTCTCATCGCGCGCGGATTATATTACACTACACTGATTCAGGGTCCCTAACCCTTAATTAAGAGAGGTGTAATAAGAGTTAGGCAGTAGGGGTCCCTAATTAGTGCGTCAGAGCCGCCTTACTCCCTAACCGCTTTTTTGACGTGATAACGTTTTATAAATTGGTGAACACCTGCAATCTCAAAAAAGTGTGACGTCACGCGTCGTTACTGGAACGCCTCATGTTATTGACAAGGTAACTATAGCAACGTTTTATCGTTGCCATGGTTACCATCAATGTTTTCTTATGACGTTATCACGTAAAATTATCGTCCGGAAACAGACTTTACAGACAACCATTTTTTTTTGCTTTTTATCCTACTTCAAAAAAAGGAGGAGGTTCTCAAGTCGGTTGTATGTATGTTTTTTTTTTATTGATGTTCTGTTAATACAGGTGGCATGGTGTCAAGCCGCTCCTAGATTCGCTGTCCGACTGAGTTAGGGTCCTTTTTTAGTGTAGTGTATTAATCGAGGTAAATAGTAAGGTCCCTAACCACCCTAAATTCAGGGACCCTAAATCAGTGTGGTGTAATATGTTAGAAATGTTATTTTTATATAATGGTATGCTTCCATAACGAATTTATTTATGGCAACATTCTCCTCTTCCCTTCCTGTTTGAGCTGTCATGGCATCCACATGTATATTTTTATTGCTCCGTATTTTCTAAGTTTAACGAGATTGTAAAATATCATTCATCGTATATTTAATGGTAAATATACCTGATATGTACCTATATGTGTTGGCTGTTTAATTCGAGTATACCACCTAAACTTTTCCTATGTTCACACACGCAGCGCTCTTCGATCCTAGACTTCTAACAGGTTATTTGGCCCAGTGTATTTGGATTGAAAGAACATAGGAAAGTCATTGGTGTGTTGAACAGAATCAATACTAAAACTCTGAGAAGTAACATTTTGCGAAGTGACATAACCTCAAAAAAAAAACATGTCAATGGACGGCAACGTGGGCGGCGCCGGCGAGGGCCGTGACGCGCCTCTTTCCATCGTTCCCGCTACTTCTACTAGTACTTCAGGTATGAACTTAGCGATTGACAAATTAGAAGGTACATCCAACTACAATTCGTGGAAATTTGTCATGAAAATGATTTTGACCTTGGAAGGTCTTTGGAGCTGCGTGGATGGTACGGGCGTCGAAGTTACGCGCGATCAACGCGCTTTAGCTCGAATTTGCCTAGCAGTAAAGCCAAATTGCTATCAATATGTCAGAGATGTAAATACTTCAAAAAAGGCTTGGGACAAACTATCAACTGTATTTGAAGACAAAGGTTTGTTTCGGCGTGTCTTATTGCTACGGAAACTGCACAGGGTGGAGTTCTCCCGCTGTACTACCATGAGCGACTACATTGAAGAGGTAATGACGCTGGTTCAGCAATTAGCCGATATTGGTAAAGTTATAGAAGATGCCGAGGTTGCTGAATTGCTGCTGAGTAGTCTTCCCAGTGAGTACGACGCTCTGGTGTCCAATTTGGAAACAGCTTGCATGTCGAATAGTTTGTCAAGTGAACTTGTGCGGGCTAGATTGCTACAAGAAGAGTTCAGAAAGAATTCGAATGGCTCCGACAGTGCTTCTGCGTTCGTTTCGAAATTTAAAAAGTGTGATAAAGTCAGTGATAAAGTGATTTGCCATTATTGTAAGCGGCCAGGTCATGTAAGGTCAAAGTGCTACAAGTTGAAGCGTGACAAGAAAAAGGACTCCAGTTCAAGTCAGACTTTTATCGCTTCAGCCTTCATGGTGAAAAATAATCATTGGTTTCTTGACTCCGGTTGTTCGGCTCACATGTGTAACGATAGAAGTATAATGTCAAATTTTAAAGACTTTAATGATAGCATATCTATAGCCAATAGTGACAAGTTGCAATGCTGTGGAGTAGGTGATATAGCTATAGACACAGATAGTTCGGTGAGCATGATTAAAAATGTATTATTTGTACCAGATCTTACCGCAAACCTTCTGTCAGTTAGTAGGTTGGTAGACAGGGGCTTTACTGTCAGCTTTGAATCGGGGGGCTGTTTTATATTTGACAATACAAATAAAACTTCTGGCAACCTAGTAGCAACTGCTAGTAAATATAATGGTCTCTACAAGTTAGATAAGATTGTGTGTTTGTCAGGTGAATCTTCGCGAGATGTGCATTCTTCAGTGCTTTTGTGTTCTAGACAAGAGCAGCAGAATGCTAATGTCGCTGTCTCTCCTATACCTGTGGAGGTATGGCATAGAAGGCTCGGCCACTTGAATCTTGAAGGCATGAGGTCTTTAAAGAACAATTTTTCTACCGGTGTTATGTTTCAGGATAATTTGCAGGATCTGAAAGATTGCGTGCCTTGCCTTGAGGGGAAGTTGACTGCTCAACCGTTTCCCAGGGGCACGGCATCGCGTGCCAGCAAGCCGTTGGAACTAGTGCACTCGGATGTATGTGGGCCGATGCAGAAGGACAGCTGGGGTGGCGCGAAGTACCTAGTGACGTACACGGACGATTATACGAGAAAAACGTTTGGATACTTGTTAAGAAGAAAATCTGAGGTAATGTCAAGTTTTCTTACTTTTAAGGCGCTCGTAGAGAAACAACTAGGTTTGCCTATCAAGGTACTACGTTCGGATGGGGGTGGTGAGTATTGTAATGCTGAATTTGCTGCCTATTTAGGAAAACAGGGTATCATTCATCAAAAAACTATCCCGTTTTGCCCTGCTCAAAATGGGGTATCAGAACGTCTCAATAGAATTTTAATGGATAAAGCGAGATGCATGTTACAGTGTGCTGGTCTCTGTAAGCGATATTGGGGAGAAAGTGTCATGACTGCTATATATTTAAAAAATCGCAGCCCCACATCTGCTCTATCAGGACAGACTCCGGAAGGTATGTGGACTGGGTCTCGGCCGGACCTCAGTCACCTCCATGTTTTTGGCTGTATTGCTTACTCGCTTGTGCCTGATCATTACCGACGTAAACTGGACCCAAAGAGCAAGAAGTATGTATTTGTAGGATACAGCGAGAATTCTAAGGGTTTTAGGCTAGCAGACCCCCTTAATCCCAAAAAGGTTATTTTGTCAAGGAACGTAGCATTTTTAGAAAATAAATTTTTAAATGATATTGACATTGGTAATGTCTGTGATAATGAATTAGTTATTTTTGAATGGTCTAATAATGAGAATTTTACTGAATTGAATAATAGTAATACTTCTAGCGATAGTATACTGAATTCTAGTCAAAATGCTGAAGTAGATTATAGTAATAAAAAATTAAATTCTAGTAATAACGTTAGCATAAACTCAGATATTGAAATTGGATTAAATTCAAGTGATAATAATCAAAATTTGTCTGGAATTTCAGGTGCTGATGAGTACTGCACGGGCAGCGAGGCCGAGGTCTCCGACGAGTCTCCGGTGCGGGACGCGCGCGTCGAGCGTGTGACGTCTTCGTACGAGGCATCAGCTGGAGGGGAAGGAGTGAATGACCAACTGCCGCCTGTACTCGACCGTGCGCGCCCGGTTCGTAGTACGCGTTCTAAGCCACCATCCAGGTATGAAGAGTATGAGATGGATTACTCGCTCTTAGCTAATAGTATGTCAATTTCTGAGCCTCAGTCATTTGAGGAAGCCGTGGCTGGCCCTGATAGTAGCCAGTGGCAGGCAGCCATGGAGCAAGAGTATAATTCTTTACTATCTAATAATGTATGGAAAATCGTAGATCGCCCATCAGGCGTTAATGTCGTAAAATGTAAGTGGGTTTATAAAACTAAACACGACGCCTCTGGGAATTTTGATAAACACAAGGCTCGTTTAGTTGCCAGGGGTTTTACTCAGGTTTTTGGAAAGGATTATACAGAAGTTTTCAGTCCAGTAGTGCGACACTCTAGTATGAGAATATTGTTCTCACTTGCTAATAAATTAGATTTAAACATAGATCACCTAGATGTCGCTACTGCATTTTTGAATGGGGACTTAAAAGAAACAATTTATATGGAGCAACCTCCTGGTTTTGATAACGGTGATAAGAGCAAGGTTTGCTTATTGTTGAAGGGAATTTACGGTTTAAAGCAATCCAGTAGAATATGGAACAATAAAGTTCATGAGTTGCTTTCTTGTAATGGTTTCCGTCAAGCGAAAAGTGAACCTTGTGTCTATGTCAAGAAGTCACAAAATGATTTTGTTATAATAGCCTTGTATGTCGATGACTTCTACATATTTTACAGTAAAGGTAGTTATAGCTTTAAGGAGTTATTGGATATTTTGAAAAATAATTTTAATGTCAAGAATTTGGGCACTCTAAAAAGCTGTTTAGGTATAAATGTAACACGTGATAGGTCTAAAGGAATTTTAAAGTTAGACCAGTCTGAGTATATAAGGAAATTGCTCATTAAGTTTGGTATGCAAAATTGTAAGGCCGTGTGCACACCCATGTTGCCAAATAGTAAATTTGTTAGACCTGAAAAATGTTTAGATGATGATACTTATAAATATAGGCAATTAATGGGATCTTTAATGTATCTATGTGTATGCACAAGGCCAGACATTGCTTTTGCCTGCAGCCAATTATGTCAATTTAATAATGGTTTTGATCAAACTCATTGGTTGGCAGCTAAACGTATACTTCGGTATCTAGCAGGGACAATTGGTTATGGTTTGTTATTCACAAAAATAGACAATTGTATTTTAAATGCATTTGCCGATGCCGATTGGGCTAACGACCAATTAGATAGAAAATCATATACTGGTTTTATTATTAAATTAGGCAATGACACTATCCATTGGGAATCTAGGAAACAACGCTGCATAGCGCTTTCGAGCTGTGAGGCAGAATTTTTATCAATGTCAGATGTATGTAAAGATATATGTTTTATTAAGAATTTTATGTCAGAACTTTCGGTTGAAAATTTATCTATAAATTTGTATAATGATAACCAAAGTGCCCAAAGATTATTACAAGTAAATGAATATTGTCACAAAAGAACTAAACATATAGACCTCCGCTACCATTATGTTAAAGACTTGGTTAAGTGTAATGCTGTTAATGTAAAGTACTTGCCTACAGATGAAATGATAGCGGATATGTGTACAAAAGCTTTAGGTTCAGTTAAACATAAAAAGTTTGTAAAATTATGTAATATTGACATAGTGTAGCTTGCTGTACATATTGTCATAGTACTGAGCATATTTGGTGTGCATGTAATTGTTATACGAATGCTATTGTAATGTGTTACTCTTGTGCATGTTAATGTGATAATAATATGTGTAACGTTATTGTAAGCATAAGGGGAAGTGTTAGAAATGTTATTTTTATATAATGGTATGCTTCCATAACGAATTTATTTATGGCAACATTCTCCTCTTCCCTTCCTGTTTGAGCTGTCATGGCATCCACATGTATATTTTTATTGCTCCGTATTTTCTAAGTTTAACGAGATTGTAAAATATCATTCATCGTATATTTAATGGTAAATATACCTGATATGTACCTATATGTGTTGGCTGTTTAATTCGAGTATACCACCTAAACTTTTCCTATGTTCACACACGCAGCGCTCTTCGATCCTAGACTTCTAACATAATACGCCTTTAAAAAAGTTTTAAAGTCCACGTTCAACTTCAACTATTTTGCAAGCGGCAAGCGCCGAGCGGAAAAAAGAATGTCATACTCACTGACAAGTCAAGAAAATTGGCGGGCTGTAAAATTAAAGTGATACCACATGTCACAGCCGGGTGTCCCTTCCACCACAATCATCTTCGACCATTTATCTGGAATCATTGTGGAATAGTGTTCTGTGGGCTTTACGTCAACCCATGCGAGAACTCAGAGCGAGAACCATGGGCGACCTAGGGGCGAGGACCATAAAATTTGACGTTCGTACCTCATTTTTCTATGTTTCTTGGCGAGGACATACTTGTTTTTTTACAATAAACCTCAATGTCAATAGCTGTCATTAACGAGAACTGTCACTGTCATCAACGAGGTCACGACACTTTTACTGATTTTCGTGAAAAATTCTTTTGGGCATTTTATTTTCTTCACGATTTCCAAAATAATATTCATTATATGGCCCAAATATGTGAATAATTAGTGGTGTGAAGAACGAAGGATACTTTAGTTAGCATTATTAGCATTAGTGAAAAATGTCTAGTGAAACGGCAGACGGTCAAAAAGGTGTGTTGCTCATCACAGTTATTTGTTAATTTAGGCCGTATGAAAGCCTTCGGAGGTCTGGGGAGTTGAGATAAGTTTCTGTTTCAAGTGGAGGGCGCAGGGCCGTCACCGGAGCGTCTGAGACGAGACTTGGAGGAGGAATTTAATGCGCAGCGAGCCAAAATGAAAGAACTGTTTTTGCAAAAAGAAGGTTTGTTGAGGGACCTTCGTGGTCCTGGGCAAGTGGAACCTAGACTAGCTTGCATGTATAGAACGGTATTCATTGTTGGTGTCGTTTGAATACATTCTTCATTGTGTATATTAAACTCTTTCATTGTTTGAAAAACAATTTAATCATCAAAAGTTGTGATTGTGAATTTAAACTGTAATGTTTGATTTAAGCACATTGTTCTGTTTAAATAAAACTGCAATTTCATCTGATTGTGTAGGCTTCATTGTGGTATTGATATTTTAGGATATTCATTCAATAGTAATAGTACAAATTAGATTATTATAATGGTAAAGGTACCCACTAACTAGTAGTGTTGTTTCATACTAACTAGTAGTGTTGTTTCATACTTATACTCACAATATACAAATGCTATAATGGTGAAGGATAACATTGAAAACCAACCTACATGCTAGAAATCAACACAGCTCTAAGGTGTGGGAAAATATCGGAAACATGTACCCATGGCTTACTGCCGACACCCCCCGGGGAAGGGACATGTACAGTATTGTACAGCCTATAGTATAACATAATATTATGTAATAATAAATGATCTAACTAAACCTAATTATAGACTTTTTCCTCGCCTACCTTTTTAACCATTAACCCAGTTAAACTTCCTATAGAATAGATTTCCAAAATACTTAACAATCTCTGGTACATGTGACTAATGTCAAACATTAGTCACATGATTATAATTGATAAATAATTAAATATTGCAAGACATTTCACACAGCGCCATCTAACTGCAAGCTAAGCAACAAGACATGTGTTTTGGTGATGGAGATCAGACAATGGATAGAATACCTTATATATACGTTATTTCGTAAATAAATAATTATATACCTATGTTCCGCGGCAGGAGTCTAACCTGCAACCTCCTGCTCGAAAGTTGTCTCGATGTATCAACTACTAAAGGTTTGATGTTTTTCAAACTTACACCATAATTTTGATACTGTCAAAAGTTATAAGATTTAGGCAGTATGAAAAGTAGCACTTAGATTGAGTTTTTGTTGGGCTTTTCAAGTTCTCACTTCACAAAATTGTACGAAGACCTTCCGTTTGTCAATAGAAGAGCTACGCAAGCTGCACCATGATCGGGAACAGCTTGAGTCGGAGGTGCTGGGGCTGCGGGCTCAGTTGGAACAGCTGCACACACTCAGCCAGAACCAAAAGTCAGAGATACAGAGCTTGCAAATGCTCGTCAGTGGTAAGTCGAAATCAGTTACTATAAATGTTGAAATTTACTGCCCAGAGACATATTAAGGTAAATGCCCTGGGCTTCAATTCAAATGTTTGGCTTAGCCCAAGTATATTATTGAGTAGTAACCGCATAGAATGCAAAGGGGATTTTCAAAAAAATATAAATTGAATGTTATTGAATTTTTCTCTTTAATTTATGGCTAAGATTCTAAGCTGATTCTAATTAGTAGGTCTTTATACTTTACAATTTATAATTAAAAAAATTCACAAGCTTGGTAAAGGGCGGCTGTTCTAAATTCACTACTGCATTGCTTGTTAATTAGTGAATTAATACTATTATTTTTAATGACTGGAATCAGTTGATAAAATTGTTACTTTATCAATATTTGAAATAATGAACACCACATCTGATTATTTACAGTAATTTTGTAAAACTAGTCATGTTTTTAAAAAACTTTTGTTATAATTGGGGACTTCCTGAAGGTAGGCTATGTTTAAGTGACAATTTAGTCAATAAAAGAATAGCCCTGCGGTTTTATCCGCGTAAGTCTCGATCCCGCGGGAATTCGGGATTCAAAGTATCCTATGTCCTTTCTTCTTATCCCCTATTATACTACCACTATCGAATCGGTCCAGTCAGTTGACCGTGAAGAGGGATAAACAAATAAACAAAGTTTTGGATTTATAATATTGTATTATACCTACCTATGTTCTTTCTACCTTCACGTTTTGTGTTTGTTTGTCGTGAGCCTTTGTCTATAATATAGAAATGAATAGCTGAATGTGTTGCTAAGTGCAAATCTCGAGAACAGCTGAACCGATTTCGCTAATTATTTTTTGTTGTGTTTGTTATTGACAGTTTGTACTTTCACAAGAACTGAAGGTTCTTATGGGGCTGCGCAGAAAATTATTACGCGGGTGAAACCGCGGACGCAGCTAGTTTAAAAAAATCTTTTACCTATCCATCTATAAACTCAGGTAGAGATATGGCGGCGCATCAAGCTTTCTATGTATAACCTTACAGAGACAGTAGAAGCGTCATCATCAGGTAGCGAGGAGGCGCGACGTCTGCGCGCCAGGAACTATGACCTGGAACAGCAGCTCGGACATATGAGGCATCAGGCACAGCAACAGGTAGGTTGACCAAGGTGGTTTTATTCAAATTATATTCAAACTTGAGGATGCTTGCAGAAAAATATAAAAATCTGGATGTTATTAATGCTACAAATTCAATTTTTTTTATTTAACAGGAGTTATGAAGTGCATTACATCACTTTGAAGCGTCTTAAAAAAACCTTTTTGACAGATTGAGGCTAAAATCTATGTAAAAGTAGACAATTAGCAAGTGCAGGGTGTGGTGATGCAACTGGGGCGTGGTCAAACTACAATAAACTATTGCAACCTCAATCCCGGAGTAATGGCTCATGATCCAATTTAGTCAATAAAAGATATTTGTCTTGTTGCACCTTCACACAAAAACTACTGAGTCGATTGTGATGAAACTCGGTATGTAGGTAGATAGATAGAACTCCGGAATAAAACAGGTTACTTTTTAACCCGATATGCCTATTTAAAAAAAGGTACAATTCTTATATCTTACATTTTCTTTTGCTATGTGTCCTAGTTCATAAAACTAGGGCACACCGCACGATGTAACCTCCACCAAAAACATTTCCATTTACGATAATGAACCTATGTATGACCGTATAATATCGTAAAACCCAGTACACATAATAAGTGCACTTTTAGAGTCGAAAATCAATAACTCTGTCTTACTTGATCCAGTCTGTCGCTGATACTGTCCGAAATTGACTTAAAAATGAATGCTCATTTATTTCAGGTCAATACACTCATATCCTTAACTAAATACATATAAAGTAACAAATAAAATACAAATAATAAACGAAATAAATTGAATTATATAAAAACTAGCGACCCGCCCCGGCTTCCACGGCTATATTATGCATGTATTATACATATAAACCTTCCTCTTGAATCACTCTATCTATTTAAAAAAACCGCATCAAAATCCGTTGCGTAGTTTTAAAGATTTAAGCATACAAAGGGATATAGGGACATAGGGACAGAAAAAGCGACTTTGTTTTATACTATGTAGTGATGATAGTGAAGCGCGCCGTAAGCATTTTTAGTACGCTCACGCTTGTTAGCTCTGTAAACGGGATGATACTGGACGAACAGATCCAATTTGAACCGCAGCCTTTATATAGACATGAAAATGACAGAAAATACCTACATCAGACTGACTGAAGCAAATAAGATAAGTAGGGTTATTGATACCTTAATGAAGACTACTTGTTTATTGGTCATTGTTTCATTACTTACTTATTTTATTTAGGGAAATTCTATAAGATAATGTAGGTACTAGTTATTACTAGTTTGAAAATACTAGCTTATGTCCCGCGGTTTTACGCGTTTGAATCTCTATGGAACTATCAAAATAAAATAAAGTCTATATTCATTTTCATAGGAGTTATTGTATTTGCATATTGCATCAATTGGTTCCGTAGGTAGAAATATTAGTGCTAGACACTGCACCATCGAACCCTAAAAAAAGCAACGAGCCTCTTAGTACAATCCACGGTCAAAAGTCTCTGCCCACCATAAGGTTTACAATCCTGCGCAGTACTATTTGAACATTATAATAACGTAACCTGTAAATCGATCCCACGTTGGTTGGTGTAGCGGGTGGCGGCTTATACCACTCACACAACTAAAGACATAGCTAACATGTTGAAAATAATAATCACATTGAGTACTTTTTATTCAAGTATTTAAGTTTGTGTGTAACGTCTATTAGAATAAGGTCGTAAGTCCAATACTTGTTGATAGTATTATTGTAGCAAACTGATCATTTACTTATGACCCATACTGTACATGTCCCAGGCTCTACAGCGCCCTGAATAGCATGAATAAAAGTTGCTGGCGGTGTATAGATTAGATGTAAAGGCCAATGACAGACAACGGATAGAATTTTCACATTTTTTTGTAAAAACATTCATAAATAATATAAACTCTCCGGGAGTAAATGGTGGTAAACGAACCCGCACCCTTCTTGCTTGTTCAATATTGCGGTGGGCGAACCACCCGCCTGGGACACCCAGGCGGCAATATTTCCGTGGATCATAACTCACAAACTTAACAACTTTTTTATATTTTTAAGATACAGAGTGCATAATTACCTTTACAAAAGACAAATTTTATTTCCTAGTAAGTTATCTTCAAGTTACTGTTTCTGTACTAACATTTACGTTTTAAAACGAAAAATTACCATAAAAATTTTAGTGAAGCGAAACAGAGACTTGTTATCAGCTAGTTTTTTTAAAACACTGTCACGCTGCATGGTGCGCCCGCGCCGCCGACTTGAAATATTTATAAAACATTCATAAAATATATGTATATTGTTAACGCTACGAGTTGAGAACTTCCTTCCTTTTGTGAAGTAGGTTAAGAAACACTTTCCACCGTAAAAAAAAGAACTTAAAATAAAACTTACACTCGTTATTAATACCGTAGGACACTTTTACTTAAATAGTGTAATTTTTTACACAGAACAAGCATTAAATACTTACACGGAAAATAACAAAAAAATACCAAATATATTCATGATAATTACTCATTTGCTAATACTTTAGGAAACTATGGTATTATACTGAAATTAGGGAAAACCATATGTTTTGAATAATTCCTACTAATTATTTTAATCTTAATCGGGATTTTTGTATATCTTACCTACGTCGACTATGTGCTTGCATTAGCTGTAGTCACGATTAGACTGGACTACAAGTTTGCCGTCGCTTGTTTTTCTTCATTATTTTACCAATACGGGTCGTTTGCGCAGTTCGGAGTTATTAACCTCAGATTTAGTTTCAAATAGAATCAACCTTGTGTTTCCTTAAATGCCTTAAAGCTGGCCTAATTAAGCAGTGTGTTAGTGTAAATAATGTCTGTACGGCGACGCTGGCAGGAGGTGTCGCTGGCGCCGGCGACGTTGGTGCGCAACCTCGCCAGGAAACTCGGGGCTGATGCTGAGGAACAACCACAGAAGAGGGTACATATTATCTATACTTATAAAACAAAGTCCCCCTTCCTCGCCGCGCCTGTCGGCCTGTCTAACTAAACCCTATAAACTGAAAAAAACACTGAACGGATTTTCATTCAGTTTTTATCAATTGACAACGATTCATGATTAAGTACCTAAATTAGCTGCATGATGACAGAAAAAAAATCAAATATGCTCTGCTACCAGTGCGTAGCCGGGGCGGATCGCTTGTATGCTACATTCATATATATTCTTTTCTTGGCTGTATTCCACAGTTTAATGTAAAAGAGTAAATTAAAATAAAGTTTTTATTTCCATACAAAAAAATTTTTTTTTAACATAGGTAGTAATTTATTGGACCTATTTACAAGTAGGTACATAAGAGGGATTACTTTCCACACTTTATATTAATGTATATAATATTACAGAATGTAGAAGACACGGAGATCGTCCGGTCCATAATCCAGCCAATGGAACAAGAGATAGCGGCTCTCAAACACAAGCTCAGAGAAACCGACGCGCAGTTACAAGATGAACTGGTAATGCTGTTTTTACCCACTTAAAAAGTAGCTATATTATTTCAGGAGGACTAAGTTATTTACATAACTTTTGTCCAGTTTCATCGCAATCGCTTCAGTACTTTTAGCGTGAACAAGTAACCAACTAAACACAAACTTTCACATCTTCACTAATGTTATAAAGAGAAAATATTTTTTATGTTTGTAACAAAACAGCTCCGAAACTACTGTACCGAAGATACATTAAATCCTTGACTAAGGCTACTTTTCTAACCTCATATAACCATTTATAATAGTTTCTTAGCACTGTGTCACTAGCGGAAATGTGGTAAATTATCCAAATGTTCAATTTATCCACACAAAGAATTCGTTCATTGGCCATATTGAATTCGAAAAACGAAACTTTAAAGCCTACTCGATTTTCGTTGACCAACCAAACGCTTCCTTCAGCGGGTGTAAGTTACTACTTTCCACCCATCAGCAGAAAAGTACTATACTTTCCACCTATGTGCAGGAAAGTCATACTTTCCGCGGGGATAATACAGGAGCAAACCGACCGTTTTTGAGGCTTGATCTAGGTTTTAAATAAGTTTCTAGACCTAGTAGTTTCGGGCGTGTGTAGCCCGCCGCTGTTACAGTTTACAGTCCAAAAAATTATGAACATTGTCTATTTTCAGAAAGCAAAGGCAGCAGTAACCAACGCGACGGTTGCAGGAGGCGATTCTAGTCATGATGCAGTGTCTGGTAATATTTCACTTTAATATGTAATTCTTAGCATCATACTTACTTGTATTTCTTAGAAATTAGATTATTAGGTAGGCGTCCTTATTGCTTATTTACTTCCTGCAGTTGCTTGTGGGTCTGGGCGTCCTCAAAAACTTACTCCATTTCGTTCGATCACCGCCATCTCCTTCCAAGATGTAAACTTCGTCGCAAGTCTTTCTCCATATTGTCCTCCCAGCACTTCCTTGGTCGACCCCTTAGTCGTTTTTGTTGAGGAGTTTAGTTGGAGATGATCTACTCTGCATTCTATCCTCTCCAGTGAACCGCTAAGACTTGCAGTATTTGATGATATTAATGAGAACTTCCAATAGAAGGCATATATTTATTAAGCTTCCTTAACTTGTATGTGTAGAAGGGGTACGTCAGTGCGACATGTGTGTCAACTACGAGAAGCAGCTGGTGTGCGAGCAGGCGCGTGCGCACGGCGCCATCGACCGCGCCACTGCTGCTGAGAAGGCACTCAAACAGGTATGATATTGCTGTACCACTGCTGGGTCAAATCCTCCCCCTTTGTTCCATGTATCTTCAGCTATTTCTGGCCACGCAGAGTGGTCCAGGTAATAGCGCCATGGTTTATTGGGTCTACCTGAAATACATTTTCCGTCTTGAGGGATTCAGTGGTAGACGTTGTGGGTGTGTGGCCCAATCCCAAGTGCTCATTAATAATAATTATGACGATAAATAAAATAGATGCAGAGGCCTGTTATAAAGTTGTTAATTTTCCAGGCAGCAGATGAACTGGAAGGTGTCCGTCGAGTCCACGAGGAAACGCTCCGGTCGTGGCGGGGCGGAGCCTCTGAACTGCCTTCACTACGCAAGGAGCTGCAGGAGCTCCAGGCGAGGCTGACGGAGGCCGAGAAGGAGGCTTCGGATAGCTCGAGGCGAGCACTGGCCAGTGTCACGCAGCTGACTGTCGATAGAGAGACGCTACAGAGGAAACTTGACACGTGAGTATGACACGAGGAAACGAGCGGACCTTGATCAATAAACCTGTAGATATGCAGTACACCAAAGTTAATTGTCCGGCAACTTACCGGGCCATCAAGTACCTCTATATACTGCTTTGCTCTGCTTTAATTTCTTTACTTTATAAGCCAGTATGTTTACAGATTAGAGCGCGACAACGCGATGCTGATCGGACGATATCTCAAGAAGGCAGAGGACATGCAGAACGAGATCATCGACTTGCCTGACAACGTGGACGACCTCCAGGAGTTGACGCTCCGAATGCGGGAACAGTTGATCTTCTGTCAGATAGGACGCGAGGAGGCCGTCGATACTGAACGGGAACTGAGGACGCAGCTGTTGGAGCAGGGCTCGCTGTTCCACCAGCAGGAGGCCGCGTTACAGGCGGCTAGAGTACAGAATAAGGAGACCAGGTGAGATAGCTGATCTTATATGTAAGATAGACCGTCACGAGGTATATGAGCCATGATAGATGTGTTTTAGAAACAATAAGATAAACCTCGAAGACTAATCAGTTTTTAAAGAGTTAGGTTAATTGTCATTATCTACTGCAAGCAGACAGAAATTGACAGAATATAATCTGAACTGAACTTCCTGTTATTCTTACATTTGTTAACTTATTATGATGTGTTTGCAGAGATGAAATAGACCGTCTACAGACGGAGCACGCGCAGCTCCAAGAGCTGGGGGACAAGTTGAGGCACTCCAACGATATGATCGAACAGCTATTAGAAGATAAGGTACGTTGCTATGACATAACTCAACTTAGCTAACTGACAGACATCTATGAATTCGAGTTGCACGATTTCACTGTAAATGAGCGCAACTTGATGCAAGTTGTATATACTTGACGCTAGCTTGTTGCGCAAGCCGCGCGAAGCCATAATTACACAAAGAATCCAACGTATACAAACGTGAATAAAGTGTAATTCTTACTGTGATATCTGTTTGTAGAAACGTCTATCAAGCGAGGTGGGCGAGCTTCGCGGTCGCGTCTCAGTTCTCCAACAAGAGCTGGACAACAGCGAGAAGGTGCAGCAGGACTTCGTGCGCCTCTCGCAGTCGTTGCAGGTCCAGCTTCAACGGTTCCGCGAGGCCGACACCGAGGTCCGGTGGCAGCACGACGAGGATGTCGTACAGTGTCCTTCGTGTCACTCGCAACTTAACACTAATAAGAAAAAGGTAAATGTGGAGTTTCCAAGGGAGTTTTCTAAAGTAAAACATCAATAACTGAATTATAAATAAAAAAAATAAAAAATAAAAATCGGAACTAATCGGCTCGATCTTTTAAGAAAACAAAAACGAAAACTGCTCTTAGCAGTTTTCGTTTTTGTTTGTTTTCACTGCTCAACCAATCTTTAGTGATTTTCTTGGAAATGGACTCGGTGGCAGGCTAGATATTAATGGCAGTGTACATGTAGCAACCTTGGAAAAAGTAAAAGCATGAGCGCAACTGCTGTAAAATGAAGTATGTGTGTAATTACAGGTCCACTGTCGTCACTGCGGACGCATCTACTGCAGTAACTGCATCTCTCAGACGGTCCCGTCCGGGCCGCGCGGAGCCCCGGCCCGCGTGTGCGCCGTCTGCTTCACGCTACTGCAGCCCCACGCCAAACCATACTTCTCGACACAGCCACCACATTCGCCAGACTAGTATACATATACCAATATATTATACGCTAGGATTAGTATTCTGAAACCGAAACATTCTTCTTCCGTTTTTGTTGAGCAACGTTTCCGGGTAAAATTAATTGTTTTTTTACTGGATGTTGCCGTAACAGTTAACATGTGGCAATAATAGATAACATTTTTACAGAAGCTACCTCAACACGGCAACATAAAATAAACGTAAAGCTTGTTGCTGATACTTTTTGTTAAGCACTGGCCGCCACAGTAATCAACCCATGTACGGTTTCGGAGCCTCACTCCGAATATAACCATTAATGGCTCCCGTCTCCAAAACAACGTCAAAGGCCTACTCAATTTTTTTGTTACTGTTGAAACAGCATTAAAATAAATTACACTATCGAATACTAAAGATATCGAATTGAAAACAACAACACGGTGGGTTGATTTTTTGGCGGTCATTTCTGTTTTGTTGCTTTAAGTTACTGGCGACGTGGATGCGATAAACAAACCATCGGAAGGCTACCGAAACGAATAAAACTGAAAAGACAAGGATGGCAACACTTCAAAAGTCGCGGGAGTGAAAGAGCATCAATATTTTTTTCGTTTCGGTTGCCTTACGACGGTTCTGCTGGTCGTAAATGTTACTGAATATTATACTGATATAGCCCAAACAAAAATTAATTGAAATGTGGATATTATCCGTCGACTAACGTAAATACCGGCCAAATTAAAAACAATTTCGTGCTATTCCAAAAGTCCGTAACTTCTAATTCCTACGCTCAATAAAGCAGCTGTACCGGAGAATAAAAGTTGAATTAACTATTTATTAATATCTAGTTGCAAATAAAATAGATACATCGCTAGCAACCACGCACGATAGGTTCCCATCATTACACATTCATTATTTAAACTCTTCATCTCAAATAGAAACCTGACGGACGGACAAAGACAATAGCTAGTTATATTTTCATCCCAATTTAGACTACATTTGTATTGCTTTTGTCATACAAATCTTCCCTCTATTTCCTTCCTTAATAATGCCTCTAGAGAATTAAACCAATTTTTCTTTCTTTTCACTGATGCCTCTGTTTTCCTTTTTTTTTAACTAATTACTAAAGGAAATGAATCCTTATGAAAATACAAAGTAAATTGCAGAGGCATGTGAAGAACAAACTCTAGAGGTATTATCCAAGAAGTAAATAACTGAATACATTAGTATGGAGAAAGCGCTGATAGGATACCGTATTAATACTTGACTTTGGCAATATGCACAAGTCAATCGAGTGATAACGTGTAAATAATACACTTGTAGTTGTAATTAAAATATTTTATTGTAAATAAAGAAGTTGTTGCGTACTAATGTACTTGTTATTGTTAGTCTTATTCTAATCGTCGTAGTCTTCGAGTGAGAGGGTGATCACATCGCTGACGAGGCAATCCGCCGGCTGGAAACAAAAAACGGATTTATAAGCATTTAAAAAAAAACTCACTTTCACTTTGTCGTTCCTTATATGCACTGCAAGGGATTGTTATCTGTTGCCTGAGTCTGTCTTTCCTGACGTATAATCTTCAAGTGCCGAGTAAACAGGTATCTGCTAGACGTACGTTTTACATCTTAGCCGTATCGATAATTACGATAAGGTGCGCTAGTAGTCAGACGCCGACATATACCATACTAGCGCTACTCTACAATTTCTCACGCAAAAGCCCTTTTTTAGCGGTCACCTACGTCATTAAATGAACTTTTAGGTTATGTAGTTACAGAGATTCCGTGATCGTGAGTCTTTTTCTCTTTTATATAAAATTTTAGATTTAAAAAGTTAGTTACATCTGAACATATCCCAACGAGTGCGTCAGCACACCCATAGAACTCCTCCTTGAGCGATATGACGATGGTCTGCAGCTGGTGCTTCTTGGTGCGGATGTAGGACGCGACCTTGCCGATGTTTGTGTTGTCTAACGCCGCGTCGATCTCGTCCAGGAGGAAGAACGGTGCCGGTTGGTAACTACAACAATAACAAACAAACTTATTTATGTTTAAAATTGTTCATAGTTTCCAACTTGCTAAAACGACTGTCGGAACCATAATGAAAAGAATGTTAACAATAATTTGTTGTATCTACTGCTTGTGATCGGCCTAAGCGATATAAGCACTCCAATAGTAGATGCAACCTCACTGGTGTGCAGTGTGCACCTACCTGTGTATAGCGAAGAGCAGCGCGAGCGCAGCAACAGTCTTCTCCCCTCCGGACAGGTTGGACATCGGCTGGAACCTCTTCCCCGGAGCGACGCAGTTGTAGTTGATGCCGTCCAGGTACGGCTCTTCAGGGTTCTCGGGGCCGAGGAACGCTTGCGCGGACTGGTTCATTGCCAGCGCCTTGAAAAAATACGTCATCAAAACAAAATGTAAAAAGTAACGTGACTTAAAACACAACGATATTAACAGAAATTAATAGCGGGTATTTGCCATATTGCCCTAACAAAGTCTGTAATTTACCTTGTAAATAGCGTCAATTTCATTAGCAACGTGCTCAAAACAATCCATGAATTTATCGTGACGTTCCTTTTTAACCTGAAAAGAATTATTATTTATTAATAAGAAAGAATATAGTATTAGATACTAGCTGTCGCCCGCGACTTTGTACGCGTGGTAGTTTTGTTTTATATACGAGAACTTCCTCTTCAATCACATTCCTATCTATTTAAAAAAAACTGCATCAAAATCCGTTGCGTAGTTTTAAAGACCTAAGCATACATAGGGACAGACAGACAGCGGGAAGCGACTTTGCTTTATCAAAGGGGATTATATGATGCTTCGTATTATAGTACTAGGCATATAACATGTACCATACCTTTTCGAAAGCTATTTTAGCTTTGGTAGCACGTTTCCGCGCCGCTGCGAACGCTTCGTTAGTCGCGCTCACTTTCTCGCTTACTTCATTTAACTTTTGTAATGCCTAGAACACGCAAAAGAATAATTTATTTCTAAGAAAAATAAATCATTGACAGAATAGGAGCTATTTACAGGAAAAATACGATTCAGTAGCTAGGAAATGGATGGGGTGTATGTGTATGTTACCCTCATGTTAGGCGCCTGTATCTTGTCGACTGTGTTCTGTAGGTTGTTGATGGCCTTCTGCAGCTTGTCCGCCTTCCGCTTGATCTCGTCCGGCTCATCCAGGTCCTTCAGGGACTCCGGTAGGGAGCTGTAGTCGACGCGGATCCTGTACACGGTAACAAAGTTGTTATTGATTACTTTGACACGTAAACATTTAAACAGCTAAACATGTGTAGTTATGGAAATATAAGTAGATAGAGTGACGAGAGATGAGATACCTGGATTCCTTCCTGTAGACCTGCGTGGTGGAGAGCGAGGAGGGATCCGACTCGGTGTCCGCCGTGTCGTCCAAGCTGCCCTCTAGCAGCGGGATTATTATATCATCGATCTGTTAATACATTATATTCAATAAACAGCTATTTGGTTATCCCTACCCCCCATTCAATTGGCCACAACTTGACAATTTCTAAATAAATGTATTGTATAAAGTAGCATTGTCATTATCTTAAAAACAATTGACCATATGCGAATGTTCTAAAAGCTATGTTCTAATGCCTCTAATTTTTTTAAAGAAAAACGCATATCGAAAAAGTGCACGCTCACGCAACTCAGAAGCAAAAAGTTTATTAAGTTAGGGAGCTACAAGAGTGGTTTTTTTTCCTGTGGTCAATTGCTCAAAGGTCAGGACTCCAACACCCTACCAAGTAACTGTACCTGTGGTGTTTTTTTATATATTCCCTTCACATGACGGGCTGTCTAATGTAATTCATAATATTATAAAGAAGATACATTAGCTTCTTTCAATACCACCAAACATAGCGTATGCACATATAATGTGGTGTGGTATAGTATGTGTTGTATGCGTCACCTTGCACTGGCGGAGTATGTTGTGTCTGTCGCTGCGGCGGCTCTCGATGCGGGACTCGATGCTCGCGATCTGCTTCTGTACCGCTTGGATGTCCTTCTGGATTACTGACACGTCCTTGCGGGCCTAATATATAAAATTACTTAGTTATTACTTCGTCATTATTGTTGAACTGTGGATATAGTAGATTAAGACAGAGATAGATAGATATTTTATTTTTTAAGGGATATAAAATAGTTACACTGTAGCACTTGATAAAATAAGTTAATTAAAAACCTTATTTTAACAGTTACCTTTAAAACATGGTCAATCGGGATTCGGGATGCAGCGCGGGGTGTTCGCAGTTATCGGTATAGGTTTAACGTTCGAAGCGTTCGAATTCAATTCAGAGCCTTAAGCTACCGGTATATAATATAGTTGACCTTAGTGACATCCTCCTCGGCCTGGTCGGCGCGAGCTCTGGCGGCGGCGCGCTCCGCCTTGGCCTGGTCGGCGCGCCGCAGCTCCGCGTCGATGTCCTGCCGCTGTCGGGCCTCCGCCTGGCGACCCTTCTCCACCTCGTCCTCGGCGTCTTGCACCGCGCGCTCCCAACGAGTCACGTTCTCTATACAACAACGATACAATAGTAAAAACATATTAGGGAAGACGACAGAAGTCAGAAAAGGATCGCCCAGATACGTATGTACAGATATGGTTTATGTACATTCAGCTGCCAAAGTTTAGTTTAGACTAATTTCATTTAATTATTTTTGCTGGATTTTTATGTGATGTACTAATTTGTGAGTCTTCAGAATGCAACATCGCATCGTCACTTACCATCAGGTGACGATAGTGGTCAAACGCTTACTTACATATTATAAAAATAATGTACAACTGCCTAGGTACTTGAACACCAAAATGAAAATAAAAAAAAATATTAAAACATAATCTGGCAGCGGTGGGATTCGAACCCACGCCTCCGAAGAGACTGGTGCCTTAAACCAGCGCCTTAGACCGCTCGGCCACGCTACCCGCTGACACTACTCCCGAAATATAACAACTGAATCACGCGGCCCCGATATAAATAGATTACATGTGGTTGGCGAGGTCGCAATCGTGTATACGCCATACCTACCTAATGTAAACATTACAGTAGTTTATATAACAATCACGTGATAATGTTATTGTATGTAAATAAAATGGTTTGTGGTTGATGATCCTTATCTAATTGTTAATTGGGTATTATATAAATGCAAGACATTGCATCTAGCTTGGAAATATGGTTTGATTGGATTTTATTACAAAATATTTACAAAAAATGTATGGAAATAGTTTTCCGCAAATTGCGGAGTTTCTGATACTCTAACCTATGTCGCTTTCTAATAGTGATTTGTTCCTTATTTGATAACACATCGATTTATGTAATAAAAACTTGTTTCGAATAATGTCACTCGTTTCAAAAATGCGGGAAGGATTCCTAAGATTTTTTTCTTGTAGCTGCAACGGTTCTTGTACACCCTGTATATATATACTACTAGTACTAACTACGCCCCGCGGTTTCACACGGGTAAACCCCGTAACCCTTCTAAAACTCTTTTCTTAACCTACGTCCTAAAAGGCGAAGTCTACAAAACTTTGACAGTTTGAAAGATAACGTGATGAGACTGTATTGATAGATAGATATGTATGTATATACTAACTCTGCGTGTCCCTGGATCGTTCGAACTCGAGGTTGGAAGCGATGCGGTCGATCTGCGCCTCGAACTCCATGCGACGCTTGGCGCGCTCCTGTTGCACGCGCAGCTCACGCTCCTCGTATTGTCTGTAAATACAAGCCAGATTCACTATTATTGAAATGTTCCCAGTGGTAACGATTACATATGAAATATGTGGTTACTAGGGAATGCAAATTTCACCGAAAACCGAAAAACCGGTTTTTCGGCATAAAATATGCCAGAATTAATAAAAAACCCGATTTTTTTAATTCATATAACCGGTTTTTCGGGTTTTTCGGTTTTTCAATATTATTTACTGACCTAATGTTAGCTACACCGATGTCCCTACAGAATCCCCTAAAGACGACATCCTCAACGTTGTTCATGTTCTCCTTGATCTCCTGTATACTGACGTCCCTGGCCCGGATCGTCCTCTCTATCTCCTCTATCTGGGGACCGAACACGTCCATTTTGCGTTCCAGTTCCGCCAGCTCCGCATCCAGGGCTTTTATTTGTTTCAACTGGAATAAGCACGTTTAAATTGGTCACTCTCCACACATTAACAATTAACTCAAGTCAATGAAATGTGGATATTTGTAGAAAAATGTGTTTTATTGTAAAGACAAACATGTAAGCTTTATATAAATAGAAAACTTTGTAAAAAAAATGTGAATCTTAGTTAAAATATAATGGTAATATATGTAAAGAAAAAAAATGAGTATTTTTGTAAGTAATGTTATCATATTTACCGTAGTATCTCTATCGGTGATGGCGTACTTGAGCCGGGACTCCAGGCCCCGGATCTGTGAGTCGACGGTGGTCAGTTCAGACTCCTTGCGAGACTTCTTCATTGACTCGCGGAGCTCTTCCGTCAGTTTCTCCTGCATTATGTAGGTGTTCAAACTTTGTTAGAATTAGAAGAACAAAGAAACCTGGATCTTTTAATAGACATACAACAAGACAGGGCACATTAAATAATGTATCTTACGGAAGGAAACATCGTGATGAAACCCAAGTGTTGGTTGTCGCTGATGCATAACGATTAATATCCTCTGGGCATGGTTGACTGTCCAGCCTGCCTAGCATGAAGACCAAAACACGATACGATAAAGCGATATAACTACATCAACTCTCAAAATATGATAGATAAAGCCGCCATGTTAAATTTTTATTATAAATTGCGATAAAAATTCAACATGGCGGCTTTATCTATCATATTTTGAGAGTTGATGTAGTTATATCGCTTTATCGTATCGTGGTTTGGTCTTCATGCTAGGCATACAGAGGAAATGAATACTGATAGGTGCTGAACTAGTCTATTTTATCTTATTCAAGACACTACAGAGTCCTGATGAATTAATTTCTGACGCTGTTTAAATCATTCATAGACTTAAAGGCCATATTCTACTTGTGTTTGTTACAACTTCAAGTAAGAAACTTGAAGTAGTAGTATTTAATATTTTATAGTATTATTCCTAATGTTCAATCACAAATTAAGGTAAGTGCTGTAAGAAGTACTTATGACCAACAAACAATTAAGTATGGTAGAAGATGGTAATCTAATCTGATTAATTACCGCTTTCAATTTACGAAATTGTTATTCGGTTTGTGTTAATATAGGAGGCAAAACATATACGAAAAGGACATTTTAAGTTTTATCCGAGAATCTTTGATCAACTATTCATATAAACCTATGGATATTACTCTCCCATTTTGGTTCTATTGCATTTTAAAGTTGTTAATTATCCAAATAAAATAGTAGTTAAAGACAATTCAAAATCAATATTATGTTGGCTATGATGTCAAAATTCTACCGACGTTATGTCAATGGAATCAGTATTATCCTCGCAATCAGATTTGTCTTCGGATTTTACTGCATCGAAAAGCCTACTAAAGCAAAAGTTTTGATAGGAAAAGTATACTGTATCACAATATACCTACTATTTCTTTACAAAGGCATTAAGTTTACACTTGCTAATTCGTCAAACAGTTACATTGCTGTTTTAACACAATTCTCTTATATGGTATCCATAACAGAAACAAGTATGCATTACATTGTAACATTCATTACCAACGGAGAACATTTTCACATTTTTTATAAGAATTTAATTGAAATACTATGTCTTAATGGGCAGTGTTCGTCTAAAACGAATGTGCCCATATCTTTGACGCTTCTGTTCGTCTTATTTTGGTCCAAGTTCTATGCTAGCTATAGAATGTGTGGCTTAGGTTTCCTATACAATATTTGTAAGACGGTTGGCTATGTGAATTGGTTTCTTGGTGGCGCACTCTCTATGTTCGCGTGGATTAATTTTTTAATAAAAATTATGAAGTTGGAATTGTTCTACCATCGTATGAGATCGATACGGGTCATGTTTCAAAGGTGTATTAGTGGACACAATATGGAAGATGTTGGAAAAATTAAACATTGTTTGAGTGTTTTAAATTCGTCAATGAATGTTTTTAATGCTACTATTTTCTATTTGCCTTCTCGGTTCATGGTAAATAGCTTTTGACCGCGACTTTGTCTGCGTATAGTTTGAATTTTTGACAATCTATCTGTATGCCATAAAGCCCGATTTGTTCAATAGTTGGAGCTGCACGTTGATATATCACAGTCAGTCAGAACTTTGAAAATGATCACCGAAAGCCTGAATCGATTCTGGTGTGTTTCAAACAGGAAGGTAAAGCAAAAAGGGCATATGATATATTTGAATTCAGTTAAGGGTAATTACGCGGGCAATGTCGCCGGTAAAGACTAGTTTATATGTGCTGAAATATTGTGTTATGAGATACGAGAGTGATTTGTGTATGTGTTTTTACAGGAAGTAGTGAACCTGGTGACGTTGCCTCCCAGGATTCTACTCTTCATTCATTTGATGATCAATGTTCGAGAGAATGGTGTAAGTATGGTTGCGATAACTATTTTATATACGGCTGGAAAATCCAGCCTACACTTCTATAGCACCGGGAGGAGCGGTGAGCTCTGTGGGACTCCCTCTGGCCTAAAATCCTTGCCTATTAATATTATGAATATAGAAGTGTGTTTGTTAGTATGTATGTTTCTTACTCCTTCACACAAAACTACTGAACCTGAATTACCATATAGGCTGCTTTTTATCCTGTTATTCCCACGGGTTCGGGACATACGGGATGAAACCGCGGGGTGCAGCTAGTAAGGTATTTCAGATACTGACATGTATAGTTTTTAAATTTAAATTCCTTTAGCCATTGAGATTCTAGTATCCCAGAAGAGGCTTAGAAGAAGTTGATCTTTCGGGAGAGTTTAAAAAAACCTGATGAAAAAATAGCTTAATTATTTCTTTTGCAAATATTAAATAATGTTTCAGTTAATACATTTAAGCGTATTGTTTCTTATAATGGAATCGAGTATAACGTTTGCTGTTTGTATTGTAACAACACTCATTGACAAGGAGTTTGAAGCTATCAAGTTAATGATTATTAAGAAAGTACATTTGTGCACAGGTGAGATTTTATTGAAAGTTTCCATAACTAATTTAATCAAAATTTAGTATATGGTCCTAGAAGTTTTACAAAACCGACGTTTAATTCCTCAAAAAGTGCGACTAAAGTGGTACTTTGCGGCGCAATCAAAGAGGTCGATCTCTTAATAATGTAATTGTATGAATAAAGTTACTGGCCAGTGAGACACCTGTCCCAATTAAAAAAAAACGAAAAAAGCGATCAGAAGGCCAATTCTCGTAAATAACATTGTTTAAATTACATTTCAATATCATTCCGATTGCATTTCGATTGCAAAAGATACCCATAAAATCATATTTTTTTGACATAAAACTAACTTTGAGGGTATTTTGAGCTACTTTGAGGGTATTATTTGTGATCGAAATGCAATCGAAATGATATTGAAATGTAATTTGAACAATGTTATTTACGAGAATTGGCCATCTGTTCACCGATTGCTACTCAATTTAAAAAATGTGGAACACAATTAATTATCCACTAAATTCGGGTAAGTTTTTAGTTGTTTATTTAATAATACTAGTTTTTTTTATAGATCCAAAAGTAAGAGAGAGTCTTGAAGATATCCTGGTGTACGTATCCACGCGGACTTTCAAATATCGTGTTGTATTCTTCTTTGCGTACGATTCCAAAATGTTAATAGGTTTCTTTAGTTTAATAACTACTTATATTATTATTGTTATTCAATTAAATAAAGCTCTCGAATAGTCCACCCTTTGTACTTGTAGTTGTATGCAGGCTGTTTTCCGCGATTAGACCCTTTTTAATTGAGTCCTTTTTGCGTGAAGATGGAGTAGGCTTGCCCAGCACCTACTACCCTCTCAGCTTAGTCGACCATGTCCAGAGGAGAGAACTTGTCAATACTTCTGGAGCCAACTAAGCCGCGGGTTTCATCACGATGTTTTCCTTCACCGTAAGAGCGATGTCAATTAGCTCACAAATTTTTTTTTAAGAAAAATACATTGGTGCACGGCCGGCCTGGATTCGAACCCACGACCTTCAGAATGAAAGTCGAGGTATCTACCACTAAGCCAACACTAGTCCACCCTTTATTAAGTTGTTTAAACAGTAAAATTGTAGCTTAATTCTGCTTTTCTTTAGAGTTGGTACTTGTCCTACTCTGACAAGTTGCTTTAACTTTTGTTAGTAAAAACCGGCCAACCCGCACGAAGGGTTAATTAGTAATTAGAAATACATGATCTGTGAAAATTTCAACTGTCTAGTTATCACGGTTCATGAGATAGTCTGGTGACAGACAGACCGAGAGTGGAGTCTTAGTAATAGGGTCCCATTTATACCCTCTGGGTACGGAACCCTAAAATAAGGGCTTAGCCTCTGTCTACATTTTGGCATGCAGTTTGGAGGATAAATTAAAGTTTATTCAAAATAAAACAATTATTGTTTTCCATACCTTCTTAGCCTTGAGTTGTGAGAGATGTTTCTCGTCCCAGCGCTTGGCTTTCCGCGCTAGATCGAGCGACCCGCCCGATATTATACCGGACTTCTGGTAGAACGTGCCGTCCAATGCCAACGCCTGGTTAACAACATTATAGGGTTAGAATACGAAGTATTTTGTGAAATGAAGTAGACTTCTCCCAGGCCTTTTTTGACATATCAGGTCAGCGTTTGAACACTTTCACACCCGCCTGATGGCAGGTGACGATGCGGCCTGGAAATAAAATATGACTCGATAGGCCCCTAACAGTATATGGACCTTTTTCTGTGGTCTAACACGCGAGAGAGCCAATATTGTCTTTGTATGGCCGATTATATAAATGTATGTATTGTACTAACGTCATATCTAGTATTCTTAGTCCTGTCCAAGTCGTACGCGACTCTCGAGGCGTCCTCTGGCGTCTCGCAGACCAGCGCGTTGTTGGTGACGAACAGCACGGCGCGGTGGATCGCCGCCGGCTCAAACCGCAGCACGTCGAATAGAAGCTTCACGTTCTTTGGCTCTTTTATGTCCCTAGAGTTGAAACGAGATGGACCATAGAGTAGAGCTAACCCATCCCCTCCCAACTAAAGAATATGTCGTGATTATCTGCCACGTTTTTGACTACAGCATTGTCAAGAAGAGTTTGGTGTCAGTCAGACCGTAAAATCTTAAGCGAAAATTTCCTAAAGATCCCGGCTTATTTACGAGATATGGTTTTGTATGAACGATTCTTAAGAAAAATGTATGATGTGCCTTTAGTACGAGTGTGTACTTCATCTAATGTAAGTATATGGATCCCGATAACAAAGTGAAAGAATTACCTGAGTCTTTCTCGTAGTGGCTTAGCTTGAATGTAGTCTAGAGGCAGGAACGTTTCTGGCTCCAACATTCTTTCTTTTAGTACCTGAATTAAATATTTAATTATAGGCAAACAAGGATATTTATTTAAGTAGACAAACAACAAAAATAAATACAAATAGGTATTAAAATTGAACTTAAAGAAACCGTGGAGCCCGCACTATAACTAAGGCCTGTATTTATCATGTATATGCAAGGCATCCATGTAATATGCGGGTTTGTTAATTAGGGTTACTTAAGGATGTGATATAGCACAAGGGCATTTTGGGAATGGGAAATTTTAGGAAAGGGTTTTAAATGTTGATATCACCGCCGGCATCTCTTCCAGAGGCCTGTAGCAACCTGAAAAGGCTGCTAGCCTTCTGGGAAGACCTGGGATGGTTGGAGTGACAAGTAGGATATTCTCACACTCACAATGGCCTAAATGTGCGGAAACAGCCCCGTAAAACTAAACTAAATGTTGATATAAAGTACCTGGATACACCTCCTTGCAGTTTTCTCAGTGTCAACAACAATTGCCTCCATGTACTTGCCGAGTACCTTCGTGATGGCCACGTTGTACCGCTTGTGTGTCGGCTGACACATGTTGATCATACGGTCGTACTGTTATAACATAAAAACATTGTTTAAGCCGTTGATATTTCAGTAAATCAGTCAGGTCTTTGAACTTTAATATTGCAATGATGGCAAGTATTGTATTGTGAGTAAGGCACTTTTAAAGGATCAATTTTGTCAAGTGTTTTTTGTGAATACGTACAACACCCGGTATGTCCCGCTTGAAGCTCTCGACGATCTCTTGCTTCTTGCGTCGGCGTGCCTCCTCGTGTTTATCGACGCGTGCGTCACCGAGCTGGGCCGCCACCGCCTCCAGCGCAGACTGCAGCTCGGCGGCGCGACCGCGGCACGAACCTACGTCCGCCTGTATAAACATAACACATGTAAATACATGTTTGTATGTTGCAATTACTTGATCAAAGGACACCCACCCTTGAAGCGAGGTATCAGAAAGTACAGAGCTCCATAGGGAAGGAACCATTCCTCACCTCCGACTTGCCTTAGTTGACTGGTCAGAGTGACCACTGACAAGTGAACAGTCCCCACGGGGGTTGAGTTAATAACTTTATTCCATTGAAATGAGAACTTACTGATTAGTGGGGTACAGCCTGATACAGCCTACCGATAATTATAACTATTTATAACAAATATGAGTGTATAATATAATAATAATAATAATGCCCCCTAAAATCCAACCAGCCCCCTAAAATCCAACCAGCCCCCTAAAATCCAACCACACGCCCTGATCGAACACCTGATCATCGTGGGGGGCGGGCAACATAATTTATATCTACTGGATGGCTAACGTGGCACTGGTAACCCAAACAAAATGGAGACAAGACAGCAAAAGAGAAAACGTTTGACGCCGCTACCTGGAGGTTACCGTCAGGGCACACTTGGAGCCAACGCTGAGTGTTGCAGTGGACGAGCCGTTGGTGGTAGAGAGTTGAGACGGCGGGCTCCTACCGGGTCACCCGAACAAAGTGACAGCCGACCAAAATCATCATCATCATCATCCCCTAAATCTTTATTTTCCTCAATTCCTTCTTCTCCACCTTCATATCTTAACTATAACCTGAATAAATCTCTTCCTTCTCCGTCCTCATCAATTCACTCAACCAATTCAGCCGTGAATGTTGTGCAGGAGGCAATAGCCGATAATCCAGCACCCACCACTGGCCGAGTACGCGCGCCGCGACTTAAATGGACGCAAGAAATGAATGAGTTCATTTGGCGCACTTATCTCATTATTACAAACCTTGAGACGAAACCACGTGGATATTTAGATCCACTTTACATTCAGTTCAAAGCTAAATTTCCCCAAATTAATGTATCAAAACAGAGAATAGGTGATCAACGTCGCGCTATAGTCAGAAACCAATTGATTCCCCCAGCTACCCTACAATTAATCAAAGAAGAAGCTGCAAACAGTCTCCAAAATACCAATACAAGTTTATCTCAATCACAATCAGTCAATATAGGAACACAACAACCAACTAGTTCTCGAATGAGTTGGCCCGACGACATTAACGAAGCAATAATGAGAGAATATTACAAAATTACTAATTTAGAATCAAATAGATCAGCATACAGACAACCACTACACAGAGCTATTATAGAACAATTTCCTCACATATCGCATGTATCCGAGCAACGCATAGCAGACCAAAGGAGAGTTATTGTCAACAATAAACTTATTACTAGCGAAAGATTGTCAACTATAAGAGATGAAGTAAGAATGTCTCTTAACTCAGAAACTACTGAACAATCATTGCCACCTACTAACTATGAAATAGACTCAACAATAAACACACTCAGCAATTTAGTCGAACCATCACACGATACTGCCACAATAGATTCAAACAACAGTACCCATTTGACAGACTCAGAAGACCTCGACGACAAAATATCCAAAACATTTGAAGAAACCTATGATAAACTTTCACATACTAACCCAGTTCAGCGCCCTTTCATACCAAAGCAGAAAACTTCTAAAAGATTTGCCCATATAATTTCATATTTAAATTCACAAGTAATACCAAAATACGACTCTACTGACAACGATTTTATCAAAACCCAAACTATTATATATTCTGCAGCATATACAGCAGCGTTGTGTAATGGATCTAAAATCAAAGAACTGGTCCAGACTCCACCATCTGGAACACCAAGCAACTACAGAACCGATAAAAGACCTAATTGGTTAAAGAGACTAGATAGAAAAATATCAAAATTAAGGAAAGCAATAGGCAGATTTACTCAATACATTCAAGGGAACAGAAGTTTGGGACTAATAGCGAATATAGAAAGGATTAAAAATATATATAAAACACACTCTAGCTATGAAGAACCTAATAGAACAGACAATCAATTTCTAGATACATTAAAACAAAAACTTAACTCTTTCAGTAGCCGCCGGCGTAGATACCTTAATTGTACTGAACGAAAAAACCAAAATGCCCAATTCACTAATAACGAAAGACAGTTTTATAGAAATTTAGCAAATAATACCACTAACCTACAAACTACAGACACAACATTACCTAGCGCACCCCCAAAAGAAGAGCTTCATGAATTTTGGTCAAATATCTGGGCTACACCAACACACCACAATCAAGATGCCGCATGGATAGAATCAGACAGACAAAACATAGAAAACATACCAGACATGGATTTTGAATTCATCCCATTAGACGTATTCAATAATGTTTTAAAAAGTGCTCACAATTGGAAAACCCCTGGTACAGATCACATACATAACTTCTACTATAAGAAATTCACCTCTTTGCATCCTACCCTTTACCATCACATCAATAATTTCCTTAAATATCCACAGACCATACCCAGTTTTGTAATGCAAGGCATAACCTATCTGATTCCTAAAGACACTGACTTAACGAACCCGGCAAAATACAGACCGATCACCTGTCTGCAGACCATCTACAAAATAATAACTTCATGCATATCACAAGTAGTTTACAAACACCTTACACAGAATAACTTACTAGCAGAAGAACAGAAAGGATGTCGCAAGTACAGTCAGGGTTGCAAGGAGCAGATTACAATTGACTCAATCGCAATGAAATACACATCTAAAACTAAGACAGATATGTGCACCATGTACGTAGACTATCAGAAAGCGTTTGATTCCGTCCCACATAGTTGGTTATTATACATCTTACAACATTATAAAATTCATCCTAGTTTAATAGAGTTTCTACGAGAAGTAATGCAGCATTGGGTAACCAAACTTAGATTAGGTAAATTCTTAGAAACTGCTGAAATTCCGATTAAACGAGGTATTTTCCAAGGAGACGCCCTGAGCCCTCTTTGGTTCTGCCTCGCCTTAAATCCTCTTTCTAATTTGCTCAATTCTACTGATGCCGGTTTACAAGTAGTCTCTCAAAATTCCGAGAATACACAGATAACCCACCTTATGTACATGGATGACATTAAGCTGTATAGTAATTCCGTACCATCACTACACAACCTAGCAGACGTCACTCAAATGTTCTCCAATGATATTAGGATGACTTTCGGCATCGACAAATGTAAAACCTACACATTCCGAGAGGGCAAGTACATAGAGAATGAACCATTCACTCTAACCAATGAACAAACTATTGAACCTTTAGATGAAAATAGCACTTACAAATACTTAGGCTTTCACCAATCCAACCAAGTTCATCAGAAGCAAACTAAAACACAACTCACTAAAAACTTTAAGCACAGATTAAATGTTCTAATGAAATCACAACTTTCTTCTCGTAATTTAGTAAAGGCAATTAATACCTACGCTATCCCAATACTTACATATTCTTTTGGCATAATTAGCTGGTCAAAAACAGACTTAAATCGATTACAGCAGATGATCAATACGACCCTGACCAAACAACGTAAGCACCATCCACGATCTTGTGTGCAAAGATTGACACTTCCTAGAGAAGAAGGTGGTCGAGGCATTATTGACATAAAAAACCTACATAACAAACAGATTACATCACTTAGGAAATATTTCTTTGAAAGAGCCGAAAGTTCCCTTTTACATAGGATAATTACCGATACAGACAGACGTTTCACACCTTTGAATTTACTATCAAAAGACACGCAACCCAATGAGCAGATCACTAGCAACACCGATAAAATAGCTGCATGGCAGCATAAATCCTTACACGGGAGGCATCGCTCCGACCTGCTGCAACCACATGTCGACATGAAGGCGTCGAACGCATGGCTGCAGCGAGGCGAGCTGTTTCCTGAGACTGAGGGTTTTATGCTTGCCATACAGGACCAAGTCATAGACACAAAAAATTATCAGAAATTCATCATTCGTAGACCAGATGTTCAAGATTCATGCAGACGTTGTCACAGCGCTCCAGAAACAATTCAACACATCACAGGTGCATGTAGAGCCATCGTACAGACCGACTACAAACATCGACATGATCAGGTTGCCGCTATCATCCATCAATACCTTGCACACCAATGTAAATTTATCACAGAAAAAGTTCCTTATTACAAGTATATTCCAGAAGCTGTTTTAGAAAATAATACATTTAAATTATATTGGGACAGGACAATCATCACAGATAAAACAGTATATAACAATAGACCGGACATCACCCTTTTAGACAAAATTAACAAAAAGGTATTTCTCATAGATATCGCCATCTGCAACACCCATAATCTAGTCACCACACATTCCGAAAAAATAGCTAAATACACTGAACTCTCTATTGAAATAAAAACTCAATGGCAAGTTACGCAAGTTAGAACCATTCCGATAGTAATTTCAAGCACAGGCGTCATCCCAAAAACACTTCATAATGGTCTCAATATACTCCATATCACACCATCCATATATCTATTGTTACAAAAAGCGGTTATTCTAAATACATGTCGTCTAACTCGAAAATTTTTGAATTCTTTAGATTCCTGATAGATCATACTTGCACTTGGCTTCGGCCCGTGCTTTTTGTCCCTCCAATGCGGGGAGAAACAAATTTTGTCAAACAACCATAATAATAATAAATAATGATTTATTCTATGAGATCTAATAAATACATACAATACAGAGACATAATAAATAATGATTTATTCTATCTTCATATGAGATGTGAATCACCTGTAACTCTGCTCGCAAGCGACGCTGCTCCTCCAGCGCTTGCTCTGAACTCTTGATGTGCTCATTCAATTTGTCGACGCGTTTCATGGCTTCATTTCTCTCGTGACCCTACATTGAAACTTCATTTTAGTAATATTTCAATTTACTATTTAAAAATCATGTAAAATGGCTTGTGGTGTAAAACCTCATTTACAGAAATTTTAGTATAGTTGCAATGAAAAACTTGGTTAGAATACCATTTTATAATGTCTTGCATTTTTAATTGTATTTTTGTATCTTATTGGTACTGACGCAAACAATGTAAGGCCGAATAATATTATTATGTTGTGTTTACCTTCTGCCTATGTTTGTTCTCCAGCTCGCCCTTTCTCCTGAACTCGTTATCGAGCCGGTCCTGATCTGCCTTCTGTTCCCGGTTGACAGAGTCCAGCTCTTGAAGGTAGCGAGCAGCTTGGCGGGATGCTTCCATCTTCAGTTCTTCGTACTCGTGTATCTTGGTGAAACAAATGAATTAAAAACAATCTAACCCAGAACCAGAATAGCTACTCTAGTCTTGCAATCAAACCAAATTAGCAATTACAGACTACCTGCCTCCAATGCGAAAGGGTCTTAACTGAAGAAGTTTATTTCCGGAAAATAACCTGCAGACAAGTACAAGTGGCTACAGTAAGTTACCTGTGCTTCTTCCAAATGTACATCAGGTCGTCCAGAATGCGAGCCTCCAACTGCTGTCAGCTCCCATTGCGCTTTTTGCTCTTCAACTTGACGAAGCTCTTCTTCTAGTTTCCTACAAACATTAAATTTCGGTTTTGTATGTACTTAGACGCCTTGCCGCTCCTCTTTGGTTTGGCTTTTCAATCCCTGGTTACCTGATGTCAGCCTGGTGCGCTTCGTTGGCCTTTTGCGCTTGTTCAAGTGTCTTAAGTGCGCTCTCAAGCTTCTTCTGCATGTGTGTCACTCGCTCTTTCGCCTTGATGAATGTTGGACGCTTCTTAGATATCTCGGCTTCCTGTTACAATAAACAATCTGCTAAACAAATCCCTTTGAATGGGCCCAGTTGCCTGACTATATCTTTCCTGGCGTGTACAATTTGCAAATGTACAAGTGATGAGTAAACAGGTATCTCGTAGACGCGCGTGTTACATCTTAGACCGTATTGTCACTTACCATCAGGTGACAATAGTAGTCTAACTCTGACCTACATATGAAAAGAAAGTTAAACATACCACTTCTCTAATATCCTGTTCAATCTTTGCCAGTTCCCGTTGCACAACTCCCAACTCCTTCTTCTTATCTTTCAATGCCTCTTCCGCTTTCTGCCTCTTCTTCTCCACCTTGGTGAGCTCATTCTGCTTGTGCTGCAGATCTTCTTCGTACGACTGGATCTCTTTCTCATTGTGGTATAGGTGGAATATCTGGAGCTCAACCTTTTGTTCTTGCTGTAAAGGTATGAGCAGTTTTAGTTTATCGAGGATGTATCCAGTACAGAGAAAATGTTGTTAATTGTCCTCATTAAAAATGTAATGCAATGTTGTTTTTGTTACAGTGCATAGATAAGTTAGATGGATGTTTGGAGTAACTAACCAATTCCTGCTTCAATCTAGTATACTTCTCAGCTTCCTCCTTCTCGAACTTTGCCTCCTTCTTCTCAGCAGCAACTCCCTTCTTCTTCTGGTAGCTGAACTGCGCCTCTTCATCTGCTCGGTTCACCTCAGCTCGACATGCTTCATACTGCTCTTTTAGGACTCCAGATCTTGGTATATGTAGAAATGTTTGGATAAATATTGGTTGTGGAGTTGCATTTCAAAATCGAAAACAGATTGGTAAAATAAGAATCATCAAGCAATATCCAGTAAAAATTCTCCATTTTTCTATATTACGATGAGATTGATATCATTTTGTGAACAAGATGTAGAAAGATATAAGAAGAGAGAAAATGTTGTTAATTTTATTCAGCAAAAATTCCGCTAAATCAATGCGGCGTCAGCGTTCCAAAAGTTCATAGAGTAAGTTGAAAGAGAAGTTCTGTTAAGTGTTTTAATAATAAACTTACCCACTAATCTCTTCGAACAGTGCAGTTCTCTCCTTAGGGTTCTTCATGGCAATACTCTCGACAGCTCCTTGGAAGACAAGGAAGTTCTTGGCCTTCACATTGATGCCAAGCTTCTCTAACTCGGCTAGATAGTTGCTCACAGACACAGACTGGAATAGACAATATAAGGTTTTTTTCAACAAACATCTTCATGAAACTTTTTAATTAAAAAATGCCTCGAAAGATTGTTTTGCTCAGTCAATTTTGAATATTTGCCTCACACTACCAAAATCACTTCTTTAAACTTTAACCAGCCTGGACTGGACAATCATACATAGTTTAGAAGAGGTCATGTTTCATAAATAAAACTTAATACAACTGTAATTCTGGGTTTTTGAACAAAATTTACCAAGATTTCAATTTATTTTTTGACCAAATAATATGACAAATCCTTATATGCACTTACATGTCCATCAATTTTGTGCTCAGATGACTGTCCAATAACTGATCGTTGGAACTGTTTCTCGGTCATATCTTCCAAAACAAATGTCGCTGTCACCGAGGCACTATAAAATATAATGAAAAACATGTTATGATTAATGTAATGAGTAAATCTGTTCAAAGCAATTAATAATATTAGTGTTAAGTTTATTTTCCTAAAGTTACAGTGAAAAGTGTTTTTAGACGTTATATTATAAACTGACCGACTGACTGATTTACCTTCTAGAAACCGGTTTATTGATAGAAGCTCCATGGATGAGGTCGCTCAGTCGCTTCACACGAAGCAGCGATGTCTTCTCACCCATCACGAAACTCACAGCGTCCATGAAATTCGACTTGCCTTCAAACGAAAGGAGACACCATTGTTTTCTTACTTACGAAATCGGTAATACAATTCTACGTAATTCTAGGGGTCGTAAAGGCGTATAGGCGCTCTCCAAAGGTTTTTATTTGTAATTACCTGATCCATTGGGGCCAACAACAGCGGTGAAAGTCTTCAGAGGTCCTATACGATGACGACCCTGGTAGGACTTGAAGTTTTCCATGTCAATATACTTTAGGAACGCAGGCATTTTCAGCTTTGATTTGTAACAATCGAATCTACAATGAAATTAAAGTTTATTTCAACAAAATAAATAAGCGCCAAACATCGTAACAACACAACAAACAACTGTCAACCCGCCATCTTAAATTTTTGAAGGAAGGTTTTTTTTAAATCATCATTAGTGATTTCCAAAGAATGTCAAAATACCGGGAAAAATAGTCGATCGACTAAGTTTAAAAAACTTATTTACACGCTGTGGAAGAAATGAGATACTCTGTGGTAAAATGTTCCAAATTTCATTTAAAATTTGACAGTTTAGAATTTCAGCATGACTTGGATAGAAGTGAAAAAGAAAAAAATAGAAACAACAATGAGATAGAAAGAGATAGCATATTTTTGTACGTACGTCACTCAGCCTTCATAAAATTTTGTTGTGGTTTGCCGTTTGGTTGTGGTCTATTGTATTGGAAATAAATTTAATAAAATAAGTGGTAATGGCTAAAGTTTGTGTTTAAAATCGGAAGAAAAATGATGACCGGTGACCAAAGTCCAGCCAGTCCTCTAGATAACTCAGATCCCGAACAAGTACTGATGGATCCTATCGACCATGAGCGAAACAGATATCCTTTCTGCATCGTTTGGACTCCTATTCCTGTTCTAACGTAAGTTGGTATCTCCAATATCTCGTGGAAATAAGCTTTATCATTGTCTAAGTTTTGACGCCAATAGGTAAGTAAATTTTGTGCGGGACGGCTAGTCTTACTACATTTACGTAGGAAAGTACATTTTCCAGATGGATGTTCCCATTCCTCGGCCACATGGGTATTTGTACATCTAGCGGAGTTATCCGTGACTTTGCCGGCCCTTACTTCGTGTCTGAGGATTTGATGGCGTTCGGGAACCCCACGAAATACTGGCAACTGTCTCCACAGAAAGCTCAGAACGGGCAAGCGGGCTGGGATGCTGCCGTCGCTGAAGCTTCAGAGATTTATAAAAAGAGAATGGTAAGAGAAAAATATACAATTAGATCAAAAACTTTTCAGTAAAAATAACTAGCCTATCTTCAGTAAAAAAAACTACTAATAAATGAAGTAACTTTGTGTAATTTTCTTTCTTTCTAGCATATAATATTCTATGACAACTGTCACTCTCACGTGGCAATGGCCCTGAACATAATGAACTACGGCGGCTGCAAGAACTGGAACATGGTGAAACTGGCCTTCTACATGATACTCTACTCCAGATATGTCAGGTTAATATATCTAAACACAATTATCTATTATTTTATTCTCTCAATTTTGAAAAAAATAATCAATTTTGGGTTTTATAGGTACTACATTGTGTAATTCTGTCTATACTAACAATAAGGAAAGAAGGAATAAAAAATCTTTTGTGAAAAGTTTTGATAACTTTACACTAAAATCCACCAAGTAGTAATTTAATATTAACAAAACTATCAACGAAAAATTCTGATAAAACCGCGGGGCATAGATGGTTTTGAATAAATTAAAAATAATAATTATACCCACTTATTCATGCTAATCTAAGTTTCTAGAAGTATTTGTTATTGAACAAATACATACCTTACCACTGACAATCTTAGGTATTTATTTTCCTGTTATGTATTGTGTCATTTATTTACTTAATTCTAATTTAATTTTCAGTTTCGGCAAATTTGTGAAGACATGGCTGCCATTCCTTATCTTTGTGGGAATTATATGTGGACTAGCAGCATGCATTTGAATTGGAAATATCATAGTTAACTAAATTTATGGTATTTATATGACTGAGTAATTCTTTCTATAGTGTGCTGTGTTGTCTAACTTTTACTCTATTTTTAATATGTGTAATTAATTAAATTCTATACCTATAGATATTTTTAGAAGAGGGAGGATTGACCCCTGTCTTTTTGCAGTACTTAGTAGCTTTTTTGTACCAGCAATAGATAATATACATGTAAAGAACAAATACACCCAAAATGCATTTGATATCTGGTTCTGTGTATGTGATGACTTTGGTGTTTCCAATAAAGAATTTATCTATGACATTATCACACCCGAAAAAGAATGACCTTGATTTGACCCATGATTTGAATGAGGGTTTAATAGCATTTTTGTACTAGCCTTCGACTATATATTTAAGGTGGTGTTTCGGTTTTAAATTAGCTGTTTGATAAATTACTTAAATTGTTGCAGTCGAGGTTTTTTGTATCATAACATTTAACTTGTTTTAGTTTTATTGTTAAGTTTGAGTGAGTGTGATAGCCTCTTTTGTGATTGTATATGAATTTAAATAGAATCTTAATAAAATATGATCATGCAAAATTACCCCCTCTTTTCTAGTCTTAAAAGAAATACACAACTATTTATAGTTGGTCAGATTGGAGAGACAATTATTGATGATATTTATTGATTTGTTGCCAATTGTACACACTGTTTCACCTGCATAAAAAGTAATCTATGGCCATCTCCAATAATCTCAATCCAGGAGACAAAATATTAAAATTGAAACCCGTTGACTGCAGAAGGAGCAAACTTTTTGCATATAATATTAAGTTGGGATATTATAGTGTTAATCTATTTACTGTACGTACTGTTTATTGAAGAAAGAAACTTGACTTAGTAATTGTTTATTTTGATATCTCAATTATTTAATGTAGAGTGCCTGCTATATGATACACTAAGTCTTATTGGTGTGTCAATGGGAATCATTTTCTAATTTCCCATCGTCACAACACCTTAGTATGCCTGTTTCAAATGGATCCTATTATTTAAATTAATCATTAGAATCAAAAACTTGAATATAATTAAATACTTTCAAGACACTTAAGTTTTTTATTTGTTTCTATATAAAACAGAATTAAATATAATGACAATGATTTATTCAGCATTTACATAAAAATAAATTGAACTATATTCTCTCACTTACAACTAACATTTACGTTGATGTGAAGTTTTAACTATTTCTTGTAACTAAACAGTGAATTTTATTGCAAATGCTTTAATTATATATTTGGCCATTCTTACGAAAAACATAGTGTAAGTAATACAAAAACACAATGAATATCAATTATGTTTAGGTACACAAAAGGCACAATAAAATCTACATAAATATAAGATCAATTAAATTGTCTCGCAAAAACTCAAATGAGTGTTCCGATTTTGATGAATTTTTGTGATTCACTTCTCAATAAATACGAGTTTGATTATGGAGTTTATCTAGTCAATAACATGCAATAGTAATATAAGTTTAGTAAAAATATTCAATAACATTTACAATAAGCACATAATACACAACAAAGATTCCAATATCATTTTTAACAAGTATTTACTGATCCACAGCATAGAGAAACACAGGCTAAAGCTTTTGAGACGTTGTAGATCTCAAATATCATCCACACAAGCGCTAGCACTCCTTTAAAACACTTTTTTCAGCAGAAAAGTCATATTCATATCCACTCATATTCAGCTTACTGGATAGGAACACCAAAATATCACTGATTTCTGTAGCAAATGCATCTTTATTTGAAGCTAACTGCAGGTCTTTTGACAAAGTAAACGGGACTCCTTGTAGGTAATGGAAGGTTTCTTCAGGCTTTGCGACTGGGGTAGGTGGCGCAGGCCGCTGCGGGAACGGCGCGGGCAGTCCGCCACCGCTCACACTGGGGTACAGGCCGCCACGCGGCACCGCAGCGTCCACCATCACGTAGCCTTCTTCCGGCCTGGCGCCAGGAATGGGCGGTGTGTCATCTTCGACAGGCGACTGCCTCCGTTTGCCAAATATTGCAGAAAACATTATCGTGATCGTGTCCTATCTATGTTTCCTAATTCAGAGGTCCTATCCCAATCCCGTTATTTGCTATTTGGCTCTGATAATGGACGAATAGTTGAGAATTTATGACTCAATTTTTGCACTAAATATCGCCAGTGAATTCCAGTGAACCACAGTGAACAATAAATTAATGCGCAAATCAAAACAACAGTGTGACAAACATCAGAGTATTTTTTCTACTGCTTTCAAGTTTTTGGCCGATCATCCGTCATAATTTCTATAAAATGATTGGATTTTGTAGAATAAATTATGGTTTAAATTGTTTACAAAGCTGGCAAATGGCTTCTTTGCTTTTTGAATTACTTTAATTATCGAACTTGAATTACCGAGAAGGGTTTTAATTCTATCAAAACCATAAAATTTGAGTTCGTACCTCACAATCAAAACTGACTAAAACTACAAAAAGTAGCAACACTAGATAAATTTTGACATTATCATTGATGTTTTTCGTTATTGACATTGACGTTAACGCGTCGGATGCTAGTGAGTAGACATGATCTTTTATATATCACAAAATATATAAATCGATCGATAGAGATAATGCTGAGTTTGTTTACCGAGCCAACGGAGTTATGGTGGTGATTCTAATGGTAGTTGATATCAAAATTAATTGGCTCAAACACGCCCAATCGGAACATCGTCATGTAATATACCTCGTGAAACAAGAAGGAAATATAAATAAACTAAAAAAATAATAAATCATTCACACTTCAGATTAGGCTGCATGGGCTTAAGCCTGCCCCTTTAGTCAGGGGTTATAAACAAAAAACAACACATAGGCAAATTGAGACAATCGAGGAAAATTCACATCAAGTTTATTGAAAATTATAAATTATAAAATTTTGTTGGGAGATTTAAATTATATTTGTCGCATTTCTCTCACATTAAGCAAGCCATTTTCACATTATGCTATAATCCGAGTGTGAAATAGAATAGAAGGTCACTTAAAACAACATACAACATTCATCGTAAATCAAAACATTCCCAAATCAGCTTGTTTTTAGTAAAAAATGTAATTTAATTGCACGATATTAGTGTTTTATTAGACTGTTTAATTAATAAGTGTAAAAAATTGACAGTTTTGTGGATTCTGTGAACTTTCTGTGAAGGAACTTTAAAAGCACAGCTGAAATTGATAAGGTACCTATACTTTACCCAAATGAACTTCGTCGACGCGTGTATTATTAAATATTTTATGCTTGGAGGTCGTTTTTTCGTATAAATAATGTGTGAATTGTAAATTTATTTATCTTGAAAATTACTTGATTGTATTTTTAAGTAGGTAGGTGCCTACTTACATTTGTTTACATTTTAATCTTACCTACCTATGTACCTACTTTAGAAATATTTTCATAGAGTAAAAGCAATTTCTGCTTGAATTGTTGAATTCCTAATCATTATTTACTCCATAGCCCTACCCTATTTACCCACTATAATAATAATAGATGTTCTTGTATATAGAAAGTAGTAGCATTGCATCTTGTCAGGATATTTTTTTTAATTATAAATGCACTAGCTGTCTTAATAACGGTACTTAGATAAAGTAGGCTATGGCTGTCTAAGTCTCCAACTATCTACCAAGTTTCATCCCAATCTGTCCAGTAGTTTCTGAATGAAGGAAGAAGTAACAAACAGAAATACACTATTTATAACAATATAATTAGTACCTATGATATACAGCAACTTCCACGACAGCTATCACAACACCGAGATAATTAGTTTAGTTTTACGGGGCTGTTCATTTGGGCTATTGTGCGTGTGAGAATATCCATTAGGATATCGAGAACCGGAGACTTTTTAAGAACCGGGATTTTCGGTACTAGCCTAAGCAAAAACCGGGATTTTCGGTACTTTCGGGATTTTGTGTAAAGCTTTGTAAGATGCTATATTTTGCTTAATTTTTTTTTTAACTAAAAAACTTTATACTTTCTAATTTATAATTGATTTCCAATTTAATGTTACCTAAGTCGAAATTACTAAAAATTGAATTTAATTCGATTAAATTTTTGAATTGGATTGAATTTGTTGAATTGTTATACCTATGTCATGAAAATTCATACTAACAGATGTTGTTAACGAAACTTAATTCGACAGAGTTTACTGCTATACTTAAATTCAACTATGACGGTACTTGACTGAGTACGGTACATATTATAACCGGAACGTTGACCGTCTAGCTAACGAAATGGTTAACATTTGGGTTTAAATGTAAACCATCTAGTTATTAACTAGACGGTCAACATTCAGGTTATATGTAATGAAAATTCCACTTGACTGAGTGCAGTACATATTGTCTAGTTAACTAGATGGTTAACATTCGGGTTATATGTAATGAAAATTCCACTTGACTGAGTGCGGTACATATTGTCTAGTTAACTAGATGGTTAACATTTGGGTTATATGTAATGAAAATTCCACTTGACTGAGTGCGGTACATATTGTCTAGTTAACTATCTAGTTAACCATCTGGTTAACATTCGGGTTATATGTAATGAAAATTCCACTTGACTGAGTGCGGTACATATTGTCTAGTTAACTAGATGGTTAACATTCGGGTTATATGTAATGAAAATTCCACTTGACTGAGTGCGGTACATATTGTCTAGTTAACTAGATGGTTAACATTCGGGTTATATGTAATGAAAATTCCACTTGACTGAGTGCGGTACATATTGTCTAGTTAACTAGATGGTTAACATTCGGGTTATATGTAATGAAAATTATAACTTGACTGAGTACGGTAATTATTAAAACCCGAATGTTGACTGTCTAGTTAACTAGATGGTTAACATTCAGGTTATATGTAAAGAAAATTCATACTAAGAGATGTCGCTAACTAAACATAATTCGAAAGAGGTTAATGCAATTCTTAAATTCAACGGTATTCGGCCAAATAATCAATTTAGACAATAGAAATAAAGTGTAAAGATTTATAATAGTAAAAAAATATATTATTTTAGCTTTCCTAATTGTGTATCACACGAAATATATTTTTACCGAAAATACCGAAAATCCCGGTTCTTAGGTTTTTATTTCCCGGTTCTTTTGCTGATCAAAAGTACCGGGAAATCCCGGGATTTTCGGTACCGGGATTTCCCGGTTCTATACCCTAATATCCATCTTGTCTCTCCAACCATCCCAGGCCTTTCCAGAAGGGTAGCTGCCTTTTCAGGCTCCTAGCCTTTTGAAGAGATGCCAGCGGCTGAAGAGACCGAGCCATTGATCTGCCATGCTACTGCACTCCATGAGCACATGCTGTTGGTTTTCTTTCACCTCCATGCATCCTTTACACAAAGGAGATAACTACTTGATTATTTTACTAATGAATGGCTTACCTAATTAGCACTACTATGCTTAAAACATGGAAAATAAAAAAATAAAAATTAAAAATAAATTATCAGTTAGTTTTAACTACCTTTAATTAGTAATTGGGCTATAATAACAGATATATATTTTTTCCAGCAGCCTGGCAACATGGCAGATGACCCTGGTGAGCCCTCCTTCAAAGGTAACTCATTAATTCACTATTAGCAGTTTAATCTAAAATCTATTAATAATAAGCCTCATTTTAATATAAATTTAGTTAATGAATAATTTATTAAAATAGGCTGTTTACTTAAAATGATGGGATTTTGTAACATTTGTGTAACATTTTATGTTTAAAGGTAGACAAATCAAAGCAATATGGGCCTTGATTCTTACTCTTAATGAACAAGAATTGTATATAAGAATATTAAGTCGTTCTTCTTATTTTTTGCCAAATTCGAAGTGTGGCTAGGTAATAATTTCGGGTTAGTCATTCATAGTATTGTGTAGCTTTCTAAATGTTCTGGAATCATCAGACAAGTAAACAAAAACATCAAGACCTGAAACAAATATCTGTACTTACATAAATATTTGTTTGATGTGGGAATCGAACGTCCGTCAGAATAAGGACAGGTCCGTCTCAACTAAAAGCCCAGCATGCTTAGTTACAGTACAGCACTGGTCATCTGAATAGATAAGATATTATGTGAAAGATAAAAAAAAAACCCTATTTGAAGTTAGTAAAAACATACGTACTATTTGAATATAGACAGTGAGAGACACTATGAAGGCTCTCTTTATCTATAATATAAAAATCAATTGCTGTTCGTTAGTCTGGCTAAAACTCGAGAACGGCTGGACCGATTTGGCCAATTCTTTTTTTGTTGTGTTTGTTGTAGTCCAGGGAAGGTTTAAACGTCGGACTTACGCGGGTGAAACCGCGGGGCGCAGCTAGTTACTTATATAACTTTGATCGCTATGAATGGCATACATCAAACCGATAATGACATCAAGGTACCTAATTATATATTTTAATCCCAACTTATAGGTACTTACCTATTGTAAATGTTAAAGTTCATTTGTTTCTTATATCTTCAAGGTCAAACGTCTTGACTGATTTGGGTAGGAGTCTGCATGGGGATAGTCCATTGTATGGAGAAAGGCATAGAGGTTGCTAATCAACATATAAACTTTGTATATAATAATATCTACTAATATGAATTCATTGACGTATAAAACCTTATACTTAAAGGTTGCCTGGAAGAAATCGCTTTCAGCGATAAGGCCGCCCATTTGTGCAACTCATACTTTATAGCTATTACTTTACTTTGTGTATGTCGTGTTTTGTTTCTTCCTGTGTTGTACAAATAAAGTTATCTACCTATCTATCTATCTTATTTGTAAATTCTTTATATTAGCGCCCTCTACTAATCCAAATTCTCATACTTTCACAAAATATTGCTTACGAACCCATATTGCTTAGTTTTAAGGTATCTAACGTTGGTGAGTGAGGGTAATCTTCAGAATGAATGAACCTATTTTGTTTGAGTTTTTCTTTATCCTCACAGAATCGGGACTTATGAGAATGAAACTAGGAAATTTTTAAATTAACTTAAAACTTAAGTTCTAATAACATTTATTTTTCGACCTTTGTGATGTGGAAAATAAATGGATTAGTAGCAACTCGTCATAAACGCAAACTCGTCACTCATGCGCAACTCGTCATTTTCGCAACTCGTCATTTTCGCGACTCGTCATTTTCTCAACTCGTCATTTTCGCAACTCGTCACACGAACCTTATGATGTTCTTATAGATCAGCAATAGTCAGCATAATTATCATATCCAGGATATTTTCTACCAATCTTTGTTATTATTCCTTCAAATATTGTTTGAATTAAACGAAAATACAGGGTTGAATTGTGAATTAGCCTCCTGATGCGTTCGCAAGTAGGTACGCATGCTTTGTGCGTTTGTGAGAGAAGAAAACTAAGAGAGATAAGAAAACTAATAAGAGAGAAGAAAACTTTAAAGATTGCATTATAATGCGATCTTGAAAGTTTTCATCTTTCTTTTAAGATTTAATAGACCAGTGTCGATAATTTTTGAAACAAAAAAAAAATTACAGTAGGATGAAACCCATTAGAAAAGGAGGGGAATATGATAAAAATGAAAGGAAAAATAAATTACGGTCGATCCGAGTTCGGGAAGTGGGAGGGGGTGAGTTTTTAAGGGTAAAAAATGGTTTATCTTGATTTCCGGCAAAACTACAAGTCCTATGGAAAAAAGTTAAATAGCAAAGTTGTAGGTCAAAAAAAAAAAGTTGTAGGTAAAAAGATCTACAACTTTTGTATTGACAATTTTTTCACATAACCTCAAAATTTAGGTGAAAAATTCAAATAACCAAGTTATAGGTTTTTTATTTTTATCTTTTTCAAAAATGTTTTTTTTTTCTACGAAAGAACATCAGAGGATATAGACATAAGAACATCATGAGGTTCGTGTGACGAGTTGCGAAAATGACGAGTTGAGAAAATGACGAGTCGCGAAAATTACGAGTTGCGAAAATGACGAGTCGCGAAAATGACGAGTTGCGAAAATGACGAGTCGCGAAAATGACGAGTTGCGCATGAGTGACGAGTTTGCGTTTATGACGAGTTGCTACTAATCCAAATAAATGTCCCTCGTTGCTTGCGACGTTTGTAAAATGGGTACCAAACAACAGATATAATACTTAACAATAATTATGTATCTATCAAACAAATATAAATTACGTAATAAACCAATATCTGTAGATATTTGTTCGTCGGCGGGCATCGAAACGGCAAACTTTTGCGTCGGAGGGTGTTCGCCCGCCGCACCGCAGAGCTCGTCGAATTAGTTTTTCTAAATATTCCAAAAGCCCCTAAGTGCTTATACTTGCCGAGAGATTTGAAATTAACTTCATTATTCAATGTTCCCTTTGTTAAGTTATTTTATCTTCGTTATCTTTAAATGAAAATCTGTTTGCCTTTTAGACGGTATTTCGAAGATAAGGGCGCGGTCATTATGTTTTAGGGTTCCTCTTTCGAAAGCCTTATAAAAATCGTTATCTTTATTTCCTTCATTATTTCTCCATAGCAAAATTTATTTTAACTTTAGGACATCTTTACTGTCTTTATGATGAAAAAATAAATGCATTCCTGCATCACTTCGCAACCCTGGGGGACAGGGGGTAATTCTTTTGTTACCCGACTACGGCGAAGCCAAAAGGGAGGGTTATGTTTTATTGTTTGTGGACACTTTGTGGATCTCCCTTGGGCATGAGAATACAAGGCGGCCGGACGAATCCCCAAAAAACCATCGGTGACGTATAATGTACAGTCGGGGTCCATCGGAGAACAGGCCATGCTATATCTACTTGTAGTAAAAGCTTGTCACTCTGGCTCTATATTCTAATTCCTTTGTGTCATATTACGACACGGTACATGGACATCGTAATTTATTCTACTGTTGCTAAGCAATTTTCTATTAGAACGAAGAACTAGAACAATATACCGAAATCTCTGTACCAATAATTGATAATGTTATTACAACTTGGAGGATAATTAACTTACGAACTGTAACAAAACATGTTTTCGTGGTCGGTTCCAACTACGGTAGCTGGTAGCGGTAGAAGTATTGACAAACGCGTTTGGGAGGCAGTAATTAAACCAAGGGTAAGGATTCGTGCGGTGTCGGGGGCTCGTCTTGTACACCCCGAATGTAACGGTCGATGCCGGCAAGGCCACGGGCATGATATCGATTTTATATAAATAGCATCAGCTCTACTGCCTGCCGCCTGCCTGGCCGCCCTAGCAGCAACCCCGCTATCCCTTCTCACCGCCCCGGCCGGGCCGCCCGCGCACCCCTTGCCGAGCCCTTATGATGGATGCCACGCTGGTTCGACGCCCCTCTGACCTTGGAAATTCGTCCACGTGTAAAGTACCCCGTAGTTTAGTTATCTACATCATCTCTATTATGTTGTGATTATGCTCGAGAATCGGTAATTCGGTTAATGGGTTTAAAACGACCGAGCTTGTCGGAAATTACAAGCTCTTATTTATTCGCCGAAGCCGTAAACCCGTGTGCCCCATGTGGTTTACCAATTGACGTTGTCGTTGTGTACCTTTTCTGGGACTTAACTATCCGAGTTTTCCTGTGACGTCACACTTGTTACATTCCGCCATGGAAATTTCCGCAAATCAACGTGTCGTCGTAAAGCTTTTCCTTCTTATGGAATTAGTTCCTATTTATTTTGCGTTGAAAGGTAAATAAATCCTTAACTTAAAGTAACAAAAGTAAATATGCCAATAAATTAATTAAGCAATAGGTAGATCTCAGAGACCGAGTGGCGGGAGGAAGGTCGCTGTAGGTAACTCACAGACTAGAATTCCAAGAATTGTCTGTCGGTAAAAGGGGTGGTTTCTGAGAAATGATGTGTGCCGCCTAATATGTACAGTCGGCGAGATAATTGCAGCCCCCGGTAGAGTTCGAAAATTACTATTATTGGAATGTTTTCTTTCTAATAATTTTTGTTTGATAAATTGATTAGTTAGAAGACTTTAAACCTAAACTGAACCAGGTGTCTAGAATCTTGCTTGTGTTGAAAACATTCTTATAAAAGCCGTTTTGGAGCTCTACGGTGGGCTGCAATTATGCAGCCGACCGTACAGTTGGCGACTTAATTGCAGACTGACCGTAGAGTTCTAAAATTACTATTACGAGTATTATAATGGACTTTTGGAAAACTTAAACTACAGCATGATGACTTTAAAGTAGGAACTTGAGTTTAAAACATTCTAATAATAAAAAAATTAGAACTCTACACTCTACGGTGGGTCTGCATTTTTGTTGTAACTTTTCCATATCGGCTTAAAGCTTTGATGTAAATATTAGAAGGTATAACCTGAGGTAAAACGCTGTCACTTACAAGGACTCGGTATTATAAATCATAGATTTTGTCTAATCTTTGCTCAAGGTTCTTGCTTTTTCCGCATCGTTTTTGACGTATTTTTTTCACAGATTTTTCGTCCTTTTCACTTTACTAATATTTCCAAATAAAATTAAAATAAAACCATTGAGAATTCAGCTATGTCTAGTGTTTCTCATACTTAGGTATAACTTAAAAAAAAAAAGATGATCTGACCACGCTCAGTAGTAGTAGGCTCCGGAAAATAAACAGGTCGTATTATAATAGAGCACACACAGCACATTTGTGTGCTCTATTATAATAGGTTACCTATGAAACTTAAAAAAAAACTCTTCTAAGTGCGATAGTAGGCATCCCGCTACGAAATCACCTAAAGATGTATATGACAAAATGTACATTAACATGTTCCACATTTTATAAAGCACAAATTGTGAGTGCTTCCTGTTTGCCCCACCAAGCTGCCCCACAGTGGGGCAAAGTGGAATCGTTAAAATTTTGTAGTGTCGTTTGCCCCACTAATATGATTCTGCCCATCAGGGTTGGCACCTTGTTGAGAGTTTGAGAATTTTCGTGTCATCTCCAAAGTTATGAACCATCACGGTATGTTACAAATTACACTAAAACATGCAGACTTAAGTTACTTGTGGTGCCATCATCTCGAAATAGCTATGTACGTACAGACCATTAAATAATATTGACAAGATCTCCATTTCAAATGTCAGTTGTGATAAATGTAACTGGGTTAGTAACCTATGGAGTGTGTTTAAATAAAAGTACAAAATGAAAGAAAGAAAAGAAATAAAGAAAATGATTATATGAAACGTTAACTTCTGAAAGAATCTGGTTATAAATCACAAAATAAATTACAGGACTCGTTACAAATAAAATCTTTGCCAATCTCAACACACAATAATTAGTCACTACTAACTGTAAAATAAAAAAATCCCAGATTGATTAACATTTGACTAAGTTAAATACAGTTTTACTGATTAAATAATAAAAAAACATCATGCAGAACATACAAACAGTCACGCAAAATATGCAAATTCTTAGAAAGACCAAACCAGTTTTATTTGGTAGGCATATTCGTAGGTAACGGTCTCGCCGGTTTTCTTGTTATGTGACGGTACGTTTTTAAAGTTGCCCACATCTGTTTTTGCAAGTGTATACATTACATGGTGATTTAGGTAGCTTTCAAGAAACAACAAATATAAGTGTACGCTATTATGAGTAAAAAGTCAACCAAAGCTTACATAGCTCTTTTTTCTGTAGTAAAATCACAGATTCCGGAATGGGAATCGGGGAGCTGTCTTCAAATATGATTGAAACAAGTTAAATAAAAGTTTTTAAAATACGTGGTTCCCATTCCGGAATCTGTCATTTTACTACAGAGAAAAGAGCGATGTAAGCTTTGATAGCAGTAAAACTGTAGTTAGCTGAGTCAAATGTTAATTAATCTCCAAATATGGAGACAGCTGCTATGAGCTCATATACATAATTGAAATATGATTCAAATATGATTGAAAAATACGTGGTTCCCATTCCGGTAGCAGTAAAAACATTTGACTACGCTAAATACAGTTAGCGTAGTCAAATGTTAAATAATCTAAGATTTTATTTTTCACAGTTAGTAGTAAAAGTGACTAATTAGGTATTGTGTTTTGAGTTTGGCAAAGATTTTATTTGTAACGAGTCGTGTAATTTATTTTGTTATTTATAACCAGATTCCTTCAGAAGTAAACGTTTCAAATAATCATTTTGTACTTTTATTTAAACACACTCCATAGGATACCAACCCAGTTAGCCAACCAAATTTCAGTTGTGATAAATGTATCACAACTGAAATTTGAAATGGAGATCTTGTCCATATTATTTAATGGTCTGTACTGTACATAGCTGTTTCGAGATTATGGCACCACAAGTAACTTATGTCTGCATGTTTTAGTGTAATTTGTAACATACTGTCATGGTTCATAACTTTGGAGATGACACGAAAATTCTCAAACTCTCCACAAGGTGCCAACCCTGATGGGCAGAATCATATTAGTGGGGCAAACGACACTACAAAATTTTTACGATTCCACTTTGCCCTATTGTGGGGCAGCTTGGTGGGGCAAACAGGAAGCACTCCAAATTGTGCGGTAAAGTGTACTATAATACGTCTTACCTGATAAGAACCCATGATTTTAATTACTCCATTTTAAATATACCTTCAAAATTATTTGTAATCTTGATCTTTGTGGGCATGATCAGAACAATAATAAGAACCTTATGAGATTCTTGTGCCTTCTTCTCATTGGCGCGTTCCAAGGCACACATCCTAACTTAGTTTTAAAGACAATTCATTAAGATACTTGCGAATGATTCCGAGGATACATTGATGCTAGTTTTTATCCCGATATTTCTAAACCCGCGAGCTGATGCTTGTATCTTATAATTGTACGTGCGACTGATGAAATAATTTTGGATAGAGTAGCTATAGTCTAGATACGCACAATCTCGCACGTCGCGCCTCGTCCATTTATTTATGCACTCCCGATACGATAATAATACCTATCGATAAGTAATTTTCCGATGTTTCCTACGAAACACCAACTACGAGTACAATAAAACTCTCGACTCATTTTGAGACATCTTTATTAACATCCAGTTGAGTGGGCACACCATCGCCATTGTCGCGATTTACTTTCTTCTAATACCTATTTGATATTAATAATATAAGTATTGCTCCTTCGGTTCGGGAATGTTCCATGGAGAGCGGAAAATTTATACGAACTTGTTGTCACCGATACACTTATCTGTAATTATTTACCTTCTTTTTTTACGTTAAAAGTTCGATTCGAATTCATTTATTGCGGAGAGGTTTTGAAAAGGGGAGAGAAGGTGGATATTTTATGCGCACTCGTCAGCACCACTACGCTAATAATTAGATGACGAACAAAGGTTTCTTACGTTTATTGGTCATCATATTGGCGACAGAAAACGTGACCTAGATGCGCCAGTTCTGCAATGCTCTACTATCATGTTCTGCATGAATATTTGGAAATGGAGTATTCTGTATTTCAGTAAGTAAGAAAGGGTGGAATGATGGATGTCATTTGTGAGATGACAATAGGAAACAAACAAGAGAAACGAATTGCAGAGTGTGTCCGCTTGTTGTGACTGCGGTTGTTTGGATACGGAAGGTCAAGGGCGCGAGGATCTGGAGAGGGGGAGGAGATGAGGTGCGCGCAGGCGGGAAGGTATATGGGCGGGGCTCCGCCCGAGCCAGAAATAGACTCAGCAACATCGTTTGTCAACACACGCCTACGCAGCGCCGCGCCGCGCCGCCGCCGCTCCGTCCGGGCCCGAGCCCGAGCCCGCCCCTACCTCCTACCTTCCCCAGGACCCCACGGCCACACGGGGTGAAATCCGCTAAATTATGTTCACAATCTACACTTAGGGCCTTGTGATTGACGGATTCGTGTAATACCACTTTGTTGACTTTCAAATTGTTGTCGTCGTATACTGAGATTTTGTTATAAGTACGATCGAACCCAAATTTTACAGGCGTTCAATTTTATTTACTTATCATTTATCAGTGTTGGCTTATCAATATTTCTTGGTATTTCCAAATTACCTAATAATATTAATTTTCGGGTTACTTTGCTTTGATTTGCAAAAGCTTGGTATTGGATAGGTAGATACTATAGATTATAGAGGATACGCGGATTACGTTAGGTTAGAATATTCATTAAAATGAGTTTATTAGCTGCTGTGCTGAGATAACCAATTTCAAACATTGAATGTACACCCAAACTTTACATCTTTATAATATTAATATGTTTAACATTATTGTAAGTAATATAATCTAATCACAGGTAATTATTTAAAGATTGATTATATTAATCTTCGATATCGTAAACAAGTCGAAACACCATTCAATAAAATGTTTGAATGGAACTGTTGACTCACAATTAGTAGGCCTGGGCCTGTAATATTTTATGTTAGATCTTGAACTAATTAGATCTTACATATGCTATAGCCTAGGTCTTAGCGCTTTTCTACCACATACTTATCCGATCAACTATCATACGTACATATGTCTACCTAGATGTCTGCCCTAATCACAATTATTGACCGAGCGAGTGAAGCGCCTCTGCTTCAAGTCTAGCCAAATTTTCTTTCTTCTGGGCTGAGTTTCTCTACAGTTTACAGGTCGTGTTATACAATTGATCTGGACGAAACTAAAGTAAACAGGTTCGACGACTTTTTAATATGTAGAATTTTTGTGTCGTCAGTGAGGGATTTTACTTCCCCCAGAGAGGGGCAAAAGGTCTACTGAGTATCCCCCTGCCTTATAAGAACCAATTTCGATAATTACTTGTTGTATGGCGCTGTGTGGAATGTGTTACAATATTTATTTTTGAGAATAAACTCTTTAAACCTTATTCAAAAACTTCTCAAGAAAAAAAAACTCTCACACTCAATCTTACACTAACACCCGATCTTACACTAAGTGCAAGTATCAAAGGCATTGAAAATGTAATTTAGAAATAAAGCACACGATCAAATTTGACAAAAATACGATAAAGTGAACGGAGCGTAGACTTTATCGCGCGTAAGGAACCCCGATAGCCTACGTTTTTTTTCTCCCGCCTCCTAAGATGGCTAATTCTGTTGCTAATTCAATATCGAGAACCACTTTTTTTCATAATCAGACTTTTTATTTTTCTTAAAAAATTACCGACCGATTTTGGAAATTCAAATTGCACTTTGAAGCCCTCCGGCAGACGCACATTTTGACAAATGCTCTATTTGCGTACGTCTCATATATGCGAAATTACAGGCAAATATCACAATTTCATAAATCGGGGCACTATACTCGATCACGAAAACATAGACATGTTCAACGATATCAGGAACTTCTACAAATAAATAATCCAAAGAATTATATTATTAAACTAGAAAAAGATCTCGATGAGATCTATCACTTCTGCAAAGAGACCATCAATCTAGGTTCTATAGTTGCTGAGATATAGCCGTTTTAAGTTTGACACCTGTCACCTGAAATGAAGATCTCGATGGGATCTATCACTTCTGTAAAGAGACCATCAATCTAAGATCAATCGTTTCTGAGATATAGCCGTTCTAAGTTTGACTGCTGTCACCTGTCAATTTGATATCTGCTGTAATTTCTGTTTTCCATCTTAAATGTCCTTATCCGAACGGAACACTATAGGAGCTTTTTAATCCCACACGACTTGTATTGATAGTACGTATTTTTCCCGGGTATCAAAAAAGCTGATGAAAGTAGGTACACCCCACCGACCACACCCTTCACCTGACTGGGATCCGAGGGTTCTCAAACTGTAGAGAAATTCACCCCCTCGAGGTGTATTTTTCTTTTTTCAAATAAGTCGCTTATAAAAAGGATATTTCAGTCTCAACGTCAAAAAACGGCGAATTTTTTAATCGAGTTTTTCGTAAATTTTTAAATTTTTCAAAAAGTTCCCGTCCAATTATTCGAAATTCTAAAACCATACGATACTTTAGGCCCATACGGTCATTTCGACAACCCTCGCGACCTCGTATCTTTAAGATTTTACAAAATAGCTGTTGCACTTTTCACGATTTGGGCATCCTTATCCTTGATTTGAAAAACATGTTGCTCTCAGTTTTATCGTAGCGGTGCTCTTAAACAGTGTGGACCATGTTCCCATCGATCGAGTCGAAGTTACGGAAAACTACATTTTACAAGCTTTAATTTAGTTTCACCTGTCCCGATGTTTGTCATCAAATCTTGCAAGTCTTGCTCGTAGCACCATCTACAACAAGAAAGTTTTCAGTATCCACACGGATCCTAAATGTACTTTAGTGATATCATGGTAAAATGTATGTTTTGCTACAAATATATGTATTCTGGAGATATTTTGTTGCAATCAGACAAATATAACTATATTAATACAAAAAAAGAACTACGAAAAAAGTAGGCAAAACATTTTATCTGTGCATCTTGTTAGACTTTAATATTTTCCCAGATCGAAGTCAAACGCAAACACACGGTCGGTCGTCCAAAGCCAAAGCAAACAATTCGCTGAGTGCTTCTAGTTCAAGCTTCCGACTATTTAGATGTAACGCCAATTGGTTTTTAGAACTTTCGAACCAATCCTACATAATTGATGTATGGAACTGGTTACCTATTGGTTGGGAAAATCAATTCTGTCAAAAACTAAATCTTGATTGCAGCATTGATTTTCGTGGATAATTTGTGTTACCGCTAGACCAAAGGTCACGATCTGATTTGCGATCCACAGCAAGAAACCCGTTGCTCTGCTCCTCGCGCGACGGGATGGTTAAACAATCAACCTTTAAAATCTAATGCAAATTAATAGTTGTTACCTTTCTAAGTTTCCGTCTAATTGCACTTCACTACATAGTATAAAACAAAGTCGCTTTTTCTGTCCCTATTTCCCTTTGACCGCTTAGATCTTTAAAACTACGCAACGGATTTTGATGCGGTTTTTTTTATTAGATAGAGTGATTCAAGAGGAAGGAGGAGGAGGTTTATATGTATAATACATGCATAATATAGCCGTGCGAAGCCGGGGCGGGTCGCTAGTAAATTTATAAATTTAGAAATGAGGAAAAACGGTCGAAGGTCCCTCATATCGACCTATTATAAAGTGCATCGCGGCCGGGCGCGGCTAACGAGGTCGGTAGGGTAGTGTGTCGTGTCACAGTGGTGCTCGATAGCCGAGAGCACTCGGGGTGGCTGCGGCTGTTGCCTCCCATACCGCCCAACCAAAAGGGAAACGCGGACTCAGCTGCACCACCCTGCAACACTAACGAATGTTGTCGTGTACGGAGATATTTTGCTCACAGTTTCCTGTTTGTTTCCCTAGTTTCCTTGTGTCAGAAAATAAGGAAACGCTACGATTATATTATTATGATAAATTACTTCTTTTCTTAATATTCTTTCGTAACGTGAAATTTACGGTGGAGTTAGGTACGACGTATCTTTTTTACATTGATGTTTTTCTAGATTCCTTTTTAAATTATGACATTTAAAGGGATTTGTTTTGTATATTAAAAGTCGTATCGGCTACTCTGAAAAGGTCAATGTGGGCGAATCTTTATGTCTGTAATAATAATGTAGTAGGGAATAAAAGTTGTAGCAGCAGTATTGCGTGGGTGTATGCTGACCGGGCGCGGCGGGTCGGGTGCGATGTGTGGGCGCTACAGTTTACACCAGCTGAAGGATTCAACGAACTGAGACACGGTTTCAGGCAAAAACCTCCGTTGTTTGTTCTACAAGTTGTAAATCAGCGTAGTAGGTTACATTAGACCACGTGGCGCGTCCCTCGCTCCCTCACGCCTCGCCAATGTTCGTAGTAGGTAGTCGTAACATCTTCTGTACAACGAGCGCGTCCAGCGTGTTCTTGAAGCACTTGCGAAACTAGCAATAAACTCCGCAAATAGATTCAATGCGAATACATAACTGCAGTGGGCGCCGGCTATTTATATGGAACACAATTACCTTACTCATAATTTTGTTCTATAAATAGTGGCAACCCTCGTAAGTTACATAATTATCGGTGCGGCTATGGTTCCTGGGCTGGCACCCCCACCCTCGCGAGGCTAACACTCAGCGCGCCAGTCGGCTCCCGGCTGCCTCCAGGACGGCACGTGGTACCGACTCCGTTCCTTGCTCTCCTTTACTACGAGATCACGAACTGTGAGTCACCTTACCGCGTTATATTTACAACTGTTGTTGCGTAGTAATGTGAGTGAGAGTCGCGTGTGTACTTTCAGTGTTTGTTGTTGATTACTAAAGATGTCGGTCAAGCCAACAGCTATCGCCGCCAAAGGTAAATCTAGCTTTAGTTTGGCCTAGGCTAGCAAAACATATGCCTAGGCTACATTTTTACCTACCTATGGATATGTTTTGTTTTACCTTTTCTGTAGGTTTACTTTAATTGAAGGAGTTTTATTTAAGCATGCTTAAGGTTTTCTTTATGGTTTGTGAGTTGAAAATATCAAATACCAGACTATAAGGTGTAAACAACTTTCTAAATCAACGTTACAGCCTAGATTTTCATAAGAGTACCAACCGCCATATTCATATTTTGTTTTTCGGATTTATACTTCAGCAACTAATTTACGTGGCACCAACCATGCTTACCACTGCACAATAATATGTGATCTTCATTTTCGTCCTCAAACTCTTGTCCGTTCGTTTTTATACAAATACGTAGAGCATTCAGAAGGGTTCGCGAAACTGAAAAATAAAGTTTGTTGGAAGTAATTTATTTTATAAAATCTTAAATCTTTTAATAGATTGAAGTCTATTAAACGATTCGTCTGGTTTTAGGGGGTATTTGAATTCATAAAATCATATCGCGTGAAAATATTCTAGTCGCAAATCCATTTTTAATGAGACACGATAGTAGATTGAAACTTGTATTTTAACTTGTTAATTTTTTTATTTTTTTTTTCAAAATATATTTATAAGTAAGTACTTAAGTAGTAAGTATTATTGGAAGAAATTATTAAAATTACTTAATACTTAGTATAAATAAAAAACATCGACATTATTTTGTAAAAGTAATATGCAGAAAAGGACAGATTGTGATAGAATCGCACAGTCGATTACGCATGTACACCGTACACACTACTGCATATACACTGTATATATATGTACTATCATATAGCGTGGCGACGCGTGCGTGCCACGGCATGCGTCGCCACGCCAGATATCGGTTTTACGTGCGGCTATAGTGAGCTCTAACGATCTGCATCGAAAAACAGCCGTATGTCCATCATTAGTAGTTTCGACCCACTGTGCGTCGCCACGGCATGCGTCGCCACGCCAGATATCGGTTTTACGTGCGGCTATAGTGAGCTCTAACGATCTGCATCGAAAAACAGCCCTATGTTCATCATTTTCAGTTTCGACCCACTGTGCGTCGCCACGGCATGCGGCGCCACGCCAGATATCGGTTTTACGTGCGGCTATAGTGAGCTCTAACGATCTGCATCGAAAAATAGCCCTATGTCCATCATTTGCAGTTTCGACCCACTGTGCGTCGCCACGGCATGCGTCACCACGCCAGATATCGGTTTTACGTGCGGCTATAGTGAGCTCTAACGATCTGCATCGAAAAACAGCCCTATGTCCATCATTTGCAGTTTAGACCCACTGTGCGTCGCCACGGCATGCGTCGCCTCGCCAGAAATTGGTTTTACGTGCGGCTATAGTGAGCCCTAACGATCTGCATCGAAAAATAGCCCTATGTCCATCATTTGCAGTTTCGACCCACTGTGCGTCGCCACGGCAGAAATCGGTTTTAGGTGCGGCTATAGATGTTTCACATCAATAAAGGATAAAAATCAAATTTAAAAAAAATTAGTCAAAGTTCTCAGAATTAGTGGCAGAATATGAATTCATAGCTTTTAATTTTACGTCTGTCCGTTCGTTTTCCACCTCGTATTATGTACATAATGCATTTAAACACTATTAAACCGATTGAATTCTGGTTCTTTTGGGTACCTAGCTGTATTTTCTGGTAAGATCGAAGTATACATCAAAATCCACTAAAGTAACAATGAAAACAAGCGACAACTCGCTTTGCGGCTACTACTTACTTATCCCAAATTTTCCGGAGGATAAACCGCGGGGCAGGGTGCAGCTAGCTGCAGCAGGTAACTTATAATTGGTTAGTGTAGTGTCTCAAACAAAAAACATATTTCCCTAGATGCGCGTAGTCCGACTAGCACACTTCACATACTGATGTTATTTATTTAAAACAATTATTTAACTTAATATTACTTACAAAACATCTTATTGAGTTTGAAATATATACGTACAATTATCAATTTTGACGATTGAAGGTTGATCAAACGAGATTCTTTGTACGTGTACTCGCGCGGTTCTTGAGACCGGTGTTTTTGGTAATCAAACCAAGGCCGCTGGTCAAATCTAACTGGGTATAAGTTTACAATGTTGTTCGCTGACGACTTAAATCTATGCGGGGTCAAACGTGAACCTTCAAAGTGGACCATCGGCTACCGGTAGATACAAACAAACATATTTATTTTAGAAAAAACCGATCAGGTGCGTGTTGTACTCGCGCGCCAAGGGTTCCGTACATTAGTTTCAACTCTCTTTCCCTTACCCTTTTTTTTTCAAGGTTTTGATAATTTACTACTTCCGGTTGACCTGGAATTGTCAATTTTGGTTAAAAGCTAGGTCTTACAGCACAAGTAAAGGGAAAAATCCGAAACATAAAAAAAAATAAGGTATAATCCGCGCGCGATGAGAAGGGGATGGAAACTTGTCAAAGGAAATCGAAAATGATAGTTTTCAAGTTAGCATAAAAGTTCTGAATAATAGGAATTTAGTTTTGATTTTATTTATTTATTCATCTTTAGTGTAGGTATATAGTATAGGTATTTCTACTGTATCTGAAGACTTCACGGACATACATACACACTGACACATATACGGGTCAAACTGAGAACCGCCTTTTTTTGAAGTCGGTTAAATATACCCAAAAACATACCCTTAATGTTAATCTGGTAATTTCTGAACATATTCGTGTGGACCTCGTTGAAATCTAGTCGTTAGGTAGTTTATGAGATTAGCTGGTTCAAACAAACAAACAGACAAAAATTCTATACTCTATTCTATCGTGTTCAGCTAACGATTTTAAAACGACCTGTGTATTTTTTTTTCTGGATATTGTACAATTACAGTTTTTTTTATTTCTACAGAGTTATTAAATTAGATATAGATTATTATTCAGAACTTTTTTGCTAACGCCACTTTTCTGTCATTTTCGATTTACTTTGACAAGGTTCCATCCCATTCTCATTGCGCGCGGATTAGACCTCAGTATCTGGTATGAATTTCAACTTGCTAGGTCCACCCGTTCCCGAGAAAATCGGTGGTGACACACGGACAGACAGACAAGAAAAGAAACTTATAAGGGTTCCTTTTTTTACCTTTTAAGGTACGGAACCCAAAAATAACTAAGGATACTTGTACTATAGAAAAACGTATAACTCACCATTAGTTGTATTTGTTGAAAGTGAGTCGTCATCCAGCCACACTCATTTCCTTCTTATTCTACTTTCACATGTTAGCCAATGGAAGTGGTTACCGTTGCGGTCTATTATACTGAGCTAGCCTAAATACCTACCTACTATATACAAATCTACATATAATCAGATATGTCACTAACATGTCGGTTCAAATATAATCTGACAACTAACAATCTAGTCTTGCATTTCGAGTTAAAAAATATTTAATACTATAGTTAGTACGCCGCGGTTTCACCCGCGTAAGTTTTGTCAAAATAGATCGAGTCGTTTTAGAACCTAATTACATTGAAAAATTCAAAAAGACTACTAGAGTCTACCAGCGCAGCGGTGGCTGCGTTATTTCTCCCGACTTAATACGGATAGTCGGATAACCTTAATACTAGTATAGTTAATTGCTATACAAGTGTGGAAAATTGATCTTTGCATAGAGGCGGTTTAACACGCGCGAGCGGTACGCGAGTGCGTTTAACAAAGCCGAGATACAAATATCAATCCACACGTGTATCGTACGACGTTTTTTACTATTTTTTTTTAGGCAATTAGTTTTTGTTAATTATACTCCCGAAAGGCCATGCAAATGACTTTTAACCTATACAGCCTCGTCTGACATACAATATTTTTTAGGGTTTTTTCCATTTGTTTTTGCGTCGGGGGTTAAAAACAGAATATAATGGTAAGCGTAAAAATATATTTATGTGAAGGAAAAACAAATTAAAAACAACTCAATTTTTAACTGTTTTACGTTATCTCGTTTTTACTTTTGCTAGCTTAAAACCTTTTTGTTGGTATCTACCTTTTTATACATCAAAACAGTATAACCCAGATAAATTAAGAATGTTTCATCTACCTAACATGTAATTAGCAGTAAGATACGTATTTAACTTATCGGGATAATATTTTAGCACTAGTTGGTTATATATAACTCACGCGTGCATAATACGTTGCATTATGAGCCTAAAAGCGGTTTAATAAGATCCATTAATGAGCAACTGTGATAAAAAATAATTATTCTATTCCACACTTTAGACTACGTCTGCAAATTATCTTATTGGAAATTAATTGACACGGCGTTAAGGACTTCTTCTGTGCACCTTAACAAACAACTTTTGTTCTACGAATTTTGTCGAAACTTAATACATATCCAAAAAAAAATATTTAAGTGTTTCTCGTACTGTCTGGTAATTTTCTATGTCTATGCGGCAAGTGCGCGCGCGCGATCGGCACGGGGCGCACTGCGTGCGACCCGATCGGGTTGTACCATACCTACTATAATTGATTCTGTGACGTAGACGTAGAGTTGAGTATTATTTGAACTGTTGGATTTAATTTTTTATTTTTGTATGGAATATTTTTATAATGAATTTCCAAAAGTCGTAGAACAATATATTAAACTAGAGAGGTGTCAAGGGACACCCGGATGGAACGAAGTTCCTTTCGACATTTTTAAGACCAAAAGTTGTAACGACACTTTTAAGACCAAAAGTTGTAACGACACTTTTAAGACTAAAAGTTGTAACGACACTTTTAAGAACAAAAGTTGTAACGCCACTTTTAAGACCAAAAGTTGTAACGACACTTTTAAGACCAAAAGTTGTAACGACACTTTTAAGACTAAAAGTTGTAACGACACTTTTAAGACTAAAAGTTGTAACGACACTTTTAAGACCAAAAGTTGTAACGACATTTTTAAGACCAAAAGTTGTAACGACACTTTTAATACCAAAAGTTGTAACGACACTTTTAAGACCTAAAGTTGTAACGACATTTTTAAGACCAAGAGTTGTAACGACACTTTTAAGACCAAAAGTTGTAACGACACTTTTAAGACTAAAAGTTGTAACGACACTTTTAAGCCCAAAAGTTGTAACGACACTTTTAAGACTAAAAGTTGTAACGACACTTTTAAGAACAAAAGTTGTAACGCCACTTTTAAGACCAAAAGTTGTAACGACACTTTTAAGACCAAAAGTTGTAACGACACTTTTAAGACTAAAAGTTGTAACGACACTTTTAAGACCAAAAGTTGTAACGACACTTTTAAGACCAAAAGTTGTAAAGACATTTTTAAGACCAAAAGTTGTAACGACACTTTTAATACCAAAAGTTGTAACGACACTTTTAAGGCCAAAAGTTGTAACGACACTTTTAAGATTAAAAGTTGTAACGACACTTTTAAGACCAAAAGTTGTAACGACACTTTTAAGACCAAAAGTTGTAACGACACTTTTAAGGCCAAAAGTTGTAACGACACTTTTAAGATTAAAAGTTGTAACGACACTTTTAAGACCAAAAGTTGTAACGACACTTTTAAGACCAAAAGTTGTAACGACACTTTTAAGACCAAAAGTTGTAACGACATTTTTAATGAGTCGCGACACCACACTGTTCAATGCGAAATAGAAATGAAAATATCTGGCTTGCTTTCTATAAGAGAGAGAAAGAGAGACAGACAGAGAAACATGCGACGCCGCACAGCTTACAATAGCTTACTATAGCAAAAAGTGTCGTGACAATTTTTTCGTAAGATTTTTTTCCGTCTAGCCCTCATTCACAACGCGCGATAAGGAACTATCGTTCCAAAAGTTGATCGTTAAGGTGCACAGAAGAAGCCCTTAACGCCGTGTCAATTAATTACCAATAACCCTGTATAGAAACACTTGGCTGTCTACAATACTGTACTTTCGAAACCTGAACGTCAATTCTCTTAAATAAAATAGTTCAAATATGTAACATTACAATATTATTTTGATTACAAACAACCGAATTGAGAACCTCCTCCTTTTTTTTGAAGTCGGTTAAAAATATCCTCAGAGAAGCTTATTTTTCTGAACAGTTACGAGAATTGGCCTTCAGATTCGAATGAACCTAAAACAAATTGACAGATAACTATTTACAACGGGACGACCCGGTTGGCACAATGGTTACCATGCCGGACTGCCAAACACAGGGTTGCGGGTTCCATTGTCGCCACAGACAAGTATTTATGCTTAGATATTTGTCTGTGGTCTGCTTGTTTCTATGTATTATAAGTATATATTTACAAAAGAAAAGTATATAAGTAGTATATCCGTTGTCTAGCACCCATAATACAAGTCTAAGTTACTTAGCTTGGGGCTAGATGGCGATGTGTGGAATGTCCTGCAATATTTATTTATTTATACTAGTAGTTCGCCCCGAACTGAGACCTCACGAGTTTCTTTCAGCAATTATTATATTTCAGCGTAAAGTACTAAAATGTATAATATAACGAAGAAAGACTCCAAATACGACAGGTCTATCTTATTTGAATGATAGGTGCCTAGTATCGCTATTATCTGACATTGGATGATTTAGAGAATCCAAACACGATCTAATAGGCATAACTTGTTGTTGTTGTTAAGTTCTTAAAGCATAGGTCCAGAGCTCAATCATTACACCCTGGATATCCATTGACTCTTTATTTTTACTCAAGACATTTTTAATGTGTCCAAGATAATATCCAGAAGATAGTAATTCCTATCCTTCCTTCCTTATGTACCTATCTACATATCATAATGTTACGTAAGAGGACACGAGAAGACAAGCTCGAGAACGAGAATATATTAGAGAAGTTTGAGACCAATATGTCCTGTATTAAGTCCCTAAACTAAAATATAACAAGTACCTATATAAAAATTATAAAAAAAATTGTCACAAAATTAATAATCAGTCTTTAGATCGGCTAGAACCAAACATTCCTACTATTTAATACTATCCACCATTATTATTGTAAAACAGCCCATGATTATTAAATAAATAAATATGGAAATGAAGCAAAGACAGTTCGGACGATTTAGGGTAAAGTAGAATATACACTTTATAAAAACCACTACACAAGGGCCTCAGTCAGTGGTACAAAAACGTCAACCATTTTAGATTGAAAAGTTATCTCCTTGGTTTCCGTTTAGCTGATCAATAGCTGGTTCCAGCAGCTCATTCTAAGGTTATGGGGAACGAACACGGAAGTAGAATTTCTGGTGGATTAGAGAAGTAAAATTGCGGAAGGTGCATGTCTTTTCACTATAAACTCTTGCGAATTTGATGACTAATTATAAAATCGATAATCCATTTTTAATCTTAATAACACAAAGATAATTATGTTATTATTAAGCACGGAACACTTTTACTTTATCATTTATGTAAGTAGGTATGGTTTTAAAGAATTTCTGAGAATCATATATTTTTGGACAATGACAAAAAGAAAACCTGACATTGTCATTTTTGAAACCGAAAAGAAGGTTTAAGCATTTTCTCCTCTCTGATAATAATGAGTACCTATAATCAAAAAATTAATATTTTTAAAAAACTAAGAACATTGTGTAGCTACACGTTCATTATTTTTCTTTTGCAATCACAACGTAACACGCTTACTATTTACAATATTCTTAATCCAAATTTATTTACTTTATTTTCTACTTTTTAATTGGATTTTTTTATTAAAGCGTGTTTTTTTTAGTTTTTTAAACTATTAATTTATTTTATACTTTTTGGTCTTTGATAACGAAATATGCTAAATCAGACCCTGGTTACCATTGAAAGACAAACTACTCATCAAGACGATTCTAACGAGCCCAAACTCGATGGGGTTGTGTCGTTTCATTGCGAAGTTCCTATGACCACCTTCCAGTTCCACCATCAGACCCTGGTTACCATTGAAAGACAAACTTCTCGTCAAGACGATTCTAACGAGCCCAAACTCGATGGGGTTATGTCGTTTCATTGCGAAGTTCCTATGACCACCTTCCAGTTCCATCATCAGACCCTGGTTACCATTGAAAGACCAACTACTCGTCAAGACGATTCTTGACGAGTACTTTGAATGAATGAACTATGAAGTATGGATAATGAGATAATTCCTGCAGATCTCCTCCAGCTCTATCATCAGATCAGTTCCATGGTACCATATTATTTTCACCGAAGTTACGCCCTTTCATTTGATACCCCACTCGGGTATATTTGCAGTATAGTTTGTGTGCCATATAGGTAGATCCCCTTTTGGACCCCCTATCTCCGTAACCCCCTGACCGATCCTGCTCATGTTCGAACTTAAAAATTCTATGGACCTCAACTACTTGTATACCAAAAATCATGAAGATCAGAGCAACGGTACTCAAGTTATCGTCAAACAAACATACAAACATATAAACATACGAGCGACCGACCCGTCTCAACACTAGACCTCTCTCGCTTCGCTCGTTCGGTCAATTATAACGTAGGCATCCACTAATTAAAGGATTTTGGAAAATTCAACCTGAATTCCAATTCATATACGAACGAAGTCTCGAGCAAAAGCTAGTTGAGGAATAAATGATATTTGTTCGAAATTACTTTCGTTCTACGAATTTATGATTAAAGAAGAGAGGATTTATTTATCTTTATAATAATATGTTACCGGACGGACGCCGCCCCGCCCTTCACTAAACTCGTAGAAAATGCTTGTAATTCGCAGGTTCAACCTTCAAGTAGACATTTGAGCTGATGTTCTAGAGTTCTAATTGCGCCAATGGACCTCCATCGTGATCTAGTAATTGCCTCGTAATTTCTATCTTTTATTTAAGACGTTTGCAGCTTTGATTTATTTTACAAATCAGATAATTTTGGTGTAACGAGAAACTTCCCTACTTAATAAGTGAACCAAATTTTAGGGTGCTTTTGGTGACCTTTTTTTCTAGTGAAAGAAGTAGATACTTACAAGACATTTCGGATGTGTTTTGTTGTTAAATATAGGCGCTGATTGAAGTTGTAAGATCGGCAAAAATTTACCACCCTATAGTTGATATTATATATCTTGGCTAATATTATAAAGAGGAAAGATTTTTTCTTGTAACGAATAGGCACCGAAAATACTGGACCGGATTTAGAGGCTGCATTGATTGATTGGGAGTAACATAGGCTACTTATTATCCTGATATTCCTACGGGATCGGGAGTTATGCGATTGAAACTGCGAAGCGCTACTAGAATATATTATAAATCCATCACAGATTCTTGCTATACAAAGGACGACAGTTGCCAGGGTATTAAGCGGCATGCAGACGTGTCTTATATATATCTGTAAACAATTGTTTGCGACAATAAACAATGAAAGTGCTTCGGACACAGATAATACGATCGTTATATGAAAACAATAATACTTTGAAAGTTTTGGAAGTTCGCCAACAGTAATAAGTAGGAAAATTTCCTTTTACGACTCCTACTAATCATAGATATATAGGAAAATCAGGAAAATATAATTAAAAAAACTCAAAACCATTCATTTGAATACATACAATTTGCATGAAATCACTTAGAAGTGTCTTAAAAACTAAGTTAGGATATGAGCGAGTCAAAACAAAATGTTAAATTAACTTTAACTATTATTAGATACTTACTAACATTAAATTAATTGTTTTACACTGCCCACGTTAATTATATTATTTTTAAATTTCTAGATTGTTTCGGTTGCGTAACAATGATTCAGTATATACTTTGATGATTTACCTGAATTAATATGAATTAAATATGACCCTTACACTTATAGTAATGACGTCACGCTGCGTCGATGACGTGTCCTTTAGGGCCGGTAGCGTCATGACGCGTTGCGTGCACCGCCACAATTAGGGCGTTCGCAATTGACGGCTTCTAAGAACGGGTACCGGCTTCCTCTTAACGAGGACTTGCGGTTACACCCGACCGTGATGTTTGGAATAAAACGTTTGCGTTGCGTGAGAGATTTCATTGATAGGAAATGTTTCTAATCATTTTAGTTTTCAATTTTCGTGTTTTGGGGTTCCGTACCCAAGGGTTAAAACGGGACCCTTTTATTACTAAGACTTCACTGTACGTCTGTCTGTCTGTCTGTCTGTCACCAGGCTGTATCTCATGAACCGTGATAGCAAGACAGTTGAAATTTTCACAGGTTATGTATTTCTGTTGCCGCTTGAGTTTGAACCCCATGAGTTTCTTGTGCCTTCTTCTCATTGGTGGGCACATCCTAACTTAGTTAAGACGATTCTATGTGATCTTTATACAAATGTATTAAGCATCCAAATGAATTATTTTTTTTGACTTTGCTATAACAACAAATACTAAAAACTGAATATAATTTGTACGGAACCCTTCGTGCTCGAGTCCGTCTAGCACTTGACCGGTTTTTTCATTATGCCCTAAAGGTCATATAAAACATTCTTCAAATGACAAGTGAACAGGTATCTTCTAGACACGCGTGCTACATCTCAAACCGCATCGTCATCGTCACTGCAAAGTGAGATAGTGGTCGAACGCTGACCTATCATTTTAACACATTTTAAAGTTAATCCTTCCTATAATTAGACTACGTATGTTTGCAAAACTATATTTGGAACAAAGTGTACGCAAAACATCAATCAACATTGTCATTATCATACATTTAATCAAAGTTATGTAGATATCGCGGGACACTGTTATTACGCACAATATTTTGCACTCATGCGCATGATATATACGAGTCGATTAACCAATAAGATTAAAAGATTTATTAAAATATTTAACTACTTGTAATACTGAATTAATCAGATTATAACGCCATGCTCTAACTGGCTGTCATTTGATCAATTTCACAATCCATTCGACCATTTACTGTGAGGTTAATGGTATTTTAAACCAGTATAGGCTTAATGGGAGACCTTTCTAGTTTCGATTGGAAGTAATGTTTGGAAGGCTTTAGATCCCGCATCGCAGACGTAAAAAAACCCGTCTGCGGTTGTAGGTAACAGAAAAGTGTTCTTACCAAATACTAGGTTTTTTTAAAATCGTTTATTAAATGTTTTTAAGTTTTATAATAGTTTAACTATTATAAAACTTAAAAAACATTCGAAACACCATAAATCACTAAGATTTGTCTGGTGCAAGTATAGGCTGTATACAGCCCAAATGGGACGAGTTTGTAAAATCAAAAAATAATATTTTATCTTTGAACATGTCCCATCTACTGTATCATTAAATGGACGTATGTAACAAAACCTAAGAAAAGCAGGGGGCATAAAAATCGGTTCACTCGTTTCAGAGCTACGATGGCATATACTCAGATAGACGGACAGAAATATCATTCGGGGTTTAAAAACGGCAGTTTCTACCAACTTTTCTTCAATACAAGTGCGTGCTTCTGCAATACAGTGATACCTATTAGGTTTCACTTGAGTACGTGATTGTGATATTGTAAAGCCGTGTATGATTAACCGATGAATGTATATCCCTGCAATGTAAGTAATATAATTACCTAATGTTGTAGGAAGACGCAGAAGTTTCAGTTATTTAGGGCGGTATTGACGCACGCCCGCGCGCCCGCGCCCGCGCAGGTCTAGCCACTCGGGATTTCCCGGGCCTGGCGCGACGTACGACTCATCCCTGATCTGACCAACATTTAATGTCACGCCACACATACACGTGTTCATAACAGTTCGTAATAAAATGGTGTTGCATCGGATGATTTGAGACGAAAATCGGTGATGTTTTGAGTTGAAATGTTTTCAAAATCGACCGATTGTGTAATAGTTGTACATGTCTATTGCGTCTGTCTGACCTGATGGCCAAAATTGGGGCTGTTAGTTTGGTCACACCTGCGCCCGCGTCTCGTTCGAATCGGCAGTCTATTGGACTACTGTAAAAAAGTAAACTTGATAGGCTATTAGGCGATAGGCTAGGCGTGTATCAAACAGAGCAAGTTTCTCTTAGAAGAAACTATAGGTATCTACTATTTATCCTTCGAATAGGTGCTATAGTCCAATTAATTATTCTGTTGAAAGAATTCTTTATTAAAAATATTTCGGCGACAAATCCGACTTTTACCTCCTATTATCCACCGATTATGAGTTTCGGAGAAGATGCCACAATTTATGTTGTAAACGCACACATAAGTAGGTACTATTTTTAGTACTTATCGAGTATTTAGCAGACTGCAGACAGACTGAAATATATAATTAGTATATAAGGTTCCCGGTTATGTAATTAAAGTCGAATTAACGATCATGAATTAATCAAACCGTTACAAAATGTCATTACTTTCAAAAAATAATTTGCATAGATATGTGAGGACAAAAAACTCGTTAAACTTGTCAAAATTCGGTTAAAAAAATGATATCCTTAAAATACACCAATACAATAATTGCACGTCGTCGTCGACTACGTTAGAAAAACGCGGTTGATCCAATTGTAAAATGTCTAATCCTCTACTTTCCAAATAAGTAGATATGCTAGATCATTAATTACATTTTCGTGTTGTTGAATATACTCGTATATTGTAACAATTGGAAAGCATATTCCATTTGAATTGAAACTCCAAAAACAAGTCCTCGTGACAAGTCCATGCGCAGTTATGTGGACTAAAGAGAAGACCAAATTATGACATGAGTTTACCGAGAACATGTTTACAGATGGTAGCGCAAGTTATTTTCATCGCGATAAGTAATCCGAGAATAACGCTACCTTCGGTCGGACCTTCTGACTCATGCCACACAGGTCCTCCAGCCACATATTACTGTTAAACTTATTGCTAAATAATTTACTGCTCTCAAGACTATCCTCATGCAAGAGCCGATGTAAAACTATGCATGCTACATCCTCGACCTTATCTTCACTTTCCATCAGGTGCGAGCCTATTTTGTGTAAAAACACTGTTTTCGGAATTAAACATTTTATATGTAAACTTAATAATAAAACACATGATCTTGTGTTTGTTTGTCACTTTTTTGTCTTCACGATCAACAAACTCGACTTAACGGAAAAGAACAGAAGTAACGTATAGCGTGGTAAGATACTTTCGATCCTGGTGTCCAGTCATCTAGTTGAGTCTATAAATAGTTTATACCCGTGAACAAGGAAGGCTAAGCCTAACAGAATTAACAGCCGTGACAGAAGCGAATATTACGAGCGTACGATTATGAATCGTGGCTAATGTCTATTTGGATAGGGCGCCTGAGCGCCAGCGCCAGCGTCGCCGCCGTTAGGTGATGCTGAGTAAGCCGGTGGTGACGGTACGGCGCGGCGCCAGACACCATTATATCACTAGTTAAATATAACCAAGTTAAACTCAAAAACTACAGTATTACACAATCGATGTATTGATTAAACTGATAAATTAAATCTAATCATTCGATCGATAGAGTCTAAACTCCAACTTATAAGTTAATTAATCGTGACGCGTGATATGCTGACATCTGTCAATCTGACACATACGCCCGACAGTTGTCGCTTTCTAGTTGACTTGAAAGCACATGAGTAGGAAATGTGTTGAAAGTAGTCTTCGCACTTATCTATTAGTTTTTTTCTTTTAGATAGTGATAAATAGCACGTATGTAATGCATATCATGTCGGAGATATGAAACAAACCGTTTCTTTTAGATTTGAAGAACTTAAATTGCGAGCCATAGACGTAGCTTCAAAACACCAAAGAACACAAAATATACCCAGGAATTACAAAAACAAATTATAATCACGGTACTCGGAAGTGTCTTAGAACTCAAAACAAACGAATTGAATCATTGTAGTTAATAGATTTGTCGTCATAGAGTGAGACACTCGACCTCGGCTTTGACTTGTCTATTGCCAAACAGTATTCTGGGTAGTTGTCATGTCCCTGTCACCGCTCGCGCTGCTTTCACACTCCAGTGGCGAAACTGTTCATAATTTCAGGATTATCTCTTATCTACTCTGACGGGTAACGATGAATATTTAATCCGCATATTGTTGTTGGAATTTATAATAATTCGTTACTTTAAGCCCTTTCCAATAATAATTATAAGCCGTAAACTGATTGATCAAAATATTCCATAACTTTTTTCTTGATCATTATGCGTCTTTAGTAGTTGTGTCTTCATCATTCATAATATGTCCTTGGTGTTTTAAACTATAATAGAATATATTTATTTATTGTATTTATTAAGTGCTTAATTTTTGTGTTCCCCGTAGTCCTGCGTGAAGTTTATGTTGTACGATGCGTAGGCGCCACCGTTTCAATCGTCCGCTCACTCCGTGGGTGATCGTTCTCGTCTAGACGTAACTGACTAATGCTGGCCACTAACTAAATTAAATTAAACTAAATCATTATTAATCATTAAAAACTAGTTCATAATTATTATCTTTCACTTTGTTAACGTTATAAATATTTATATGAATATTATGTTTTTAGTTAAATAAATTAGTCTAGTTTGCAAACGGTTAAAATATCTATTTCATTGCGGTTCGATTTCGAAACAATATTGGATATTTATGAGGCTGTCAATTTTGATTTTTTTCTTAAAGATTTTTTTATTTTATTACTTATGTAAATTATATTTTAATATTAGCCCATAATTCAAAACTTATATTTCTTTTCGTCTCGAAACAAAAACAAGACCTCGAATAGAAACCTAATCACTTTCAAAATCCGTCTCAATCAATACACTTTACAATTATCATCAGTACTTATTTTCACGGTTCCGTACCCAAAGGGTCAACAAAGGGTCAAAACAGGACCCTATTACTAAGACTAGTAGTACTACTGATCCGGTGTGGACTTAACTGTCCGTCCGTCTGTCTCTCTGTCTATCACCAGGCCGTATCTCATGAACCGTGATAGCTATACAGTTGAAATTATCACAAATGATGTATTTCTGTTGGTGCTATAACACCAAATACTAAAAGCAGAAAAAAAATTAAGTGGAGCTCCCATACAACCTGGCCGGTTTTGTTTCAATACTTCTACTTACGCCATTGACAGGTATTAAGTATGGAAGTCCGATAATATTCATTATATTGATAAAATCTAATGATCAACTTGTACTTCAACGGCTTCTGGTATATTTACTTTCTAAATAGCGATCGTTGCGGTAGGCTGGTCTTTTGGGGGCATGTTGGTTATGCAAGCAAATAGCTTTTTCGTGTTAAGTTGTTGACTTGACACTGACGATGACCAATATAAAACGTATGATACTTAGTGATTATTAATAAGAAATATATAAATCTAAATAATGAAAAGGAAAACGTGACTGAACGCACAGCTAAACCCAATGGATTGTGGCTATTTGTTATACACCTATTATGACGTAGGCGCATCCGTTTAAAATTCAATTTTCTGTGCTGGAATGTCATGTTTAACCAAAATGCATACACCCCCGTTACTATCATTCTTACGACAGAAGCAAGATACCATTCGATAGTTCTTTATTGCGAAGTTATTCTGGTTACTAGCTCTTATATTCGTTTCAGAGAAACAGACGCTAAGAGTCTTTCCTTGTTCCGAAAGTTCATTAAGGCTGCTTATGCTGCCAAACGCAACGCGCCTGAAATACCCGTCGCTTACAACTAATATTGTTGATTGTAACGAATGTGTTTTGTTTTTCTCAAAAGTGCTGAGATGAAATTGTAGGTGAAATTTTTACCGATATTTTGGGGTAATTTCGAGGCGAAAATTCTTAGTCATTTCAAAGCTAGACTAGTTTTAATTCTTAATTTTAAGATAGCTTCAAAACTATAGGAAATGTTTGGCTTAAAATCACACCAAAATGTCGGTAAAAATCTCACCTACAATTCCATCTCAGCACTTTTGAGAAAAACAAAACACATTCGTAACAATCAACAATTTTCACCAACGAAGGCGACCGGTGCCAATAGTAACTATTTAGTAGGCTGTGTACCAAGGTCGTTGGCGTATGGAGCCCCCTTAACTGTTATATCTACAATGTTATATCTTGTTTAGTACACAAACCGTCAATATTCTGATGAAAAACCATAAATTTAGGGACGAAAAAAGGTTTTTGAAGTTTTCTGTGCATGTGAGCTCATTGTACTCTGTGTCAGAGAGAGATGTATTTATACTTTACACTAATATAATAAAGAGAAAATATTTGATTGTTTGTTTGTTTGCTTGCATTTAATAGGCTTTGAAATTACTGACCTTTGAATTTTGATGAAACTTGGTATAAGGATACCTACATTGATTAATTGGGAGTGTTTTAAGCTACTTTTCATCCCGATATTCCCACGGTATCTGGAGTTACGCTGGTGAAACCGCGGAGCGCTACTAGTAATAAATATTTGCGACTTTAAAAAAGGTACTTGAAAACTGTCAATAATCAAATTGGTAGATTATAATGAGGATGCTATTACAATACTAAATGTACCTATTAGACTGCGAATTTATCGGTTGCATTAAGAAAACCGTCTACAGATTGACAAATACATATTATTTATCATCATCATTCACTTCATAAATAATAATAATAAAAACGCATTCGAAATTCAAATGTCGGCAATTTGCATAAAACTAACGAATAGATATTAATGGTTTCATTATTCATATCTTTTTAACTGCTTATTTAATTATTAAGTTATATTTTAAAGCAATTAAACCTCTGGCACGAATCGGACTTTTCGTGTAAGTTTGATCTCTAAACAAATAGGACGGATTTAAGTTAGCCAACGAATATTTAACCTAAATCAATAATATAATGAGACTAGATATCTGTAATTATGTTATGTAAACTGGCAGAAAACGCTGCTTATTGAAAAAGGATTAGTAGCAACTCGTCATAAACGCAAACTCGTCACTCATGCGCAACTCGTCGATAATTTTTGAAAATGTTCCAGATCTAATGGAAAACTAGGTTTAACCGAGATCGCATTATTATTATTATGCGATCTTTAAAGTTTTCTTCTCTCTCTTAGTTTTCTTCTCTCACAAACGCACAAAGCATGCGTACTCGCGAACGCATCAGGAGGCTGATTCACAATTTAACCCTGTATTTTCGTTTAATTCAAACAATATTTAAAGCAATAATAACAAAGATTGGTAGAAAATATCCTGGACATGTTATGCTGACTATTGCTGATCTATAAGAACATCATGAGGTTCGTGTGACGAGTTGCGAAAATGACGAGTCGCGAAAATGAGGAGTTGCGAAAATGACGAGTCACGAAAATGACGAGTTGCGCATGAGTGACGAGTTTGCGTTTATGACGAGTTGCTACTAATCCTTGAAAAATAAGTGGAGTTTATTATGTCTTAAAAGGTCTATTTTCTTCTTCGGGAAATTAATTTCCCATTTTATTTGTGGTCGGCGCAGTATGTCTTCTTCTTTCATTCACTTCTCTTAGCCATCGTCTCATCCTTCGTTCACATCCATCATTTCTTAGGTGGTCCTCTTCCTCTCCATCCCTCATGCGTCTCCTCTTTCCTCATCACATTATGTCTATACCAAATCAAACGGTACCCTCTTACTTTTTCTGTAACTAGTGCTACTTACAAGGTAATCTTCAAATTCTAACAAGCCCTATCGTAGATTAAAACATTAACGTTTTTTTTTAAATATTATTTATACCTTTCACAAATGTTACTCTGCTACTCGTGGCAACTTTTATCTTAACCACATAATTAATCAATATAACGTGACAGATTAAAATTTAAAACACCTCCGTACAAGCTCGTGTCAGAATAAATCTATGTTAAAATTATCGTAAGCGTAACACAAACAGGTGTTTGTACTTACCTACTGTAAATAAGTAGTTGATTCTTAATGAAAGTTGTTAGACATATATATTAAAACTGAATTAGTCACTGAAAATCATATTACCGAAATATAGGAGAGAGCGGTGGCGCTAATGACAGGGTGGACTGCTTGGCAAGTCAAACCCGAAGTCGCTGTGTCACTCTATGACGTCATAGTCACCGTTTACTATTAACAACATGATTCAAAACTCTTATGTTTTGATATACAACACCGCGTTGCCGCCGCGCCGCCGCCGCCGGTCTGATATAATATGTTGTAAAATTGACATTTCCGGGAACGTTTTCAGCGGCTTGCGAAATATCCTCGTCTTCTCACGTGACGTTTCTGACACTGGCCTTGACTTCTTTTATAACTTTTGTAGATTTAGTTGTTATTCTCGACTCTAGTGTCGGATTATTATTCCACGTTCCTACTTCTACACGAGTAATATCAAAGTTTTTATTAAAATTACTTCATGTTAATTTGTTATGGAAGACTTATTTGTTACAATATTTAAAAAAACAGCCACACGGTCAAGTGATCAACTTCAGCCTGAACTGCAACTTGCGTCATCGCCACGTCATAGACATAATTCATTTAATCCTATTTCCTACATTTTTAAGCTGCTTGTTGGTTAATTAGTGCTAAAGTTTTAGCATATTCCTTGAGTTAAATATTTCCAAATTATTCGGTTACTCATCTTTGTTAACGTTAACTTTGCTGAGAATATTATCATCTAACGTATTTTCTTAAACAATTTGTTGATGTTATCTCAGAATGATCATGATGCCACATACCGTGGGAAACTATTAATATCTTTATAGTTTCGTCCATAAATTCAACATCAGCATCAGATTTGTTGCGATTTGAATATTTCTAGATCTTTGATCAGATAAAGATTCTATTTTCAACTTATTTGTCCACGTGCTTATACTGATTCTGTTTCATGACTGTTTAAGATTTAAACATAAAAATCTATTTTGTGCTATCAGCTTTAGTCGCGCTCGTGAATTGTGATCAATTCTCACAATTCGTGGTATGTAAAATACCATTACAATTATTAAACTTATGTCAATGATTACCTAACCCAGTCACTATATGAAAGGCAACTGTTTATTTTCTATTTTATTTAAATTGTAGTAAAATTTATGAATAGCTTTATTAATAGAAAAGTGACTGTACGTGGTCGTAATCTCTAATCTTATAAAACTGTCACTGAGTCAGAGTTAGCGATAACACACGGCCTAAACCGATCGTCGACCTAGAGATTTGAAAATTGGAAAAATTCCTTGAGTATCTTCAAGATTAGAAGTTTCCTTGATTTTGTTTCGTTATAAGTATTATACATCTCATCATACCACATCGGTTCTTACGTTCACTGCTATTTTCTCTCATAAACTCTGTCACGTTGAATTATCGGATTTTTTGCGTTGACTGTGCGTTTTTGTAGACAGCCTAGGGCCAAGATTTGTGTGTTGAGATGGTTGGTTGGTGGCCGTTGAAGTAGAAGCGATGCGCAGCCGCTGCAGCGGCTGAGCGGCATCAGCAGCACTTGTGATGTCACCGGCGCGACGGCACACGCCGCGCCCGCGCCACCTCCGCCCGCTCGCTCAGTCAGTATTCGTCCGCGAGTCGAGCTCACTTGTCGCTCCGTCGAGTGTGTTGCCCGCAGTCGCAGTGCCAGCGGAACGTAGTTCGTTGCCAGTGCCAGTGTCTACATAAGATGTTTGCACTCGTTGCAGTGGATCTCGTTTTTGTGTCAATTTTGTAGTGTGCAAAAGTGGATTCCGGCGGACTTTATCAGGCCGTGGAGCACACGAGGAGGCTCGAGCGCTCACAGGCCATGTATGTCATAAATTTAGGTGAGTCCGCTTTGACATTCCGTCTCTCATCGACATTCTTAGATATGCAGCCCGAGATACTTGTACGGACCTATAATTGGAACTAGACGGAACCGGTACTAGCTCGGATAGAAGGCTTCCAATTATTCTAAAATTTTGCGTTCTTTAGGCCTAGTTTATAGTCGATTATGTAAATAACCTCGAGCCTCGTTTTCGAAATCGACTTTCTCTTTTGGGGCGGTTTCGGTTCGGTAGCGGTGTTTTGAATAAGTTTCGCGTGCGGTCGCCAATGATCGTCGCCGGCGCCGCGCCGCTCGCGCCGCCGTCTTGGTCTTTGCCGCCGTCGTCGTCGTCGAAGGCTGTCGATGTCGGTCGGTCTTTCAATCGAACCTCTCGTCGTATTATTCCACTTCAATTAGTTATGATGATATTCATAGCGCACTGTGTATGTATGTATGTATGTTTTTATTACAGTTCACTTACAAAGTGTGGGCGTGTGTTAGTGTGTTTGCGCTATCGCAGCGAATACACCAACACATATACAAAATATGCTATTTCTGTAACTTTACATTGTGTGCGTGCCCGTTTACTTGTCTGTGTGTTTAATGTTATTATATGTGTGAACTATCGTTGTGTCCGCGTTCGATTTGTTATCATATTATATATCTTATATTATAAAGAAGTTTTGGATGTATGTAAATATGTTTTTAATATCGGGAACTACTGAATCTAATTATGAGGATAGATTGAATCCAGAGAATAACACAGATTTGGATATACGCGGGTGAAACCATGAGGCGCTGCTAAAATTCTTTATAATATCACTAGCTGTTGCCCGCGACTCCGTACGCGTTGTAGTTTTGTTTTGTATACTAAAACCTTTCTCTTGAATAGCTTTATCCATTAAAAACTGCATCAAAATCCATTACGTAGTTTTAAAGATCTAAGCATATATAAGGACAGACAGACAGCGGGAAGGGACTTTGTTTTATACTAAGTATGTAGTGATACTTGAATATGTATTTGATTTATGTAAACTTAGATACCTACTGCTTACAATTAACTTTAGAACTTCCTAAATTCTAATAAAAGACGACTCTACCAATCTTAATATATATAAATCTCGTGTCACAATGTTTGTCCTCAATGGACTCCTAAACCACTTAACCGATTATAATAAAATTCGCACACCATGTGCAGTTCGATCCAACTTGAGAGATAGGATAGCTTACATCCCGATATTCCCACGGGATCGGGAGTTACGCGGGTGAAACCGCGGAGGGCAGCTAGTATACTATACGATTAACTAGAAATGGGTATATCCGACGAAAATATTACCTTGTTATTTATTTAAATTAAGTTGAATATACTAAAGCTATTTAAAATAAAAACATAAAAGGATGATAAATATCCCGTTTTCACTATCACTACATCACTATTACTATCCACTATCACTACATAGTATAAAATAAAGTCACTTTTCGCCGTCCCTATGTCCCTTTGTATGCTTAGATCTTTGAAACTACGCAACGGATTTTGATGCGGTTTTTTTTATAGATAGAGTGATTCAAGAGGAAAGTTTATATGTATAATACATGCAAAATATAGCCGTGCGAAACCGGAGCGGGTCGCTAGTAAATAACTAAAGTAGTGAAAAACACAATTTCATTTTAAATCAAAAACTCACAAAATAAAAACTCGCCTGCATAATAATTATGAATTATGATCAACAACTTCATTTGGTTCATCCGTGACTCCGTCTCTCCACGTGATAACATTCACGTGTTTTTCTTGTCAATATTCAATAATTCGATTGTGTTTTTATTGTCAACTTACGTAATAAAAATAGGCCATTCTATAAAAACTTCCAATATTTTAATATGTATGTAAGTAAAATGTATGTATGACCCCCTGATATTTGTTGAATTAAAAATAATTTCGTGACTCGATAACTACTAATATTTAATCACTAAAGGTACGAAGTCTTATATTTAAGGTTCCGCTGGTCGATCGTGTTTTCCATACAAATGAATTTAGAGTGTTATCCATTTATTCTTTATGGAATTTGAAAAAAAACAAAAGTTAAATCTACATAACAAGTCTATATCTAGCCCATGTAGGCGACGAAATAGACAAATTATATTTAATTTAATATAATTTAATATAAACAAATATGTGTTCATTTGTATGGAAAACACGATCGACCAGCGGAACCTTAATTTTTTTCTTATAAGTATTAACAGAGTTAAAGAGTTTGTTTTTCTTGCAATATTTATCCGATATTCCTCTCCAACCAAAAATCCCTGATGGCAAAGAAAACTATAGAGTCGTAAAAGTTTCGTCCACATTGCATGAGTGGTCAAATACATCCTGTCGAAGAGTACCAACAAATATTCATACTCAAAGTAAAGGAAATTTTGTCAGACTTGAAACCTTCTTAGAATTATTCGTAGCTTGGCGTAGCTTTATATTATTATGTTTTTGTCATTGAAGTAAATCATATACTTTTACGCGTTATAATATCGACTGCTTCAACAGATGCATACATCAAGGTCAATGCATACACCAAATAATAATTTTCAAACTTATGAAATATAGACGTTCACGATTGCCCAATTTCAAAAAATTACCATAGATTATACGTATATGTCTTTTTTATTTTGATTATTAGCTAATAACAATAATATGTATTTTGGATAGCTTATTTATTTCGTAACGTTTCCTTTTTGAACACTCTTTGTGATTTTTTTCTTATTATTTCGTCTTACTCGTTTTTTTAATCCACAAAGCATTTCAAAAACAAAGCTGCTTGCAAAGTCTATAATATTTTGTAGGTATACCGTTATTAGAGTTTCCTATTAAATTTATCTCCTAAAATAGGTACTTAATTATTTCGTCTATCAATTAATTATTCTAAATCCAGCCGGACTTCTGGGCGCCATTCGACGGACATGTTGTTTTATTTAAACGTAAACCGGTTCTCTGGTTTATTTTTGTGATTCCATTTTAATTCTACCTAATTATTACTTAGAATCGAGCATCAAAATGTTCATCTTTTAAATCACTACTTAGTATAAAACAAAGTCGCTTTCTCTGTCCCTATATCCCTATGTATGCTTAAATCTTTAAAACTACGCAACGCATTTTGATGCGGGTTTTTTTCAATAGATAGAGTGATTCAAGAGGAAGGTTTATAATAATATGTATAATACATGCACAATATAGCCGTGCGAAGCCAGGGCGGGTCGCTAGTTTAATTATAAGTTCACTGAACAGTATAAGTGAGAAGAAAATACATGTTAAATTAACTGAAATGTAATATTTTCCGTTGTTGTGATTGTTCTGAACTTTAAGTCAGTCGATACAATATTCAATTAGCACTAATACAGTGTTTCTATCAACTAGATTAATCAAATGTAAATTAAATCTTTTTCCGCCGATAATAGACCAGGGCCGAAGCCTTCAAAAATGATAAAAAATGAAAAAAAATCACAGTAGGATGAAACCCATTAGAAAAGGAGGGGAATATGATAAAAATGAAAGGAAAAATAAATTACGGTCGATCCAAGTTCGGGAAGTGGGAGGGGGGGTTTTTAAGGGTAAAAAATGGTTTATCTTGATTTCCGGCAAAACTACAAGTCCTATGGAAAAAAGTTGAATGGCAAAGTTGTAGGTAATAAAAATATGTACAACTTTTGTTTTACAATTTTTTCACATAACCTCAAAACTTAGGTGAAAAATTCAAATAACCCAGTTTTTGGTTTTTTATTTTTATCTTTTTCAAAAATGTTTTTTTTTTCTACGAAATTTGTGAAAACTTACCTTATTATGTCCCAAATACACTGTAATTTATTTGATTTAAAATATTTATTTTTCGCCTTATTTTAACTTAATATCAAAAAAGCACCCTAAATTTCAATTGAAAATTCTCGCGACAAAATATCAGCTTTTTCCAAAAAGTTGGTATGCTTTCTGTTCGTTGAAATCTCTACTTTTAAAAAAAATATATGTTACTGTAGTAAATCTTCTCAGAAAATGCAAAAAACCGACCGTTTTTTTCACCAAATTTCGTAGAAAAAAAAACATTTTTGAAAGAGATAAAAATAAAAAACCAAAAACTGGGTTATTTGAATTTTTCACCTAAATTTTGAGGTTATGTGAAAAAATTGTAAAAACAAAAGTTGTACATCTTTTTATTACCTACAACTTTGCCATTCAACTTTTTTCCATAGAACTTGTAGTTTTGCCGGAAATCAAGATAAACCATTTTATACCCTTAAGAACCCCCCCCCTCCCACTTCCCGAACTCGGATCGACCGTAGTTTATTTTTCCTTTCATTTTTATCATATTCCCCTCCTTTTCTAATGGGTTTCATCCTACTGTGATTTTTTTTTGGTTTCAAAAATTATCGACCCTGGTCTATAACGTAATTTCGAGAGAGAAAAAAATAATATTTTAATTTAGTATATTGCATAATTTTGTCATTAATGTCTAGGAATAATTTGTAGGTAGTTATAATTTGAACTTGAACCAACGACTAACTTGAATTATAGAAAAAATGTATTTGTAACTGAGATGACTTTTATGTATATTTATTAGCATAAATAATTGTCTACCTTCCTACTTGGGAACGATTTTTGTAAACAAAGCTGAAGCGTGTCGTCACAGATCACAGAGTTTTGTCATAAAATAGAGCTTTAAAATAAACTTAAATCCACATTTTTTAAAATTAAAGGCTTAAAGATATTGGAGAAACTTAAATATAAGAATTTAGTGCTTCACCTATTATAAGACAGGACGTAGTCAGCAAAAGAAGATACAAAAAACGATATAACAGAATATAAGCAACAGGTAATATACACAAGCGTGTCGACCTTAATATGTCTTCTTAGACTCTGATTCGAACGAGGGCCATTGTAAACACCTAATACACATGACATTATGTAATATATCTGACATTATTGATTGTTGTCAGTGTTGATAAGTGAATGCTTACACGCGATAGTGGCAGGAGGCGTTCAGTGACCCCCAGGGTCAGCACAAGATCAATATTCCTGTGAGGAAAACAGAGCATTGCTGTCGGAGACACTGGCTCCTTGATGTGGAGCTTGAGCTCTGTGACTTGTATCACGTAGTCCGAGTCAGGTGCACGGTCGTCGTCTCGGTTAAGCAACGCTGAGCGCGGTCATTACTTCCAGGATTAAATTCCGCTTTTCAGTATACTTTAATCCACTCTTATAAACTAACTGGGCACAGGATTAGAGTGGATGCTCTAGTTCACTCTTATCCACTGTCAAATCAATAAATGGATTAGATCCCGCTACAATGGTAGTTAAGTCAAGAGACCTGCTCAGTGACATGAAAACGATCAATACGTGAGTCGCACCATTCCACGAGATGAATAAGTCTAATATCAAATGTTGCTAATAATGTTACTTGAATATAAAGGTCAATGGTGCCTACACAGTTTTCTTTCATCTCTGAAAATGTTAACTCAAATTGAATAGAAATATTTAAATAAGATCCTAGAAAGGTCAATTTTTATTTAAACTATTTAATTTGTTATCATCTTTAAAGTTCACATCTTAATGAGAGAGAGAGAAAGTGGATCCTTTTCCGATTCCATTAATAGAACCTGGCTCAAAAGAGGCCAACACAAACAATATTAAAGCTAATTTGTTCTACTCCAGTAGAAACTGACTGATCGTAGAAAAAGGAATAAATCAAAACATTTGCATATTGTTGAGGATAGGTATATTGTGATAAAATGAACTTTGTATTGTAAATATATGTTAATTCATTATTGACTGAATTATCTTTTTTGCTTCCAAACTTTCTCGAAGTAGATTTTATTAAAGTGTAGTCTCTCCATTTTACTGCTTTTGTTAAAATCTTTTTATACTAGTTTTTTCTTTAAACGATCTTAACTTCAACTTTTATTTATAAACAGCAATTGATATTGTGTTACCTTGGGTTTCATATTTTGAAAATGAACGTCAACGTTTTTGAAAATCCAAGGTTAAAACTAAAAATGTACCTATACGGAAATTATAAATACCCTGCTGTAGGTATAAACTTTTTGAAAACAAGTTGTTGTAGGTAAAAACAAAATAATGTAAAAGATTTTAAGTTTCGAAAATCGTCAAAAAATAAAGAGTGTTGATGTTTATTACAGGATGTGCGCTTATGCCGTTGCTATAATATGTGTCATTGACCTCAGTAATGTATCTGTATCTGAACTAAACAAATCATAAATGTAAGTGTGTCTCCATATAGTGAACACGGAGCAAACCATATCCGCCCGACTGCGTACTAAATAGTTGTCGATATTGACACGAATCTGCGCCCGCCGCGCCGGCCGCGCCCCGCTCGCTCTATAGAACCTGTCCTGTACCCTCTGGAAGCATCTAGACTCCGTGGCGATGGCGCATGGCGCAGGCGCAGGCAGCCGTTGACCTCGAAGCCTCTATGAAAACACCACGTCTATTTATAACTTGATTGACGTTACCATGATAAATACTCGGCTATCTCTATATATTTACATCACCGTATGTATGAAACCTGCGCCTGCGCGATGCGCTGCGTCCGCGTCGCGTCGCTATTTAGAAAATCTACTCTACAATTTGCGTCACTGTTATCTCTAGTTGATATAATATTTTCATGTAACATACAGTTAGTAGAGCAATCGTTTTATGTTTTCTTTGAAATAGGAATATTTACGATTATCTTTATTTGAAAATTGTTCTGAATAGTTTTTCAGTTTTTAACCGATGTGCGAAACTTATCTTATTCATATATTTTATTTTTGGTTAGTGTAATATAAACACAATAAATATATTAAAATATTTATGTGTGCGCATATTTCTTTACTTTGCTCGTTTCAACTTTCTCAGAATCCTAGCATTTCGAATGTGTTGTATTTCGAAGACGGTAAACACAGAGATACATTGCACCGTTTGCTTTGACAATTGATGTTATATGTATATTATTTTTCTGGTGGTATTGCGTCAAACGGCGAATGACGCACGGGTGCCGCTACCGAAATAATTGTCGAACGTTTGTCTAGACGCTATTCATGATAATCTTGAGGCGATCTCTCCATTCACACAATCTCGGTTCTAATATCCAATATCGACATAATGAATATTAATATTTTAAAATTATTACAAAAATTGTACTGCATCATCAATTGATTTTTTTGCTGTTTTGGTACCTACGATTTTATTTCTCACTTGGTGTTAAAGTTTGAAAAAAAAAAAAAAAGACTTTGATCCTCGAAAATGTTAATTATAACTCGTGATACCTCTGATTTTTTGTACATTTAACAAATACGTGACACTAGGGGCTTTTTTGTAATACAGGCACTAAACTATGTGGACAAATACATATTAAAAAACGCGTATTAATGCAAAACTACTGTAAAATTCAAATGTCACCCTTGAACTATCACAAGTAGGTACGAGTTACGAGACCTAGGTAGTAATAAGTAATAACATTACAAAGTCTTGCTTGTTTGTGCATCCGAACTTAAATTATTATGTAAACTGTGCTTTTTTTTGGCTGAATTACCAGACGATTGGACAGTTCCTCTGGTTACCATGACTCACTGGGTAGTTATACAGGAAAATCCTATGTCGGTTGAAGTCAAATTCATACAGATGTATTTTGAAATGAGACTATATCGTAGGCTATATCGTAGACGACATCGTAGGCTGTATTACAGACGTTGCCGCAATAAAACGTAAAAAGTGTTGACAAACGTGCTGCAAGCGAATACAGCACCATTTACGCCACCAATATGTGCACTACCGAGTAAGGGCTTCTGTTCTCCAAAATAATAGAAATAAAATAATGCCGGTATACTTACTTCCAAAGTAATAAGCGATCGTGTCATAACATATTTCGTTACATATGGTTTTTGAAAGTGACCCCGGTACTGACCGAAATAAATGACGAAACAAACGAACATCAAAAACCAAAGTATGTAGGTATGACCTGACAAAGTAAGCATAATAAATTCTTAAATAGACTGTAATTGTATTGCCTGTATTGTTTCTTATACGGCCTCAATGTTTAGTTCAGAGTACTTATAACTTAGTTTGTAGGCTTACTTCATTCAGTTTGATAAAGGGAACGAAGTTATTTGTAGTTGTATTTTTGTTCGTTACACTATTTGAGAAGAAAAACCTGGGCCTTGATACCAATTTCCGTGATTCTTTCTTCCGTATTTAGTCATTGTTTACTCCCTCTCCGTTTAATATTAGGTATGCTTAGACAAAAAAGTAAAAATATTTAAAAATAAATACCTAGTCAATGATATTTTCTAACTTTAATTTATTTTAAAATATTTGACTGTGGTCCATATATTGTGTCTAAAATTCTATGCTTTTTTTTTTTAGAGTATTATTCAATTGCAACTTAGGAAGTTAACAGTAATCTATGTTAAATGAACCGCGAAATTGCAAGAATAGTTTTTTAACTTTATTTATCTTGTTTGGTAGATATTTCCTGTAAACTCGGAGATAAGTTCGTGCGTTCAGATTTTCTTCGTTCTCTTGTGTTCTCCAGTTTCTTTGTAAGTTATTGTCTGTTGAAAAGGTTATGTTCAATTCCCGAAAGATGTGTTGTTGATTTTCTTGTGAAGACGTGTAGGCGCCGGGCGTTGATATTCGCAGTGACCTTTTACTGTTACTGTGGGCGGCTCTGTTTACTCGAACTATAACTTTATCTTCTTGGAATACTATGGATATGTTTACTTAATTATATATAAGTTCAACTGTGTTGTATATTCCTTTAATATACCTATTTATTTAGTAGCTGGAACGTGTATTGTGTTTCCAAAATTAGTTTTAATTGTAGAGTCCATTTGGTGTATTTAGTACAAATAATTACATACTTAGAGGTTAAACATTATTTTTCCAGTGTGAATTCAGAACGTTTGTATTTTCCACGGCAATTAGTGTTGTTTCATGAGCGGTAGATATAATAAGAATATGACATCACGTGTTATCGTGTCTCGCTAATACACTGTTTGTACTCGCGAATGTTTGTGAAAGCTGTGGCACACTTTACGTAGGTAAGGATATACTCGTATCTAGCTCTATTAGCATTGTTGTTTAATGTTAAAATAATTTATTTATTACACGTTTTAGAACCGTAATGAAATGTTATTAATCTAAACTCTCCCATTTTGCCCGTTTCTACATTATTATTTTTGTCTTAGCTTTCCACCAGTCTCCGTCAAGTGCACTAGTTACATCGTTGTTTAAATTATCAACGTTATTATAATGTAGCCGAATTGATAACAGATAGAGAACTTCATGTATGAGTAATATCTGTAACTCGGTATGTAATTGACGTGTCACGTCTTGGTATGCAAGTGTTACATTTATAGAGAAGAGTGGGCGCGTAAGCGGTAATAAGCCGGTGTCAACAGTTCAGACTCCGAAATTGACCAGTGTAGGGCACTCGCCACCTGCTCCATACTCACAGCTTCCAGCCTTGGCGATGCGTCACATCACAACGGAACAAGCAATATTCTTGAGTTAACCAGAGGTTACTAGATCAGGACCAACATAATAATGTACTGAATAGCAAACTATTTAGACGTTTAGATACTACAGACAATAAGAAATGACAAACGCTTCTTCGCACTCACACGGTTCGTTACAAATGACATTTTTGTATTTCCAATAATATGCAGGTAGGTATATTAAAATATTTACCAGCAAGTAATGCAACTAACGTTAAAATGTAGATCCTGCCTGGAATCGAGTTATTGCGTCGGAAGATTCCACGCGCACCGGATCACTCGCAGGGCAGGGCAGATCAGCAATCGACTGGTTCTACTCAATATGCGCTGTTATGATCATCTCGTTTATATTCTCGGGGATAGTTAGTAACAGTCTACCTATTTGCTTTTTGCTATTGCTACCGACAGTAACTGCGCGCAAATATTTATTACTAGCATACCAAATTTTATAAAAATCTGTAGTGTACTTTCAGAAGTTTCAGAGCCTATTCGTAACAATCATAAAAACAATGAAATGTTTTCTCTTTATAATATTATTAGTATTGATTTAAATTAATTTGTTTCTTTATTAAAAACAATTTCACTCTAAAATTACTTTTTTAACGATAAGAGCTAAAATATGAAACACAACAAGTCTTCTAATTCATTAATTCATTTGTTATTTCTTGACTTTAATAACAACTGTGCTTCTGTATACAAAGTCTGTTTTTCAAATGTATTTTTAATATATTTGTGATTTTTTCTTTTCTGTATTGAATACATTATATTATACCAGTTTTATAGTTTAATTCAGTATTTATCAGTAACTAATCTTTTTTGTTTTTTTTTAAGTAGATACAAATAATTTGCTAGTAAGTAAATAATATATTTGATCTTTGACCATGCAAAAACTAATAAACTGATTTTTATGATATAGTTTAAATGTGATAGGGTTTACTCAAACAAAGAGTTATCCATTTATATCCAAAGCATTTGTATTCGTCAACTTTGTACAATTATTGTTATATTAATTGTTATTAACATGTAGTATGTAGTGTTATCTGTTAAATAATACTAGTCCAAAGGTCAAGTCCAACAAAAAGGAAAGTTCTGTTGTCTATAAACTTGTTATTATGTTTGTTTCTTTAAATATTTATTCCATTCCATTATCATTAAAGGTCAACTTTATAAATAACTTAATATTTTGCACAGATACAATAATTAAATAACAATTTCATGTATACTTTTTGCTCCGTTGCCGTAAAACATGATGTTTTAAGACAGGAAAGAAAGGGATGCGCCAGTTTAAGTGTCTAGAACTAAAATAAGTAGTATATACCAACAGAAGAATCAATATTCAATGTAGAGATTACCAGTCATATATACGAATAGACCGTATTCATTCGTAGACTCTACTTAACACAATAGTAACAGTTGTTTTTGTAACCTTTTTGCAAATATTTGTAGCCATCAAAGGTTTGTTTGAAGTGTGTTGTGAGTTTGTTGTGAGCGTAGGCGTTGGGTCGGAGGCGCGTCTGACGGCGACCTACCACACCGCACGCGACAGCGGGACACCCACACGCTACAAGGTCTAGGTGAACTTCCACAGGTGGATTCTTATATTCAGTATTCACGTTAACATTTTAGCTTTGATCTTGTTTTTCTTTGACGGTGGATACGTATTTGGCTATAATGCCTATAATTTTTTGTGTATATATCGTTTCATACACTCGTCTGCAGTAATTGTTGTGTTCTCTAACTCAACGATATCGTAGCTGCATATCCTAAAATTACTTTTTAGTGTATTTAAAGCCTATTGAACCGGAAACTTTAAAATGGTTGTCGAAGTAATGCACGGCCGGAAATGACGTGCCCGCCCGAGCTGCGATGCCAACTCCCGCTCTCGTCTGTCCGAAATACGTTTTGGCTCTTTAAACTACATTTTGCTATTAAACAAGCATGTTTCAGTATTGCTGTACATATGTGCTGTTTGTCTATTCAATTCCATATTATAATAATTAGGGTGTTGTTCTCTATCTCCTTCATGAATACATCTATCTATCTTTCGATGGTTGTTAAATAGTAAATATTTTGTTAATAAATAATGTTTATAAGATCACCTTATCAGTGTCATGGGTGACGCTGTTTTTATAAGTTATAGAGTGTTAAATTAAAATCAAAATTAGACTTGACAAATCTTTAACTTTTACTGATTTACTAATTTTGATGGTCATAAAATTCAAATAAATAAAATCCTTCGTATTCATAAGGATTTTATTAGGTCATAAATAACACTTTTTATTTATCGAAATATTTATATTGAATTATGACATTTAATGCATAAAAATTGGTGTAGAAGGCCTTTCAAATAGATTTCGGCTATTTTGAATAAAGATGAGTTATATATAGGCACCAATACAACAGTTTAAGTTTTATTAATCTCTATAAAATCTACGATATCAGTACCTATTTCTGAACTAGAAATAAAAAGTATAGAGTAGGTATATTCGAATATAGAGATGCCATAAATGGCGTTCCCAACGCGTTTCTAATTTAGTGTGCGCATAGATAGAACGTGCACGTCTGTCGGTATGTCTATAAGTTCCCTCGGCCGGCTATTCTGGTTAGGCTATAAACGGACTCGCTGGTTGCCCGGTATTATTAGCGATGGCCAAACGATGTTGGATATATACACATTTCGCACCTGATTGGATCGATGCCAGGATAAGCTCTTGTTAGCTAGGATTCCACCCTACTCATATATTAGTCATGAAATTTTAACAAATTATTGTTCTAAAACCTTAAACACATCTCTATCTTAAACTTGATAAAAGCACACTATGACCATGATACGTCGAAGATTGATTGGCGTAAATTACCATTGACAGAACATGATTTAAATCAACCTGGATTCGTTTTTATTATTTAAGTGCCATACATAACGTTCAACCATCGAGCTGTCGTAATGACTTCCATTTACGGCATCTTGAACCACATTTGTGCCAATATATTTCAAACTTTCTGTGTTGGTTGAGTCACACGAACTTTCCATTTCGTGCTTTTATTGAAATTGCTTCTTCTTTCTTTTGTGTATTTTATGTTTTGTTTGCGTTCTCTTTAGTATTCGGCCTGGGATTCCCTATGTGTTCATTGTCAGCCTCATTACAAACATTATTGTCGATAAAACTATTGATCTTTAGTTTTACAACTAAATTCTCCTACGAATTTATCTCGGAACGTCTTCCCAAAAATAGTTTTATTACTTCCTCATTAGATACGCATTATGTTTGTTACGAGGCTGTAAATTTTGTCGTTTTACAGCTCTCGCCAATTCAAAGCATGTATTGTTGTATATTTGGCATTACGTATTATACTGTAGCAGAAGATTTATATGTATTCTAGCTATTAACGAGGTGAGGACTAAATGAATTGTGCTATGTTGGCAGAAGCCGGTAGTTATTAATTAGAATTTTTGTTGATCATACTATTGCGTGTTTGGAACGTTGACTAGAGATTGTCGGGCAGATAACGTCAGACACGCTGATTTATAATCAAAATATTAGTTTTCTATTATTTACTGACACTGTTCCCACTAAAATCCAAGTTAATAGTTCTCGTTTGTTGACGATATATAGCGGCACTGACGCCTGACTACAACGTATGACTCGTTATTATTGTAACAGTCAGTTCACGATGCAAGATATTAATTATGCCTAGGACATGTAACGAATAATTGAATGGTTTTGAAGACAAATGTTGAGCGGATTTGAGCCACTATTATTAGACCGTCTAGGTGTGAGACATGAGCTGTGTGTATATTTAAATTAATTATGTTGTGTGCAGTTCACAGCTGTAAAGCGGGTGTTACCGGCTATAATGAACTCCGCTGATAAATAACACTAACACAACGCATAAGGGACCGCGATTTAGGTAGTTATAGTGAATGTTTGATCCAAAATAAATGGGGTCAGCAGGAAACTAATATTGTGACGTCTTATAAAGGTAAACCGCGACCAGGAATCTATTATACATATTTTAGCCGTACAAACCGCATTGTGCCACGTATTATTTGTGATTAATTGGAGGTATGAGTCGGACGGTGATTTGTAAATTTCATATTATTCCGAAACAATTGCTTTGTCAAAACATTGGAACTTAGTCAAGAGTGATTCATGATCAGTTGAAAGGTGTATAAATGATGAGTAGAGAGATGGTGCAGCAGCAGAAGAGCACCTTGACCGCGTTGCGTGCGGCAGACTGTGGGTCGCCGCGCGCCTGCTGAGATCGGTAGCGCGCGGGTAGTTCACTCCCTCCCCTCGCCTCATCTCGCATCGCATCGCGGTACACTCGGTGAACGATAAGATAACGCTTATCTTGTCGACATACTTTCATATTGTTAGAAATTAACATAATTTAACTTTAAATAATTACTGAATTTATTCAGTTTATGTAAATATGTGCTTGTTGGTCAAAATTCCGTTACGATACCTATAAGGAAAACTCATAAAAATTAAGTTACCATTTTTGAATCGTCAATGTGTTTAATCAGCAGAGCGGTCGCGGTGGCCGGGCGGCCTACTGTTATCGACTGTAGAGGTAGTACAGGCACAGATGGCGAACGACAAGTATATTTCAATGTTACGGCTGGCAACGCAAGCCAATGGATGTGGTATTTCAGGTATTAGTTATCTAATAGCGAGCGGTGCAGTAAACGTGTGTGTCGTAATTCGTTGTATTGCAAGGTGATGTTGATGAGAATAGTGCAGCGTTGTGCAACGCTTGCGCTGTCAGCAGCAGGCGTCCCGTCCCGGCGCACGAGCACACGCACGCTACTCCCGGCCAAGGTCTGCACGGTTTAACCGTTGCATTGGACGCTCGCTCTATCTATCGATGTAATCTTTACGGTCATCATCGTTTGTTTGTGATTTATGATTTTCATCTGTTTTGTCACTTACTATCAAAACTATCATCAATAACTTCAACCAATCAATATGGATGGACAATCGTACGAAATATCTGCCACATGCTAATATTCAAATTGAATTAGTTTTTTCGTTCCCCGTTGCCAATCAACCGTTACGAATAAGTAATTAATAGTAACATCTCACGTCTGTCTGTCCGCGTTGGCGCCAACTGGCCTCGCAACTGGGACGGGAATTAGGAAATGATTCGGTCTCACACAGATATAAATAACGTGACAATATCCCGGCTGATTGATCCTCGATATCTTAATGGGTATTTTATTTAATCAGAGTGTATAAATGACGGGTTCATATGGTTTTGTTGAGATTTGGCTTATCTTCTGGTCGAGATTAACGACGACGCGATCTCAGTCGACTTGTACTAATTTTCAGTTTAATATTATTCCGTGACCCATTTCGGTTTATCGATACAGCAGCAAAGAGTTCAAGAATTTATATCTTGCGAAGAAGACCCTTTAAGTCTGCAATATAGCATGTTAATTGTGTAATGAGTGTTTACAGAATCGTTTTTATTGTTTTGGAACGTAACAGCGTCGGGCGGCTTCCTCTTTCTGAATGAAATGACGCAAAAGCGACGTACTCGACAACGTTGTGGCGTAGTAGGCCAATATTTTTCCTACTCATTTGTTTTTAAATGCTATTTATGCGGTTAACATTTAACCGCCAAAGGTCATAGAGCTCTGTCATTTATTTTAATTTGTGGTTATTGAGTACTTGGAGCTTGAGCATAGTAAAGTTAGTATTCTTTGAATGAATGATTTGTAGTTTGTAACTTGGTAAATGCCTACAACAATGCCTAGTAAACACAGGTAAAACAATCAGCCAATGGAATTATTCTGTTTTGTCGAGGAAATTCCCATAGTGAATGTTATTGAGTGCACAACACACGGCGCGACGCATGTAGGTCAATGCAGTATTTACTGGAAAATCACCGTCGTCGCTCGCTACATCTTGTTTATTGCTTACTGTATGTATACATACATTTTTGTGGTGATAACTACTTTTTATAAATCCAAGCTTGATTCTAGATCGTTGCCGGTGTGTTTTATATTACTTACATTAGTTAATTACTAGTATCTACGTTTTTTACCAAAATAATATGGCCAAGGTCCGTTTTATGGGTGCGGAGCTCTTAAAAATATTATAAACACGTTTTTGTTCATCACGTGTATGATTTTGATTAATGTTTTGCGTTGTTATGTAACAAATTATCGCATTCGCTTACGTTAAATCTAGTTTGTCTGTTTTTGTTTTATTATGTCTATGATTTATTGAGGTTTTTTGGTTGTCAGGAAAACCTTACTCTTAAACGGTGGCAGCATTATAGTGTCTTTATGAGATACCATAAGACGTAAAGTGTGGATGCATCGTTGTATCCTCTTGATTTCCTCTGCCGATTGGCGTATTGTCTGCAGTGTCCTGCTGTAGTATCCTTTGTCCGGTAGGTAGGTACCAATCTGGCGTTGGCGTGTGAAAGCGACACGATCTCGTCGCTTCAGCTGACTTTATCAACCGGAAGGGCAACGACCCCCGGATGTGATACCGCACCCGACTGCACTCGCCCCCGACACACCCACACACACCTTCTTGGTATTCACTATATCTCTGAGGGTGCAAAATATGTAAAGCATTTTCCAAGATCAATACATTTCTTCTCTGATCATCTTATACCTATACGATATACATTCTACCTTAAATGTACAAAAGAATTTATGTACAAAGGTATTGTTAAGTTATATTTTTTCATGTTTTATTTACCAATCTCGTACCTTTCAGTCATTGTGTTTTTAGTTAATAATGAAACGTCTTATTTGTTTCAGGTAAGACCATTACCTACAGCTACCAAACAAGCTAATGAGTGATCATCTGTCTACAAATAGGTAATTAACTATATTAATTGGGTCATTAGTCTCCTCTTGCATAGAGAAACGTGCGCGTTGATTTGGCAGAATTTTGCTGCGTTTATGTATGGTAAACTCTGACAGTTATTGGACATCCGTGTCCGACGACAATTTGCATTTTGTTATTAACAAGTTTTTTGCGTGGTACAAGTCAAGTTTTTTATAGAGGTATGGTTTGTTTTTTGTTATCGTTGTTAGCTGTTGATTACGTAGATCTGCAGAAATAACCTCTAACGAACATGATTGCAAGTTGCAAGCATTAATGTTATTTCAATGTCGAATTGCGGTTTCTATTTGTTTTACTTTGATGGGAATTCGTTTTGTAAATGATACTTATTTATTTTAGATACTTATTATCTATTATAATTAATTATTCTCAGTTTTATTTCAATGAGTGATCACTTAGATTCAGACACTGCCCATAAAACGAATGACTAATGCACATCAATTTAATGAAATGTTCTATTCTAGAAATAAATACGTACAAATGTTTAAATTAACTACAATAACACGAACGGTGTCTATTTCTGGATTATCCTTCCGTTTGAAACCTTATAATGTGGCCGTATCACGGGCTATATTTAGCCCTGTTTCAGCAATGAGGTCATGCCGATTGTTCAACATGTCACATAATTCGTGGCTATTTACATGCTATCATTCACCTTGATGTTTTATATTCAGTTCAAGTGATAATTGTGTCACGATAAACCTGTTAATATCTAACTTAACTCGAGTATTGTCTGTTTAGTTTGCAAATGTTACTGTTTCAGATTATGTAAATCTTTAATGTCTAATTAATTAGCTACGCTCCGCGGTTCCACCCGCGTAAATCCCGATCCTGCGGGAATATCGGAATCAAAAGCCTATGTTACTCCTTATGAATCAATACCAAGTTTCATCAAAATCGCTCCAATAGTTTCGGAGCCCATTCTTTACAAACAAAAAATACAAAAACATCTTTCCTCATTATTATATTAGTGTAGATTGAAGCTTCTGTGATTATTATCCTCCATTAAGATTATATTCCGTTTTTTTTTTAAATTAAATTAACTTAAATATTTACGGAAGCATTTTCCGCAAAGGTTATATACCAGTTTATAAAAATAACACAAATTCAAGTAGATACAATAAAATATCTAAGTACCTATGTTTGTGAGGGTAAACTTGTAGAGTTTATTTATAACCATGACATAACGCAGCGATCGACATTGGTTGCGAATTAAAAATATTATGCTTATACGGGCTCTATAAATAATTTTCGTCTGTTTGGAGTTATATTGTTTATTGAGGCATTTGTTCGATTTAAATGATCTTAAACGAACTACTTCTTAGTAATTCTATAATGATTTATATGAAATTTAAAGTACCGACTGACTGATATATCAACGCAAAGCACAAACCAATGTACGGATCAGACTAAAAGGCACACAGATAGTATGATGTAGGCATCCGCTAATAAAGGATATTAGAAAATTCAACCTCTACGCGGAAGAAGTAGCTGGTGAAAGCCTTCGTTTGATTGCTATCTCATCCAATGTTTAGTGACAATCCGACGCTTGCTTAGATGATAATTATAGGTACTTTCTAATTTATAAATACTGGTCTCCCACGTATTCTCAAGCATTGTGGAGACCATCTCATCACCACCTTCTATATTTCATATATTTGCCCGCCTCTGATCGTTATATGTCATATATCTTATCTACTGTAACTTGTGATGTGCCGTACTTAATTTGTCGGGGAGAGACCTGGCGATCCGTTATAAAGGCATTACGCCTATCTCGGTCACCAGCGTCCCACAATAATTGTATTAATTGTAACCTAGTGTAATCTACATAAGTTTGCCATGTTTTTATTGTGATGAAATAAACTTTATTTATCTCTGCCGTTATAATAGAGTAAGTTGCTCTTTAATTATTCGGATTCATGCATGATCTTGAAATTCCATTGATACTGTAATTAAATATGTATTTATGCCTTAGCTGTACAAACGTGTTTACTTATTCTCACGACTCACGTGACCATAACAGTTTCGCCTCGGTAGAGTACATTTTCCTGTTAAATTTGTACAAGGAAAAAATACTTCGATCACAAAATTATAATTGTAAAATCTTAGTTTGAGGTAAATAAAATAACAACTCAAAAGTCACTCCTTATTTTAACCACGGCCGACGGAAAGGAATTAGTTGCCTCAGAAGACATTTTGTTTTATGACGTGTACAATTTAGAAGTCTTTGAGTTGCGAATAAAGTTAAGTTTAAGTTCTTTAGGGCAAGCGTTCTACACAATAGACCGCTAAGTAACTTAAAGCTATCTATAAATATAAAATTAAAAGTTCTGATTGACTGACTGTCGTATACGCACAGCTCAGAATTTATCTATCTATCTATCTATCTGCGATGGGGCCCCATCGCAGTCCATGGTGCACCTACTCCAATGTCCATTGTTCCCTAATACCTGCACATTGGAGGACCTGGTAGAGGCCAACGCTGCTGCAGTTGCAGTGGCTAGCTACTGGGCAGGAAAAATTTGACTGGTCAAACGTCACACAGAAGAAGAAGAATCTATCTATCTATCTATCTCAAACCAATGGACGGATCGAGCTAAAATTCAGTAAATAACTATTATAACGCAGGCATTCGTAGCAAAAGGGTTTTTGAAAAATTTAAACCCTCGCGGGCAAAAGCTATCAGAGCGGTCACACGCTGGCCCGACAAAACTATCAATGTATTGAATGAAATGCTATTTATATGCACCTACCCAATTAATTCAATTGTAATCCTCGCATGTCGTATATAAGGATCATAAAAATTCTGGCACAGCGAACGTGGCCCAGGGGTCGTTATACTCTATGAATACCATGATGCAACTCTAATGATCATAAAACTTACATTATTTTGTACTATTATAACTAATTTGTAAACAACAATATTGTATACTTTATGCCACGCTTCGTTACTCAGGCCCCTTATTATGTTAATATAGTGAGCTGTTTTTAACTGGGTTCCTAATTTCATTTTCATTTTTGATATTCAGTCAAGTAATACGACTAAAGGGATAATCAAATACAAAACATGTTTCGTTAATATTTTATTTGTTTTCCTTTCCCTGTGGCAGTAATTGAAGATACCTACTGTTATGACTTGTTCTAATTTGTTTGAAAACATGTTTTCCTATAGCGATTCCTCTATCATTATAAATCTATAGTTAACATTATCGATTATCTATCTACTATAAAAGAGAAAATCACTGACTCACTCACTGACTGACTCACTCATCACGATATCTCAGAAACTACAAGTGCTAGGAGTCTCAAATTTTGCATGGGGGTTCCTTTTATGACGTAGGTGCTCACTAAGACGGGATTTTGCGAAATTCGACCCCTAAGGGGGTAAAATGGGGGGTCGAAGTTTGTATGGGACAACGTGATTCCTTGGTCTAATCTACTTCAAATTTTGCATAAACATACTTTAACAGAATTAATGGAACACGTGTTTCGTATTTTATTGAAATTCATCCCCTAACGGGGTTAAAAAGGGGTAGAAAGTTATTTTGAGCGTGATTTGCTTCCAAGTTGATATCAATACTCTTTAGTGCTTTTGATTAGATTGGTAAGACGTCACCTCAACACCTCCTGACAGCAGCTGATGTTAACGTAAAACCAAAGAGGTTAAAAACTTCGAACATTGAACTGAAAAAAAAAGGTGTCTTGCCATTTAGTACTGGGAACTTGACATAGTATTTTTTTGCGCGATATTTTTGAGAACCATACCTATCGATAGAGGATATTACGGCAAATGAAGTATGCCTTTACACCAAATCTCATAAGCGTCTCGGAAATGGGGTATTTGACCAAACGTGATGTCTTAAGATTTTTCAAAAGTGCGCTACAAATAATGCTTTCTAACCAAACTTCTAAACCATCTCGGAGACGAGATATTTGTTGAAACATGTGGAACTGTTATAGAATAGCCACTGAATGGCTTTTTAAAAAAAGATTATGTTGTGACTAAATAGAAAATGTTTTATTAATAATTAGGATTTAGTAAAAAACTAGGATATAGAAATTATGATAATTATGAAAAGCCGTCTTTCAGCAGTCGCGGCTGGATTGAGACTGATGAGCTAATGATGGCTACTGTTGCTGAGGTAGCAGTAGTCAGCTTATGTACCTACATGTGAGGGGTACCTGTAACAGAACGTTTTTCAATATCCCATTTCCGAGACGCTTTAAAGATCTGGTGTGAAGGCATTATTTATTTGTTTCTATCGATAGACATGGGTCTTAAAGTGCATCACGGCCTTTTTAAGTTACTGTATCTGTTGTGTCCAAAGGCCTTTTTCCTACTGCATGACGTTCACGGTCACAGTTCGCGGTCTTCCATTTTCTTTTTTATTCGTATTGGCTCCATAGAATTTGACGTTCGTATTTCTTGATTGGCTCCTCGAACTGCATACAGCCAATGTCATGTAAATCTGGATGCAATCCGTGGTAAAGGGATTGCATAAATAAAAACCTGGCTTGGATACCTTCTCCAAAACGGTAGGAGGTACCTTTATGTGAAGAAAGCTAAAGGCGTAAAGTAAAATAAATCTAAAGATACAAACTGAATAAAGTATTGAGTAAAACCATGAGCATAAAAAATAGATATAGGTACCTAGGTAGGAGTAAGAAATGAAAATACAATCTATACTAAGTATATACACTTATCTTTACTAATATTATAAAGCTGAACAGTTTGTTTGTTTGTTTGTTTCAACGCGCTAATCTTAGGAACTACTGGTTCCAATTGAAAAATTACTTTTGTGTTGGATAGTCCATTTATCGGGGAAGGCTATTTTTTATTTTGATATTTCCACGGGATCGGGACTTACGCGGGTGAAACCGCGGGGCGCAGCTAGTTATTATAATGAAAATGAATAAATCATTAGAACCGCTGCAACAACAATGTATTGGTGTCGCAACAATTTGCACATCAATAGTTGCCACGAGTTTTACATAATCAAGGAGTCGACGAACAATGATAATCAAAACATGTTTATGACAGAAATAGACATCAAAACGACCGCAACACTCCTCACAATGCACTCGAACAGAAATAACAAGTGATTCACCTCATCACCGTCGACGTTGGTAGGCGTGATTTGAAACGTAATCGTGAAGATAACTTAGAAATCATAGTTAAAGACCTAAATATTTCTGCTTATTCGTTACTCTAAATTGCTTTTAATATATGAAAAACTCATGGAAGAGCATAATATATGCTTTCAAAGTTAGCCGTGTTGATCCCGGCTGCTATCCCGAAGAACAATCGTTGGGTCAAATTAGAGGCGGTCTGAAAACTCGCGACAGGCGAAGCATACAATACGCATACATAAAAGAAAGAGCAGGTTCTTCATTTCATACCACATCTTTGTAATTCTTATAATTTCACTGAAAGTCTACATAATTAAATACTTGTGCTCACTGATTATAGAAAAAAACATGCAATTTAATTGAATACTAACGTGATAATAGATAAAATAACAACTTCTATCTTATTAAACCCACCATGTATTTATAGCAGTTCTTTATCTTCTGTGCAATTAACCGCAACAGTATCAATTATTGTACGTACAGCTATCACAATTAATCAATGTTCATTAGCAACCGCTTAGTTATTAATTATTATCGTCGATTAGAAGTCTATTTTTATCGTTTACGAAATAGGAGTCCTTTAATACCGCCTACCTCGCCTTCTCTTTGTTAAAATACGTCATCTCCCAAACTTCGTATTACTGTCGATGACGCAATCAATTTTTCGATTAGCTATTTTTAACATTTCGCTGTTATATGGTTTATTTTCAAGTCGTAATCTTCTTAACCGAAAATACCGGTTTTAGAATCGAAGCCGCTAGAACTATTTAAATGCTCAGTACGTTCAAGTAGAGAAGATTAAGCTGTTACTTTAGAACTGTACTTATATACTTTTTTACGCTTGTCGCAAGCATCAAGCCACACATGTGCTGCAAGCATCAATCGGGTTTCCTCCAGCTTTATTTAAACTTTCACAGAATTCTGTTAAATTATTGTAGCTTTAATATAATAGGATTACTCCACATCTGTAAGTAGTTGTTCTGACTATTGTTTTCATCACAAAGCGGTTCCCGTATTGAATAATTCGCAGAGCGGATGTAGCAATTTTTCCAAACACGAATGTTTGATTGTTTGTTTGGCCCGCCCTCGCACTCCAGATGTCGACCGGCTATATATAACCAGTGTGTGGTCACGCCGCGCTGCCGTGATGCCCAGCCGCGCTTCTATTATTATTGTAGCATGCGAATTTTGATTTTATTAATCTTTATTTAATCGTTTATATCTTCTTTTGATTCATTTATAGCTTCAACTGTTTGTTGTGAGTTAGATTATTCGCTGTCATTGAATAAAGTTGGTACAAAGTGTTGACTGAAAATGTTGTTGTTAACTTCCTTACACGTGCCTTTTTACTTACGCAGGTATCCTAAGTATTTACATTAGTTGTTAACATTTAACCTTTCAGTCGTTTTATTTATATTATAGTTAGTTCAATTCAGAAAAAGCGGTCTACGATTGAAACAGGTTCAGTTACTTAATATCGATTTTATTTGCGCAGATATATAAATAAACATTAGTAGGTGAATTGAATACATTATATTCACCTACTTAATGATTGTTTCTATATTCTTTTATTTAAAACTAAGTTTGTTTCTATATTCTGTACAATAAATTCAGTGAAATTAATATTTAAAGTGTAATGAATAAATGTAAAATTTATAGTATGAACCACAAACAATATAGGTCCAAAAATAGTAACCTGAGGCACTCCTGGAATAGCTTCAAGTTTTAAAGCCATCGATCGTTCTAATATTAGACTGGCAACTTGTTTCACACTTTGTTGTTCTAAAATAACTCGGAACCCCTCTCTACGGTGTTGCTCTTCAATTGTAGATATTTTCGTTTTAGTTAAACAGGTTCTCGGTAGCTCGATTAGAATCTAACAAAATTGTGAAACTTCTATTTCATAGGATATTCCAATTCTAACTAAAGTCGGATGCCTTAAAAGTGTCTAAAACTTAATATACTTCATGTGAAACAAATAATTCTTCACTAAAAACCTGTAACAATACACGTACTGAATTCAATTGTTAATGAAAAAAAGAAATAAGTATTCCTTATTTAACACCTTAGTAAATGTTTGCCCAAACTTGAGTAGATATACTAGGTACATATTTTACAATACCACCCGCGTCCCTGATAAACAGAAAATACACGTGTAAAATCTGTCGAAAATCATTATAATTGTCTTTACAAAAATATCACAAAAGAGTCCCAAGAGCCGTCGTATCCGGATTTAGGTCCTCTAAAAATAACATAAAGGAATGTGCCCATCTGTTTATAGAGTAGACACGCGAAGCGGGGGAGATTTACTAGTCTATTTTCGTTAGAGGAGCAGGTCTCTTACAGGTTTACAAAAAATCTAGCTGAGGTTAGTGAGGACGTCGATCTCTATCCTACAAGTAAAGGGAACAAATCAAACACGCCGCGTGACGTCACTTGTTTGTAAACAAACAATGTTACAGGCGTTACCTTGCTTTCAAACGCCAGTACAACTGTATAACTAAAGCAGAACTAAATTTTTCTTATCGTAATGGTATCGATATACCATAAAAAATATTTTGTAAAAAAAACGTTTGATAAATACTTAAATCAGTACCTACTTGCAGTAAAATCTGTACATATTTTGATAAGTTCAATTGAATTCGTTCTTCGAGTCATTGATTCAACATTAGTGAACGTAAACAAGATATACTCTAGAGGGAAAAAAACTTGAAATATTAACAAGATTGTGTAAGATCTTGCACTTCAAATCATTATCATCGCCATAAACGTGAATAAACAATAAAATGTCAATCACTTTAACATTATGTTAACTTTAAAATTTTAATGTCAATAATAATTCTATACAAGTCAATGATCATAATTGCTTTGACAGTATTGACAGGATCATTAAATGACATTATATCTAGAAGAATATTAGAAACAATAAAATAATAATGCAGTTGTAGTAAGAAATGTAATAAATATAAGAATAGTACAAGAGAATCCTCCAAACAAAGAGCATTCACATGTGAGTCAATAGGGACGGAATCCTTTGAAGCGATATTACAAGCCTTTGTATGGTAAACTAATTATAGCCCGGTATCTATAAATAGATGTGAATCACTCCTGCGCAGTCAACGCGCCGAGAACGTTTCCATTAAGTTGTGAATTGCTGCATGCATGTGCGAGCACATGACCTATTTTATATATTATAATTTTAATTTCTATGCTGAATTTTTACAACTGTTGCTGAACGATGTAAGACTCCTTGATAATAATATGCTTACTGATCATCTAGTACTTTAATTTCTAATTCTAAAAGATTTGACAGGAACTATGAAAACCTGTGATGAAATAAGTACTTAACGATTAGACGCTAAATCAATTTGGGTATCGTAAGCAAGATAATGATTATGCTGTAGTTATTATAACCGCTTTAATATTTTTGGAAATAAAGTACCTATAAAATTATTAGTTTTTTTTTGTACCCTGCAGCTGAAGTAGTTTTACACCTATAAAGTATTTACTGATTTTAATTTTGGTTGTTATGGAGGTTATGTAGCTGCGCCACTGCTTTTAGTCCAGCCTCGTTGATCCAAAAAGGAAGGCGACTGGTCCATTTTTAATCTTTCCGGTGGCGCATGTCGGCTGCATTTAGCAGTGTTACAAATAGCAGCAGATCGAGCGGGCCACGATCGCTTTGTGAAATAAACAGTTTACACGAACCGAAATAGATTTAGTATCTGGATCTGGAACGAGTAAAGAGTTCGCTTTTATGGTGTTTTATTTATGTACGGGCATGAGGTTTTAAGCAGGATGCATTCGGAGGCGGCATCTTGAGTTCGGAACATTTCCTGAAGCACATTGTCTATACGTCGCGGTAGACAATGATGTCCTTGATGCAACCGGTCACCTTTCCCAGGTTAGGTGGTCTGATATCAACATAAGTCTCCAAAGTTTGCAGAAGCATATCTCTAACAGATGATGGTGATGTTCACGAAACTATAGTCAGTATGTGGGTAGGTATGTCGTCGTACTTAAACAGGATAGATCACAATAAAGCTCTCGTTTTAATGTGTTACAAGTGTAGTAAACAGTGTCGCGGAAGGATGGACGCAAGGAAATGACTTACATTATACGGTACCTCCTACGCCTTACTGTCGCCAGTTTCTCGTACATTTCCAAGAATAATACTAATATCTCTCTATTATGTGTTATTCTTGGAAGATTCGCGATTGTCCCTTCTATTTATTTTATAACACAAATATAGCTATACCTGTGGTTTTGCCCGCGTAAATACCCCAGTTCGACTAGATTCAGTATCCACTGGAACAAACAAACTCGCTTATTTAAAATGTTAGCAAAGATTGTTCTTTATACCAAAATGTCTTTAACAATAACAATGTTTTTGTTAAATTGCACAAGGTAGCGTAGGTAATTACAAAACGTTGGCTTGACATGCTAGACGCCCGAGCCGCCGAATAATTCCCCGACTGCGATGAACGCTTAGCTTATTTTAAAATCGTAAGTAACTAATCATGTTTCAGGATATTCTCAAAATATACTAAGTATAATAATGATGCGGATGTTTTATTCTTCTTTTCGTACGAATCGGGTGTTTGCTTCTCCTGATGTTGTACTCTAACCGGAACCCAGTACAAATAACTACATATTAGCCTATTTACCATATATCAGTGTTGCCAACTCTATTAAAAGTTACATGAGCTTGCTTGTAATAGAATACATTTTAAATCTGATGTTTGACTAAAGCTATGTCGAATTTTTCGTTGAATTGACATCAATATATAAAAATACATAGTTGTTGAATCCAAAATGACATAAAAAGGACATGTAAAAATATGCTAAATGCAGCATTCAATAATGATAGAATGCAAACACTGGCACAAAGTTCGTCGGTCGTCAAAGATTGTAGGTAGGTAGATACTACTAGGTAGATAGGTACATCGAGTTCAATATTTTCCGCAAATTGATAAAATGGATCTCGTCACGTTTCGTGACTCGCGTGCACTCTATTTTTAAAGTTAAAGCAATCGTGTGAGTATAGACTATCTCTCTCTATTGTGTAAGTAATGTGTATATGGTGCGAGTGAGACGGACAATGGCCGCGCGTGTCCTTCACTTGTCGCGCGCTGCTAAATATAGACGCTTCAAGGCGAGGAACAACCTTTTGTCGAAATTGCTTCATTCTTGTTTCTTTTCATCCGACACGAGCATACCGTCCGTCCGTCCGTCCGTCCGTCCAACTATGCTAATTTCATATATATTTACTAACCTAGTCGCGGTTACAAGTGCAGTTGCAATCTCACAACGGTTTTAGGCAAGTTTTTTCTGATTTATTTTATAAGTAAATATACATAGATCTATCTCAAATATTAAAAAAAAGTTATATTTTCTATTTGTTTTCTTAATCTACCATTTTTCGTTAAAATTACCTACTTATCTATCTATAATATAAAAATCAATTGCTGTTCGTTAGTCTGGCTAAAACTCGAGAACGGCTGGACCGATTTGGCCAATTCTTTTTTTGTTGTGTTTGTTGTAGTCCAGGGAAGGTTTAAACGGTGAGTACTTACGCGGGTGAAACCGCGGGGCGCAGCTAGTATATATATAAAAATCAATTGCTGTTCGTTAGTCTCGCTAAAACTCGAGAATGGCTGAACCGATTTGGCTAATTTTGGTCTTGAATTAATTGTGGAAGTCCAGGGAAGGTTTAAACGGTGAGAATTTACGCGGGTGAAACCGCGGGGCGCAGCTAGTCTATTTATAAAAATACTGGTTTTAATGAGGCATTATAAAATAAAATAATGCTTGAAAGGGTGTAAAAGAGACCCTTGCCCAACAGTGGAACAATAACATAATATTATATATTTTTTTAAATATTTTTACCTTTATTGTACCTTCCCACATAGAAAAGCATTCCGATCCCTACTTAAAAAAAACTAGTTTCGATAGATGACGCTCTAATCTAAGTAACTGACATTGATAAATTAAAGTCAAAATATCTTGACCATATTGACATTAATAGAATATTATTTGTCAATGTCAGTGTCAAGAAAAGATTACTATAGAACCTAGTTATGTTACTGGACTTGTGGCCACTTACTATACTCACGAATGTTCGGATCGTGTTGGAAGAATATCTGACCAGAGAACCATTTGAATCCGGTTTTTTTATTATTTCGTACGTTAAAAATAATTGCTCTTGAGTATAAACGAAGGACATACGAAAATATACTTACATACCAAATACGAATATTTACTTTACACTAGTTGCGCCCCGCGGTTTTTCCCGAATAAGTCCCGATCCTGTGGAAGGATATATTAAGTCAAGAAACATAGGAATTTCAACCGGAAACGAAAGAGGTTTGAAACTCACCCTTTTAGATTTATTATACAGTATGTTTTTTCTTACCGGGGAAGAGGTTTAAAACTCACTACTTTCGGATTTAATAAATAGTTTTTCTTTTTATACTTTTCGCTTTTTCGTTTTAGAGACAGTTGGCACTAGACAGAGAACAGTGAAAGGAGGGAAGGGCCGCCTTTCTCCGGCAATGGGCGAAGGCGTCCCTTGCGGGAGTTTTATTTCTAAATGTTCCGATCTTAAATAAGTAACAAATGCGGAGTTTTTTAAAAGGTTGTGTTGGTTGTGTATCCGTTCGTAACAATCTGGGAATGCTCCCCTACGAAACGTCTACGCTACGAATCGCGTCTCGTAGCGCTCGGCCCTCGTAGCCGTAACGTAGACCTACGGCTACGATTCCCTAGCTTTCGTAGCGTAGAAGCTAGTTAGCTATAAGGGTAGGTAGAGTCCCTTTACTCACCGGTGGCACAACTGCATGACACTACCAGTTGCACCATGGGGTGATATTTATTACCTTTACCACTACCAGTTGTGTAAGGGAAATAAAATATACCAATACTTACCACATCCTAACGCCAGTAGTGCCTTGGGCAACTGATAATATTTCCTTACTTAACTACTTTTTGTGTTGAACAGACGTATAAGTATACAGGGTGGTTAAATTGAATAGATCAGTAACGGCAGGTGCCAGAACCGTTGTAGCTACGAGAAATTGTTCTTAGGAAACCTTCCCTTATGTTGAAAAAACAAAAACAAAAAAAATGTGACATAAAGCTCTGAGACTTAAGTTGCATTTTTTGCAAAAAGTTTAGTTTCGAACAAGGAACGAATCATCTTAGAAACCAATATAGGTTAGAGTATCAGAAATAAATCTATGTCCATTCATTTTGGACAGAAATAAAGTAAAATAATTGTCCAATAACAATTTTAGATCAGTACAATGAGCGTCGAATTGTGTCCAATTGTAGGATAAGTCGACCGACCCGACCCAGTCTAGACTAAGACTAAAATATTCGACCTAAACGACCTACATTAAGGCTAAATTCGGTGTATGTTGTTTCAACATTCATATAACTTATTCAGAAAGGCTCTACTACTGTAGGTGCTTTTAAGATACTAGCTACGCCGAGCGGTTATACCCGCCTTACTGTCTCTCTCTCTCTCTTTAAACATAATCTTCCGAAACGAACGAAATGAATTTCTTTTTAAACACAAAATATATATTACTACAAACTTGAACAGCCCTTCTAACCCTTTTAGAGATCGAGTTTTCTAAAAATCCTTTTTTGTGCTTCCCTGCGTCTTAAAAGGCACCCCTTGTGCGAAGTTTAAAACTCGTAGCTTTAGAAGTTTTAAAATATCTTGACAAGTCTTTGTCGTGACATTGGCAGAAAAAACTTCGCGTGTCACTACTAGTAGGTACGGTCGGTAGTGCCACGGGCAATAAACGCGTATATGACCACTGTCACACCCGATGGTAAGTAACGATGCTGTTACCGTACCGGTGCTCTTACCATCTGAGCTACGGGGACCAAATCTAACAGGGTCGTAACTTTTTTATCTCAGGGCTTTAAGTCTTAGGAAGACAAAAACCATGATTGCTCGACTATTTAATTGTCTTCATATAATAAGAGTTACGTTACGAACCCATATTTTTGCGCTGCTAACCTGCTGCATGAGATCTAAAACAATTTTTTTTTATAACTTTTGGAGGCATGAGATCAACCCGTATTCTATGATGACGTAACCAAGTCGACGAAGATTATAGAGATGAAATTAGTAGGCTTCATAAGAACAGAGCGAAGGACGCCCCGACCGAGCCTCTAAATATAGCCTGGGATATAAATAGACCGATCTGTCCTACCCTCCACCCCCCACCCCCCCGGTGCCACCTGCAGGGGGGGAGGCTGCCCCACCACTCCGCGACCCACATAGAAGGGGTGCCTGCTGCCTGCCAGCTTACCGTGGAGATCCAGTTCTAAATCTATACTGGGCTATAATGATATATTATTTATTTCTGACAACGAGATACTTATAAATAAAACTTTAAAAAGAAAGTAAGAAAAATACGAGATAAGAACTTACGCCCCGGAATATCGGTTTCAAAAGATAACACAACTTTTTGAACGTTTTGTTTTTTTAACATCATTGATTGTTGAAATGTTCAAACAGCGTTATTGCGTTTTTAGCACGCGATTTTAAAATACTTTACGGATTAAAAGCTGTGTCTGACCGGTACTGGTGGTTGACTACCTAGGCATTAAGGCATCAAGTTCTTCATTTATTAACTTATTAAGTTTGTTACTATGATACTCTTTTCGTTTATACCTTTACAATGATCGTTTATAAGTCAACTAGTATTTACACACGACTTTGTCCGAGTACGAGGTGAATTTTCTTTCCAATATCCTTCTTAGCGGATGCCTACGAGTACCTTACCGCTATCTGTATGTCAAATAGCTCGATCCGTCCAATGCTTGAAGATTCGGTTCCCGCTTCTAACAAATATTAATTTACTGTAATTGTTTATAGTCTGGGTATATGTATTTTAAGTATGTATAACTAGCGACCCGCTCCGGCTTCGCACGGCTATTATGCATGTATTATACATATAAACCTTCCTCTTGAATCACTCTATCTATTAAAAAGTTTTAAAAGTAAAGTTGCGTAGTTTTAAAGATTTAAGCATACAAAGGGAAATAGGGACAGAAAAAGCGACTTTGTTTTATACTATGTAATGATTGTAGATATAGTTCAAGAGAAGATTCGATGAAAGCCACAGACACTGCCTTAAATGTGGCTAGTTCCTGTTTTACACGATAAGAAGTTATAGGTGACAGTGACAGGAACAATAGTTCGAACATTACCACAAATAACCTCATAAATATCACGGTTCTAAGCTAAAATGCTTCGTAAACCCATCGTAAACCAGATCTATACTAATATTATAAAGCTGAAGTTTTTGTTTGTTTGTTTGTTATTTTTGTATTGGATAGTCCATTTATCGAGGAAGGCTATAAGCTACTTTTTATTTTGATATTCCCACGGGTTCGGGACTTATGCAGGTGAAACCGTGGAGCGCAACTAGTATTCATATAAACAGGTGTATATAGAGTTAGGTATGTAGAGGTAGATACAATATTTAAAACACTCCTATTTTTACGTTGCGTGGGTAACAAAACACGTAACGAACAAAAATAGCCAATTGTGATAACAACAACATTGTTACGAGTTTCTGTTTTTAATAAAACATTACCCAATTCGTAGCAATATACTGTATTATGCTAACATTATTGAATTGAAAACCTAATTCAAGGGGGAGCCACCTCCTAGATCTAGTTGATTTAGGTCACAGGCTCGCGCGGTCTGTCGCATGACGTAATATGTAGGACTTGAGGTGCTGATTGTAGGACCTAAACTCGAGTTTTATAATATGCGTAAAAATATATGATTTAATTTTATTACTAAACACAATACATATTCAATAATATTCTTCACGATATGTATGTACTCACTACATTAATACAACTATTTTGTTTCAATGTAAAATCAAATAATCAGACAGACGAACAAGAAAGTTATCTTATAAGGGTTCCTTTTTTACCTTTTGAAGTACGGAACCCTAAAAACACGAAATTACTTTTCTTTTGAGACTTTTTATAACGAGTAAAAACCGTATTTTGGAATTTTTTTATCAAACAATATAGGTACTAATACTTAATATCCAAAAATTGCTTAGAAATTAATCAATTGCTAAATTATATGCAGTTATACAGTGAGCCACCTGACCTTTAGCTGTTCTAACCCCCTATAATATGATAATGTGAAACAGTTCAACGATTGTTTACATGTATCGGGCGATCGTTCAGTCCGCTGTCTACCTTTCACTTCACATTTAAGGTCAATATTATTCAAGGACGTCTGTCTTTGTATCCATTACAAAAATACTATAATATAACGTTTGCACATGTGATTTTTTACCTTTTTTTAACAATTTAATATTTTTACTGAAAATGTAAATTTATGGTAAATTATACGATTGTTTCAACATAATAATACTTAGTTATGTAAGGTTTAGGTACCTTTTTATCATAAATATTGTTTTTTGCAACGACGACGAGGTTTTACCTAAAAATGACAAGTAGGTAGGTCTATGATTTATTTAAGAAAACGTGCAAATGATATATTTTTTATTTATCTCACCTTTTTTCAAAGTCAGAGGTCCCAAGTCCGGAGTCTGAGATCGTGATATGTACGCACGCGCCCCTAGAAGATAACTATTTACTTGTATTCAACTTACGGGACAGATGTAGACGGAACCTCTTCTGATAGACGTATGTGTTGTTACAGCGGAGATGGCCCACGAGGCGACAGGGCGCGGCGAGGGCTCGCCGCAACACACGCCGTCTCCGCCTCACGTGCCTCGCCTGCCCCCTCCAGACACCAGCTTCCACCATCAGATCATGCAGGTTCGTATCACCACCAAGCCACACATAAGGACTTTAGATCCACGTACGCACATCTTGATGGGTCACTCTTCCGTACATCTTTTAAGGGCACTAGACTTCTATGTCCCATACATTTTCAAAGTGTCTGACGTGTGCGTTGAACTAATGTACTTTTTAATTCCTCTTTATCCTTCATCCTTTTCGCTCTTCCTTAATTATTCCCAGAAACAACCTAGAAGGCTTTAAGTTACAATGAATAGGAAAAACCTTCTGAGGAAAAATCTACATCTTCGACTTTATTGGTGAGATGAAGTCAACTGCTAGTATATTCCACTTCCAAGTTTAACTTATATGTATTTTCCTCTAATTAGACTTAGTTAATTGGCATAAAATATGATCTTGTAAAATAGGATATTGTTTCTTCATATTTATTTCCATGTGGTCCTGCCGATCCTTTTAGTTAAATTAATTAATTAGTCGAGAGCTAAATTTACTCATTCTGATTTATAGAGTACATCATTGAAACAAGATAAACTGGTTAGACAACTCTAAAGTCGTATAAAGTACTTGTTTCATTGAAATTTTGCCTTTTTCGAGGTTCGTTTTAATGAAGTACTCGTGTCTATATTTTATATCAAATGCGATTAATAGGGTTTTTATTATAACCAGTTTGTTCGAGGTAATTAATAATTATGTTCCCTTCAAGTACCGGTGTTTCAAGTACCGGTTTGATGATCAAACGTCTATCAATGTGTCGATATTTTCCAGTTGGGGTCATCAGTACCTAACATAGGTACCTATATAACATGGTTTAATGTCGCGACCTTATCCCAAAACCGCGCTTCGCCAAAATCCAATTTTATTTTAAAACTCCGCACACGCTCTCTTTATTTATAAAAACTTAGCGGAGCATGCCAGATATAAATATCTCGATATATATATATATATGTACCTACCTATATACCTACATAATATCGTGCGGTCGTACGTCTCAACACTTTAAATAAATCCGTATGCCGGGATTATATTTAGAAATGAATGTTGTTTGGTGGCCCCAACACACACACACATCCCAACACGCTTTATTCTCATACTAAATTCAATTCAATACAATAATGTAATGTATTATATCGAATATCCGCGTCTAAATATACTAACGGGTACTTACATAATTCCTTTATATCAAAATGTGTCCATATCCACATTATTTACAATTCCAAACCAAATTTATAAATTTAAATACATTTCAATTTATATCAGTTTCTAATTCTGTAGTCATAAACTTGCGAAATTCGCAAATGTTTAGGTCTGCTATGTTTAATTCAGATTTGTAGACATTAGATGTAGGGTTGATATAGTGTATGAGTTATATTCTAAGTGTACCTTTATCTGTTATGTACTTGGATGTTGTTCAATGAATTGCGTCGTAAGCAATACGCGATGTGTTGTCCAAAGGGCCTGGCCTACGCCTAGCGCCTGCTCCTGCGACTCGGCCCGCCCACTCGGACGCGCAAAACATCCGTTCGCGCGATCTATTCCCGGCGCGCGCATTCCGCTCACCCGTATATTTTTTCCATCAGAACCAAAATAATATGCGCTTCGACAGAAATATGCGCACACGCCGAGCTCGTTGCGCTGTGTCTTGATATTCGTAGTTTTACAGCTTCCGCGCGTTATCAAGGTTATGCTTTCTATTTAGAACAAACTAAATTTTTTATGTCATTTTTGTGTCATTTGAGTGCCACGACATCACTTCTAAGTATCACCTTCCAAAACCTCTATGTTAAATACATTCGTTAACATTCTATCTATATACATTAATTACAGTTAGAAATAACATAGGAGTGAGTAGGTTGTCTCCCTCCGAACATCCATCCTTCCAATATCTCCGTATATCCCACCGATGATGTCTCGTCTAGAGTCGAAGGCGCGGGGCGCGGGCGTTGTCTGCTCTCCTACATATATTTCCTTTCTCGTTGTCAGAATCAGAGCCCGAGAAAGAACCAAATAGCGGAGAGGGCGAAACAAACGTTAGAAAATAGTTTCCTGCTGCAAGTGAGTTCAAATTATGTAATCATTGTGTACACAGAACAAATCTACATGTGTCTTATTCAACGCAATGCACAGTCTTTGTTACTGTAGCTAAGTGGAACGATCGCCCAAACGTAACGGATGTACCAAACAATATAACTTGTGTTAAATATTTAAATATAATATGCAAGTTGATTATAATGTGAACCACAAATCGACACGTACCAAAGACGGCTGATATGATCTTAAATCACAAGATTAAGAACATAAACGTGAGACAGCTTAATATATGTAAATAAATTCGATAAATATGAGATCTTTAAGATAAGATCAGTTAATAGACAAAGTTATCGGTAGTCTTGAACCTGACCCTGATTTAATTTTAGAATCTGTCGATGTCTGGGCAATCGTTGACTTAAATATTTGCACTATTACGTCGTATTATGTTTACGTTACGTACCACCTACTTGCTGATCTTGTGTTGAATATGACGCAACTATGTTCTGAAATAACTTAATAACAAATGTGTGGTGCTAGGGTTTTCAAACATGCATTGAGACACGTCATTTGTCAGCCAAACGGTGTTCTCATTAAGGACGTTCGTAGCATGAAGCTTCGACTAATGTACCTACAAACACTAAATGGTTTGTTTAATAATTAAAACGAATCATACTACGAACACATATTGAAAGTAATGCTATAGAACTATATTTTATCTACGAATTTATACTGACTAAATTACTAAATTGTCGATCTCTATACATATTATATGGAAACTAAACGCCATATGACTGAACTTTTACACATTTTTGGACATCAAATGTATTTTTAGCTTAATCTACTAATAATATTTGTATAGGTGTAGTAAAACTAACAATGCGTGGTGTTGTATGTCCGATGCGAGATGTTACATAATGTTCCCGGTTCCTGTTTCAGCTGAAGAAACAGCAGCAGCTACAGCAGGAGATCCTGCTCCAGCACTTCCAACAGCAGAGCCAGCAGCTGGCGCAGGAACATGAACAACAACTCAGGCATCATTTAAAGGTACACACAGTCAGTACACCTTTAACTATTTATTTCATTACTCACTACATAAGAAACTGCATGAAGCAGATCCTAGCACTTCTTGTTACACCACAACAAGAAGACATAGGATTAGAAACGAGTATGTAAAAGGAAGTATGAAAGACTGCCGTGGTTCCATCTCGTCATGGGGAGAGAGGATACTCATGTCATCAGAAAAGTAGAGGACTTGGGTGTAAATGGTCGTAGAGCGAGAGGACGGTCAAAAAGAGATCGAGGGATTACGTTAGGGATATGGGGAAGAGGGCAGTACATGCAGGCTTGAAGGGACAGGGAATAGAGTGGAGCCAAGTTCTGCCGACCTCACATAGTGGGAAAAAAAGGGAAGAAAAACTTACTTCATACAATTATTACGAAATCAGCCCCAATGACGTCATGCAATTGATTAATGTTGCTTGAAAATATAGTAGTCTAATGTATGATTTATATCATAGTATAGTTTAAGCATTTATCAATGTTCTCAGCTAAATTAAAATCATTATAAATAGTGGTGGTAAAAAATATTTTGAATCGAGTTAAACTTGCTCAGTCTCATTTATATGTTTAATGAATACTAAAACGTGTTTCATTGCACGTGATGTGAATAAAAACCTGGATTGTGTACCGTGAACTGAAATTGAGGTGCCTACGTAGGTAATAGCTCATTTTTTGGTAACAAAATATTGAATATAGCGATTCTGCTAACGTTTGACCTACGCGTATATTTACTTTTTGTGAAAGTGGGCATTAAAAACGTTGCGTAAAATGGTGATGTATTTTCGTTGACATTTTTACGTTAATTTTAATTCTGGCACACGGCAATCGCGTAGGTATTTTTAATAGATTAATAGTGACAGAAACAGAAAAATTAGCAGCAATTTTCACGTGATTTACGACGATAAGAATTCATTAGTATTTGTCTGAAAGCGTGTGTTTGCTGGCTCAAATCGCAGTAATTGGTGGTCGAGTGCGACGCTTCTAATAATAGCCGTGAATGGACGCTCGTAATTACATCATTCATACTAGAGGTAGAGCCATCACATCGTTGCCCTCCGCAGACCATCAATGACTCTTGCCTGTTGCCAGTAATTAAAACTGCCCTTTATACTTCTGTCAGTTTCTAATGTAAAGATATAAGTTTTATATAGAGCGGGCATCAAAACCGTTTTCATACTTTGATCTTTAAACTTGTCACAACTATGTTATGTCTAGTTCGACCTAATTTTCATTTTGAATATCTTTTGTAAAGAGTTTATGTAAAAAAACAATTGCTGATACCTGTCGATAATTGAGATGTTCGAATAAAAGAGTTATAAAGCAATTATATCGTAACGAATCGATAATTTCATATATAACTATGATATCGAAATTGGCGTGAGTCATCTGTGAACTTAATTAGTTTGTGAGTCAGCTGTTAGGTGGTTCCAACATATTATCCACGTTTGATTGAAATTATTCATCAGATTATATCGCCTTCGATCACAATGTAGAGAATGTTCAACGTCCTATGGCCGGCACGAATTGTCGTACCGTATTTGTGTTGTCATGTTGAATTAGTGAGGTGAGGAAGTTCTACCACCCTCGGCTACGTTCATTAATTATAGTTCAGTTTATTCCGAATGAATAACTCTTAATATTTATATAATAATTAACTTCAATTAAAACCTTACTTTGACATGCCTACCTTTAGTGTTTATACCACTCCGAGGGGCGTCCGAGGCATTTCAGGCATCTGTATAATAAGTAATGATGTAATTTGAACGCTAGGTGTAGGTAATATACCGAGGTCGGACTAGTATAATTCAACCCTTATTGTGTTACCTTTGATTGTAAACACAAAATGTGTTGTGAACGCGCTATCTCTCTACATGTTGATACCTAATCGTTCCACAATCTAATCTTCTGATAATTCTATAAATAAAACGATATTTTTATGATAAGATTACTTTCGAGGAATAAAACTTTGAAAATTAAAAATAGGAAATGATGTTTATTGTGTATATTCGGTACAGATGGATTTAGTAAATAAATATACTTATAACTATACTTGTCCTGCTCTTGTGCTCATCTCAGCACTAATCATTGCAATGCAGGACCCTGTTGTTCCTACACCAGCTTTTCAGCTGAGTCGAGTGAGGGAAAACTCTCAAGTTGATTAGGAAATTTCGTCGTTATCCAATATTATTCAGTTAGGTAGTAGTTAATGACATTGAGTGTAACCGGTGGTATAATGTGTTCCAGCTATGGGAACAACAGAAAGCGATGGAGGAGGCGGCGCTGCGTGAGGCTCGCGAGGCGCGGGAAGCTCGCGAGGCGCGCGAGCGGCACGAACGTGACCGCGTCGAGCTCCTGCGCAAGAAGGACAAACATGAACACAGCGCCAACGCCTCCACCCAGGTCAAGCAGAAACTGCAGGTCTGGGACATTTACTTGTTACATATTCGAAGAAGGTTCGAAGGTACATCATATTGTGAACTTGTGAGATAACATTCGTCTCGTTTCTATTTCAGGAGTTCCTAAAGAAGAAACAGGCGAGCGCCAATGGAACCGTACCTAGTCCCTCGTTCTCAGTAAGAAATTGGTAAGTTAAATACACACAGATAGGTTAAGTTTAACAAACATTGACGTAACATCGGTTATGATAAAATATGTTGTCGTTGATGCGTTCCAGGGGTATAGTGAAGTCGTCATCTGGCGAGTCGATAACGTCAGCGAGCGCGGCGGCGACGCACCCGTACCGGCTGGGGGCGCCGCTCGCGCTGCCTCTCAACGCCGCGCCCGCGCATCCCGCGCACGTCGTGCACCCCGCGCATCCCTCGCCCGCTGACTATCCGCTCAGGAAAACAGGTACGACTATATCTTTCACTTTAACTTATTTATCGTGTGGATTTTATAATGCAACTTTTGTGAGTTAGGAGTTAACAATCCTCGCGCATGAATCGAGTTGTTTTTTAATGACGAAATAACAAAATAAGAACGGTGATTTGCTCACTAATCTAAGTACAAAGGTTTGACAAATACACGCTCAAAATTAACACCGAAATGCTTTTGCTAACGAATAGGTAATGCAGTGGTGTAGATATCATGTCTTTATCGAACCTTTGTCGATGACCATTGACCGAGATTATATCCGTATTGGGTATAGTCGCGGTATTATAGTACCTAGATGTACATAGTAGTGTAACCGTATTGTGATGCATGAGTGTGTACTAACGCAGCGTCGGAGCCCAACATGCTGAAGGTGCGGCTGAAGGCGCGCGTCATCGAGCGCCGCGCCTCGCCGCTCGCCCGGAGACCGCTCAAGCGACCCAAGCACCGCAGTGAGTACCTCCTCGCGTCCGTCGCATGATACACCGTGCGCACCTATCGCATCCACTCACCTGACATCTCTCCCGGACAGATATGGAGGGCGGGTCGCCTCGTACCTCGCCGCCCGGCGCCGGCGGCGTCGTCGCGGCGCCCATCCGCGAGGAGGAGGAGGCGCCGCGCGCGCCCGAGCTTCTCTTCTCCTCGCCCTCGATGCCGAACATATCTCTCGGGCGGCCGGCGCTCGGCGTGCACGCGCTGCCCGCGCCCGCGCCGCCCCCGCTGCCGCCCGTCTGCGAGGCGGAGCGCGAGGCGCTGCTCCCGCCGGGCGCGCGCGGTGCCAAGCGCCCGCTCGGCCGCACGCACTCGGCGCCGCTGCCGCTCGGCGACCCGGCGCTCTCGGCGCCGCCCGCCGCCCACCACTACCTGCGCGACCAGATCCGCAAGACGGTGCTGACGCGCGCGCACGACGCGCACGCGTTGCAGCTGCGCGAGCGGGAAGAGGAGGGCGAGGTGATCGACCTGACGTCACGGTCGTCGCGGCCGCCGCCCGCCGAGCCGGCGCCCCTCGCCCGCGCGCTGTCCTCGCCGCTGGTGGGCGCGCGCACGCCGCCGACGGGGCTCGCGTACGACGCGCTCATGTTGAAGCACGGGTGCGCGTGCGGCGCCCACGCCCCGACCCACCCCGAGCACGGCGGCCGGCTGCAGTCGGTGTGGGCGCGCCTCTGTGAGACCGGCCTCGCTGCACGCACCGAGCGCACCAGGCCCAGGAAGGCGACCTTAGAGGAACTTCAGGTTCGTTTCACTATTCTTATGTAAGTACGTATTTCGAAATGAAATTCCCTCGATTTACCGACCTGGACTTTGGAGCGGCGTTTTATCAAATACTCGTGAAAGTAAAAGGCATGAAATATCGCTCCGACTTTATTTTTTAATAAGATAAACGATTGATCTCGAATAATCTCGATGTACATCGGATTTACGTTTCGAGTTTCGATCATGTCACTTGTAAACTGGAACTTATTGAATAGTTTCGATTCCAACGTGGATGATATGATAGCGAGTGTAATATGTGTGTTGCAGTCTGTACATACGGAGGCTCACGTGATGGTGTTCGCGGGCAGGGGGCGGGACGGGACGGGGGCGGGCGGGGCCGGCGCGGGGGCGGGCGTCCGGCAGCTGGTGCGGCTCGCGTGCGGCGGGCTCGGCGTCGACTCGGACACGGCCTGGTCGGAGCCGCACACGGCGGCCGCGGCCAGGCTCGCAGCCGGCGCCGTGCTCGACCTCGCCCTCCGCACCGCACGGAACGAGCTGCGGAACGGGTTCGCTGTGGTGCGCCCTCCGGGACACCACGCCGAACCCAACCAGGCGATGGGATTCTGCTTCTTCAACAACGTCGCGATCGCGGCGCGCGTCCTCCACACCCGTCTGCGGCTCCAGCGGATCCTCATCGTCGACTGGGTGAGTTCAGCGATCTATCTTCTATCGATTCACTTTGATTAGAATGAAGAATTAATAAAGAAATTTTTAAGACGCTTCAAAGTGATGTAATGCACTGCATAACTCGTACCGAATAAAAATTTGGATTTGATTAGAATGAGACAAGTTTTTAATATAATAATAAATGTGTATACAGGACGTGCACCATGGGAACGGCACGCAGCAGATATTCTACGAGGATCCGCACGTTCTGTACATGAGCATCCACCGGCACGACGACGGCAACTTCTTCCCGGGCACGGGGGCGGCGAGCGAGTGCGGCGCCGGCGCAGGGCTCGGGTACACCGTGAACGTGGCGTGGGGCGGCGGGGCGGAGCCGCCGCTCGCCGACGCCGAGTACCTCGCCGCCTTCAGGAGCATCGTGATGCCGATAGCCAAGGAGTACGACCCGGAGATAGTGCTAGTGTCGTGCGGGTTCGACGCCGCCGGCGGGCACCCGCCGCCGCTCGGCGGGTACGGCGTGTCGCCGGCGTGCTTCGCGTACATGACGCGCGAGCTGATGACGCTCGCCGGCGGGCGGGTCGTGCTCGCGCTCGAGGGCGGCTACGACCTGGCGGCGGTGTGCGACTGCGCGCAGGAGTGCGTGCGCGCGCTGCTCGGGGAGCGCGGCCCGGCGCCGCCGTACGGCGAGCTGGCGCGGCCGCCGGCGCCCGGCGCGGTCGCCGCGCTGCGGACCGCCATCGCCGCGCAGACGCCGCACTGGGGCTGCGTCCGGCGCACGGCCGAGCTGGCGGCGGTGTCCGCGCTCGAGGCGCAGCCCAAGCTGGCGGCGGCCCGGCTCGGCCGGCTGCAGACGGAGCGCGACGCGGCCGACACCGCGGTCGCGATGGCCTCCCTCTCGGTGCACCACGCGACCCCCCCGGCCCCCGCCGCCGGCCCCTCCTCGCTCCGGTCCGGCGACAGCTCGCGCTCCGTCTCCGAGGAACCGATGGAACAGGATGAGGGCAAGTGAACAGACCGCACGCTACATACATAGAGGAGATACACCTACATTCGACGTCCGGCCGTCTCTGAGGCGGTCGACATCGTCGCGACGGACAAATCTTAATTTGAAAGCTTTAAAAAGTAGGAAAATAATGTTGTACAGATACGAATATATGTTACGTTGTATTCGGAGGAGACGAGAGGACGGAAGAGACCGGGACGGACGGACGGACGGACGGACGCGACGCCGCGACTCGAAACTCATACATTCGAATAATTTGTATAATAAAAATCAAAAATATTATTTTATACTATACCAAAGATGTAATCAAATGGTTGCGCGACGTCGGTGGTCCGTCCGACGTCTACTCGTCGTGGTTAGTATCGTTGTGTATATTGTTGTATGGGTCCCCCAGGGCCCCCCACTCCCCCCGGGCGACGCCCCGGGCGGCATGTGTTTCCGAGATAATAATCTCTGAATGGCGCGAAGCCACCTGTGTCACCGATTCTCTGGTGTCTATGAATAATGCTATATTTTTGTAATTAACTATAAGAATAATTGAACGAATTAGTTTTTTTTTGTAAATGTTATCTAAAGTAAATATAATATAGTATCCGGACTGGAAGTCTGTCTTCGTGTACAGTTGTTGTTGTTGTTGTCAGTTGTCAGTGGTCGGTGGTCGGCGATATAGTATACATACATACGTACATACATATTGTAATGTTATGTTGTGTAGTGTATTTATGAACGTTTCGTGTTCGGAGCCCGGAACATGCCGCATTTATCGAACAAATGTTGATCGATCGGTGGACCCGCGTCGTCGTCGCCCGGGGCGTGGCACGTGGGGCACGTCGCCCGGGGCGTGGCACGTGGGGCACGTCGCCCAGGGCGGGCGGCGCGGTACTCGTTAGACAGGATGGTTCAATTCAATGGGTCAGTATTAAAAGACCAACGTAGAGACTACAAATTCTCGAAACAATTCGTACATTTTTTCCCACATGTAATAAAAAAAACATTAGATGTTAATAATTATTAAAAAATAATAAGAGATGTTTTGTCGTAGCTAATGCAGTTGTAGTATGTACCCATTATATTTAATCATTCTGTATATAAAATATATTAAAGTTTATTTTAGTTAGCAATTGGAGCGAATATTGATCGAGTTGTGTAATGGCGTGTAGCGTGATGGAGCGATGGCATAAGGCAAGTGCAATATGTATTGTAAATGAGGATTTATAATGCGTTCGTTAGCCTTATGAAGGTGACGCGTATTTATTACTTCAGATATATGTATAATGTAAGTGAAACGCGAGCATTCGATGTTTTATAGTTTTACGTATTTTTGTATAGTGCGGGGCTGTATGTGTGCGTGTGTGTCTGTGCATGTATACTACGTACTATGTACCTACCTATATGTCTTGTAGATGTATAGACGGATAGAGGGGATGGGATCCTGTATGATAAACAGATTTAAAACAATGTTGTGTCTTTGAAAATTTTATTGTTAAATTGGAATACAGATGAAATATTATTTAATTAATGTATATATATAAAAATTATATATATATTTGGAACTGTATAATACATGTATTTTTATTTCTTGATTTGATCCCAACATCTTTAATTTAAAAATGAATCGCTGAAATGTTCCTAAGCGAAAATCTCGAGAACGGCTGAACCGATTTCGCTTACTCTTTTTTTTAAATATTCCTTGAAGTAGGAGGATGTTACGGAAAGAAAAATTCAAAAAATGGCTGAATATGTCTAAAAACAACACTTTTCTATAAGTACTCCCAATTCCCATACAAAAGTCAATTTAAACTTTAATACCTTAACATAAAGTTCAAGTTTTAGTAAAGAGGTTCCAGGAAGGCAAAACAACTGAGTGACGTTAGTATCGTGTCGCGATGTTTGTTGCCAAACTCCACTGAAGCGGCTGAACCGATTTGTATGATTTTTTTAATTATTTTTATATGGCAAAACAACGTTTGCCGGGACATCTAGTTGGTTATAAAGTAAGTACTGCGAGCAGAATTTGTTATATCTAATACTAGCGACCCGCCCCGGCTTCGCACGGCTATATTATGCATGTATAAACCTTCCTCTTGAATCACTCTACCTATTAAAAAAAAACCGCATCAAAATCCGTTGCATAGTTTTAAAGATCTAAGCATACAAAGGGAAATAGGGACGGCGAAAAGTGACTTTATTTTATACTATGTAGTGATAGTGATTCTTACAGGATCTGGACTTACCGCAGGGGAAGCTAGTAAGAAATAAAATAAACACAAATATAAATAAAAAGTCAAAAATTTAATCTATTCAGTATGCTGTCTCATAATAATATAGAAACAATATAGTTTTAACAAAATTGCTATACATATCCTTACAACTAAAATAATGGAACACATTTACAAAGCTTTACGAGGTAATTATAGTTCTGACTGACGCTTAGTTAGGGGAAGTACAGACAATTTTAAAATTTACTATTTTTTTAAGTATTTCTATTCTACTATAAAAAACAAACATTAAAATTTTCTTTTACTAGGTAGCGAAAAAGCCTACCTAGAAGAAAATATAAAAAGCGTCCAACTACGATGTCCGATGATTCCCTATCTCCCCTATCTAACGGCTAGATCCTACTCACATCTTACTCTCTAAATTATTCATTGACTGTTACTTATCTATCATTTATTTATAAAACAAAACTTGTTCATAGGATCATAGGTTTCGTTTTACAACTAGGTACCTACCTACTTGTGCCATTAAACTGTAGCAGTTTCGCCGATTAAAAATCCAATAAGTATACCCTTTAATAAAACTTTTAATTTAAATACAAAAAAAAACAGCTAGATTACCGAGAGCTGCAAACATATTTTATATAACATATTTGTAATTGTTTATTACTGAAACATATATGCTTTTCACTTAAAAATATTTGAACATCCAGCACTTTAGTTAAATACATCTCTATACCTATATATGTGTTAGTAATGTTAGTCTGTATGTGAGTGTTGGGGCCTCGTGTCGGCGGGGTCGAGCGTGGTGCAGTGGCAGGTGCACGAGGAGACGGGGCACTGAGTGTGTTCAGCGAACCATGCGAGCAGGTGGGTGGCGTGGCCCGCGTGCCGGCACGCGACGCACCACGCGAACCACTCGCGGAAGGGGGCGCCACCGTGCGCTGTCGTGCCGAGGTGCAGGTGGCAGACGGCGCACCGCGGGAGGGGCTTGCGGCACGAGGGGCACGACACCACCTGCTTCATCTTGGCAGCGGGCGGCGGGAGGCGCAACGCCCCGGTGCGGCCGGCGCGCCCGGTCCCCGCCGCCACCGACTTGCCGCAGTAGGTGCACGCGACGGCCACGAGCCGCGCCCCGGGCCCCCCGTCCGCCCCGCCCCGCACCGCCGTGTCCAGCGCACACCGCGCCCACCACAGCTGCCATCGGTCCAACAGCTGACGGTAACTGAACATTTACATACACATATAAGTACACACTCATACATTGATTCTGTTGTTTTAAGATTCATTATATTTTTTTATATATATAAGGTAAGATCGTAAAATTAAACGAGGATCATAAATAACTTTTCTAATTTGGGATTACGCCAACAATAAACGAATGTTACTAGTTACAAATAGATCTAGTAAAAATACCTACCACCTTCCTAGATACATCGCGTCACGCGTGTCAGTTGCAGATATTAATGGTACAATAATAATGAAGAAATAACATGATTTGATTATATTATCGTTATGTAACTGAGCTGCGACTGTTTCAATAAAGTAATCAAATATTGTTCAATATTCGTGAAAGAATGTCTCTGAATCACTAAATCAAGTAGGATAGAATGTGATGTGATATTTCGGAAGTAGTGTCAGCGGGTAGCGTGGCCGAGCGGTCTAAGGCGCTGGTTTAAGGCACCAGTCTCTTCGGAGGCGTGGGTTCGAATCCCACCGCTGCCAAATTATGTTTTTGTTGTAATATTATTTTAAAGTACGTAGTCGCTATAATCTGAGTTTCAAATGACCGATCGGAGCCGGAGCGTACCTGTCGAGCCAGTGTTGTACGAGGGGGTCACGGAGCAGGTCGGGGGGGCAGCACCGCGCCGCGACCAGCGCCGCCGTCTGTACGTCGCCGACCCGGTCCACCCAGCGCGCCAGCAACGCCAGCCCCTCGGGCGAGACGCCCGTCAGCAGGAGGCCGGCGGGGTCGCCGCGCCGAGACAGCGACTCCGCCGTGCGCGCCGTCCATTCCGCGAGTCGAGCGTCGTCCAAGTACATGCAGGCGAAAGCGACGCGGTCCTCGAGCCGCATCTCTACCTCCGCCAGTACCGCCGAGTAGTCTTGCGGCGCGGGGGGAGCGTGCGCCGGTGCAGTCGCCGCCAGGAACCGCAGCAATGCGCGCAGGTACGCATCCGGCAGCGCACTTGCGGCCGCCGGTAGCGCGTCGCGCCACGCGCGCTCCTCCCCGAGGCCGGCGAGCGCGAGCGCGGCGACGCGCAGCTGCGGCTCGGCGGCGCGCGCGAGCACCTCGATGGCGGCGCGCACGCGCAGGTGGAAGGCGGCGAGCGCCGCGGCCCTACACGGCGTGCCGGCCGCCTCGGCGCGCTCCACCCCGGCCGCCGCGTTCTCCCAGCCCCAACCCCAGCCGCACAGCTGCAGCGCCCGCGCCCGCTCCGCCGACCGGTAGAGCGTGACGCGGCGCGCGCCCACCTCTCCGACGACGGTGCCGACCGCCTCGCTGCGGTAACCCCCGGCGCCCTCGCTGCCCCCGCCCCGCAGCACGCTCCGCACGCCCGGGTGCTTCCACGGGCTGCCCCGGATACAACCGTCCTCGACGAGAGACTTGCTCAGCGCGAGGAAGTGCCACATCCCGCTCAGCTGCTCGTCGTCCGCTAAGTCTGCGTTCTGCCATAAATCAGGCTAGAAAACAAAACCCCGATTAGTTTATCCTGTTGGGTTTTTTAATAGGTAAATTAAAGTAATGAATCATACTTTAAGTCCATAGTCTGTCTGGGCGCGTTTCTTCATGACATGTGAGATGTCGTTGAGCTGTGCGGCGACGTCGGTGGTGAGCATGGCGAGCGGCCCCCCTCCGGTCCACACGAGCCCCCCGCGGCCCCCTGCGCCGCCTCCCGCCCCCCACGCCACGGTGACACGCTCGCACACCGTGTAGTCCACGATGCCTCCCGCGTGCAGCGCCAACAGCCGCGCGGGGTGCGCCGGGTGCCAGGCGAGCGCGGCTAGCGGCGGCGCGGCCCCCGCCGGCGTCACCTCGCGCTCCAACGCCGCCGCCCCACCGCCTGCCCCCGCCCCCGAGCACCCCCCGCGCTCCGCGTCCCCCCCCGTCATGCCTTCCTCTGCTTCTGCCTCGATCGCCATCGCCGCTAACTACACACACACGCACATATTTTACATAACAATATTGTAAATATTAAAATTATAATTGACAAGACCCCTCCATTCTTCCAAACTCACCGCATCACTAGTAGCATTATTTGTATCCATAGAGTGTGCCTGCTGTATGTCGTAGAGACGTAGAGAGCTGGAATCCTTCTGTAGTGTGACTAGTAGGTTACGCCTGGAAGACGAGAGATCATTCACCGATGAGATGGTGAGTGTGGCCAACAACAGGCAGTTATGTAGTGGTATCTTACCTGGTAGGGCACCAAGCGTGGTGTATGAGCGTGCGCGGGTGTGGGAGCGTGAGGAGCGGACGTGCAAGCACACGCAGGTCCCACACCTGCGCGGTGGAGTCGCCGCGCGTGGCCGCCGCCCAGCCGTCCGGCGCGCTGCAACACCATCCGCAGTACCGCGACGAACCGACGCTCACCGCTTTATTAGACCAGTCTACAAACAGACGGCAATTAATATTAGCGCGTTTTATCACTACAATATTTGTTCTAGCTATAATGACCATTGATATATGACGATTCTTGTTGATTCACATTCATTTGTCAATGATATGGGCCATGTCATTGTATATCTTAGACCACATTCCGTCACTTACCATTAGTGATCTCCGTGTGACTCACCTCTAAGATCAAAAACTTTGATATATTTCATGTTCATGGAAGCGATAAGAGTCCTGTTGGAACAGTTTGCCCAACATACATTGTGTGCTGTCTCCGAGAGACCCATCTCAGCTAGGGGACGAGATTCATTTGGACTTTGAATTACTCCATCTACAAAAGATGAAAAATACATACAGAAACATTCAGACAAAAAACAAATATTAATAAATCATACAAATATTTGCTCTGTGCCAGGAATTGAACCCACCACCTTCTAAGTTCCAGGTGGGTGTTAAAACACAGAGGATGTTTAGAGTTATAAATCATTTATTATGTATTACTTCATATGAAAGTTATTTTACCTCTAGCCTCCTCAGTAGGCATCGATCCTCGATTAACATCCCATAGCAGGATACAATGGTCACTGCGATGTTTGTCCATGGCTACGGCCAGCATGTTGGTCTCCGTGTGACTCCATGATACCGAGTTACAGAGACGAGGGTACTTTGGGACTAGAAGAGGATAAAAAAGATTAAAAATGTTGAAAGAATTCTGTTGGTAGGAGGTAAGTAAATAAGTTGTTAATTATGAGAAAATTCAGGTTTTTCATTTTAAATAAGTTTTGAAACTATTTCACTGATTTTAATAAAACTTGGTATAAGATGCATTGAATCCTTAGGCACAAACTACAGTTCAACAAATGGACATGACTTACATGGGCTTACACTAAGAGCGAATCTCCTACAAAATAGCAGATTTTTTTTTATGTCAAACTTGTTTTGGACTTATCTGTTGTTTATTGAAAATAAAAACTTTGTTCGTTCTCACCAAATTCTCTCCCAGCCAGTCCAAGTGGATCATATGTCTGTTTGAGTGTAGCTAGTGAAACTTTCCCGCTGGCGTACCCAAGCGCCAGTAGCGGGTCCAGCTGGTCGGGCAGAGCGCTCACATCCACGCAACGCACGCCGGTCGCGCTCTGTGACGCTACCACTGTCGCGCCGCGAGTCGCTGATATTGGCACGTCTAAACATTACAAAACAAGTTATTAAAACTGTGTTTATAAACTTCAAAATGGAAAAGTGTTGTCATTTGAGCTAAATGAAATTTATGTTATCTCACAGGTCAAAACTTTAAATAAATAAATAAATGTTGTAGGTATATACAGGGTCAATGTAAATAAGCTGTATATTAAATAGTTTATAGACAATAGACTTTAGGAAGCTCAGTTACAAGATAAAGGAAGATTATTTAAACTGGAAACAGGGAGTTATTAAATCAACATACACGTAGTTTTCTTATCAATATCCTTTATTTGTGAAACTTCGTAGAGGGTTATGTCTGGACCCCACACTATGAATTTGTCATGATGAACCGGTGACCAAATTGCTTCTACTCTGGTACCCGACATAATTTCCATTTATTTACACTGAAATGAGTACGGATTATGTATAAAACAAGTATGTTTTATAAAAAAATACGCAATAAACACGCGCATCACGAAAACACAAGATTGTTTTTAAAATTTGATAGTGACCTGTGACACTCTTTGGTTTGGTGACACTGGCAGGTAACACAACACTCACATATTTGATTGTCTTTCAAAAGGGCAGGAAAAAGTCTTAGCCTATTCAGTCTCCTTTGACGGAATTTTTCTTCTGCTTCTTCTTTCTTTCTTCCAACTTTTTGTGATGTTTTTGGAAATATTCTTAAAGTCTAACAAAATAGCAAAATTATTTCAAGATACAATAATAAATTAACAATAAACGCAACGGGTAAAAACTCGGATATTTTGTGTTCGGATCCATTTAAACCCCGAATGTACATTTTGGCCACTTTAGCCACCGCCCCAGAGTTCGGTGAATCAATCAACACTTTTTGACAAGTGAAGCGAGTGAAACTGTCAATTTTTTCATGAATTCATTTCATTTCTTTCTGTTGAAGTGTTTGGTTTCGTGAACAATATTGAGATAGTGCGCTGTGCAGTGATTAAAATCGTGAAGGAAACAATAAAACAGAGGGAATTATCCCGTTAGAACTCCTAGTTTTGTACTGGTAAGTCTAGAGTACACGAATGCCGTTCAGAAAGTCGCTCGTGGTAGGGTCAGTGACGTGACGTTAATGTTTACTACAAATGGCAACGCCTCTTTCTCACAGTTTCTCGTCCATTGTCTGTGTGTTCTCACGAATCGGTGCGGTTTTCTCGAGCCTGCCTCGAGACGACTGCGACTGCACGCTGGTGACGCTACGCTACGGGCGCAGTTAGGTCGATAAGCGCTCGGCTACCGCACGCCCGGCGCGATCAGCTCGTGACTCACTACGGTGATTGATTTTCTGTATATTTTCATCGCTGTTGTCACGGGCTGTGATCGTAGAAATCGTGGTTAGCATAGAAAAGTGTACAATATAGTGAAAGTGATGAGGCAGTACCTACGCTCTGTGTCCTCCGACGGCGGGAGGTAACCCGAGCGCTGCTAGACTCATGTTCTCTGCGATTGCATACCAACTCTCTACAAAGTTCCTTGACGATCAAAAGGTTAGCCGGAGATGTTGCATGACTACTGTTCTATTTCACCAATAAAACTTCATAACCTTCAGAAAGCCAATTTCACCATAATAGCTACCGAGACTGCCTACCAAATAATCAACATCCGTTCATCAGTCAACATGTTGGTGACTAATTGAGTAGTATCTGTATCTCATTATAAAATAATACATTATTCTAATAGAAATAAAAACTTAGTTTGTCATTCATTGTTGTTGAATTACTATTATCTCTAATGCATCTATCTGTAATTATTTCTCTAGACATGGTCATTATTCATTATTTTATGCTATCTGTACTTGGGGTGCTGCAGACACACTAGGTACATAAAAAAAATTTAGGCTGAATTGACAACATTCAACTGGCATGAATATAGTAAAATAATTTTAAGTAAATTATTATAAAATTCAATCCAGCCTGAATTGGGAACACTTTATGGAATAAATTGATATTTTTTGAAGGGGGATTATTTTGGTGCTCAATCAAAAACGAAGCTGTCCATTATTAATAAAAATATTGTTCTATAATTCACTGATGTCCACCGATACAATGATAATTAGACTCAAACAAGTAAACAATGGTAGAAATTGTACCATTAAGTCCCATGAGGAATAGTTTCCATTGTGGCGCTTGTGACACACATTCAATGCAATTACATTCATTGTTTGTCTCATGGAATATGGTACAGCAGCTGATTTGTACTTAGATTAAAGCTTGGTGAATGAAATAGCTTTCTTTTTTAATTTATTTAATAGTAGCTGTGCACCGGGTTGTCACTCGTGTCCCAGTCCCTTTGGAATATTAAGTAAAAAGTAGACTAAGTATATGATAATCCAGGTCTCTAGCTTTCTACATACCGAGTTTTTAGGTGAAAGAGTAACAAACATACTAATATATAAACTTTCACATTTATAATATTAGTAGAATTAGTAGTATTATTCATATAAATCATTTATTGGAGTTAATATCTTATCTGTAAGCTTAAATTTATGTTGCTATCGACTACTCTAAAAGATTAAAATAATCAAATTATCTAGCTAAGAATGATCTCAATGTTGCTGACAGATTGTCATTGAATTTATGAGATTTCTATTTCTCAGCGAGTGATGTGGAACACGTTATTGTCTCGTGTATGATGATGATAATGCAGCAGCTCTCATCACGTTTTTGTTGAGATATTTAAATTGCAGTAGAGTAGACACAACATCAAAAACTATTTCAAAAAGTTAACTACCTGGTATTAAGATTTAGTCCCATCAACCCTAAAATTCATGCCTTTGTCTTAATTCATCCAAGTATTTATATAATCTTGAAACTAGAATACTGTTTAACAAGAAATAAAAAAATTGTTAAAAGTTTCAAAGTCACACTCAAACTTACAGAGAGATAGATTAAACAACCACTCAAACAGACAGACAGGCAGTCAGTAAAGTCTTAGTAGTAGGGTCCCGATATAGACGACTTCAGTTATAGGATCAAATTTTGTTTAGAAAAAATGTAAATTGTTCTCTATCGTCATATGTGTGTGTATGATTGTATACTTAGATATTTTATCTGTTGTCGTTTTTTGTCAATTAATGTTTACGATTCTACTAACATTAGATTCCATCATGCTCTTCATGCAACCATCATGCAACTGTGCTCTATGAAAGCAAACTAACGAAATATGATTGTGTGTTTAACACAAGGTTATCACTGACATAGTTTTATCTAGGTGAGATACTTAGACTGATGTTAAAAACCCCTCATGAATTTTATATTGACATGTCACGCACGATGACGTCGCGTAGGTATACTTGGTACCTTACCTAGCATACAGAATTCATTGACCGAGGGTAGACTAGTTTCTGGAGTACTCAGGCAAAAGAAGTCCCATTTGCCTGATTTTTTTTCAGGCGATTTTTTGACCTTTGTTTTATCTCCACATCCTACATTTATTTGGACATACCCACGGTGAAAGCGTCTTAGGATAAGGAATGAAAAAAATAGTTCAAAATATCAAAACAAAATCTCACTTACTTTTACGAACGCAAAAATTGACAGTCTTGCCTGCGGGAAACTTTGATAGACCCATAACCAGAACAATCTTCATTTAGACGGATATGATGCTATCTAAATGAGGATTACTCTAGAGAATCGAGAGATTCGGAACAAAGGTAGTTCAGAAAAGGTTGTAGAAATACTAGCATATGAACACGAGCATATCTATCTAGCCTCTGTTATCGGCTTGCAACTGAAACGAAACGAGAACAATAATGGTTGCGTCTACGGAATGCGACCTCGCGATCGCCATTTCACTTTCTCACACTATACTCTCCTTATTGCTACTTCGCACACTGGGCTTATTTAAAAGTGAAAGGATTATATCGGAATCTATTAACATTTTGATTATATTGATTTCGATATGCACGCTATATGCGGGATTAACTTTGGTTTGATTGCTTCCGCAATGTTGCTTCTAAAGTTGACCGCTCTTCTCATGCCCTATTTCCGTGGTCCTAGTAGGTAACGTCGACACGGTGACTCACAATCCTTCTGTAATAAATGTTTCTATTTTAACTTAAATGAATTTTCTTGTAACCCGGAACTCAGAAGCATAATCTAACTCTGTGAATTCATTCTATTTTTATTTTATTTCGTCCTCTTTGTAACATGAAATCGTCATTAAGAAGTCTCGACGTGTAGTCTAAATAAAATTAATCATTCATCTTGACGACTTGTTATCATCGTTATGGCCGTGACTCAGATGTGATTCAGGCTTTCAGGCTCCATCAGGTTATATTATGGCCTTGAAAATCTTAGTTAGGACGTCTAGAAGGCAAAATTCTTGGTCACAGTCAACTGCGTCAATCGCATTACTTAAGCATATAAAGACGGTAAAAACTGTTTGAAATCATAAACACGCGCTACAATCTGCGTCTTGGTGTTGACAATAGCGTGCAACACCTGCTTAAACGCAGTCTACAGTGATTTGCAATTCAGCGCACGCGTCGATATCGTTGTCGCCTGATCTACATACAATATACGGATACTCCGTTAGCTACTACGAGTTGGTAACTATTGATTGACCAGCTGACCGTAACTGGTCAGCTGTTTGCTCACTTGAGGTCAAGTGCAACAGTTTCTAATACACTGCACTTAGACGATCATAGCATTGATCTAGACTTCAATAGCTGACTGAACAATAAATCGATATTTGTATTTCTGGATCTTCGTTTTGTGCTTGTCTCCAAAACTCTTGTGATTTATATAATGTCGCCTTAATGCCATAATTATTTACTACTAAGATCTTTCGTAGAAGATACCCTTTCACTCCGGATTTCCAGATTGAAACACTCCCCAATCATAATCATTGAATTTCAACAGTCAAATTGAAATGTAAATCAATTATGAGTAGTAGACAGACAAGGATCGATAACAGCTCTCTACAATATTAGAGATGGCGTGACACGGGATCACTGGAACTCAAGGTTTTAGGGCACTAATTAATTCTCACCTCGATTGTCTCGATGACGTCGACGTCTGGACGTTTATTACGTCATCTCCTTAACTGTTATTGTTGGTCAAGTATAGAGCTAATTGGTAAAAATGTAGTGGGATGCGTATTTTGAAGAAGGAATATATCCCAATTAGTTCGTAAATTGTGTCCAGTTTATGTAGATAGTTGGTAACGCTATGCGTTCATTGTATATTCGTTTTCGATGAATTTATGAGACACCATTGAAAAATTAGCTCTTTTTATGGGATTTGTCAGATTGGATGCGTTCCGCGAGCAGCGAGTCCGGGCTAATCGAACTTTCTGAACAAACTGTTTGACTTCATTTGGTTGCATTTCCCTAGGAATATTCAGAACACATCCAATGGTTCTATTTCATATTGTTTTGTACAAAATAAAATGATAGGTACTGAATGATATAATAAAATTAATTAACTGTAAATGAAAGTAATCTCCTAATACTTGGTATTGAAAGTGCAGCACGAATGTCTTCGATATCAGATCTCGTAATCAAACGAATACCGCTCGGAATGACAACATCAGGGAAATAATGGGCGTTGATATGACGAGTATTTTCACTGGATTCGATAACGCTACCATATAGGTATATTAGGGTATTTACAGTAAAACAAGCGATTTGCTTATCGAGATTATTTCCAAGTAGGGCAATATAGCTTGCCCTAGTGGGAGGTACTTTGACTATCCAAGTTGAAAGCGGTGGGTTAAAGTCCCTGCCAATTTATGTTTATAATGACGTATGTGCTTTTTACGCTGAATGAAAACATCGTGATGAAATGACGCCTCGAAGGCATGGGACATTCGGCCAACCCGGATTGTTCAATGTTCACCTGTGTCATCTACTAAGTTTTAAAAACAATTTATGTATTAAGGATTGCTGTCACGAGACGTGAGCACAGTTTTCATTGGTTGATTTCTTGGGCATTTCACTCAGTTGTTGTATGATTGGACTCATAGACGAGTTTTATTGACTGACGAACCAATAATAAGGGCTCGTCTCTGGAGTCCGACTCTGTTCACAACTCGTGACTCGCTCACAAAAGTACCTATATACTTACCTAACTATTCTATCTGTTGTCTGGTAGCTATATAACACAAGCCTAGTTGCTTCGCTTGAGGGTAGATGGTGCTGTGTGCGATGTCCTGCAATATCCACTCATTATGGCCTTGCTTGTCTTTACGTCGACTTTATCTCCGTTATCTCTGACGAAACAAGCTACAAAAGACACGGTTCATTTAACTCTAGTTTGGTTCGGTCTCCGAGTAGAAAGTGAAAATAAAAAACATTATAACCTACCAGCGAGAAGGATAGAATAAATCCGCTTTATATAGTTACGTTCTTTGAGTTAGTTACTACTAATTGGGTTATTTTTGTCATCGTTCTATGCGGGGGATTACAACTTATTAATAGACTACTGATAACATTGTGTCAGTGAATACGAAATAATGACTCTTTCATCACACTGACGAGTGTTAGATTTAACTAATTGTACGCTTGCCGACTCTAATAATTTGCTTTTCCTTGCCAATTTTCGCCACAGAAATTCGATCTAAATTCATTACGTAATATCTTTCTTTGACGATGTTATCTCGTAATTTCACGAATGCATGATGTTGTTTGGCATCTATCAACACAATCATCTACCTTACCTACATCTTTCATCAACATAATAAATAAAATCGACACCATTAACAACATAATACCGCAGCTATCGCTACATTAACTCCATCGCTCGCTACACCCATAAAACATGGTGAATTTGGCCATAAACTCTCGAGAGGTAGGTAGCAATGGTAGGTACACCCACGGTGTTGTTCTATCATTGTCTGTCGAACCATGAAGGGTAATATGCGTAGAGCGTTGTTCTGGTACCTACGAGCCACCCGTATATCACCTAATAAGGGGTTATTTAGTGAAATTCAATAAATTCATCGTGTTGTTTTCACGTCAAGAAATATATGAAACCCATAACGAAGATATACGGGCTTAGAAGTACCATTAGTTGCTTTGTGAAAAGATGAAATGAATACCGCCGTGCTTGGAGGGTTTCCAAATAATGTGAAAATATTGTCTGAGAAGATGACACCCGAACGTCAAGTGATATTGTCTGCCCATAATCCCTTCGTTATTCTGAGAGGTGAAGGTAGAAAGTCTTGCATGCAATCACACCTAAAACTAGACATTTAAATAAGCAAAATGAATCTCTTTCATCGCGATCACTCGCATAAAGTCCCCTTTATCAAAAAGTCAACAGTAACGGAATTGTCAATTTGAAATGTTTACAAAATCTGAGGAAAAGTGTGCTAAGTGTAGTTTATGTATTTGTACCTCAGTGTGAGTGTCTCCCTCGAGAGACCGGCGCGGGCGGCGGCAACATGTCGAAGAAGCCAGCAGCGCAGCCGACGCTGCACAAGGTGATCATGGTGGGCTCGGGAGGCGTCGGCAAGTCCGCTCTCACCCTGCAGTTCATGTACGATGAATTCGTCGAAGACTACGAACCTACTAAAGCAGACAGCTATAGGAAGAAGGTATGTTTTACCGAACTAACTTCACATCAAGTTAAACGTGTATAGAATAATAAATATGTAATTGTTTTACCGGGTCGACAAAACGTCGAAACATGGTAATAAAAACGCGATTTAGATCCAAAAATCAAAGGTCATTAATCATAATCATGCACGACTGATACTTCTGCAAAACAGCATAAAACAATTTTGTCCATTAAAAAACCCATCCTACTCAACAAACCTGCACGTAAATTGAACGTATCGTGTCGTACACTTCGTACCACAAACAAGGCCCTCGAAGCCTTTTCAAATGTAACTTTAATACTTGTCTACTTCCCTACTACTAGTAGTTGTCTTGTCCGATATTGATATGTACCGTATCATGTTACGGTAAATCAAGATTAGAACATCTCAAGGTGGATATCTTGTCTGTTGTGTGTGACGAAACCACCCATATTTGTACTGTTATCTTAAATTTGACGTGATTACGATTGACGTGATCGAACTTGTGATGGACTGTAGGTATGTCTTTCTAACGACCATATAAATGCTGCAGACGGCAGGATTCTTTAGGGCTAAATACGTAAATGTGTGAGGTCCTGACAAAAATATAAATCCCTCTATTGTGAAAATAAGGGTAGCCCATAAAGGTGAAGAATGCTCTAGTCTAGCCTCCTTTTGAATATCAGTTTGGTAAACTTCCACCCGTATTCTTTATTTCAGGTGGTCCTAGACGGTGAAGAGGTCCAGATCGACATCCTCGACACGGCGGGGCAGGAGGACTACGCCGCCATTCGGGATAACTACTTTAGATCCGGCGAGGGGTTCCTCTGTGTGTTCTCCATCACGGAACCTGAGAGCTTCGACGCTACTCAGGAGTTCAGGTAAGATCGACTTAAGGTTAGTTGGATACCAGCAACCGGCCAATGTAGTCGTAGGTTCGTACTTAACGTGCCTTCATTGATGTTACAGAGAACAGATATTACGAGTGAAGAATGACGAGAATATACCGTTCCTGCTGGTCGGCAACAAGTCTGACCTGGCGGAGAAGCGTCGCGTGCCGCTGGACGCGTGTCGCGACCGGGCTGCGGCGTGGCAGGTGCCCTACGTCGAGACCAGTGCCAAGACAAGGGACAACGTCGACAAGGTAAGCCGAGACAACCGAACATACAGCTTCAGGAAGCCTCTGGTACGATCTCTCAACCTAAGGATTATGATGCTAGCTCCTAATTGACAAATGTCCCATGTCTTAGAACCTTAATTACTTCTAAGACTCCTTGTCAGTTTTCACACAATGTTTTCTTTCACGATATTTTTCCTCTATCTCTAGTAAAATCCTATCTATTCCTATCAACTGTTATACTTGTATGTAATTATCCTTTGAGTTGCATCCACAATACAAGCCAAGCTTAAACCATGCACTGTAGTTGTTTGATATCGCTACTTACATTATTTTCAACTAGTTCCCTAGTAGCTCCGCTTGGTTTTGGATGCAGCTTTTAGCTATGTTATTTATTACAACAAAACACTTGACAAAATTACATTACCTACCTACATACAAAAGTAAAAATAACATCAATTATCGAGACATACATACAAATGTGGTTAACAAAATCATAAAGTATTATTTTGGGAAATAAATCATCATGTTGTTTATGTTTCTCGTTCTGGGCTAAGGTTTTGGAGGGCTTTATACGTAAATAAACAGCTGTGTTTAGACCGCACGCGCACAAGACAAACTGTATACAAGTACTTCAAGTAAATTTGACGCGCGGATCTATGTGTGCGTGAGTCTCTGTATAAATGCAGCTTTGCAATGCCATTTATATCAAAGCTGCATGTTTGTAGGCTCATGCACATATAGAACAGTGTGCTAACATTCCTTGAAATATATCTACCTTTAAGGCTTCGTCAAAGAGAACGCATTCCTAGCGCGTGTCAGGACGTTAAAGAGTGTCTGTCGGAACTAATAGATGATGTTCAGCAGACCTATCTGACAGTCGACGCGCTCCAGGATAGCGTTCTGTAACACAGTACGTATGTGTTGTGTGCGTGTAGCGTCTGACGTGTGTATGTGTGTTGTGGGTTGCGGGCAGGTGTTCTTCGACCTGATGCGTGAGATCAGATCGCGCAAGTCGGACGACAGCCGCGCCACCAACGGCGACGTCAAGGGCAAGAAGCGGAGGCGGATCAAGTGCAACATACTCTAGGCGAGACTCTATCTCTATGCGCGGCTCTAATGTTCGGGCTCAGTGATCTATATACATACATATATACTTGTGTATTACTATACGTGTGACGTCACCCAGTAGAACCGGTCGGCGAGTCCTATTGTTATTGAAATAACATTCTACCAATATCAAACTTTCTCACTGATAAACACACTTGAAATACGGTTGTTGGCTCATTTTGGAAAATATTTAAAACCGTACATTAGAACCTTAAATATTGAGGTTTTTTTTCCATTTTCATGCCGTTTCTTAACTTTATTATAAACATAATTCCGTTTCACGGCAATATTAATAGCTTGGGGGTAGATGGCGCTGTGCAAAGTGCCCTACAATACTTATTAATTTATTATTGGAATCCAGTCAACATCCATATAGGTACCATAAGTTGAAAATCAACAAGTAGACGATCACTGAACACCGCAACTTTATGTATATTATTACTGTACTATTGTATTTCGCCCATTTTTGGTGCTGGCATTTTTTAAACGAATTCTGTTCTCAATGTAAAGTAATAAAGTTGAATTTAGAACCGGCTTAATGTATCCGTTTAGAACAGGATTCTGAATTGTTACGGTTGAGCTTAGCGCTTGCAAGCTGTTTTGTATTTACATATGTGTTGGGTTTAAGTGGCAGCTCACCATGGATGAGTCTACACCGTCTAGTGAGCAGTTGGGGTGAGCTGCCACCTGAGTCTATATTCAGATTAAAAGAGTCATTATAAATACATACACAGACAATAAAAATGTTTATAAAATAAAACGCCGTTCACACATGAACTGACCTTGGATCGTAGAAGCGATAGAGTGCTCGTCACATAAGTCTGCACATAGTCAAACGAAATAGGAACTTATCCATGCGACGCTAATGTTGCCAACTTTGTAGATTTTGTCTAACCATGGAGGAGTGGTCTCCATACTACACTAAATCTTAAAGCTGTGATCGATAAACGAAACACGAATTACCTGTCTTTTTGATGATTTGAAAATAAATCATATTTGTATAAACAATATTTTTTTTAAATAATAGTGTTGGAGTTTGTCATTAACATTATCATTGACTTATCAACGATGTATAAATTAAATAGAAATAAAAGCGTATTACCTTTTATTAAAGCACATCGCAACATTGCAGCACACTAACGCCCCCAGTCATATGCAGACTTGTATGACGAGCACTCTACCATAAATATGATAATCTTGTTAGATCGTGTGTCCAGCGGCCGTTGAAAAAGCCAATATGGAAAGTAAATAACGCAAGTAGTACGCATGTACAATGTACGATAGATCTAAGTCTTGTATTTATTAATAAATGTAAGTGCTATTGTGTGGTTAGTTGTGAATGTGTGCACTGAATGCTCGAGTCTGATTGGTCGGTTGCTACGCGGTGTTGCCAATTTAGGATTTATCCTACTATTATGGTAGGTTTTTTATTAAGTATAATCAAATGGTTAATGTAATAGTTGAAAGTCTATATCGACCAATCAGCTTCAGTCTGAATGCTATAGCTTTGAATTAAATTATCTCTCTCGAGTGTTTAATTAATTACAAAATGTACAATTTGTACCCTAAGTCTTAATTTTAAAGTTGAATATCGCTGAACTATATTGACATAATATTCATAAATGTACCTCTTTCATGTGTAAGAGGTAATGCCTAAATATCTTTTCTAATTATTCAATAATGAACCATATGGTTAAGAGTATTGATTAATATTAAAACATAGCATAAATGAAGTAAATGCAATAAAAATGAACTCTATCCTAATAATAATAATAAGGTCCAATAGATTTATAATTTAATGTTTGATTTAAAAAAAGCTCAGAATAATAATTAAATATAATATTATGTTTATTTGTCAAGTATATAAGATTGCTAGTTGTCATATGTTTTTGTAAAAATAGTTTAGTCCATAGAGACAAAAATACTTATACTATTAGTACTAGAGAGTATATTAAAATAACAGAAGTGTTGGGGGTCACCTGTTAAAATCAAGTGACATCATAACTTGTGACGAATATTGGTAATCCAACCTCGTTGGTGACGTCTACTACGGCTGCGAGCCTGATCCAGCCTACTCGATTTTATTTTTCTTTCCACGACTTGTGCATATTGCCGATGTCAAGTATTAACATTTTCATCAAGTTAAACCTAAATAGGCTTAAAATGCATGTAGTTGGTCTGATGCCCGTCCGTCCCAGTGTCCAGGGACCAGGAAATGTTTTGGAATTACACTACCTGAACTGAGTTGAAGAATCCTTGGGGCAATAAGATAAATCATAATAATTATAACTTGAATTTGAAAAGTCCACTTCAAGTGTGACAGCATTTCGAATAACAACACCAGAATGGTGTTCCAAATGCTCTGATGTACTCTATTTAGTATAAGTATCATATATTTTATCTCTAAGATTCCTCTTAATTCTACTAAAATATTTATTTTTCGTTCTGGCAACATTTGAACTAGTTTAAGTTTGCCGTTTAGTTTTAGGAATTATTTTATTGCAATGGCAATAATGCAATCTCAATATATTGATATTATCGAATGATATTCTAAAAAATGCACTCCACTGAATAATTGTAAGAATTGTTTTAAGGAAATGTATGTTGTAGGCTACAAGATAAATGTAACAGTTTATATTATAACATATTACAAGCAGGAATTATAAACATTTGCAATATTTTGGCTATATTATTTCTACTGTGCCTTTGGTTCATAAGGAGATGACAAGACGAAGAAAAGTGCCAGTAAGTTTTAACGAACAATTTTAATGTTTAAATATTATTCACCACCGTGCACCGTTGTAAAATAATCCTAAATTTTCAGGGCGGGAAATAAGTGGGTTAATGTTATAAACATGAAGCCACGTTATTTTTACAAGCTTTTATTTAGTTTCACCTGTCCCGATGTTTGTCATTAAATCTTGAAAATTGTTAAGGTAGGAACTTGATAATTGGAATTGGATCTACTTATCATACTAATGTCCTAACGTGACATGTGTGCGCGCATGTCTCCCCGCGCTGCCGCGCTGTCGGTTCGGTACCTTTCAATCGATCGATCCCTGTTGCGAAACGAACATGGCTATAAGATGCAAATCAACGAGTCCAGACTACAAGGTTAGAAAATGTGATGTTTAGGTACACTGAACATTTAGTAATTTGAAGCGTTATTCCTAACTGTTCTCACTGGGAACAAATAGGAAAGACATCGATATGGTGGTGGAGATAGACTATTTTATAAAGAGGTAAGTTAAATTTATTTTTATTTAATGCTTTCATTTTGTGTTCTGTTTTGGTTTCGTCTGCTTTATGTTTTGTTTTCAAATTATTTGTTATCATACGCATAAACATTATTTTGAGCACTGTGTTTAAAACTTTCACAAAATATCATAGGATAATATTATATTACGATGATAAAAACTTGCCATAACGAAATTATTAGACGTAAATGTACACCATTATCCGTAGGCGTTCCTGACATTAACCCGCGCGATGTCCCGCGCCAAGGGCAGCCTGACTGTGGACGAGGAGGAACCCGAGTACAAGGAGAAACGTTGCTCCGCGCCCTGTTGTAACATCTGCTAGGGATAACCAATACACTACAATGCAGTTATTTGGAGCCGATGCCACGAGTTGTGGTAGCATTCGACAAATGTATGTTAAATGGTTGAAGTATGAGAGAGCTGCTGGGCCGGCAGGAGGACACTATTAATCGGTTTTTGTCCTATTCGTTCCTAGTGAGAACGACTGGGAAAGAGCGAATTTATCGAATGCTATGACAACCCATGCTAAGGACTAACTGCACGAACTTCAGCCAGATTAATTTGTATGAAATTGGACCTTATCGAAGTTAGAATCTTATTGCGTTACGTTACGTACGAACACAAAGTCGCATTAGCTCTGGCCTATTACCATTCTAATTGTATGGTGAATTTTGTGTCAACAATTCTTTGAAGCTAATAATATGAATAATAAGCTATTGTACTTACTTATTTTTGACGCGATAACGTCTATTAAATTGATGAACACCGGCAGCACTCACAAAAGAGGTGACGACATTGCACACGCTCACGTTCCGCCCACGCCACGCTCCATTTGTCAAGTCTTAATTATTTCATCAATGTTTTCTTATGACGTTATCACGTAAAGCTATCGTCCGTAAACTGACTTTATAGAAAACCATTTTTTGAATGAATTTGCATTGATATTGTTATACTAATTGACTAGCTCCGCCCTGCTATTTGACCCGTGTATAAATTAGACTCCATACTATTCTTAAACAAGTTTTTATCGTCGAAGCTAACTCTGAAGTTCGACTGTTAATTTAAGGTGAAACATACAAACTTTCGCATTTATAATTATTAGTTTATAATGTTACTGAATATTAAAATAAGAAAAGTATTATTATTATCTCTGAATGTAAATATATTTAAACATATATTTTTTTAAACAAGTTTTTCGTTTTATTTGTATCGATCGTGTATGATATAAAATGTACAAAAATTTATAAACATTATTCTTAAAATTATGAAACAATTATATTACATTCATCGCAACTTTACGTGGAATATTATATATGTATAGATAATATAGGAACATACAACAGTTAGTACGTATAACTACGTATGTATGTATCGGAGTGACTAGGGAAAGTGGAAGGGAAGGGTTAGGGGGGCGTACAGCGATGTCCGCAGCCGGCGGGGCACAGGCGGTGCTTGTCGAGCCAGTCGCGCACGTGGTGCAGGTGTCCGCCGTGCGCGCAGCCCTGGCACCAGGCGTAGAGGCCGCGGACCGCGCGCCGGCAGACGCTACAGGCGTCGGGCGGCGCGGGCGCCGGGCCGGGCGCTGCGCAGGCGCACGGCCCGCGCCGCGCCCGCCGCCCGCACCGCGCGCAGCACAGCGCCACCGACGTCGACTGCTGCGACAGCGCCCACACGGACCCCACCCACGCCGCGCGCACCACCTGCACGCACACCCGTACACAATCACAACACTATACCAACATATAGGTAAATACATGTAAACAAGTCAACGCAAACAATATGTACTTATAGTATACCTCAGTAGCTGCATTGTAAAGCTTATGTCTTTGAAGGAACTCGATGTAACCGAGCAGCCAGTGCTCCTGCAGACCCTCGTCGATGTAAGGGAACAGGTCGCTCCTGGGACAGATATAATATTAGGTTAATGATGTCCGCTATCGGACCTTAATCCGACGCCTGTGAGGATCGTCGGCGGCGGTGGGCGGGTGTACCTGTAGTCTTGGAGCACGAGCAGCACGGCGGCGGGGAGCTGCACGTCCCCGAGGTCGGCGTGCAGGCGGAGCGCGGCGGCGAGCGCGCCCGCGCAGTCCCACGCCTCGCCGCCGGCGCCAGCGCGCTCCCCGCCCGCCACCCACAGCGGCCCGCACGCTTCGCCCTCGTCCGGCGCCGCCTCTCCGCACGGCGCCGAGCCCGGCGACGAGGAGCCGGCCGGCGAGGCGGCCCCGCCGGTGGGTCGCTCCGGCGGCGCGGCCGGCGCACGCGCTGCTGGCGGGGGCGCCGCGCGCAGCGGGAACGCCTCCTCGGGCAGCGCCCACTCGGCGGCGTCCACGTCGACGAAGTGCGCGCTCGCCGCCGACGCCCAGCCCCCCTCGGCCCCGCCCCCGCGAGCCGCCCCACCCCGCGCCCCCGGGATGTAGATGCTGAGTGTCGGCATGCCGAGCACGCCGCTGTTGTGGAACGTGTCCGCCCACTCGTCGGCGGTCTCCGGCTCGGCCTCCTCGTGCGGGTCGGGCGGGGTGGCCGGGGCGGGCGCGGGGCGCGGCGGCGGCGGGGGCGGCGGCGCCGGCGTGCCCCGCGCCCGCGCCGCGCGCGCCGCCGTCTCCAGCCGCACCACGTCCCACACGTGCGCGGCGAGGGGGCGGCGCAGCGCGCGCGCCACCTCCGCGTTGTGCGCGGCCAACTCGGCGGGCGCCGCGCCGCGCACCCGGTACGGGGCGGCGGCGAGCCGGCCGGGCGCCGCGCCCGGGAGCCGCGCCAGCAGGCTGCCGGCGCCGCCGGGGAAGGCGCGCTCGAGGGCGAGCTGCGCGGGGGGCGCGAGCGCCCCGGCGGCGGGTTGTTTCCGCGCGGCGGGCGGGCCGGTGGGCGCGTGGGGCACGCGCGGCCCCAACGCTGGCAGCGGGCGCGTAGGGCGCGCGTGCGCGAGCTCGCCGCGCGCCGACACGGCGACGGCGTGAGGGTTAGCCCAGAGCACGGGGTGCGCCGCCTGCGCGAACCGGTGCCGGTAGAGCGTACAGTCGCGCGAGGTGGAGAGGAAGACGAGCGGGCTCGCCTGCCACGCGATGGCGGTGGTCACGTCGCGGTGCTCGGCGAAGGTGGCGAGCGGCACGTGCGGGCGGCGCACGTCCCACACGTGCACGGCACAGTCCAGCACGAGCGCGCACGACGCCACCTGGTACTTGCGCTGCGGCCGCCACTTGACGTGTCCCACCGACGCTATCGTGTAGATGGTGTGCTCGAGGGTCGGCTTCGCGCTCATGTCCCACACCTGCCGGCATACACAGCGTCGTCGTTAGCTTCCCACACACATCGATACCAATACGATTGACATTCATGCCTACCATAGGTACGGTCGGCTGCATAACGGCTGTTATATAAAAATGTTTTCAACACAAGCAAGATTCTAGGAATCTTCTTTAGTTGAAGTTTAAACTCTTTTAACTCATGAATTTATAAAAAAAATTATTTTAGAACTCTACGGTGGTTCTGCAACTATGCAGTAGACCGTACCTACATGCATATATCGAGATAGCATCGCCTGCGTCGACGGCGCCCTACTTTGTTATCGTCTAAACTATGAGTATAGTACCAAATGGCACACAATAGACGATATCCTACTAATATTATAAATGTCAAAGTTTGTGTGTGTGTGTATGTATGTTTGTTACTCCTTCACGCAAAAACTACTGAACCAATTGCGTTCAAACTTGGAATGTAGATCGCTGGAGACCTGGATTAACACATAGGCTTTTTATTCCGATATTCCCACGGGATCGGGACTTACGCGGGTGACACCGCGGGGCGCAGCTAGCAAGTAAATAAATTGAGGACCTTGATGGTCTTGTCCCTGGATGCGGTGGCGAGCCAGGGCAGGTCGGGATGCCAGTCGCAGGCGAACACCGGGCCGGAGTGCGCGGCGAACTGCTGCAGCGCGCGCTCGTGCCGGCGCACGTCCCACACCTGCACGCTGCCGTTCTCCGAGACGGCCGCGAACGTGTGCGCCGCGTGAGGACTGAACTGCACGTCGCGGATCGACTCCGTGTTACTATCGTATACATGCATACATACATACATTCTATATTATATACCAACCAAGTACACACAAGTCGCTACTAGGAACTGAAGGCTCATAATTATATGAACCTATTTTAACATCTATTGTACCTACCATATGAATGCAAATATATGAAAAAGAATGAGAGAGAATAGCTACTTGTTACAACAAATCAATCAAAACACATAATACAAAGTCAGAACATTCCAAACATGGTACAGTCAGCAATAAAAGTAAAGTAACTCTACAATGGGCCACCACTTTTGTTGCCTGATTGGACCTATACTATATTTAGAACACAATCAGTAATTGTTACTTACAAAACGATAACACCAAATCAAATATACATTAATGTTATCAATGCAGCGAGAGGTCATTGCTCTCACCTGATAAATGTGCGAGCCACCTCCTTCATGCGAAGGTCGAAGCACTTCATCATGCCATCCTGGGACCCGGAGATGAGAAGCGATGGCTCGGTTAGGTGAAAACTAACCTGAAAAGGAAAAAAAAAAGTCTAACAATGAAGGAAAACACTTGGCTAAATTTTCTACAGACTTATAGTCTCCTAAGTTTAGTGGTTGGTATAAAATGAACAGGCTACGTTGCAGATACAGCCCCGCAGATCTGAACTAAACAGATATTGGACAAGCCTACTTCACCTGACACAATATGTCTCAGGCATTACAACATCCTGATTAGCATGAATTAAAGTTCTATCTGTTTATATCATGTAAGTAATTAAGTATGAAAAAGGCACCTTAATGATAAGTATGACACAGGCCTAGTTATTTAGTTTAGGACTAGATGGCGCTGCGTGCAATGTCCTGCAATATTTATTTATTTAAGTACCAACCTTGTTAACAGTTCGTTTATGATCTGAGAAGACATGTTCTTGCTTGGAGCGTCCTGACCGACCGAGGTTCCACACTACCACGGCACCATTTGTAGCTGCAGTTGCCAGAGTATTTTCTACCAAAATAAAACAAATATTTAGACAATAAACTATAGTATTTCCATCAAAAAATATCACAACAAAATTGCTTTAAGTTTTTATGCTGACTGCAAATAAAAATCAGGAGAAAACGGGAGAAACATTTTTGAGACTTTGTCAAGAATGTGAATTAGTAGCTAAATAGCAGCTATTATAAATAAAAATATAATATTAAATAAATAAATATAAAAAAAATATTAAATAATTATAAAATATTCTGTACCTACTAGATCTTTATAATTTTAAATTATTGAAGTTATAAAACTTACCTTCGATGGTGCTCCAAGCAACATCAATAGATGAAAAGTTGAGGCTCAAATTTTTACCGACTCGCAGGTTACACACTTCCGAGAACTCATTCTCTCCTATTGAGAATACTTTAAACACTGGAAATACAAACATTATTGCTTTAATTATTTTAGATAACCAAATAAAACTATATCTGAATTTAACTAAGGATGATGTAGTAGACATTCACATTAAACATGATAAATTATATAGGAAACTAGACAATATTAATGTATTTAAATAGTCTACATTATAAATAACAAATAATTAGGTAACATTAACTAGGTTTTAGATATTTGATAGTCTATTTTTACTAGAAACCAATAATAAATGTTCTCACCGTTTCTACCAGCTATGACTACTTGGGAGCAGTCCTTGTTCAGTGCCAGAGCGTTAGCGGGCCCCTCTTGGGACACGCAGATAGTGTCCGCAGGGATCATTGTCGTTTGAGAGCCCCTGTTTGATTTAAATGTCTGTTATCTATCGGTAATATCGGTATCACATTGGCTTCGATTAAGTCCCTTTGTCTAATAGGTACCTACCAAAATAACAGTTATTTATCTACTAGCACTACATACTCAAAACAATGAATAGAAAACATTTCGTCTATTTATTTCACAGACGTTTCTAATTTTATTTACTGAATTTTGGAATTGTTTTTGTTTTGATTATTACGACTTTTGAGGTTATGTGGAAATCGTTTTGTCTAAAACTACTTACGTGCAACGAAACGTATTATTATGAAAGGATTATAAAAATTTTGGAAAAATATACGAAATGGAACGCAATGTTGACAGATTGCTAAATTGTCACTGTCAAGACTCAAGAGTTCTCCATTTTTTACGTCAAAAAATGGCAGAATTATCCAAGTTCTTTTCGTGAATTTATTAACAAAAATCGCAAGAGCCCGTTGTCTATCCTATAGTGCCCTAAACAATATACGAAAAATGTTTCACTAGAATGTAAACGAATATAGCTGTACTCGAGACAGAGACCATCGAATAGTCGACAATGGATGGTGGGGACAGAATATTGGTGGCTGCGGGGCTGACGGCGGCCGTGGTGGTTGGTGCGTTTGTCCTGTGGGGTCCCGGGGGTGCACCCAAGGTGCGGAAACGGCGCGGCCAAATTGCAGGACTACAGAACCTAGGAAGGACATGTTTTCTAAATACATTGATCCAGGCGCTCGCCGCCTGCCCCACGTTCATCGAGTGGCTGAAACGATATGCGAAGGCCGACGCACACAATAGCATGATCACTACGCTGTACACTGTCATTGAAGGTACACCTACCTATATCTAACTTTTTATTATAAGCATACATTTCAGAAGTAGCCTATGTCCTCTACACTTTACAAATTATGATCGAAATCAATCATGTCATTTGACTGTAAACAGAAAAGATAATATAAACACACTTTGGCGCTTTTAATACGAGTTAAATTCCTATTCAATAATATTAACATCTCTCATGCTAATCTCCTTTTGTCTATCAGTTGTAAATGGTACACATGCGTCAGCTCGCGGCACACCGGTCTGTCCACTGGGGGTTCTGCAGTCTCTCCGAGCAGCCGGTTGGGTCATCCCGGCCGACCAACAAGACGCTCATGAACTGCTGCATGTGTTGCTCTCTTGTATCGAAGAAGAAACCGCTGCTATGTCTAGGAAGGTAACTAAGAAATAGCAATACTTAAGGAATACCTCATATAAATATTATTATGTAGACATAGACAAATATTGCTTTGCTATAACAACATGCATATTTTGAAAGTAGATGAAAAAATAAAAACAACAGACAGCTGTAAGCGCAGATGCCTGCAAAATGCTGTTGTTCTGCCTGAACATTGAGCTGATCATCATAATAGACCTGTTACAAATGTGACATTAGTATTTGCATATTAATTTAGAAACTAGTATTTCCTTGTCTCTAAGGACTTGTGTTGCAATTTTTTTTCATTTACATATTACATGATGTAAATAAAACCTAGTTGACTATTAGCACATGTATAAAAACATACTTTTTATCACAGTTGCTCATAAAGTGGATCTTATTAAACCGCTTTTAGGCTCATAATGCAACATATTATACACGCATGCGATATAAAAATATCCAACTAGTGCTAAAATAAATGTTATCCCGATAAGTTAAATACGTATCTTACTGCTAATTACATGTTAGGTAGATGAAACATTCTTAATTTATCTGGGTTATACTGTTTACTGGGTACCAATAAAGAGTTTTTAAGCTTGCTGGCTTAAAACTCTTTGTTGAAGGTTTTCTCTAAAGTCTGTTATCGAACGATAATTTACGTGATAACGTCTTTGAAACAGTTAAAAATTGAGTGTTGTTTTTATTTTGTTTTTTTCTTTATTATTTTTTTTTTCCTTAACATTATATTCTGATTTTAACCCCCGACGCAAAAACAAATAGAAAAAACCCTAAAAAAATATTGTATGTCAGACGAGGTTGTATAGGTTAAAAGTCTTTTGCCTGGCCGTCCAGGGGTGTAATTAACAAAAAAATATTGCCTAAAAATTGTAAACATAACCTAAAATTCTAAAAACCTTTTGTGATAAAAAAACGTCGTACGATACACATGTGGAATATTGATCTTTGTATCTCGGCTTTGTAAACGCCCTCGCATACCGCTCGCGCGTGTTAAACCGCCTCTATGCTATGCAAAGATCAATTTTCCACACTTGTATCGCAATGTACTATTTTGAAATTTGATAATTGTGTCACATTATAGTTTGCTATCTGCACTTGGACAAACTTTTTAATAGCCATTCTATTTTTTTTTTCAAACTAAAACTCCCTTTCCCTATTATAATCTCCAGCCCGGCTGCCTGTCAGACGCCCTCGCCCTGGGCGGCGGCCGCGCGTGGTCCGCCCTGGCATCGCCGGCGTCTCCGCCCGCCTTGCGCGGTGAAAGCGGCCCTCCCACGCCCGGCATGCCACCAGCTCGGCCTGCATCCGCTGCACCTAGCGATGAACCTGATCTTATTGATCCAGGTAAAACTAATCCATAATCGTGATTGTTAAACTTTCCTATTGCTTTAATCGTGTAATCGAGACAATCATACCATTAAAATGTTTAAGATTTCTGGATTACTTAGAAGTCATCAAAAACAACTTATTATTTTGCACAAGACATTTTACATATTATTATATAGGTTCTTATTTTGTGAGTCCATATATCTTAGGAAAGTTCTAGGAGATCTATATTGACAACAGGTTAATATTTGAAATGTTTATAGAACCAATGCCTCGTCTATCAAAGGGCGTATCGCGGTCGTTCTGCCACCTGAGCTCGGTGGGACGGCGCTGGGCGGTGCCGGCGGCCGCGCGTCCCCCTCCGGCGCCGCCCTTCCGCGGCACGCTCGCATCGAGGCTACAGTGTACTGTTTGCTCTACCAAGGTACATCTCGTTACTTTTACTACATCATGTAAGACCATCATCGACATTGAAATAAGACAGTACTAAAATGGTTACTAAACAACAATTGCCCTAATTTATGTCTTTGATCTCAGTGAGATAAGAACTATTGCTTATAGTTTACCTTTCCATATCTATGGTTTCACTAGAAACATATCTTTGGAATGCATTTAAATTTTTAAGTTTTCTAAATATTGGTCACTTTCAAAATCTAGTGAAAATACTTGTCTACATATAAAATGTATGTTTCTTTCAGAGCCCGATTCGCTACGACAAGTTTGATAGTATTTCTCTATCGATGGCAAACACTGCTGTTGGCATCACTGGCTCACTCAGTTTAGCTGGTAAGCATTTATGTGATAATAATTAGTGATGGACCAAAAGCCGATCCTTGGGGCACCCCATTACTAACTTAAATGATAAATATGCATATAAATTATTAGAATTCCATATGTAGTATGTATGTATATACAGTGGATAACTGTTTTGTTTTATTTTATTATCAAAAAGAAAAAATATTTTTCCTAAAACCATCAATTTTGTAGGACTAAATAGTTTTAGTGTGCCATAATCAAAAGCTTTCTGTAGATCTTAAAGCTTTATTTTCCTTCTATAGGTTTACTCCGTGCCTTCACAGCGCCGGAGATGGTGAAGGGTGTGCGATGCAGCAAGTGCTGCCCGGAGGGCGGAGCGCCGGACTCTGCCCCTGCACCACACCCCTATACTAAGCACATCAAGACCGTTAGCATTGGAAAGGTAAAATTTTATTTATCTTGATTGCAACTATCCAAAGTAGATTGGTTTTAAAAGAGGTACGGGGGATCCACGTCACCCTAGGGACAACAGCAGACCCAACAGGACAGTTGGGTAGATGAAGGGATAAGTAGGGAGAACTGTCCTAGGGTACCCCCAAGGGTAGATTTACAGTTAAGTTTTTGTTCATTTTTAAACATTCATTTTTTATTAGTTGTAAAAGACGTAGCGTAGCGCGCACCGCGATTGGCTGACCGAGTGTCACTCGTGTTCTCGTTAGAAGAAATTATAAGCCAGCGGTTTTGACATGTCAGATAATATGCGTGTGGTTGAATAATGTTGAATGTTCGTAGTTGCCATGTTGCCTGTGCCTGCACGTGGCGCGCGTGGAGTGGGCGGGGGGAGGTCTCAGCAAGCGGACAGATCATGTCTCCTTCCCGGAACATCTCAACATGGCGCCCTACGCTGCGCACGCTCAGGCGGTATTTATCAACACATTATCATTTATTATTGTTTTGAATAGAAATCTTAATTTATCACGAAGTTATGTCAACAAAGATCTTAATGTAGGCTTAACTTAGTGATAGTGACTTGCCCTTTAGGCATTGCTGGACAATAAGGAGCCTACGTTTTTGTTTTATCATTATATTCCCTCAAACTATAAATGGCCTTTTTTAATAAAAAATTCAAAACATTCATTTTTACCAACATTAGATTAGACCAACAAACAAGCGTAGATCGATCTTGTTGTGAATGATGTTGCAACAGGAAGCTAATTGCAGTCTGGTTGTATTACATCGAATACGACTCGAACATGACGTTCTAGGCCGCTTAGTTGATACGAGTTTTAAAGCTTTCATTTGTTTTCCCATCCAGCAAGTAGAGATGCCCATACTGGGAGGGCGGGCCCGGGGCGCGGCGGCGGCCGTGGGCGTGGGCGTGGGCTGCAGCTACCGGCTGTGTGGGGTCGTGGTACACGTGGGCGGCGCGCGCTCCGGACACTTCGCCACCTATCGCCGGGGGAACGGTATCGAGAACAGGAGGTCATTTTTCAATACAATACAATACAACACATGACAGCTGTCATGTCAAATTATGGCTTCGCACGGCTTGTGCAATGTGCATATAGCCAGTATCAGTATCATTACACATTAGGAACTTTAAAAACATAACCTTCTTGCTTTAGGTAACACCAAAAAATAACAATTATGGCTTCGCACGGCTCATGCATACTGCCAGAATTCTACAGTCTCTGCCAGTCTCTCATTCACTCTCGTTGTTAGGAAGAATTTTATGTATTATTCGTAATGAAAAGCACAGTGTTTACTGATTCGGGTGAAAGATTCATTTAGTCCCTCGAACAATTAGCGCCCTCGCTACGCTCGGACGCCAAACTCCGTCTCGGGACTCAATGAGTGCCTTTCATACCTAGGGTAACAATGTACTATTGGAGACGACAACCATTAACTGGAATTAAAATTACACCACTGTATTGTAGAAGCACATGAGACATTCTACAACGAAGTGGTGTGGTATAAAATAAATATCACAACAAAAAATATGTATTAGTAGATATTCATTAGAAATTCGTGTCCATGCTATGTAAAAGCTAAGCTGTTTGGTTATAGATGGTGGTACACATCGGACACGTTGGTCCACGAGGTATCCCTGAGCGAAGTCCTGCGATGTTCAGCTTACCTCCTGTACTACGAGAGGGAAAGGACGCCTCCCCTAGCCCCCGCACCTCCCACCACCACACACTTCTAGAGGGGGGCACACATCCAGGAGGACAGGACATCGCACGCAACGCCATCTAGCCTCCAAGCTCACCAGCTAGCCTTGTGTTATGGTGGTCAGATAACTGTGGTAAAATAAAAATACATACGGAAACGTATAGATCATACAAATATTTGTACCGTGTGGGAGTCAAACAAGTTTCCCTTAATGTCGCAGGCGAGTGTTCGCCACCGCGGTGCAGAGGTCGGATATAAAAGGCAGGTATTGGAGTATCCAGGTGGGATTATTATTTAGGAGTTCAACGGGCGTATAACGTATTGAGTGGTCCAGAGGGAATCGCTAAGTGGTCTCAAAGGTATGAATTTTTGAGAGGATTTTTAGAGGAATATTATGGAGATCTTAGGAAAAATCAGTTGAGTGGTGGACTTTGCTACTTTTATACCTGAGTACCTACTGACAAGCTAGCAAGACTATCTAGCTAGATGGTCGAATTGTGCTAGAAATGAATTTAATTTGTAAAATGTACTGAGATAAGTACAAGTTACATTGCACTCCAGTGAAACATAGTGGTAAAATGTAAAACTGGTTGAGGAAAACAGTGCTTAGATTTGTGAACTTTTTAAGACCTAGAAATTATCTTAAAGCTAAGGCCTATGTGGACAAAAGAACGGATTGTACCTAATTATTAGTTAATTATATTTATTACGCTAAGCTATTCTATCACTGAGTTGCTATGTTTTGCTAGAGATGGGAACACGAAGAAAAGGTTATAACAGCAACTGACACGCCGGCCGCGCCGCCGCGCTCTGGCCCGATTCGGTGCTACCCTCGCTTCGTCTTGTGATCTCCATCTGGAACATAGTAGCTCAGTGCATTCTGCAGAGTTAATATTTCGCTAATGAAAAATGAACTTTACAGCGAATCAACTAGTCGCTCAAATAAATATATAAATACATACAATTGATATAAAATTGAGTATTAAGTGGTTGTGGCCCCATATATGGACTATTCAATATCTGAAGTAATTGCATAATAATTTACCAAAGAAAAACACGTTTATTTTTAATTCAAATGTATCTCGAACATAATATTTGGACTGAATTTACTTCAAATATCTTGAATCTTTGTAAATAATTCTAAGAAAAATCTATTTTTCCTACAATTTATCATAATCTTTGCATTTATATAGACGCAGTAAACGGCACATATCCTATTGCACATGAAAATATAAAGTATTGTAACTATACGTACCTACTCGCAGCTCGTAGTTACGAAGTAGGTATATTACTTAGGTAAGATTTTGATGATATTATTGAATTAGTAGGGTCAAGACGTTCGTACTCTGTATTTATACATCGTGGTATACCAAATAAAACATGGTATCCCTACCCCCAGGACATTATATGTACTTAACAATCTTTGCATCAAAAAATACTCATATTGTTTTTTTTTAAGATGACATCATCATTATTACCGACGCGCGACCGCGACGGCAGCTTGTCTTTTGGTAAATAATGGTTTGGTCGTAATTATGTTGAAAATACCTGCACTCTGGGTAAGTTGGGGTAATTTTCCCTATATTTTCCAATGTTTTTGGGCAAAGTCCGGGGATACCTACTTGTATTATACTGAAAAGCGATTACATAAAATTTCACCTACTTTTTTTTAATACTCAATCAAAATGATATTTCATCATCTCTCTGATGGACAACTAAATAATTCAATAATTTGTGCCATTTTCTAACGTGTGATAAATATATTGTTATTCAGAGATGAAATTATGTATGAAATATATACTATTGGTGTTGGTAACATTTAGATTTGATTGTAAATATGTATTGTAATAACCTATTTGAACTACATAGTAAAATCAATGGGAATGTCATAACATTAGTTTCCAATAACAGCTGATCACCTAATTTCGCACTAGGTACTGTCAATTGGCTAGCCTAGTTGCAAGTGTTCGAACAATTATATTAGGTCATTACATATGAAATTGGCGTTTTGTAAGGGAGGAACATAAAGACTTTTTTTTTTATAATAATATATTTATTTAATCAAAGTATGTACCATTGCTATCTATGCACTTTTGCCATCTCATAGGTAGTTCATTGATCCCTTTACTAAAAAAACCATTAGGACGAGAATCAATGAAATCTTTGAAGGCGCTTTGGACTGCCCCATCGGAGTTGAATTTTTTCCCTTGCAAGAAGTTATCCAAATTTCGAAAAAATGGTAATCTGTTGGAGCCAGGTCCGGGGAGTACGGTGGATGTCTTAGACATTCCAATTAAAGCTCCTCTAATTTGGCAGCCGTCTGTTGTGCAGTGTGTGGTCTAGCGTTGTCCTGAAGCAGCAGTGGCCTAGAGCGATTGACCAACCTCGGTTGTTTAGCAGCTAGCTTTTCCATCATGGTTTGCAGTTGCTGACAATAGATATCTGCTGTAATCGTCTGGCCAGATTTAAGAAAGCTGTAGTGAACGACACCGGCACTAGTCCACCAAACGCTCACAAGTAACTTTTTTTGAGTCAATTTTCGCTTGGGGCAGGATTTGGCTGGTTCGCCAGGATTCAGCCATTGCGATGAGCGTTTCCGATTATCGTACAGGATCCACTTTTCATCACAGGTAATGATCCGATTTAAAATCCCTTCATTATTGTGCCGGTCGAGTAATGTAACGAAGCAGTTGACGCGCGTTTGTCGGTTTGCTGCACTCAATTCATGAGGTACCCACCTTTCAAGCTTTTTCACCTTTCCAATTTGCTTCAAGTGGATTAAAACAGTTTTATCACTAACACCGCAGCCTGCAGCTAACTCGGACGTGGTTTGCGATGGATCTGCTTCCACAAGAGCTTTCAATTCTTCATTAGCAACTTTAGTCTCCGGCCGTCCACGGGGCTTGTTCTGCAGGTCGAAATTTCCAGAACGAAAACGTTGGAACCAAAAACGCACTGTGTTTTCTTTTGCGACACCGCCGCCATACACATCATTAATCCTTCGAGCCGTTTCTGCAGCACTGGTACCACGGTGGAACTCGTACTATTAAATAACGCGATATTTCAAGTTTTCCATTTTGTAAACTGCGTGACGCAAAGAAAAAACCAAACGAGGACAAAACAAATGAATTACGGTTTTCGAAATACAAATGTATGAATAAATAGCTGTATTTTGAAATTGGAATCCCTAACCAAAGAAGAGATATTTGAGATCAAAGTGGCCAGTACGACAAAACGCCAATTTCATATGTAAGGACCTAATATTAAAAGTTGCAAATACATATGTATTTTGTACGTGTTACGAAAAAACATTAATTGCTTAATTGAAAAAAAAATTGGGAAGTAGATGAATTGAAAAAAAAGATGATTATACATTTTTTTATCACTGCATAGTATAATTATTTAAGTATTCAAATTTTATTGTCACACGAAAACAGTCGGTGGCGTCATGTTTTATGCGTGGCAGCTCACTCCATGAAGGTATTGTATTTTTTTCGGTAATATTCAGGTTTATTTATTTAAAATTATTATAAGCAATAGGTAAGATACTTATACCTACACATTTACTGCAAATATTTTCAATTGGACACTATCTAATTGTGCACGCTGTTATCATGTATTCACGAATTACCTACCTGTTATTGAAAACTTGTATACCTACCTATACCTATGGTCATTAGTTTATATAAAATTATGTATTTACTGTATACTTGTGAAGCATTTATTTTATAATATGACTTGTCCATTATAATAAATAATTATTAATTACAAAAATAATTGTAATTTGTACTTATATTTGTAAAGTTTATATTTTAGGAAATCAAATTTTCAAATCCATTGTGTGCTATCTCTGTATATTTCACATATTTATCATTAGACTAGCTGCGCCTCGCAGTTTCACCTACGTAAGTCCTTAGGATCCCTTCTATCTCTAAATCAAAATTTGCCAAGTAAACAGACAAACTAGAGTGACTTTCGCATTTATAATATTATTAAGTATATTAATGAATTTGACTATTCAAAATATTTGAAGGTTCCAGGCAATAACAAAATATTGTTATTCCATCTCGAAACTAGGAATTTAAACGAATTGTGTAATTATAAGACTCTTTCTGAGAGTAGGGTCGAAAGTCTTCAAACGACTTCAAATTGTGCTGTTGCCTTTAAATAATGTTTTTAATGTTTGCTTCTTGCTATTTCCCACGTTCGTAAGCTTTTGATGTCCCAAACGCATTTACTCTGTTTTTTGTATTTTCGAGGCTCGATTTTGTTAATAAATAAATTATAATAATTTAGCGCAAGATTGTAGTTTTCAAGAGCTTTATTTTAGCATAAATTTTGAATAGGGTAAACATACCGGTTATCGGCCGTTTAAGCGACTTGTTGACTTTAGAGTTGATTTCTATCATAATGCTGTACTCCAATTTAAAAAAAAAAAAACATTTCATCCTAGAATAGTGTAGTTTCATAAAACCTAACGTTTATAGACGTATCAGTGATCCATAATTTATAAAAAATATATATTCGTAAAAATAGCAAATATACCGGCTTTCGGCCTTTTCACTCAGTTATCGTCCACCAGTACACTGGTTATCGGCCACCTAATTTACGGTAGAAAAACAACTCTTATTCAGTAGCTTATAGGGTTTATAATAGTATAAACGTGAAACAATTAATAAATTCACAAAAAGCGGTTTATTTTTCCTCTCTTCTACACTATAGCTACTTTTGGCTCTAGCATCATTAGAAATATCTGAACACAATCACATAAAAATTAAAATCTAACATAACATAAATTTCTATGCCCAGTAAAACCGAAACATAGGAACGGAAATAGGTACCAATACCATTAACAGCCGCTCTTTATTTTAAACGGCCGGAGACAGGTTTTATATTTACTAGTTATCGGCCGCTACGTTCGGTATTTTCGAAGGTCATATCTTTGAAAATATGAGGTATACTGGTGGCCGGAATCTAGTTATAAATTTACAAAACTCTAGCAGTTCACAAATACAATGGAATCTTCGTTGGTGAATTTAAGGTTTCTCCAATAAAGGCAAAGTGAAATGACGTGAATAAACCGGTTAAGCGGCCACCCGGTCGGAAAGTAGATTTTCAAATTAATCGTTAACGTATTGTCCGACCACCAAAAATATCCCAAAGTATGAAAAGTTTGATAAGTTTAGTCACTTGAATATTGAAATTAAACATGCTAAATACACACAAACCAAATTAATGAACAATAAACCAACAGTAACACTTAAAAACTTCCCTTTGAAAATCAATCCACCTGCTATTTTTGTCACTAAATTTGACACGCATCCACACATCAAATTTTGAAATGGCGACTGAGGGCTCAGTTCGCAAATTTTGAGGTCATGCCGTTGGATTATGAACCGTGAAGTTCGTCCGGATCGAATGGCGCGAAATTTGAAAGGAAAGGTCTATGAAACTGTCTATTAGGTCAAATAAAGTGCGAAGTGGCCGATAGGGGGTAGTGGCCGGTTAACCGGTATTTTTACCCTATTTAGTTGCCTAGTTTAGGAAATTGTAAGGTATTTAATCTAATTGATTAATTGACCATTTTCCCTTGTTTGTACATAATTTTAAAGGTACCTATATCAACACTTTTATTTCCCCTGTACTACCACATACTACACACAATATTTATTAGTGCGTAAATAGCCTAGTCTCGAAATATATATAAAAAAATGGGGATTTTTGTATAATTCTAAATTACAGTTGTTTTTATTAGGTAGCCTTTGATAGTATTACCTACCTACTTTTCTGTATTCGCATTAATTTCTTGAAGAAACTTGGTAGGTAAACAGTCCATAATGTGTGGAGTACCTAAAGTTTCATGTACTTACCTACTTATCATGCAATTATTTATTATGGCATGTCTGGTTAATTGCAACAAATATTGAAATATATTCACCTGTATAAATCATACTAAGTCAAGGGCGGATCCAGCTTTGGCGCCAGGAGGGGGTCACATAGTCGTGGTCAAGTCAACAACTTATAATTTAATTTTGATAGCAATAGATACAAGTAAAAAGTAGGTATTTTATTAATGTACGTACGTACTGTACTTAAAAATATTTATTCTTTATTGTACATTTGAAAAACTTAACACATTATAATAACTTGTACATACAGGGTGTCCGGTAATGAATGGCCAAGCGGGCACCTTCGGATAGAGGACACTGTGCCGGATCAGAAAAACGAAAGTTATGTTCTAAGAAAGTCTCTCGGTTTTCGAGATATCCGCCATTTAAAAAAAAAAAAAAAATTCACTCCGTTCTCTATGTTTTGTGATGCCAAAACTGCAAATGAAGGAATTATCCCAATCTGTTTTTTAGATAGTATTTCAGGATAAATGTGCTATCAAATGCAAACAATATTTTTTATGACACATTAAAAGTTTTTTTTTAAACTAAGATTTAACTCAAACTTCATGGTTTTTTAATTTTTTAACCTAAACTTTAACCATTCCTGGTGTAAAAAAATGTATGGTCATCCTACTGCCAAATAAAAAAAAACTTGCCTATTTCATTGAGATTCTGAAAAGGTCTAATATGTGGTAATACCAGTATTTAATACCAAATTAATTTCTAATAAAATGAGCAAGAGCATGCTTTTTGTGAAGTAAAAGTAGTACCAAAATTTACTTTATTGTACTTAAAATAATTCAAGAAATTTTAGTTATGAAATTCCCCGAATTCACTATGGAAAAAAAGGAAGAAAGACAGCTCTGGCCGACTTGAATAGGAATTAATTTTGTATTGAATGCTGGCAATACCATTTCAGAATCTCAGTGAAATAGGCAAGTTTTTTTTTATTTGGCACTTCATGATTTTTTAATTTTTTAGTCTCAACTTTAAGCTTTCCCGGTGTAAAAAAATGTATGGTCACCCTGGTGCCAAATTTAAAAAAAATTTGCTTATTTCATTGAGATTCTAAAATGGTATAATACGTGGTATTGCCAGCATTTAATACCTAATGGTTCCAAATTAAAAATAATTTTTAATTTGTAACCAGGGTGACTATACATTTTTTAGCACCGGGAAAAGTTAAAATTCAGGTTAAAAAATTTAAAAATCATGAAGTTAGAATTCAATCTTAGTTAAAAAAAATACTTTCAATGTGTCATAAAAATTATTGTTTGCATTCGATAGCACATTTATCCTGGAATATTATCCAAAAAAAGAGATTTGAATAATTCCTTCATTTACAGCTTTGGCATCAAAAAACATAGAAAAAGAAGTGATTTTTTTTAAATTGCGGATATCTCGGAAACCGGAAGACTTTCATGGAACATAACTTTCATTTTTCTGAACCGGCACAGTGTCCTCTATCCGTAGGTGCCCCCTTATCTATTCATTACCGGGCACCCTGTATATTTGCCATCTCGTTGAAGTAAAGTCGTTCCGATTCCGATTTTGGTTAGGTCTAGCTACAAGTACCGTCATAGTCGAATTTAAGAATCGCATTAACCTCTTTTCGAATTAAGTTTCGTTAGCGACATCTGTTAGTATGAATTTACATTACATATAACTCGAAAGTTAACCATCTAGTTAACGTATTCGACAAGAGATGGCGCTTTTACTAATCTCAATGATTTTTTTTTTTAAGGTGCTAAGCCTGCACTGGGCTATCTGAAAATATTTTTAAGGAAAAATGCATCTTCAAAAACAACAAAAACTTAATTCGAAAAGAGGTTAATGCGATTCTTAAATTCGACTATGACGGTACTTGACTAAGTGGCGGAATTGGTAACGCATTTGAACGGTATTCAAAGGATGCGAGTTCGAGTCTCGTCTTAGTCGCAATTTTTGAAGATGCATTTTTCCTTAAAAATATTTTTAGGTCTAGCTAGACGTTATATGGCGCAGTAAGTTATTATAATAAATTAATTAAATATTGAAGGTATGTAGTTACATAAAATCTGTATGGTGACAAAATATAAAATATATAAAATCATTATGTTCAATTAGTGGTCCACCTAAGTCCTGGAACCAGCTCAGGGGGGGGGGTCATGACCCCCCCCCCCTGGATCCGCCCTTGTACCAAGTGCCTGGCAATCTGTAGATGACAGGCCTATAATAAGCGTCGACAGTGGGCTGTTTCATTCAGAGCAATTAGGTGAAATAAAAATGAGTCGTCATATCTTTCATAATATTATTTCAAATTATCAAAAAAATATTGCACAAATTGCTTGCCAAAGTATCCGTATGAGTTCAGATAATGTTGATAGAATAGTAATGGGGATTATAATGTTGTAGAATAGAACTTCTAAAGTGTAACTACTTGTGGATCATAGACTTATGTACAAACAAGGGTTTATTTATACTGTTTGTTAATAATTTGAACATTATATAGTATTTGTTTGTTACTATGTGGTTCTTGTGTCGTATGAATGAACTTCCCGAGTAACTCAGTGGCAATCTAGATAGGTAGAATTTAAATAAATCATCTTTTAATGTAAATTGAATTTTCTTTAATATAATCCTTGTCCTGTTATTTACAACAATATTCATTGATTTAACATTGAATTCCTTCAGATAATTCTGAATGACTTAACTATTACTAGTATGTATCTATTTATGTTATGTAACAAATAAAAGGTAAGGAGAGGAGAATATTGTCATTAATTGGTAATTTTGTTGAACATGGTAAATAAGAGTCAGGTATAGGGATCGGACAGTAATACCAATATATATAAGGTAGAACCCTGAAGTTTGCACATACAACTGAAAGTAGAAGACTAAAATTAAATTTAATTCTTATAAAAACAGAATAATTGGTTCTCCAATGGATCATCATGTGGTGCATTATCAAACTTATCTAGATATAATATTTCATGGTCTAGTGTTATTATGACATGCTATCAATGAGCGATGCTCTCATCGTGGATGTAATAGCCGTAGGTTTAGCATCGTTTAGCTTGAATACACTCTCTATGACAGATATCTCAGTGGAGGTAGTGTCCATGCCGCAGAAGGCACACCAGTCGTTGACGACCATACCGGCGGCAACGACGTCGCTGCCGCGGTTGACGGTGCCCGCTACCAGGGGCACTTGAAGCAGGGACGAGAGCTCGTCCTGGTCCTGTATTGAAGTCTTGGGGTTGACGAGCCCGCCGCGGTTACTGAGCGCGGCGTACGATCCGACTAGCACGTTCCCGGCTACCGTCTGCCGGAACACCTCCACGTTGAGCGTGTCCGCGAGGATCTCCTCCGTGTCGCGGTCGAGGTCCGGGTGTACGAGCGCGACGTAGTCGTTGCACGCGATCACGTTCCCGAGCGCGCTGAGCCGCTCCTCGACGCGCTGCACCTTCACCTCGTCCGGCAAGCTGTTCCGTATGTGCTGGAGCTCGGTGTCGGTCGTCGACGACGGCACCAGCAGTCCGTTCTTGTTGGCGACGGTGAGGCGCCCGATTATGCGGCACCCGCCGACGCTCGCATGCACTACGGGGATCGTATCCGCTAGCTCCGCTTCGAACACGCTGTAGAAATTCTCCGAACCGCCGATTGCGACGAGACAATATGAATTTGTTAATTTACTGAATACTCCCACCTCGTTATTATTTTCGAATTGAACGCGAACCGCCATGATTGGGAACCTTTTTAAGTTTTACGTATAATTTCAAACTATTTCACAATGATTTATTTGTCTTCACGTGGGATAAAAACAAGAAAATCGGACGAGCAAAGTGATCTACAAAGAGAATTGGTGATCTATATGAAAATCAAGCTGTCAAATCGTTCAAAGCCGTCAAAAATAATGACACTGATGATGACAGTCCGGCGATCGACGGAGATAGACGTTATAGGGTGAAAACGTCAAGTTTACTTTTTTATTACAGCCCATGACTTTTTCACACTGGTTTTATGAGCCCGCGAACATTTGAAAGGAACGTCAACCTCTGTCATGATGTAATTATGTCACAGTGGCATGCATGGCCGTCGTCATGATCATGATGGACCAATGATGGACATATGAACCACGATAGATATACAAATTCAACTAAAAACAAACAAAAAAATCATTAAACTAATAAAATAATGAACTTTATGTAACAAATCAAAATGCCAGTATGCGCAGAGTTTAACAATGCGTAGATTCGTAACGTTAAACTGCCTCGCTGACAAAATCGATACGGAACCGTTCCCGAGCGATGCCATCCACAACCTGAGGGATGCTGTACTCTCGTCATTTGCCTACAAGCCGATACTGCAGCAGGCGTTGCAGAACGTTAACTTCGAGTTTCATCGGACTTGCAGCTTCGCTAATATTATCAAAGTAAAACGAGATCCTAACTTACCTCGTACGGCTACAACAATGGAATTTACAGTTCTGTATTGAATATTGTGTTATTTGTTTAGGAATGTAATGTATGCGAGGGTGAGACACTGTTGATGTTCTGGGGTTATGAGCGATCCGAGAGCAAAGTAACGATAAGCATGTCCAATTCTAGCTGTTCCTCTACTACGATTCTTGTAAGTAAAGCTATAGTTTTTAGACAACTATATTTTTAAAGTAATTATTTATCTCAGAAGCTGATCTATGTTAAAATGCTTCCATATTGATATTAAAATTATGGCAGGCGCTAATATAAATGAGTAGGTATAATATAGGTAGGTACTAACGTTAAGTCATATTTCAGGGTGGAGGGCAACGGGATAAGGAGTTGCGTTCTATAGCTCAACAAACTGATATCAGTTGTCGTTATACTCCTGGTATCTCTTCACCAGGTAACATTACTTACCTATATATACTTACTTGTCCATTTGTCTAGGTGTAAGTAGGTACTTATTACGTAGTAGGTAGATGTTAGGTACTTACCAATGTTAGCATAATTATTGTGTGTGTTTACGTATGGTTCAGAGAGTCTGTCGGAGGCTGAGGAGATAGCGCGCGAGCGCGAGCCGGCGCGGTCGGTGCGCGCGCGCCTCGCTGACTCGCTGACCTTCTCGTCGCCGGCGTCGTCGCTGCTGCCCCCCACTGGCCGCTCGATGTCCATCCTGGGCTCTGTGTGCGCGCTGCTCCTCAACAAGCAACAGCCCCCGGCGGCTTCCTCGCCTAAGGAGGTGTCCAGCCTGGCGGGCAGCGTGAGCGGGCACGGCAGCGTACGTTCGGAGAACATCTGCCGCATCTGCTTCGGCGGCTCGAGCGCCGAGCGGCTCGTGCGGCCGTGCTGCTGCCGCGGCACTATCGCCGCCGTGCACCGGTCATGCCTCGAACGGTGGCTGCTGCAGGCTGCGACCTCGTACTGCGAGCTCTGCCGGCACCACTACGCGGTGACGCGGACACACAAGTGGTCGTGGGCGACGTCGCTGGCCGCGTGGGCGGTCTCCGGGCGGGGGCGGGCACTCGCGGCCGATGCCTGGCGGGCGGCGGCGCTCGGCGCGGCCAGCGTGCTCGGCACGGCGCGCGCGCTGCACGCCTGCGACGCCGCGCTCCAGGCCGGCGCCCGGCGGGGCGGAGCCGCCGCCCTAGCCGCCAACCTCTTCTCCTCGCTGCTCATCGGGGTCATCGGTGACGTGTATTTATATACCTCTCTATCTTGTTGTTATTCCAAAATAAATTGTAGGTATTTAGGTAGGCACCTACACACTTAGTACCTATGAGATTAGCTGATGCTAAAATATTAGTTGTTTGTAGTGTAATAACCATGTGATTTAAGAAGGTAAGTTGTTGTAACTGTAGGTACCTACATTCAGGTGCCCTTAACGGTCTGCTGACGACGTGGATGCTACTGAAGATACAGGAGCACCAGGCATCGTGGCGCGCGTGGCGCGACAGCACGCTGCACGTGCACGTGACGCTGTCGGACGAGTCGCGCGATGCGAACGATGTGTTCGCGGACGGGACGCGGGCGACGCGCGCCACTAATGCGCCCGACGTGCTGGTCGTGCCCGTCGTCGTGCCGGCACACGCCGAGCCTGCCCACACGCCGCCAGAACCCTCACCTTAAGACACGACCGACACGCCTTCAACACAACATAGCGCAACAAGGTTACCTACTACTGTCAGTTCATGCTTTCAAAACTTAAACCTCTAAGTTTAAGTTTTAGTGTAACCTTTAGGTTTAAGAGGAAAGGGTACCGGGGGCTCTCTCCATACAAAATATTACAAACGTAGTCGACTGTTTTCTCCCTGGATAATGACACTAGAGCAAATATTTTTGGTACATAAAACAGTCGACTACGTTTGTATAGAGAGTGCGCAGGTACCCTATTCACCTTAAGTTTTGAAAATTTTCAATTTCGTTTATGAATTATTATTGATACCTACTTATTTATATTTACTTACTTAATATGGCCCGATTTACACTTCAATAAGTACAGTAGCGAGTTAACTTGCGTCATCGGCGAGTTAAGTTGTTAATGTTGTTTGAACGGCAAAAGCGAGTTATGTAGTAAGTTGTTGATTAATTTGAGTTGAATAGATCGCGATCCTATTTTTTGGCGAGTCCAGTGCGAAGTAGCCCCCTCTCTCGCGTCTCCCGCGCCCCGCCAACTTAACTGGCCGGCTGGAAAATTTTGGTCTGTTTCTGATCAAAAATCTATATCTTTTTTGTTTAGATATACTTCTGCAATTTTGCATACATGTTAAGTGATATATATAGCCTACGATCAATAAAACATATTTTGTATTTTTGCATTATTTTGAAAAATATTAGAATACAAAGTCAGTAGAACATTAAAAATCGACTTAATTATTAATTTAGTTCTTCTTTACATTAGAATATCACTATAATTAAATTAATACAATATGTATTATTGATTACAAATCACTCTAAAAGCAAAAAATACCTAAAACACTAATATTGATGAACTTCAACCTTAAATCCAAAGAGACAATGCAGCGAGCCTTTTGGGCACCATACCTAGGGAAAGTTAGCAAATGTTGTTATAGTAGCTGTCCCGGCAAATGTTGGTATAGTAGCTGTCCCGGCAAATGTTGTTATAGTATAAAATTTTCGTGTCGCGGTGTTAGTTACCTATGTTCATCTAAACTGTTGAACCGATTTGTATGATTTTTTTGTGTAGGGTCAACTGGGGCAATCGCGTCTGGCGGGGCAAATGCATCTTTTCAAATGTATTCAAGAACTGTTGAATCTATGTAAACTGCTGACATCTAATTGCAATTTGCTTAAACTAAATATTTTACCCGCGGTTAGTACAGATGGCGTTGTAGTACAGGTATTGAATAAATTTGAAAAGATGCATTTGCCCCGCCAGACGCGATTGCCCCGGTTGACCCTACACAAAAAAATCATACAAATCGGTTCAACAGTTTAGATGAACATAGGTAACTAACACCGCGACACGAAAATTTTATATAGGTACATAAATGTAGGGGCGTATAAATAACACCGTATTTGTTCGTATTCGTCTTTATTTTCTTAACTTTTATCGTTTTTTCCACTTAAACGTTTTTTTTTTATTTAGTGAAAAAATATATCTTTCATTTTTGTCTTTATGTAGCTCCACATAAAGTACAAGTAGAACTCGATGGCGTGTCTGTCAATACATAGGCTACTTTGCCATCTAGAATAGTTAAAAAAAGGAAAAATTACCCCACCAACAACAACATAATATATCTATCTTTACTATCTATCTTTAGTCTGGCAGTTTACGTTAATTTTAGGTTTTTAATATTTTATTGATATGGAGAATATTTTATTCCTTTTCCTTTTGTTCCGTAAAGCTTAATCTTTATTTTGATAATAACTATCAAAATAAAGATTAAACTTTACGTTCCATTTTGTAGTTTGGCTGCCCGAATTCAGATTTTTAGTTATTAATTTTTAGTTCATTTTTTATTTTAGGCATTTTTTAGTGCATATTTTTACTAAAAATTCCAAAAGGTCCACTAAGTTATTCAACTTGTAACGCGTAATTGTAATTCATTGAGGAGTTTTGTAATGAGAAGGTGGTTCGAACCACCAATCTTTACCTATTAGTTTAAGGGTCGATTCTAATGATAGATCTTAAAACTGAGCAATTTGTTGTACGCTCGAGGTGCAATTCTGTTCACCACTTCGAAGATCCTCATCAGATCTTCACAAAATTTTTATGGGACCACCCCTGAGATATGCTCTTTCTAACACAAAAAGAAATCTTCTCAATCGGTTGAGCCGTCTTCATACATTGCTACAGTCGAGTTGAGGTTCTCCTCCCTTTTTTTAAGTCGGTTAAAAATAGCTCATGTTCCACTTAAGCTCCGTCGTCGGTTTTTATTTATTTATTTTCATATTACGTAAATAAAATTAAATGTATAATAACATAAATTGTAATTTTTGCCAGATTTATCTTCCGACTTTCCAGACATTTTCCCATGTAACTTCCAAGACCGCAAAAAACCGCACCTAATTGTTTCACATGCTTATTACTGGATATATAAGCTTTAAACTAATACCAGAATTAGAGGATGGGGAAGCGTGGGTAACTGCGAAAAGCTTCGATGAACTTTCTATATTGACTTTTTTTCCTTCGGCCATCGAAACTAATTTACACTTGTAAAAAATACAAAATTAAATAAATATATAATTGCATCAAAATTTACGTAAAACGAGCTTTTCAAAAAGGTGTAACACATAATACTTTATGTACTAATTCCAAGAGATAACAACCTTCAAAACTCGTTAAATAACCACCTCCATAAACGTTGACGATATTATAACGATGTGGGTTTTGGTGCTATTTATTTTAAAAATACTAATTTATTAGAAAAAATACCCAAAGTATAAGTAAAGTAACAAATAAGGTTTCATTTTCGCGACATCCGTAAAAATGAATTTCGAGCAGCGCTTGTTCTATCATTTTCTATAGTGCGGCGCACACTATTGCGCTCCCATAGAAAGTCTCGGACAATATTGTTTGTGATGTGAATTCACTAAATATCATCATAAAAGTATAGAAAATAAATATATTAGGTACTATTAGTTCGTTCTGGATGACCTCATTCAGGACGAACATCATGGAATAAATACGTTCTCCTTTTTATCCAGCCAAGCCGAGTATCTTGTGAGAAATATATCCTTTCTGCGACTGGTATCAAAATATTTAGTTTTAATTTTATCGAAAATGATTGATACCTTCGACCGACTAGCAGTTTGTTGAATAACAGGATCTTAAAATAGGAAATCAACAAGTTCGCGACGAGTAAACTCAACCACGCGTCCTACGAAAAACAATTAAAAATAACATCGTGGGTAGCAATCGGTAGCAACATTTATTTTAATAACATAATAATATAGAGTCTAAAGTTTTATTTAACATAAGTTAGAATCCGGAAAGCTATGGAAAGTTTATACTTTTAGTCTCGTAAAGATTTATTTTTAGTCATTTTTGGGTCGTTTATAGTAACTGTCTATATTATGTAAATAGATGTACTTTTCAAAAGCACTAATATAATTTCTTAAAGACAATACCTTGATATCCAGAAGCCATGTTATACATTGGAGTAATAATAATAAATATATAAACTGTGAATAACTGAACTACGTTAAGTTTTCGCTTCAAGTAATCGTTATGCTCAATGGTCTAACTATCACAGATGATATTTTATAGTATCATATAGAAAACTTCTCATTTGTTTATTAAATTATGTGATATACTTATCCTATTTGCCTGTCAAACCATTTTTTTTAATGTAACTTCAAGATTTAAAATTCCGTTTTTGTCCGACCGCGGCAACAGTGTGCGGCGTGTTGACGGGCGAGTTTAGTACAGTCCATAAATTTGTAAAGTGCGGCTGCGTTCGTTTTTTTTATAAAAATGAAGTGGTCATATAATATTACCTTTCCATTCCCATATGCGTTTGGGTCTATTCATTTCTATTAATATTTCACGTTCAATGTGTTGTGCAATAGTCCATTGAAATGTTACATTTTTTTGGGCTTAGCGTGCATTTGTCAGAGGACGCAATTTTATTTTTTAGATATCAAAAGGGGGTTAGTCTAAGCTTAAATCCAAGTTTGAGGGATTGTAGCTCTTGTCCCACGGCCGCCATCTTGGAAAAAGGGATTTAAACGGTTTTTATGGTTTATCTTACAGACTATAGGTCTCACAAAAAATATTACTTAACATTTTTAGTTGCAAATATGATTATCTACAACTTTTGTCAAGTAACTTTTAGTCGTATCACAAAAAACAAAAAGTTATAAGCGAAAATCCATGAAAATTTGAGTTTTAATTTTACTATGAATACTGAATTCGTAGCACCATGGGAGTAGCCCAGGGGTTTTAAGGATGTAAACTCAGGTATAGACTACTCTGAAAGGGTCTAAAACGTATAAAAATGATAACATGCGCTTTTTCGATGTTTATCATTTTGTGTTAATTTTCAGAAGAAGAAAATTGAGCATATTTTGAAAATTATAAGTCCTATCAACATACTTCAAGACAATTATTGTAGACAATTTAATGAAGAACATATCGGTCATTAACAGTTTGGTTATAGCTTTACCTGTTTTTATAATAAAATAAAAAAAACTGTAAGGCAAAACAAAACAGGGTCGACGGGGCGTAAAAATCACTTTACAGCTTTTAAACTATAAGTCCGACCTACATACTTTTAAGGTAAATGTTGTAGTAAATTTAATGATTATCGTATTTTTCATTGTCAATTAGGTTATAGCTTTAACCGTTTTCATAAAAAATGCAAAGAACTCAAAATTGACACACAAAAGGGGGGGAAAGGGGGGAACCAATCGCCATACGACTTGTTTCTACTTCTATATCTTATTATCTATGTAAAAGCTACCTGCATGCCAAGTTTCATGCTTTCAGCCAGATGGGACCGTAAAAAGAGCTAAGGAATCTGAGTAATGGATTTTCGCTTATAACTTTTTTATTTTTGGTTTACGACTAAAAGTTACTTAACAAAAGTTGTAGATAATTTTATTTGCAACAAAAAATGTCAAGTAATATTTTTTGTGAGACCTATAGTTTGTTACATTAACCATAAAAACCATTTAAATCCCTTTTTCCAAGATGGCGGCCGTGGGACAAGAGCTAAAATCCCTCAAACTTGGATTTAAGCTAAGACTAACCCCCTCTTAATATTTAAAAAATAAAATTGCGTCCTCTGACAAATGCAACCCCAAATGTAACTTTTCAATGAACTACAAGTATTGATACTATTTCTATATTAGTGTTAAGTAATTCAACATCCATTTTCTAGATTAAAACAACGCGAAACGCGACTACTACTTAACTGTCTAACTCGCTACTGTACTTATTGAAGTGGAAATCGGGCTTAGTGTATTTAAAAACAATGGCATTTATTTTCAGTGAATCCGTAAGCATTGGTTTATATAAGAGACATTGAAGGAAGCCAGCAGTGGGTATGGCGATGCTGCCCATGTACGTGGCGCTAATCACCTGCACGTGGGTGATCGTGCTGTTCGCCATCGTCATTACACGGAACTGGCTCTTAGCAGAAAATTGATATATTTACACTATTATAACTCTTTTACTATTACACACCTTTGGGACTACAAATGTTTTGGTTTTTATTTGATTTCGCAGTTAGAGGTGTAGTTAGGAATAAATAAAAAACAAATGAAAATGTTAATAATATCAATATTTATTTTATCGTCATAAATTAAATTCTCATTACAAATAATAATCTTCGTAATAATAATATCAGTAGGCGAATACAAGCTTCAGTTAAATAATAATGTCATAATAAGTAGTAAACAAAAGTTATTATAAAATTAAATAAACGTGTTCTGTACACTGATCGTTCGAGGATTCTACTTTCTTATGTGAAGAAATAAGTCGAAGCGATCCTCGAGAGTGCTACGTAGAGTAGAGCTACCTAGACTAGTGTTAGTCGCTTAACAACTAAATTATATAAAGAAATCACATACATCTTGAGATTACATAGGAGGACTGTAGAGACAGCGCTCGGAGAAACGTCTGGGCGGACAATAAACATATAAACAAACAACAACAACTTACGCTCTTTGGAAACAATATACCTAGTCTCGGATATAAAGATATATTTGTGACTAAACGTTTGACTACTCCTTACTTAGGCCGGCTCGCCGACATTGGTGAAATATATCGCACAGTGACCGACAAACTATTCGTAAAAATGTACAGTGTGACAAGTAAAACGACTCTAAGATATCTTCTAAACAAAATGCACCGTTTTTTTTCACACTGCTCATATGAATTATTGAACCAGTTAAGTAAAGTCGGTCAATGATCGCGTGGTTCCCGCGGCGAGTGGACGTGTCTCGGCTAGCGCTCGTCCTTGAACCGGCGGTAGATGGACTGCACGTACGTAAACACGCACTTCCAGTCCGGCTTCCGCATCGCCACCATGTCGTCCACGTCTAGCAGAGGGTATATGCCCGCCTTCTCACTGTAAGCAACATTACATCTATATTAGTTATTCATCTATTGTCAACAATTCAAACCAATTTGAAAGCTCATTAGTTCCTTTTTGGTAACGCTTATAAATACACTCACTCGGCAACTTTGAAGGCGAGCGTGAAGTTGTGCCGGCGCTTGTCGGCCGTCAGCTTGGAGTAGTCGAACGCGTCTGGCAGGAAGTGGTGCACTAGCGCGCAGAACGCAAGCCCGTCCGCCCAGCTCGTCGAGAAGTTCTCCAGCTTTACATTCTGTTATCATAGGGTTATTGTTAACATCTCACGTCTCATAGCTTCGATATCAGAAGTGGGATACACGTTTTATTAGTCTTTACAGGTTTACAATGCTGAATTATAATCATTTTAAATTTAGAGGAAATAGAAATCATTGTGATTTTTCGAAAACTATTAAGTTAGTTTAGCATATGTAAAAATAGAATTTGCAGTTGCTAAGTCTATTCTACAAATGTATCTATAGTGTAGTTCTCTCTAAATATTTTTAGAACAATAAAAACACTCACACAAACAACATTTAACACGAAAACCATGCGTTTTTATTTTATAAATCATCTTGACATAATTTTATCGTGCTTGAGTGAGTACCTAATTATTTGTAAATCATATTAATTCTTAATAAATTGGTCACTTAGAATATTCCAATGTTTTAATAACCAGAAAAATAATTGACACGAGGAGGAAATCGAGTAAATAAAAGTAAATATCAAACGTTGTTATGTACATGATACATAAAATATACAGTAGGAAAGTGCAGCTAAAAATAAAGCGTAATGAGAAGCGTGTAGAATCTGGGTGAGTATGGGTGATTACGTCATCGGGTGTGAGTTAATATTGCGTGTGTGCAGCCGTCTCAACATGCCACACTGACGAACAATTGGGGGTATCCCACATCCATCACAATTCAATAAGCCGATGCAACTATAGATATCAATTTGACGTATTGTCAAATCAAAATACCTATAAAAATGTGCATCGGCTATCGAAATTAGCAAAAATATCTCCCCATCACGTGTAATCGGAGGGATTTTGGATTATAACCCGCGAAAGGTGTCCGTGCAACTAATTAAAAACTACAACAACTTGGCAAAATGTACAGCAGCGTCGCATACATCGACGACGTGGTTGTTAGAGAGGCGACTGTACCTCGTAGTCCCGTGTCTTGTCGCGACACCACTGCAGCAATCGCTCTTTTATAGTGAGCGCGCTGCATTGCAGCGCGGGGTCCGTGAACTTGAAGTAAGGCTGCGACGGAGAGCCCGGGCTCTGCGGGGTCTTGGGCGAGCTACAATATCGGACGCTCAGGTTAATGACGGTTGTAAGGTTCGCGTCGTTGGCGCGGTTAGTCTCGCAACGTTCCATTAGTCAGTCGTGCTACGGGGCGGAGGCGCGGTGCACGTTATATCTGATCGAACGCGGGTTATTTACAATGAACGAGTCGAGCCGAGGACCGTCTGTACTTATGTAGCTTAGGTCAGTGTTGTCGTAGGTCGAGTCGATAGAGGCTTATCACACTCACACACTTATCGACGTCTACATACGTTATGTTGCATTTCATCTTACTGAACCAAGCGATGCTGCTCTATCATGATTTATGTATGTATAGAAGAATTATTATTATGTATAAGGAGGTACTTTATTATATTAAAGCTTCTAATGTACAAGTTACGATGCATATCATTTAATGTATATTTACTTGTATCAATTCCTTAATCGTATCCAGAGATATGGCTGCTAAAATAAATAATATATTGCATTACATAACATAAAAAGCAAAAAGAGTTCTTATATGAGTGTAGCTGTAGGTAGCCTGCAACGTTTATTGTTTGATATATTGTTGCGCGTCGATATTGCCTGTTAGATACGGTAGTAGGTATCGATAAATAAATAGATGATTTGAATGATATCGGTAGATAGTAGGTACATAATATGTATATGAATGGATGGGACTTACTTGGGATTGGTGGTTGAGTTTTGTTTTTCGAGCTGTCGGAACTTGGCAAACGGCGACACGGGCTTGGGAGCCGGTCGCGTCATGCTCTCTAACACTACACAATGGAATATCACATTCGTTAGTTACACACTTATATTATTCGAGTGTACATACACACTGATTCGACACAAGGACGACGATTACCTTTCGAAGTTTTAGTTGTGGTACTACTACTGACAGTTTTCTCGGTAGAGTCTCTCCTAACGCTCGATGTGACGGTCACTTCCTCTTCCTCTGTAACAGAAACAATATATTAGACGAAGAGTGAAGATAGGAAACACCTACTACACATAATCGGTAACACTCGGAACAATCAGCAAGACATACACAACGATACTTAAAGCTATTAGTGAAATAAACACGGTTACAGGGGGGAGTACATGAACGACAAATGTTACACGATAATGTATGTACAGAGACGTGAGATGACGCGGGGCTCGCGGGAGGGGATCATGCGCGACAAGCGGAGCTGCACCCACACACACACGACTCACGCGCGTCTCGCTCGCCTCCCGCTAACTAGTGGAATGTGTCTGTGTCTGTGGCGCTACGCGAGCGCCGACACGAGGTCCTCGAACGCGACGTCCGCGTTGCTCTCGTCCAGGAACTGCAGCTCGGAGAGGGTCGCGACGGTGCGGCTGCGGCCCAGGCCGTACCCGCCCGCGCCCGCGCCCGCACCCTGCCCGCCTCGCGCCCGGGTCGGCGAGCGACCGCCCGCGCCCGCGAAGTACGCCTCCACCGTCCGCTTCTTATCGGTGATCTCGTCGCGCGCGATTCCGCCCTCGAACAATTTCGGTACGGCGAGCAAGTGCATCGACTTGGTGCGCACGGCGAGACGGCGCGGCGAGCCGGCACCCGGCACGGCGGGGGTTCCCATCTGGTGCCAGGAGCCCGACCGACTGAGGCCGCTGCCGACGCTCGGCGTAGACTCGCTCGAGACGACGGACTCGCGAGACGCGCCCAGGGATGGGGGAGAGCGGCCGAGAGCGCGTACCTGCGGCGCGTGAGGCTTGCGGCGGTGGTGGTCGGAGGTGGGCCGGGGAACGAGCGCGCCGCGCAGCGCATCCGCCGCCTCGCGGTCGCCGCGAGACCGCGCGCCCGCCGTGATGGTGGCCGCGCCGCGCACCGGACCGCGCATCACGCGTGTCACCGCCACCTCGTGCTCCGTCGTCGTCGTCGTATCCTCGCCGCTATGACCGTTCATATGGCCGTGTCCGTCGGTGAGGATGTCGCCGTTCCTGTAGGCCGGGGGGAGGTCGGCGAGGCGCGGGGAGCGGGGTGCAGCCGGCGAGTGCGGGAGCTCGGCCTCGTTGGTGACCACGTCCGGCAGGTAGTCGACCTTGTGGACGCGAGTCTTCTCTATGTCGGGAGTGCGCTGCAGCGGGACGAACGTCGATATACCCCCGGGCGGGGTGAAGTCGGTGACGGTGTAGGCGGACGGAGGCGGGGGAGGCGGCTTGCGCTCCGCCTCGCGGCGTCTCTTCTCGCGGATCTGTCGCTCGTAGAACTCTATCTGCAGCCTCTGGGCGTCGACGTGGGGCGCCCGGTCCGCGCGACGCACCAGCTCCGGCGCCGCGAGACCGTTAACACTCGGGATAGACGTCACCGGGTAGTCGTGTGCGGGGGGAGGGTGCGCGTGAGTCGCGTGAGGGGGCTCGAACGCGGGGGGGGGCCGGGGCGGGGCCGGGGGCGAGGCTGCGGTGAGAGCTCGGGGGCTCGGGGGGAACCCGGGGACGCGGTCCGACGCCGCCGGGGAGACGGCCGTCGTCGAGGGCGGGGACCACACGAGCGGCGCCGTCGTCGGGGACGCTACCTTCGTCGGGGGCTTGAACGCGGACATCGGGGCGTGGGAGAACTGGTTCATGGGGATCGGTCGGGCGACGAACTGTTTCACTCCGAGGTGACGAGTCGGGGACTGAGGCGGGGGAATGGGGGGAGAGGGTCCTAGCGGGGCCGGGGCAGGCGGCGCCTGGAGTCGGAGAGGGGCTAGAGCCGGGGCGGGCGGGGGTGCGGGCGGGTGGAGGGTGCGCAGGCGCGGGGGGTGCGGGGCGGGCGCGGGGCGGGGCGGCGGCTCGCGGCGCTCCGTCACCCAGGGCGGCTTGATCGCGTCGGGACGGGAGTCGGTGTAGAAGCTGCGGCTGCGCGGCGCGGCGCCGACGCCGGGGCCCGCCTCCTCCGCGGCACGCCAGAACCGTCGCGCGGCGGACGAGGCGCTGGACGAACGCCTCGACCCCCCGGTATCCTCGCGTTCAGTCTCGCGACTCTCGAACGCGTGCTTGATGTTACCGAACCTGTTGCTCCAGTTCGCCTGCGCGTGCTCCTCGCGCTCCGGACCGATCTCGTTCTTCCTCATGAAAGCGACGAACTTTTTGTCGTTCTCTGTCTGCGGCCGGAAGTCGGGCACGATGGGCGCGTGGCGGTCGTCCTCCGCGTCCTGGAGCGACCCCAGCGACCGGCCGATGTCGATCGTGTTCGCGCGCTTCATGCGCAGCTTTCTGCTGGCGCGGTCCCGGGGGAGCGGCTTCGAGTCGTCCTGTGTCGCCGACGGGGGCGCTGCAAAGTTGTACGTCGGCGGCAGCGGCCGGAAATAGGTCCGGCTCATTTCCTCCCGGCTCGATTGCCGAGCCGGCGAGCCGGGAGCCCGCCGCGGCGCAGCCGGCTGCCGTCGCTCCATCTGCGCGTTCACATCGAATTTGTTCGCCATCGCGGCTATGGTACCCCTCGAGGGTTCGGCCGGGCGAGGTTGCGGCGGCGGAGGCGCGGTGTCCGCGACCGAGTGACGGAAGAAGTCCGGTCGTCGCGGCGGCGGGGCGCGTCGCTCGACCGTCGCCGGCTCATCCCGGCGCCCTTCCCGCTCGCGCTCACCCTCGTAGCTGATCGAGTGGACGACCGGGGCGGGCTTGCTGCGCACCTCGACCGGCGCGTGGTAGACGACGCTCGGCTCGCGGTCGCGGTCCGGCGTCGGCGGGTCGGTGCCGCGCGAGCCAGTAGACGCGCCCGAGGAGGTGGTGTCCGGCAGCGTCAGGTCGTCGACGAGCCGGCGCGCCTCGTCGAGCTCGCCGCGCGTCACGCCGACCGTGTGCCGGGCGGCGCGGGCTCGGCGGCGCGGCCGGCGGCGCACGCCGTCCAGCCGGTCGGCGTCGGCCGCCTGGAGCGCGTCCTCGAGCCGATCGGCGAGGGCGAGCAGCGCCGCCGCGTTCGGATGTGCCGCGGGCGGCTGGAGCGCGGTCCGCAGCCGGGCGAGGGCGCGGCGCACGTCCGCGGCGACGTCCGGCGGCGCGGCGCCGAGGCCGGCCGCGAGCCGCGCGCCGCCCCCGCCCAGCAGGCCCTGCAGCAGCGGGAGAAGGAGGGACTCACCGCGCAAGTCTCCGCCGTCACCGTCTGCGTCGCCGCGCGTCACCTCCGCCGTGGCGCATCCCAGCGCCTCCGTCACCGCGTTCGCGCACGCTAAAACGTCGAATAAAGGAGACGTTAATACGACTCTGGACAACGATAAAAGATTATATTGTAAATAGTAAGTGAGTAGTAGGTACCTTCCTGTTCCGCCATGAGTGACCGTATGCGCGCGCGCAGCCGCCTCCGCTGCTCGTAGTCGGTGCACTCGTCCAACTGGAACGTAACGAGACGTCTCTCAGTGCCGCTAATAATAGTCCATACAGTATACATAGCATAGTTAGGTACACGATACACAACGCTATATACTTGTGTTGAGCTACCGGCGGATATTTTTGTTTGATCCATACCAGAAGTGAGATACCTAACATCTTATTACGATTTTATCTTGGCGCATGGAATTATCCTAAGGAAATAAAGACGTAAATTATCTTATTTCAAAAGTTGTGCCATATCGTCCGACAATAGGGGCCATTGGGAATGTTTAAAATCCGTGTCGCTGTACCTACTCCAGTGGTGGACAACGGACAACATTTTTAAAGTTGTTTCGTAAGTTGTTGCCAAGTAAATGGTGGACATCGGGAATATACCGTTTGTTATAAATAGGTTTTGACGAATGACACAGGTAAGTATACCTATAGATTATCCAGAGATTATTATGAAACTTTCTCCATTCTCTGTTATGTGCGTGCGCGTGCGCAGACTGCGCGCCGTATTGCAAATTGTCACACATCATGCTACCGGAAGTCGCGACACCGGAAACAACTTCAAATAACAGCTTTTGTTCCGTTTTGATTACTGTTAAATTATACTACTCTGATTTATAAAAAATGGTCTAGATTTACATTCATTAAACTCAAACATTCACATAGGTGAATATGCTAGAGACAGTAGGTACGTGTGTGTGTGTGTACTGTCTCTTAGTAACACTCTCAAAGTGTGGTCTTCAGATTTATCTAAGTATACTATATTATTATAAAGCTGAAGAGTTTGTTTGTTTATTTGTTTGAACGCAATAATCTCAGGAACTACTGGTTAAAATTTAAAAATTATTTTTGTATTGGATAATCCATTTAAAAAATAAAAGGCTATAGGCTACTTTTTATTTTGATAGTTCCACGGGATCGATACTTATGCGGTTGAAACCGCGGGGCACAGCTAGTAAAATATAAGACCACATTTGAGAGTTCTAGGTACTTTCATTAGGTATTTTATACATGACCTTCCAATCCAACCAACTGAAGCGACCACTGAAACGGATCAACTATTGATCATTCTAAAGTATACAACTTTTTTGGTTGGTCTGATTGGAAAATTTTATTAAAATCTGTCCTTCCACTTTGACCAACTGAATGGAGTATGAGTTCGGAATTCTCGGTTACTTTTATGTCTTTTTATTTAACTTTATGCTGGATACGTTTATAGGTTCTACGACTATTTAAAGGAGCCAATATCACATAAAGAATCATGAAAGGAAGCATTGTATTTTTGTGAGTGAATAAAAACAACTTCAAAAAACTAAATGTGAAAGAACCGGTCGTTTTCTAAAGAAAATCTAAAAATACAATATTTATTTTAAGACTTCAATAAAAATGTCCCCTTAGCAAACTATAAACAAAATACTCAGTTATCGTAATAAAGCAATGAATAGAATAGAATAGAATATGATTTATTTGCAACAAAATAAGACATTACAAATTCTTTAAAGCAATGTTTTATGTTTCAATGTTTTATTATATGACCCTTTCAATACCAAAACTATCGTGGTCTGATACTAACCGCCGACGGGCGTGTATGCAATACTCGTAGCACATGAGTAGAGATGACTATTTACTCATGTGCTCGTAGCTCGTAGATGACAAGCAAAATATTCGTCAAGTGCCCATTTGGTGGCAGGTAGGTAGGTAGGTACATAGAAAACGAATGTGGTTTATGCAATCATAATCACTTTCTTTAGTAGTTTGTTTACCCAGTAACTACGTCCTATTCTAAATGTAACTACACACACAGTCTTATTAGTTATATTGTGTAGGTAAGTACCTCACCATGACATTAACTATGAATGAATAAGCTAGCTAGAGGCAGGTAAATCAATGACACCATAATTGTTATGTTGTCACCAATGTTCCTGCCTAGCCAGCCACCAAATTAGTATGGTGAGGTGGACTGTGATGTCAAAATAAACAGCGGTAGTTTCACTGGGGCAAATCCGGGATCGGATAGATACTTGTATGTCCTGCTCCCGAGGTGGCATCTATCTCTATATCAAAATTCATCAAAAGTGGTTCAGTATGCGTGATGAAAACGTAATTGAGTTACTTTTGCATTTAAAATAAGTAGATTAATCTGGTCGGGATGGCCGCGTTTTAAAATCAATTTTTTGTTATAAACTAGTACCGAACTCCAAATTGCTCTATAGATATCACTTTCTTAATAGGAATTATCGGTCTGTCGACTTATTTCTTAGTCTATGATAGGCTATAGATTTAGAAGCACTCGCATAAATAAACATTGAAAATGATCAAAACGTAATAACTTACAAGTTTCCTGAGTAGTTGTTCGTCCCAGCAGTGGTCGAGGTCGATCTCCTCGATCCTGGTGGCACTGGATACCCTGGTACCTGCACTGGAGTTGCGGACACTCGACTCCTGCGCAATACATATCATATTCTGTTAAAACCACATTAAGTTTTCAGGATACCGTCGCCGGATGACCGGGAAATTAATTAATCAATGATTTTTTTGTAAATACTTAGTTGAAAATTTGAATGTATACCTAAGTAAAGTTTCGTTGTGTTGTTATGTAGGTACCTACCTAGTCTTCGTCCCCAAAATCTAATTAGGCTTTGAAACTTTTTTACAATCAAATTACCTTACGTTTAGATTTCTAAGTCGTTTATTTTTACGATAAACTAAAATTTAGTGCGTGGATAATTATTTGTATTTCATTTATTAAAAAAAGGAATTACTATCCCGATGGTCGACATCCCTTCCCTTCACTATCACTTTTACTAACTACATAGTGTAAAACAAAGTCGCTTTCCGCTGTCTGTCCCCATGTATGCTTAGATCTTTTAAACTACGCAACGGATTTTGATGTGATTTTTTCAATAGATAGTGATTCAAGAGGAAGGTTTTGGTACATAAGACAAAACTATCACGCGTACGAAGTCGCGGCAACGTCTAGTAGGTATAATTATTATATGAAACCCAATATGATTCATATTTATCGAAAACGCCCTAATTTCCCAACAGAAATACATAAAGCTATTCTAAACCTCTAATAAAAATATCTCCCGACCTCCATATTGTTTCAAGGCTCTTTCCACTATCGTTTATTCCAGTTTTCACAACATAAACTTTATTTTTACTCGGGTATTTCGTAAGGCACTTAACGCGGAGTTCATTCTTTAGAAACAAATAAATGCTTTAGTAGTTTATAGCGGCAGATGGTAGATGGCAGACGACGATTGCGATGCTTTTCATCGGCTTGTAGAATATTTGTACTGGGATTTTAAGACTTTTTCAACATAAATATGAAGGTAGAAAGGTGCCTAAGTATGAGTTCGATATCCCATAAAACGAGGCTATAAAGCTCCTGGACCTTGGAAGGCGTGTGCATCAGGGCCAACGTCGACACGTAGCGCCCTTTGCAATTACAGTTAATAAATCGCAGAGTATGATATGGACACCAAACCGGTGATTGTCCTTGGGTGTCTACACTATAAAATGCATGAGCTTCGATTAACTTTTTAATGTATTAAATAGATAACTCATATATCAATCACTTAGTTTTCGAACGTTTCAATAACAAAAATACAACCATGTCTTCGAACGAAAGTAACCTCTCGATTATAATTTACTATGTTGTTTTACACTTGAGATTTATTTATGGAGTTCATTCCATTGATATTTAGGATTGTTCGAGATGTTTTACAAGTTTACAGAAAGGTAGAGGTCGTAAAACAAGGTGGATACTACGAGACAGCAAGCGAACCGGGTGTGTTTTAAAAAATAAAAGTCACAAATAATAACAAACTTGTGTATTTAAATGGAAATGTTATACACGCAACGAAAGTACACACAATATAAATAAATCAAAAGCCTGTTATTATTTATAGGTATCTATTGATTGCGTTCTGTGACAAGTTGACAAAGTGTTTATTGATACAAGTCTGAAATAGAGCAACCATCCCGAGGCCTGACCATTCAGTTAATAAACGAACTGATAATATTGATGTTGACACCAAATGTGGCCATTTACTTATGAAAGGGACGGTTCAATACGTCTCTCGTTCACAAACACAAATTGATAATCTTCACGGAATACCAAAACAAAACGATATTTTCTGTAAAGTGTCTTTTTAACTACAGAAATCTTGTTATCGAAGAAGCCGATTTTCGAATTAACATAACTACAAAATTGCCAAAAAATAAATTAAACTATTAAACATACCTACTTGATATTATCGTATTTTCTCGACCTTCTTTTGTCGGTGTGACAGTTAAGAAATAGAATTCCTAACCACCACACTAGTGTGACAGGGTGGTGTGATGGTCAGTCTGGCCCCAAAAAATGTTCGATTTTCCAAAAGCCGTAGAATTTAAGTTTATTGTGCACGGAAGCCCTCAACTGCTTTCTTTTATTGCGGAGCGGAGCGGTCAAGTGTTTATTATAAATGGCAATATTATAACTCTTTTTACTGTATGTTACCTAGATAGGTACCTACTGTTGACATTTCGCACGAGCTTCCCGAAAGCTTGACCTAGAAAACTAGAATTTTAATCCTTTATACCACTGTTGTTTATAATTTCCAAAATATAGTATACCTAGTTATCGGCACCGTGGCGCGCTTCCAACCCGGAATATCAGCATCATAATCGCATGCGCATGTATAAACATTGTAACAACTAATGTATTAAAATTAAATCTTTACAGCTGGAGTGGAGACATTCACGGCATTTCTATTTTATTTATTACACTTCCTTTCTGTAGTTTCAATGTTAATTGGCTTAATTATTTATTAAATCTACTGTGACTTGATTAATAGGTACTTTTAGATGTGTTATTTTGATTTTTGAATATCTCGGTTGATTCTGTGATTTCTATTTGAGTAATTTGTCTGAATTTTGGACTTCCCTGTCACGCAGGAGTTTATGTGCTTTGAACGAATATAGGATATCTCAATGAGTGTGTGAATATTTTATTGTTACCTACTGTTACTAGTTTTCTAATATCTTTTGCCGATGAACAGTAAATCAATTTGTGACACGTAATTGTCCACTAATTGATGAGTCATATATATATTTAAATATCGATTCGAGCCAATTGTGCGTATTAAAAATCAATGTGCATAATAATAAAGTAGACAGCTAGCTGCCAAGTGGGTCATATAATTCGGTGACTGATATTGTGATAGCATTTCGTAAAGTAATAAGAAAGGTGTTATAACATGAAAATAAATAAACTATGTAGATAGTATGCCAATGCACCTATTCCTTTAGACCCTGATGTATGTATGAGTGTATTATATAAGTTCTTTAACTGAACTTTTGATTTTACTTATTACCATTAAAATGAACGTAACAATGTATAGGATATTATTGAACGAGTCCTCATATTCCGCTGACTTGTCGTCGTCTGTGTGTCGGCTTTCACTACACATACATACACACATATGCGTTTATTTATTTGTAAATAACGACACAAGTTTTCTATTCACGGGCAAAATTCATTACCTATTCAACTCAGCTTCAAACTATTTGAAAGCGATGTAATATTTTGTAGTTTTCAAAAGATGGGAAAGCGACTACGACTGGACAAATTCATGAGCTAACGCCGCATTTGTCCATTGCGTTGAATTCAAAGGTAAGCTCGCAGGATAGAATAGGTAGAGTGAAGAAAGATGACATAATGGTACAAATTGATTACAACCAGCAGCCAACAACGCTTCCACCTGCATAAGTCCCGATCCCGTGGGAAGGCCGGGATAAAAAGTCCCTAGGTTTTCATGTATCCTCAGACTAGGTTTCATCAATCCAATAGATGCCAATTCAGAGCCTATTACAAACAAACAATATTTTTTCTCTTCCTCTCTTAAATAAAGTTAAGTAAATGCATAGATTAGGTAGTAGAGAAATCGTTTATCCATCCATCACAGATAAATCTCCGTTATATAGACAACGTACCACGATATATCGTGTAAAAGCATAATGATTTCAGTTTTTACTGCGTTTAATGAGACGGACGTTTGTGATCATATGGCCATTGTTTCTTATTATAGATTGCATTCACCATTTCTCATTAAAATTGAACTATAAAGTTTTTAGTTAGTTTTTTTGTCACTCTTCTGAGCAGCGTTTATGTATTTTGTCACTCTTCTGAGCAGCGTTTATGTATTTTGTCACTCTTCTGAGCAGCGTTTATGTATTTTGTCACTCTTCTGAGCAGCGTTTATGTATTTTGTCACTCTTCTGAGCAGCGTTTATGTATTTTGTCACTCTTCTGAGCAGCGTTTATGTATTTTGTCACTCTTCTGAGCAGCGTTTATGTATTTTGTCACTCTTCTGAGCAGCGTTTATGTATTTTGTCACTCTTCTGAGCAGCGTTTATGTATTTTGTCACTCTTCTGAGCAGCGTTTATGTATTTTGTCACTCTTCTGAGCAGCGTTTATGTATTTTGTCACTCTTCTGAGCAGCGTTTATGTATTTTGTCACTCTTCTGAGCAGCGTTTATGTATTTTGTCACTCTTCTGAGCAGCGTTTATGTATTTTGTCACTCTTCTGAGCAGCGTTTATGTATTTTGTCACTCTTCTGAGCAGCGTTTATGTATTTTGTCACTCTTCTGAGCAGCGTTTATGTATTTTGTCACTCTTCTGAGCAGCGTTTATGTATTTTGTCACTCTTCTGAGCAGCGTTTATGTATTTTGTCACTCTTCTGAGCAGCGTTTATGTATTTTTTATAAAGGCCTTTTCGGTTTAATAAAAGTTTAAATTAATTTAAGCGTTAGTCAAAATATATTCGCCTAAGAACATTTTGAATCGTCATAAAAACGAACACAAAGACCAACACAAATAACATAGCCAAGCGATTAATTGTTACAAAAGCTTCTGGAGCTTGGAGAGCTTTGATCAATGAATTCAGAATATAAATATACCTAACATAATGTTACGTCCGTTCCTGACATTCAACCAGTCAGTGCCCAGTGCCAGAGTAGGACGCGGACGCGATGATATGTACCAACAGATACTTGTAGCGAACGAATAATCTAAATATTTCGCTTAATGGTGGCTTCTGTTGTGAACTTGTGGCGATAGCTTTCAGGTTTCAGTTCATAATGAAATATGCCATTTTGTTTACACAAAACTAAACAAACTTAACTGGTTAGTCAGTAATTGTACGTACCTAACCTACTCGTGCAGACATAGGTATCATTAATCAAAGGGACATGATCTATTCGTTTTATTAATTTGCTCAGACAAGCTGAAACAGAAACGCTCTTTCAGGTTTGAGGAGGACTTCGAATGGCTATACAAACTGGAACGAGTGGAGGAGTCTTACAAACCGCTGGGCGAAGCAGAATGATTGTCGCGATCCTCAGACATGAAGACAGAGAGATAATAACAATTTTAAATCTTAAAAGTATCTATCTCTTTTACAATAATATTGTTGACATTTGCATTTAACAATTCCTTAGATATATGCATGATTCTAATGTATAATGTTAACAACGTGGTTAAATACAAGTGGATCGAGACTCGCGGTCGTTGTGTCTTTACAAACAAGCCGAGTACCTACGCGACCTGCCAACAATCTGTCCCACTGATCTTCTCGATAATCGTACCGGCAGCTATTATTTCCGACACGGACACCTAATGTAGGACAATTGCAAACCATTCATTATACAAAATAATAAAGACATTACAGGTACCTATCTAATAATAAAGACATTCCTTTTTATTGGTCGTTTTGCCGGACGCTTGGTGCGATTCTTTGTTCAGTCTTTATCAGACGTACTCGCTCGTACAGACTCGCATTGAGCTAGGGCCATTTAATATAAGTAAAATCGCAATCAGTATTTTCATAATAAGTAGCTTTTAAGACAAATCAAACTGTTCTTAAGAAAATTGCCAATTTCTATTTAGTTTGTTTTTGTAAAAAGAAAATAGAATAAACATTTATTAGAAAATAGTATGTAGTGTAGTAGGTATAGTTAAGGCACAGTTTAGGTACTACGTCTTTATGGTTCGTGTAATTTGAACAAAGTAACCACAATGCAATGTGAAATACAATCACCTAATGAGTTAGGACGTTTGTCAGTCCGTCTTTCGTCGTTTAGTTCCGTGCCAACTTAGGATAGGAAGAAAGAACGTAGACTATAGCGAGCTCAGTTTCTATACACTTTTATTTTCTGGTCGTATACCTATCAGCCGATCGAATAGGTTGCGTTTTGTGATCGTCTTTAAATCTGTAGGCACCTAGTCATTCCGTCAATTTATATATGTATTGAAATGGTATTAAAATTGAGACAACTTTGACTGAAATTCTCTCTTGCTCTTGGTTTACTTGCATGAGGATTGTACACTTTCATTTCTAAACACAAAACTTAACTACAAGTTGACAATGATAATACTCGTAATAAGCAAGTAAATAATTCTAATTTTAGGTAGGTAGGTACCTCCTTATGAAAAATATTTTTACTTAAATATTCTTTATTAAATTCGAAAATCTGGACAATCTGGTCTGTCAAGTAATTATTCTGGTCGTCTCCGATACAAATCAAATTTCTGGTTTTGTTCCAAAACATGACAAGACAATAAGACTCCTCCGGATTCCGGACACCTAAGTTGCAAGTTTGCAAGAATGCAATAAGACCATTTCATCAAATGAGTCATTCGGGTCTTTTGCAAAAAGATCTCTACCGCATAAAGTAGATATTAATGTTTTTGAATTGTATTACAACAATATAGGTATTTTAAAGTGGTTCGCTCCTTAGAGAAACAATTTCTTTGATCTTTCCATTATTTGAGAGGTTCAGATTCAAGTTAAAGTTTCCAAATTAACTATGACATCTTTGTAAAGGTCTCTTTCCATTTATAAAACACCAGAATAATAGAAATTATCAGCACAAACCATTTTCATATCCGGAACTTATTGGAAACCACAAGACGCTGTCGCAAAATGTTTCTTAAAGTTTACGAAATAGAGGTGTTTTCTGATTGACATAACTTATCTAATTGGTCACAGTGAATAGGCAAGTTAACATGGACATTGTTTTCTTAGTTGATTGACTCCATAAATGAATAATGAGGGTGGTTGTAGCTCTGGGTACCTGTTTATTTCAAGAGTTTGTGGTTTATATTTTTTTACAGATCATTTATAAAGTCATACAGACCTACAAGTTTATTTTATTTTTTAATTTTCTCATTATTTCGATTAAATTAAGTCAAAAATAGGCAATCAGGGAAAATAATTTTTTTTGTTTAGAAAATCGGTTGATCATAATACTTATCTATAAATCTCCGTATGAAATAGATATGATGGTAATACTTAGTTATTTCTTCCGAAATATGCAACTCACGATCATCTGCTGTTCCGCGTCTAAAGATATCTCCGAAAACTATCGTAAACCGTGCGTGTTGTAAAATTCGCGAAAAGCGTTCCGTTTCACGCGATGATCTAACAAGCCGGAAGTATACACCGCACTCATAAATCAAATTTATTTTCGAATTACGTCTCACGAAATCAGTAAGATAAAAAATAAACCTTGGCCCTTTTGTGAGGAAAGCATGTCGGTTCGCCAAACGCCAAATCAGGCAATAGGAGGAAGCCAGACTCTGACGATGTTCGCAGTAAGGTCGACGCACCGAGAGAGAACTAGATGCGCACATTGGCATTTTGTCAACGAACAACGAGTATGTACCTACGTGTGTCTTTTGTAAAGGAACGTTATTATTGTTGTTTAAATTAGGAGGAAAATGAGCAATTTCAATAACTAGAGAACAAAGAACCATTGTCCTGAAAGATAATTCCTAGATGTGCGCTTTTCAAACATTATTCGATATGACAATGCAATTTTCCTATTCAGCCTGTAAGCTTAGAGAGAGAACCGGTCGTTTCTGATAAATTGTCGTTTATTACTCGGTATTTTCGACTTACTAACCGACATATACAATGACGATACAATGTGGTGATACTGTTTATAAATAGTACCTCTATAGAGTTAGGTAGGGTTAGGTGGAGTTAGGTTAGATAGGTAGGTACCTATGTCTACACATTTACGGAACGTACAGTTTCAGTGAATCGAGGTGTTTTCATAAACAAAGGGAAACTGGGCCGGTCACGGGCGCGGGCGGTGGACTTCAAACAATGAAAGAAAGAAACCTCATATTTAAGACAATTAAGCACACAACATTACTACTGAAAAAAGAAGCCATAAAATCGTTTCATAAACAAAGAAGACATGCCCGAATTCTATTTAAAAAAATTGAGGCTAAATTATTGAGAACAATAAAATGGAATGATTTGACAAAAATAAAATAAATTCGGGATGTATTGAGAACACTTTTTGGGATGAATTCAGACAATGGTATTCTTCGAGTAAAGTTTACTTTACTACTAAAATGAAGAGGAAAACAATAACTCTATGTTAACAACAGAACAATAACAATGATTCAAACCGCTCACATGGCTGAGGTACCTTCTGGGCAATACCTGTTAACGGTTGCCCAACTTCAAAACAAAGAAGAACGGTTGCATCATCAGTAGAACACTACATACACTACACACCGTGCCACGTGTGTTATGTGGGATGCGGTGGACGATTGATTTTAAAAAGGATCACCTCGAGACTTATTAGAGTTTGAGGAGGCATTGATTTTCCCGAGGGCCGAGAGCGGTGAACGCTCTGCCCGGCCCTGATTAAGTTTCTTACCCTGTATAAAAAATAATAAAGAACATAAACCAAGGAATATAAATTAATCCGATGGAAATAAGTGGTAAAGACGATTTAGAACTATTAGCAAACTTGTGCACACATTAGTGCTGCTAATTATTTGGCAAGTACTAGTCCAAATTGATTTCAAACCGATTTTAATTGATCTATAATTGCTGTCAATCAATATTTGCTGTTGTGTTTATTTTGAGATAGGTCAATGGCAGTGAAGTCATTTTAAGACCTATTATTGTTATGTAAAATACGCGTTCATTTGGAATCATAATGAAAGAGTCGCATAAATCCGTGAGCTTCCGTGAACTTTTTGAAAATAATTATTGTGTTTAATCTACATTATTTTTCCACGATGCAAAATGTCATGTTTAATCCGTTTTGCCTGTGAGTTATGTATAACTTAGCAGAGGGCACATGTAAAAGCGTTCGCTAACGGCCATAAACCTTACTCTACACAGAGGCGTAACTAGGCCCTTCGAGGCCCCTAACACATGGAAAATACTTCGGAAGTGGCAATTCCAAGAATAACAGCAACAAGTATTTTGTTCAGATTTTTGTTTGTTGTAAGTGAATAACATTTCAGAAGAAAATAGGAGAAACAGTGGAACATGTAACCACGTAATTCTACTTTTTATACTTTTTTTTAAGAAAATTGATAAAATAGTAAATCAATTTGATTTATTTTATTTTTTATTTGTTATATTTGGCTGAAAACCATTTATAGTATTTAGTAGTAGTACAAGTATTTTAAACGAATTAGGAGCGAGCTTAAGTCTACAGCAAGTTTGACTGTTGATAGCATTTTACGAGATAAGAAATATATTTTTATTTGATAGTTTTATGAATTTGAATATTGATTTTAATAATTATGAATAAACGTTACAATCCTTGCGTCTCGTTCTGAGAGCCCCCTCAGGCCCGTGGCATTTTATCACCTTGCCCTCGGCCACCCCTAGGTACGCCACTCCTGGGGGTACCTGTTAGCGACAACTGCACTCAACTTTATGACGGCAACATACATTGTGTATTTATTATTACATTTACTGACTCATTAAATGTACATATTGTACATATACCTACTTTCGAAATTATAAGAGAAATCGTAAAAGATTATTAATGTAGTACTTACTTAATTCTTTTTGACTTTAATTATCTTTGTTTGTCTTCATTGCGATAAGTACATATTAAATATTGAAACTTCCGTAAGTTTAAGTTGTTTGTTAAACCTAATGTCTTCGCCCACTAGGTATACAAGGATAAAATAAAACTCACCCGAAACTTTTCGTCATATTTTTTTCTTTGTTTAATTTTTGACATCACTTTGCATTTGCAAAGTGAGTTTTGACATTACTTTGCATGTGCTTTTTGACATCACTTTGAATTTGCAAAGTGAGCCAGTTGTAGCACTTTGCACTTGCAAAGTGCTACAACTGCTTGCGCTTGCAACTGGCTATTTAGCCAGTGTCAAGTAGGTAAGGTATTTAATAATATTTACAGTATTCTTCTATTTTTCATTCATCTTATTTTATTTTATTTATTTTTTTATTTGATCTTATTTGAAATGATTGTATGGGCGGAGACACTGATTACATAAAGACAAACAAACTTTACATAATATTTGTGCGTTTAAAACTCAATTAATAATTCAATAGTTTACCCGCAGTTAATGTATGTTTGCTATGTAGTTATCACTGTACTGTAGTACCTGTACACTATGTTTTGTTTGTGCAATGTTGGTACGAGTAGATAGTAACAACTAGGTACCTATACTAGTTACTTACAGTACAGTACAGCAAAGCACACATATTGTGCTGTGCTTAGAAAGTCACCCGACGGGACTCGTCAATGGACAGATAATTGCGATACGCCTGTCTGTATAGATATAAAATAACTAATACTTAGAGAATTCATCTGAGGCAATTTACTTTGCATTTTTAACGTTAAATCCTATCACACAAGAATGGAAATCTAAAGACATGCCTAGTTCCATATGTAGGTCACTGATTACTGACAATTATTCCATCTCTTTTGGTCTTGTCTTGTGCATCCAATCCTTTAACGTTTTCTTTTATAACATTGACAGCCGACCGACTGATTGACTGATTGATATATTTATAGATACATTTATAGATACATTTATATTATATAAATACAAAAAACGAAATAACAACACAACTCAAACCAAAGTACTGATGGAAATATCAAACCTAAGGCAGAAGAAGTCACGGGTGAAAGTTGCTAAATAAGTGGGAAATACACTTGGAAACCAGGGTACATAAAAATGTTCATAATAAAACACGTTTTATAAAACATATCATAAGATTATTAAACAAAACAAAGGTTAACACGACACTGGCCGCGGGCATTGTCTTTTGCTAATTGAAATTAGTCTGGTGTACGCTCTATTCTAGTATGTGTCTGTATTATCTCTCTAAGCCAGTTTGCCGACTCACTGATTATAACACCGCGACCGCGAGTTGGTTCGTCTTATTATGTGTGTGGTTAGTGATAGCTGTGCAAATAGCACTTGTAAGAGGGACAATTATTATAGTGTTATATAAGTAAACATTATGTATGATAATGCGATTATTTATTATTCAAGCTACTGTATCAAGAAGCGATATTTTCTAGTAGGTACTTCAATTTGAACAGAAGTTTGACTATAGTTTGCTGACAATCCACAAAATAAATCTCTTGGTTTGAAACATGTATTTTTTGCCTTCCAGATATTTTTTCAGAAGTTTCTGGGGCCCAAGAAACATTTAGAAGACTTTATGAAAATTATCTTGGTATGTGGGTAAATCCACGGGGCTTGCAATTACGTGGCTAAGGTATTATGATTAAATCAACTGCATGTTTCATCTCAAGCTACCAGTTAAACAAGACAAGTGCATCAAATAAACCGGCTCATTGTCACGTTCTCAGAAGCCACTCAATAAACGGGCAAATGTTTCGTTTACACTTTAAGTACCTACTTGCACTGGAAACTGGGTAACTACAGGCCATTAGTGTGAGAATCATGATGGTATGTGTCTTTATTTTATTTTATTTTTGCAAAAAACTCCAAGTCCGTCAGTCAATCTTTAGCGAGATTTCGTTAAAGATTGACTGACGGACTTTAGCGAATGAGAGATAGAACTATTATACCAAAACTTGATGCAAAAATATACTCGGAAATTCAGTAAAAATCGATCGAAGCTTAACTTAAACAAATCGATGAAAGACGTCTTAAATGTACGTAATAAAGTTCGTGGGAAGCTTTTGGCTCGGAAAATCTTTTCTAAGTAATTAGCTAATGGTTAACGTTCGTAGGTAAGTATCTAATTTATTTCATTACGTTGTGAAATTCTACGAATAGAAAAGTAATTTATAAAAGATGAATTCGTTTACGTTTACAGAACTCATATTTCAAGTTTAATATTCCATATTATGATATTTAACGTTCGAGATAAATACGACAAATTATAGTATCGTTTGCTTTCCAAGAAATGTCGTTTATTTTCGTTCAAATACTTGTTCGACAAACATTCCATGGCTAAAGTTAAATACGTACGTAGCACTTTTACAATAATAATAATTTTGGCTTTAACATCTAATCGAGATGATTTAAACAACGCCAGCGACTTTAATCCACGCAATTCAGGCGATGTATAGAGCCTGGGACAAAGTATCAGATGGAGTAGACTATGCCCAGAATCTAGACCTTCTCAGCTTAGTCGGACGTGTCCAGAGGAAAGAAATCGTCAATCTGGAGACAACTAAGCCGCTGGTTTCATCACGAGGTTTATCGTGCACCGTAAGAGCAATGTTATGCACATACATTTTTCGTAATAAAGATTCATTGATGCACGGCGGCGGCGGCGCGGCGGCCAGGAGTCGAACCCACGATATTCGAGGTACCTATCTACCACTAGGCCAACGTCGTTCAATAATTTGTATCAATTTAGTAGCAGTGGTTCGCAGCTTTACACTAAATTCTGTCTTTATCTTTGTCAATATAGCGAATCCATCGAACTGTTTGACCGTGAACAAACAAACAAACTTTCGCATTATTAGTTGTAATTTTGTATGAAGATGTCTCAAGTTAACCTTGTTACGACAAAGCAAGACAAGTGACTCGGTGTCTTGAGACTTGACGAGCTGGTAGTGATGATTGATTGACATGTAGCGGTGGCCGTGTGGCGCGAATAGGTGACGAGGGTTCATTCTTGGTTAGGTATAGGTACTATTATAAATAAATACAGATGCATTCCACAGGTTTACATCTATCTAAAATTAGATGCCTAGCGGAATCTTACAATCTATCAGGCAGGTATCCTAACATACTAAATTGCAAGTCACTAAAGTTTCAAAAGCAAAAGACCATTTGTATAAATCAAGAACCATAAAATTAAATTACATTCTAAAAGTCAATAAACCCGGCTATTAATCTCAGCCAGAACTAAAATATAAAATTACGTAGGTATGCCAAAAGGAAACTCACCGAAAATAGTCGAACTCCGAAACGCAATCCTGAAAACCAATCACTGAAACGCCTACACCGTAGGTTTTGCGACTACGGGTACTGCCTACTTTTTACAATAAAAAAAAATAAAAACTAAATTATAGTTTAAATTTTTAATGAATTTTCATCATTTTGTTTTGGCGCGAACCGATCGGCGCGGGACAGCGGGCCGGACTGCGCTCTCCGTAGTTCTTGACGTCACCTCGCCAAATATAGTGGCGCGAGAGTTTTCTTTTCACGGCTTCCTTATTACTCGGACATAAGGTTCGTTTTCGCGTATTTTCTTTGTGTGATGTTTCCCGCGTGAAAAGTCGGGGGTTATTTTTGCCGGCGCGAGGAGAAGCGCGTGGAGTACCGTGGCTTTAAACGGCTATAATGACGGGTATGTTTACTTAGTGGCCGATGTGGCCGAGATGTGGCCATTGGCCAGGCCAGCCCCTACTGCCTCTCTGGGTTGTTCACCTACTTACCTACAGTACAGTGAATGTAACGTAACTACGGTATACAAATACCATGGAATATTTCGACTGGAACGACAATACAGATCAAACAATATGCGGAAGTTAATTATCTATTCATTTTGTGCTCTATTTTTTATCAAAAGATTGCACAAAGGAAATGAACATAGACTTCAAAATTGAAAGAAAATTGCCTAAAAGAAAAACTTACTAAGTATGTAAGGAGGTATGTTAGTGAGTGATGTTCGTGTTGTGCCATTACAAAAAAAGAAAATGAACAAAAAGATAAGTTACGGGCTTTGAATTGAAAGTCAAATATTTTCTTAATTTTTCCCCACAAACAAAATATAGGTACAACAATATACCTAAACATGTTTTTCGTCGCAATAATATCATAAGTGCAATTTATATCTAGACGGGCAGCGGGCGGGGCGGCGGGGCGGCACATGTGCGCGTGAGTGGTCCAAGTTTGTTTACCCTATAGATGCGCGATGCGCGGGCGCAGAAATAGATCATTACTTTTATTTCCACTTGTCATCATGTTGTTGGACATGCGTATCAAGGTCAGACAAAGCGTACACCTTGTTTAGTTGGTTGAACTTCAAGTTTATTGTTTTTGTGCTTTTCTGAAAGAGCTTTGAGCTTTCGTTGACGGAGACATTTTCTGAATAAAACAAGATGCGATGTTTATAGACATCATTTTTGAATATAAACACATTTGGAAAATTTCGAACATTATTAAGGAAAAAAAAGATCCTTTCTGTTAACTTAATGAAAAAAGTTGCAGATATTTTACATCGTAAAATTCTGTAATAAGAACTTGTTGTTTTAAAAATTTGCATATATTTTGAAGCATTCTAGACGTTTTGTTCTAAGGTTATTTTAAGGACATTAAAATTTAGCTTAGATAACCCCAATAATTGATGTGGCATACCATCGCGTCGTCGTCGTGTGTCATCACCTTTAGAGCCTTACAACTTCTATCAGATAGAAATAATTTAGATAACTAGAGGTGACACGCATTGGTACCTACCTACTTACACACAATTCTAAACTTCCTTTTAAGGAATTAATAATGTATGACTAAAACATAAATTGCATTTTGAAATTAACGATGTAAACAATGAAGTGACAAGATGTCGTTAATAATCCTCTATGTTGCAGTGTGCCAAATTGCTACGTCATCGTCAGCAGCTGGACGTTGGTTGGCTACCTCCGTTTCCAGGTATTATGTACGCATCTACTAGCTCGCTAATGATGATTATTTGGTGAACTTTAGACTTCTGTGTCTTTATGGAATACAAAATAACAAAATGAAACACTTAAAAAAACTTTGGAAGGAAATATTTGAAATGATATCGAGAGGTTTGTTTGGTCCACGCAGTTTAGTTGGTTAGCACCGCTATGCTGATGGAAATCGCGGGTTCAACTCCCGCCGCGCCTGGGGTCTAAGATTTTTGTAAAGCATCTCAGCATTTAACTGACTTACTTGGATGTTGACCTTCCCCGTGGGCTCTTCGCTGACGTATCCCTGCATGCCGGCCATCAGCACCGTCGCTCCGAGGAACTTATTGAGCAGCGCGCGCGCCTCCTGATCCTCGTTGCTGTCCCCTTCTTGGATCACTACACAAACATAACACAAACGATGGTTAATAAGTAGATTTAGAAGCAAGATGTTCTGCGAAATAGTTAAATATTGCTGAACGTCTTCGTTCTCTACATTCGGAGAGCTTATTTCACAGCTAACTTTAGAACCGCAATCAAGTTTCATTCCTACTCTAATGTAAAATAATTATCAGATCTCTTTCGTAGAACATTGTCTTACCAATATCAGCATTCTTCATCCTGGTAAGTATGTCCTGGACGCCGGTGACCTTGGTGTTGCTATCCAAGAACGAGCGTTCAGTCCGTGTGACGCTGGTAACGACCGGCTCCTGCACGACGGTCGTCGTCCGGACGGTCCGCGTGGTCCGGCCGGGCTGGCCGGAGGTCTCCGTGACGGTGGTCCGAGTCCGGCCGGGCTGGCTCCCCTCGCGCTCGGTGCGTGAACTCCGCGTGGTTCGCTTACACTCGACCTGCTCGAAGGCCTCCTCGTTGAGGCTGTGCTCGCTGTCGGTACGGTGCACACCTGCCACACATACACCACTCATATATGTCACAGAACTTTTACACCGCTACACCGATTTACAACGGAAAGAGACAGCTTTCATGTTTCTCCAGTAATTTCTAATTTAAGTAGTTAATCTAGTTAGCTATAAAAGGACTGACGAAGAGTCACATAGACGAGTCTTTGATACACAAGAGTTATCCTTAAATGGTACTAACTAGAGATTTACCAGATGTTTTATGAATCCATGTTGATATTACTAGCTGTGCTTCGGAGTACCTAATCGGATTCACATCGTATAAGTATAATCGTTTTACACACTCCATCTCAATAATGTGTAAGTATGTATGTGTTACCTACCGGGGGCATCGTCACTGGACACGGAGTCCCTGAGCGTAGTGGTGCGCAGAATGAGCCCCGCCTTGGGGTAGCTGCTTCGATCCACTTTGCCCGTGTCATCTGCAACACGTTGATAAATAACCAGATGGACCAGGAAAAGGTTCTTTTCCTTTAACAGTTTTGACGTTATTGAAGATGACAGTTTTATGTGTCATACATTTTATAGCCCTTTCGTTTAATATAGCGTATAAATATTACCTGAGTAATAAATAACTTATGCATATTCAATAACTTTAACGACATGTAGGTAGGTAGATACCTCTACCACGATTGTGATAGTATTCGACAAATCGAAATCTAACTTAAGTTTGTAATTGTTAATAATCTGGAACATAATTTTTCTAGTAAGTACCTTTATTAAAACTTGAAATGAAAGTAGAGTTAATGATTTAACAGTAATTCTAAATATTTTTTTACTCTCTTATTTGAATTTAGGATAGTTTTAAAGCCTAATAAAGGTTTTTATGGTTGAGTAATTATTTTTTAAATGCGCGGTTAATAAAATAACGTTACATTTGACTTTATACTTAGGTCAGTTTTTAGAAAAAGACAAAAAAAAAGGTCTTGAGTAAGTAAGTCTGGTTTAATTCTAAGCCCATACGTTAAACGTACGGTTTATCCAATAGTATCAAAACTAGTGGTACTGATGGTCCTTTCACTTATGTATATAACAGGAGTTTTATGAGTCGGTTACCGTTCCTGTTATATTAGTGGTAGCACATGGTAGCAGGTAGGTACCGGGTACCGGGTGGCAAGAATTTATTGTCATTGTTATAAGCAAGGAGTTAACAGTTATTCTCCAAACGCAATGGAAAATTGTTGTTGTATGTACTGTAACGTTGTTGGTAAAATGTTTCCTATTTATTATAGTTAAAATATATTAAAAAATACTTTAATATTTTTGTACTTTCATTTATGCTTAGAAATGGCAAGAAATAATCGTCTTGAATTAAATTATACCTAAATGTAAGAAAATATTTCACCTATAAGCGACCGGTATTTTGCATTTGGCGGTTAGGTACATCCGCCTTAAAAGTACAAAGCGAGCCTTCTCCTACAATGGGGTTACGTCGCGTAGGTAGGTACCTACTCTAGGTACCTACCATGTTAGATTCTATTAGACACACCGTCACCGCCTCGAAGGTTGCGCCTTTGAACATTTTCATAACAATTAACAATACAACAATACGTCTTGTCTTTCATAGAAAACTTTGCTTCGCCGTGAATTAATTTCGCCGAAAACCAATTAATATTTAATTAATTCGGTACGGAATAAATTGAAAGAATGGGAACAGTGGGTTACAATTATAGACAATTTGACGATAGATAGAATTTGTCCATACTATGATGGTTTTTTCCAGAAATTGATCTCTATTAGCAACACTATCGATTGGTATAAAAATTTAGGACTATAATTTTATTGCAAAATCAACAGGTTCGATTCCTTTAGTTTTTACCTAAATCAGGCACGCAACTTCTTTCAGCATTTTTCGCTACCTATCTCTTATAGTTTAGGATTATAACCTTGCAGGCCCACTACATAAAAATCACTTATATACAATTTGTTTCAGCGAAGGGGTTTTAATACGAAAGGAGGTAGTTCTAGACGTCTAGGCGAACAACTTTTGTTCTACAACTTTTGGAAATTAGAAGATTTGTTTCGAAGTTTGAGAATTCCCTCAAAATTATCAAAAAAAAAGTTCAAATTTCCAAAAGTTGTAGAACAAAAGTTGTTCGACTAGACGTCTAGAACAACCCCCTTCACTGAAACACATTTATAGATAGAAGATATTATAATGTAAGTATATAATTATTATTATAATGTGACCTATATACAAATTAACAGTAATAGGTAGGTACTTTGTTTTTTAACCGACTGGGAAGGAACGGGTTATATTTTTAGAAATAAGTAATCATTTTAATAAGATGATTCCAAGATTAAAGATCAAAATATATTTATGTAGCAACTTACTCATTTAAGTTCCGATCCCATAAAAATGGTATATAGGTATAATAATATACGCAACGAATTGAGAACCTCCTTTATTTTGAAGTCGGTTAAGAAGTAGCATAATATATGTTACTCTTCTGGTTTTAACATAATTATTCTCAGAACAAGTCTCATCAAAATCGTTTCAGTACTTTCAGAACTTACCTATTCATAACAAAAAAATCTAAAATGCTTTCTCTCTCTTAAAATAAAAGATAAACCAAATAAGACGTTAAATCAAATAACACTAAGTAGTAGATATCACGAACTTACTTTTAATAAGCGTCAAAATATCAAGAAACTCCTGGTACATGGTTTAGTGTTCACTTTCACAGCGCGTCGTGTACTGAGTGCGCGTGCGCGGTGCGCGACTGTCTACCGGGCGGCGGCGCGGCGCGGGCGCATGCAGGCTCCCTCCGAGTTATGCAATGCAACCAACCAACCTCCCTAGCTAGACCTCACGGCTCACGGCGGCATCGGCAGACCCACACGTAACTTACTTAGCGTGCTATCATTGTTTAATGTTTGTTACTTAGTGAGGCTTTGAGATACCGGTGAAGTTTTACTTTTTAATGCGTTTACTTTTTCCGCAATTATGTATATACCTACAATTATTCAAGTTTTTTCTCTCTTTTTGTGAAAATTTCCAGGTAATTCTATTTTCCACTTATCGACTACCATGGGCCCGGGGCCGTTTTCAGCCGTTCTCCTAAGGATTAACGTCGCGCGTCGGTCCACATAGTTTCAGTCGGAGACAAACACTCAATAAACCGAAGCATTTATTTTCTCCTCTAATTGTTTTGTTTTTGTCATATTACATTATGTTATGTTTACATTATTGCATTATGTACCTACATATATTTGTTTTTTCTTACAGTAAGGAAAGAACTATTTCAGAGCGCCTAAAAACGATAGGTAAATACACAATTTAACCTTACTTAACTTTAGATAAGCCAAACTTTTTACCAGATTCATGAAAGCGGTAGTTTGGTATTGTTATAGATAACCTACATGACGAAACAACTGTAAAAACGTGATGAAACGTGAAACAGCTGTAATAAGGTCAATGATTCAGGCGCCACAATACAATAGATAGACGTCGGTATAATGGAGCTATTTGTCAACCGTAACGGTCCTGTCACATGACGTACCTACCTACTATATCCACTGAAACTATACTTTACAATACTTGACAAGGTGCTGCTAGAATGACCTAGAATATAAAAGCCCTCGCTATCCTGTACCTACCTTATAAAACAAAATGTTGCGCTCAGCGCTATCTTGTCCCAACCAAAGCCACAACGCTTGTACTATGGGTGATAAAAACGGATAGAATATGCATAATAATAATTATCTGAAGATCATTCAAATACCTACAGGAAAAAATGCAAATGCAGAATTCGATCTTATCCAACTAGAAAATTTTAAACATGTATTTCTACTTGCGTCGCGGCGCCCGGTTCCACCGCTAGTCCTCACCGTTAGTCCCGATCCCGTGGGATTATAGGAATAAAAAGTATTCTTTGCCCTATTCCGTACTAAAGACTAACCATGTGCTATTTTTTATCACCAGGGGAGCCGTTTCACCGAAGGAAATAAATCTTATTTGGGTAACAATGTTTTGACCTACTTATCGGTATTTTTAAAACTTTAAACTTACTTGTACTCTTAATGAACTTCTCCGTAAGAGACTTGACGGAGCTCTGCCTGACGTTTTTCTTATCCTCTCTCCTCTCCATCTTCTGTCCTCTCTTCACTTCCTTCTCCTCTCTTCTCCTCTCACTTGTCTGGACTCTTCGCCCGTTTGAGTCGACGTTGTCAAATGACACGTCTTCAATTTGGTTGTTATTGATAATTTTACGATCGGTGTGGGTGAATTGTTCGAGGCTGGCGCGTTCTTCTTTCTGTATAACAAGGGAATCCAATGAAACCCCGTCAAAATAAGTACATCACAATTTTTTCACCTCAATATTTGTTTTAATAAGATACCTAAATACTTATTTATACCTAATGCATAGTGTTGAGAAATAAATTTATCTTATCTAATATGTTATCATGAGACTTTACTTTGATGATATTGAGATGAACTACTCACAGTATGTACGTTAGAGTACGTGTTTCCGGTATCTCCACCGAACTTCTTCGTGGTAGTGATAGCAGACAGTCCATGCAGCCTCGAAGGTGGCTCCACACTCTGGTCTGCAAGCAGCCGCTCGAGATCTTCAGGTTGTGACGAGTACGCTGTCACTGAGACGGTGCCTTCAGGCTCGCCACCGTTGCGAGAGTGGTACTCTTGACGGATCACTGTACCCTTCACTGGGGGAACAAATGGCATAACTTGAATTTATTGGAACACTAACTAACGTCTGCTCAAATAAAAAGTCGTTATCAATTTGAACACTCATTATTATTCAACAAGTGTCTCAAACAAAACGCGACAACTCACTATCTTGACGATACATTCACCTGAGCACATATTTATTCGGTGAGTGAGCACGTGAATCATACATAATTAGGGAGAGCGCGGTCAGATGGTAGGTATAACTCTACGTACCTTGGAAGTTGGTGGCCCCGTTCCTGAGCGCTTTGATCCCAAACAGCGGCTTGCCATCGGCGTCGAGCGGTCCAGGCCCGTAGCTCGACGTGATCACGTCCGTCGGCTTCACTATCACCTTAGACGGACTCGCTGCGCGGTACTTTGGCTTCTCCGTCTCAATCTTCTTCGAACTGAACGTTCTCGTTTCACTTGTTATCTTTTTCAAATTCCTGTTGGTCACCCATGATGGTTTTTCTTCTTGAACTGTCGCCTTAGGGATTTTCTTATCGATGTCGTAGATGGTTTTTATCACGGTTTCTTTAGCCGCATCTGCGCGTGGTCGCTTGAAATCAGGGCTCGGAGTTCGTTGATAGAGACGTTCAGGGCTCTGCGCTTTGCGTTCAGAGGTCTTAGTCTTGCGTTCGGGACTTTGAGCTGTACGTTCCGGACTCTGATGTTTGCGCACAGGACTTTGTCGTTTCTCCGGTGAAGAAGACCTTTTTCCGTTTACTTGGACTACCTCTATGACATCCTTTGATGACGCTCTTTCGGAGAAACTCTTTATAGTTGTGAACTCTTGAACGTTCTCTTCTTTGTCGTATTTTACTGTCTGTTTAACATCTTTTACTTTATTTGATTTCATGTCGGACAATTTGACTTTGTCATTCTCGTTGATTTGTATCTTTTTCATATAAGCGGATGCATATTCGTTGAACCGATTCGGTTTTTGTTTAGGGGTAATTTTGCTAGGAGATACGGTTCGTTTCTTCTCCGGGCTGGGATGACGGACCGGGCTTTTCGCAGTATACTTCGGAGCTGATTTCTCGGGACTCGCTGGTCTCTGTCGCGTAACGGTGACATTTTTCGCAGGCTCCTTGGCGTGACCATTCATGTAGGGAGTCGTTCTTGTTTGATTACGTTCTGGCGCTACTCTTTGAGAAGTAGACTTCAAACGGTCAGGTGACGCTGTTTTCTGAGGGGTAGATTTATGAGCCCTCTCTGGGGACCTAGCCGGTTGACGCTCCGGAGACCTGGGTCTGGGACTCGATGTCTGAACATGAGTCGTTTGCTTGACTTTTTTTGTGTAGGTGTTCGTTGAATCTACATGTTCACTTTCTTTCTTCACTATTCGTATTTGAGCTCTGATGCGTCGCCTCTGCTCGTAACCCGTGACTTTTTCCAACTGAAAAAACAGAATAATAGTGAGTTGTGTAATATTCCAAAGACAAATAATACAAGGAAAACAGTACCTAATCGAGTTTATATATTTACCATTTGTTCTAGGAGGTCGAGGTCGTAGATGTCCTCGATGCAGGGCTGGTGATGGTCGACGCTGCGACGTCTCTCGCTGCTGACCGTCGACCGCTCGACGCTCGTCCTCCGCAATTCTACCCCAAACTTGCCACTCCCTCGTCGAGTGCTCACTTCACTTTCCTCCGTCACTTTTGTCTCCTCCTTCAGCTGGCTAGTCTTTGTAGGTTTTAAGTAACCGGGAACTTGTCTATCCGATTCACTTTTGGGCCTTGGAGATTCAGGTCGGTAGCTTGGGGATTCAGCTCTGGCCGCTGTATATTTGGAGAAAACTGTCCTACCGGAAGTAACTTCGATGGTTTGCCGCATTGGCGATTTTGATCTAGGTACTTCAGGAGACTGGGTGTTCAGACGATTTAGATTGCTTCGTGGTTTGTCGTCTAAATGTGACCTAGGGGTAATTTCACTCGACGGCCTATCTTTATGGCTAGGACTTTGAGAAATAATTTCAGTTTCGCCATCAGTCACGTTAGGTGAAATATCTTCAACAGATGGATGTAAAACAGTTGTGGAGTCTGTTTTAGACGATTTCACCCCGATATCTGTTAGCTTAGTTGTTTTTGTCGTATTAACGTCCTTTGTTTGTGTAGATGCTATATTTTCAAACAAAGCTTTGGCCTTCTTAACAGCTTCACTGCTTCGGAGTGTTGTTATCTTCACTGTTGGCGTTCGTTCAGTTGGCTTTGTCGTTGGCGAACTAAAATCTTTAACTTTAGATGACATTGTTTTCGGCTTCTGACTTTGAGGTTTATCAGTAACAGTTCCAATCTTTGCAGTGGTAATAGTCGACGTCACGTCATTAATCTCATCTTCTTCATCATAAACGGATTTCTTCATTATGCGTTCATGCTGTTCTTTAATGTTCTTTTCGTTTTCTCCAACATCTGTTGTTTCCGTCATAAATTGTTCCGCCGTTTTAACGAACTTATTGACTTTGTCCGATACACTTAACAGACATTCATCGCTCTTTAAAGATTCATCAACATTCGATAAATCTGGTCTTTTAACTTTCTGTGCTGGTTTAGGTTTCGATACCTTAATATTTTCAGCTGTTTCAACAAATAGATGAGCTTTGTCGTTAACACTTAATTTCGTGTAGTCATCTTGGTAAATTGTATCTTTGTCGTATTCATCGACAATTCTTTTGGTCGGGCTACGATTGTCTTTCAAATCTCTCGGACCCTTAACGAATTTGTTCACTTTTTCTGACACAGAGAGCAAACATTCGTCGGATTTTAAATTTTCAGTAATGAAATCGGAATGTATTCTTCTTTCAGTGTCTTTAAATGTAGAAAAGGTATCTTTCGGCTTTTTAACAGACTCAATTTTGTTGGTAAACTTGTTTACCTTGTCAGTGACGCTTAGTACGCTATCATCCTCTTCTGTGATGATGTCCCTGTCTGCCTTCTTGATGAAAAGTTCTTCATCTTCACAGATCTCAACAATGTCATCTACAACAGACTCTGTTTCGTGGATCGTATGATATGTTCGTCTACGGTACACATCGTCAGGTTCGCTTACCTCGTCTGGGAATCTAGGAGTTCCAACGTCTTCAGTGAAGTTAACAGGAGTTGGACAAATACGATCGGGAGAATTCTCTCGTGAAGATTTCGATTGTTGAAGGTCTACGATAAAATCTTCCTCTTCCAAGGATGTATTTAGAGCTGTAGCCGATTTCGGTTTAGTAGGCAATTTGGAAGGTTTCTGAGATTTAGGTGACTTTGGAGACATGTCGCTTATTTGTATTTCTGGTTTTGACCTCATTCGCTGGGGAGATGATTTCTTGGGTTTAATTGAATTGTCACTTGTTGTACGTGTTACTGTCTCTTTTTTCGGAGTACTAGGTTCTTTGATTGCTTTGGTCGTCGGTGTTCGTTTCGGTTCTGGTTCAAAGGTTTTCCTAGTAGGCGATGACAATGGCCTGGTTGTAATTTTAGATGTTGTTGATGTCTTTACAGTAATAGGTTGTTTAGTTATTCCATTTGCTCTTTTAATGTCTGAAGGTAACCTTTCAATTTTGATAGTGGCTGGCGTCGGCTTACGGGTTAACACCGAATGTAAAGGCTCTCGTTGTTTTATTCCACTCACTTTAGACACTTTTGGAGACTGAGGTCGTTCAGATTGATTGAAAGGTTTTTTAGGTGAAATACTTCTTGACTTAGTTGGCGAATCGGGGCTTTTTTCTGATTTAGCTGGTGTTGATGGAGTCTTTTTAGTTGGAGAAGCATTCCTCGACGTTGGTTTGCTTGGTGTCCTTTGGTCCTTGGATTTATCAGTCGGTTTGTAAGGTTGCGCGATTTTAGTCTTCTTAGTCACATGCTCTTCAACAACTTCAGATAATTTTTCACCGGTAAATTTATGTGCGTGTTCTGTTTCAGAAGCAATAATATCAAGATCTTCCAAACTTAATGTCGATTTATTTGGAGTCCTTTCACGACTGGGTGGACTTGGTGATTTTTCTTTGCGATCAGGTGACAATTTCCGCAAGGACTTTTGCACTTTATCTAATATTTCTTGTTCCTTTTCCGATAAAATGAATTCAGTACTCACATCTTTCACTTGTGACGTCGTCTTTTTGGTTGGAGATGGAGTCCTTAATTGTCTTGTTTCCTCAGGTTTGATCAGATAAGTTGCTGTTTTTTCCAAATCTTCTGTTGTTGTCCTTAACTCAAATTTAGAAGTCTTTGAAGCAGTGGGCCTCTTGTGGCTAGGTTTTCTATCCGGACTGACGCTAGATCTTAATGGAGAGTCTGTTGGGTAAGACCCACCAGGCTTAGTTGGAGAATCCTTAACTGGCGATGTCCTTTCTATTTTTCTTTCAGGGGAAGGTCTCCTGTAAGGATAATCAGCAGGGTCTGGTAATTTTCTGTGTTCGGTCTGCTCAACTTCAGTTGCCACAGAGTCGAACTTGTGTGTTACTGCCTCAGTTGGTCTCATGTAACCTGGGGTTTTTAGAGAGTCTTTATCTTTGAGATCTGGACTGTCACTCCTGTCAACTGGTTCTAGTGATTTTCTATGTATGGCTTTCGAAGTAACAGTTTCTTCAACATCAGTCACCACAGTGGTATCAAACTTGTGAATTACAGCTTCGGTTGGTCTCATGTAACCTGGTGTCTTGGGAACGGAATCATTAGGATTGTGGTCTGGAGACACACTTCTCCTGCTACTGGGGCTGTTGCTTCTGTCAGTTGGTTCTGGCGATTTTCTACGCATTGTCCTAGAAGTGATAGTTTCTTCAACATCAGTTACCATGGTCGAATCATGCTTCTGAATTACTGCCTCAGTTGGTCTCATGTAACCCGGTGTCTTCGAAACGGAATCTTTAGGCTTGTGGTCTGGAGACACACTTCTCCTGCTACTGGGGCTGTTGTTTCTTTCAGTTGGTTCTGACGATTTTCTACGCATGGTTTTAGAAGTGATAGTTTCTTCAACATCAGTTACCATGGTCGAATCATGCTTGTGAATTACTGCCTCAGTTGGTCTCATGTAACCCGGTGTCTTCGGAACGGAATCTTTAGGCTTGTGGTCTGGAGACACACTTCTCCTGCTACTGGGGCTGTTGTTTCTTTCAGTTGGTTCTGGCGATTTTCTACGCATGGTCCTAGAAGTGATAGTTTCTTCAACATCAGTTACCATGGTCGAATCATGCTTGTGAATTACTGCCTCTGTTGGTCTCATGTAACCCGGTGTCTTCGAGACGGAATCTTTAGGCTTGTGGTCTGGAGACGAACTTCTCCTGCTACTGGGGCTGTCACTTCTATGACTTGGTTCTGGTGATTTCCTTCGCACGGTCCTTGAAGTAATAGTTTCTTGTACATCAGTTACCATGGTCGAATCATGCTTGTGAATTACTGCCTCAGTTGGTCTCATGTAACCCGGTGTCTTCGAAACGGAATCTTTAGGCTTGTGGTCTGGAGACACACTTCTCCTGCTACTGGGGCTGTTGTTTCTTTCAGTTGGTTCTGGCGATTTTCTACGCATGGTCCTAGAAGTGATAGTTTCTTCAACATCAGTTACCATGGTCGAATCATGCTTGTGAATTACTGCCTCTGTTGGTCTCATGTAACCCGGTGTCTTCGAAACGGAATCTTTAGGCTTGTGGTCTGGAGACAAACTTCTCCTGCTACTGGGGCTGTCACTTCTATGACTTGGTTCTGGTGATTTCCTTCGCACGGTCCTTGAAGTAATAGTTTCTTGTACATCAGTCACCATACTGGAATCGAACTTGTGAATGACAGCCTCAGTTGGTCTCATGTAACCAGGAATTTTCGGAGCGGAGTCTAGAGATACACTTCTATCGCTACTGGGACTATCACTTCGGTCAATTGGTACAGAAGTCTCTTCAATATCTGTTACCATAGTGGATTCGAACTTATGTATTGCTGCCTCAGTTGGTCTCATGTATCCGGGAATCTTTGTAGTGGAGTCTTTAGGCTTGTTATCTGGAGATACACTTCTATTACTTGGTCGTTCACTGGTGATAGACGGTTTTGGAGACCTTGAACGATAGTCATGTGTGCCACGGTCTGGAGAAGTACGCGGAGACCCAGTGTGCCTCGTAGTAGTATGTTTCTTATCAGTTACAGACGTGAAATTATCGCGTACATCGGTAACAGAAGTAGTCTCAAACTTAGAGCTTGTGGAAGTAGTGGTTTTCATATATCCAGGTACTTCATCAGGACTTCGCTTAATTGGATATTTCGTGGCAGGATGTTTATCACTAGGTGTTATTGGTGACTGGTGACTTGGCTTACGTTCGGGAGATCTTTCCAATTTCTTAGGTAAATTGGTAGGTCGCGTCGATTTAGTGGGTGATGGAGTACGAGGCTCGCTTGGTTTACGAGTAGGAGAAACAGCAGGACTTGAAGACGAATGTTTCCTATCAGTCCTTATAGAAGTGATGGTCTCTTGAATATTCGCCTCACCGGTGATAGTGTCATGTTTAGTGATACTAGATGCGGTGGTCTTCATGTATCCTGGTAGTTGCTGATGTGGTCTGGTAGGAGAGGGAGATTTTGTGTTAGACTTCTGAGGTTCTCGCGTTTGGTGGCTAGGTTTACGTCCGGCAGACGATTCAGGTTTTTTCGGTGTGTGGTTTGGTGAAGATTTAGCAGGAGACAAGTCTCTCGGTTGAATTTGTGGACTCTTGCGTGTTGGAGATACTGATGTCTTTGTTGTCTTTGTTATATCAGTACGCTTCGTTGTAGAAGTGTCAAGCTCTGAAGATACAACTTTTCTGGTTGTTGTACGAGTTGGTGATTTTTCAGGGCTTTTCCTAGGTTTGTCATTTGCTCGATATTTAGGAGAATCGTCTCTTGGTTTAGATGCTGGAACGTCACGGTTAGGAGATTGCAGAATTCTGGTACGAGTTTTGTTTGTAGATGTTAAATTAGTAAAGTCTTCCGCAGTATCCGATGTAACAGTAGTAGTGATCGTGGAATAAACTGAAGTCTTTACAGGAGTTTTCCTCGTAGGTGAATCATCTTTTGGATAGTTTTCTGGTTTTGTTTTTTTCACAGGGGAATCACTACTAGGCTTCCTTGTTGGACTAACACTAGTTCTTTCAGCAGGAATAGGTTTCGTTGGCGACGAACTACGAGTTGCAGGAGTAGGTGTTTGTTGGGTAATTTTCTCAGGACTTGTGTTTGACCGTCGAGGAACGTTTTTGCTGGGAGATTTTCTTGTAGTAATACGAGTAATAGCGTCATTTTCGTTTACAGTTTCTTCATCAATACTTTGAGTGTCATGTTCTATGACCAATGTTGTTTTAGATATGATGTTTTGAAGTTTTGCAGGTGAGCTTTCTCTAGATGGAGTTTTCTTTTTGGGGGTTTTGGTAGTCTTGATATTTTCATCAATTTCACGGCTAATAAAGTCGGTAACATCAGTTTTAGCGTCGGTTACCTTAGTAGTAATTGTGCTGAACTCGGGGAAAGAAGACGTCTCCTTCGGTGCTGGACTGTCACACGGTGAAACACTTTGGGAACTTTGTTGGGATTCAGTTCTTTTGGTGTAGTTCATTGTTTCTTTTGTGACCATTTCTGCTGTTGTATCTTCTACCATACCGAGAATCTTTCGACACCGATCCTCATACGTTTCTCGTCTCTGTAGGGGTGGTTTGGGTTTTATTGGCGACCCTACAGGTTGATCTTTCTTAACTACTTTATGATCTGGAACAGTGGCTTTATCTTCTGTTGGAGATACACGGAAGCTAGTCGGTGGTTTTTCCATAGGAGACGCTAAGCTCGATTCAGCTGGAGGAGCTGAAGTTTTCTTTAGAGAACTCTTTCTTGGGAGACCATCTTTCGGTAGAGATGGACGTTGCTCAGGCGATGGAGATCTGCACGGAATCTTAGATGGTGTCGGCGATCCCTTAACATCTAAAGTATCTGGTCTGTCATAAATAGCCTCAGTAACGTTGTCAGATTCATCATCTAAATCAGTGATAAGGGGTCTTTCGTTACGAGGCGATCCAAAATATACAAAACCGCTGACTGATGTTGTGGGCGAGCTTTGACCGGTCGAAGGTTCAGGCTCTGCTGCCTTTGGTTTCCGTGTAGGACTTGAAGAAGGAGTCGACAATTGACGAGGACGATTCTTAGATACAGTTTTCTTGTTGATTTCTTCTGTATTTCTTTCAGTAGAAATAAAATCAGTCGTATGTTTGTATCTAACGTCTTTAGTTGGAGATTTTGTGGGAGATGTAACATCCCTCGGACTCTTTTTTGTAGGAGATAGAGGCTCAGGAGCTTTCTTGACCTTTTCGGGACGAGTAACTGAGTCATGTTTCACCGTATCGTCTATTGACTCCGTAGTTATCTTAGTTGTGATCGTTTCGCTTGGCTTTTTTTTATCATATGTATCATAGTTAGGTGGTGAAGGTTCTCTTCGTGGTACGTATCTATCGCCAGGAGAGTCCCTAGTAATAGCTTTCGATATTATAGTGTCATCTGTTTCTTTTATGTCGATGATTTCAACTGTTTTATCGATTCTACCATACAGTTCGTCGTTTTCAGTTATCGTGATTTTGTCTTTTTGAGGCATCCTACCTTTTAGGGCGGGTGATGATTCCGAATCTTTTGGGGTTTGTCTTTTAGGAGAAGGACTCTTTTGGCGAGGATTAGAATCAAAAGGAATCGGTTTATATATTGTATCAGTTCTTACATTTTGATTACGAATGTTAACCTTGGTTTCTTCATCGACAAACCTGTAATGATCTTCAACCACTTTTGTTGTTTTTTTACGATCTGGGCTCGAAGTAGGAGCTTGCTTAGATGTTCTGTCAGGTTCGTCTACTGGCCTCGATGGTCTTCTAGTGTCAGGAGTAGGTTGGCTAGCTGCAGTAGGTCTCATGTAGCCAGGCTTTCTGTCAGGACTAGTACTCGGTCTTTTTTCATAATTTTGTGGTTCCCTATCAGGAGACTTTCGATAGCCTACTTCTCTTTCAGGACTTGCTTCTGGATACTTGGCGCTGTCGGGAGTATATGTTCTCGATGGAGAAGAAGTTCGAGGATATTGTGATTGAATTGGTTTCTCGGGACTTTGCCGCGGGCGTGTAGGGGAGCGAGTTGCAGTCATTCGAGTTGGAGAGCTTCTAAAGCGTTCAGGAGTAAATTGCGTCGGTTTTCTTTCAGGACTTTGACTAGGTCTGAACGTTTGCGGTCTCTTTTCGGGACTGGTGCTGGGTCTCTGTCCGGTCGGTGGCCTTCTTTCGGGACTAGTGTATCTATTCGTCTTCGTTTCTGTTACAGAATATGTGGAATGAGTGTCGGAGTATCTGTCCGAAGTGAGGGTACGCGTCGGGGAGGAGCGGTCGATCTTGCTGGGGCTCCCTCCCCGACTCGACGGTTTCCTGTGCTTGTCGGGGCTGACGCTGCTCCGTAGAGATGATGTACTGGATTGAAAGGTCCTGCTTCCAGGGGAGGAAGCCCGCGTAGAAGGATGAGTCGTAGATGGCGTGTCAGACCGGAGAGTACTCGCCCACGCCTGGTGGGTCGGGCTCAAGTCTTCACTGACTTTTTTCTGTTGGTAGTCAGTTTGGTACGTTGTCTGATATCGATCGCTGGTCGTCTTCCGTTCCACCACTTTCTCCACCTTACTGTCCCTTGTGATGTTTTGAACGCGTTCCTCGGAGTTGTTTTTGTGATGAATATCTTTGAAATCTCTCTTCGGGATGCGATCATCGCGAGTAGTAGTTACAACCTCTCGACGACGCTCGGTTTCGTCGACATCGTTCGACATTCGCTCGTTCGTTCCTCTTTGAATCCGAGCGTACTCGTTTCGATCGGACGTCGAACGATCGACGACCTCGTCGTTGGTTCTGGTGGTATGCTGAGTCTGGGAATAGTTGTCAGTTTGAGAATAGTCGGATACGTTTCTGTCAGTCTTGTGTTCGCGTCGTTCACTAGTACGCTGAACAGTAGAGTGATCATCATTGTCAGTAGCGGTGTGGTCGCGGATCTGTCGCCTGAAGTCGGTGTCATCTCGGTTCCGCTGAGTGTCGACGATGTCGTCGGTCGTGGTGCGGTCGTCGAGGGTGCGGTGTGTGCTCGTCGAGGTGCTCTGTCTCGTGTCGGAGCGGGCGCGGTGCTGCTTCGAGTGCGAGTGGTACGTCTGTTGCGCCGGCACGCGGAACTCGCGGCGAGTGCTCGTCACGCGCGTGCCGTCCGGCAGCCGACGTGTTTCCACTATCACCTTAGTGTTGTCGTCTGGGTACTCCACCTACCAAAAAAATATTTTGAATATTTTAAAATATGTATTAAGTATTACTTTCTAATTCAAGTTATAATGATATAGTGAATATAGATTTAATTAACCTTCCTGGAGACGAGGTCACCGCTGTCGATGTCGGTCCTCCTCGTGTTCTGCTCGTAGTCGTTCCTGTTAGTGGTTCTCGTGATTCGTTCGTCGGTGTTAGTGTCGCGGTCAGGTTCGGTAACGTATGGCACTTGTTCGGTTCTAGTCTCGGAGACTCGCTTCACGTCGGAGGTGGTCGAGGAGCTGGTGCTGGAGGTGAGGTGGGTGCCGTCGGGCGCGGTGCGGACAAGGTGGTCGCGCGCCGCCGTCGACGAGGAGGTCTCGTCGCGCACAAGCCTCGAGCGCTCGTCGTGCAGCTCGGTGCGCGCGCGGCGCTGGCTGTCCGCGGCGGCGAACCGCCCCGCGCCGCCCTCCACGTCGTACCGCCCCTCGACGGTCGCGTGCAGCGCCTTCACGCGGGTCGCGCCGCCGTCCCGCGTACTGTCCTCCGACTCGACGTTCCATCCCGCGTTAGAGTACTCCTTCAGGTCTGTAAGAGAGACGTGCGTCCTGTGTGAGACGAGAGGGTGGCCGGTGACAGCGGTTACTGTTACAGGTTAATGTGCAGGGTTAGTCGAGTTAGGGTAGAGTACGGGAGGGTGTAGCACCTTGGCCGCGATACGTGAACTCCTTGGGCGGGGAGCCCGCGTCGCGCACCTCCTTGCTCTTCATCGACTGGAAGTTCTGGTCCGCGAAGGAGGCGACGTGCGTCGCGGACGCACAACCTGTCGGTACAATCCGCCCCACGGGGAACTAGTCACTACACTATACATACATACATATTACACATATACGGTTAGTCACGACATAGGTGCCTATAGCTCTACTCACATCTATCGTATTCTGACCTTTAACAACCATATATGGATATTCAAAAACAAGCACATAAATGGACATCGCAAAGCTAACTACGAAAGCTTAACTAAATTACAATGACCACAAGACAAATTGCATAATTAAGTTACCATCTATCTACCGAGGAACAGATAAGATTAACTGATATCAAATAAAACAGTGTTTTGTAAAGTAAACCTAATGTTGGTAGCGATAAGGTTACCTTTAGCTTCAGCTTTAGGTTCTGGCGAGTAAAGGTTGCGCAGGCGTTCTTCTCGCAGCCGGTACATGTGTGTGCGGATCTCTTTCTTCTTGGAAAAGTCTTCTGTCTGCTGCCACTGTAATAGTAACAAGTTATTATAACATTAACTAAACTTTCAATTGTTTAAATATGTCTAGCGTCTCGGTCGCGGTCTCACATCTGTCATCTATTCGAAGAGCGAAAGTGATTTAAAAAAACGTAGATTTATAATATAATTTCTTTATTACTTATTTTAGTTACTAGTAATTACTTAACTATATTTTGGTGCTCACATGTATCGGGGTGAATTACTGTACAGTTCTGTACCTACTAGAAACGAAATAGCAAGCCACAAGTTGTATGTATTAGAGTTGCCTATTATATTTTTCAGGCGTTTAGGAATTTAACTTGTCGATGTTATGTCTAAAGTCTAAACGTTATAAACTATACGGAAAATAAATTATTTCTCATCGCGATATTCCCACGGGAACGGAACTTATGCGGGTGAAACCGCAGGCTGCAGCTAGAATATTCTAAATGCCAAAGTTTGCGATGAAACTTGGTACGTTATACATAGATAGTTGGAGTCCTGCAATAGAATACATAGGCTACAATTTGTCCCAAAGTCCCGATTTTTTTCTTTTTCCTTATCTGGTCAGCTCTGTGACTGAACATTTTTGGCCTTCCTTCCAAAAAGTCCCGATTCCGTACTTCTACCTATGTGGGGCGCAGCCAGTAAGTACAAAAGGACAATGTCCAAACTGGACTCACCATACGGCGCAGTACGTCCTCGTCTTGTATCAACGACACGTTGATTTCAGACATGCTGTGGACAAGTAAACATTTTTTAAATTAATTTTGTTTTGTAGAAATCATTAAGAAATGTGACGACGTTAACTTAATTTACCTGAGCTAATTCACCTAGGTGCATTAAATACACTGTGGCCAAAATTAATACTAAAATTTAATTAATAGAGCAGATTTTAAACGGTTCTTGAGTGGCCAATTAACGGTAGTAAAGTGTTATTGTGAGATTCATAGCCCGTGACAGCGCATCAGCTGGACTCAATGAATTTTGGAGTCTAATTCACATGGCTAACTTTATACCTACTTAGAGTGTTAAAGATATATTATTTTTAAGCAAGTTCTTTTGTATTTTTAAGATGTGAATTCTTAATCAGTCGCTTTGTAAGGCATGCTATATAAAAAATGTCTGAATGTAAGTAAATATTAACTAGATCTTTAAATGAAATGACCTAATGTAAAATTGCAAGTGTCGTTATCCCAATGTTACGGCCTCGCTGCCCACGCGTGGACAATCAGACTTGCATTACGTTATCGAATAGACGCAGGATCATTGAATGTGGGCAGTAGACGACTTTATTTATACGAGAGTTAGATATCATCTACTTACATAGATTTCTATTGAAATGATCTCTATTCTCAATAACTAATAAGTTTTATGAATGTGAAAGTATGTTACTTTGTTCCCTTATACGTAGTTCAGAATATATAGAAGGATACCCTTTATCCCGATACTACCAAAAAACCGGGACTTACACAGATAATTATGTAATTATTATATTTATTGATGCTTTAAATGCATCACAATTCCACCTCGCCTGTCAGTAACAAAACTATTTTATCCTTTTAAATACCAAAATGAATAAACATCGTAAAACAAACATTATCGATGAACAATGCCACCTTGAATCGAGTGAAACCTTCATTACCCCGGCCATATAAAATAAACAATTAAATTAATCCCATCGAGTAGCGACACCGACACCGACGACATATGGCCCAATTGAGGTTATCTCCTTTAAGGTGTCACCGCGCCCTTGTCCCAGTACGCGTTACGCACCGATATGGCGCTGCATTTCTCGATATATCTCACGGCAAGCGACAAGTGGCAAACGACAACTGCATTTATTTGGGCTTGTTTACACGAACACATATGGTAGGTACGCTGTTTACACGAACACATATGGTAGGTACGCTGCGACAAGGATTATAATGAAAATCCTAACACAATCGAATTTGGATCTTCTCACAGCACAACATTCAATCTCTAGTGGCCTACAATGTCTTATTACGTCCAGTTCCACGATATAGTGTTCTAAAACGTCCAGTATCAAAATTTTTACTTTCCAAAATGTCTCATTCTTCATTTTCTAGTATCTGGTCATAGGTAAGTATATCGTATTGAAAATTTAAAAAAATATTTTGTTTAATAACACTATAAAGGATAGTAATATAGTAGTGCTTTCTAGATAAGACTGGCGTTTTTTTCGCGTTTAGTTTTCGATTTAACTATATATCAAGGGAGTGGAACTATTACATATATTTAACACAAACAATGTATGAAAATAACTTGAAACACCTCACATACATTAAACACCTGACGTAAACGACAACAACTGGAAGATCGTCGATTGGTTCCGATATCGACAACGTGCAAACTTACATGGTGCGGACTCTATGGCCATCATTCTTTTTGGTCCACATTCATGAAGATCCTAGTAGCGCTGTATGTATACATTGTATGTTATATTTGTGGTTATATATTGGAGGCAATTCAATAGTTATTTTTATTTTGTTGTGCAATAAAACTCGAAGGTAATAGAGTCGTGTTTACGAAAATGGAATGGGAGCATTAATTTACTAAAGGAGTTTACATTGTGACAGATATGGTTCGTGTGATTTATGGTTTATAGACAATTTTATCAACCTACACCTGGATTAGGCAAGACGATATGTGACTGGAAACCAGACATTTTGTGATGCTTTCCATTTTTAAAAAATTTACCTTTTTGACACCGGACGTTTTGGACATTAGAAATTCCAAGACGGAACGTAATATAACACTGGACACATTAAGTATACGGATATGTATTCTAGGGTTGCGAATTGCACGAATTGAAGGAACAGATACTTCGTGGACTACAAAACTGGTTGCGATAAAACTTAATAAGGTGTACATAATTAGAAGTTTGGATTGACATGGCTAATTGTTAACCCAATATCAAAACGAGATCGGCAGTTAGGTAAGTGAAACCGCGGGGCGCAGCTAGTAAACAACACGGGTTTAAAGGAAATGCGCGCACAGACATATATAACAAATAAGGCCTTGGTATTTAACTCAAAAAACGTAAACAAATCAAAGCGTGTCGTCATTTCAGCGGTCATGTGGAGACATGACATCATATCGCTAATATAGGTACTGAACGAAATCGTACTGATAGAATAATAGCTTGGTTGGTGGTTGAGTTGCTGATCAATTACCATCTGACCCCTCTTACGATTGTCTTCACATCGGATCTTTGTATGTCATCTCTATCTATATCTATGTAAGATTATTACTTTCTAGCATCACCCGCGGTTGGAATCTTCTTCTTATCCCGGAATATCGGGATAAGAAGAAGATTCCAACATATCATCATACAAAGCTTCATTAAAATTGGTCAAGTTGTTGAAGGAAAAAACGAGACCTTTGTAAGATCATTCAGAGTTGCCCGTTTTTCTCTCTGTCAAGACTTTAAGACCCATTTTACCTGAATAACGACATGAGTGTTAGTTACCTATGATTTAACTGTAACATGTTTCCTTTTGAGAAGTCGTTTATAACAATTTACAACTTAATCTTGTTAGAACCCGATCAAGAGAAATATTAAGATAAGAAAAAGCTCTGTGGATTTATTCAAAGTGGATCTAGTTTGTTTCTTAAAAGGCATAAAACAAGCCTTCTGCCTTCTGAAAGTATGCGAAACACGTTGACAACTCCTCTACTTACATTATTACGCGAATTTAAATAGCTATTTAGCATAACATTAATATTAAACAGTCGCGTTATTTTGGACAAGTTTGCTGTTGTTATGTGGAACGAATGGATGACATTAGAGCTGTGAAAGAAAACTGTCTCTAAATAAAAAGCCTTGCGGTGAACCAAAGAAGTGGTGGCCAATTTGTGTTAGAGAAGATTTGTTAAAAGAACATCTTGGGGAAGAAAGACCAAAGACAGAGTAAAATGGAAGAGATTTATAGGCCAAGCGTTGCATTGTAGCGTTGCAGGAAGTAATGTAGCGAGATTCTAGGATCTTGATAAAAGTGTAGAAGAAGAAGATATTTCAATAGGTCAACAACACTACTAAAACGAGCTCTAAAGAGGTTTCACAGTGTTTTAAATATCAAGTTTCTCTATCTATCAAGTTTCTGCAGAATTAAAAGTCAAAACAAAAGTAGGTATACGAAAGATTTAACCTAATTCTAATCACGTAGACTTACGTTTACTTTCCCTGATCTTCGACATAATATTGTGAATCTGTACACGTGCCTACATGGCGCTCGCTGAGCCATTCAAGGGGTTTTCTGGTCACGGCCAACAGATGACGAATGACTTTCTTTCAAGAAGTTTACTTGGAAACAAGTTGGGGGAACTAATATTTGTACCATGCATTTACGTATAATTGATTAATAAACGAATAAGTATTAATATTTGCACATGGTTGATATATAAATAATATTATGTTAGTGTATTTACGCCGAATTATAAATAATATGTTATATTATTATGCTTTTTGATGACCTCCATGTCGCAGCGGGAAAATAATGGTAAATTCTTCTCAGAACTCAAAAGTATTATACAGTAACAACACGCAAAAACACTACCTAAATAACCAGTTAAGGACCCAAACGACCTTGAAGCAGAAATTGAAATTATGCAACAAGTTAAATATTATCTTGGCCTTGAAGAGAGCTTTAGGCTTCGCCGCCGGATATGCACTATCCGCCACACCCAACAAAACACGCTTCGAAATAACAAACATGAACAAAAGAATATGAATAAAAGATACACCAAAACTTCATGCAAATTTTACAAGACATGACACGTCTTTTAAACGCAAATCATGTAAAGCCAAAAATTGAAGAAAAATGTACTTACCTATAAAGAAAAGTTTAATTTAACAACTCTCAAGATGCTCCGGATAGTAGACACAGACATTTACATCTGAATTTACGGGTACCTAAAGCAGCGCGCAACTGTAGGTAGGTATTTACCTAAAATAAAATGGCGATGGTAATAGTTACACGTGTGTAATTTAGCAATCACCAATGTCCTTGCGCATCAGTTGGACAAACAGAATGGTTTGTGTCAATCGACACGACGACGACGCGGTGGCGCGGGCGCAGGATAATGGCAACGTTAGATAGATAGGTACACCTAGTGGTGAGATCAGCGGATCCCACGTTGCATGAGGCTGATCTCAGCCTAGACCATCATCTTGTTAGGGCTGATACAGATCAACTTTATAAAAACATACCTACATGCTGAAACTTAATAAATGAACTGAAACATAACAAAAGTAGTGTTGACTTAGTGTGAGATATTTTGTCTTTCAATCCGAGGGTTGTAGATATGAATCCCCATGATGACCGTGCACCATTTAATATTTGTGTGCTTTTGCAGTACAGAAGTGTGTCGTAAAAAAACTGTGCGCAAAACTCATCACGGTTTAGAGGTGGTTTGACGATATTTGCTAATCTGAAAAAGGCACCCCTGCTGGTGTACCTACAACACCCACGGTCTTTACTGGAACATATTAATTTGATCCGTTTCTTTCTTTCTTGTTTGCCAGACAGATATTGAACTACTTTAATCAAGAAATAATCCAAAGTAGGCAATCCGGGTAGCCCTGACTGATAGATAAACAAATAAGAGTCGAGGCGTGAGTCAACGTGCGCCCACGCAACGCTATTGTCACCTGCGTGCGAGCTGCTGCGGTGAGAATGTTATCGATAGAGATATTGTCGCACATTTACATAAATAGGCATTGATTGATTATAGCAAAAAGTAATTCACAGTTTGTTGGATTTGTCTTTTTTGCTGTAGGCGTGTTGACGAGTTCTTTTATCCGGACATGGCCGACTAGGTTGGGAGGGTGGTATAGTAGGCGGTAAATAAACCATCTAATACATGGTCCTCTACATCGCCCTGAATAGCATATATTTAAGTTGCTGGCGCTGAAAAATAAACTAGATAAATAAAAAGGCCAATATACAAAAAAAAACCGAATAGTCTACCTTTTATTTAAATATAGAAGGTAAGTGGTAAAGGTTTAATGTCTTGTAATGATGCAAAAATGCATTCCTTTCATGGTCAGATCGTAATCCATCATGCCTGCGCGTGAGTCATGGTGAAAGAATTGAACTGGTCCTCTCCTGAGCGAGGTTCATTCATCGAATTACTTAGTACTTCATATTTTTACTGGTACCTACCTACTTAACTCTGATCTTCAGCGCATCACTGAGTGGAGTAGGAAGTTTGGCCTTAAAATCAACCCGACTAAGACGCAGTGCATTATATTGGGCAGTTCCCGGCTGTCAGTCAGAATTGATCAGAATCTGCTCCCGCCGGTGATCTTCGATGGTATACCGGTTCCATACTGCAGTACTGTTAAAGATCTGGGCTTAACACTAGACTGTGATCTCTCGTGGAAGCAACAAATAGAAAACACCAGCAAGAAAATGTTTGCAGCTTATGGTTCCTTGCGAAGACTACGCAATTTCTTGCCCACTGCCACCAAGATTTCGCTCGCGCAATCGCTGCTGCTGCCAATTCTGGACTACGCTGATGCCAGCTACCTTGATCTCACCCAAGAACAGCTCGACAAACTGGAGCGTCTTCAAAATATGTGTATCAGGTTTATATTTGGCCTTCGTAAGTACGATCATGTTTCTTCTTTCCGTGCTCAACTCAAATGGCTTCCTATCCGTCTCAGGCGCAACTCTCACATTCTCTCCCTTCTCTACTCTATTCTCTTCAACCCACGCTTTCCACCTTACCTTAAAGAGCGTTTCAGCTTCCTTCATTCTAATCATGATCGTCCCCTTCGTTCTCTAGATTCTCTACTTCTAAACGTTCCTCGTACCAACACCTCTTTTTACTCTGACTCTTTTACTTTTCAGGCGCCATTTCTCTGGAATGAGTTGCCGCAGGAAGTCAGAAAATCTTCTTCCTTACAAATGTTTAAATCACGCGTCAAACAGTATTATTTGTCACTATTATAAGGAGAATTCCTACCATATTATGTGAATATGATATAATTGTATGTATTCGTATTTCTAGTATAATATTATTTATGGATATGTAAATGTAGGTATATATATATATATATATATAGTAAATTTATATATAGTAGTATATGTAGTATATAGTAAATTTATTTGTATAAGTAAGTATGTATTAAATGTATAATATTATTGTGTTTAATTTTCTCAGTTTTTTTGTAGTTGTAGGTACTATTTATATTATCTCTTTTTCTTAATGCACTTTACCCTTAATCTTACGTCAAATCCTCTCCATCCTAAGGTTGCCTGGAAGAGACCGCTTCCAGCGGTAAGGCCGCCTATTGTGCCACTGTTTTTATTTTTATAATTTAAATTAATTGTCTTGTTTTTAATTTTCTGTAACTTGTGTGTGCAATAAAGCGTTCTATCTATCTATCTATCTACTTTTACAAATTAGGTTCTTTTTCGTTGGGTTACAATCAAATCTTACGAGACCACTGAAAACAATCTAATAAGAAATCAAATCAAATCAAATCAAATATCTTTATTTTCTTTGGATACTTAATACTTAAAAGTATACAGGACCACATAAAAACGTCTTAAAAACTAAGTTAGGATGTGTGCCTTCGGAACGCGCCCACCAATGAGAAGAAGGCACAAGAAACTCATGGGGTTTTTTTTTTCATGTGGTCACGCTCACAATGGTCAATATTACAGTATTTGAAAGTATTATTTGAAATGGAGCAACTAAAGTCATGTCCATGGGTTCTTATCATTAAGATAAGACGAAGTATCATAGTATGCCTTACTGCACAATCTATGCTTTATAAAAGTTTTGAACCTGTTAATGGACATGTCATATACATCTTTAGGTAATTTATTATAATAGAGCACACATGTACTATTAAACGACCTGTTTATTTTCCGGAGCCTGCTACCGGGCACGGTAAGTTCACCCTTATTTCTTAAATTGAAATTATGAATATCGCTGTTTTTACGGAAAATATCAGGATTTTTGTGAACGTAGAGCAAGTTTTCGTAGATATATTGTGAATAGAGCGTTAATATATTTATCTCTTTAAATTTTTCTCTAAGTGATTCCCTGGGGCCCATTTTGTAGATAGCTCGGACAGCTCTCTTTTGCAATATGAAAATAGCATCAATATCTGCAGCACACCCCCACAGTAGGATGCCGTACGACATGACACTGTGGAAGTAGCCGAAATAGACTAGGCGAGCAGTCTCAATGTCCGTGTATTCGCGAATTTTCTTAACGGCGTAAGCGGCAGAACTAAGTCTATTGGACAATGCTTCCACATGTGGGCCCCACTGAAGCTTAGGATCTAAAGTTATACCTAGAAAGACAGCCTTACTGACTAATTCAACTTCCTCATCATTAATTTTTACAACAGTTTTTACTTGTTTTACATTTGGAAGTGTGAACCGAATTAATTTAGTTTTGGATCCATTCAGCAATAAATTATTGGAATTGAACCAATCAACTATTCTAGAGAGAGCATTGTTCACATCGTCAACGTTGGACTGACGCCTTTTAACCTTGAACACCAAGGAGGTGTCATCTGCGAACAACACTATCCCATGGTTGTCCCTTACAAGGTAAGGTAAGTCATTTATATAAACTAAAAACAGGAAAGGTCCTAATATGGATCCTTGAGGAACCCCCATTGCTATCGCAGATCCGGGGGATCGTTTCCCGTTAACATCAACACTCTGGATCCTACCGCTCAAATAAGAAGAGATAAGATCCAGGGCGCCGTCCCTAATACCGTAGTGGTGTAGTTTCATGATCAATGTATTATGTTGAACGCAATCAAATGCCTTGGATAAGTCACAGAATATGCCATACGCATCATGTGACTCCTCCCAAGCATCAAATATGTTTTTAATTAACGCTATACCCGCATCAGTAGTCGAGCGCCCCTTACTAAACCCGAACTGTTTATTATGTAAGATATTATTATCATGGAAATGTTTCAGTAGTTGCTTTAAAATAAGTTTTTCAAAAATTTTACTTAACGTGGGTAGTACTGATATTGGTCTAAAATTGGAGGGGTCTGAGGTACTACCAGATTTAAACAGTGGAACTACTTTACTCAATTTCATTAAATCAGGAAACACACCACAATCTATACATCGATTAAATATAATGACTAGTTCTGGTATAATCAGTTCAATAATTGATTTAACAATCGGGACAGACATCCTCCATAGATCTTTAGTTTTCTTGAGATTTATTTGCTTAAGCACTACAATAATGTCATGATTTTTAACATATTGGAATTTAAATGTTTTATTACAATTTGGTACATTCGTTTTTAGCAAAGCTTCTGCAATGGGGGTAGAAGAATTTAAAGCCTTCGTCAAAGTAATAGCTACATTACCGAAAAAAATCTCAAATTCGTTTGCGATATCTTGATCATTATTAGTTATATTTCCATTAATACTCAATTTAAACTCGGTGTTTTTGGCTGCGACTCTTCCTGTTTCAGCGTTAATTACTTTCCATGTAGCTTTTATTTTATCATCACTAGTTTTAATCACAGATTTAATGAAGAGAGATTTTGCCAAAATACACACTCTTTTAAATATCCTTGAATAGTTTCTAACGTAGGCTCCAAACTCCTCTGATGTATTACTCTGTCTTTCCGCGTATAACTCATATAGTTTATGTCTACTGCGGTGAATACCAACCGTTGCCCAGTCACTAAACTCGCGTTTGTCGGAGACTACCATAGATCTGGATGTAAAGATAGACTGAAATTGGTTATTAAGAACCGAAAAAAAGTTATTATATAATACATTTGGATCCGTATCACAAGGCAGAAACGGTAAAACGTTAGCTAAATTCAATCTAAGTTCCTCCAGACGAGCAGCAGTCACCGGTACGTACTTTATTTTCCTTTTTGGTATCGATTTTATGACAATAGCAAATTTGACAAACTGACCACTATGGTCTGATTCTAATTTATTAATGATAGATTTGCTAATCGTGGATATATTATCGGTAATATAAATATTATCAATACATGTCGCAGTAGTGTCAGTGGTTCTAGTAGGCTCCAGAAACACGTTAGATAAATTGTGTGATTTATACAAATTCAGAAGTTTCGTGGAAAAGGTGCTTATTTTCAGTAAATCTACGTTAAAATCCCCACATACAAGTAATTGTTTTTTTGATTTAGTTAATTTTGTTAGCATTTCATCCAATATCTCAATAAATTCTTTAAAATTTTCAAAAACAGGTCGTCTATATACACATACTACTATTAATTGCTCCAGTTCTACACAAGATATTTCCGTTACACATTCCACAGACATAGACACGACATCTTTTCTTTCTTTATATTTTAATTTATTGTTCAGTATTATAAGAGACCCCCCCTTTGCCGTGTTTACCCTGCAGAATGCGCTGCCAACCCGGTGGTTGCTGAAATTGAACATGAGCTGGTGAGCCCGGAGATGATGTTCGGTTATGCATACAATGTCAATATCCTCAGCGTTCATGTACAATTCCAGTGTTAGTATTTTGCCCTCTGTCATCCCTCTGATATTTTGATGCACCAGGGTAATATTTTTTTCATAATTTTTATTTACTTTATTTATTTTAGGGCATTTATTCCAGCAATCGTTATTATTTGACTCGTTAGATAATGAAATCAATAATTGGCTTATATTGTTATCTGAACAATTTTTTTTATTATTATTACTTGGTAATGTGCTAGAGGATATCTCCATTGTCTTAAAACTACTGCAAGAGCGTACCTCTTTTGTCTGATTATTTAATTTAAATTAATCGGATAAAGACAACTATCCGCAGTCTGAATAATATTTATGTCATTTAACTGCGCAAAAGGCGCAGTATATGTAGCCAAATTCTTGGCTGTAAAATTAAAAAAATAACATAGCGAAGTTGCTATCTGTCTTTTGATTGAATCCGGAAGCTTGTGCTTTCCCTTCGTCAAATAATAAGTATTACTAACAATAGGGTTAGTGTCAATAACATTGAACTTTTTACTATAACATGATATAGTGTTCAATGCTAAATTTAAATTATGTCTAAGTGTATTTTCCGCAGCTGGCAAGTTTTTACAGTAGGGGAGTGTAAACATTACAATATTGTCTATGTTCAAGGAGCACAAAGTATCACAATATTTAAACATTTCCTGTTTGTTGACACTTCCCCTATTTCCAATAAAAATAATTAAATTATCATTTTTTTCAAATTTATAGCTAGTTATTCTTTTCATAATTTGGTGATAGGATGCAGAAGGCATACAGTAGTTTATAAAAGACTGTCCCTTTGAATAAAAGTTTAATTTTGAGCCCATATCCATTCCAATTTCATCGCTAAACATGATTGTTTGATTTTTATTATTAATTATTTGAGAACTTAAATTAGAAGATTTACATAATAGCTGTGCACGGTTACACAGCTGCTCACTCGATAAGGAAGGTGTATTCAAAGGCTCGGGCTGGCTGCAGCGGTCACAGCCATAACTTGTTTTGTCTGCCAAAGAGTCAAAACGGTCCACATAGTCAGATGTTGAATTAATAAGTTTACCCATTGCCATTGAATAAGAGAAATAATAAATAGTTTTCGTAAATTATGGACGAATTGGAATCAATTTATTTATGCAAAGGTAGGAATTGTCCTCAGTCTAACCATAGAATTAAGATTAAAGGTATTACTGCTGTATTTATTACTTTACTTTATTGATGTTTACTTGTGTGACCTCTACAAGACAAGCTAGAGATAAAATTATCTGTTAGATAATGTAAAACAGGATTATCTAAATGACATCTAAATGCGAAAGATTGGCATATAGATTAAAATTTTATAAAGGTCAAAATTGTTTGTCTATTAATTTAGGTATTTAAATAATAGTAAAGTATTTTAAACGATAAATGTGTATAAAACGTTTTGTCCACAAAACAGATTAATTTTACAAAATTCTTGAAATCCCATTTTCATCAGTTCATATTGGGATATTACAGACATGGCTACAGATTTTATCAAAGCTGTGCCCTCAGATTTACCCCGATTAGTTCCTGATCTCGTGGGAATATCGAGATAAAAAGAAGCTTATATATCTGTTATTCCAGGACTCCAATTATCTACATCCTGCATTCGGCACAAGCGGTCCAATAGTTTTTACGTAAAAAGGTATCAAACTCAGGCTAGGAAACAAGTATGTAATATTAATTTTAAAGTAGTAGAGTTAAAGATGCAAACAGGCTTCGTTCGCGTTACATAAGTAGGTAACATAACCGAGTGGAGTCTCAAGCCTCCAACAATGCAATGGTTGCAGACCGGTCTGAGATCGCGATCCATGAAGGCTGCCCCGACCGGCAGCGGCACCACGCGCCCCACCGCGCGGCGACCCGTACATAACACAACCATCAGAGGGTTATACGAGGAAAATGTATAAATGCAAATATTATTTAGGACGTTATATTTTTGATTTAGTATACATACTTGCATCAATATGCGCTTCTTAGTATAAAAGACATCAACGCATGCCTTTTCCTACATATAAAAGACATAAACGCGTGCTTACATGTTTCTAAATCTTTACATCTTTACCTATTTAAATATTGCGGGTAATAAAACCCTATGTAAAAGGTATAAAATCCATTGTATTATGTAGAAACATTAGTTAATTTTAAATTAATGGCACAAATATTTATTCACCGGTCACAATATCATCTTGATCTGACATTGACCTTTCAAATGTACTAATTAAATACAAATTACCGCGAACATCTTCAGAACACCGAATTTGGTGAACATCGACTACGACGATCTCATTACTTTTTACGGCGGAAGAATTACGTTGTGAGACTTGACGTTTTTACCCGACTACGGCGAAAAGAGTATGTTTTATACATTTACAAGCTTCTGTATTCGTTTCTTCTAAACATCAAAAAGAACACACTCTCCTTTCATGTCTCTAGGGCCAGCGGTTTAAGGGTAATGATTAGGTACTTATTATAGGATACACAGAAACAGCCAGAGCAGATATCTGCAATGGAACCCGAGCCACAGAGGTTGTCAACTACATACATTCAACTAAACTCTATCTATCCCTTGTTTTTGTTTCAATAAACACAATAAACAGCTTGTTTCTTCTTGTTTAGTTCTAAGTGATAGCCTGATAGCTTCGGATTACAAGTGCCTTGTCTTCGGATAGTATACGACCGACGAGACGTTACCACGCAAAACAGGCCATAATAAACGATGGCATTTATTTATTATGCCTTGTAAATCTTAGCATAATTTTTAATTCTTTTTGTTTTTCAATCTTTTTTAACATCTTTTATTAGTTTCACCTGTATGTTTAGGTATGTTTGCTTGCTTGCTTGTTTTTATGAATGTTCGGAGCACTATTTCCTTTGAAATGATTTTGATGATTCTGTTTTATTTGGAAAGGGGTCTTTCACTACCAAAGTAAATAAGGTCCTACTCGCAAAACTCCAACCTTGTAAAAAGTGCCGAATGAGATAAATAATTTTAAGTTATTAATTAGGCGGACTTATAAGTTTGATAACATAAGACTATTTCCAATATTTGCACAGAAACCATAAATACGATGTTAGCTACAAGGAAGGTGTGGGTTCCCCTCAAATGGCAACCGACAGATAAAGTGATCACTTAAGGTAATTCACCAATAAAATGTCTACGAATTCTACGAATAACACCGACAGATTCGGATGCTGCATTCGTCAAATCTATTTTAAAGTTTAGAGGAAACAGCTTGGTAAGTACCTACTTAGATACAGACGAGTCCAAAGTTAGGCTTTGGATACAAGGTGTTTGGCAACAGGAAACTATTAGGAGTCGAGCTCAGGATATGATTTATCATAGGTACCTATAGGTGGGTTACTTTCTTTAGAAGTAGCGGCTTAGCTAACCTTCTACTTTAAAGGTAGCAGCAACTACAGCTAACCCTTTGGGCCTAGGGTAACTTATTTGGAAACTTACTTATATTTTTAATTTTTGAAGTGAAAACTTCTTATGGCGCGTTGGGCACTTTTGTGGGTGAGCATTTTCAGCCGTTCTCGCGACAGATTTTGACGCGACAGATGAGATTTTATTTGTGTTAGTCTTTTTGTTTAACTTATACTGCCATCTATTACACAAATTGAGAAACTTAGTTTCTTGAAAGACCGCTATTCGAATGTAGATGGCGCTGATTTAAATTTTTTACTGCCATCTAGCGAATAAAAAATAAACTATATTTGTTAAAGTGAGTGCTAATAGATGGCAGTAGCAGATCGTTTCAAGAAATATTCTATGAGAAATAACAAGTTTATTGTTTTCACTTCTGCCTGCACTCCCGGAGTGCGTTTTTTTTCAGTTTGAATGCATTTTGAAAAAATAAACTCAAACAAGAAGCAGAAACTCGTAGTAAAATAAATAAAGTACTTGTGTACAAGACAAATGGACCTCCTCGTCTGACTGAACCCATGCCGCATACTTTCATAAAGTATTAACAGAAACAATAAACTATTCTACGTTCAGGCGGCTTACAGCACGATATAGGATCTTCAAGAACGTGGCTAAAAATATATATTCATGAGGTTTTAAAAGTTTCTACGGTAGAGAGCGCTATTTTGTTTGTTTCTGAGATGATACGCAGATGTATACTCATTCTAGTTCATTGATCACTAGTGGTGAAATGGGTCAATTTTTACCACTGGTGGATGGATGATATAGGTGTAACATTGTGTTAGTTTTGGTCACTAGTATTTTAGCTTCGTAATTGAAGTGCCAACTGGTAGGAACTGATGGTAAAATGGTCTGGCTGGAGCATATAAAATTCCGTCGTATTATATAAAAATAAGTTCATCCATAATTCCGTATTGGTAGAACACCTGGTTAGAACACCGCTACGACGCTACGGGGGTTGTGGCATTGAGAATCACCGGAGATTTTTTCCAAAAGTTCCGTTTCTTATAGGAAACGATGGGTTTACAGCAGGTATATTTGGTTTGGTTTGGATTGAGGACGCTAGCGCCTGCCTTGCCGCCATTTATTATACTCCAGGTCCTTGTGTAGATAGGTACCTACTGCCCGCACAGATACAGCCGGCGCAAGGAACAGGTTTCGATGCTCCAATGTGCCTTTATTTATTACAGCCCGCGCCGCCGCCCGTGAGATTATAACGTAATGCCGAGGATTATATGTTGTGTTCTTATTCTGAGCATTTAAGACAATAACATAGACAACGATGCAACTTCTGCTGTGTTCAATGGAGTTATCTAATCCGGTAATATTCCTATTACCGGATTAGATTACATAGAACCAGCATAGAACTCCATTGAACAGCAGAAGTTCCAAAATCCACAGACCCCCGTCTGAACTAGGGGGAGCGAATTTTGGAACGTGTGCAATACTAAATCATATCGCAATATTTCATGAAATAAAACAAATGTTTGCTGAAATACTGGCTGGTCCAAACAGTAGCTTAGGTATACCTACACATACGTCAAAAGAAAAGAAATAGATTCTTTGACAAACAAAAATTGGAAGCGTAGAAAGCCGAAAACTGGACGTGCCTGTACTGAAGTGTCGAGATTAATGGCGGATTTCGGTTCACACAGTTTTCGTGGTATTTTAAACAACAAAGCCACAGTTAACGATTGAAATATGGGCAATTGGTATGTATGTTCTTACTTCATATTAAAATAATATGATAAACGAAGCATAACACATCAATTGATTCGATCATTTCTTAAAATAAACGCGTCCTCTAAAGGACGCAAATGATCGCATACAATGCCTACACAGTATACATACACTCTCTTGCCAAGCAACTGTCACATTCAATATCTCGGACTGCAAACTGAACGATCGCCCGATAGAGTCGCTCATCGACCGACACGTTTGAAGGTAAACAAAACAATCCTACTAACATTATGTATAATATAATGTGAAAGTTTGTGTGTATGTTTTGTTACTCCTTCGCGCAAAAACCACTGGACCGATTACGATGAAACTCGGTATGTAGATAGCTGGAGGCCTGGATAGGCTACTTTTTATCCCGATATTCCCACGGGAACTTACGCGGGTGAAGCGGCGGGGTACGACCAGGGGATCTTGGTGAACTTATCGGTTTACCAGAATCCCCTCAAATGACCAAGGGGATCTTGATGAATTTATTCGTTCTCTGAAATCCCCCCAAACAAAAACAAAAGACGGAAAGTCTTAATGCATTTGCATAAAAACAAAACACTGATTTTCTGCTAGTACGAGTACGCTGTATTGCGCAGACTAGCAATTAAGTGTACAATCGTCTGTCTGTATGTACCAAGTAGGTATAGTACCTACAGCTACTCGATACTGTGTGTCAGGGTCTATTCAAGGCATCCTACCTGTGACGTCATCAATATTACAATATACTTCGCAGGAATTTCGATAAGAGTTTCATGAGTGACTTACTTATTATAATATCGATGACTAAGTTTATTTCTTATGGACGTTCGGTAGACATAATACTATGTTTCATATCGTAGGTAGGTAGGTACGTATCATTGTTGCATATTATACGGTCTCCGTCGACATAACCGTTAAGTACTATATAAACAGCTATTGAGGCTAACTAGCATGATTGCTATTAAAAGATAATGGTAAAGTTAACAGGTAGTAAGCCTCCTCTCGTTCGGTTCGGGGTATAGGCAGTAAGACGCCACGGGTACCTCTCTGGATTGGAATGTCCCACACTTTGGAACCGTTGTCAATTCTAGGGTGTCGCTTTGCTTACGATGCGATGATTTTCCTTCGCATCGTAAGAGTGTCTAATATGCACTTTTTTTTGGGTAGAAAAACGTATTGTACGTTTAGTATCATCACCCATAAACATCAGATTGAACGCCGAGATTTCTGACTAAGCATAAAAGAAAATTTGAGTTTACCATTGATTTTCGGAATCTGCATCTGTCGTTCACTAATGCAATCACAAATGTCTAGACACTAGACTCAACTCGCGAACCGGCGAGATGGTCGAGGATGCGCGAGAGACTGTGCGAGACGCGGTGTCGTCGTCGGTCGCAACGCAACGCGTGCGGGTGGACCCTGCGCCCACGCACATCAGCTCTATGGTCAAAGTCAATTATATTGGCTTAGAATTTCATTGATTTTTATCATTTTTCAATAAAACTATGTGCCAATTTAAGAACTTCTGAGAACAAATGATAGTGAAATCCTTTAGCTGTAAAGGAACTACCGATACAAATAAATCTCAGTAGTTTCTTTGAAGGAAAGGTAAAACAAACGAATTTTACTGAAATACTTTAGCTAGATTAACTATTTAACAAGGATTATAAAGAGCTGATGGACCACCTAATTTGTTTTCGTATATCCCCTGCCCAATGCCTTGTATCATATTACATTCCGCTCATATTGCATTCCAAATGATTAATCTGCAAATGTAATTTTGCACTCGAAAAATTTACAAACAAAAGAAATACCTACCTATACTTAGCTATGAATGTACGTACAAGTACTATGCATACTATGCATAATTTTTCATGCTCTTGACTAGGTATACAAAATAGAAATCATCCAAAAACCATTCTACAAAGTAAGACAAATCATTTGTCAAAACATCATCGGTGTGAGTGATGGTAATTTAAATAATGATTGTTATTGATCCATCTATTAGCACTCGCGCCGCGCCGCGCGCCGCGGTGCCATGCGTGGGCGCATCTCAACAATACACAAGACCCTGTCCAAGATGACGAATTTTACTCTCGAGATTTAGAAGATGGACGACAGAACTCTAGATGGCCCAAACAGCATCAGTTATGAATGTATTAGGTCAGTAACGGTGCGGTGTACGAATCTAGGGAAAGTTATATGTACAAAGTGTAAACAATTTCTTGTTACCCCACAACTCCTCGCCTCGATTCACGCTAAACTTGAAAATGACTGACGGATGAATAGACCAACATGACACATTTTCGGCCCATTTTAGAAACACTTCATGCAAATATCAAACAGAGAAATATTGACACTAGCTATATGCGCAAGTCGTGTGGATTTATTACTGAAAAAAATCGCTATAGTGAACAGAGTCTTATAATCTACCTACAGCTAGGAAATAAGGAAATTAATGAATGAACACCAAAAGTAACTTAGTGTAGGTTGCGTTACAAATATTGTGTGTTTTAACAAAAAATATATTATGTCGGTGGGTTTGTTTCCCAAAATTGTTTGTGATGCCTTGAATGTAAATCACCTGTTTAGTTTTTGAATTTTTAGATACAATAAGTATTCAGTTAGAAATATATTGGACAGTTGGTGAGACTGACAAGACAAGGTATTCATCATACATTTGGCCACTATCTCAACGATACGGACTAAGATATAGCACGCGCGTCTAGAAGATACCTGTTCACTTATGACCTGAAGACACCCCAAATTGTACACCAACTCAGGCAGCGGAATCCAAACCTTCGGCTATGCAAAGGTTCAAATTGTATAGCAACATTTAGAACCTAACCTTCCAGCCCAGGTGTATCAACAAATCTACCATCGCGTGCCCAGTAACGTGGGCGGCTCAGACAGCTGATGATGCAGGAGTGATGAATGGACCTGCCGGCTCTAACGATAATCTACTCGGTCATCAGATACCGGCATCAGAACAAATTGACACTGATCGTCTCTAATAGATGCGAAGCAAATCTTAACATAACACACATGACAAAGTGCGCTTGCTAACATATTTGAGAGTGGAGGTGGTGGATGCATATTGGTATTTTTTGTTATCACAAAATCTTTTTGGGATAACAAAAATTCTATACTGCTTCTATTGTCTGAGAATACACTAGAAGCAGACATCTTTATCTGATAAATGTCGGAAATGTTAAATATTATTGTGGTTTCGATTTGCAACGAAGTAACATTAAGTAACGAAAGATCAATGAAGTATTTACTACTGGTAATAAGTATTAAAAGTAGAGATCAACAACCACCAATTACACCGTGTAAAAAGTACATGCCAGTTTATCACATAAGCGAGTTACGAGTAACGTAACATGGTTAGCTTAGTGCGGGAATGTCGGCCATTACGGCTAATGACGGGGCCGGCCACACACGGCGGAGACTGCGCGCTCGCATGCTCGGTGCTCATTGCCCACTGCCCAACCTTTTTTTTTTTTTTTTTTTTTTTTTATTTATGAACATAGAATCAACAGCACTTAAATTAAATTATAAACGAAAAACTATTGAGCTAAACTTACTGCCAATTACAGATTCTTCATTTTTAAAATGAATTCAATTATAATTATAATATGCGTCCAACGCGCTATGATGTGCACTAGAAGAATAAGGTGAAAAGCTCGAGAGGGAGATAGAAGATTAATGGGTTAGGACAAGAGGAGAGGGGCAGGGGGTGTGTGAGAGGAACTAATGTGTGTGTATGTGTTGTGTGTGTATGTGAATGTGAGAGTGAAGTGAAGAGGAAAATATTAATTACGATTGTTTACGATTTTTATTTTTATTGTGCTTTCTACACCCATTAGGTTTTTAGAACGTCACTTACCAAGCGTCTGAACTTGTTTCTCCCTTCATAGAAGATATCAATGGAAGAGAACTTATCATTATATGTCTGAAGAGAACGTAGAACAACAGAGTTTCGGCCATAGCTAGTGTTGTTATTATAAGGGACATAAAATAATTTTGATGAAGCATGTCGAGTTCGAGTTTTAGGGGTGTAGAGATGTAAAAACAGACTCGTGAGCTCAGGGCTGTTGATCCGACCATTACAGACGTCATACATAAACATCATCTGTAAGAGAATACGCCTATCCTTAAGTGTCATAAGGTTGTGAGTCCTGCATGATACCTCATAATCCATACGCCCAGTACGAGTGCGGTAATTAAGGACTTTTAAGAATCTAGCTTGCATTTGCTCAATACTTTCACTGTAAGTAACATAGTACGGATTCCATACGTTACTGCAGTACTCCAGGACACTACGTACATAAGCATAAAACAGAGCTTTTATGCAGTCAACGTCAGAGAACGGACGGCTAATACGTAGAACGAAACCTAAATTTTTATAAGCCCTAGAGACTATATCTTCCACATGGTCTGTCATTTGCATTTTGGAGTCAAAGGTGATACCAAGATCCCTAATTGAGCTAGTTACGCTAATGTTTGTATCATTAAGCTTATACTGAAAAGTTACATTATTTCTCTTACGCGTATATGTAATTTGAAAACACTTAGCAACATTTATGTTAATACGATTATTACGATAATAATTGCAAAGAGCAATAAGATCACCCTGCAGCTTGCTTGCATCTTCAGGAGTCTTAATGAAAGCATAAATCTTTGTATCGTCGGCATACATTAAGAATTTACTAAAAATAAAGCAAGAACCAACGTCATAAAGGTAAGCCGCGTATAACAAAGGTCCCAAAATAGATCCTTGAGGAACACCAGAAGAAACATCAACAAAGTTAGATCGATAGCCAGACACTACAACTGCTTGGGAGCGGTTTCGCAGGTAAGACTCAGTCCATCGAAGCAGATTTCCACGAATTCCTAGCTCCTGGAGCTTCCGAAGAAGGATCAAGTGGTCTACACGATCGAACGCTTTTTCAAAGTCAGTATATATAGTATCAATTTGAAACCCTTTGTCCATACCACGGAGAACATCGTTAACAAAGACGGTAAGATTGGTATTTGTTGAGCGGCCCTTGACAAACCCATGTTGCTGTGAGGGAATATAGTTGATTAGGTGTGAATACAAAACATTATGGACCACTCTCTCCATTAGTTTGCCCAAGACATTTAAAATTGAAATCGGTCTGTAATTTTCAATTGAAGTCTTACAACCCTTTTTATGCACAGGGACAATATGCGCGGTCTTCCAAACTTTAGGGAAAAACCCTTCCAAGAAACACCTATTAAAAATAATCGTGATAGGTAAGGATAAGGATTCACTACACTTCACAAAAAAGTAAGGTGGTATTCCATCAGAACCCGCGCCTTTATTGCAATCTAACTTATCAATAAGTTTTTCAGTGTCTTTAACAGAAATACTAATTGAGCTAAGGACATCGTGACTAACACACCTATCCTCTGAATAGCCACTGTAGGAACTAGCAGGAGGACTGAAATTTGCACAGAAAAAGTCATTAAATGCATTGCAAATATTCTCAGGATTAGAATAGGTATTATTCCGACATTCCATTATATTAGGATAGTTGTGACCAATAGATTTTCGTTTTGATTTGACATAAGTCCATAGTAGTTTGGGGTCGGTTTTGATTCTTTCTTGAGAAAATTCAATGTAAGAGGCATAGCAATCCTTTTCTATCTTCCTTAGACGGGATCTCAGAACCGAGAATGATAGATAATCACAAGGGTTACCATACCTCTCCCATAACTTGTGGTACCTAGCCTTCTCCTTAATCAAGTTAATAAGAGCCTTACTATACCAAACAGGGTAGGTGTCATTACACGAAACAGTCTTCTGTGGAACAAATTTAGAGATACCCGCCCATAGTACTTCGTAAAACATGTCAATTGAATCCTGTAATTTACAATTGTATAGGAACGACCAGTCATATTCTGAAAATAATAGGTTAAGATTAAAGTAGTCTGCTTGTCTAAAAAGATGTTTTATCCTGCCTTGAGGCTTAATACATGGGACAAAAATGTCCTTAATGCTAATGTCCAAAACTGTATGAAAAACATCTTCCTTTACCAATGATGTAGCTGATTTGGATAAACTCAGCGGGATATTACAGAAAATTAAATCCAAGGTATTACCAGAACGATTAACAAAATTATTAAATTGTGACAACCCTAAAAATTTAGTCATTCTGATAAGCTCTGAGGCAACGACTTGCTTATCAACTGAACCTTTTTTTATAATTTTAGGGCAAGTTAATAAACTCCAATCAATACAGGGTAAATTAAAATCACCGGCAACTATAATGTCGTGGTCAGGACATTTACTAATTATATACCTCAAATGTTCAATAAATAGGTTAATTTGTGAGACAAGTGTAGCATTAGGACGGATATAAACACAAACCACAATTAAGTTACGCTGCGAACCGAGCGCACGCGCAGGTATAGATATGCAGGCGCATTCAAGATCACAACGGTCAAGGTCAGATCGAGTAGATGCAGCGAGACGGGGCGAACACGCTATCAGTACTCCACCCGCGTACGCGCCACGGTCCCGACGGAACAGATCGAACCGATTCGAGCTGCACAGCTCAGTGTCGAGAATACCTTCACAGAGCCAGGTCTCAGTTATTAACACAATATCCGCGTTAATTAATTGTAGGTTATTATAAAAAAGCTCAGTTTTAGTTCTCAGGCCACGTACGTTCTGGTAAAAAAGTCGAAGTTGATTCAAATTAGCCATAGCTGAAAAATAATCTCAATAATGTTGAAGGTAGTCCATTAAAAAGCAGCAGAATAATTGAACAAAACATTCTTGTATAAAAATTATGAGTGAAAATAAGTTTATGAACAATTATGTAAAGCAATAGATAAAGTATAAGTGTTGTGTGACGATGGTGTTGACGTTTAAAATATAATATATAATGGGCGTTCATATAGTGTGTGTGAAAGTATGCGAAGATAATAATATTATTATGTATATAGTAATAAATAAGTGAGGGTGAAGTGTTTGTGATAAATAGTGTGTAGGGAAAGGAGTTGGGAGCGAGCTTATACACTGACACAGAGATAATACGGAATGAAGTTATGACTAATATAACAAGGTAGGTGTATAATAAAATAATTAACATATCTTTTGTAGGTCGGCTACAGTCAGAATAGGTATGGGAGGGGATTTCTCGTTTCGACGGACATAGATGCGACAGTTTTTTGTCCAAATGTATTTAAACACCTTTAAAACCTTGTTCACTTATTGAAAAGGAACCTTTCAGAATGTTACTTTGTTCCGATATCTACCCGGGAATGGGGGAGTCACTAGGATTAAAAAAGCTGTTACATCCCCGAGGGAGACCTTCAAGAGAGGTGACAGAGATGTTTTCGTCTCCCTAATTACTAATATTAGTGCAGTATATCTGAAGAGTACTTCTTTCACACATCAAATGTCCATTCAAACTTGACCTCTATACTCTTTATTTAATCAAATCAATGCCACTTTTCGTTGTAATTTTATAACTGAAGACCGGGCTCATCTATCCAAACCAAATGTAGACCTACTATTTAGTAGATGGTTTATGTGAAGTTTGCACAAAATTGGTCTAGCGGTTTTTCATTTATCACATTTTTTATATGGCAACGTTTGCCGGGACAGCTAGTATCAGTATAGATTTATGTTCATTGCTCAACCCAGTTTCATCATCCCCTTGCGATAAGTCCGAGTATTTGACTCCACCTCCGTCTACTTCCCTTATCATCACGTATTGGAATGCGCCTGCGAGCTGCTCATGCGCCTGCGCCGCCCTCCACAGAGAGTGGCGACGACGAGACGGGGTGACGCGACACGAGACGTGGCGTATCACTTGCAACGTCTTTTGTTTATGTAGATATTAATGTTTTGACATCGCCTTGTATAGACGTTCCGGTATTGATATACTTTAAATGTAAACTGTGGTTTCTATTATCTACCACTTATTTTAAAATAACTATATACTCCTGGAAATACTGTCAGTAGTGGAATTAATATTGAGGAGGCTCGCAGCTAAGCGACGCTCGCTGATCGTTTACGGTCGTGAGGGTTAAGCGACGCCTGGTGCGGTCATTACTTTGATTGGTGGCCAATTAGTAGTGTGGCAAAAATGTGTTTCCGTGAGCCCCTCCGTGCTTCGGAAGGCACGTTAAGCCGTTGGTCCCGGTTGCTACCTCTAGTAGCAGTCGTTAGGTCAAGTTAGAGGCCTTAATTATGGCGATCTGAAAACTCTAACAATAGGTGAGCCACACCACTATACGAGAAGAAAAAGAATATTGTCCCTATTCCTAAACTAATTTGGCACACATTTTCGATCGTCTTTTGTTTCCGTTTCGATCGCCTTTTGTTAACCACTAAGTTGAGTAGTTTGACTACGAGGAAATTGTATTCCTTTTGGACTAACTAGTTTGACCAGAAAGTTTGATCAGCAGGAACGTACCAAATTGACTATTACGAAATCGAAATGCTATAAGGTATAATTGGTCCGGTCCCGGCTTTGGATTGGGACGATTCGAGCGTATCCCATTTCAACCCCCAAATATTGTATGGTAGGTATGCTTGTTATTTCTTCACGCTAAAAACAACTCAACCGATTAAGATGTTTGAAAGATAGTTGAAGGACTAACGCGGGCGAAACCGCGCGACGCAGCTCGTTTCATTAATGAAAATCTAGCAATGTATCACAGCAACATGGATAAATTGTTAGATCATCACCATGTCCGGAACATCCATAGACAGTCTCAGACTAGACAAATAGTCATTATCGAATGTTATTAGAAGGTTCAGAAATTAGGATAATGTGGATCCGTATTTTAAAGTTAAAGTAAGTAGGTATACAAAATCGGAATAAATTGTGTTAAGTTTTCGGTGTTAATTAAAAACAAACAGACAGAAGGTACGTAGAATACAAGGACCTAATTAGTCGATAAAGGGATAAGAATACAGTCCCACAAATATTGACTGACATATCGCTCTCTCTCTTATCGAAGGGGAACGACAGACAACAGACTTATATATCGGCCGACAAGCTTCCGACACTTGATGACCAACTTTGTTTATATTTCCTTTGGGTCGTACCACCCGTACGTACGCACTGATGTCCATAGTACTACTAGTACCCAGGGGCCTTATTCTGCTATTTGACCAACCATTGTCATTATATCGAGACTCTATTGTTATTATATCGAGATTGTGACTTTATTTGGTATTCTGCTAAAGTTTTAATAACATCGCAATATAATCACTATGGAGTCTCAATGGTATGGTAATATTTACCTTGCAGGTGTTGCCTAGCAACATGGTACATGTTGCTAAGCAATATACCGTTTTGACAACTATCGAGATTCCATTATGCCACGATTGTAGCGCAAAATACAAAAGTGAATCAGTGGTATGTCAGTGGTGTCTCAGTGGTGTCTCGATAGAATAGTCAACGTTAGGAGAATACGAATTTGACATGTAATGTCATATTTTTGACATTAAATTTCTATTACGATTATATCGACACACTATTGTAACACGATTGTGTTAGCAGACTTAGGCCCCTGGACAGGCGACTGCCATTCACACAATGATTCTATTTGAGTTTTACCATTTCTGCGAAGAGAGCAGTAGAATGAATAGAATATTAATAGTAGGGTAAGTAATTATATCTTTAAATCGATCGGCAAATCAAAGTCTCTAGTCCGCTTTTTATATTTTAATTTAAAAACCTACATTGTAATTTTATGTAAGTAATCGAAAAGTGGATCATTATGGTAAAACAACTTTTCGTCGAAATTCAAGGATTAACATTAATTTATTCAGTAATTTTTTTATTTTGTTTTAAAATAACTAATTAAAATTTTATCGAAACAAATTGCCATTTTAGGTGAAGAAGAGAAAGTAGATTTTGTTCGTTACTGAATTTTATTAAAATAAATCTTATATTAATTTCCTTCTTTATTCTAACCTTGCTGCTAGACTGGTTAATTCACTTACAATATAAGGAAGAAATAACTTATTCTATCATTGTGCCTCGATAGATGGTGCCTCGATAAGTGGTTAGAAGGGTGACGGTAAAACCACTGAAAGCTGAACCTACAGGAAATTCAAACATCTACTTTTTAGGACTAATAAAACTAACGAAGTGAATTAATAATAAATGAATTAGTAATAAAACTAACGTCTTTTGGCCGCCAAGAATTTGGCCGGCCCTTATCCAGAGACATTTAAGTAAACTTTTATACCCATCTCTATCTTTCGAGCGATTCGGACCTAATTTAGAAAAAAAATACGGATTTAACAAAAAAGGCCATCAATTTGTATTCGTTTTCTTTATCTCGTTTGTCCAAAAACGTATATTTTGTACCAGCGTGCATTAAACAAGGACCCAAACAAGGGAAATGTGATCTAATTGCGTGGGAACATTCTCCTAGAATACGTTCTTATCTTGTATCTATCGTTCGAGCAAAGACCGGCGCCTGCGCAGCCGAGACACGTCGCGATTCATTCGCAGATCGAGCTTCGAGCTTTATAAATATTTTATCACGTTTCTTTTATATGTGCAAACTAGATTTTATGGTAATACAAAGTATTAATTTATCTGTTTTCGATTTATTTTTAACTATTTTTTAAAGTTGTAGAATGTAAAAACGATATGAAATATAAGTACCTAATTAATAGATACCCACCGAATTCTAACTTGGTTATTTTAAATAATTGAAAAAAGGCTGGACCACTTTTATAAGATTTTTAGATTGTACGACTATTTATGAGTTTATCAAGATACTTTAAAAAATGTGTGGGAAAGGAAAACAGTTGATCAGTTTTAGTTGATCGGAATGGAAGTGTATTGAATAAAGAGAGTTACGTAACGATTAGATGGTCCACTTGATGTTATAATAGCCATAACAGTGACAATATAATTGTGTTAGGTAACTATCATGTTTTATATTATTCACTCATATTGCATTGAGCTCATTTAAATAACTTCTAGAATTAATAAATACTATACCTACCTACCTGAAGTTTAATAGGTTTTTATGAATAATGTCGATATTACAAGTACCTACCGCTGTGTAAATGGAATTCAATAAGCAGGTGAATAAACAAACATACTCGGTGATATTTGTTATGATGACGACGCTACGGCGGACAAAGCCGGGTGCATTCCGTCATCACACACAAACATTTGACACATAGGTACATACCGACAAAAACAATATCAACCTGGATTTCATAACGATTAACGCATCTTTATTACAATCACATAAAGTTCTGCATCGCACCGGCTAGAAACAGTGATACACTGAGAAAAAAGTCACCACCAGAAATTAAAAAACTGTTTTGTATTTGAGGAAAAAACTAAGTTTTAGTGAAAATTACGAAAGTTTTGCTGGATTTGCAATTGTTATTATTTTTTACTAACAGCCTTGTATTTTTAAATGTAATTCCTACAAATCAAATTTAGTAAATGCAAAATATTACAAAGTTTAGTGGTTAATGCAAATCAGAGTAAATATAGCAAATGTTTTGTAAATTCAGCAAACTTGCGTTGTTTTTCTAAGAACCGTTATCTGTATTTTCAAGTAATTACTTATATACTAATTCCAAGCAATAAGATTTAATAATTTCAATTAAAATATCAAAACGTTTGTAATTATAACAAAAGGCTTTATTTGATATAACGGAAACGTTTAGTTTTATCATATTTCATAATTCCAAGCAATCGTTTGTAATGATAACAAAAGTCTTTATTTGATTTAACAGAAACGTTTAGTTTTTACATAATTAATAATTTCAACAAAAGTATAGGATTTTTTTTGTAAATTCAGCAAACTTGCGTTGTTTTTCTAAGAACAGTTATCTGTATTTTCAAGTAGTCACTTATATACTAATTCCAAGCAATAACATTTAGTAATTTCTATCAAAATATCAAAACGTTTGTAATTATAACAAAGGGCTTTATTTGATATAACAGAAACGTTTAGTTTTTACATATTTCATAATTCCAAGCAATCGTTTGTAATGATAACAAAAGTCTTTATTTGATTTAACAGAAACGTTTAGTTTTTACATAATTAATAATTTCAACAAAAGTTTGTAATCCCAATCAATTGTACATTGTTACCCTAGGTGTGAAAGTCACTCATTGAGTGCCGAGACGGAGTTTGGCGCCCGAGCGTAGCGAGGGCGCTAATAGTTTGAAGAACTAAATGAGTCTTTCAACCGAGGTAAACACTGTGCTTTTCATTACGAATAATACATAAAATTCTTCCTAACAACGAGAGTGAATGAGAGACTCCATACTACCTGATCGTCTTACAAGAGACCATAGAGGTTATACATTAAGTAGTGTTTTTTTTAGGTTTTTGTTGTATTCAATACCGAAATACGTCGGTACTTACCGAAGAGATTTTTATTAATGAGTTAATCCAACATTGGGAAATGACGCGAAGTCCGTAGATTTAAATTACAGTTTTTGTTACTTGGTTTGTCTAGAAAATGTTATTTATATAAAATACACAATCATAAATGAAAAACCAGTTTAAACTTAACACAAAAACATAGTAAAATAACAAAAGATAATACTATCAAAACGTTAAAAATAATTTGAAAATGCTAGCATTTCCCGTCAGTTTTTTTTACTCAAGGAACGACACTGACCACTTGGTCGCATAAAGCCACATCAGCAACATCTCGACAGGGTGCGGGTGGCGGCGGCGTGGCATGGTCATAGGTCGCTTTGACCATTTTCGTCTTTACATTTATTTTATTAAATAAGATAAAATATCTTGAACTAAATATATCTACTTGAATTCGATTACTGAGAAAAAAGTTACTAAGTACTAAACTCTGGCAGTAAGCATGAGCCGTGCCAAGCCATAATTATTATTCTTTGTTGTAAAAAAAAAAAAGCAAAGAGGTTAGGTTTTTGAAGTTCCTAATGCGTAATGATACGGGTACTGGCTACATGCAGATTGCACAAGCCGTGCGAAGCCATAATTTGACATGACAGCTGTCAGTGAAAGCAAAAATCCCTAGGGCTGGAAATTTTATTTTCAATACGCTTCTCAGGCACCTTCAGACCTACTTTCCGAGTATGAGTAGTAGAAAAAGTCTTTATTTGATTTAACAGAAACGTTTTGTAATTTCCAGTGTGCGTTTTGTAATTTCCAGTGTGCGTTTTGTAATTTCCAGTGTGCGTTTTGTAATTTCCAGTGTGCGTTTTGTTATTCCAAGCAAACGTTTGTATTTACATACATATAACAAAAGTCTTTATTAGATTTAACAGAACCTTTTGTAATTTCCAGTATGTTTATTAATTTCCAGTTTAGTTTAGTTATTCCAACAGAACGGTTTGTAATTTCCAGTGTGTTTATTAATTTCCAGTTTAGTTTAGTTATTCCAACAGAACGTTTTGTAATTTCCAGTATGTTTATTAATTTCCAGTTTAGTTTAGTTATTCCAAGTGTGGGTTTTGTTATTCCTAGTGTGGCGATAATTCGCACCGGCGGCACTTCCGGATTTTTCGGCAGCCATTCCAATTTTGTTTGTACTGCCGATGAGTCGCGTCGCGTGTCGCCCGCTAGTTCATTTAAATTAAATTGTAAGAAAACTTGATAGTTTAAAGATACCTACCTAATTATATTATTAATAATCCTTTTCTGCTTTAAAAAAAGGATATCTTTAAGCGATCAAATTCTCTGTATAACGCGTTATTTTAAAAGTGTTACAAAGTGTGGTGAAAAATATGGATCAGCTCACATGTGATCTTCTAACTAATTGGGGTCTCTGTGATTACATTAAAACATTTTGTGGTAAGTCAAACCTACATAATGATTATCGTAATTATTCTGCCTGAGTGCATAACTTTTTGTGTTTTTGCTTTGAACTTTGAACCGTGCTTTGAACCGTGCGGAGGGCCGCGCCGCCGGCGCGGCGTCGTCCGCGTCCTCGTGTGTAGGTACCTGTCATACCTGTACCTAGGCACATGAGTGACCTAGGTAGGTACCTGTTTTTTTAATACTTACCATCTCATTCCACATAGGTACATGTCTTCGCCTATTATAGTGACCTATTTAGATTTTAGGTTAGAATAGAATGGTTGAAACAACCAAGTAGGTATAGGTACCTAGTCATGCAGGTGTTGACAAGTTCCATGAACTGACTACCTCATGTAATAGTAGGTACTATGAAGTAAGATATCACCATATAGGTATTTTAATTTGATTTTGTTGGTGACCTTTGTAAGCTGTGGAAATAAAAAACCTCTAATTGCTTGTATGTACGTGTTAAAATGGATGGTAGTGAGGTAGATCAGGGTCTTTAATACAACAGGTTCCACTACTTTGTAGACATTTCGTCTCTTCGCGCCAAAATCAATCGAGTCGAGGCGACGCGGGACAGCGCACACTAGCACGGCACGCGACGCGACTCATCGGCCAACGCCATTTTGTGATCTTCACAGTCTGTGCTGCCATTTATCGTCCACAAAATTTTGAGAAATTGTAAGTTTTTCTTTCTGCGTGTTAGACGCTTTTTTTATTTAGTGTTGGCCGTCCTTGTTGTGTACAAGGACGGCATCCAGGAGACCACGCAGGTTAGTCGAGTTGGTGAAATACTTTTCCGATTAAAGCCGTTTGTCCAACGCAGTCCACCGCCAATTAAAGTTAGTTATTATAGCTCAGCTCGCATAGTTGAGCCAGTTTTTCATACATGTGCGTCCACTGCACCCACCCGCAGGTTAGTTTAGCTGCAAGCTAAGCTAAACTAACCTATTTTAGGTTGATTTTAGGTGGCTGTGGATGGTCGGAATTTTGTGGTAATGGAAATCATCTGTTGACTTACAAACACATGCCTCTTTTAAACAAGTAGGTAAATAAAATTGAAGATAAGTGTTTGTTTGTTTGTAACTAGGTAATATCAAAATAACGGCTTTTGACAATTTTGATGTTGATATTTTGATATAAACACACTCTTGTCTTCAAATTTATTTATTTGTATTTATGAATAGGTAGGTACCTTATACAAACACATGCCGTTTGTATACGGTACCTATTAAAAAAACAATTTTTAAAGTTTTTGGTCTGTTTGTCTGTCTGTTTTGGCATGAAACGCGGGTGAAATCGCGGGATGCAGCTAGTATACTAATAAAATTGACGTATGGGTGGTGGTTCCCAAAAAATGATCTCCGAAGTGAGGAGTGGACATTGGCATAACTGTGTAACTTATTTACAGAAGGCAGAATAGATGCAGGGACTCTCCGATTACTAGCAAATGATGAAATTGTACAGCTGATACCAATCCCTGGTGATAGGACAAGATTTAAAGCAAACCTAGAGAATTGGAAGGCGGAACTCAACAACATAAAATCACCAGATCCAGCATGTGATACAACTGCAAATGTGAGTAGTAGGTGTGTGTGTGTGTGTGTGGTATAGTACCTACCTAAATGATAAATTGGGAAAATGTTACTAACAGACACTTAATTTTATTTAAATTTATTTAAAATTAAATAATAGGTTAAAAAATTTGCTTAAGTTTTATAGTTTTATGTTTAGATAGATTTAATGAACACCAATTAAAAATAAAATAACAATACCAAATAAGTGTAATAATAGACGGACAGTCTTATCGTTCAGAATGACCGCTGTCAGTTGTTGGTCTTGGTTATCTATATCACTCTCATCATCCTTGCCTTTTTCTATTGGACTCTCAATCTAATCTGTACTTACTTACTGCCTAGATGACTTAAGTTTATATTTTACTTTCAGCTGCCTACCCTGTCATGTTCTGACTTGGAAATTGAAAATGTGTCATTTGGGTCTTTGCTGGAGATAGGTCCACTACATTCACCACGACATTCACCTCTCTGCAGGCCCGTTTCGACTCCAGCTCAACCTTCAGGAAGTAAGCCTAAAGCTTCTTCAAGCCAGCTTTTACAAGGAACGGGGAATCGCACTTCATCTCCAGTTCAAGGCAAACTATACCTCTCAGGGCTATGTGAGTACTATTTTCACGTTTTATAAGTAGTACCTGGGCGACCTAGCTTTGCTCGGTATTTTTTTTGGTAAATCGAAATCGACGTTTTCTAAAAATGAAACCTAGCTAGATCGATTTATCGCCCCCGAAACCCTCTGGCTATCATACTAAATTTCATTAAAATCGTTGAAGCCGTTTCCGAGATTCAAAATATCATTACATAGTATAAAACAAAGTCGCTATGTATGCTTGAATCTTTAAAACTACGCAACGGATTTTGATGCAGTTTTTTTAATAGATAGAGTAATTCAAGACTAAGATTTATATGTATAATACATGTATAATATAGCCGTGCGAAGCCGGGGCGGGTCGCTAGTATTTTATAAAATATTATGTAAGTTTATACAAGAATTGCTCGTTTGAAGGTATTAGATTTTCAGCTTATCGAATTCCAAAAGGCTCTCTTGGACCAACGGGAACACAGTTTTTTAGTGTATAATTTTTTTATTTGTGTAATTTTATATTATAGTGTACTGAGCCACTTTTATTAAATATAATATCCTTTTTTGTTTTAGGTTCTTCAAACATTGCAATGTACACATGATGTTAAAGCCATATTAAACAAAGGCCAACTATCGGGCAAACTAGATGACACACAAAGGAACCTATTAGTGAAATTAATAATTGGACCGCTTTTTGAGAAAGATCCAAACATAATAATCTCAAATACCGATTTCCCTAATTGGGCATTAGAGGTACAGGAAATTTTCCCGAATGAGTCGGCTGCATTGTACTACACACCTTATGTTTCAACATTAGTGAGAGGTACAGCTCGCAATGCGTCTGGAAAATTACTGCGATATGTTTACAATAGACGAAGACAATTAAGAGAAAAAGGGATAATTGAAGGTTCTTCTCGCTCTCGGTCGTCATCAACTTCTTCGCACACTGCTTTGAAAATACAATCACCTGTAGCACATTTAGAAGGAAAGATAGGTAATACAAGTTGCAATATGAGACATTTGTTTTTAAGTTCCAAGTGCCCAGTAATTTCACTAGAAAAACAATTTATCTTCTCTCTTATTAATTTAATCTCTATTAAACTTATATTCCAAATTTCATTTAAATCAGTTCAACTGTTTTGAAGTTTATACATCATACTTTGACATTATTAAGAGCAGATGTGTCATATCAGTCAAAATTAATTGTAAAATTGCCTTCGTCAAAATGTCATCTATCTATTATTAAATTATTATTGCCCTACTTTTATTAGATATTTAGTAGTTAGTTATGGCTTATAAATTAATTTATATTTCTCTTTTTTTGTAGACTCTGCCGAGGAGATAGAAGAAAAACTTACTTTTCTAAAAAATGCTCTGGAGCCCTGGCACCTTATAGAAGAATATTGGACAGCTACAGCCAATTATCGACTGGCTAAAAACTATTCAGGGCCAGGAACCCTTCAAGAATATTTCAATGAATATCCTGTATTGAAACAGTCTACTGGCTATACATTGCTAATACGAGACTTTGACATCTTATACAAAGACAAATCTGATGCTTTGTTCATCAATATATCGACCCTGAACAACAAAGTAATCGAGCTTGCAAGAAAAAAATTAGCAAATATACGAGACAAAGAAGAATTGAAACATACTTTAGAAAGATATCTATCTGCAGTAACCGGTTAGTATTTTACATATAGAACCTACACAATACACGCTGGCTGTTTGACTTGTTGGTTTATTATGGCTTACATCAAAATCTTCACCAGCTATAGGATTCCATTAGATTTGGCAAGATTATGTATTTTCGGCTATTCCTGCACCCAAACTTAGTAGAGAAAAGAACGGAATATTTTTCTTGACTTTATCCTACGCATAAGTGTGTGTGTAAAATTTATCTATCATACCTAGAATTTATAAATACCTACATGTATACAATATTGACAAATACAATGTCTTAACTACTCTTTCCTATTTCAGAAACTGCATCAAGTGACACGCTTAATAATGTCAGTTTATTGCTGCTGCCATTTTAAACATCAAGTGTTCCTTTAAAAGATAAAAAGAAAATCACATGGAAACCTTCAAAAACAGAAGTAAGGGACGGTTTTATTACTCAAATTGGCTCTGATGCTGAATTGGAAACTACAATCACAAGCCGAATATCAAAACTACACAGGTTTGGAAAATCAATGCAGCCTTTTGTAGTCTTTGTGGGTACTATAACTGATATTCCTCATTGTTATGTCATTGCGGGGAGCACTTACTATTACTTTGAAAAGTTATTGACAGCTGCTGTAGACGTTTGCTTCAAAATAATTCATGCTACAGGTGCCAAATACCAAGGAGTGCGATTCTCCGTTCCTTGTAAAGGGTAGCTTAATAAGGATTCTTTAGGCTTATTTCCTTTATTAAACTTTTTACCCTATATTAAACTTTTTAAACTCACACAATTTGTATTCATAGTAATTATTTTCCCGGGTATCAAACGCGTATTTTTTATTTTTATTTCTCTTACCTCGATGTTTCGACTATGTTACAATAGTCATGGTCACGAGGAGACACACGACCATGACCCTCGCGACCATGACTATTGTAACATAGCCGAAACGTCGAGGTAAGAGAAATAAAAAAAAAATACGCGATTAAGACCCGGGAAAATAATTACTACACTAATATTATGAAGAAAGATTGTTTTGTTTGTTCAAAGCCATTTATAAGCTATACCTTAGATAGATAATATAATTTTCTTTCCATATTTAAAATAAATAAAAATGTACCCAAATAGGAGCATAATTATGAGCTGTGGTGCCCTAATAGAGTAAGATCTCGCCTACCACCCATTTGCCTCCTTTGATCCTGCCCCCGGGGTGGTAAACGCCACTAGTGAGTGCCAGCTACCACCCTGGTGGCAAGAACAAAGGGGGCAAATGGGAAAAAACCTCTAGGGATTGGTATCAGCTGTAAAATTTCATCATTTGCTAGTAATCGGAGAGTCCTTGCACCTATTGTCTTGTGTAAATAAGTTTAAATCACAGTTAGGTCACGTAATTTAAATCACGTTTACCACCCTGGTGGTCAATAGCACTTATGCTATTGACCACCGGGGTGGTAAACGCCACTAGTTAGTGCCAGCTACCACCCTGGTAGCAAGGTCAAAGGGGGCAAATGGGAATAAACCCCAGGGATTGGTATCAGCTGTACAATTTCATCATTTGCTAGTAATCGGAGAGTCCTTGCATCTATTGTCTTGTGTAAATAAGTTCATAGAGTAAGATCCCAGGGCCACCAGACGTCACGTATTTTCTGACGAACGAAATGTGGACGATTGAGTAGTGTTAGTATGTACTAAGAACGCATGCCTATCCACTAGTTTGCTTAAACGGCCAATTTTCAGCAAGGTTCAACCAATGTAACTTGACCCTTACATTGTATGGGCGCCTCAATACTCGGTGCCGAGGGTTCCGTACATTAGTTTCAACTCTCTTTCTCTACCCTTGCAGTGGTATGGTAGGTACCAATTTAACTTGACCTCTCTTTCGTTTGGGCACCCATACAATGTAAGGGTCAAGTTACATTGGTTGAACCTTGCTGAAAATTGGCCGTTTAAGCAAACTAGGGGATAGGCATACGAAAATACGTGACGTCTGGCGGCCGTAAATAGTAATGTAATTTACCTATGTATGTAATAGTAATGTATTTGGTATTGTTTAACATAATTAATCTACACTAATATTAAACTTTTTAAACTCACACAATTTGTATTCATACCTCGACGTTTCGACTATGTTACAATAGTCATGGTCGTGAGGGTCATGGTCGTGTGTCTCCTCGTGACCATGACTATTGTAACATAGTCGAAACATCGAGGTAAGAGAAATAAAAATAAAAAATACGCGTTTAAGACCCGGGAAAATAATTACTACACTAATATTATGAAGAAAGATTGTTTTGTTTGTTCAAAGCTATTTATAAGCTATACCTAAGATAGATAATATAATTTTCTTTCCTTAAAATAAATAAATATTTAAAATGTATCTATTCCATATGTCTTTATTTCAACAACTCCCCTTGTAACTAATTTAAGTATTTTTTAACTTTGCTTTACTTTTGATTACCACAGTAAATAGCATGTATTTAAAATATTTTTAAAACTTTAATTATACACACCAATGCATTTGAGTTAATCGATATCAATAATAAACTGTAAGTTAAAAAATATCTAATAATTAGTTCAAACAACACAACTACCAACTAAGGTACCAAAACCTTCGTTTTGTAATGTCTAGTAAAGTTCTAAGTATTATCAATAATTTAATATTGTACTGAAAATATTCTATAATATGAAAGTTAGTAGGTGTGGGTATTCTTAATTTAATATTATAAAATATTATCAGTATTATTAGTTTTGTATTGTCTAGTAAACACCTAAGTAGGTATTATCAATAATTTAATATTGTACTGATAATATTTTATAATATTAAAGTGAGTATAAATACTAAATTTAATATTATCAAAAGCTTAGTTTTGTAATGTCGAGTAAAGTCCTAAGTATTATCAATAATTTAATATTGTTAAAGTTAGTCTAAGTACTAAAAATATTATAAAATATCATCAAAAGCTTAGTTTTGCAATGTATAATAGAGTCCTAAGTATTATCAATAATTTAATATTGTACTGATAATATTTTAAAATATTAAGGTTAGTACCTGTACTAAATTTAATATTATAAAATATTATTAATATGATATTAAATCGTTTAAAATCTAGGGCTTTACTAGATATTACAAAACTAAGTATTGAAAGTACTAGGGCGTCACTAGATATAACAAAACTGAGCTATTGAAAGTACTATGGCTTTACTAGATATTACAAAACTGAACTACAGAAACTACTAGGGCTTTACTAGATATTACAAAACTGAACTACAGAAACTACTAGGGCTTTACTAGATATTACAAAACTGAACTACAGAAACTACTAGGGCTTTACTAGATATTACAAAGCTGAACTACAGAAACTACTAGGGCTTTACTAGATATTACAAAACTGAACTACAGAAACTACTAGGGCTTTACTAGATATAACAAAACTGAACTACAGAAACTACTAGGGCTTTACTAGATATTACAAAACTGAACTACAGAAACTACTAGGGCTTTACTAGATATTACAAAACTGAACTACAGAAACTACTAGGGCTTTACTAGATATTACAAAACTGAACTACAGAAACTACTAAGGCTTTACTAGATATTACAAAACTGAGCTATTGAAAGTACTAGGGCGTTACTAGATATAACAAAAAGTTAGTATTTATCTATGACGTCATCGTTTCTGATATTACTATGCACGCTGGAAATTACAAAATAGTTACTATTTATCCATGACGTCATCGTTTAGGATATTACTATGCACACTTGAAATAACAAAAGAGATATTTGTAATAATTACCAATTGCATTTACAAAAATCAATTTGTAGCTATTACAGGGCATTTGTTGTCCTCGGATTAAGTAATATTTTTGTAGAAATTAGTGTATTTTGGTAATTTTTTCTCTCAGTGTAAGTCTAATTTATGCTCGGACACGTTTAAATAAAAAAAGAACTGTCAAAAACTAGCTGTAGGCATAATTTGTATGGCGGGTAGTCCGAAGACTGGTGGTAATAAATATCGTAAACACAACACAACAAGGATTCATATTGAATGTGGCAAAAAAGGGAAACGAATATGCTGCAATATTGCATAAGGTTCAAATTCGGTTGTTAGATGAGTGAGGATTCTCTTTTCAAACACGAAAAGCCTTTTGTCTGCCCAGTGAATCCGAAATAAACAAGAAAATAAATAAAATCCGTCTAACCTGTATGTAGTGCTGGCGTACTAATATTTTGAAATCAGTGGAAACTTCTCAAAGGATATTTTTATCGAAGTAAATAACACTAGTAGAAATGAGCAAAACTCACCTGTAAGAAGTTCGCGCCGCTACAGGACGCCCGTTAACATTTAAAACTTTGTTATAGTACACCGTATTTTCACGTTAAATAAGTTAAATATAAATAAAGTTAAGCTTAAGTTAGATTAAGCTCACGTGTTAGCGAAGCGGGATTAGTTAAAGTTCGTGATTCGTTTCGTTGGAGCTGAGCGGGCTCCGATCGCGATCGGTGTTGTGAGAGAGGTCACTCGTGGTCGGTCGATGTGGACTGTGTGTATATAGATGGATGGAATGAGGCGAGAGCGGCGCGCGTGCTGGCCGAGCGATCACTGGCGCAGGCTGCGCTCGCGGCACCCACCACACACGCCGCGCAGCCTGCCCTGCCCTGCCCCGCCACAGATACACTCATACTCACTATGCTACACCTACCCCACTCACACTTATAGGTAAGTGCATTATTTATTTACAAGATAAAGTTCTCAACACTTTCGAAACCGACACCGAATGTTTTGGACAAATGGATGAAAGTAACGATCGTTTAGATAAGGTCGCCTGCGCCGCGCGCCGCGGCCGGTCGGTTCTATTGATAAACACAATGCCGGTATAACGTCGTCGTGGTCGTCGTCACAAGCGTAAGTCGCTGATCGATTTGAGCACAATGGACGAGATGCAATCATAGGAACGACCACTTTGTGGACTATTGTCTTAAAACTTAAACACATAATTGTGTTCAGTTATATCAAAAAACGAAAGATTAGAAAGAAGTTAATTTTTTTGCAAAATCAACAGGTTCGATTCCTTGCTAGGGTAATGACTTTTCAAAAATAGTATGATGCGATGATGATGAGTTTTAGTTTTTGTCAAAATCGGGCACGCAACTCCTTTTACCATTTTTTGCTATCCCTTATAGTTTAGCCCTGAATCCCTGGATATAGCCCTGACGGCCCATGTAAAATCGAACGATTTCGTCAATTTATAAAACGTTATCAAGTAAAAACTTACCCGGGATGTTACAAACTAGCTTCAAAAAATGAAAACCCAACTAAAATAATATGAAAATGAACCTATGTTTACAGATAAGCCAAGCGTCGACTGTCTTATGTTTTTGAAATTAAATACAATAGCAGTTTAAAATATCATAACAAGATAGTCAAAACACAGTACTGTAATATCGTGTAACATTAAACACTAGGTGCGCCCTGCGGTAACACCCGCGATCCTGATCCTGTAGAATAAATAATTGCCGACTTGACGCAGAGCGCATTCCGGCCCGTGGCACCGCCACCGCTCATTTCTGCAGGTTCTACATGTTGGATTTTGATATAAAGTACACCACAACCTTTCCAGACAATAGAGCTATCGAACAGTGAAAAGAAAAATAAGTTCCGGTAAATTTTAATTGCGCTACCAATGCGTTAAAAACACATTAAAATAAATTAATATGAATTTTAAAAAGTTGAAATTCAGATTAGACTGCCACACTGCCAGGCGAATGAATACCAAACTATTCAAAATATTAAACTACTTTCCTATACATTTTCCCATACCAAACTGAAAGCGCCCGCCAGGAAGTAAATAATATACCTAAACAATTACGAATAACATAATCAATGTAAATGACCGTATACACTGTCATTAGGTATTTAACTAATAGAACAAGAAAATTATTTCAAATAAGGACTGGAACAATTTGCATTGATTATAATACTGATAGAATAGGTATTGATTTTTGCAGTTAAGCTCATTTTATTTGTTTTTCAAAAAAATTACTCAGTGATGTTATATTGTTTGTAATGTGCACATGATTTAATTTCTGCTTAAATTTCAATTAGGCTTTGTATTAAGAAAATATAGATAAGTAAAGATATTATCCAAATTATATTTCTAAATAAACTAGCTTTCACCCGCGTCTTCGTCAGCGTTGAGGTTGAATTTCTCGAAATCCTAAGTGCCTTTGATCCCGATCCATCCATTGGCCTTACCTGTGCGCTTCGAAATGTGTGTTGTATCAAAAATAAGAAGAAAAATGAAAAAAAGGTAAAACAATTCTGCACATAGCAGAGTGGCGCATTCATCACGTTGAAGCGGGCGCCTTGTCAAGTGAACCTGTTAATTATGTATTCTGTATATGGACGTACAATAGTAGGTAGGACACATGCATTGATTACGGCCACAGAGGAAGCTGTAGGTCTAATTATTCTACTTGTGTTGCGTCTGCGCATGTTAACATCGCACGCGCCACTTACTTGACAGTCAATAGGTAAATATGAATTAACTCTAGGTTACAGGGTTACATTGAATATTAAACTTTTGGACAAGGATTGTTTATATAAAGTTGTGGGCAAGATTATATTTATTTCCTAACTTAAAGTTGTACGTGCATTAGGTCCGATACCGTTGGAATATTAAAGACCAGCTGAGCCCTGTGGTTTTACTTACGTAAGTCCCGTTCCTGTGGGAATATCGAATTAAAGGATTTAATGTCACACCAAGTTTCATCGTAATCGGTTCTGTAGTTTCAGAATCTATAGTTACAAAAAAATCTCTTTATACATATCAATGTATACATAAAAACTAGCCTTTTTCACATTAAGGGTTATCTCTGTACAAATCCTTCCTCTAAATCAAGTAAATAAGAAACGAACAAAAGATTTTCCCACGATTTCTGTCTGTCTACATAAATGGTACGTTACTTTTATAAAATAATTAAAATTAATACTAATAAATCTAAAACCCTTAATTAGCCATTATTTCTGGCTAATCAAGTAATCAAGCTCCGACTTAGCATAATCTAATAAATTATTGAATTCTCGTTAACATTTGGAATGACTAAGTATGGACATATAGAGCTGTCTTTATGTCCAGGTGACCGGCGCGCGGCGCGGCGCGGGCGCATTGCTACCCACGGTGTGACGTCAGCGAGCTACTGTTTGTGTGGACGGAGTTTAGGTGCAGGCACAAAATAGTCCAGGAAAAGCGGAGCTCCAGCATATTCCACTGTGTTCGGAGGTAAGAACTCGACGTCAATACGTTAGGAGCCAACTAAGCCGTCGCTCGTCGCTGTTCGTCGCCACGATGTTATATTATTATATATATATGTATCATAGATGTACAATATATGTATACAGGCTGGTTTCCTGCAATTAGACCTATTTAGTTGGGCCTTTTTGCGTGAAGATGGAGACGGCTTGCCCAGCACCTAAGTATACACTCAACTCCACCAGCTCAATCGACCGTGTCCAGGGGACAGAACTCGTCAATCGTCTGGGGGCAACTAAGCCGCGGGTTTTATCACGATGTTTTCCTTCATCGCATATAGGAGCAATGCTAATAAATAGCGTACATTTTTGCGTGTGGATACCTTAATTTCATTCTAAGTCTAATCTATAGGTAGGTACTTTGAGAGTTTGTTTGTTGTTTGAACGCGCTAATCTCAGGAACTACTTGTTCGAATTTAAAAAATATTTTTGTGTTGGATAGTCCATTTATCGAGGAAGGCTACAGGCTACTTTTCATTTTGATTTTCCCACAGGATCGGGACTTATGCGGAGCGCAGCTAGTCACTACATAGTATAAAACAAAGTCGCTTTCTCTGTCCCTATTTCCCTTTGTACGCTTAAATCTTTAAAACTACGCAACGGATTTTGATGCTGTTTTTTTTAATAGATAGTGATTCAAGAGGAAGGTTTATATGTATAATACATGCATAATATAGCCGTGCGAAGCCGGGGCGGGTCGCTAGTGTACTATAAAAGCTAATAAATTGTACAAGGCAGGGCAGTTTCCTTTTCATCTAATGTTGGTTAATAAGTGCGCAGGTATATAGAGATAGGTAGGTTAGCTACATAGATAGGTGTAGCTAATCTTATCCTAAGCCTTGACCTTGTGAGTAAATTATATAAAAATAACAATTACATTGTAAAAGCCAAGTGTATGTTTATATGCAACTATATAACGATCGACCGGTTTGTTAGAGTCGTAAATAAGACTACAATATTGTGATATGTATGAATCAGTCGCGAGCGTCGATCGCGTGTGGGAGACGTGGTGACCTTCCGAACCTGGAGGTAGAACCAGTAGCCTGAGGTAATGGCATGAGAGGTTACTGTAGGTAATACTCTCCAATATATTCTGGAAGTCAATTCGGAAGTCACTTTGTTTAATCTACATGCAACGGTTTCAACGATTTAAATGAAAGTAAAGAAAAAGCGTTTATTAGACAATATTATGGGATACTCAATTTTATTGTCTTTTTTATATATGCTATCTGCGAATCGGTCGGCTTTATGGCCACCTTTGTCTCTGGCTTGACGTAAAGATGCTCCTACCATCTATGGAGGCATCTTGAACTAATCCTTTTTAATTTGAGTAAGCTTCATTGAAAAAAATAAATAAGCAACGAACAGAAAAACTAAAATACTAGGAGTAACACAGGGTAGAATTTAGGGGTCAAACAATGGGTAGTTATGCGAGTAGGCAGGCACATTATGTCCTGTAACGACGTGCAATGCACGCGCGTGCGCTCGCGGCTCGTGCTGTGCGTGCGCACGATCTACACACCTGATAACCGAGCCACACGGTGCACGTCGCGTCGCCCATAGCCGTGTCTTTTACCTACTTTGGGTTACACTTACTCTTTTTAAATTAACAAGTTTTATGTTTGAAGAAATTAAAAAACATCGATGACAATGAAAAGGCTCGTAGCTTTTAAATAGCTCAAACGATTTTCATAAAACATAGCTACGAATACTCACGAAGTGTGATGGCGCGTATACAGACTGACAGAGATAGAGGTTCATCCACGGAACAAGAAAGTTTATCTAACTTATGATATCCCTCTTTCTTTACTCATTCTGGGCTTTTCAACTTTTGCCTTCATCGACACTACTTCGGTTATATGATCGATGTTTGCCTTGCTTTTGCTTACCAAGCTGAAGCGCTGCTAAAGCGTTCGACGGTTTATTCTTTAAAATGTTATCCAAAATAACATAAGCCACATTTCCATATTTTCTGCAAATAGTGAGAGATGATTTCATTGAGACAGGCACAGAGCCGCACCGGGGCAGGGGTGCGTGGGCACAGCGGCCGGCGCGGCGCGGCGCGGGCGCAGTGACGTCACCCACCAGACCACCCCCTTATATGGAGGCAGGACAGACATGACTACAGCTTGACAAACAATATTATAGGTTAGATTAATGTGGATGCTAACACTCTTGCCTAAAGTCATTGTATGGCGTTATACGCACAGTTATCCAGAACATTTAACCTAAACACAAACTTTACCAAAAATCTACCAACAACAAATGTCCATAAAGTGTATGAATCGATGCGCATTGCGCGTGGGCAACGATCAATACGTGATCAAGTGGCTCCATTCATCTTCTAACGTTCGATGACGATATCTCGTATCAATTTAGATAGAAGATTGTCTATAATTGTATGTATAGATACAATAGGCTAATCTATTGGTTAAATGGCTATATAGATTTGTCACGTAGTACAGATAAATTTCATTAGAAATTGTGTAATTTTCTTTAGAAATTTTAGACTAGGTATTTTGATTTTCTTCAAGAATTTTTTATAATTATGGGGAATAGAAATTAAAACTTTAACATAATGACAATATGACATAAAGTAATTAAGATTAATTTACAAGATCACTGTATCCACATGACAGGCGAGACGTCTCAGGAATATACGCCCATGTGCCGCGGTTTCGTTAAGATCCTTACGTTAGCCCAGAATTAGCCGCGTTTGTCTCTACTTATATGTCCTTCTCAATTTTTGTATCTTTTACTTCTGCAACTATAATATGTTGTCGAGTGTTCGTCTCTAATAAAGTATCTATTAAATTATCAAAAGCTTGCCCACCTACTTAGTAACGAAAATCCTTGATATTTAAAGTCAACAGAATATCATAATATAAAAATATTAAAGTCCAATAAATCAGAATATCTACTATAATTGCTAAGCTTAGCAACTGAGACGTTATCTTCTGATTTATTAGCACCGAATGTTGGTGCATCTTATATGGCAATTCGCAATACAAAAGTAGTAAACCCACGCTCGCTCGCGCTCTTCCCAAGTCCTGTACACAGTGGAGCGACAAACGACTAGGTGACACCACTACAGCACACTTCAAAACATAGTAAAGTTTTAGTACTGCTGCCGCTGTAGCTACGGGAATGCGGTCTAAGGAGATGTCTTATTTAAAAAATATATAGGTAAACTATATTTATTATATAGTAGGTACGATTACCGAACAGGGAGCGATGGAAAACTCTCGTTCACTCGATTCACTTTCGGTACCTAGCTGAGCCAGCGGAGTAAGTAAGTAGGTATAGTTACCGAGAATACTGTTTAAAAAAAAAGGTTTTTTACAGAAACTTTGTGGAAGCCTGTTTTTTTTAGTATTTAGTATTTCGTTTTGTCGTTGTCGTCTGTCACTTCATTATATTGTAGCGGTCAGTCTTCTAAGTTTTAATTAAATATAGTGGTGTATCCGAGTAGATTTATTGATGTTTTGATTGATCTGATGCTGTTGGATTTATTGCAGTTCCTTATACCTACTGTAGACAGAGCGTTGTAAATAGTTCCTTATACCTACTGTAGACAGAGCGTTGTAAATAGTTCCTTATACCTACTGTAGACAGAGCGTTGTAAATAGTTCCTTATACCTACTGTAGACAGAGCGTTGTAAATAGTTCCTTATACCTACTGTAGACAGAGCGTTGTAAATAGTTCCTTATACCTACTGTAGACAGAGCGTTGTAAATAGTTCCTTATACCTACTGTAGACAGAGCGTTGTAAATAGTTCCTTATACCTACTGTAGACAGAGCGTTGTAAATAGTTCCTTATACCTACTGTAGACAGAGCGTTGTAAATAGTTCCTTATACCTACTGTAGACAGAGCGTTGTAAATAGTTCCTTATACCTACTGTAGACAGAGCGTTGTAAATAGTTCCTTATACCTACTGTAGACAGAGCGTTGTAAATAGTTCCTTATACCTACTGTAGACAGAGCGTTGTAAATAGTTCCTTATACCTACTGTAGACAGAGCGTTGTAAATAGTTCCTTATACCTACTGTAGACAGAGCGTTGTAAATAGTTCCTTATACCTACTGTAGACAGAGCGTTGTAAATAGTTCCTTATACCTACTGTAGACAGAGCGTTGTAAATAGTTCCTTATACCTACTGTAGACAGAGCGTTGTAAATAGTTCCTTATACCTACTGTAGACAGAGCGTTGTAAATAGTTCCTTATACCTACTGTAGACAGAGCGTTGTAAATAGTTCCTTATACCTACTGTAGACAGAGCGTTGTAAATAGTTCCTTATACCTACTGTAGACAGAGCGTTGTAAATAGTTCCTTATACCTACTGTAGACAGAGCGTTGTAAATAGTTCCTTATACCTACTGTAGACAGAGCGTTGTAAATAGTTCCTTATACCTACTGTAGACAGAGCGTTGTAAATAGTTCCTTATACCTACTGTAGACAGAGCGTTGTAAATAGTTCCTTATACCTACTGTAGACAGAGCGTTGTAAATAGTTCCTTATACCTACTGTAGACAGAGCGTTGTAAATAGTTCACAATATTTAATTTAATTTTACATCTTTTTTATAGGTAGGTTCATAATCAATTATGTGGGACAAATTAATTAGGCAGGTTGCTTGAATTTTTTGCATTTCCAAAGTTTTGCGTAAAACTTGCAGCATGAGGTGCAATTAGTTTTACAAATATTATATTTAAATTTGAAGCCGCGAATATAATAAGCAGATTTATTTACCTACCAAGCCATTTGGATTGACAGTAAAGTTATTTAATGAAGAAATGTAGTTTGTGTTTATCTTGCAGTGGTTAAGTCATTTCGTTAAATTAGGGCATTCGTTGTTAGTCATCTTACCTACCCGATGCGACTAATTCAATTTAACTGTAGTATATACTTAATATTCAGATAATGATTCTTTGAAACATGTTGTTTACAATATTAATCTGTGGGTACGATTATTTAAAAATATCATTTGCGACGTACGCAATTAGTACCTACAGGTACTCTCTGCCCTATTGTTTAATGTACCTACTCTATGTACTCTTACATCAATGTTCGGTTGTTTATGAGATTCAAGAGAAAATTCTGACTTCGAAGACTTTAATCGCTGAGCACATAGGTAAGGTACAGTTCCAGGGCTGCTATATGTGGCATTGTGCTCGAACATTACAATCGCTCCCGGTAGAGCGCTTATAGGGGTAAATGTCATCCCAAATTGACATGGACAAGGATTTTACATCAATTTGTTGTAACTGAAAGGAACGGCGAACGGCTGAATTCCTAAGCGCAAAACACAGCACTGGTTGTCGCAACAAATGTAAGTAGTTACTTACAACACGGTAAGATAACACCGCGGCCGGTGCGCGGTGTGTCCGCGACGCTAGACGCGACCACATCGTATCGCACACCACTCATTTCACAATTATTGGTTTATATTCACATTAGGTGAGTGTATAGATAGATAGGTATTACTATTCAACATCCTTCTTACAAATCATGCTCTCAGGACATTATAAATGGTTGTACGTGCCTTTTTTAGATAAGTATTCGGAAATAAGCAGTTTCTATCTATTATAGGATTTGTTTTCATTATTTTTATCGATTAATTTATTTCTAATTTTTGTTTCACTCTTAGATAAATTAGAAGCGTTTAACAGAAGTCACATTTCTATTCAATTAATCAAACTTTTATTGAACTAAGATCCTTTTGAAAAAGAAGCCTTTATTAATGGTTAAGTAACAACTTGGAAGATAACGCGTATGTTCGTTAAAAGGTTGTTAACGACGAGCTATAGATCACTTTCACTGGAACCTGGCCACTTAGACGTAGCATACCTACCTATCTCTACGTAGCTACTTACTTTTTCTATCTGTTGATAGAATCCTCGTGGAAATAATCTATTCCTATAAATTTTTGAGAACTTAATTTTGATCTCACATCCAAAAATCACAATTTATCGCAAAAAGTATTCTTAATTCAGCTAGCTAACGTATAGGTATCTTCTATAATTGTCAAAGATTGACCCATTTTTTTAACTTATATAAGTAAGTATAAATAAAAAATTAAATTAAAATAAAATAAAAACCCCGACACAATATAATCAAAATAGTATGAACGTAAAAAGCCTAAAACAAGCAAAAAAAACTATGAAAAAAAAAAGCCACAAATAGAACAAAAAAGATATTGACGTGGAACCCTATAAAAAGAAAAAAATAACCTAGAAATTATGATTCTACTACGTAAGAACATGTGAATTTTTTTGATTAAACATTGTCGCGTCGGGGGACCGCTCTTTTTTTTCGAGTCAATTATAATATATTGTAAACATTTTTGTTTTAGCATTTATTTGGTTTATATGTAGTTTCACTAGTAACTCTTAATACTTTAACATTTTCGTTGAAATTAATATCATTTTACTTAGGAAGGTGTTTCTATAGGTAAATAGTCGAAAGAGTCGAAATATTTAATCAAAAAAATTCACATGTACTTATGTAGTAAGTAGAATCATAATTTCTAGGTTATTTTTTTTCTTTTTATAGGGTTCCACGTTTATATCTTTTTTGTTCTATTTGTGGCTTTCAGTTTTTTTTGCTTGTTTTAGGCTTTTTACGTTCATACTATTTTGATTAAGTATATTGTGTCGGGGGTTTTTTTAAATTTTAATTTAATTTTTTATTTCATCCTTTTTGTAGGGAGGGACTTTTTGATTTTCTTATTTCATTTCTTTATTTTCTTTCGATTTATTATTCAGATAATTTGGTGTAACAAAAATAACAATTATTAATTTATAGTTAAAGAATATTTTTAACCCTACACAGTTATAGGTATTCTTTTTCTATTTTCTATTACTTATAAATTACGTGTCTCGTTGTTTGTGCGCGATGGACTCATAAACTACTTAACCGATTTTAGTCTAATTTGCACACCGTGTGTAGTTTGATCCGACTTGAAAGAAAGGATAAGCTTACATTTTAATTTATCCCGGTCCATCGCCCGGTTATCGGTCGGGAGTTACGCGGGTGAAACCGCGGAGCGCAGCTAGTAATATAATAAAAACCGGTCAAGTGCGAGTCGGACTCACGCACGAAGGGTTCCGTACCATTATCATCACATAAAAATCACGTCTGTTAAATAGGAGTTATAAAAAAATAGATGGCGCTAGTGGTAAAAATACATGAATGAAGGGAAAATGGCGGTTTACGGTTTATATCATATATTTTTTTTAGCTTCTCTTATTTTAGAAGTTACACTTTTTACCACTTTGGAAGTGTCTCAGTTTAGAAAAAAATATATTAGAAACCTCAATATCATTTTTGAAGACCTATCTATAGATATCTCACACGTATGGGTTTGATGATATTTTTCTTTTGAGATCAAGTTCTAAGTATGGGGAACCTTAAATTTTTTATTTTTCTATTTTTGTGTAAAAATCTTAATGCGGTTCACAGAATACATCTATTTACCAAGTTTCAACAGTACAGTTCTTATAGTTTCGGTAAAAAGTGGCTGTGACATACGGCAGACAGACAGACATGACGAATCTATAGGGGTTCCGTTTTTGCCATTTGGCTACGGAACCCTAAATATGGAGAGAAAAAGTAAAAAAGATCCAAACCTAGCCAAGAAACTCAAATTAACTTGATCCCCACTCCGGCATATCTGCTTACCTACATCGGTTGGTAATCCTGAGTATTATCCCCCATACCTTTAAAACAGCTGGACCGATTTTGATCAAACATAGATATTTGTAATGTACAAGTCATGCCCTTTCATTTGATACCCCACTCGAGTATATCTACTTACATTCGGTTTTTGATCTTGACTTCTATCCCCCATAACTTTAAGACGGCTAAACCGATTTTGATCAAACATAGCTAAGAACACTCCCGACTAACTTAGCTTTCAAACAAAAAAAAACTAAATCAAAATCGGTTCATCCGTTCGGGAGCTACGATGCCACAGACAGACACACACACACCCCGTCGTTTTTGCGTCGGGGGTTAAAAATAAGTGAAGACTTATTTTAAACCGAAAAATTTGCAAAAGTAGGTAATACCTTAGAACGCCTTATATATTTTATTGTTTGTGTGATACGCGGATAAAACTGCAGGGTAGGTACAGCTCGTAGTTGAATTAATATGAATAGAAAATGGTAGCGTAACCTGAAACTGAACTCTACTATAACACATAATATATAATACTAACTATATATATAATTATGATACCTACTAGTTAAAGATACCTAAGTATTTAGAGGTAGACGTTTCCTCAATAACTTGACCTATTCATTAAATAAATTGTTAATCACAATCCACAAGTAATGAATAGAAACGATTGGTAAACAAACAAGTAGGTAATTAGTGCTCGTATGACATCATGATGTGGCCGTTCCTTGAACGTGTTTTCCTCTTCAACTGGCGAGCGAGTGTTGCTGCTAGCTGTAGAGACTGTAGCTAAGTAGGTAGGCTGTATCAGTTCTCGGGACGACATCTCTGCCCTATATGGAACGTGGTTTATAGTACCTAGTATTGCAATTATGTCAATGCTGTTAAACGTTCACATAGTATACTTAGTCAGACATTTAATAGAAAATTACGAATAACTAAAGAACTGTTTTTAATTGCAGAAGTGTTTGGTCACCAGACGATGAGTAACATTAGTGGCTGTAAAGTAACTTGCCTACAAGATATTAGATAGTACTTATAATATACAAGCATATAGCTACAACTGTGGTGCTTCAAAGCAGGACATGACCCATCTGCTCTCCTGTTTATTAAGATTATCACCGGCATAAACCACCAGATGCCGCCTTCAATTTAGATAACAGTTCTTCGTCTGGGATTTATCTACAGACATGGAAACATTTATTATTTTCAGGGCTGGGGTCTTAATACGTATTGTCAGCACGAGATGACAATGCCCGCCGTTGCTCCATTCTTCTCGTGACCACGACTTGCAATTGCAACTTAAGGAAACATCGGAATATTCTAAAATCGAAGTAAGAAAAACATATCGTGTGAGTTAAAAAAAAAATTTGCCATGCAAACAAAAGCTCAAGCAACTGATCTCACACCTTCGCTTCCTCCTGTCAAAAGGAGTACCTACCTACCTCCTACTTTGTACCTCCAATAATGTAAAAGAGTGAAAGCTTATCATTTTACGAAAAAAACCCAACTCTTGCTTTTATTTAAATAAAGAGATCATTATCTTGATATATTTCTGGCCATCATTTATTAAAGCAGAATATTATTGCGTAGGTACCTACTTACATGCATTATCTGTAATGTAGCGAGTGTGTCGCACGGCATTGAAGCCGCCATATCGAGACACAAGCCGCCCTTGCCCCACTGCGCCGGGGGTGACTCAGGGCTCTCAATATAAAAGTTTAATGTACTTATACCTATTTTATTAAATGTGGAAACGATGTACTTGACTTAATGTACCTATGTTATAAAAAAACAAAAAAAATTACTACAATTTTTTGTGATCACTATCGGCATGATAGGATTATATGAAAGCCAGTTTGGAGCGCCATGGTCATTTGATTGTCTTTGTCCTTAATGATAATTATTTATCTTCATTTTCCAGGTGTAAAGCTTTTATTAGAGCTTTTCGTCACACCCCTGCACAGTACGGAGTCGCTAACAACGTACCTTATGCGCTCACGCATGTTCGCGGTGATTTACGAGAGATTGCGCAACGCGGTCCGAGCGACAGCGACCTCGCTTGTCACAGGATGACTTCTCATATAGGCAGGTAACTCGTTTATGGACAGCTTTTTGTGAAGTATTGTCGTTCTGGCCAAATAGGTGAGGGTTAATTGGGTTATTTATTTTAAAAATTCGTCAAACCAACTGACAACGCCCAGCGGAAATAGCTGCGTTTTTGGAACATTATATTTCACACTGGCAACGATATAGGTAGTTGGGAATTTCCTCGGGATATCGGGATCCACGATGATTCCGTGACTTCTGTCTTCTTCAATGTCTATATCTATTGCAGCAGCTTCATTAAGGTCTTTGAACCATGTGTTCTATGAGTGTGGATATGGCATCAGGACGGCAGGTCAAGCTATAGGTGTACTTACACGAGAACAGTGTACCGAATGTTCTTATTCAGGGCAATGTAGTTCAGAGCCAAAGTTATTTGAGTCGCTAGCCTGATAGGTATCAAGCTGACGATGGCGATGGCGGGACCAAGCATTCTATCTAAATCTAAACCAATTAGAACTTCTGAGGATGCTGCCGTGTTAAATGTATGAAATGTTATTAAGGTAGGTATCTAAGATCTTAATAATCGTCCGTGAAAACTTAACAGCCAGACCACACAGATATTGCTCATCAATTTGTCCTCACTTCATTCACCGCAGTCTAGCTTTTGTTTGAGTCACGTGCGCCTACGCAGCCGCAAGGGTCCTTATTCAAAACCAATTTAATTGATGCTAACGCTCCGCGCGGTAGTAAATGGATGCTAACGCTCCGCGCGGTAGTAACGCTCCGCGCGGTAGTAAATGTGCAATTAAATCATTTACACACCAACACTAATTTATTTTGAATGTCATTGTTTAGTTTTTGTGACAAAATACTTTATTTAAAAGGTTTTTCTGATTGATGTAGGAAGGTAAGTTGATTGATAGATAAGCTTTTATAGATAAAGCTTTGATTGAAACTTATACTTAGTCTTACGCAAGTTAATTATACTATGACAGGCGATAATATAATTTCAAAGACGCGAGTAGGTGTGGCTTAGACTTTTTGAAACATAAATAAATGTAATACCACATAATAACTGTATCCTAGAATTGCCCATAGAAGAATTTTCATAACTAATCTGATGATTTGAGTAACTCATTCATAACTCAAACTGTTAATCTGGGATTTTGATTATCTGTTCTTCTGTTACAGAGACGCCAAACACTGGCAAGCTCATATCGCTCATTGTTAAAAAGTTATCATATCTCATGTAGGTCCCCTAACTAGTACAATCTAGGATCTCATGCAAAAATAGGTATTGAACTTGCTTACGAATGAAGAAAAATAGTGCTGTCTCGCAACTCATTTATTTCTTATTGATGTCCTAATTCGAAACAGGGTTTCGTGTTAGGAAAAAACCTCTTGTTAAGAAACTGCTTTCGTACGAAAATAATTTTTTCTTCTTTGGAAACTGGTTACGAACCTCCGGTTTCGTATGCGGCCGAATGGACCTAGTAGCCCTAACTTTATAAACCTTATATATTTGATAAAAAGCCCTTGATGAAGTTGAATTTGACGATGAAAATGTAGCTACCTACTACAACGCAGACAATATGTTGCCGAGCGAATCATCTACACCTCTCTGTCTAGATCTCAGTATGAGCCTTTGCTATTACGTCGTAGTCGGTCTGCCGAGACGAGCCACGACTCACCGAGTGGTTCACCTTCAGCGCCTGCTCATCTTTCAGGCAAGTATTATGAATTTGTGACACAAATTCATGCAACCCACTTGAAAATTTTAATTTTTTGGATACTCTAATATTGTTAAGCTATAGGTATCTGTTTCGGTACCAGTGTAGAGATACGGCCACTCTCTAAGTATCATATACCCTTAATTCGGTACGTTTTATTAATATTTCGGACACCATCAGTAAAGCATTAAACTCCTATTTATTTTATTTTAATTTCCCTTTAGACAATCTCACGCTTACTATACAAGAACCAAAATCCTTCAGCCGCGGCTGGCTACTGCCTGTTTATGGCAAGACGACTGACACAGTTAGCGCCGCCATTCCTCGCACATATGGCCGGCCATATGGTCGCCTGTGCCGTGAGCCGTTGCATCAGGATTATACCAGAAACTTTTGACCTTTGACTATCATAGGAAATGACAATATTCTTTATTGATTTCAAAAGAATACTTAGAAACAGGCCAGCTGTTGAGAATAACACTAAAATAAAAATAATATTAAAAACAAACGCTTAAACTTCACCATGTGATGAATAAAAAGTTCTTAATGGATCTGCTCTACGTAACCTATTCTCGTAGATAATGTAGGTACTTGCTTCAGCAGCTCATTATGTATCTTTCCACGAACTCCTCAGTGACTTCCAGCTGCCTATCCCTGTATATGTGCGAGTTATTGGCATACTCCACCACCGGTCCCGAACGGTCTTCTTCCACCAGTGTCAGGAACGTCTCCGGATCATCGAAGATCCTCTGAGCTGATTCGGGATCCATCAGCACTTGAGGAAATATCCCTATCGCTTCAAAGGCACCGAACATACGACTTTTCTCACACCACCCTAAGAACTCCTTCTCATCATAGCCCAATAAGGCCAAACGTTTTTTGGATCCGTCATTGATATTTTCTGAAAATATTTTATAGTAATGATTGAAGACAGTGGCTTCATTCACTTCCCGGAAACATCGTGTCGTATTGAGGTACAGGAAGGAAGTGATATCGAAGGTAGGAGGTCCGTAACGTACGCATTGATAGTCTATCAACAAGCAGTTAGTAGGGATTCCATCTTTGTATTTGAATAGAATATTGTTGATCCAGAGGTCTTTATGGACCACCACGTTCAATGTGTCATCTTCAACGGTTAAACTATCGCAAGCTACGATGTATGATTGATAAAGTTTGTCTTCCAAATCAGGAACCGTCGTTTTGTTATATTTCGTAGAGAAAGCGTCGAGTATATCAGCGGAGAGTTTCGCAGAGGTCCGGAGCCACGGTGACGCTTGGAAGGTCGGCTCCTGCAGTATATGGCCGTGCTCTTTGTAAAAACTGTTCGGTATGTTGATAGTCTCGTAGTTGACGAAAGCTGCATGGAAGCGAGCCAAAGTGGCGACGGCCAATATAACATGGGGCAGGTCTAGAGTCTGAAGGAGAGGCAGGACGGTGTAGCCTTGAGCGGTGAGGTCTGGCATCACAATCATCGTATCAGAGAACAAGTAGGACTCCGCGCACCATGGGTTGGGACCATCAGCGCCATCCATCTCTTTCATCAGCTGAAACATGAGCTTCTCTCTCCTGTAGTAATTGTTCTGGTCTATGAAATCCGCTTTGGGCTGGTTTCCTATCGGCACCCGCTTCACGAACAGTGGAATCTTCTTAATATCCTGGCCAACTTTGACATGTAGCACTGCCTTGATATGGTCTCCGAGGAATCCGGTAATTCCTTCCGAAGCGGGTCGCACATCACTGTCGATCACTTCGCATTTAGAACCATCCTTTATACATTGTTTTAGGACTATGTTGAGAAGTTTCTCCGTGAAAACTTGCTCCAAGCTGTAACTTCTTTTCACCGTATCGCGACCCATTTTACTCGTGTTTAGAAAGTGAACTAATTTATTGAAATTCCATCCTTTATTTTATAGCCGTAGTACCTGCTATCTATGTTGTTGATGTGATAATTATCATGATTGCATGAGAGAGAAATGACAAGGTTGTGTTGTGCGGTAAACACATTGAATTTATTGTTTTATATTTGAAAAGGGTTTAATTGTACTATGTTTTATCAAATGCTAATTTAATGTAGCATTTGCGATATCGTTTTCTTATTGTTTCGAATGTCAAAAAGTACATATTTGATGTAATTTTTATTGACATTTACATAGTAAGGTTATTAAATTATCAGTTTCATAAAGTGTTTCAGTATATCAATTATAACCTTTGTCTAGTCAATTTCATTTTGTTAAAAATAGAATTGTTTGATGCTAATACTTTGGAAAAATTTAGATATTTTTCAGATAAGTTTAATAAAAACAACATAATATTTATGATACGAATTAAACAATATATTTGCCTAGAAATAATAAAACAATTTACTTTTAATGTAAATATTTACTTATTTTCTATGCGATAAGGTGCAAAGGGCTTGGAAAGTGCCAGCGCCCTCTGCAGCCTTACTGTAAAGCTAATTGGAAGATCTCTGCTTTGAGATGAGGAAGACTCTTTGATGGCAATATCTTAGAAAATATCAAAGAGGATTGAACTAAGTAAAATAATGGCCAAGTTAAAAAAATATATATTGTCCTGTTTAACATTTATGGTCCTGGACTCATATTACTTATAATTCGAACCAAAGACCCAATATATGCAAGTTTAGTTCTATCCTCTTTAATTTTATTATTTTAAAACATAGTATCTATAACCTAATAGTATTTTATTCTATATCATTCCCTATGTGTGTATTTAACACGTTAAAAATACCTACCATTTAGCTCTTAACCTCATAATAATAAAATATGTGTATGTTATAATAAAGGCACTTTGTGGCAAGGATAACTTAAAGTAACATTGCTTAGTTAACTACATATAATAATTGCATCGAAATACTGTATATTTACGTATACATACTTATATTTAAATATAAAACCTTGATCGAAAATAACTTAATTTAGTTTAGAATACGTATATCAGTCTCGTGTAACATTAGCTACCGTTGAATACTATAATATGTGCTACTAGGTGAACTAGTTAACCTAAGTTTGCCCGGTTCTACTTGTTTGTACCATTGACTTCGTACGGCTATATTTAGCATGTATTATATATATAAACCTTCCTCTTGATTCACTCTATCAATTAAAAAAAACCGCATCAAAATCCGTTGCGTAGTTTTAACGATCTAAGCATACAAAGGGAAAAAGGGACATAGGGACGGCGAAATGTGACTTCATTTTTAGTCCATTGAAATGTTACATTTTTTTGGGCTTAGCGTGCATTTGTCAGAGGACGCAATTTTATTTTTTAGATATCAAAAGGGGGTTAGTCTAAGCTTAAATCCAAGTTTGACGGATTGTAGCTTTTGTCCCACGGCCGCCATCTTGGAAAAAGGGATTTAAACGGTTTTTATGGTTTATCTGACAAAGTATAGGTCTCACAAAAAATATTACTTAACATTTTTTGTTGCAAATAAGATTATCTACAACTTTTGTTGTAGATAATCTCCATTTAGTCATTCTAGTCTAAAGTGAAACTGTACGGACTACTTTGGAAAGTGTACGCAGAAATCCACTCCGTTGATTCAATAACTTTAAGATTTCTTGAATTCTACAAATGAGCCCGGGTAAACTTAGGATTATTCAATCATTTATCTTTACCCGTAACATACATATAACGAGAAACAACTACTTTTTTAAACTTAAAATAAACATAAACAAGTAAATATGTAATACGAACGAACAACTAGCTTTGTTAATTTACTACTCTATGTCCTGGCAAAGTCACGGGTTAGTAAATCCTAGGTTACTTCGCGAGTGAAATCACGGGACACAGCTAGTTTACCTATTGTAAAGGGAAGACCTACAGTCACATTGATTGATATACTATAATATTTGGAAGACAATAAGATACAAGTATAATATTATGTTACTTACGATATAAATGAAATATTTCTACTAAATACAGATCATAAATGCTCACTTACTGCCGCGATATGTTCCCAAGCGACATTTTAGTTTGGCAACTAATTGTCACATTTTAGCTTTAGCTAATCTAGGCTTTGTCACATACTCGCTGACGTTAACTAAAGCATCACTTAGGAACTTAAACAAGTTCGGACGTTTATCTAATCAATATACAGAATACTTACTTTATTTGTTGTATATAATGTCTTTTATAAGTTTCTTTAAATATAAATATCATTGTCTATAGTTGCTCACATCAATAATTATCGTGGTTCGTAGTTGCTTGGCATGCTTTGCTTTTTACATTATATGATAGGTCAACATTTGACCACTATCACACCTGCCCGATGGTAGGTGACGATGCGGTCTAACATGTAGCACGCGGTGTCTAGAAGATACCTATTCACTCGCGACTTGACGACCCGCAATTGAAATTCTTTACAAGTTGACAGTTTGCATCAATATTTTTTTAAGTAAAATATTGTACGTAGGGGGCAGAGCAATTTTTTTTTCTCTAGTTTTTTGCCCTTGACCAGAGAAATTCTTTCATTAAGATAAGTTTACACTTAATTCAATATCGAACAAATATAACGAAAAACGTTGACAGATCAATTGTTTCGTAACATAGGTATGTGTATGCCAAGGAATGCTTTTGTGATAGTAGTTTGTATTGTAGATGATGACACCATCCTACTTGAGTGTAGTGTAGTGTAGTGGAGGTATCATGAATGTTGTGCCAACAAACCGTGCAGACAGTCCCTGGCTCGCTGCAGGCGTTGCGGCGTGTAGTCCCGGGGCGCGGGCGGCGGAGGCACGCGCCACGACACGACGTGCTCGCGGCCCGTCGTGCGCGACATAGACACGTAGAACAGCACGCCGCGCTCCCACGCCACCCTCAGTAGGGACAACACCTGTCTCCCTTCCACCGTGTCCGGCAGCACCGAGTGACGCGGGAAGCCGACCGCGTAGTACGGCGCGCCCGGGACCGGGTCGTCCACACCTTGCACGCCCGACTGGAAACTGTTCAAACGACAACAACATTTATATATCCACAGTATAGAGATATAAGGATCTTGCCCGAGTAGAGTATACAGTATACATACTTGTATGTAACCAATATGGAGGTGTCACAGTGTGCGTTGGGCAAGGCGACATGCTGCAGCCGCCACGCCATGCTGCCGGGCGGTTGCCGCGCGACATCTCGTGACGTCACCACCGCGAGCGGCGCCACCACCGTGCAGGCCGCGCCGCCCCCGCCGCCGTGCCGCTGTGACGTCACGTCCGGGCCATCCTCCTCGCGGTACGTCTCGCCGCACACTAGGCATTGGATTTGGAGCGGACCCTGTATAAACCAAAGGTGAATTGAATGTACGACAACGCCTTTACCCAAGAGATTGACTAATAGAGAGCACGTGGCACATACCGCTTCGGTATAAACATACCTGTATCCGTCTCGCAGCATCTCGCAGACAGTCTCGGTGCAGCATGTGCCTGCAGCGACTGAGCGCCCGCGTGGCGCGGCCCGCCAGCGGCTGCACGCACACGGGACACACCGCGCCCCACTGCGGGGGCCCCGCGCGGGACACCACGCGGCACAGACCGCCCAGGTACATCTCATCTATGAAAAATATACAAACCATTATTGCCAACCATTACCGCGACGTACGGCCGTTGGCTTCGACATTTGTATAAACTGACCATCATCGTCGTCCTCCTCGGGGCTGTCCGTGGTGATGTCGACGATGGGTTGCGTCGCTTCGAACACGTCGTCACTGCCGCCGCTGCAGTTCAACAGCTCTACCGATCCTTGCTGGCATGGCGACAAAACAAAAGTGTAAGGAAAGAATGCTGTACGTCTCTCCGTTTGGGAGGATTTATATTTGAAGCGACATACTCTCTATGGATGGCTATATCGACTTAGATGCTAAGCACTGACAGGTATACAGTTTGTTTACCTGTAGGCTATCCTTACTCTCGTGACTCAAGTACGTGGAGACGGTATCGACGCTGTGCCGCCGGTTGGAGCCGTCCTCGGTGCGGGAGGAGGGCGGGGAGGGCTTCGTCGTCGTACTGAATATATTGAGGTTGTGTAGTATCTGCCGGGCGAGGCCGGGCTTGCGCTCGCGTGGGGGGGACGCGCTGCGGGCCCCGGGCCGGTGGGGCGCTGGGGCCCCTGTAGCCCCGGACGCTATCCCGGGCGGCGCGTGGCACGGGGGCGCCGACCGCGTCGACTGGACGCTCGAGCCGGTGTGTTGCTGAGGGATGCGAGGACGGTGACCTGACACATATTAAACAAGTTATGAATAAATAAATACTGAGAGGGCGAATGCGTAGAGTGCAGCTAGTTTGTGAGAAGTATTGAATATGATGTAAGTTAACCTATAGTATGTTGCAAGTTCCTGGTGGGTAAGGGAGGTGCCTCGGACCGTGTGAGCGGGTAGGGCGGCTGCGGCGCGCGACGCACGAGTCGCACGGCGCCGCCCCGTCGCGCCGCCCCGCCCGACGGTTGGATCGTCCAGCCGTTGTGTAGGACCACTTCGATACCAGACGACCACGCTTCTTCTACTGCACACTGCATCTGATTTGATAAACAATTACCCTTCATTACCCTTCTAACTTCTGTACGTACAATATAGTTGTCAACTTTAATTATCAGAGTATCGTTACAGAACATGTACATAAGTACAGAAGTTATTGAAACAAGGAGACATAGCAAATTAAAAACTGATTGTGCTTGTAACAACATCAAAATAGGTTAAGTATAGCAAATATCCTGTAAGGACATACCTCCATAGACATGGGCCTGTAGTCGAGGTCGGCAGACAGCCGCGCCCACTCCCACCGCGCGCCGCGTCCCCCCACCGACGTCACGCTGTAACACCATCGACGGACCAGGCACTCCACGCTACCACCATCTATACATACTCAACACTTAGAGCCACTTGCATGCATCACATTGTACACTTACATACATTTTACTTAAACACATTTTAATCAGTTTGATATTTTGATACTAGTTGGTTATCATGTTTGGGGTATTATATGCATTTATTTTTTGTTTTGCAACCTTTAATTTGTACATTGTCAAAATATATAGGAATATAGGAAACAACATTGACAGCATATCAGCTCAACAACAGTTGTTAACTCATCTAATAATAAAGGAAAAGAGTATCAAAAAATCTGTACTACTGTAATCTGTAAAAGCACATTAAAACAAAATGAATAAACTATAATATGTAAGCTTGATAATTAAAATATGTTTCATTAAGTTCACATTTTTACAGATGACAGATGTGCGACTGGCAATTTTTAGGCTTATTATTATATTATTATTTATTTATTTTATTGTGAGTGTTAAAGATGAATATGTCCTCACCAGGAGTATCTCGACTTTGTGTGAGTGTCCTAAGATTGACATAATGTCCTTTAAGTGCTGGGTCGGCATCGGCAAGGACCACTCTTGTCAGCTTCTTGGCGTGGGCTCGCTCCAGTGTTCTCGTGACAGAGGGTGTGTGTGGGAGCCACTCCCCTCGCTCTTGGTACTCCCAGACTACGATACAGTGCACAGACGACATCGCGGGCTCATCTGCTCTTCACTGAAATATGTAACATTCATTTTATCTATATAACTCTAGAATGTTGTCAATGAACTTGAGAATGGTATGTCTTGTTTCAAAACAGAGGTTTCCGTAAAACAATCGGTAGGTACTTATATGTTAATAACGGGTAGTGTAATTATCAAACAAGTTACGTTTCTACCTGCATGATATTTGCTTTCATTGGACACAAGTAGGTACCTACTTGTGGGACTAATAAATACTGCCCAATTCTGGACCCTTACCTAACTATAATTCATTATTCTAAACTAACTATCTACTTCTAAAGCGACAGGATACTCACTTTTGTAAATTGAATTGTACCTATCATTAGATTAATTTTATCCCACGCAAACCATTCACATCTTCAGTCGGCTGTTACTCAATGATGCCACCACTTCTTTTTTATATAAAAGAATACACATGGGCAAAATAAATAGTAATATACGATTGAATTAAAATATTACAGGGAAAACAAGCAAATAATAACGAAACATAAAATATTTTCTACCACCGAACAACTTCCACAAAACAACAAAACTATTTCTTTTTTTTTTAAATAGTTTACCCCGAAAGGCCAGGCAAAAGACTACATATCTTGCTTTGCTTAGGAACTAAAGGCTTTTACACACGTCCCAATTTGGTCGGGTCCGACATCAGTGTTGCCACATTTCAATTCGACAAATCTGTATCGTTAAGTGAAAAAATCTGTGTAAAATCTGTATGAGAACAGCTATAATTGTATAAAATCTGGACTATTCATAATCGTAGACAGAGAATAAATAGTTATTCTCTGTCTACGCTCCATAATACCTAATATTAAAAACTAGCTGCGCCCCGCGGTTTCACCGCGGGGCGTAAGTATTCCCGTGTAAGTCCCGATCCCGTGGGAATATCGGGATAAAAAGTAGCCTATGTGTTAATCCAGGTCTCCAGCTATCTAGATACCGAGTTTCATCGCAATCGGTCCAGTAGTTTTTGCGTGAAGGAGTAACAAACATACATACACACACACGCACACACACACAAACTTTCACATTTATAATATTAGTAGGATGAATAGTCCAGATTTTATACAATTATAGCTATTCTCATACAGATTTTACACAGATATTTTCACTTATCGATACAGATTTGTCGAATTGAATTGTGGCAACACTGATGTTGGACCCGACCAAATCGGGACGTGTGTAAAAGCTATTAGCTATAATTCCTCTAAGTTAGGAACACTCAACAGTAGCGCCACCTGCTTTGACCTTTTAGTTTTTAACCCCAAATTTTTTTAATGGCAACACTTTATCTCGACATTTTGTTTTCGATTTGTGCGTTGCGGTTTTTTCTCGTTTTGAAGATATTTTGGTAATTTCAGTCGCATCGCAATAATTAATTGTAAAACTAGTTGAAAACCGAACAAATAAGTGTTCTTCAATTCAATATAGAGTACAGGGCGACAAGCGCTGCCAGCTGACAAGTTTTGTCCATCCATTGCCTTGCCTTGTCCTGCGAGCACGAGTCGTCGCTGCATTCCTGCCACGGGGTTTTTTCCTAAATTACAGCTATGAATACAAGGAATCGTAATAATCTTTACAGTAAGTACCTATTCAATTTCATTTTGCAAATAATACTTACATCAAATTCGCGCAATGAATGTCGCGCGTGTCGGGCCGACAACATCACGCCCATCATGATTATCGATCCTCGTACTTAGGTATTTTCGTCCAAGAATTACTTACGTTCCGTTGTAGTAATGAAGATATTTGTTTCAGACAACACCCGGAGCTCCGGCCGCTACAATGTTCCTGGACAATTTGTTGCCGCTGGAGAGGTAAATTTTAATCTAATTCAACTCTGTGGAGGGTAAAACATCTGAGCTAAGTACACGGTACCCCATATACGTAGACAAAGAACCTAAATTCTAAAAGAACATTGCAATTTATATATAACTAGAATATTAATTTAAGATTCATTCATAGATTTATTTTTAAAAACGTCAAAAATTAACGAGCTTTATTAAAATATAAAACCTGTCCTACCACAGCATAATGCGGAAGCTCATGATCCCTGGCGCTGGCTAAAAGTCAACGACTGCTCTCTGACTGTGCCCGAGTCTGTTGTCAATATGCCGTCATCACACGAGAGACCCATGAGCTGAAGCTCGTTGAGCATCTCTTGTGATGATTGAACTACTGGGGAGTGATCACAACATGCCCTGGTCCAGGTGGCTGTCTGCACAATATATACATTACCTTTCAAACCAGTCAATACACCCTCTATGGTTAACCATTATAATAAAGTGTTTATTTATTAGAAAAAAAGGCCCAACTATTTATAAAACTGCACAATTACATCTGTTAAAATCAAAAATGATTTTAACAGATGTAATTGGCAAACTAAAGTATCCAGTATGATAGCTTTACTTATGTTCAATAGAAACCATTGTACATACATTTGAAAGGTAATATTAGGAGTGTGCAGTAAGATAAGGACGCAAGCCTCTCAGAGAGTAGTGTAGTGGGTTGAGAATGCATTATGATCACGAGACAGTAACCTCGTGCCCATACGGGTTCTCTAGACTAAGTAGTCAGTAAGCTACTCCGTATCCTTGCATGTGCGGGCCCACTGCTGTTGTAATGTTACATTGTTGGTCCATCGGGACCTAACTGGCTAGTATATGAGGAGAACTTTTGTTATTATAGCATTCATAAATACTACATAATGGATCATTAGTTGAGGAATGCTTTGGCTTGTAAATGATATTTTATGATGATGCAAGCATGGCGAACTAATGATTTGCACAGTAATATTTATATGGTTGGTTATGTAGCATATAGCAGCCGAATGCAAAATTGTAATGCCTTTAACTGAAATTGTTGAAAAAACAAAGTTGTTTTGACGTAAAAGATAAGCTTAGAAATGATAAGAAAATTGTTTGGGAATGAAACGAATACGAACAAAAGATTTTACCTACAAATGGTACACACAACAACAATCTTACAAGTAACAATCTACAACTTCAAATAAAGGTGACAAACATTTGACTGTCGGTTGCTTTAAGCGGTATTACCTACTGAAGATTAACTAATAACATTTTAGTAAATTAGAGTTCATTAAATAATGTTCAACAAATATAATAGCCAGTAGGAGAGCAGATAGTGGTATAACTGCACTGGGTGACACATGCTTGGACTATGGTTGATGATGGGCGGTGTGAAACCACCTTCACTTCATTGTTTGAATGATGATTGATGATGATGACTAATGATCCTTTAATTTAATGATTTCAATAATGTGAAATTCCTACTCCATTTTCTAATATCGCACTTCTAGGCAAGATTTGCCTTTATTTTCATGATAATGAACTTTAAACTGTTTCTGTTTTAATAAAAATTCATGAAGAATTTTAATGAATTAAATCCAATACATTCAGTGTGAAAGAGAGGTAGATATAAGGATGAAATGCATGTTAATGTCAATAAGCTTATTCCTCATTCTTTCTCCCTTTTGAGATGAGTAGATGAACCTTGTAGCTGTGCGTGGCGTGTGTGTGTATGAGAGGTATGTGTGTGTGTGTGTGTGTGTCGTGTCGGTGGTAACACATCACCCACACGGCTGAATGTGGGCAGCTGGCGCCGGGAACGCCGGGAGCCACCAAGGGACAACATTTCGACTACTATCAGGTGAGACCTGCTCTATTATGTACACCTGCTTCATCACTTTGTCCTTATGTTGCTGGCTGGCTGGCATGTTGGTGTTGATGGTCATAATACTAAGTTATTTGAGATTATGGGTGAGGTACATGGTGGCGCAGTGGGTGAACTTCCGCCTGCAGCGCAGAAGGTTGCAGGTCGATTCTCATTTTTAGAACAAAAATTCGGACCCAGTTTCCTACAGAAAGATAACATTTGTAAGATGACTTTGGCCAGTAAAAATCGTCCGAGTATGTAACTAAGCCTAGTTACAACTTCGTATGTCTTTTACTTTCCTAAAAAGGCAATAAATAAGAAAATAAATGATTGTTTGCCCTGAATAAGACCTTTAGCTCCGTCCATCTAGCGATTCGGAATTAGTAGAAAAATATCAACGAGTCTAGTATTCGCTATTGCATACGGAACAAACGGAAAATACACACAGACAGACATGGACATTAAATTAGTGTTCTGCAGCTGCTTATTGTAAGACTCCTGCACTAGATTATTTTTACTTTGCTACCATACAATGTTGTCCTTTCTATCTCTATTGTCAGTTCAGTATACCTAGTTGTGGATTAGTTTGATGTTGTGTATGTTAGTTAGTAGCTATGTATACATATACCTAGATAATATACAGGGTGAGTTATTTACATGGCCCTTCAGGGCTATATCCAAGGGCGGATCCAGCTTTGGCGCCAGGAGGGGGTCACATAGTCGTGGTCAAGTCAAGAACTTATAATTTAATTTTGATAGCAATAGATACAAGTAAAAAGTAGGTATTTTATTAATGTACGTACGTACTGTACTTAAAAATATTTATTTTTTATTGTACATTTGAAAAACTTAACACATGGGTGTCCGGTAATGAATGGCCAAGCGGTCTACCTCCATGATCCGGATGCCGGATCAGAAAAACAAAAGTTATGTTCTCGGTTTATGAGATATCCGCCATTTAAAAAAAAAAACTGGTTGCCTGTAAAGTCGGTATACGGGCGAAAGTTTTACGTGACAACAACTGTGCTCGAGTGGAAGGGACGCGTGCCTTTCACTTTTTATGTCTGTCTCTCTCGCTCTTAGGCGGGCTAACCATGCCCGCGTGCCTCTCACTCGCTCTCATTGTGAGCGCATAACGTCAGCGGAGCGTAACGCAGTTTCTTGAAGTGTCACCCGGCAAACCAATTTATAAAACGTTGTCACGTCAAAATTTAAAATTTCACTCCGTTCCCTATGTTTTGTGATGCCAAAACTGCAAATGAAGGAATTATCCCAATCTGTTTTTTGGATAGTATTTGGGTAAAGTAGTAGTAAAGGTATAATATGTGGTATTACCAGTATTTAATACCAAATTAATTTCTAATAACACAAGTCTAGTTACTTAGCTTGGGGCTAGTTGGCGATGTGTGGAATGTCTTACAATATATATTTATTTTAATAAAATGAGCAAGAGCATGCTTCCAGGATAAATATGCTATCGAATGCAAACAATAATTTTTATGACACATTGAAAGTTTTTTTTAAACTAAGTTGAACTCAAACTTCATGATTTTTTTAATTTTTTAACCTGAACTTTAAGAATGGATATGTTGGCAACTCATCACTCTCAGGGTAATTTTCGTGACTTTTGGAAGGCAACTAACAAATTGAGGGCTGGGTCTGGCCTGCCTGTGAGTATAGATGGTGTGTCTGACGGTGAGGGAATCGCCAATGTTTTTAAGGAGCATTTTTTCGTTAGGTCTCCGTTAGGTCCTTCTGCTAAAGGTGTAGATCGTAATTACAGCTGTGAGGTGGTAAGGTTTAGTGCGTCTCAGGTGAGAGTGGCTGTGATGAGTATGTCTAGAGGGAAATGGCCAGGTCATGACGGTCTTAGCATTGAACATTTACAAAATGCAGGGCCACACCTGCCTCGACTGTTGGCGTTGTTATTCTCCTTGTGCACCTCACACTCCTATTTACCTGGCGATTTGATGAAAACGATTGTGGTTCCGATTGTCAAAAACAAAACAGGGAACATGGCAGATAAAGCTAATTACAGACCGATTTCGTTAGCTACTGTCATTGCTAAAGTGCTCGACAGTCTCATTAACACTGAATTGAAAAAACATCTTGATATTCATGAAAACCAGTTTGGTTTCAGGGAGGGGTTAGGAACAGAGAGCGCTATTCTGTCGTTGAAGCACACCGTTAGATATTACACCGATCGTAGTACGCCCGTCTATGCCTGCTTCCTGGACCTTTCTAAGGCCTTCGATTTGGTTAGGTATGACATGTTGTGGGAGAAGCTCCGGGGTACTGATTTATCACCAAATGTCATTGCGATACTTAATTATTGGTATAGTAACCAAACGAATAGTGTGCGTTGGGCCGATGCTTTATCTGAGTCATATAGGTTGGAGTGCGGGGTGAGGCAGGGGGGGTTAAGCTCCGCCTTACTTTTCAACTACTACATAAATCAGCTGATTGTTGGGCTCAGCAGTGTTCATGTCGGATGTCATATAGACGATGTATGTGTAAATAATATAAGTTACGCGGACGACATGGTGCTGCTGAGCGCATCAGTCTGCGGATTAAGGACGCTATTGGGTATATGTGAGCGTTATGCGGCGCGACACGGTCTCATATATAACGTGAAAAAGAGCGAATATATGGTGTTTGAGACGGGTACGAATGATATGACGGATGTGCCATCGATAACTCTTAGTTGTTCACCACTAAACAGAGTGTACAAATTTAAATATCTTGGGCATATTGTGACCTTTGACCTCAAGGATGACCTTGACATAGAAAGGGAGCGTAGGGCGCTGGCAGTGAGGGCAAACATGGTTGCTCGTAGATTTGCTCGTTGCTCGATCGAGGTAAAGAATACCCTGTTTCGTGCATATTGTACATCGTTTTATACGTGTAGTCTGTGGGCGGTACATACTCGTGGTGTGTTAAGAAAATTGCGTGTTCAGTATAATGACGCGTACCGGGTGCTGGTGCGGCTGCCTCGCTCCTGCAGCGCGTCTGCTATGTTCGCTGAAGCTCGAATAGCTGGCTTTCATGCTACACTTCGTGGGCGCTGTGCGTCACAGCTGCGCAGGTTGAGGGCCAGTCGCAACAGTATTCTGGCTATGGTGGCCACTCGTCTTGATTGTGTGTACGTGAAGCATTGTATGTTCGCTCACGTATGCTCAAACTTTGACTTGTGTGCATAGGTATAAGTTTTAGGTTTAGTGATTTTAGTTTATTTATTTGATTCTGCATCTCTTGACATTTTATTGTGATTTATTGAATTTAATTTATTGATTTGGACATTTATTTTTAATTTTATTAATTTAGACTTATTTGTTTTTTTATTTTTTATTATCTGGTACTTTATGAATTTATTAATTTGGACTTTATACATGATCAATGGACATTTATTTTAATTTTATTAATTTTGACATAATATATTTTTGAATTTAAATTGCATAATATTGTGCACCTACCTACTACCTACATTTTAAAATGAAATTCTGACATCTGTATAATTAGTTGTAATCGTGTAAATTTGTATATGGGTTTTGCCTGAAATAAAAATCAATTTATTTATTTTATTAAGCTTTCCCGGTGTAAAAAAATTTTTTCATTGAGATTCTAATAATGGTATAATATGTGGTATTGCCAGCATTTAATACCAAATGGTTCCAAATTAAAAATAATTTTTAATTTGGTACCAGGGTGACTATACATTTTTTTACACCGGGAAAAGTTAAAATTCAGGTTAAAAAATCATAAAGTTAGAGTTAAATCTTAGTTTAAAAAAATTTTTTCATGGTGTCATAAAAAATATTGTTTGCATTTGATAGCACGTTTATCCTGGAATATTATCCAAAAAAGAGATTTAAATAATTACTTCATTTGCAGCTTTGACATCAAAAACCATAGAGAAAGAAGAGATTTTATTTTTAAATGGCGGATATCTCGGAAACCGGAAGACTTTCATGGAACATAACTTTCATTTTTCTGAACCGGCACAGTGTCCTCTATCCGTAGGTGCCCGCTTATCCATTCATTACCGGACACCCTGTATATTGCCATCTCGTTGAAGTTAAGTCGCTCCGATTCCGATTTAGGTTAGGTCTAGCTAGACGTTATATGGCGCAGTAAAATTCAAATTTTCGATGTTTAAAATTCAAATTTTCGTTCCCAAACGTTGGCCACCATACAATTAAATTAATTAAATAAAATTGAAGGTATGTAGTTAGTTACATGAAATCTGTATGGTGACAATATATAAAATCAGTATGTTCAATTAGTGGTCCATCTAAGTCCTGGAACCAGCTCAGGGGGGGTCATGACCCCCATGAATTGGGGGTCATGACCCCCCCTGAATTGAATTGAATTGAATTGTTTTTAGGAATTGTTCTCTATTTGCATCACTATCCATTGGTACAAAAATATAGATAAGTAATGTAATTAGTAATTTTTTTGGAAAATGAAAATATTTGATTCCTGGCTAGGGTAAAGATTTTTTTATTTAATCTAATGATGTACTTTTAGTTTTAGTCATAATCGGGCACGCAACTCCTTTCATCATTTCTCGCTATCTCTTTAGTTTAGGATATAGCCTTGAAGGGCCATATAAAAAAGCTCACCCCCCTGTATAATGTTAAAGTATAATATATTGTATGTATTGTCGTACAGCAACCGGAACCTCAGCCGCAAGTGAACTACACGACGCCCGCGCCGGTGACGAAGCTCAAGCAGGAGCCGGCAACGCCTACCAATACCAACCTACAACAGGTGCCACTGCAGGTATGCGATGGAATTTGACCATCAAAAACACAATTTTTGACTAATTTCTCGTTAACTACTGTAATAGTGTTGTTTTCATATGTTCATCGTGTTATTATTAAAGAATTCGGATGTTGAAATGAACGAGTCGTCGGGCGGAGGGCTCGGAGAGGAACGACCTAAGTGGATGAAGACTAAACTTCAAGGAGGTCAGTAACACTCCCAGATCTATAAGGTGATCTAGTCTACTGTTTACTCCTTAGCTATCACTAGCTGCGACCAGCAACGGATCGTGTTCAGAAGTAGCCTACGTCCTTGTCCAAGGTCCACTTATTCTCTAGATATTATAGTTGAGAGTTACACGATTTCAACCTACACACACATGCTTGTTTAAATCGGGATATTTACCATGGTTTTGTTATTATTCTATTTTCATCATACTACAGTTATCTATTACGTGTTTATAGACACAAACAAAAAAACTTCTCTCAATCTGGATTATTATAAAAACGAATGTGCAAGTCTCGAGCTTTCCTCCTACATATCTAGTATACTGACAGCAGTTGATATATTCCAGTGAAGAAGATATCGAACAAGGAGCGTCGCCGTCGCCAGAACCAGACGCTGCGCCGTCTCCTCACCCCGAAGAACGCGCTGATGGTCCTCAACGAGATGGTCCCCCACGAGCAGGTCGCCAACCAGTTCAAGGTGGAACCGAGTCAGGTGCCGCACCATCACTACTACGCCAGCAAGAACGCGCATCCTACCTTCGCAGCTGAACTCACGCTGAAGGGATCCAACTATAAGGGATACGGTGAGTGCTCGGTGCCCGCTCTCTACTCTTACATCCTTGCACTTTCAGGGCTCTGCAAAATCCTTTCCACTGATTTGGCATGCCTAGGATGGAATTCGCTGCAGAAGTATCCTAGGCAGGTTGGGCAGATCTATCCAGTGCGACTGCAAAGCTCATCATGCTAATAAAACAACAATATCAAAGACCTGGGAGCAAAGACTACCTAGTGTACACAGCACAGCACAGCTTTAACAATGAAATGTATGAAATATGTGTTTGTTCCAGGTGAGAACAAGTTGAGCGCTCGTAACGCATGCGCGGAACTTGCCATCAGGGACATCATCATCAGGAAGATGAACAAAGTGATGGCCATCGATGGTGAGTTATAACTACATCATCTGATACAAAGCACCTCGTAACTCAGGCTCATGATATTAAGCAGAGACTTGTGCGCTGGTGCCGCTGCCTGCGGGAGGTAACATCCTCATGCTGTCCCTCCGCGCCTCTCACTCTACTGTAGGATAAACTAGACGAGGTTGAGGAATGGTGCATTATAAGAACGAGTAGTGGCTTTTAACAGTCACCATAAAGCGGTTACCACATTGCAGAGAAAAATGTCCAATCTACCAAGGTGGTTTTGGTCATACTACAATGTAAACAATGGTAGCAGATCCGCAGTGTATAGCATGCTTAACTAGTTGTGAGGTCGTTTGAATAGTGCGTCTCCTTCAGGTTCATCTGCAAACGGCGAGCAGGGCGAGGAGGGCGACGAGGAATCCCTCCCGATGCTCCAACTGGCATCGTTCGCGTTACACAAGCTGTTCACGGAGTGGGAGTACGACGGGCACAAGGTGCCGCATCTCAAGCCTAATTCCATGGCTTCCGTATGTATACTATTCTAGTTCTTCTTGAGGGACTTAAACTAGTGAAGTTGCCTATTATGTTTAAATTAAATAAAAGGAGTAAGTAATTATTAATTTAAAATTTTTGGAGTTTACTTTAGAATCGTTAACAAAAAAACGTTACGAAGAGTACTCAGGTAATCTAACTTTATTGTAAGAAGCCTTACCCTTCCAACAAAGGGAATGGATTAGCTACATCTGTTAGAATTGTGTCGACTTCCATTCCCACATAAAGAGTAAACTCCAGTCGCGCGCGTGGGTATGGGAGGTCCCTCTGTCTGAGGTCGGTGTGATGTTGTCTACAGATATCGGACGCGGTGATGTCGGAGGCTAGCTCGGTGGCGGGCGAGGCGGCCCCGGGTGGTGCTGCCCCGGGCGGCGGCAAGGGCAAGGGCAACTCGAAGGGCGGCGCCAAGAAGCCGCGCACGGTGCCGTCGAACGCGGGGGCGATGCACCCCTGCATGCTGCTCACCTACCTCCGGCCTATCCTCGAGTACCGCGAGCTGGACGCGCAAGGCGACAAGCCGCAGAACATGACCTATACCTTCGGTGTCACCGTCGACGGGAAGGTCTACACGGGACAAGGTATACACACACACACATATACCGTTATTCTACTCCTGAAAATTCCTTAATTTACGGAGATTTAAATGATTAGCTCATTTCAATCCTGAACACCCAAAAGGACTTGTTTAAATTTAATACACCTTGGTTGAGATATCATAAAAGGGAATTGTATACGACAAAAATCACCATAATTGATTATTAGTTTAGTATATCTGTCCAGCTGTCTGTATATCGCCGGCTCGGTCCTGTCTCCTCACTCCTCGGTGTTTAGGAATCGAGCCAGGATGGATTATTCCCAGTCCCCGATAATGAAGGTAACATATTGTAATATTCCAGCGTCGAGTAAGAAGGAGGCCCGCAAGGAGGCCGCGAGGGCCGCCTGCCAGGACCTCTTCAACATCGTGTTCGATTCTCATGTGACATCCAACGCACCCGTACACAACAACTAGGTGTATACACACTATAGACTCGCGGTCCTTCACACACTTCATGCACATTGCAGCACTTGCTGTACAGGTGGTTCTGGACATGTGACCCTCAACTCACCACTCTAAACTAAGTAGTCGTAAGGTTCACAATATGATAACAATATCCATTGGATTTACCGCAAGCTACCTTGTCACCACTAATGAAAAAAACATTGAAAAAATTTGGTTTAGTTAACTTTAAGATTATAGTTATATTTTACATTACACAATCATTTTTTTTACTAAATTTCTAATAGTTACTAAAATTAATTTAATTTTACCAAAAAGTACTGTTTAACAATTATTTACATAATACAAAATAGTCGAGTGAAAGGCAACGATGCAATACAATACAACCAGCGCGAGCGAGAAGTTGGATTTCCGGTGATGACGTCAATGGCGGTAGGCGAGTCCTATTGTTATTTAAATCATATTGTAAACTTCAGATAAGTACATTGTTTTGTATATTTTGCTTATTTTTGAATCCAAACATAAGATAACTAGGTACCATATTATGGTTGATAGATTCGAGTATAAGTATGTAGGTACAGTTGAGTGTACTAAGCTAAGTGTTAGAATGTTCGTGCGGCTTCGTTTCCTTGTGTGTTAGGTTTGGTAATCTAATAACGCGGTTCAATTAGCTACGGTTACCATCTTTCACTGGAAATGACAAGAAGAACATAAAGTTTGCGGTCCATGGAGAGCAAACATAAGGTCTAAGAAACTCCCTAATAAAGGGCTAAGTCTTTAAATAATAAAAACGAGCAAACTTACAAAGATTTGGGTCTGATAATGTTGCGCACGTGTTGCTCCTGTATTTGTAACGTTTGTCATCATAAAAACTTGTGTCAAATGGCGTATCAGTCGTGACAGGTCACGCGCATCACGCGAATGGAGGCGCTTCCTTTCTCGATGCAGTAAAATCAACTAAACATTAGACACAATATGCGCACGAACAAAATTTGCCTTCGTGTTGTCATCTCCAGTGGAACATAGTAACTCAGTGGGTTTGACCAAACGCTTTTGTATTTAAATAGATACCTAGATACATTCTTGTTCTTTTATAATTCTTCTTTTTTGCTTTCTTGTCTTTATGTATTATTTGAAGCCCAAATAAATTGGGACAACATGAGGCAGAAGTAGATATAATATAACGGCATGTAGTAGGTAGGTAGGTACCTACTACACTACTACACTACTACAATACAACATGATACCAACATTATAATGTATTATTCGCTAGTTTTATGACCGCAGTGCGCCCTTAGCCCTAGTTCTATCAAATAAGGTATAATAAATGTCTTTGTGAAATTATCTACGTAAGTATTTCATTTGTATACTAGTACTGAGTCGCGGTTTCACCCACCTAAGCCCCGATCCCGTGGGAATATCGGGATAAAACGACTCATAAGTGTTATTCCAAATTTCTCAAATTTACCAATAGGTACCGTACCAATTGAGAATTTCCCATGGAAACAACTACGATAGGATTAGGACGTAGGTAAGTAAGTAAACGTGAACATGATAAAATGACTGAAATCAGTGTTTATTCAACATTAAATTGTACTTATCAAATGATTGGCAAGAAATGTATATGTAATTATATAATAGTAATACAGAAATGGTAACATGTAGTCACAACGACCGTCAACCGTCGCGTCGAGGGTCGGCCTGTTTGAGCCAAGTCAGAGCTACCTCTAGGCAAGTAGTATACCTACTCGTACAACAGACGGAGTGTGCCGGAGTTGTTGCATATCAACATACATACGACGACATGTCCGTATACGTACACGTCCGACACATATTATCCTGACCACAGATATATATCTATACTAGCTTTTGCCCGCGTATATGTCAAAGAAGTAGATTGGACTAAGGAATCACGTCCCATACAAACTTTGCCCCCCTTTTTCACCCCCTTAGGAGTAGAATTTCGGAAAATCCTTTCTTACCCGACGCCTACGTCATACAAAGAACACACCCTCCAAGTTTCAGGTCTCTACGATCAGCAGTTTAGGCTGTGCGTTGATCCGTCATTCAGGACAAAGCATTTTATATGTATAGAAGATCTGTGATCCTGACCAAAGTGACACTAATCGCATTCATACAGACACGGTCGCATACTGTCCTACCAGCACAGCGCGAGCGTATCCTTGTACCTTTGTACACTTCGCTCTTTGTTTTAAATGGTTCATGGTTTAAACGGTTTACGTGATCTTTCCATCTAGCAATATAATATTATTATGACGTAGGTACCTACATCGAAACTAGCTTGAAATGCAACAACTTCAGCTCCATCTAAAAGAAGACACATAATTCTAGTAAATGCATAAAAAATGTAAAAGAATCTCAATAACTTAATGATAGGTAATATCGCGTCAAACAAATAACATTGTACCACAATTGTACTAATAAGGGTCAATCAATCATAAACTTAACAAAATAAACAACGATATTGCCATACTTAAATCATACTTAAAGTTAGGTACTTAAGGTGCATAATCTATTGAATTGTCTTCGCCTCGATCGGTTATATTATAGGTACATTAGTTTAGACACGAAAGGAATCTCATACTTATACTTATTAATTAACTAATTGTTTGAGAAACAGTGCGTAAAGAACCCTGTTATCCCGCTTTAGTTCCTACAGATATTTAAAATAAAAAATTGCATACTTGCCTAATTACTCAACTAGAAATTAAGGAATTGTCATCATGTGGCAGGCAAACTTAGTACCTATCGCGCAGCTAGCTCTGGTTTTCCATACTTAAAAAAAAATCCTGTTTTTCAGGTCCGGGAGTCTACCTAGCTACCTACACGTCCCAAAGAGAGATTAAAGGGTTTTCTTTACACACTGTATTCATGTCAGCCAATAATACCTTACACTATATAATTTCCTGCGTTAACGCAAGACCATAAATCTCATTTTAATAACTTTTATAATAATTATATCAATTATTATGACAATATTTTGGAAATAATATTACAATAGACATCTTTTCTTTGGACGTTCGAGTTTAACATTCAAGTGTATCGCATTCTCGACATATCTACGACCGACGACGATACCGTCTGTATCCGATGGGTCGACCGCTACATAGCTACAGTAAACACTACTCTAAGCCCTACGCGTAGGTACCTACAGCTAGGCGGCTACGGCATGGCAGGGAACTTACGGACAGCATGGCATGGACGGCGCGACGCGGGGCGACTAGAGCAGGCGGTACGTCCACATGGAGAGCGGGCTCTGCAGTAACGCGACGTGCGGCGCCTCCCGACCCCCTACGAGCAGCAGGCGGCGCGAGGGGGGCGCCGGCCCCGGCCCCGGCCGCAGGTCCTGCAGCTCGACGTCGCCCCCCGTGCCCCCCGGGCCGCCCTCGTAGTGCGGGTTGGAGAAGCCGAGCCGCTCCGCGCTGCCGTAGCCCGAGGTCGCCGCCTCCGCGCCCGACTCGTCGCCGGACGACACCCGAGTGTCCCCGAAGTCCGGCACGGAGCGGCCCGAGCGCGCTATGTCGGCGGAGCGACGCGACAGCGCGTGCGCGGACGCCGACTTGCCTATCTCCCTCGCCAGGCTCTCCCTGGAGTCCCTCTCGCCGAGCACCGTGTACGAGCACCGCGCCGCCCGCCTCATGTGGAACGCGGACAGCTTGGATATCTCCCTGAGTATCCCGGCGGGGGCGGAGTGCGGCCCGCGGCCGAGCCTCGCGGGGCTCCCGTCCACCTCGTCGTCCGTGTACCCGGCGAGGGCCGCGCCGGCGCCCGTCAGCAGGATGGCGCACGCGTCCACGCGCGCAGCCGGCCACTTCAACGACGGAACGATGCGCTCCCACATCTCGGACGCTGGAAGAATACCAAGCGTTATCATTCAAACTTGTCCAATTGACTATAGTTCTTTGCTCTGGACACGGTCGATTGAACTGAAAGAATGGTATAAGTGCCATGGAGCAGTGACGGTGTAGGTACATTACCTAGGTGGAACCTCCACATGTCGTTAGTGGGATGTCCGTCGGCCTCCCCCCCGAATATGTAGAGGTAATGTCCGGCCCGTACCGCTGCGTGGCCGGACCGCGCGCTCGGGGACAGCTTGGCGGGGGTTCGGACTTGACTCCAGACGCGGGACACTGGACGAATACATAGTTACAACATTTAATGGGGGTCAGCACTAAGCTTTTCTGAAAGGGCCTTAACTAAATTATTCAGAATCTTTAGTCAAACTGATGCAACTCTAAGACAGCTTACCCGATACTAGAGATCGAAGCATACGGAAGTAGTCGTGAATACTTACGTGTGTCGTATATCCATAGATCGCTACAAGCACGCAGGTCACACTGGCCCGCGTGCACGACGAGACGCGCGTCGTGCAGCGCGGCCGCGTGCCGGTGTCGTGCCGGCCCGCCGGTCATCGTGCGAACTTGCTGCCATGACTCCGACTCTGATATACATTCGATAAAATATAGCATCACATGAAGAAACTAGGTAGCTTTTATTTTTTAAATATTTATTGTAAAGTTAAAAACCGTAAAACTTCGGTCTCAGGGATAAAATAAAACAATGTTTCTTTAGTATAGGTACTCACCATAGTGGAAAGCCCAGAGCTCATTAGTGGAGCCTCTAAGATCCTTGTATCCCCCGTATATGAGCAAGCAGTCCTTCAGCGCGTGTGCGGAGTGCCCCCTGCGGCCGCGAGGTGCCCCCGCAGCCCGCGTCCCGCGCCGCGCCGTCCAGGCCCCCGAGCTGGGCAGCTTGCGCCAGTACTGCGTCTGACAGGAGACGAACACAGTTCAATAAGTGGAGAAGCTATATAACCCGGTCACATTATCTCGAGACCTGGCGTCGATGAAAGTTCAAAGTTTTAACAATGAAATGTTTAAAAATATACCACGAAAACAAGTCGACGCATATCGGCAACGAAAGTGCTAACCGTGGCGAGCGCGGGGAGGTGAAAGGAGAACGGGGCGGGAGTTTGCATTCCAGCCAGGTCTCGAGATAATGGGTTGTAGTTACCTACTATAATTCAAAAGTTTACAAATGTCAGTAACGTACCTCAGTGTCGTATATCCACAAGGGTGTCTCGGTGGACAGAGCGCCCGCCTCGCCCCCGAACACGTACAGCTTGCCGTCGTGTGCCGTCGCGCTGTGCTCCTGGAGCCAGGGGGGAGGCTGACCGCGACACTCCAGCTTCTCCCATTCACCGCTCTCTAAGATACGATACAACAATAACCATTCCTCGTCTAAATATGTCGACATAGTTACTAATGTATTCAATATATCCGGTTCGAAGGACCATTATTCTTGCATGCTATAACTATAATTATGCTGGTAATAGAGTCGAAAATACCTAAACTCATAAATTGGGCTTAGATATCAATGTTTAGACGCGAAACAAAAGCCGTTCTATTTAACGGCCTAAATTAGAATTAAGAGCAGGCATTAAATTGCTAATTTCTTACCTAAGCTTTTTAAGAAGGCAACAAGACTTAGCGGTTAACACTTCTATTTCAGACAGAGCATTTCCCGGTAACTGCCAATTTTAGCTAGGTACGTATTCAGTGATCTGTTATTGAGAACACTTCAACTGAGAGTCATCGCTGCAGTTTCCCCACGTAAGTAGGTCGCTGACTTCACACAGTCATTGGACCAATTAGATTGCTCGCTGACTGCGACGTTTTTTGCTTACCGATTGAAGTTTAGAAGTATACGTGGTTTTCAATTTGCAGATCTGTCTACTTAAATGTTGTTAGTCGTATGTAGGTATGTATAGTTACCGAGTGAGTATCTCCAGAAGTCTCTAAGCGGCAGGTTCCCGCCGGCGCCGCGGCCGCCCAGCACGTACAGGTAGCCGGCCAGCAACGTGGCCGAGTGCTTGCCGCGAGCACACGGCGCCCCGCCACCCTCTCCGCCCCCGCTCTCCACCACCGACCACATCTCATCTGAAACACAGATTAATCATCTTCATTTATAAAATGCACTGTACTATTATTATATAAGTGATGAATCTAAAAACTTGATTTTTGAAAATTCGCGAACTACCTACAATCACATGATGCATTTACAAAAGTACCTAATACTTTAGCTTATGTACCTTCTATTCATAAAACTTTGTAAGTATTTGTTGCAGCCTTATTCGAATAAGGAACTCTGTAAATCCTTCGATCCCCTTATTGGTCGTACTTTCAACCGACGACATCAAAACTCATAACTCAAGTTTTTAATACAAGAGGCTATTAGTCCCGATACGAGCGCACTCCCCCGCGGTCCCTGACTTCAAACACTTCTCCCTTCGAATTGCATTACTCTATAGAAATCATCAACGATGTACCTACCGAACTACCTCCCTTCTACCTACGCTACACATGCACGAGGGGTAAGTAATGAAATGTTCGTGCTCCCTCAGGGCTCGTCGCTGGGCCCTCCGTTTTACATTAACTATTGCCCGTCGTCGATGCCCTTCAAGAAGCCAAATTATCGTTCACAACTTGTAAATACTGGTTAAGATAAATAGCAACCTCGGGTTTATGTTTGCAAGGAATCTACGAAGGGGACAATAACTACAGATTTACTAGGAAAGTTTCGACCCTATATAATGACTTGTTATTTCCCCTGTAGTTTTCATAATCCATAAATTATACCTGTGCCACGCAGTTTTACTCGCGTAAAAAGTACCTAACTTTATGTCTCTATACTGGAATAATTGCATAAAAATTTTAATCGAATAATTGATAGTCGTTTGAAGAGTATCAACGCATTTATAGGTAGTTAATATAAGTTGGGTTGGGATACAAGGTAAAGTTCCGAAGTAGGTGGATGCTGTAAGCTTCCTTCACACGGTTCAAGTTAAGGAAACATGACAAACATGACATTATAATAAAGTAGGTACAGATAGGTACTATAACCTAACAACAAAAGTTCTAAAGAGTTGTTATTTATAGCATTCCCTCTAAACTGCCTATAATAAAATTCGCAAGCAATCTGTCCTTCGACTCTGTCGTAAAAACCTCAGCTATAAATCGAGTCCAGTCCGACCATAAAATAAAGCAGAACCTCCCGGAAGGAACCATCAAATGTCGCATTTAGGAAGCATTTGTTTTACGATCGCTTGATACCTTCCACCTGAGCTGTTTCATCAAATATTGAACCGGCTCGTGATAACTCTCCTACGTCAACCCTTTGGGAACCTCGACTAATTAGTGTAGAGCCCACGTTCGAGAGGAGATTGCGTTTTATATGTGGCTACTGAAGGGTGGGAAGGGTCCTCGTATACTGGTCCCCTAAGGACATGCTGACCTGAAGTTTGTTTATAGCGGTGACTGCACTCAACTCTGCCGAATGAAATAACCATAATATAAATAATTATTTAGATAAGTTGATTGGGATTTGTTGATTGACTGGTTAAATACATTTAAGTTTACGTACTAACCCTACTAGGTCCATTGATCTATAAATGTAAACAGATATTTTCATTCATCTGTAAGTTTAGACCTAAAATACATGTACCTAAGTACCTACACGATCCTAAAATAAAGGACACAGGCTAGTAAAAGGTCAGATAAATTATGGAACCTTTTCAAAGGTGAAGTCCGTAATCAAAGCGTAGTTATCTTTACTTTTAAAACGTACCTAATTAGAAGATAAGACATCTACTCACACGGTTGCTTAATTTTTAAAATTCAGTTAAGTGGGTAATAATTTTGCACCTGGTGGCAAAAATTTCAACCCACAAGCATCATCTATTTAATCAACGGGCCCCTTGCAGTCTAGACAATAATGCTGAAATGTTTCTATCACGAATGATTGGTCACCCCTACCGGGCCGGGCGCCAATTGGATTTGTTCTCTATACATAGACCTAGCTCGGAGCGCGTTCTGCATGGTTGCTGGGCTACAGAGGTGGACTGAGGGTAACAGGGCGTAAAAATATAACTTCAAATGTTTTCTCTTACTAAATGATTTTATAACGAATTTAAACGCGATAATTTTCTATTCTTTATTAAACTGACGTTCCCACAACTTTACTATTTCAGTGGTCACAGGTACCTACCTCAAATGTTTATCATTATAATAGAATATTCTGCTTGAATATTCTTATCCTTATTCTATATTACGATATGAAATCCCCTGGGTAGTTAGGTAAGTTAGTCCGACTGCGACCCTGTTCGTATCCAAGCTACTGTATTCTCAGCAGACTTGCGGATGTCTTGTTGAGCTTAGGTAGGTACTTGGATTTATTCGGATCGAAGGCAATAGGTAGGTACCTACTGATGGTATCGGAGATATCTTTTTTAAATGTTACATTTAATTTCTAATTTGTTTTCAACATTTAAAATTCTAGACCAAATGTCCTAGAATCTAGCATATTGTCCGTTGGACGTTACCGATTTCCATCCAGAGAGGATCGTCACCCCCCTTTTAGTGGGTGGTCATTGGGAGGATTAAGGGTGGGGTAGCAATAACGCCGTCTCAGTGTTCAGCTGCTAACGACGACCCCAGGCACCAGTTGCAGATAATTGAGAACGTGCATACGTTTTAAAGCGTTGGAATTATTTCGTTTTATTAACTATCTAGACGGAGGCTGTAGGTTTAAAATATAGGGAAGTACAAAAATCGAATAGTAGTGTTGAGTAGGTATAAGTAATAAGTACGTATGTATGTCTACGACAAGGAATGTTGAAATAAACATGAACGCAGAAAGGTACCTTGGTTTCATCGATCAAATGTTTTGAAGCTACCTCGGTTCAATGAAAAATAAGATTAAAACAAAATAAAATCCATCTAAACACGATAAAATTAAGAGAAATGTTATTCCGCCGTTCGTACGTGAATAAAGCGCAGAACACGTCTTGTTCATCATATACGAACACGATATAACTAAGCGGTCCCAGAGCGGAGCCCCGGGGGACACCCGCCGCGCGCCTGGAATACTGATGCCAGATTGCATAATATCGAGCTTTGAGCGGTTGGCTGTCATATGGATGCGGTACGCAAATATAAAGGTAAACTACACTAGAAATAATATAATTTCGAACTTAGATATTTCGCGGAATTGTAGAACTAAGGTATTTTAATATGAAATTGTGGTGTCCGTCAGCCGGGCAAAAAAAGTGCTTCTAGAGCGAATTGGTTCGGTGAATAATTAGTGCTTAGTCTGCTGTAAATGTGCGCGAAATAAAAAATTTGTGCATGTAGGCATTGAGGAAAAAAACGGGAAAAACACATTCTGCTGGAATGACGGTGCTCCAGCAGGAAGATTTTTAAACGAATGACCGGAGAGGTATATAATGTATATCGGCGGGTAGCTTATATTTGTGCATAATTGTGCGCGAATAATTAAATTTGTGCGTCTTAGGGTTTTCGAGATATTTCATTTCCTGCTGGGCTGACGTTTTGCAAAAACTTGTATCTCCGAAACCATTGAATGTGCGACCTTGGATTAAACATATATAAGTAGCTCTTAATTTGTGCGTATTTGTGCGCTAATTTGTTTTTCATAAATATCTACTGTTTAAGAGAAATCATGCAACCCTGAAAATTCGAAAGAAACTCCTTGCGCTTAAATGAGAACACGCAGAGGTTCACTGAAAGCGGTATTTGGCTCGTTTTGTTATTCTTTACATGTATAATAAGTTTCAAGACAGTACATACGCGCATTTTTCAATAATAACACTTCAAGTCAAATCTGAAAATGTCATAGCTTTGCAAGAAACCTATTCAACTAAAGATATGTGCGCATATACCAAAAATTAGAGTGCCTTTTGAAATACATATCCTGAAAATGTCAGCTTCAAATGTCGCATATTTAAGTAGATATAAACGAAAAACAAATCATAACTTCAGTTCTTGGCTAACCGACCAAATTCGAATGGTCACGAAAAAGCGACGGTTTAATACATTTTGATGACTTCTTAAATGGACTGTATTATACTGAAGCTGTTGTCCGTACAGTCGCGCTTAGAACGTTTATAGAGGTTTTAGTGCATTATCATTTTTTCAATAGGTAGTAGGTACATTAGAGAAATATTAATGCATGTATTTCTAAAATGACACGTTTATCTATAGGTACTTCTATACTAACCTTCTATACCTACTCTATAATATTATAAAGAGGTAACGTTGGTAACATGTTTGTATGTGTGTATGTTGGTATCTCCAGATTCCAGAACCACTGGACTAATTTGGATGAAATTTTGCACAGAGATAGTTTGAAGATAACTGAGTGTTATTGGCTATTTTTTATTCCGGCAGTGCCACGGAATAGGTAATATAAATCAATTGTAGCGCGTTTATCTCCCAAAACGAGTGACCTGATTTTGATATTTTTTTAATACTGAGGTATAGTTAAGATCACAGTAGGACCTTGTGGGTAGTGCTAGGATCACATTAAATTACAAATCAAATAGTTTAAGACAGGTAATTGATTGTAATTAGAACACTTAAGAAGGTATTTATGCTTATACCTAAATTATTATACTATTGTGTTTGAACTTAAAATAAAATATTAAGGAAATACAAAAAAAAACACAATTTTTTTAAATATAATATATGTATTTCTATATAGTTTTGATCAATACAATACTTCTCAAAACTTTAATAGTCTCATAAATACCTCTTTTTACACGTAAGTATCTCGAGACTGTTTTAAATAGGGTTTTATAACATAATGGCTTACATCCTACTATATATGTATATCCTATCCTACTAATATTATAAATGTGAACGTTTGTGTGTGTGTGTGTGTGTGTGTATCTGTATGTTTGTTACTCCTTCACGCAAAAATTATTAATGACAAAAAATATTAATGACAAACTTATTACTACGTGGAATTGAAACTTAAAATGCCAAATCGAGCATAAGATTATGCTAAATTGGCAACACTAGATATACCCCGGACACTATTGGAGCGGGGTGAGCGAACCGAGAGCACACCGAGAGCGGAGAGCGGTGCGGGAGGCAAGGAGCGAAATACGTCTTAACTAGCGTCTGACTCTTTCCCACTAATGCCGCATTCTGTGTAACTGTTTCACACAGAGCAAGTTACAACCACCCGGCGCGCGGCGGCCGGAGATTTGAACCTACACAATCGTCTTTTTATGCAATTTTAAAATCAATGCAATGGTGCCCGCACATTGATACGCGCCGAATTGTTTGCCGTCCACCTTATAATAATAGAGATAAGGTACATACCTACATTTATTCATTTATTTATTTCAGTGTCGGCCGCCTCTGATGAAATATAAATGTAGATACATTATCTCTATTATTATAAGGTACCTTTTTCCGTGGACGGCAAAAATTCGGCGCGCTCGGCGCGTATCAATCTGCGTCCACCTTTAAGCACAAAACCGACATTTTTGTTTAACTTGGTATTGCGAACTTAGTAAAATGAAGTAGATACTTACCTACCTGAGCTATCAATAATCTATAATAGGTAAGGAAGATAAAAGCGTACTTACTAGTTTCTACTATCTTAATCTCAAAATAAAACTTTTGCAACTTCCCATAACACTTTTCCAATTCACAGTACCTAAACCCAATTAACTGCTTCAGTATAATACAGTCCATTTAAGAAGTCATCAAAATGTATTAAACCGTCGCTTTTTCGTGACCATTCGAATTTGGTCGGTTAGCCAAGAACTGAAGTTATGATTTGTTTTTCGTTTATATCTACTTAAATATGCGACATTTGAAGCTGACATTTTCAGGATATGTATTTCAAAAGGCACTCTAATTTTTGGTATATGCGCACATATCTTTAGTTGAATAGGTTTCTTGCAAAGCTATGACATTTTCAGATTTGACTTGAAGTGTTATTATTGAAAAATGCGCGTATGTACTGTCTTGAAACTTATTATACATGTAAAGAATAACAAAACGAGCCAAATACCGCTTTCAGTGAACCTCTGCGTGTTCTCATTTAAGCGCAAGGAGTTTCTTTCGAATTTTCAGGGTTGCATGATTTCTCTTAAACAGTAGATATTTATGAAAAACAAATTAGCGCACAAATACGCACAAATTAAGAGCTACTTATATATGTTTAATCCAAGGTCGCACATTCAATGGTTTCGGAGATACAAGTTTTTGCAAAACGTCAGCCCAGCAGGAAATGAAATATCTCGAAAACCCTAAGACGCACAAATTTAATTATTCGCGCACAATTATGCACAAATATAAGCTATCCGCCGATATACATTATATACCTCTCCGGTCATTCGTTTAAAAATCTTCCTGCTGGAGCACCGTCATTCCAGCAGAATGTGTTTTTCCCGTTTTTTTCCTCAATGCCTACATGCACTAATTTTTTATTTCGCGCACATTTACAGCAGACTGAGCACTAATTATTCACCGTACCAATTCGCTCTAGAAGCACTTTTTTTGCCCGGCTGACGGACACGAAATTGTGATTTCTGTGGTTTCAGCTACTCATAATAAAACTATTTAAACCGGATTTATCCCAACCCTGCACGTGCACATGCGACTGTACTGTAGAAGGTAGGTATAGTACCCTGCACGTGCACATGCGACTGTACTGTAGAAGGTAGGTATAGTACCCTGCACGTGCACATGCGACTGTACTGTAGAAGGTAGGTATAGTACCCTGCACGTGCACATGCGACTGTACTGTAGAAGGTAGGTATAGTACCCTGCACGTGCACATGCGACTGTACTGTAGAAGGTAGGTATAGTACCCTGCACGTGCACATGCGACTGTACTGTAGAAGGTAGGTATAGTACCCTGCACGTGCACATGCGACTGTACTGTAGAAGGTAGGTATAGTACCCTGCACGTGCACATGCGACTGTACTGTAGAAGGTAGGTATAGTACCCTGCACGTGCACATGCGACTGTACTGTAGAAGGTAGGTATAGTACCCTGCACGTGCACATGCGACTGTACTGTAGAAGGTAGGTATAGTACCCTGCACGTGCACATGCGACTGTACTGTAGAAGGTAGGTATAGTACCCTGCACGTGCACATGCGACTGTACTGTAGAAGGTAGGTATAGTACCCTGCACGTGCACATGCGACTGTACTGTAGAAGGTAGGTATAGTACCCTGCACGTGCACATGCGACTGTACTGTAGAAGGTAGGTATAGTACCCTGCACGTGCACATGCGACTGTACTGTAGAAGGTAGGTATAGTACCCTGCACGTGCACATGCGACTGTACTGTAGAAGGTAGGTATAGTACCCTGCACGTGCACATGCGACTGTACTGTAGAAGGTAGGTATAGTACCCTGCACGTGCACATGCGACTGTACTGTAGAAGGTAGGTATAGTACCCTGCACGTGCACATGCGACTGTACTGTAGAAGGTAGGTATAGTACCCTGCACGTGCACATGCGACTGTACTGTAGAAGGTAGGTATAGTACCCAAATACGGTTTTCGTGGCGTATGATAACCCGAACCAGCAAAATACTTCAAAACCAAAGGTCATTTATTTGTTGCTTGATTTTGCAAACCTTATCGTCTTCTACCAGTCGAGTACCTATGGGTGCTTGTTTGCATAATCTTATATATAAAAATGAATCGCAAAATGTGTTGGTAAGCGCATAACTCAACAACGCCTGGACCAATTTGGCCAATTCTTTTTTTTAAATGTTCGTTGAAGTTCAAAGATGGTTTTTACGGCGAGAAAAATTAAGAAAATTGCGTAGAAAATTATTACGCGGGTGAAACCGCGGGGCGCAGCTAGTATAATATGTAAAGGACCTATATAAATATTATGTAGGTATAACATACGAAAACCTTTTATTTTTATGAAGGTAGGTACTTTTTATAAATCTGTATATATTGTCGGTAAAGTTCTCGCAAGGTTCCATTCAGTCTAGACGCAGATCATTACATTGTATGAAGATATTTATCAACCTCGGACGATGTTACGGTATTTTTCTCACTTCCCCTTTATGTCCTACCGCCACCTATCGCCTGCCGCCTGCCTGCGTCGATGTTTCAGCTTTATGAAGGAATCAATCGAGCTAATTGAATTTTATATTCGAAAATTAGAAAAATATCATGTTCACATTCCGATTTTCTCGTAAATGCTTTTTTATCGAAAAGTCTTGATTAAGTAGGTTCCTTTCTTCAGTTGTAATGTTAAAAGAAAAAGCTCGCCGGTTTAAGTTTAAGCCGGTTTTAAGAACAATTAAAATAAAGAAATATTTGTTTAATTCACTCAATAAGTCACAAACAATATCATTCTACATAGATTTTGGAAATCTACTCTACTTAGAAACATTTGTTTGTTACGAATAGGCATAAAAACTACTGGACCGATATAATGAAACTTGACTTGAACTTTAAATTCCGATATTCTCACGTGATCGGGACTCACGCGGTGCACTGCTAGCCCTATATTCCCACGTGATCGGGACTCACGCGGTGCACTGCTAGCCCTATATTCCCACGTGATCGGGACTCACGCGGTGCACTGCTAGCCCTATATTCCCACGTGATCGGGACTCACGCGGTGCACTGCTAGCCCTATATTCCCACGTGATCGGGACTCACGCGGTGCACTGCTAGCCCTATATTCCCACGTGATCGGGACTCACGCGGTGCACTGCTAGCCCTATATTCCCACGTGATCGGGACTCACGCGGTGCACTGCTAGCCCTATATTCCCACGTGATCGGGACTCACGCGGTGCACTGCTAGCCCTATATTCCCACGTGATCGGGACTCACGCGGTGCACTGCTAGCCCTATATTCCCACGTGATCGGGACTCACGCGGTGCACTGCTAGCCCTATATTCCCACGTGATCGGGACTCACGCGGTGCACTGCTAGCCCTATATTCCCACGTGATCGGGACTCACGCGGTGCACTGCTAGCCCTATATTCCCACGTGATCGGGACTCACGCGGTGCACTGCTAGCCCTATATTCCCACGTGATCGGGACTCACGCGGTGCACTGCTAGCCCTATATTCCCACGTGATCGGGACTCACGCGGTGCACTGCTAGCCCTATATTCCCACGTGATCGGGACTCACGCGGTGCACTGCTAGCCCTATATTCCCACGTGATCGGGACTCACGCGGTGCACTGCTAGCCCTATATTCCCACGTGATCGGGACTCACGCGGTGCACTGCTAGCCCTATATTCCCACGTGATCGGGACTCACGCGGTGCACTGCTAGCCCTATATTCCCACGTGATCGGGACTCACGCGGTGCACTGCTAGCCCTATATATTCCCACGTGATCGGGACTCACGCGGTGCACTGCTAGCCCTATATATTCCCACGTGATCGGGACTCACGCGGTGCACTGCTAGCCCTATATATTCCCACGTGATCGGGACTCACGCGGTGCACTGCTAGCCCTATATATTCCCACGTGATCGGGACTCACGCGGTGCACTGCTAGCCCTATATATTCTCACGTGATCGGGACTCACGCGGTGCACTGCTAGCCCTATATATTCCCACGTGATCGGGACTCACGCGGTGCACTGCTAGCCCTATATATTCCCACGTGATCGGGACTCACGCGGTGCACTGCTAGCCCTATATATTCCCACGTGATCGGGACTCACGCGGTGCACTGCTAGCCCTATATATTCCCACGTGATCGGGACTCACGCGGTGCACTGCTAGCCCTATATATTCCCACGTGATCGGGACTCACGCGGTGCACTGCTAGCCCTATATATTCCCACGTGATCGGGACTCACGCGGTGCACTGCTAGCCCTATATATTCCCACGTGATCGGGACTCACGCGGTGCACTGCTAGCCCTATATATTCCCACGTGATCGGGACTCACGCGGTGCACTGCTAGCCCTATATATTCCCACGTGATCGGGACTCACGCGGTGCACTGCTAGCCCTATATATTCCCACGTGATCGGGACTCACGCGGTGCACTGCTAGCCCTATATATTCCCACGTGATCGGGACTCACGCGGTGCACTGCTAGCCCTATATATTCCCACGTGATCGGGACTCACGCGGTGCACTGCTAGCCCTATATATTCCCACGTGATCGGGACTCACGCGGTGCACTGCTAGCCCTATATATTCCCACGTGATCGGGACTCACGCGGTGCACTGCTAGCCCTATATATTCTCACGTGATCGGGACTCACGCGGTGCACTGCTAGCCCTATATATTCCCACGTGATCGGGACTCACGCGGTGCACTGCTAGCCCTATATATTCTCACGTGATCGGGACTCACGCGGTGCACTGCTAGCCCTATATATTCCCACGTGATCGGGACTCACGCGGTGCACTGCTAGCCCTATATATTCCCACGTGATCGGGACTCACGCGGTGCACTGCTAGCCCTATATATTCTCACGTGATCGGGACTCACGCGGTGCACTGCTAGCCCTATATATTCTCACGTGATCGGGACTCACGCGGTGCACTGCTAGCCCTATATATTCTCACGTGATCGGGACTCACGCGGTGCACTGCTAGCCCTATATATTCCCACGTGATCGGGACTCACGCGGTGCACTGCTAGCCCTATATATTCTCACGTGATCGGGACTCACGCGGTGCACTGCTAGCCCTATATATTCTCACGTGATCGGGACTCACGCGGTGCACTGCTAGCCCTATATATTCTCACGTGATCGGGACTCACGCGGTGCACTGCTAGCCCTATATATTCTCACGTGATCGGGACTCACGCGGTGCACTGCTAGCCCTATATATTCTCACGTGATCGGGACTCACGCGGTGCACTGCTAGCCCTATATATTCTCACGTGATCGGGACTCACGCGGTGCACTGCTAGCCCTATATATTCTCACGTGATCGGGACTCACGCGGTGCACTGCTAGCCCTATATATTCTCACGTGATCGGGACTCACGCGGTGCACTGCTAGCCCTATATATTCTCACGTGATCGGGACTCACGCGGTGCACTGCTAGCCCTATATATTCTCACGTGATCGGGACTCACGCGGTGCACTGCTAGCCCTATATATTCTCACGTGATCGGGACTCACGCGGTGCACTGCTAGCCCTATATATTCTCACGTGATCGGGACTCACGCGGTGCACTGCTAGCCCTATATATTCTCACGTGATCGGGACTCACGCGGTGCACTGCTAGCCCTATATTCCCACGTGATCGGGACTCACGCGGTGCACTGCTAGCCCTATATATTCTCACGTGATCGGGACTCACGCGGTGCACTGCTAGCCCTATATATTCTCACGTGATCGGGACTCACGCGGTGCACTGCTAGCCCTATATATTCTCACGTGATCGGGACTCACGCGGTGCACTGCTAGCCCTATATATTCTCACGTGATCGGGACTCACGCGGTGCACTGCTAGCCCTATATTCCCACGTGATCGGGACTCACGCGGTGCACTGCTAGCCCTATATATTCTCACGTGATCGGGACTCACGCGGTGCACTGCTAGCCCTATATATTCTCACGTGATCGGGACTCACGCGGTGCACTGCTAGCCCTATATATTCTCACGTGATCGGGACTCACGCGGTGCACTGCTAGCCCTATATTCCCACGTGATCGGGACTCACGCGGTGCACTGCTAGCCCTATATATTCTCACGTGATCGGGACTCACGCGGTGCACTGCTAGCCCTATATATTCTCACGTGATCGGGACTCACGCGGTGCACTGCTAGCCCTATATATTCTCACGTGATCGGGACTCACGCGGTGCACTGCTAGCCCTATATATTCTCACGTGATCGGGACTCACGCGGTGCACTGCTAGCCCTATATTCCCACGTGATCGGGACTCACGCGGTGCACTGCTAGCCCTATATATTCTCACGTGATCGGGACTCACGCGGTGCACTGCTAGCCCTATATATTCTCACGTGATCGGGACTCACGCGGTGCACTGCTAGCCCTATATATTCTCACGTGATCGGGACTCACGCGGTGCACTGCTAGCCCTATATATTCTCACGTGATCGGGACTCACGCGGTGCACTGCTAGCCCTATATATTCTCACGTGATCGGGACTCACGCGGTGCACTGCTAGCCCTATATATTCTCACGTGATCGGGACTCACGCGGTGCACTGCTAGCCCTATATTCCCACGTGATCGGGACTCACGCGGTGCACTGCTAGCCCTATATATTCTCACGTGATCGGGACTCACGCGGTGCACTGCTAGCCCTATATATTCTCACGTGATCGGGACTCACGCGGTGCACTGCTAGCCCTATATATTCTCACGTGATCGGGACTCACGCGGTGCACTGCTAGCCCTATATATTCTCACGTGATCGGGACTCACGCGGTGCACTGCTAGCCCTATATATTCTCACGTGATCGGGACTCACGCGGTGCACTGCTAGCCCTATATTCCCACGTGATCGGGACTCACGCGGTGCACTGCTAGCCCTATATATTCTCACGTGATCGGGACTCACGCGGTGCACTGCTAGCCCTATATTCCCACGTGATCGGGACTCACGCGGTGCACTGCTAGCCCTATATATTCCCACGTGATCGGGACTCACGCGGTGCACTGCTAGCCCTATATATTCTCACGTGATCGGGACTCACGCGGTGCACAGCTAGCCCTATATATTCTCACGTGATCGGGACTCACGCGGTGCACTGCTAGCCCTATATATTCCCACGTGATCGGGACTCACGCGGTGCACTGCTAGCCCTATATATTCTCACGTGATCGGGACTCACGCGGTGCACTGCTAGCCCTATATATTCTCACGTGATCGGGACTCACGCGGTGCACTGCTAGCCCTATATATTCTCACGTGATCGGGACTCACGCGGTGCACTGCTAGCCCTATATATTCTCACGTGATCGGGACTCACGCGGTGCACTGCTAGCCCTATATTCCCACGTGATCGGGACTCACGCGGTGCACTGCTAGCCCTATATATTCTCACGTGATCGGGACTCACGCGGTGCACTGCTAGCCCTATATTCCCACGTGATCGGGACTCACGCGGTGCACTGCTAGCCCTATATATTCCCACGTGATCGGGACTCACGCGGTGCACTGCTAGCCCTATATATTCCCACGTGATCGGGACTCACGCGGTGCACTGCTAGCCCTATATATTCCCACGTGATCGGGACTCACGCGGTGCACTGCTAGCCCTATATATTCTCACGTGATCGGGACTCACGCGGTGCACTGCTAGCCCTATATATATTCTCACGTGATCGGGACTCACGCGGTGCACTGCTAGCCCTATATATTCTCACGTGATCGGGACTCACGCGGTGCACTGCTAGCCCTATATATTCTCACGTGATCGGGACTCACGCGGTGCACTGCTAGCCCTATATATTCTCACGTGATCGGGACTCACGCGGTGCACTGCTAGCCCTATATATTCTCACGTGATCGGGACTCACGCGGTGCACTGCTAGCCCTATATATTCTCACGTGATCGGGACTCACGCGGTGCACTGCTAGCCCTATATATTCTCACGTGATCGGGACTCACGCGGTGCACTGCTAGCCCTATATATTCCCACGTGATCGGGACTCACGCGGTGCACTGCTAGCCCTATATATATATACCTGATCCTTCGATGAATAACTAATGATATTTATAGCGTAGTTTATCTTACGAGGACAATCAATCACTCCTCGTGTACCTAGTGTAGGTAGGCACGTATGTAGCTCCCCCTCCCCCTGCAGCTCCGACACGCGATTTATCACAGCGTCCTCGCGGGGCTTACATCGACACTCTTGCAAATTGCATCCCCAATCGCAAGCTTAATATTCCATACGGGAGGTGTCACGTGGGGTCGCTAGTCGCTACCTACTCTAGGTTATATGCTCCACATTTTTACTAACATCAGGTGTTTTTTTACAGCGCGATGGTTCTGGTTCAAAAAAAAAGAAGTAACGGTTTAACATATTCATTAAAGTTCAAATTCGTTTGAATTGTACCCAAGTGTAAACTTCAATAGACACCGCACTGGATTAAACTTCCAGTAAATAAGCAGAAATTATGAAACATGGAAATTGTAGATAATCCTACAACCAGGGTGGAATCAGGTGGCAACAAAGGGGGAGATTCAAGGGCAAATTGGATCTGATTGTTATGGCTCTCGCTGTCTGACTGTTACATAGGTACCTATCTACCATGTTGGTAGGTACCTATCCGCTGGCGTCGAATGTAAGGCGATAGAGCTCGTTATTCTTTTCCACAATACACTGTTATATACATATAGGTACTAATATTGAAATATTGCGGTACCTTTTGTTATTTTCAGTTCCGTGATTACGAAATTTTCAAGTGATTGGAATTCGTTCAAAAGCTTCAGTAAACAATTGTAGAATTCGATAGAGAGGGTTGTTTCATTTTATAATAGTCCGATCGATATAACGGCGCCTCGATATAATGGGTAACTGGAAAAGCCCAATGAATTCCTGAACCTCGCCATTTAAACAATTCATTCAAAATATAATAGTAATGTTGGTGCGGTATGTCCATTAACAATTTGGACCTCTCGGGGGCGCGTTATCGATGCCATTCATGTAATTAATGTTACACACGCGGTTTTGCTCCATTCGCCCCCTTCCCTACAGTGACCTGGGGCCCTGTGGCCCTGCAGGCAAAAAGGGGAAGCTTTTAATACGACCCTTAATTTTGTAATGTGTCTGTGTAGGCAGAGTTTTTCAGATACCATGGGCATTGCGCTTGTCTAAATAGCGGTTTTGCGGGACGTTAACGTAAGGATCCCCAGACTATAGGTACCTACTTATTTTGAACAGGGGAAAAGTTTTTACCTCGTAGAAATGTTATAGGTAGCATTAGCAATCATTAAGTAGTACCTATTAGTCATCCATCAAATCCTAAATATATCTAGGCAGGTTTTTGCTTATAAGGTTGTTACAGAAAGAAGCAGAGCACCCACTCTTTAGTAGATAGGAGGTTAGCTACTATAGATGTTCGTCAGTTGTGAAGGTCTGAGTGAATATAAATCATTCCATTCAGCCTTCACGGGTAGATGAGCCGTTAGAAGCGGTCGCACTGCGCGATATCTAGGCTGCCTCGTTAGGTACTACATTCGTTTTATGCGAGCGAGTGTTATAATATGGAATTCTACTGTTCTGTCGCCCATACATAACTAAAATAGTATTGCATGGAAAATATAATTGTTGTTGTATGTTACGTACCATTTGTATGCAAGTTCTTTTTCCTCATTTAAAGACGAAAATGTGTGAATGAAGACAAAGCTGTGCCGTTTTTTTTATCCGACTCGACGCTTACTAGGCTTATAGAATCGGCAAGGAATTAAGAATGTAAATGAAATATGGAATGTTATACGAGCAAATAACAACAATTTTTCATGCAATAGCGGAAAGCATTTAGTTTTTGGCCTCTACATATTCGCCATAATATTATTATGATGTATTAAATATTACATATGAGTAGGTAATTAAGGAAGCCGGAACCCAAAACAATGAAAAATAAACCACAAGCCTAAAACTAGTTCCGATATATAATTGCCTGTAGCGCATTGTTCACAAGTCAGCTGGGTAATTACAGGCGAGTCTATCGTAATAGACAGACGGACGGACAATGTTGCATAACAACGGGGAAGGGTCGTTCACCCTCACAACCTCACCAAACCTACCCCAAACACCATTACAACATGAAAACTACTTTAAACTTAAAGATATATGGTGGTATTTCGTTTACAAGTTGAAGACATGCACGGCTAGCGGCTAGCGGCTACAGCTTTGCCAAGAGAGTAGATAGATACGCGGAAGTTAAAATTGTGTTATCGAAACTTTATTTGAATAGCAAGAGGATTCTTTTCCTTTGTAGGAAGGACTGCTGAAACTTTTCGTTCAGAAAGCTCAACTTGATGTAATTTTTATTTCTCAAAGCTTTGACGATAACAGACACGTACCTACGACGGGCTTTTAATGAAGAAAATACGTGAGGTATAAAAGCGATTTATTATCAGCTTCTTTCTTATACCTACCTATCTTTCCATAAGCCTTCAACTATATAACCTACTTAGGCTCTATTTTTCTCATATGATGTTAAATTTTGGCATTGACATGTAGCGGTTAGAACTTATCTCGAGGAGTTGATACCATGTTGATACATATCGAAATAGACACGACGTAATTGACCTACCTTGAAAGAATTAACGATTTGCGCATCTGCAGATTCCTAAACCAACAAGAATGGAGACACACTTAAAACCGTGAATATTAAATTAAAAATTCAACCATTTTAGGTAACGAGGTAGAGAGGTATACCTAATACCTACACGAACATTCGTGACATTCGTTTAAAAATATCCGAACCGAAGCCACCCTCGGAGGCAGCCGTGCGTGAGTTACTTACTGCACTCCTCCGCATACCGATACATTTGGTGAAATATGCGATGCCAACGGACAAACATGCTATGCTAGGTAAACATATAGCTTGATTACATAAACAGATTACTATCTAGGTAAGTAGATATAGGTAGATATTTTACTAGCTTTGCAACATATATTCCATTCCCCTCCGAGTGCGTCTTAGCAATACGAAATCTATGGTTATGACGCAAACGCAGTCAAGACGCGCTGCATAAGAATACGGCAATTGGGCGGGGTCCAATCACTAATCAAACGGACTAACCTGACGGGACAACTGCCAATTTTCAAAGGATTAAATTGTCACAAGAACTTTGGTTTTTAGTGAAGACTCTACATCTGTAGCGGGTCTACGATCAGTTGTTGTTACAACATTTGTTTCTATGTTCCATGCTTCACTTGGCTCTTTGGAGAACTGCACAGCGTAAAGAAGGCGCCTATAAAACGTATAATAAAAGGTAGGTTACCTTAGATGTAGGAATATGCCTGTGCATGTAACACGCAACAAAATATCTGGGTCGGGAATTGGGGCACGAGCCAATTTAAACTTACAATGAATTCAACAGCAGGCAGCTAGGTAACATTGATTGATGTTGCTAAAGGGTAGGTACCTAGCTATGCTATACCTACAACAAGCAACCGGGTTAAGTAAGTAAAGTTCGCAAATACGTCCTTATATTTCGCGTCTGTGAAGTTGAAATTGGGTAGGTAATTTAACTAATCTATAAATATAAAAATCTAAGTTGTTACTGACTGACTGATACATCACCGTACAACTTAAGCCAACGGAGTAACTGTGTTTAGCCTTTTAGCCCGATACGAATATGAGTAAGACATAGAAAGATATACTTACTAAAAACGGATTTTAGAAAATTCTCTTAAGTTGGTATTATACATAGAATCTTCCTAAAGTCAAATCTTACATAATTGTGATCCAGCTATCGTGAAGCTGCGACCTACTTATGGAACGAGTTCTATCTGGATGAACTGATTATATCTGACTTAATTAAAGTTCTCTATCAACCGAGCAGATCATCTAGATAATGTTGATCCTTTTGTTTTTGGGAGATTTACATTTACGGGGACGAGGTAAAGAAATTCTGTTAAATATTTTTGTGAAATTATTATATTTTTCGCTCTTTGTCTTCAAAGAATGCTAAACAAATTCTTGAACAATATGAGAGATAGGTACTTACAGGGAGTAAGTATATCCACAGATTAGATAGCAGTCACTATCACTATAAATAGCAGGATATATCAGCTCAACTAATCGCTCTCCGAGTGAGTTATAGTCCACCCCCCATCCCGTCCGAGGGAGGCACAAATCCGATAAAGACATCTTGAGAACCCGCGCCCAAGGAGTCGGAGCTCCTGCCTGCGCCTAGCGCCTGCTGCCTGCCACATTCCAATAATCCTTTTCCCTATATCTCTACTGCGATAATGAAAACGTTTGCCGGTCACATTTATTCCAGTTATATTGCCTTTATAAGATAATCAATTTTTCTATGTTTGTTCCACGTTGGGCGTCAATTTTGTGTAAAGAAACGATTTGTTGTTTATACTGGTCACTGGTGGTCAGGTCGACGGCTTCAGGCAGGCAGGTCTTTAACCTTACACTACACTTACAATTAATGTGTTTAATTGTGTTTTGATATTTACAAAACTGGAGTAGATTGTAGATAGTGTTGCGAGTTTCTTTCGTTGTTTCTTTGTTATTTTAAGAGACTTGACGATGACGCTATGCTCCTGGTACCAAACTGTTCTAGGAATCTAATCTAGGTTTACGAAAACATTTAGAAAGAACATCATCAATTAAAATTGTTCAACACCCGTAACGTGTCATCATCGCGGAAAATTACGGTCCCAGTTTCAGTTAATTCAAGACGAACTTATTCGATAAACATAAAATAAATAACCGGAAATGATCTAAGAAGATCTACCCATTGATGGCTGTAGGTAGTTGGTTCTCGTGTTGAATGCACCCCCGTCTGCCACCGTGCCGGGCCCGTCTCTCGCAAACAGTACATCTGTAAGTAAACCGCGACACGCGTCGCTAATGGACGCATCAGAGCACAGAGCACTCACCAACCCTCTGCCATCCAGGTTTATTTGTCAACAAACATCTTACACACTGCACTTTGACACACAACACCGTCAACTCGGTGGAATACAACACTTAGATTATTCAGCTAGAGTTGTTTATGAACGTTAATTTACTTTATAATGATGTATTGTCCGAGTGCGTTGAACCGGGAACTGTTAATGTAGGTATGTGTGGTGAGAACGACGAGCCCCCTACGAAGTCGGAAACGCACTGAATACGCCTCCTGGGTGAGTGAAAGACGCGACGCGAGTCCCCTGCGCGGGGGTGCGTCGTGTGGACAGACGCGCGCACTCCCGAACCGAATTGTCGGTAGTCGGTAGGTAGGTAGGTACCTACTCATTACGACACAAACCGCCAAAACTGGGCTCTCATATAAATAATTCATGGCTTGTCTTTGTCAATAGGAAGTTTGCGACGATTCGGCAAACGGTAACGGTACGCTCGCTCTAGCTGTAAACACGGACTAACTTTACGATCGACGAGCGAGACTCAACTTTATTGAAATGAATCACGAAATGTATTGTAGGTAGGTAGCTCTCCGATTACTTTCAGTTTAAAAGTAAGGTTCTACGTTCTACCTAAATGACATCGTTGATTAGTAAACAAACACGTCCCAGCACAGAAACCTCGTATATTATTTCATTTACAACTATATACAGGGTTTCCCAGAATTGGTGGATAATCTTGCACGTGCGTGTGGAGGGGGCGTACCCACCAAAAAAAAAAACTACCCCAATCTGTTCTCGGTCTGCGCCATTTTTTGTAAAATTTAGAAAAATCCCAGTTTTTTGCACATTTGTGGGCACTACATCCGCTATTTTAGACCTAGATCAGATTTTTTCTTTTAACGTGTTCCCTAATAATAGTACTCCTAAATTACCTTAAAAAAAACTCAACTACTTTGCATGGTGGTTAACAAGAAGTCACTGAACATAAATTTTATTATTTGAATTTACTTAACTGCTGAGTTTGAGCACCTGTGGTGTAAAAAATGTATGGGAGTTGTATTAGCCAACCCGTTAAAAAATAGCTGACATCATACGGATTCTAAAACTGTAGCATACTATCTACTTTTAATCGTAAAATTACTGAGCTATAGCCATTAATGTGTAAAAGTAGGCATTTCATTACAAAAATGGAAAATTATTTACAGATATTTTTTGGAGATTTTATTAGGTAAAAGTAGTGCTATCGACCCTAAAAATTAGACTTTACTACCTGCTCGTGTTATTTAGATTAATTCGAGCAAGACAAACAGTAAAACATATCTTTTTGTTATGTACCTACAGTTGTAAAAATATGGTTTGCTGTTTTCTATGTTAAAGGTGCTATACTTAAAAATAAGTTGCGCAGTTGCCAATTGACAAATGCACATTTCATGAGGGAAGTTAGATGCCAGAATCAATTTACAATTTAAGTTACTGGACGGGCATACTAAATGGAAAAGTTAGAGGCCATTATAAAAATCTGATCTAGGTCTAAAATAGCGGATGTAGTGCCCACAAATGTGCAAAAAACTGGGATTTTTCTAAATTTTCCAAAAAATGGCGCAGACCAAGAACCGATTGGGGTAGTTTTTTTTTTTTGGTGGGTGGGTCCCCACTATCCCCCTCCACACGCACGTGCAAGATTATCCACCAATTCTGGGAAACCCTGTATATAAGTACCTACATGTCCCATTTAATTTGTCTTCTTTATTTGCTAAAGCCAATAGGGAATCAAATAGTATTCTATAAGTATTCTGTCTGAGCTATCTAACTAACTGAATGATGGCATTGTAAAACGATAGGTACTGTAACGGTGGTAACGTCTGAGGTCTGCAGGTATATTCGGTTAGATTACTGACAATGTACTCACACCTCAGTATACACGGTGTAACAAGGGGGGTGGATCATCGGTTGCTGGGGGGTAGGGGCCCTCCGTACCTATCGATTTAACCCCCCTGTATGGTCTGCAATAATTATAGTGGTTCAAAAGTTAATTGGGTTTTAGTGAAATTTTAGGAAAAATCAGATTTCACTCTGAACTTCGCAATTACGGCCAAACTATCAGGTCTGCGATTCTGCCATTTTTTTAAACAAGTTCAATAGTCGACCTTTTGTACCCCTACACCAATCAGAGTCTTAGATTTATAAAACTCAAAATAAAACCATTAAAGTAACATTTTTTTTTCAAAATTGAATGTTTACATTATCTTTGTATGGTTCTAAAAAAAATATTTCACAGTATATTTTTTTCTGCAACCTGTCTTAAAAACCAGTGGCTTTCATAAAGAATAAACCCTAAGTTTCATTCGGCTAGAGCTAGGGCATCATGTTGAAAAATGTGATTGATAGTCCAAAAAGTGAAAATAATCGATAATATTTTCATACAAAAAATAGGTAGGTAAGTACCTCAGTAAAAAAATTTTTTAATATATTTTTTCATTTTTTTTTACCATTGCATATTATAAGTGTATTTTATTTGATTTATTTATGGACTTTCGTATAATAATCTTGTTATTCTACTTTTAGCATAGCGTACGCTTAACAAATTTTGTATGTTCATTCTTGTACATTTTTTGATTTGCATGACTAGAATTAACCCAAGTGATATAATTAATTAGCTTTTTAATGAGTTTGAGTCGTTATTTGTACAACTTTATAATATTAGTATTTTTATTCTATTGAAATTGTGTAAATTGACATGCCTATATTATGCAATGTAATGTTATGGCGAAATAAATGAATTATGAATTATTATGAATTATGTATGAAAATAATATTGATTATCTTCACTTTTTCGACCATCAAGTACATTTTTCAACATGATGTCCTAGTTCTAGCCGAATGAAACTTTCAGGGTTTATACTTCATAAAAGCCCGTAGTTTTTAAGATAGGTTGCAGAAAAAAATATTTTGTGAAATATTTTTTTTTAAACCATAATAGTTATAAGTATAAAGATTGTGTTAACATTAGATTTGAAAAATATATGTACTTCAATGGTTTTATTTTGAGTTTTATAAATCTACTAGCGATGCGCTCCGGCTTCGCACGGCTTTATTATGCATATATTATACATAAAAACCTTCCTCTTGAATCACTCTATCTATTAAAAATTTTGCGTTGCGTAGTTTTAAAGATTTAAGCATACATAGGGATATAGAGACAGAGAAAGCGACTTTGTTTTATACTATGTAGTGAAGACTCTGATTGGTTTAGGGGTACAAAAAGTCGACTATTGATCTTGTTTCACAAAAAAATGCAGAATCGCAGACCTGATAGTTTGTTCAGTTCAGGGTGAAATCTGATTTTGACTAAAATTTCACTAAAACCCAAATAAAACTCGATAGGTACAGAGGTCCCCCACCCCCCAGCAACCGATGATCCACCCCCTTGTTACACCATGTATAGATACGTCCAACGCCTCAGTGCCACCTTAAATTTGCCGCCTTTGCAGCTTTATGTAGATAGGTATTATTATAGTGTACAATCCGGCAATATCTGGTAGGTAAGGTCTCCAACATGGTGCTGCATAGCTACGATAAACTAAAACATTTCTAAAAGTAACATAATAGCATAACAGAAACACTATTTACAACTGACTCAAATTGCGCCATTCAGAATCCCTTTTGCTGTAGATCCCTATTTTGTAGGTAGACTAGCTTTTGTCGGACTTCGTTCGCGATTTGCAGTAGATTGAACCAAGCAATCACGTTGTCCCATACAAACTTTACCCCCTTTTTCCCCTAAGGGGCAGAATTTCGGAAAATTCTTTCCTAACGGACGCCTACGTGATACAAAGAACACATCCTCCAACTTTCAGGTCTCTACGATCGGCGGTTTAGGCTGTACGTTGATCTGTCAGTCAGTCAGGACAAAGCATTTTATATGGATAGAAGATTTGAAAAGATTTCCTTTTATGGGGCGGGCGGTAAAAAATGGCCGAAATCATCAGTGTTATTATATTATAAGGTAATATAGCCGAAGACTGATAAGGAATGTTAAAAAATTAAACACAGGTAAAATAGGTGGTATAGTAGGTACCTACTCATGGTATAGTACTAACCTACATAATATATTTAGAGTACCTACCTATGTATTTTATGAATAATTAGAGTATCTATAGGTACTAATATTTTAAAACTAAAGAGTTTGTTTGTTTGATCGCGTTAATCTCAGGAACTACCTACTGGACTGGTTCGAATTGATTTATCGAGGAAGGCACCGCGGAGGGCAGCTAGTGTATTTTATAAATAACTAGCTGCGCCTAATATTTTGATATTCCCACGGGATCGGGACTTACGCGGGTGAAACCGCGGGGCGCAGCTTGTTATTTATAAAATACACTAGCTGCCCTCCGCGGTGCCTTCCTCGATAATTGGACTATCCAACACATAAAGAATTTTTCAATTCGAACCAGCAGTTCCTGAGATTAGCGCGTTCAAACAAACAAACAAACTCTTCAGCTTTATAATATTAAGTATAGACTAGCGACCCGTCCCGGCTTCGCACGGCTATATTATGCAAGTATTATACATATAAACCTTCCTCTTGAATCACTCTATCTATTAAAAAAAACCGCATCAAAATCCGTCCGTTGCGTAGTTTTAAAGATAAGCATACAAAGGGATATAGGGACAAAAAAGCGACTTTATTTTATACTATGTAGTGATAGTGATAGGTATAAAAGTATAGACGGGTTAGTTCACTTTTCCCCATTGATTTTCCCCATCAATGGGGATTTGTGAACTTTTAGTTCACTTTTCCCCATTACTTGCTGATTCCGAGTACAATGGGGAAAAGTGAACAAAAAGTTCACAAATCCCCATCGGTTAATAAATTTATTTTAAAATGGGGATTTCTGAACAAATATTCACAAATCCCCATCAGATTAAAACTTTTACTTCAAAATGGGAATTTGTCAACAAAAAATTCGGAAATCCCCATCAGCTCAAAAGAAATAAAAGGTTATGATAGAGTTTTAACACGTCCTTATTAATTTACAAATTTGAAAATAAATTTGATTAAAAAATTGTGAAGATTTTCTGAAAACTACCTACACAAAAAATAAAACAAATATTGTATCTAAAATTATTGTTTAATCACAAAGAGTATTTTTTCTAAAATGATAAATTACATTAATACATAGTCAAACGTATTATTGGCTATGTTTTTAGATATAAGTAAACACATAACGTTAAAGTAATATTAAATCAAAGATTTAAAAATAATCAACTAGGTAGGTAGGTTATTAACAAAATGTGCATAATAATATCAAATTGCACACATATTGATCTAAAGTAATTAACAATGTGCAATTTGATTTGCACATTTTGTAAATTAGCTAGTCGATTAAGTATTTTTGAATCTGTGATTTGATAAGTTACTTGAGATCAACATTGTGTGCAAGTTGATTTGCACATTTATTATTCTTGTATCTCGTGTGATTTGTTTTATTCTTTTAGATCAATATGTGTGCAATTTGATTTGCACATTTTGTAAATTACCTAGTCGATTAAGTATTATTGAATCTGTGATTTGATAAGTTACTTGAGATCAACATTGTGTGCAAGTTCCCCCACGCTTTTTTTACAATGCTATATTTTTATTTCCTATTTACCCTATTCTTAATCCAAAATTAAATTTTATTTTTATAGTTGAATTTTCTATAAAAGCGTGTTTTTTTATAACTATTATTTTTTCTAAAATGACAAATTACATAAGTCCAACTTGGACTTAATATAGTCAAACGCATTATTGGCTATATTTGTAGATGAGAAAAACATTACGGTAACGTTATATCAAATCGCAGATTTAAAAATAAAAAACTAGCTAGGTAATTAACAATTTATTTAATATTACTTTAACGTTATGTGTTTACTTATCTACAAACATAGCCAATAATACGTTTGACAATGTATTAATGTAATTTATCATTTTAGAAAAAATACTCTATGTGATTAAACAATAATTTTAGATACAATATTTGTTTTATTTTTGGTGTAGGTAGTTTTCAGAAAATCTTCACATTTTTTTAATCAAATATTATTTTCAAATTTGTAAATTAATAAGAACGTGTTAAAATATTTGTTACTTTTGTTCCGTCCACCAACCTCCGTTATGAACTAAGGGCCACTTGCGCTGCTACAGTTAACTCTGGGCTAGTGGGTTAGCCCAGTGCTAATTTTACAAATCTCGAGATTTGTAAAGATTTGTCTTGCACTAAATAAATAAAAAATAAAATAAATAAATATTTCAGGACATATTACACATCGCCATCCAGCCCCAAGCTAAGCAACTTAATGCTTGTGTTATGGGTGCCAGATAACGGATAAACTACTTATATACTTTTTTTTTGTAAATATTTACATATTATACATATAGGAAACACCCAGAACCAGAAACAAGAATTTATGGTCAGCATAAATACTTGTTCCCGGCGGGAATCGAACCCGCAACCTTCTGCGTCGCAGTCGGGTGTTCGCTCGACGCGCCACAGAGGTCGTCAAACACTGACACAAAACTGCAGTTAGCCCTGGGCTAAACAGTTATTTCACTAGCCGCTCCAAAACGGCGGGCTAAACTCGGGCTAAACTAACAAAACATTGATATTCTAACTTAAAACGTGTTATTTAACAACAACGTTTGGTGAATAAACCAAATAAGCATTGATTGATATTTCTTCTAAGAAATAAGCATTGTGTTTGTGTTTTAATTTAATAAAACAGTTTTGAAGGCTTTCAACCGGTCTAAGATAGGTAGGTTGGGACAGATGCATTAATTCATTGGCAATCTTGACCCAACCCTCTTGTTTTTGTTGAAGCGAAGCACCATACGTGGTCTTATTTTCAATGATGCTTTTTTAGCGCTCCATAATAAAGCGTAGTTGAAGGCCTTCACCAATCGTAAAATTGGGTGCCCTCAAACGTTTGTTTTGAATAGACGACATCTTCAATTAACAAATAAATTTATCCTAGAACCGTGAAAGAACTGAATTAGTTGCACAATGCACATTGCATTTTTTTGCTATGCTAATTAATGACAGCAGATTGACACTATTGACGCTTACGTTAGTCACGATTTGACAGATACATAACTAAATGCGTTTTGATCCTTGGAAAAATGACTGATTTCATGTCTGTGGTTAATCCACCGGACTAACTAAATATTTAACCCAGGCTAACTAGCCCGGCCTTGAAATAGCGCCGTGCAAGACTAGTCTTTTATTTAATTAGTTACTTAATTAGCCCGGACTAACTAACTCAGGCTAACTAAATACTTTGACTGTTTTCGCGCAAGTGGCCCTAACTCTGTCAAATTGATAGCGATTTGTGTACGTCCACAAAATATATCTATCATAACCTTTTATTTCTTTTGAGCAGATGGGGATTTCCGAATTTTTTGTTGACAAATTCCCATTTTAAAGTAAATGTTTTAAACTGATGGGGATTTGTGAATTTTTTGTTCACAAATCCCCATTTTAAAATAAATTTATTAACCGATGGGGATTTTTGAACTTTTTGTTCACTTTTCCCCATTATACTCGGAATCAGCAAGTAATGGGGAAAAGTGAACTAAAAGTTCACAAATCCCCATTGATGGCGAAAATCAATGGGGAAAAGTGAACTAACCCGTATAGACTAGCGACCCGCCCGCCCCGGCTATAATATGTATGTCATTGTATTATAATGGTATTATACGTATAAACCTTCCTCTTGAATCACTCTATCTATTTAAACAAGCAAACATACAGGTGAAACTAAATAAAAATAAAGCTATTGCATCGTGCGAGCTTCGTACAGTCGTACCATATATGCGAACGCTCGGCCGAGCTACATGGTACGCGGAGTGTGGGGTGTTAGGTTTTATTTTCGTTACGGAATTTCTTGATTCGATCGCCGCGCTCAAAGCCCGTGATAAAAGCTATGCAATAGCTAACGTGTGGCACTCGATGGTCGTACCATATTATACATAGGTACACGTTAAGCGAACACTCGGCCGAGCTACATGGTAGGCGGAGTGGGGGGTGTTAGGTTTTATTTTCGTTACGGAATTTCTTGATTCGGTCGCCGCGCTCCGTGGCCGCGCAGGCCGCGCTCATAGCCCCTTAAAAACAATTAAAAAAAAAATACGCGCGTGAGAAGTTATACTTCTTTGGCATTATTAAAAAAAAAAAAAAAAAAAACTCGTCCGGCAAAAAACTCGTCCGACAAAAAACTCGTCCGACGAAAAGTTCGTCCGACAAAATACTCGTCCGACAAAAAACTCGTCCGACAAAATACTCGTCCGACAAAAAACTCGTCCGACAAAAAACTCGTCCGACAAAAAACTCGTCCGACAAAAGACTCGTCCGACAAAAAACTCGTCCGACAAAAAACTCGTCCGGCAAAAAACTCGTCCGACAAAAAACTCGTCCGACAAAAAACTCGTCCGACAAAAAACTCGTCCGACAAAAAACTCGTCCGGCAAAAAACTCGTCCGACAAAAAACTCGTCCGACAAAAAACTCGTCCGGCAAAAAACTCGTCCGACAAAAAACTCGTCCGACAAAAAACTCGTCCGACAAAAAACTCGTCCGACAAAAAACTCGTCCGGCAAAAAACTCGTCCGACAAAAAACTCGTCCGACGAAAAACTCGTCCGACAAAATACTCGTCCGACAAATATAAATAATTAATTACATTAAAATAATTATGTAGTAGTAGTACCTCTTTGTACTTACTTAAACTGTCATCTTGCGGTTTGCGGACAACTTCTCCCGTGAGAATTTTGTGTGACGCTTTTGTAAAATTTCACTCTCATCATTTTTTCATAACGCGCCTAAAGAAGTATAACTTCAAAAAAAAACAGCGCACTCCGGGATTGCAGGCAGAAGTGAAAACAATAAACTTGTTATTTCTCATAGAATATTTCTTGAAACGATCTGCTACTGCCATCTATTAGCACTCACTTAAACAAATATAGTTTATTTTTTATTCGCTATATGGCAGTAAAAAATTTAAATCAGCGCCATCTACATTCGAATAGCGGTCTTTCTAGAAACTAAGTTTCTCAATTTGTGTAATAGATGGCAGTATAAGTTAAACAAAAAGACTAACACAAATAAAATCTCATCTGTCGCGTCAAAATCTGTCGCGTCAAAATCTGTCGCGAGAACGGCTGAAAATGTTCACCCACAAAAGTGCCCAACGCGCCATAAGAAGTTTTCACTTCAAAAAACAGCGCACTCCGGGAGTGCAGGCAGAAGTGAAAACTGAATATCTGTTTAAAATCTCATCTGTCGCGAGAACGGCTGAAAATGCTCACCCACAAAAGTGCCCAACGCGCCATAAGAAGTTTTCACTTCAAAAAAAAGTGTGTGTGTCAGCTCCGACGCACGACTGGAGTTTACTCCTTAAGTACGAGTATCCAACCATACGCAAAAAGAGTTTTAGATGAAAAAAAAAATAGTCGGACGACTATTTGTCGTCCGACAAATAGTCGTCCGACATTTGTCGTCCGTCAATAGTCGTCCGACAAATAGTCGTCCGACATTTGTCGTCTGTCAATAGTCGTCCGTTAAAAAATACCATATGTACGTCTTAATACACTCACAGCCAAATTAAAAAACTGTATATCTGTGTAAAATCTCATCTGTCGCGAGAAAATCTGTCGTCTGTCGCGAGAACGGCTGAAAATGCTCACCCACAAAAGTGCCCAACGCGCCATAAGAAGTTTTCACTTCAAAAATCTCGCATAAAAATCCGTTGCGTAGTTTTAAAAATCTTAGCTTATGCTTATAGGGACAGACAGCGGGGAGCGACTTTGTTCTATACTATGTAGTAATTGTGATATATATTTATAATAAAAACGATATAAAAACTAGTTGCACCACTAGGGATGCACTGGTGTGGCACTGGGTTGCACTATTCAAGCACAAACACGTATTTGAATTTGATTACGGTCGCGTTTCCCGCTTCAAAAATCCTGAAGTTATTTTCTTACGTCAGTTCCGGTCACGACTAGGGAGGGATTATACATAACATTCGGAAGCATCGATAATATTATGAAATCGATAAATGATGGAAAGAAATATTGCGGGGGTAGTTCTTCAACGGGACATGTATTCATTTTATAAAATACTAGCTGTTGCCCGCGACTTCGTACGCGGGGTAGGTTTATTTTATGTACCATAACCTTCCTCTTGAATCACTCTATCTATTATAAAAAACCGCATCAAAATCCGTTGCGTAGTTATAAAGATCTAAGCATACATAGAGACAGACAGCTGCCCGATGTATTTTTACCCGACTACGGAAAAATCAAAAGGAGTTATGTTTTTGTTAAAAAATATCTAGTTATATCAATCAAACAAAAATAATGCTTTATGAAAATGAAAGATACAGATTCAAACGAGTGTTACTGAATGAACCATTTGAATTAAATGATTGCGCGGCGAGCTGTGAAGTGGAAATGGATGCCTGTGATGGTATCTATTGTACGGATAGGTGTACCAAACCCGTTCATCTGCAATGGAAGTGGAAGCAGAGATTTTTATCTGGTTCATCATTCGAAGTTTAGTGAAATCTAGATGGACTAAATTTTAATTACATAGCGATTATAATAGTATTAACGTAAGTATCCGAGTGACTGATCCACTATCTACAAATAGAATCGCACAGTCGATTACGGTGTGCACACCGTACACACTACTGCATAAAGACTGTATAGTGTGTATACACGGTGTAACAAGGGGGGTGGATCATCGGTTGTTGGGGGGTAGGGGACCTCAGTACCTATCGATTTAACCCCCATGTATGTCCTGCAATATTCACTGGTTTAAAAGTTATTTGGGTTTTAGTGAAATTTTACTCAGAATCAGATTTCACCGTGAACTTCGTAATTACAGCCAAACTATCAGGTCTGCGATTCTGCATTTTTTTGTGAAACAAGATCAATAGTCGAACTTCTGTACCACTACACCAATCAGAGTCTTAGATTTATAAAAATCAAAATAAAACCATTGAAGTAATATTTTTAAAAAAATTCTAATGTTTTCATTATCTTTATATTATGGTTCTAAAAAAATTTTTTCACATATTATTTTTTTCTGCAACCTATCTTGAAAACTACTGGCTTTTGTGAAGTATAAACCCTGAAAGTTTCATTTGACTAGAACTAGGACATCATGTTGAAAAATGTTCTTGATGGTCGAAAAAGTCAAAATAATCAATATTATTTGCATACATGCTATGCGTACGCTATACTAAAAGTAGAATAACAAGACTATTATACGAAATTCCATGAATGAATCGAATAAAATGCACTAATATAAATGACCAGCTATTTTAAGCAAATCTGAGCGTAATGTTACGTAAATATAAAGGCACTTATCATCAGAACATATTTTAATCATATAAATTACATACCCATCGGCATTATTTTACCACAACGCTTAATCCACTCACTGAACGGTAATAAACTAATTAACTCAAATAAATGGTACGACCATAAAAAGGTTAGGACATTATGAAGCTACTGCGACAGACTGCACCACGTTCCGTCATTTTGTTCCTATTTATAGACACAAAACAATAGTCAAGATGGCGGCGCCCTGACGTATACATCAAATGAAGCACTGTATTGTTGACTTTCCTTCAGTCGTTTTCGTTTTGTTACTGACACTAATAATATTATGCAATGGTAATAAAAAAAAAGAAAAAAAATATTAAAAAATTTTTTTAGTTAACCTATCTATTTTTTGTATGAAAATAATATCGATTATTTTCACTTTTTGGACTATCAATTACATTTTAACATGATGCCCTAGCTCTAGCCAAATGAAACTTTGAGGGTTTATTCTTTATGAAAGCTAGTAGTTTTTAAGATAGGTTGCAGAAAAAAATATTCTGTGAAATATTTTTTTAGAACCATACAAAGATAATGAAAACATTAGATTTTGAAAAAAAAATGTAATTTTAATGGTTTTATTTTGAGTTTTATAAATCTAAGACTCTGATTGGTGTAGGGGTACAAAAGGTCGACTATTGAACTAGTTTCACAAAAAAAGGCAGAATCGCAGACCTGATAGTTTGGCCGTAATTGCGAAGTTTAGGGTGAAATCTGATTTTTACGAAAATTTCACTAAAACCCAAATAACTTTTGAACCACTAATTATTGCAGAACATACAGGGGGGTTAAATCGATAGGTACTGAGGTCCCCTACCCCCCAGCAACTGATGATCCACCCCCCTTGTTACACCGTGTATATACCATCATTTATAGCGTGCGCGGCATGCGTCGCCACGCCAGAAATCGGTTTTACGTGCGGCTATAGATGTTTCACATCAATAATATAATTATAGTCTTCTTAAAGTACGAGAGAAAATAATTTAATATACTTACTTTGAAAGGCTTGACGGTTACATATCAAAATAACTAAGTTCAATATAACTATGGTCGAAATAACTACGGTCATAATGCCTACTGTTCAAAATACCTAATGGTTGTTTCACATATTTTTGAAATAACTAATGAACGAAATACCTAATGGACGAAATACCTACGGTTAATTTACCTACGTTCATTATAACTATGTTCGAAATAACTACGGTCATAATACCTACTGTTTAAAATACCTAATGGTTGTTTGGCATATTTTCGAAATACCTAATGGACGAAACACCTACGGTTAATTTAACCACAATTAATTCAACTACGGGTTTTCACCTGCGGTTAAAAAAAATCAATTTTATAAAATACACCTACGGTTAATTTAACTACAATTAAATCAACTACGGTTTTTCACCTGCGGTTTAAAAAAATCAATTTTATAAAATCCCTAACCAAGTAAAATGGGTAGAATTCGCTTCTAGCACTCGCCGGCCGCTGCCGCGGCACCGCTCGCTTCGCTCGCTCGGCTCGTGCGTTGTGGTCGCAGTTCTAACATAAACCTAACCTATCCATGTCGGTTCTGGGTAGGGAGTTTTCCGGGTGGGTCTTTATATGCTGCCTTTATCACGCAACTAGAGACGAATTTTACCTATTTGACTTGATTAGGGAAGCATATAAAGACCCACCCGGAAAACTCCCTACCCAGAACCGACATGGATAGGTTAGGTTTATGTTAGAACTGCGACCACAACGCACGAGCCGAGCGAGCGAAGCGAGCGGTGCCGCGGTAGCGGCCGGCGAGTGCTAGAAGCGAATTCTACCCATTTTACTTGGTTAGGGATTTTATAAAATTGATTTTTTTAAACCGCAGGTGAAATACCGTAGTTGAATTAATTGTAGTTAAATTAACCGTAGGTGTTTCGTCCATTAGGTATTTCGACCATTAGGTATTTTAAACTGTAGGTATTATGACCGTTAGTTATTTCGAACATAGTTATATTGAACTTAGTTATTATAATGTGTAGCCCAATCGACCGTTAGGTATTATGAACTTATGTGAATCGACCGTAGTTATTTCGAACATAGTTATATTGAACTTAGTTATTATGATACGTAACCGGCTTGACTCACCATTTCTGCAATTTTCTACAGTTTCTTCATCCATCCTTGAAACAGAAACATTTGTTTCCATAACATCCCATCACTAGCACATCGTTACTTTTGTCACATTTATGTCAATGTCAGTGTCAAAAATACCACAAAACACGAAACGCGAACAATTTAGTTACATTAATTTTTAGTAATTTTATGCGAAAATTCGGAAGTTTAGCAAATAATAAACTTAGAAAATGTTTGGAAGGCTTTTTGGCACGCATTTATTTTCAATTTTTCATAGATATTAAAATAAGTTGTATATAATGATAGAAAAATATTTATTTACGTCGCGCTCCACTGACACTTGTATGAATGACGGGCGTGGATTCAGTACTGCCAACATTTCGGAAAACGACAATCTGTGCTGTCGGAAAATCTTGTGGAAATCGGTCGGGGAGGTGGTAAATAATCAGTGATTTTATAAATCAGTTGGCGAAGTAGTAGATAATATTCCATGATATTTGCGAGCGGTTGTAGCTGGAACTGGAGGCGGCGCCGCGACCCGAGTCGCTGCGAACATGACGAGACCGGGACCTCCAAATGAGAATCTGCCCACGGTAAGATCTTTTTGGCTTTTTGGATGATATCATTAATTTCATAGAGGAAATTAGAATTTTTAATAATGAAACATGTTAGGTAGGTAGGTTCCCGTATTTATTGTCTCAAAATTTTTTGTAGAATTTACAAAAGAATTATTTAACTAAGTAGGTTGTACCTAATACAAGAAAATAATTTTCGGTTTTATTAACCCACTTTCATAATGTTTAACCAGACTTGTCCAATATTGTCCTATCTGCCTCGTAGTCCCATTAGTTTTGGGCTCTAGGTCCCCACTATTAACTAAAAAGAGAATAAGTCCCCAATTATATTTTGCTGGCAGGAGCTCGTGAGATTCCTTGCGAATATCTGGATAAAATATAGCATTATTGTGTTAATTCAAGTCTCCAACTATATACCTACCTATCGAGTTTCATCTAAACCAGTCGAGTGTTTTGGCACCTTTTTCATATTTTTTATTTGAATGAGAATGGGAAAAATAATGTACTGTAGGTAGGTACCTACACGTTCACTGCACAGAACTCTTATTTTTTTGTTGATTTTAAATGACATTTAAAGCAAATACAGATGGACACGGAGGTCAGAGCATCTATAAAACGTAGAATTTTGTATTAATTGTGTTTCAAATTTGATTTGATTTGATTTGTCTTAAATAGAAATAACAGTAATAAAACATGTAGGTATTTTTATTACTCTGCCCAATAGGTGACAAGCATTATGTAGCATGCCCGGGCAATATAATTATTTCAGCAGTACTGAATAACCACATTGTGCTCTCATAATATACATAATGCCCAGGCATTATAAATAATGACCAATTAATCACTAGGTCCTATAACATACCTACATAATATATTTGTATCTGTATGGAAAATTAGTAAAGTTAGTACAAGTATATGAGCTGTAGCTACTATAACACATAACATAGATGGCGCTGGGCTGTGTGCATTGTCCTATAATATACAGTGTTTGAAAGGCAGAGATGGACCGAGTACCTACCGGGTACATCAATGATAAAGCTCCATTGTGTAGATAACCTGGCTATCAGGTAATCATCATAGATAAGGACTATATTTCATTGTCAGAGAATTGTTTTGTGTTTATCATGATAACTGTTTAATATTGTACATTTTGGATACCTATTGATCTCAAGTGTCAATTACATTCTTAGACAATTTCCAACTCTGCGTGAAGGATGAATTAACCAATGAGGTTGTTGTCATTTGAACGTTCGGTGTAATATGGCTCAGGGGCAGCTACGTATAATTCATCCAAAATTAACGAAAAGAAAAACTTTTTTTTAACCATGAATGAACAGAAAGAGGTGGTTTTACAATTTTATTTTGTTTTAATTCAACACCATAGTTATAGCAAACAATATAGAGACTTCAAGGCTTCTTTTTATCTTATTTGTGTTGTTAATATTATTTGCAGATAATCATCGGTGATCAGCCATTCTATGTTGGTTGAAACATGTCCATATTTCAAGGCTGTGACAGTGTATGTTTAGACCCAAACCCCTATAGGTACTAGACTAGCTAGCTAGGTCACCTTACCACTATACAGGGCCGGTATATAGGGTGTCCTGAAAGTCAATGTCAATTGGGCGTTTCATAGCTGTTCATGTAGATATTTAATTGATTCAAAACACATTATCTTATTCAGTTCTGGACTGCAAAAAAAACAAAACCAAATCAATAATAATTACAAGAGGGTTCCAAATCTCAACGTCTAGTGGGCACAGGGCGAGGGGAAAATGTATTAAAACATTTTTGAATACCTAGGTATAATTTCAAACCAGGTCTCAAACAAACCAAGTAGGTAAGTACGTTAACTTTCATAAAACTAAAAAGTGATAAGTAGGTATGAATATTTTTCCTTATTTGTCCCAGAACTGAACTCCCCACTTGACGTTGAGTTTCGGGACAGCCTATACTATACCAATATGACATTCTGTCCTACTTGGCACTTAGCCCTTTCCTTTGTCAATGGTTAACAAACAAATACATATCTATTGTAATAGTATAATGAATGACGATGATTGATTAGATTAGCCGTACCGTATCGCGTAGGTAGCTACCGTTGAATGTACTCAATGTACCTTATAGTACCTACTTGTTGTCCTTGCTCGGAATTAAAATAATATTGTTTCACCCTTGTACTACTGACTTTACTTGCCCTGTATGTTGCAAGTATAGGTTTTACATACAACGGACCTAGTAGATAGATAGTTGGCATCAAATGAACAACTTTCCTAATCTAATTGTGGCTTCTTTATTTTCTCTGTATTCAAAAGTACTAAGGTGAATTTAAGTACCTACTTATAACCTTAATTTTTTTTTAAATATAAACGCACAAGTTTAAGAGTAAGGAGTCTTGTCTGGTATTCCAGGTGAAGCTGGTGGTGGTGGGTGACGGTGGGGTGGGCAAGTCTGCTATCACGATCCAGTTCTTCCAGAAGCTGTTCGTGACAGACTACGACCCCACCATCGAGGACTCGTACATCCAGCACACGGAGGTCGACGGACAGTGGTGCATACTTGACGGTAATATCCGGATCCAACTACTCCGAAGTCTTGGTTCACGACAGCCTTCCCCACCCATCCCTTGTCAATAAGACCTGATACCGTTGGAAATCAGGACGCTCCTGGTTTCGACATAGGCATGTAGCCTATGTTAATCCAGGTCTCCAGCTATCTAAATACCAAGTTTCATCGCAAAAGGTTTAGTAGTTTTAGGGTTCCGTACCTCAAATGAAAAAAAGGAACTCCTATTAGATCACTCTCTTGTCCGTCTGTCTGTCCGTGGTCCACCTAGTTTGTGAAGGAGTAACTAACATACTCATTATTATTACACTAACACACAAACTTTGACATTTGTAGGTATAAAATATAAATAGGATTAGAATTTGAGTAGACCCGTAACATTGTCTTAGAGACGAGAGAGAGAGACCTGGACCTGGAAGAGGGTAGTTTCAGTGAAAACGGCGGGTGGGTAGTATGTTTACATTAGTCGTTGTTCGTTCCCAGTGCTGGACACGGCAGGACAGGAGGAGTTCAGCGCGATGCGTGAGCAGTACATGCGCAAGGGAGACGGCTTCCTGCTCGTCTACTCCGTCACCGACATGCAGTCCTATCAGAACATCAGGCATTTCTACACGCAGATCCTACGTGTTAAGGACAGGTACGGGGAACATAATCATCGATTCTATACCTTACATGATATCAAGAGCAAGACTTTAACTATGTTTTTTTTATCAGGAGTCTTAAGGTGAAAGGGTACCTGCGCTCTCTCCATACAAACGTAGTCCTGTTTCCTTCCTGGCAATGGCAGTTATAGGTTTTATGGCACAAAAATATTTGCTCTAGTGTCATTATTCAGGGAAAACACAGTCGACTATGTTTATAATAGTTTGAATGAAGAGAGCCTTCTTTCCTCTTAAAAACTTTTTTTTTCAGTATTTCTCTAACATTTTTTGTAATTCTATTGTGTTTATAGTACTAGTAGCTTGTGACGTTACCATTGTTTCCAGGGACAGCTACCCGATGCTGCTAGTGGCCAACAAGGTGGACCTGGTGCACGTGCGTGCGGTGTCCGAGGAGGCTGGCCGCGACCTCGCGCGACAGATACACGCGCCCTACATCGAGACCAGCGCCAAGGAACCGCCCCTTAACATCGACGATGCATTCCACGAGGTAACTTTACCTGACAAAGGCTTTCGATACTGTCTCCAAAGACGTAAATTGCTGTTGACAAAACTATTAAGGTTTTACTGTTCACTCGGTTTTGTAGTTACTATGAGGTGAGGTCTTCGAATGAGTGGGGTGGAATTTGTTGCATTTGGAGTTCCTCAGGGCAGCGCCCTCGGTCACACATTGTTTTTAACTTATATAAACGATATAACGGCACGACTTTACGTGCCTGCTTGCTAATATTGTAATTATGTAGACAATACTGTTCCTATTGCTTGAGGATAGTCTTGGGGTGAGGCTTATAATAATGCAAAGATGGGGTAGATTCTAGTTGCTGAGTATCTGCAAAAGCCTACCCTTCTGTATGAAAGGGTGTAACTCAAGGGTGATCCCATTTTAATTGTATTGAACCTTGTTGTTGTTGTGTTGTCTACGTCTTGGGTAATGGTCTTGTGACCGCCCACGTAGATTCAGTTAAAAATACAGTACAGTACAGTGTAATACAGTTCAGTTAAGATGGCGCTAGACAAATCTTATTGTTATCGTATTAGTACCTAGATATAATAATGAAATGTTGTTTACAGTTGGTGCGTATAATCCGCAACCACCCGCAGCAGGAGGAGAAACATCGTCGCCGGCGTAAGATCGGCAAGTGTCAGCTGCTCTGAACACGAACACACATCCATACGTACGTACGTATAACGTACTATACAAGATCTGATTACAACAACAAGCGGCAGCGGTGTAAAATGGTTTTTTATATGTAAACAGTTGTATATATCATTCACTGCGATACATGTTCCACTGGAGATGAGGACAAAGTTTGTACCGCAGAGCAGGGTGCCGCCTGCGCATGTTTCAAAAGGTGGGTTTGCTGTCCGAGGACAACAAATATTATTGCTTCAGTCGGAAGATAGATTGAATGTTGAAATGCATTCGGTAATTACCATTTCAAAATAGTCTTTGTGCGAATGCGTGCTTTGTGTTAAGCAGAATATTATAGGGTTTCTAATGAATAGGACCTTTCAGAGTAAGGCATTTTCCTCATGTTGCCATCTCCAGTAAAACATTGTAAGTCAGAGATGTATGTTAAGTAAACCAGCTATGTAAACCATTAAAGAGATTATGTAAAGGAATATAATATGCTTTATTTTGTTAATGTTACAGTTGTTTATCGTACGATACGTACCAAATACTTTATGCGTATAATTTGCACAAAATGTAGTTTGTATGTTGCATTTAATATATTTATATACTTACTGCGGGTCAGAAGGCTTTCAGGGCGAAATAATATACTGAGAGATTGCGAATCAACAAAGGAGATATGTTTACAGGTTCGATTATTTGTTATAGTAATGATCTGAACACAAATCTAATGAATCAATCAGATTTCACTCTGAGAGCCTATTTATAAAACTTTTAAATAAAAATAGGACTAGCCTACCGCCATGTTGTGACGTCACAGCTAGAAGCTGCTGAACAAGCTAACTTCATGTCGAGTAGTATTCGATGCAGTACAACCAGACTGAAGTTAGCTTTCCACAATATGTCCTATTGTTATTTACATCGCATCATTATTGTTGTTTATCGAGTCCTTTTGGACAATTGTTTATGTTGTTTATAAATGTTATATTAATGAATGAAATGAATGCATAGCATTTAGTAGTTGTAAGTGTATGTGGTGTCCATGATGGCGGAGATTGCGACTCGCGCGGTTCAATAACGGACCAATCACGGTGTGTTGTCGCGCCTCACTCATCGGTGATTGGTTCATTTTCCAAAATCGCGCGGTCGTCATGAAAGCTACAAACAATGGACGCCAGAGTTTAGTGAAAGTAGTAATGACATGTAACATTTTGTTACACGAATATATCATTCATCTACACTTTGATTACAATAACGATAGGACTCGTCTACCGCCATGTTGTGACGTCACAGCTGCTGCTCGACGACAAACGTCACTAATAGTCCTAGCTTCCCGTTGTGACATCACGACATGGCGGCACATGGCGGTACACGAGTCCCATTGTTATTATAATAAAAAAAACATTTAAAATATATTATGTACCAAAGATGTAAGATATACTCAATAAACCCCAGTGAACAATGCTCTATACATTTTGATGCGTGTCTCACAACTAAGGCTGAAATTACACTGAAAATAATGTTATTTAAAGGAAATATAGTATATAAATTATAGATTATATTAATGTGCGTGGACTATAAAGGTCTATAAACTTATTTCTCGTGGACTACACGTGTTATTTCTAGAATATTATTAAATTGGGTCGTATTCAAGTAATTGGTGAACAAACTGAACAACAACTGTCTCTCCTTTTTTAACCCCCGACGCAAAAACGACGGGGTGTTATAAGTTTGACGTGTCTGTGTGTGTGTGTGTATGTGTGTGTGTGTGTGTGTGTGTCTGTCTGTGGCATCGTAGCACATGAGTAGAGATGACCAGAGGCTAAGGTTGTTCGGAGCTGTCAAAATGAATACGTAATTGTGACGTAATCATGTAGGGTTGGCACAGGTGAATTATATTAAATAAAAAAAACTTGAGAGGTGTCAAGGCACACCCGGATAGAACGAAGTTCCTTTCGATTAATTAGTTAAGGAGTTGTAATAAATTAAAGTTTTTCGTTTTTTATATTTTTTATATCTACTTTTTTTTTGTAAATAATCGTCGCGACACCACACTGTTCAATGCGAAATAGAAAGACGAAACGAAAATAACTGGCTTGCTTTCTATGCAAAACGTGTCGTTACATCTTTTGATCTTAATTTTTTCCGTCTCTTTTTTCGCAACGCGAGATAAGGAACTTCGCTCCAAAAAAAATGTGTAAACTAAGTATCAGTGTCTTTTATTATGGGCGTTTATTTTAACGCGGTAACAATGTAATCTGAATTGATGATTAATCTATACTTACTAATATTATAAAGCTGAAGAGTTTGTTTGTTTGTTTGAACTCAGGAACTACTGGTTCGAATTGAAAAAATATTTTTGTGTTGGTCAGTCCATTTTTCTAGAAGGCTACTTTTTATTTTGATATTTCCACGGGATCGAGACTTACGCGAGTAAAACCGCGTGCAGCTAGTAGATAAATAAATGAATGATGAACATAATACCTAAATCAGATTTTTTTATGGATTACCGGGAAACTTTGATGTCACAGAATCGAACGTTAAATAGATAAACGTTGACATACTAGAATTCACAAGTAGTATGTTATACATACATATAACTATGCTTTCCGTCGTGTCTAGTCACTATAACACAAGCCTAGTTGCTTAGACTGGAGCACTCACTCACAAAATCGTTTCCATTCTTCCTCCCTCCCTCTCTATAAAAGAAAATCTTCTATCCGTGGTCTGGTCACGATAGCACAAGCCTAGCCGCTTAGGTTGGGGCACTCACACACTCAATTCCCACCCAGTAAAGGTACATATTTAATATTTATAACTATTATATCTGTCGCGTCTAGTCACTATAACACAAGCCTAGTTGCTTAGACTGGAGCACACGCTCACTCACTCACTCAATGGTTCCCACCCTTCCTTCGAAAGAAAGAAAATTATTTAAGTCTTCTATTTCGTCACTCGTCACCATAACACAAGAATGGTCCACAATCACTCCCTCCCTACTTAAGATCAAATTAATAACACTATATTTTATTAAACAATATGAAACAAACATGCGACGCGTGATGTTTACCGCTCGCATGCGAGTGTGACAGCCCTGAACTTGGGCACTGGCCGAGCCAGTATAGACCGGTTTCTCTCCGTACGTGACGTGCCGCCAGTGCCCACGCACACATGCGCATTAAGCTTGTAGTAGTGGACTTGTCAGAGAGCCTTGTATGACACATTAGTCTCTGGTTGTATTATTTACTCATGTGATCGTAGCTCCCAAACGGATGAACCGATTTTGATTAAGTTTTTTTTGTTTGAAAGATAAGTTAGTCGGGAGTGTTCTTAGCTATGTTTTTCAGAAGTCGGTTAAATAACCTGCTTTACAATGAACAATGATGCTCTAAACATTTACGCTCAGTTTTCAGATAAAACAAGTATCTACTGATAGTAATTATTTTCCCGGGTCTTAATCGCGTATTTATATTTTTAACCCCCGACGCAAAAACGACGGGGTGTTATAAGTTTGACGTGTCTGTGTGTGTGTCTGTCTGTGGCATCGTAGCTCCCGAACGGATGAACCGATTCCGATTTAGTTTTTTTTGTTTGAAAGGTGAATTAGTCGCGAGTGTTCTTAGCTATGTTTAATCGAAATCGGTTTAGCCGTCGGAAGGTTATGGGGGATAAAAGTCAGGATTCAAAACCGAATGTAAGCAGATACCTATACCCGAGTGGGGTATCAAGTTCATTTGCATCTTTTGACTTCGTTTAGATCTTTTTTATTTCTTTTACCTCGACGTTTCGACTATGTTACAATAGTCATGGTCGCGAGGAGTTCAAGGAAAATAATTACTATGAATACAAATCGTGTGAGTTAAAAAAGTTTATAAGTTTTCCTGGTGACAGTTACAGAGTATCATTACCATGATACGAGATTGGTTATTTTTTATGCTAATTCCAAATCGCTCGATAGATGGCGGGCTTTATAGCAACCGTTGTCTCTGGTCAAGAGGATTATACTTATTTATGTATTTTTTGCTTCACCCGGGAAGGTAAGGACTGAGTGAACCCATACAGCCTCGTTTACAAACTTTGTCGTTTTTTACTGATCATAGACATCTTTCAGTAAGTTTAACTTTCTTTAATGTAAAGATGCTATGGGACTGCGCCTGCGCCTGCACCTGCGTTATGTACCTATAAGTGTACCGAGTCCACGCACAGTATCGAATCGGCTATGGAATTGAATCGGGCCTAGATATAAATATGAGCACAACATAATATATAAGTCGGTGTCGATGTAAAGTATTATAAACTTAAATAATAATTGATTGATGTCCAGTTTGTGACGGACACTTGATTTACTATTTCAAGACATTCCTATATACACACATCAACAAAGTCTAGGGAACATGGGTAAAATTGTGATTTTTTTGGCGAAAATTAGTCTTATTTCAATAGCAGCGGAATTTCATACTTTTTTTAATGCTGAAAAGAGGTGGGGGGGGGGGGGAGGGCGATAGCGTGGGAACGTATGATTTACTGCCCATTTGTTTTCTAAGTATTATTTATTTATTTGGTTTCTTTATAGCCCAAGAATTTCATATGAATCCCTGACACTCCCCGAATCAGAGGCGGTCTATTGTGCTCGGGGCATTCTTCGAGTCTTGTATCAGTTTCTATATAGCAGAGCCTTGGGTAGTATCTGGGGTTGCTGTACTCCTTGTGGTTACGGTCGTGATGGAGGCGCATGCTGCGGGCGTCGATGAGAATGCCACACAGTGTGCAATGACTATTCTTTTCTTGCTTTTTTTGTTTTTGTTGCCGCCGCTATGTTCCCACAGCAGGCTGCCACATGCTCCGGCCTCCTGCTCCATGGCTTGTACTAGGCCATCACCATCGGCCGGTCGAGTGTTACGAGGCGCTCGGCGACAGTGGTGGTGCTCGGTGCGGGCGGCTGGGAGGATGGAGGCGAGGTGTTGGTATGTTACATCGGTTGAGGCGACGGGATAGAAGTGGGCGGTACCATTGTAGTCTAGTACTGGGTGTTGGTGTTGGGATACTTGGCCTGCAGCAGCAGCGTCGTCTTCTAGCTGGTGCCGGCGTTCTTTGGATTCAATTACCGGGATTATTGCGGCTCTGATTTATTTCTTTGTGGAATTGTTTTGAGCGATTCCCCATTTCCCGCTCTGATTTTTTTTTGTTGAACGGAGGGAGCAGTAACAACATTCGTCATATTCCGTAAGCAGCTTTCAACTAGATTTATATATATTTTATGACTACATACTCAATTCAGTTTTTGCCTGCCCTGTTGTGGATTGAATTTTATAGCTTTTTAATTAATATTGGGGATCTGTTGTGTACGAGTTAGTGTGTGTAAAAAACACTATTTTACCCGTGTTCCCTGGACTTTGTTGATGTGTGTATTACTAAAATTAAAATTTTAAACGCGATATTTAACGCGTTTAAAATGATATGATTTTACGTAAAAAACATAAACGTAATGAAAATAACCATGACAGGTTAGAAACCTATTCCTATAGTCATATTGTATTAGTGGCCAAAGTAAAGTTAATTCATTGAATAATTATAATTTCAAAAAGCATAACGAATTTGCGCCATAATCTGTTAGAATGAACATCGCATTTTTACAATGTTGCCACGGGTCATTCCTATCTGTCCAGTCAATATAAATAATTAAATATTGTTCAATAAATAAATATTTTTTTATCCGACTATCCCAAAGTCCTTAACTTGACTATATTAAACTTACTTCTCGGTGGATGATGTAGTTGAAAATATAATAATAATATGTAATACTAACAAAATATATTGAAAATTAATCTGTACCTACCTACGTATATACAAATACAAAAACATTTATTTGCTTAAAAACCTGTGTACATAGGTGTTCTTAAAATTAGGTATAGCATCCACAGGTTGCCCATTGCGAGCATGCAATTTAAGAAAAAGTTATGTAGGTTACTCTCTAAATACTATCTACTAAACAGTCTTCATTTATAAAATATTTAGTATAATATTGTGTTGTTATCTGCATAGAATTCTTTTACATCATAATAGGCTTTCCAAATTAGCCATTTCTTTAGTTTACATTTAAATATTCTATTAATTTGGATTGATTTAAGTTCTGTAGGTAATGTGTTATAAATTTTAATGGCACTGTAATATGGACTTTTATAGTAAAGTGCGTTATTAACTTGAGGTACAAAGATATTTTGTTTATACTTATTTCTTATACTTTCTAAACGATTGGATTTTTGAGCAAAAAAGTATTTTTCATTATTCTTAACAAAATTACATATTTCGTATATATAAATACAACATAAGGTTAAGAATTCTTCTTTTCTGAAGATATCTCTGAGAGTATCTGTACTAACAAGGTTATAAATGATTCTAATACATTTCTTTTGTAGTAGGAAAGTTGATTCTATATCTACCGAGTTACCCCAAAATATTATGCCATAGCTTAAAATGGAGTAAGCGTAACCATAGTATGCGCTTTTTGCTATATTTCTTGATGAAATATTAATAAGAATGGATAGCATATAGCAGCAGGATGACAGTTTACTATTTATACTTTGAATGTGAATTTTCCAGTTTAAGTTAAAGTCTATATGAACACCTAAAAATTTTGTATGTTTCACTTCTTTTATTTGAGTATTTTGATTTACAATATTTAGTTTTGGAGGGTTAGTTCTATAATTTCTAAAATGAATATACATTGTTTTACTAACAATTACTTTGAGGTTGATGTTCTCAAACAATATTGTTACTTTATCTATAGTAGAATTAATCGTTTTTTCAAATTCTGAGGATGTTAGATTTGTAGTAGGAATGAATATAGTGGCATCATCCGCAAACATGACTGTTAAATGTTCTATGGTTTTAGGAAATGGCAACATTGTAGATTACTGGCTATATTCACGCCGCGTCCGTCGCGTCGTTGTCCGTCGGTCGGTAGTGCATATTGGCGCCCATTCGCACCTAAAACATGTTTCTTTTGTCTCAGAGAGAGTATATAATATGTACCTAATAATAAAGTGTAAATTGTTATAGTGTTTTGTATGTTGAACACAATAAATGTAGGTGATGTATGTACCTACTGGTACACTCGAGTTTTATTACATAAACAGTAGTCACCATAGAGAAACAATAGGTAATCACACGTTCTTGTTCAATTCTATTGGTAGGACAACCTAGAGACCACTAGGACTTTATATGGGTCATTCCTGTTTGTCCCTTGTTCTAGTGGTACCTTCCTCCTGCAACAAAAGAAAAGAAAGATATTTCTTCTATTAGCTATCTACTAATTGGAAGAGTTCCTTCCTGTTTACGTCGATGTCTGTCTGTGCAGAATCAACAAGGTGGATAGGTGATCAAAGGGAACAGCCATTACGCTCGGAAGGGAATAGAGATTTACTGAACATTACCTTCGGTACAAAAAAAGTTACCTACTTAACATTAAGATAGTAGTTAGGTACAAGATTTGATTGCCTAACTAGGTAATTTTTATTATGTAACTAGCTGTTGCCCGCGACTTCGTTCGCAATGTGGTTTTGGTTTATATAGAATGCCTAGCATTTTCCCGCATAGATACTATTTAACGTTCGGTGTAAGTTATAATAACAAAATAGATACATTGTTGTTAAGCTATATTTTTTGATTGATTTGGCAAAGGCACTTATCTACATAAGTAAGTAATATTTATATTTATTTATTTCACTCAAATAGAACATAATACACAACAATATAATAAGCTAAAACTAAGTTCAATTCATATTCGCACAAAACTTTCAATATCTTTGTCTTCCTCATCATCTCATCTTTGGTTTTCTTGTAAATGTAAGTAAAAAAGAATTATTAACTAACCGTTGTCCCTCTATCCATATTTTTGTATTCATAATATAAGAGGTTATAGTATTTATAAACACCAACATCATGCAAAAAAAAAAAACTATTTTGGTGCAAATAAAATTTTGTTTTTTATTTTCAAATATTATTAATGATTAAATATGAAAGGCCATTGGACAGAACAGATACTTATACATAAAATAACGTCCTTACCTATTGATAGCGGGCATTACGTTGAACAAAAAAAGCTTTCAAACCAAACATCTAAAACGTCTCGGAAACGGGGTATTTGAAGGAACGTGATGTCCTATGATTTTACAAAAGTGCACGATGCCTTTAGAGACCTATACCTATCGATAGAGGACATCGAAGAAAACAAATAGGGCCTTCACACCAAACTTCTAAAGGATACAGGGTTTTTGAAGAAACGTGATGTGCCATGATTTTCCAAAAGTGCGCGGCGACTTTATGCCAATAATAATTGTGTAAAATTACGGTATGCCTAGGGTTATTTTATTATGCTAAAACGTTTATGCCAAACTACAAAAGGACATTTTGTTTATGCCAAAAGTGTGGTTCCCATCTAAAACCTCTAAGCCAACCTCCAACTACTAAAGCGTCTGGGAAATGGAATATTTAAAGAAAAATGATGTCCTATGATTTTTCAAAAGTGTGCGGTCACTTTGAGACCCATACCCACCTAAATGAACAAAAAATGCCCTCATACAAAAACCTATAAAGCGTAAGGGCATTATTTATCCATCGGGTCTAAAATCACAGCGCAAAAAACATAACACTGCCACGCTCCCATACTGAATGTCCGGACCCTTTTTGCAATTTTCTGAATTCTAGACCAAATTTCCCAGATTTTCTTAATTAGGTAGCTAGGGCTACGTAATTTTGGGGAAAACAAAATAAAAAAATAGCTGTGACATACGGCAGACAGACAGACATGACGAATCTATAAGGGTTCCGTTTTTTGCCATTTGGCTACGGAACCCTAAAAATTGATTTTTACAAACATACCTTATCTATTATTCACTTCAAAAACTTCAAAAAAGGAGGAGGTTCTCAATTCGTCGCGTATATTTTTTTATGTATAATTTTCGCCGATTACTTACTCGAAAACGCTTGAAACGATTTGGAAAATTCTTTTTAGGGTTTCGTACCTCAAAAGGTAACAAAGGAACCCTTATAATATCACTTTCTTGTCTGTCTGTCTGTCTGTCCGTGTGTCACCACCGATTATCTCAGGAACGGTTGGACTTAGCAAGTTGAAATTACTGAAGTCTATGGTCCCTATTATGTGTATAAAAATCAAGGTGTATAAAAACTAATGTACGGAACCCTCGGCGCGCGAGTACGACTCGCAATTGGCCGGTTTTTTATTTTGTTTTTATTTTCTAAGGTGTCCGCGACTTGAACTCATAATTCAAACTATTTAAATAAATTAGTTGAGCGCGATATAAGTGTAACATCGAGGAGGTCTTCGCTATAGGAGATCCGTAATTTTATGTAGTAGTACCTCTTTGTACCAACCTCATTTTCAGTTTCACGTAGGTAGTAGATATATGCAAACTATTTGGTTTTATGACAACTGTCATCTTGAGCGGAGGCATGTACCTGTACGCCTAGTATGACTTGTTGAAGCACTCGAAAATAAGGAACCCTTATAAGGTCACTCTCTTGTCTGTCTGTCTGTCGGTGTGTCACTACCGATATTCTCAGAGACGGGTGGATCTAGTAAGTTGATTTTTAGGAAGTTTCATTGTAAATACTCAATATAGTATGTTTGATCGAATACGTAACAAAGTAGTGCTAAGCGTACTGTTCCTTTTTGACGTTTGATTACGTTTTACACGGAAAAATATTTCGATTTCACATTTTTTAAATGTTTTTTTATCAAATATCATAATTATTGTATTAAAGTTAAATTGAAAAATAGCCTAAATGTTAATCTGGTATTTTCTGAACATATTGGTGTGGACCTCGTTGAAATCTGTTCTCTAGTTTATGAGATTACCTGGTTCAAACAAACAGACAAACAGACAAACAAAAATTCTAAAAACTACCCTATCGTGTTCAGCTAACGATTCTAAGACGACCTGTGTATTTTTTTTCTGGATATTTTACAATTACAGATTTTTTAATGTCTACAGATTTATTATATGTATAGATTATTGAAACTTGAAAGCAATTTTATTTATAATCCATTTCGGTTTTAATACCTGTGTTTAAATACCCAGCTCACTTGCTGCCATAAGATAATTGAAAATGGATTTGATACAACCAGCGCCCTCTAGCAGTAAATGTTATTACCCATAGACCAAGGAATAAACGGTTCAACAAAGTTGGCACCAAACGGTGCGCGTCGTCGTCGGTGATATACTCTAGGTTCGCATCGATCCGGTAGATGGAGTTAGTTGTATCTATTGCTATACAGGAGATACACAACACAAAGATCTTTCAGTTTAAAGTGTACGATGTACGATCATGTCAAAACCTAATACATCGCACCACAGATATACCTACACCACACCTACACATCGCACATATTCCTCCCATAGGTAGGTTGTATATAGTCCAGGGCTCCCACATGTGTCTGTTCAGTGGCACATGGATGGATGCTCAAATATTGCAACACGCGTGCACACTTGCACAGTGTACAGTGCTGACAACTAAAGTCAAAAAGGTTCCCTAAATCGTAAAATACAGCGCGAATTCACCTCTCAATTTTAATCAACAGTTTTTTTATTATTGTTTAGGTATACTTACTTATTATAAAATGAAAAATATTCAAATTAAACTTTCGTCGTTTTATTTGTCATTTTTTCCTACAGAAAGTAAAGTGTATAAGTGTATGTATAAGTAATTTGCTTTGCATTGCATCTATGATGTTTATTCATGACTGAGTTGAATCGTCCAAAAAGTTGCTAAATAATATTTTTAGCGAAAATGACTGTTCGTTTTATGCGTGGTCTTATGTTTAACTAATACTTTATCCAGGCGACCGACGACATTCAAAAAAGTGCTAAAAAGGTGCTAGGTGCCATCAGACGAGAAATAAAAGTGCTAAACCTATAATATAACAAGTGCTAAAATCACCGAAAGTGCTAAATTGACTATATCACTGTGCAGTATGTAGGAAGTACTTCTTACCTACTACTTTTTCAGAGGAACATGTTGTCCTTTATTTGCTTGATTGTGACGAAAACTAAAAGCATTGAATTAGTTAATTAGTTTTCCTTTGATTTAACATTTCTGCTGAGCGCGGGTAAGAGTAGGTATTCTCAAGTAATAATTGGTACCTACTTAGACACACTTATAAAAACAAAGCCCTCGTCGGCGTCAAGTTTGGTCCCCTAATGAAGGCGCCTTCATTTACGTAAATACTTTCAAATCGTTAGGAGAATGTTGCACAGTGAAACATAAATGCGGAAACGGTGACTTTAAAGAGACTAACGATCGAGTAAAATTACATTTTACTCTACCACTTACATATTATATGTATTAGGTTACCTACTTAATAACTACTTACCTAGGTACTACTAATAATAAGTAGGTACATACGTTTGCTATAGGTACAGTATGACTTGTATGACGAGGAAGATATTATGTACATCACCTTGGTCATACTGACATAGTAACATAGTATGGCCACCATGCAGGAAACGCAGTAAGTAGACTAGGTACCTACATTAGGTATAGGTATTATGTTAGTATTTTTGTTACCTTAATAAATTAGGCAGGTAGGTATTTAGAGAGCTGCACTCCTGGGAAAACATAATAATGTACTTTTTATCCTACTGACATTCCCACGGGATCGTTATTTAATCATGTGCCTACACTTTCCAAACTGTAATAAACTGTGATAATGAGAATGAAAATGAAACTTGGAATAGAGTTATACTTAGCATTAAACTGAATCGGTCGCGGCGCGGTAGGTACGTGCTGGCGATCGATGGTGGTTCCAACTCCAGATCTCATTCCACTCGATTGTTTTATTCAATCAAAGGGTCCTTTCCTTTTAAAGATAATTCATTTGGAAATTACAATTTTAATTTTATTGAAAAGTTTGATTAGCAAAGTAGGTATCTACTTACTTTGCAAACAAAGTGTAATAAGTAAGTAAGTATTCATTATTAATATCACACTAGCTGCGCTCCGCGGTTTCACCCGCGTAAGTCCCGATCCCGTGGGAATATCAAAATGAAAAGTAAATGGACTATCCAACACAATAAGAATTTTTCAATTTAAACCAGTAGTTCCTGAGATTAGCGCGTTCAAACAAACAAACAAACTCTTCAGCTTTATAGTCCTACATTTAGTAGATATTAGGTACAAAACGAAATGTGTATAAATTCCTGGTAGTAATATTAATTTTTCACATCAGTATAATGACGAAGATGAAATCCTCCAGTTCTAACTATCGTTTTCACATCAGTATAATGACGAAGATGAAATCCTCCAGTTCTAACTATCGTTTTCACATCAGTATAATGACGAAGATGAAATCCTCCAGTTCTAACTATCGTTTTCACATCAGTATAATGACGAAGATGAAATCCTCCAGTTCTAACTATCGTTTTCACATCAGTATAATGACGAAGATGAAATCCTCCAGTTCTAACTATCGTTTTCACATCAGTATAATGACGAAGATGAAATCCTCCAGTTCTAACTATCGTTTTTAATTTTATTTATCTATACTTAAAAAACTACTGCGTCCGGTTCATTTAATTTTAGTAGGCAACTAAACATATAATGGACAAAAAAGTTAACAGAACAAATGAATTGGTAGGTATAATGGATGTAAGTGAAATAATCCGTCCGGCCATCGTTCGAGTTATGAAATGAAAACTAGGCAATAAACCTGGTTATGTTGTTAACCTAACCTAACATATTATTTACCTACCTTTGAACTTTACCCTCAAACAACCACTAGTGTTGTGCCTGGTTTTTTTAAATTAAATTACCTAATTAGCGTAGGTAGCAGTAGCGATGTAAGTATCCAATTAATTTGATTTGCCATATTATGTTTGTTATTAGGAATTATTAATATCTCTAATCAATAGTGTTGCTCTATTGATTGCTATGAAAATATGATCATATTTTGCAAAATCAACAGGTTCGGTTCCTGACTTTTTCAAATATCTAATGATACAGTTTTATTTTTTGGCAAAAGCGGGCAACTCAACTCAGCATTTTTCGTTATCTCTTATAGTTACAGGATATAGCCCTGAAGGCTCATGCAAGAAATTTATAAATTCAAATACCTACCGACTGTATAAGAGCAGGTAGGTATTTACAAGGTTTAGGTATGATTTTTACCCAAACCACGTGAGTATGAGGTTTTTAACACATTTGTTTGTGTTTTAAACGAAGTTAAGTATATTTTTTACTTTACAATTTTAATTTTATTAAGTTATAAAACTGCATAATTTTATTATCATTGTAATTGCTTCGTATTTAATTATGACTCTTTGGTAAACTCGCCCTACGAGTAGGTATAACGGGGTCCATTTACTATGACGAATTTTAAATCGGAAGTCTGACCCTACATACCCTATCTGAAATAATAATAATAATTTGGTTTGGTATGAAAGAACTATAGCGCGCGCGCCGAGCGGCGATCCTGTTGCTATGCGTACCTCGTCGCCTAGCCGTGCAACTGTCTCGCTTCCGCGCCGACAGTCCGAGCGATTGCACATGCGTGAATTGAACGAAGATGCCGACCCGCCCGTGGGCCAGGCAGTCAGTGGTAACCACGCAGCTATCGCGTGCGCACGTATCGCTCCGGCCGCCGCCCGCGAGTAGCAAACCGCGCCGTGTACTTATTTTCGTTATTATATTGTGTTTCATTAATAATACCTTTAGTTTTACTCACGATACCTGCACAAACTATCCTTCAACCTATAAATGGCAGCCTAACGTGGTGCAGAACAGTGTAATATCTTGAGTTGTGATTGGTGAAACCTTTTCGTAATAATAATAAAAGTGCGTTACGTACCAAAATATAACATTTCGTCGTGTTTTGTCTCGTATTGCCGATAGTACGGTATGATATCGTATGTACCTATCGTGTGTCGTAACTACTTACTAGGTTTTGTTCAGGTATGCTATACCTAAACCTAGGTTACGGATACGGACATTGTGAAGTGACTGTTTGGTAATAAATTAGCTGTGTGTGTTAGTAACTCTTTACTAGGTTTTTTCAGGTAGTCTATACCTAAACCTAGGTTACCTATTGAACGGACATAGTGACTGTTTGCGGTTTTATACGTACTCTTCTCGTAAGTGCCGAGTATAAACTTCTAGAACTTTGTTCTTTTTTCGTTCGAACTCTTTATACCTACCTATACCTACGTCGGGTAGGTACTTAAGTAATTGAACTACTGTGCGTAATATACATTGTTGGTGTTAAAATGGTGCTAACGCGTTCTCGTGCCGGGAGTTTCGCTTCTCACGTGGACGGCACGTCGTCTGGGGACGTGGTGCCGACGCCAGCGGCCGGCGCGCTGGAGCCTGCGCCTCATAACGTAGAGGGCGCGCTGTTCTCAACTAGCAGTGACGAGGACGCGGCCGCCCCGCCGTCACATGCGGAGAGCGGTGGCGCCACCGTCACTTCGCCGCCGGTGGTTCATCGGTCGGCTGCGGATGCCGCAGCTGCGCCGATTTCCATGACCACCGACCAGCTGCTCCTGCTTATCGACCGCTTGAAGAGCGGTCCCGTAAGTACACCGACACCTGTATCATATTCTGGCAATTTTTCTAAATGTATGTCACGCTTTGACGGTGCTAAGACCAGCGACGTTCGCGCCTTCATCGACGCCGTGGAGACTTATAAGGCCTGCGTAAACGTTGATGATGACGTAGCCCACCGTGGGTTATCTATGTTGCTGACCGGTTTGGCCGCCACCTGGTGGCAGGGTGTGAAGGATAGCACACCGACTTGGCAGGCCGCGGTCGAGGCTCTCAGGCAGACTTTTGGACCCAGATTACCACCTCATAGGGTGTTTAGGAAAATTTTTGAGCGTGAACAAAAGTTGAATGAAGCTACTGACTTATTCGTCTGTCATATTAGAGCATTGATCGCACAATTACCGTTGAACTCGCTGACTGAAACTATACAATTAGAAATGACGTACGGACTTCTCAATAAACTTATACGGGAGAAGGTTCCACGCTCAAGTTTCCATACTTTCGCGGAGCTCCAGACGCAAGCGCGACGCGTGGAAGACCTTTTCGACGAAGCTCGCCCGTCATCGTCGGTTCCGAATACGACTGACGTCAAGCCGACGCCCGATTTAAAGCCTCCATTGCCCGTTACGACTTCGGCCGAGGCACGGCCGGCGGCTTCGGCTAATAATAATAAACTTCGATCGCATTGCAACTATTGTAAACAATACGGACATACAAAGGAGACATGCCAAAGATTGGCAAAAAGGACCAAGGATGTTCCCGCTGTGGGTGAGCCACAGATGTCTTCGATAACGTGTTTCGGGTGCGGGGCGCCCGGTGTCATCCGTTCAAATTGTGCCGTGTGTAAACAAAATAAATCAGTGGTCAAAAGTTCGTTTCAATCTGTGTCCGCGAGTGAAATTAGTAATATCGATTCGCGTGTGCGACCAGTCTTACCAGTTCAAATTTATGGTGAACTAGGAACCCTATTAGTAGATACTGGTGCAAAGCATTGTATAGGGAGCGTTAGTTTAAGATCTCATTTGATTAAATTTGGTCATCAGTTTCAAAATGTATTTACTGAACTTAAATATGCTGATGGCCGTGTATGTGCACAAAATGTTGAAATTGCACAAGTAACCGTTACGGTTAGGGGGATATCCATAGATGTTAGCTTTATAATGTTACCTAATGCAACTGATAGTTTGTTAGGTATGAATTTTATTCAGGACGTTGGCATGGTATTAGATTTTGATCGCGGTGTGTGGTATCTGAGACACGATAGGACGCCTGAGCCTATTAATTTCGAGTCTCGTTCATTAAAAGCACTTAGTTGTTCGTCTGTGGGTCTTCGCGAGGACGAGGGTTCCCATCTTAGTTTCGACGAACGTCAGCGGTTGTCCGACCTTCTGAATGCCCACGAGGACATTTTTACTCCAGGGGGAGGACCTACTCAGTTCGCTATCCACCGAATCGATACTGGAGACGCCAGACCGATGGCCAGCCCGCCATATCGAATTACGCCTGCAAAGAAAGAAATAATTAAAAATGAGATAGAAAAGATGTTAGAAGAGGAAATAATTGAAGACGCTGAGTCAGAGTGGGCTTCGCCTGTGGTGTTGATACCGAAGAAAAATGGTGAAATCCGATTTTGTGTTGATTACCGAAAACTCAACAGCGTCACCCGTACAGATAAGTACCCACTTCCAGTTATCGATGAGTTACTACAGAGCACCAAACCAGGATGCGTAATGTCGACAATCGATTTAAAGGCTGGATATTGGCAGACGATTGTTGCCTCAGAGGATAGACACAAAACCGCCTTTACAACTCCTTTTGGCACCTTCCAGTTTCGTCGAATGCCGTTTGGCCTAAAGAATGCGCCATCGACATTTCAGCGTTTGATAGATCGGATGAGGGCTGGCCTAAAATAAGTTTGTGTTCTGGCTTACCTTGACGATCTTCTTGTCATCTCTCCTGATCTGGACGTGCACCTGAAAGACCTGGAGCAGGTCTTCGCTCGTCTCCGTCTCTTCAATCTGAAAGCAAACAGAAGTAAGTGTGTTTTTGTTAAAGAAAAGGTTACTTACCTTGGTCACGTTGTGTCGTCGCGAGGCATCGAGCCTGATCCCACGAAGGTCGAAGCTGTGATGAATATGAAGCCTCCGACAAACCTGAAAGAGCTGAGGACGTTCCTGCAGACTTGCGCGTGGTTTCGCAAGTTTATACCGCAGTTTTCAGACGTCGCGCGCTCTCTGACAGACTTGACCAAGAAGAACCGACGTTGGCAATGGGGGGAGAGCGAGCAACGCGCCTTTGATGAGTTGAAGTTACGGCTCTCTACCAGCCCTATTCTTCGCCAACCAAATTTTGATGAACCGTTCCTGTTGCGGACCGACGCCAGTGGCTATGCCCTGGGAGCCGTGTTGATGCAAGGAGCCACTCCTCAGGATGAACGCCCCATAGAATATGCCAGCAGGTTGCTTACCCCTGCTGAGCGTAACTATCATACGACCGAGCGCGAAGCCCTAGCGGTTATTTGGGCTTTAGATAAATTCCGCGGGTACGTAGAGGGAGCGCCTATTAAAGTAGCGACGGACCACCAGCCACTGAAATGGCTTTTGTCTTTGAAGACGCCCAGTGGTCGTCTCGCCCGTTGGGCAATGAAGCTGCAATCCTACGACTTGGATATCGAGTATTCACCCGGCAGGATGAATGTCGTCGCCGATACCCTTAGTCGCCCAGTGAGTACTGTTGAGGATTCAGTCGCTGACGATTCCAGCAGCCCCTGCAGCATCTGTCCGGTTATAGTGGATTTTCCTCAGCACGACCCTGAAGATATTCGTCGTGCCCAGTTGGATGATCCCGATGTTAAGAACATTATTACGGATTTTGAAGACCCAACTAATACTGAAGCAGCAGTCCGTTGGACTGATAGAGGTTATTATCTTTCTCAAGGTGTATTGTATCGCTGCGATCCCGATGGAGAATCGGAGGAACCTCAGATGGTCGTTCCAGAGTCTTTACGCGCAGAGCTAATGAAGGAGCTTCATGACGCGCCCACTGCTGGACACCTGGGTTTGGAGCGTACATTGAGAAAGATCAAGGAGAGGTATTATTTTAAGAATATGCGTACCTATGTAGCTCAATACCTTCGCAAGTGCGATCTGTGCCAGAAGTACAAAGCTACAAATTTGAAACCTGCTGGTTTACTCCAGACCCCGGTGCCCCAGCAGCGATTTGAGGTACTGGCTATGGACCTATTTGGTCCGCTCCCTGAGGGAGACCAAGGAGAGAAGTGGATTCTTCTTGTCGAAGACACTGCAAGTCGTTGGGTAGAGTTATTTGCTCTTCGTGATGCTACCGCCGAGACTTGCGCCAGGGTCCTTATTGGCGAAGTCTTTTTGCGTTATGGGGTGCCTCGTCGGGTGATCTCTGATAATGGAACTCAGTTTGTTTCGGCTGTAATGCAAAAGGTCATGTTTGTATTTGGGGTTCAGCAGTCGTTAACTCCGGTGTATCACCCTGAAGCTAATCCCGCCGAGCGAAAGAATCGAGAGCTGAAGCAGCTCTTGGGCATCTTGGTCGGACAAGAACATCGTCGATGGCCAGTGGTTCTTCCGATGGTTCGCTTCGCCCTTAACAGCGCTTTTAATCAAGGAACGGGCAGGTCTGCTGCGTACCTAACCTTCGCGCGAGAATTGCGCTCTCCTATGGCGGTACACACAGATCTTCGTGCCATAGTATCCCAGCAGAATTTTGTGCCCCAAATTACCCCTTACTTGAAGGACTTCGCCCGGATCTTGCAGGATGCAAAACAACGGGTCGAAGATCAGCAGGATGTCAGGAAGGCTGATGGTGATCGACATCGACGGGATGTCGTTCCGTATAGGGAGGGAGACCTGGTCCTCGTAGAAACTCATATGACGAGTAATGCCGCTAAAGGCTTTTCTAGTAAATTCGCTCCGAAACGGGAAGGCCCGTATCGTGTCTCTGAGATCGCCAGCCCGACCACTTTTGTAGTGGTAGATGATAGTAATGTTCGAAAAGGAAAATACCATGTCAGCGCCCTGACTCCGTATGTGGGGTCGTCCTCAGTCATACAACATCCTCGCCGTCGAGGGCGTCCTTCCAAGCCCCGAACGGGACGTGCTCGTGACTTGGAGGGGGAGGTTATAGCGCGCGCGCCGAGCGGCGATCCTGTTGCTATGCGTACCTCGTCGCCTAGCCGTGCAACTGTCTCGCTTCCGCGCCGACAGTCCGAGCGATTGCGCATGCGTGAATTGAACGAAGATGCCGACCCGCCCGTGGGCCAGGCAGTCAGTGGTAACCACGCAGCTATCGCGTGCGCACGTATCGCTCCGGCCGCCGCCCGCGAGTAGCAAACCGCGCCGTGTACTTATTTTCGTTATTATATTGTGTTTCATTAACTAATACCTTTAGTTTTACTCACGATACCTGCACAAACTATCCTTCAACCTATAGAACTAATGAAGGGCAAACTTCCACTATCCCTCAAACGGAAGCTCATGGACGTATGCATTCTGCCCATTCTTACGTACGGCGCTCAAACTTGGTCTTTGACTGGTCGTCAAAGGTCCGCACTCGAGGTATGCCAGAGGGCGATGGAGCGAAGTATTCTCGGGGTTAGACTCACTGACCGAATTCGGAATACCGTGATACGTTCCAGGACCCAGGTAGCCGACGTCACCGAAAAAGCAGCCACATTAAAGTGGAACTGGGCCGGCCATGTCAGTCGCATGCCGGATGAACTTTGGGCTAAAATAACAACCCTTTGGACCCCAACTAACGGAAAACGACAACCCGGCAGACCACGTCGAAGGTGGCGCGACGACTTGGACAAATTTCTGGCAGATTGGCAATCTGTCGCACAAGATCGCGATCAGTGGAAGGGGAGTAGAGAGGCTTGGGGGAGTGGGACACTACAGGCTCATAATAATATAATTTACATCGTACTATATTGCTACTATTGCTAGGTAGGTACTAATTAAACGTTGTTATTGTAAAGGGCTTCTACTGTACGTGTTGGCTTCGGTCGGCTCCACGCACGCTCCAAAGGTCCGCAGCTCTGTAGCCAAGCCACGTGCCCGTGAAACGAAACATTATGGTTACAAGGTCTGAAGAGGACATTCTTGATGTAATGTAGGTAAGTACCTACATACAACGTTTTTCTTTTAAAGTCATTGTTCAGTAAAAATAAAAGAATATCTTACAAAACACGTCGACCGCAAAAATCTCTGCGTAATGAAAGCAAACAAACGTAGATAAAGATAACAGAGGGAAACGGGAGGATCCAGCCTCTGGACCGGATGAGGAGGACACCGACGTCTCACAAACCACGGACTAAACTATCACACGACTGTATCTGTTACACCATCACCAATGACCACTTGACCACGGACTAAACTATCACACGACTGTATCTGTTACACCATCACCAATGACCACTTGACCACGGACTAAACTATCACACGACTGTATCTGTTACACCATCACCAATGACCACTTGACCACGGACTAAACTATCACACGACTGTATCTGTTACACCATCACCAATGACCACTTGACCACGGACTAAACTATCACACGACTGTATCTGTTACACCATCACCAATGACCACTTGACCAGTCACTCGGTAGGTACCTATTTACCTTCAATAATTCATTTCTTTAATCGTATGATAATATAGCACCACGTATTAGCACTACCCAGGGGACAAGTGCACTTAGCACGGCAGTGGTAGGGTAGGTATCTCCTGCGGATGCGAGCTGTGATCGTCCCTTGTGATAGTATGTGTGGTTGTGTGTATGTTTGTTACTCTCGTTACTCTAAAACTACTTAACAGATTACTATGAAACTCAATATCTATCAAAAAGAAACAGGAGACTTGACAAAAAAAAAATTGTGAGCCGTCACGGGACGCCTGGCAGATGTGAAACATCGACATTATTTTGTAAAAGTAATATGCAGAAAAGAACAGATTGTGATAGAATCGCACAGTCGATTGCGCATGGCGACGCGTTGCCACACCGTACACACTACTGCATATAGACTGTATATATATACCATCATATAGCGTGGCGACGCGTCGCCATGGCATGCGTCGCCACGCCAGAAATCGGTTTTACGTGCGGCTATAGATGTTTCACATCAAAACTTGAAGCAAACCCAAAATATCCAGAGAACAATCTTTCGATGTAAAATCTAGAGTCTGCCGTGAGCGAAATGAGCCTACAACATCACTTTCGTTGGGTCTGAGTGAACAAAACGCACCGAGCGTAAAGTGAGCTCCCGTAGTGATAACAAGCCCGAATCACAGAGCCACGGTTACGGTACGAGTAGGTACTTACATGTGAATATATTCATTCAGGGCTGTATCCACCTACGCACCAGCAGCACCGCAACCGTTAACCACACTATCTCGTATCGCGAGTATCATGTTGGATAACTATGTTAGGTAGGTACATTATTATCGTCTTCCTATTGCTTTCAATTTGTATTTGAAGTAATTATTTTCTGTAAAAACTTTATTATATTAAATATCAACACCATTTAACGACTTAGCACATGACTTAGTTGACTCCAGACGTGGTGAAGAGTTATTTACTCAGGACTCTGTTAGGTATTCAGTCGTGTCCAGAGGTAACAACTCGTCATGATATGTCAATACATATATGTAGGTACTCTATCTTACAATACGTGTCCCAGGGACTACAATGTGGTGAATACCATAGATTGAAGTAAGTATTATTACGTTAGTTTCGGATGTACTGAGAATTTGTTTTAAATCTGCTAAAGGTTCTAATGAAATGTTTCTTTTATGCACTAGACGATCGAAAGAAAAACAAATGGAGATCTGAAACTAAATCAAACAACTACAGTAGCAATGAAAATAATAATTAGTGTCCCAATGAGTTACCTCGATATAACCACCACCACCTTATAGTAGCTAACTGGGGTCCATTCCCACCAGCATGGGCACAACCAAAGTCTAACACAAAACATGCAGGTGTGTCAACGGGTTACTTCAATTATTGGTACAAGTATCTACACTATTCTCTACCTCAGAATACAGAACAAGACTTCTCTACCTAACTAAATGTATATAATGTTATTAATGATTTCTAGTTTATGTCATACCTAAAGCACGTCCCGCAATCACGACTCTCCAACTAACTGCTCGGTTTCAACAATATTCAGTTAGGTAGATAATAATTGTGTAATTAACGTGTAAATACACATATTTGACTTAAATGTAGGTATGAATTAATTATAAACAGCTTCTCTAAATGGTACTCGATCTTTGACGGTATTTCGTACAAGGTGTGCGCCAAATGCGATCAACATGCAGATTTTCGTATAAGTACATTAGTGAGTTATCAATTAAAATGTTGTATCCGGCACGCGTATCTAACATAATTTCCCAACTACTTCATTCTATTATCTAGGCTATGAAAGTATTATTTTGAATAACAGAGTAGTTAACAATAACTGGCGGTTAATTCATGAACGCCGCTTTCATTTTTTGGCATAATTTCAAAGCCTAATAAAGTATTTAGTTGTTGGAAAATTATGTAATGGCAAATCCGGCCAATACTAACTACCCCTGACATGGCCAATAGAAATAATTGGCCGCGCAAGCACAATAATGTTACTTCCTGCTAGATTTGTTTATAAAATGGTATCATATCGACAGTTTAGCCTCGCATGGCGCGCGCTATGCTGCCGATCTCTTTATTAATTTTTTCACCGTTTTCTTTTATATTGAACTTTTGTGAATCCGTTGCAGACGATAAACTTTATCTCTGAACTTATTGTATGGGTACTTTCATGACTATTAGGAACACGTATCTACTAAAATGTTCTCAACGCGTCGGTCGCGTCGTCAGTGTGTACTGTGTGTGGTGTGTGTGTACAAACACGTGTGAAATATTTACCACAATTCGGTGAGGTTAGTACCTACGGTAGGTACATGTGCTATCGTGATATTACGTCGTTTTCATTAATATTTTGTTGATTTATTAATTTTTATTTATGCAGTAGGTACTTACCTACTTATACAACAAAAACAAACAGACTCAATTCTATAACCTTGCAAAGTGCTTTCTGCCTCTTATACACCTTTATCTGGAAAGAGAACAAAGTAGGTATAACGAATAGTATCAAAGTGTACCTCAACGAATTTTGAAGAGAAACGTAGCTACAGTCAGAAGAATTCGTACCGTGGCACGACCACTGCGACGAGACGTGCGGGCAGGGCGGCGGCGTCGTCGGCGTCGGGAGGGGAAACTATGTATAAGTATTAAAATTTGTATTTTCATATCAATAGATACATTTTGACTAGGCAAATATATACCTAAATAAACAGTAGGTATCTTAACTTGGTTACTTACACATTATATTATAATAACTAAGTTCATCAAAATAACTACGGTCGATTCATTTAATGTTCATAATACCGATTAATTCATCTACCGTTTTTCACATACGGTTTAAAAAAATCCAATTTTATTAAATAAACCCCTAACCAAGTAAAATGGGTAGAATTCGTTTCTAGCACTCGCGGGCGGCGGCACTCGTGCGTTGTGGTCGCAGTTCTAACATAAACCTAACCGATCCATGTCGGTTCTGGGTTTCCGGTTTTCCGGATGGGCATTTGTTTTGAAAAAAAAATCAAACAATTTTTTTAATTAAGTACATACTTAGAAAAAAGATAATTAGTGATGAAATGAGGGATTGCTCCATTTTATTTTAGAAGCATTTATCTTTGTACATAATACTAGTAGGGATAGATTTTATGAGTCAATATTTAAGGTGTTAGAGTAAGCGACAATTGCGCGACGACGACGCTACGCGACGTGAAACCATTGTGAATAATAATATCGTTTTTGTTATCGATAATCTCGTAAAGAGTAGCACAGATAAGGAGAGGCGCCAAGAGATGTACACTACACTCTACCTACACCTACCTATCTAGATCTTACAGCGGGCACGTGTCATGGTTGCTTGGTTTAATTGCTTGTTTATTATTTGTCTTTTAATTAGTACGAAGGGCAGAAACGTTAGCCTTTTAGGGGGCTAACCTAACTTAAGATAGAAATGAAAGAAGAATTACTAGTAAAAATTTATTACAAAAAATGAAGTTATATAATTCAAGTGAAACGAAATGAAGTTAAAGAATATATAAGTTAAGTGAAGTTAAATAAGAATTAATAAAGTGAGACTATAATGCAAAGACAGGGGGGGGGAACGAAATACGAAGTTGGTTTCTAGCAGTTTGCTAAGCAAAAGAGAAACTTAGCTTTGGAGATTGATATGGGTCAACGACCGGAGGCGGCGCGAGGCGGCGGCGTGGCTCGGGAACTGGGTTGGAGGAGACTCGACTCGCGAAGTCTACTCTTCCAGGACGTCCGCTGTGCCGGCAGGTGGTTGTAGCCTCGGTGTGGCCCCGGTACAAGAACCCTGAAAATGAAAATATAAAATCTAAAATATCTGACAGAAAAAAATAAGGTAGATGATAAAAATAAAGCTGCGAGCTGGTGTTGTTGTAGCAAGCCGAGGGTGGTCAAGAAAAGCAGCGAGTGAGATGATTAAAATTTAAATATGAAAATCTACGACAGAAAAGTTAAAAAAAGATAAGGTGTTAAAACTAGGCTTGTGCTATGGAGGTCAGCTACGGAGGATTCTAAGCACGTTCTATTAAAATAATAAAAATAAATATGCAATGAAAATTAATCAACATATTTTTTTAACGAAGCGGGAATCGAACCGCGACCTTCCGTAAAAAAATACTAAAAAAACACTTGAAAACAACGTTCAGTAATAAAACGAACAGTACAGAAACTTAAAATAAATTGTAGGCGCGGGAATCGAACCGCGACCTTTAATAGGAAAATATTAAGTAACACTTTCCTTGTAACTAGTAGCACTGTTAAATAAAAAAACATAAAATTGTAGGCGCGGGAATCGAACCGCGACCTTCAATAGGAAAATATCCAGTAACACTTTCCTTATAATTAGTAACACTGCTAAATAAAAAACATAAAATTGTTGGCGCGGGAATCGAACCGGCGCGGCGGCCTTCAATACGTACAAGAATGCATCCAACACGCCACAGAGGCCGTGTCGTGTCGTAATGCGTAGATAAGATTTCGCCAAGAATGTAGGTACCTATGCAGGTAGCTACGGCGGAATAAATACTGCAATTTAAGCTAGAAAAATCTAGAAGGGATGCACAAGAAAATATTATTAATTAATCAATCGTGGCACAGAGAATAATTGAGACAACTTACCAGGAGCAATTAATTAAAACACTTTTATCACAGGCTTTAACGCCAATAAAATATAATAACTGATAGGTACGTGACTAGCGCCACGGCAAACAAAACAGAGACTGATCCTAGAAGGACATCAAGCTTAATTAACCTATGTCAGAAAAAGCAAATGAGGGTACCGACGCGATGCATTCTGACTCCCCGCAAGGTTGGAAGAAATTGGTTCAGTATAATTTATTTTGTATGGGAATTTATTCAAAAAATCTTTATGTAATTTACGAGTTATACAATGAACCTACATCGAGCAAATACAAAAAGGATCAAAACAAAAGGACAAAAAAATAATAATTGCAAAACAATGGTTCGCCTTACCGCGACGCGGAACCCAAGCACAACAAATTAAAATAGGTGTCGGGACTAGGTAAGGTTGGTATGGAGTGGTTCCGTATGATTTATTTTGTAAGGGACTTTGCCCTATTTACAAAATGCCCCATTTCAATTTTATAGGTGTCAGTAACAGTAGTACAACACTCCTATAGAATAAAATTACAAAAATAAAAATTACTAAAAATTAGCTTCGACAGTAGGGTTTGCTTACATATTTTAAAGTGAACTCTGATTAGAAATTACAATAGGATTTTTGACGTACCTTCTTTAGTTTATTATTAGTGAAGTATGAAATTGGTATTGCCATTTGTTAATATTTATTTATTGATTGTAATCATCATGTCAGCCCATACACGTCCACTGCTGGACATAGGCCTCCCCCATACGACGCCACAAACAGCGGTCCTGAGCCGCCTCCATCCACCGACTACCCGCGACCGCCACAATGTCGTCGGTCCACCGGGCAGCTGGTCTCCCAACACTCCGTTTCGCGTTGCATCGTGGCCGCCACTCGAGAACCTTTACTCCCCAGCGGTTGTCAGTTCTGCGAGCTATATGACCTGCCCATTGCCACTTCAGCTTACCAATCCTGAGAGCTATGTCGGTGACTTTGGTTCTTCTACGGATTTCCGTATTTCGGATTCTATCACGTAGAGAAACTCCGAGCATAGCTCTCTCCATAGCCCGCTGAGCGACTCTGAGCTTATGAACGAGGCCTATAGTCAGCGACCACGTCTCGGATCCGTATGTCATCACTGGTAACACACATTGGTTGAAAACTTTCATCTTGAGGCTCTGTGGTATTTGTGACGAGAAGATATTGCGAAGCTTCCCGAACGCTGCCCAACCGAGTTGGATTCGTCGGCTGACCTATTTATCGAAGTTGGATTTACCTAGTTGGACCATTTGGCCTAGGTAGACATAGTGATCAACAACTTCGATAACATCGTCTCCAATGTGAACAGGTATGGGTACGACGTGGGCGTTCGACATGATCTTTGTCTTACCCATGTTCATTTTAAGACCCACCTGTCCGGAGACGGTGTTGAGGTCTCTCAGCATCCTGCTGAGGTCCTCCAGCGATTCTGCCATGATGACTATATCGTCGGCAAACCGAAGATGAGTGATGTAATCGCCATTGATATTGATGCCATATCCGTCCCAGTCCAAGAGCTTAAATATATCCTCCAATGCAGAGGTGAACAGTTTCGGAGAGATAACATCTCCCTGTCTCACCCCTTTTTGCAATGGGATCGGATTTGTGCTCTGGTTCTGAAGCCGGATAGACATAGTGGCGTTGCTATACAAACACTTCAGCACTTGGATATACCGATAGTCAATTTGGCACCGCTGGAGGGACTGCAGCACTGCCCAGGTTTCGACTGAATCAAAGGCTTTCTCGTAGTCCACAAACGCAAGACATAACGGCCGATTATACTCCTCTGTCTTCTGTATAATCTGCCGGAGCGTATGAATGTGGTCTACGGTACTAAAGCCTTTTCGGAACCCGGCTTGTTCGGGAGGCTGGAAGTCGTCAAACCTTCGAGAAAGACGGTTGGTGATAACTCTTGAAAACAGCTTATAGACGTGGCTCAACAGTGAGATGGGCCTATAGTTCTTTAGAAGGGCTTTGTCACCCTTCTTATGGAACAGCACCACCACGCTCCTGTTCCACGCCTCTGGCGTTTGTCCCTCGAGGATGACGGAGTTGAACAGCCTCTGAAGGACTTTAAGTACCGGTGATCCACCTGCCTTCAGAAGTTCTGTCGTTATTCCGTCATCACCCGGTGCCTTATTGTTTCTGAGCTGTTTGAGAGCCGACCTTATCTCGTACAGGCTGACGTCCGGGATATCTTCGGTATAGTATCGGGTTAAACGGGCTCTTGCATCGCCCGCCGTTTGATTGTAATATCGTAAAAAAATATTATTGTTTTATATAAGTAGGTACTGTCACAAGTATTGTGACAGGGCTCTGGTAAATAGTAGGTACTATGTGGAGAGTTATTAGAGTACCTACAACGATCTAAGGTCGCTGCATACGTGGCGGGATAAAACCTCGGACGGGACGGGACGGGGGCATGACGTGTAGGTACTAATCGTTCATAAGGTTTTCGTGGTTTTTAATTCGCAAAAATAATCTAAAAAAAAGTTAGTTTAAGATTTTAATATCTGCTTATTTATTTTCTCTATTAAATCCAGGGACCGAAATGGTATCTCAATAAGCGGTTTTGATCGGTATTTTTAAGTGATACTCGAACGCTTACTTTGCATTTTAAGTACCACAAATAATGATATCTATAAATTGCGGTACCACTAGTTTCGGGTACCCAAAATCGTAAGCGGATACCCGAATATTAAACCCTAAAAGTGTCTTCTTGCGCGTTGCCAATTCTACGCGAAAATCCTTTCTCTCTTTTACATATGTCATTAGAAAGGGTTAAACGTAATCTCTGCCGTGCACGTGTATGTTTGTTTATTAATTGTCAATTTCATAGTCTAGGTCGTTTTTAATACAGAAATTTTAAAAATAACTATTCAGAATAATGTTTTCATCATTAAAAATTCAACTTTAAGAAACGGTAAACTACGAGTATTTCTTTGTTTCTGAAAAAACTGTCAATCCTAGCAGCACCACTTTGGAATCAAATTGAAGGTGATTTTAGTATCTACAAATGTATTTCTAATAGTTTTTCCTATAGGACTATTACTTCTCCTATAGGACTAGTTTTCTCAGAAACAAAGAAATAGTTTACGGTTTCTTAAAGTTGAATTTGGTTTAATGATGAAAACATTATTCTGAATAGTTATTTTTAAAATTTCTGTATTAAAAACGACCTAGACTATGAAATTGACAATTAACTTCTCAACTGGCCTACAAACCCCCGAGCGATTTTCTTTTCGGAGCAGAAAGTAGCCGTTGACTGGCCAAGTCGAAAAAAAATGGCCGCTTGAAGGGGGCAGACCCGTTTATGCATATAAATTAATTTTGGTTTGACTAATTCATAACATTGATACCTTTCTGCATTCAGAATGAAATTTCCTATTTAGATGACATAGTTTAAATATTAGTACTTGAACAAATAATGTGAGTAATTGCAGAGTGAAGTGCAAATTTGCAAAATGCACTTGCAAAAAAAATTCCTAAAGAAACTAATATCTCCTGCGAAATTTATGAGTTAATAATACAAAGTGAGGTGATCTAGTTACCCAGGCGTTGTTTTATCACAAAACACAACACATAAAACAAATGAAAACAATATTAATTAAGTCGAAACGCGCACTGTCCAAAACAAAAACAAACAAACATGGCCGTCAAAGGCAATTGATCGAAGTGACATTGACATTGAACGATTATAACCTTACCAAATTAAGTAGTATGGTTTTATATGCAACTCATGTACATCCCAGAATAGGTTGGCTATACTTGATCTTGACATACATTCATTCATTAGACGTAAAAAACATCAAAATACGCCCGAAACCCCCGAGCGGTTTTGGCCAGTGTAGCGTTTCGGCCGAAAAACCGCTCGGGGGTTTGTAGGCCAGTTGAGAAGTTAATAAACAAACATATAAAACAAACATACCTGGAAAACGCTTTCAAGGGGTAGTTTTTCCTAAAAAACTAAAACACGTGCCAGATAGCACCATAGAAGAAGCCCAGGGTTTTCAAGGATGACAACTCAGGAATAGACTACTCTCGGAGGGTCTAATAACATATTAAAAATATATATTTTTTTTTCTATGTATAGCGTTTTTGTGTCCATTTTTACTGACCGAATTGAAAGAAAAGTAAGCATATTTCGAAAATTATAAGTCCTATCAACATACTTCCAAGACAATTATTATAGAAAATTTAATGAAGAACAAATTGGTCATTGACAGTTTTGATGTGGCTTTAATCGTTTTTATAATAAAATCAAAAAACTCATTAGGGTTGATACAAAACAGGGTCGAGGGGGCGTTAAAATCACTTACAGCTTCTAAACTATAAGTCCGATCTACATACTTCCAAGGAGATTGTTGTAGTGAGTTTAATGAGGATCATATTGCTCATTGACAGTTTGGTTGTAGTTTGAACCGTTTTCATACAAAATGCAAAAAACTCTAATTTGGCACAAAAAGGGGGGGAAAAGGGGGGAAACAATAATTTCTCGACGTGCTTCCATATCGAAATTGAAGCACATATATGACAGCTACGTTCATGCCAAGTTTCATGCTTTCTTTACGATGGGACCATAAAACTGATTTTTGTTAGGACTGGGAGCTGCACTAGATGTAAATTGCTAGATTCAGTCGAACGAAAAAGCGACGTTGCCATTTTTACAAACATCTCAAAAATACTGTTCATGAACGGTTCATAAACCATTTATTTTTAGATACCAAAATTTTGCGATATCATTATTTTTGGGTACCGTAATTCTATTTTAAATTAAGATATCTTTGCATAGGGGTATCTGAATTTCAAGTATCCTAAAATATCGGTTTTTCGGTCCCTGATTAAATCATTCCATGACGAGGTTAAAGATTTTGAGTGGCAGATGACTTAAGGTCGCTGCATACGTAACGTGATTTTTCTCGTACCGGACGGAACGTGATATTTTTGTATGAAATGATGTCAAGAAATGGTCACGCACGTTCCGTCCGGCCGCGGCGCGAGACTTCAAGGAATGGTCACGCACGTTCCGTCCGGCCGCGGCGCGAGACTTCAAGGAATGGTCACGCACGTTCCGTCCGGCCGCGGCGCGAGACTTCAAGGAATGGTCACGCACGTTCCGTCCGGCCGCGGCGCGAGACTTCAAGGAGGTTCTCAATTCGTGGCTTATATAAGGTACCTGCGGGTAATAAGGGCCACTAAAAGTTTTTTTTAAACCTTGATATTATTGACAAAATATCAAGAAAATAAACAAATGAATTGTTTTTAAGATTGTTAATAAAGGAAACATTTATCTAATGACCTGATTTTAAGTAGTTTTGCTATTTTTTAATAATATTTAGTTTTTAATTAAAGTGACAGGTAGGTGACCCATATTACCCGCAGTACCTTAATCTCTTTTCATTTGCTTGTATATGTATAGTTTTATTATCAAACTTCACAAAACATGGTAAATATAAGAGATAATTAAGTATAAGAATTTGGCAAACAAAAGATAATATTTTTTTATTTTTTAGAGTGCATGGCCTGCACTGCTATCTGAAAATATTTTTAAGGAAAATTGCGTCTTCAAAGACTGCAACTGAGACGAGACTCGAACTCGCATCCCTTGAATACCGTTCAAGTGCGCTTACCAATTACGCCACTCAGTCAAGTACCGTCATAGTTGAATTTAAGAACCGCATTAAAAAGAAGACGCATTTTTCCTTGTAAATATTTTCAAACAAAACTTATTTGTTATTTAGGGTTCCGTACCTCAATAGGTAAAAACGGAACCCTTATAACTTGTCCGTCTGTTTGTATGTCTGTCACCACCGAGTTTTTGTATATATTTTACATTAATTGTAAAAATACACACGGTAGAGAATAATCGTTGCTCTATATACGCTAAAAATAAATTGCTCCTTATTAGGAAAAAAAATTGAAACGGGAAGCAGTGTTTATAATTTCAAAGCAATATTCTTAAATTAAAAAAAATACTGCTCATAATTATCAAGACAATGCTCCGTAAGATTTTTTTCCCTAAAACAAAAAAAATATTCTATTGCGTCTATAGGGAGAGGATTGAATTTTATTCTCAGGTGAAAAAGTAATCCTAACAGTGCCTATATAACATCAACGAAAATATAAAATAAGTATGTTGCCGTTCCGTAACATCGATTACCTCAACTCCGACTGCCATTCGTCATCAGTGTCCGGGTTGTCATGTCAACAGTGACCAAGTCATTGAGGATGCCTACTATACCTACTTGGATGGATACCTAACTCTATAGAATAGGTATATCTCGCGTGTCTCTGTCTCGGGAGCCTTAGTCAAATATATAGTTAGAGCATCACTATCACTGTGATGTGATTGTCACAGTTCACTGCAGTGGCGAAACTTTACATATTAATATTGTATGGTTTTATAGATTGTGGTTGTGACGTCACTCGCGGCGGCGGCGGTACGTTCCTTCGATACATAATATTGTTTTATTCGACTTTGAGTACCAGATTAAAGTAATCTTGAGAAGAAACGTCACTATGGCGTTTTTCCGCAACGAGGAGTCAGATCTCAACAAAACAAACCCCAGCAGGTGGGAGGAGAACTCTACTGTCACCACTGACCTACATAGATTAGTTACTCATGTGTCCATAGTACCTACTAGCACATGAGCTACTAGTACGCAGGATTGGCAATTGTCATCATGTAAAAATGGGGCGTTGAGCGCATATGGAATATCCCATATGCGCTCAATGCCCTTTTTTAAAACGGTCAAGTTTTCTGTAAGTATTTTTTTAATAAATGGACCTTTTTTATTGTTTCTAAGGATATGTATTATTTCATTAAAAAGGTATTTATATTTATACCCTGTCGTACGTTTGGTGCATCTTAATGTTTACAACTTACAATTATCTTTTGTTTATTTCGGAATATTGAAGCTGTGACAATGGGGCAAAGCAAAAAGTAAGTACTGTTTTCTATTTATTTATAATTATAATTATTTATATGTTATTTAATCGCGTAATTCACGCTTTATGGTGTAGACAAAAGAAAATTGTACCAAAGTTTATTTTTTAGGTGTTATCATGATGTTTATGCATCGCCCCATTTTAGGGGCGGTGAGCACCGCACTACACAGTACCTATTATTTTATAACTTACTAGCTGCGCCCCGCGGTTTCACCCGCGCAAGTCCGAGTCTCGTAGGAATATCGGAATAAGAAGTAGCTTATTTGTTAGGGTCTCTAGCTACCTGCTACCGACTTTCATCACAATTCGTATAGTAGTTTTTGTGTTTAGCAATGCCAGTATTAAGGGAAAGCGGTGTTATAGGAAAGCGAGACGTTAAGGGTGACGTAAAGTGGGAGAGCGAAGTCTTGGGAAAGCGAAGACGTGGAAAACGGTTATATTTTTAGGAGTCCAGACAGACCCAGAATGCTTTTCTGACACGAAACCGTCGCGGATGGAGTAGCAAACACGTGCGAGCGAAGTGAGCGGTTATATTTTAAGGAGTCCAGACAGACCCAGAATGCTTTTCTGACACAGAACCGTCGCGGAATGAGTAGCTAACACGTGCGAGCGAAGTGAGCGGTTATATTTTAAGGAGTCCAGACAGACCCAGAATGCTTTTCTGACACAGAACCGTCGCGGATGGAGTAGCAAACACGTGCAAGCGAAGTGAGCGGTTATATTTTAAGGAGTCCAGACAGACCCAGAATGCTTTTCTGACACAGAACCGTCGCGGAATGAGTAGCTAACACGTGCGAGCGAAGTGAGCGGTTATATTTTAAGGAGTCCAGACAGACCCAGAATGCTTTTCTGACACAGAACCGTCGCGGATGGAGTAGCAAACACGTGCGAGCGAAGTGAGCGGTTATATTTTAAGGAGTCCAGACAGACCCAGAATGCTTTTCTGACACAGAACCGTCGCGGAATGAGTAGCTAACACGTGCGAGCGAAGTGAGCGGTTATATTTTAAGGAGTCCAGACAGACCCAGAATGCTTTTCTGACACAGAACCGTCGCGGAATGAGTAGCAAACACGTGCGAGCGAAGCGAGCGCTTTCATTTCTAGGAGTCCAGATAGGCCCGGAATGTTTTTTTGACAAATTACCGTCACGGACAAACTTAACTAAGGACGCGATAGCGTACCTGAAAACTGTAAAGCTTTGAAGTAGAGCAACATAATTAGCCATACGATAAATAATAATAACCGTCACGGATGGAGAAGGTTAGGTTAGGTCCCCTCCCCTTTTCCTCCTCTTCTTCTTTCCTCTCCTCCCCATTCCTCTCCTCCCCCTTTCCTCTCCTCCCCATTTCCTCTCCTCCTCCTTTCCTCTTCTCCCCATTTCATCCCCTCCCTCTTTCATACCCTTTCTCTTTCATACCCTTTCCTCTCCTCCTCCTTTCCTCTCCTCCTCCTTTCCTCTTCTCCCCATTTCATCCCCTCCCTCTTTCATACCCTTTCTCTTTCCTGTCCTCTTCTTTCCTCTCCTCCTCCTTTCCTGTCCTCCCCTTTCCTCTTCTCCCCATTTCATCCACTCCCTCTTTCATACCCTTTCTCTTTCCTGTCCTCCCCTTTCCTCTCCTCCCCCTTTCCTCTTCTCCCCATTTCGTCTCTTCCCTCTTACATCCCCTTCCTCTTTCCTATCCTCCCCTTTCCTGTCCTCCCCCTTTCCCGTGCTCCCCCTTTTTATTTTTCTTACCCTTCTCCCCTTCATCACTCTCTCCGCCTCCGCCCAACTACAACCTTTTAAAATATATTTTGAGTCCTGATCCCGTAAGTCCAGATCCCGTGGGAATATCGGGAAAAAAAGTAGCCTTTGTGTTAATTCAGGTCCCCAGCTATCTACTTACTGATTTTCACCGCAATCTGTTCAGTAGTTTTTGCGGGATAAAAAGTAGCCTATGTGTTAATCCAGGTACTCAGCTATCTAAATACCGAGTTTCTACGCAATCGGTCCAGTAGTTTTTGCGTGAAGGAGTAACAAACATACACACACACACATACACACACACACAAACTTTCACATTTATAATATTAGTAGGATTTACTCTTTTTTTAAATAATTATACTCCAAATTAATATAACATTGAAAATAAACCAGTTTATATTTGTTACAGTTTGAGGATGGCATAAATAGTAGATATCTTGGAGACAGAAGATGATATAGTTGAAGGTACTATCAATATGTGCCCTCCAAGCAACAATTTCCTAATCGATGATGATGATGCTTTTCTTGGTAACTTAAACCGTTTATTAGGTAAGCAATTACAAGCTGAAGCTATGCTAAAGTGCACACGAAGGGTGGGAGCTGCTTTGATAACGGAGAGGCCAGGCAGAGGAATATGATGAAGGCGACCTACCATTGTCGCAATGATACCTTCAACTTCACAAGAACTAAGAAGGCGAGCTACCATTATCGCAATGATACCTTCAACTTCACAAGAACTAAGAAGGCACCGAAGAAGGCGAGCTACCACTATCGCAATGATACCTTCAACTTCACAAGAACTAAGAAGGCGACCTACCATTATCGCAATGATACCTTCAACTTCACAAGAACTAAGAAGGCACCGAAGAAGGCGAGCTACCACTATCGCAATGATACCTTCAACTTCACAAGAACTAAGAAGGCGACCTACCATTATCGCAATGATACCTTCAACTTCACAAGAACTAAGAAGGCACCGAAGAAGAACAGTACCAGAAAGAAATTGGACAAGGCTGGACCTGGCAGAATATCGTATTGGCAACTCTTGATGTGGCCGTTGAATGCATCAATGAATAATGCGTTCCAATAACTTTATAGATTATCTGAAGCTGGTGCGGACGGACATGACTTAGACTTTTTAGGTTTTCTAACGGAAGTACCTACCTCGGTCGATATTCTACTACTCGAACGGTAGGTTCGTCCTCTATAAACCACGTAAAGAAGGTTCCTGATGGTATCCGTTTAGATGGAAAAGGGACACTTGATAACTTCAAGTCCAACCCAAATAAGGTGTGCGGAATACAATAAAAATAAATGAATATAAAAAAAAAGCGCTCACATATTGTTTTTAAAATATTGACTCTTAAATTCGTATGTAATTAATTACTATTTTCAAATAAATGTTCATAAGTTACCATGTTTTTGACGTGATAACGTTTTATAAATTGGTGAATACCTGCCAGTTCAAGGCAGTGTGACGTCACACGTCGTTACTGGAACGCCGCCGCCCGCGCCCCGCGCCCACCGGCCCATGTATTCTGTCTCTGAGCCAACGATACTTTGATAGTTGACAAGGTAACTATAGCAACATTTTATCGTTGCCATGGTTACCATCAATGTTTTCTTATGACGTTATCACGTAAAATTATCGTCCGGAAACAGACTTTACAGACAACCATTTTTTTTTTAATGTTCACGACAGTGCTCAGCGCCCCAAAAATGGGGCGGCTAATATATCCGAAAATATAAAAAATATAAAAAAAATCTTTACTAGTAATGAAAAACTAACTTATTTAGACACCTTATATTCAAAAATAAAATCATTTAATAAAAAAAAAAGTTGAGCACATAAGGGATATAGTACTTCCAGTTGATTTTTGTGAAGTGTGCTTATTTTCTATTTTCAATACAATAATAATTGTATGTAGGTACTTACAATGAATGTCACACGTGACAAATTGGTCCATATAATCTACCAACCATCGTGTATAGTTTCTTGGTCAGTTTTGACTGGTCTAAATACTTTATTATAAATGAACAAGTAACTAAACTATACTAAATAACAATTAAATAACGAAAACTTAAATTAATTAAATAAACTACCTACTTTACTTACACTAAATTAAAAGTCCAAATGGGGATCCCTAGGAAGTGTGCCCAAAAGGCTGGCAGCGTTACCACGTTGGATGGCGATGCTTATCCGTTGTCCGAGGTACGAGCCAGCCCTTTGGTCACCCGAAGCTAAAACTAGTAATTTTGAAACTTCTTTATAAAATTTTAAGGCGTCTGGACCCCAAGGACCAAGTATCTCCGTTGCAAACGGCAGAAATATGTATCCATCACCGATAGAAGCATATTTCCGTCGCTTCGTCACTTCCGCCGCTGCAGCCGCAGCGCCCGCCTCCCTGGAGGTGGAGCTAAGATGTGAAGCCGCCAGTGTGTCAACACAAGTAGCATCCCACACCAACGGTTTGCCACGACTCCAGGGAATCAACGTCATCCCATCGGGACGCTTGCCATCGTCACGTACGAGACCGTTCGGCTCTAAGAGAGCCGGTACGTTGACGCTAACAAGAGCCCGACGAATAACGTCGTTGATAGCGGCGTGGCGTGATATTCTGCCTGCGCTGCGTCGGCAGGAAAGTCCATGGTAACCCTTGGAATCAACTTGAAAGCCACAGACACAATTATGGGAAGATATATGTATATGAACAGCCTAATCTAAGACTTATACAAGTATCGAAAGTGATATTATCTAAAAGTGTGCCTAAATTGGGAGATGGCAAAGCCTGCAGCCAAAATCCCGACTCCTTCTTCGCAGAGGCAATGAGACGAGCTCGTTCGGCCAAATTGTTTTCGGAAGTTAATAGTTCTTTTTGAATTTTTTCTGGTCTAAATACTATATTATTTAGTTTATCAAGTAGCTTTAGTAAAGCAATAGCATGAGTTTTAATGTTTCCACACTTTCAGCTCACTTTGTATGTGCGGTTGTTAAGTAAATTATCATTACCTTGATTTTTTTATATATGTATATATTTATTGTTTTTGTCTTTTTATTTAGTATATCATCTCAGTTCAGTTCAAGTGCGTGCTCTACAGTTGCATCTAAATATTGTTTAATATCCATACTTTGACAATTTTTAGTTTACAATTAACAACAGTAAATACTTGCCTTGCAGAATAATGTTAATTAACAGGTGTGTTATCACTATCATCACTACATAGTATAAAATAAAGTCGCTTTCTCTGTCCCTATTTCCCTTTGTACGCTTAAATCTTTAAAACTACGCAACGGATTTTGATGCGGTTTTTTTTATAGATAGAGTGATTTAAGAGGAAGGTTTATATTTATAATACATGCACAATATAGCCGTGCGAAGCCGGAGCGGGTCGCTAGTATATCATAATAGCGGAGGGCACGGTTACCCAATAACAAATGCTTGTTCCTAGGTGCAGAACCAATCTTGGGTGTCATCATTTCATCACAAGAGCTAACTAAAATATAACAAAGAAATAAATAAAATGATATTTTTTCGACTGTACATACACATAAAAGTAATGACATAAACAAAACAAAATGTAAAAGTAATGAACATACATACAGCTCAAAAACATTACTCTCCCTTTTGGCTTCGCCGTAGTCGGGTAAAAAGAAAAAGTAGTACAGCGAAGCGTCTGGAAAAAAGGTTCGTCCTCAGCACGACGACGACGACGGCCACGACGACAACGAGATGGCTTAAGATTGTATTCTCATCAAGTTTGTTTTGTTGAGAACGTATAGGTACTTAACGAGATTAACTCCAGAATTCCCGACGTTGACATCTTCAATGACTCGATGGCTGGTTATAAGAGTAACGTTCTGAATGCCTTGGCTAGGGCTAGGGCTAGGGCTAGGGCTAGGGCTAGGGCTAGGGCTAGGGCTAGGGCTAGGGCTAGGGCTAGGGCTAGGGCTAGGGCTAGGGCTAGGGCTAGCCTTTCATCTAATTTACCTACTTCCTAAGTTTAAGTAATGAGAAGTTTATGTTTAAACCAGAATTTAGGAATCTTAAACTTATACCTCTTATCAATTGTAAACACACTTGAACACTGTCACTGTATTTAATGAATAAAATAAAATAAAATAAAATAACCTAATAAAGAAACCATATCTACCAATAGGGCATTTATTACTAAGCCTACATAAATAAGTAGAAGCATATTCTAAATAAAGTGTTTTAAATTAAACTCACAGTGAAGAACCGTCTCTATCGAATAAAACGCGTGTAAAATAAATGGTTTAATTATGTGTTCAAATAGCGAAAACTTAAGGTGAAAGGGTACCTGCGCTCTCTCCATACAAACGTAGTCGACTGTTTCCTCCCTGGATAATGACACTAGCACAAATATTTTTGTGCCATAAAACCTATAACTGCCATGACTATGCCCCTATGTTTTGGTTTTTGTCATTTTCTAATTATCATAGAAATTAAAATTAAAGAAATTAGAAAATAAAAAAAAGCAAAAAATAAGGGCATGGTCATGGCAGTTATAAGTTTTATGCACCAAAAATATTTTCTCTAGTGTCATTATCCAGGGAGGAAACAGTCGACTACGTTTGTAATAGTTTGTATGGAAAAAGCCACCGGTACCCTTTCCTCTTAAGAAGACACTTTATTTCGATTTTTTACAAATTGTGCAAATTTAAACAAAAATGCGTTTGCTAAATAGTTGGCTTTGTGCTATTCGAGGATTTCAGCTGTCTATAAACTTCGTTAAGCTCTTGGTATTTGATTTCTGGTTTTTTTTTACAAGAAAAATGCATATCTAAAAATGACACCGGAATTAGATTTGAACTCGTGAACTTCTGCTTATCGTGCAGATGCCTTATCGATTGTGTTACCTGGCTGAGGCATCTGCATATTTCTAGGAATCGGTTTATTCGTTTTTTTTTTGCTTGAAGAGGTAACAAAAACACAAACTTTCACAAAATGCTTCAAGTTTGCCAAACTTTGCTAATCTCTGTCAGATATATGTTTGTTAGTACTCATCTACAGGACGTATTTTACATCGAAGAAATCGGCCCCTGACTTCCAAGGCATATGGATTGACGGAGCACCACTTGGAAACACTTTCTCACACAAAACTACTGTTCGCAGAACTACTTGTTATATTTACTAGGATAGAATATCAAGTATTATAATAATATCAGTTTAATATGTTAAAATAAAAAATAAAAATTGACGGTATTAGAACCCTTCGTTGGCTTATTCCAGTAAATTGAAATCCCCTTATATCTTTCAATGGATGCGATAACTTCTTCCAGTGTATTAACTTCGACACACCATAGTGTTACATAAATTTATTTACAATACGTTTTGATCAGGGTGTTGGCGGTACTGGCTCTGGTGCTGATGCTGCAGATATCCGGGACCTTCCCGCAAACTGTCCCATATACTTTCCCACCGAACTACGTCATCGAAGGTAGGAAATTTACGTAATAGATTCTAGATAGTTAATTAGTTTGTATCTTTCCTTTTGCTTTACTTTTATGCTTTTAATGTGACCACGCGTAATAGTGGGACTACGATACGACTCATGAATCTTAGAACACTTATCTGGTGAAGTGTGATAGAACATGGTAATCAACGTTTGCCGTGCACTGCTCACCGCCTCCAGCTACTGAAATAAAAAAATAGGCGAGAGATGAACAAATCTGGATTTTTAAATAAAGTGGTCTCATGAAGTCTCTAAAATGTATTAAAAATGTCATACGCAGATGGTGAGACGTTCGATTACGTGGTGGTCGGCGCTGGAGCAGCGGGCAGCGCGGCGGCGGCGCGGCTCGCGCTCACCAGCGAGGAGGACGTGCTGCTCGTCGAGGCCGGTGGAGATCCCACCGTACTCTCCGCGGTACAATACCTTCTCTATACAACCGGTTACACTACGAATTAGATTCGAACGACATATCGAAAGTTGTTGTTTCGTTTTCCAGATCCCTCGTGCGGCAATGGGCCTGCTCGGCTCATCTATCGACTGGAAGTACGAGACGATCCCCAACAACAAATCGTGCTTGTCATCGATAGGGCGCGGGTGTCGCTTCGCTCGCGGCAAGTGTCTCGGCGGCTCGACATCCATTAACTACATGATGTACACGCGCGGCAATCGACAGGATTACGACAACCTCGGATTCCCCGGCTGGACCTGGAAAGACTTGAAGCCCTATTTCCTTCGTTACGAAGGTTTCCAAAATATAAGTCGTTTACCCCGATCGTCTCTACCCTACCACAATACGTCCGGTATACTGAAAGTGGGCTTTTTCGATGACCCCGAAAACCCTTGGCATTCCAGAATAGTAGAAGGTTTCCAATCTCTCGGATTCAGGTATAATCCGGACGTGAATGCGGCGACACAGATCGGTGTCAGTGTGATCGCCGGATACGTGTACGAAGGTGAGCGCATGAGCACCGCCCGAGCCTACCTCGCCAACGAGGAAGTCAAGTCGCGATTGAAGGTGGCCAAGAACACCATGTGCACCGGCCTCATTATAGACGACAACAATGTCACCAACGGTATAACTGTTCTTAGAGGACTAAACCAAACTCCTCTACGCATTTATGCAAGGAAGGAGGTCATACTGAGCGCCGGTACTATAGGCAATCCGCAGATACTGATGTTGTCCGGTATCGGTCCCGCCGCGCACCTCCGGGAGATGGGTATCCCGGTGCGCGCCGACTTACCGGTCGGTGACGACATGATCGATCACGTGCTGCCGCTTATGTTTGTGTCGGTAGATGGAAACAGTCTTTTGGAAAGCGTTTTATCACTTTTGGGGACTGTCGTAGATCTGGCACAGTTCCTGGTCAACATGGGAGGGCCTCTCGCCTCGAACGGGCTCACGGACGTGACGACGTTCTGGAACTCGAGGTGTTACCGAAACAAGAAACTGTACAATGGTACCGGATGCGAGATACCGACGCAGCAGATGATTCACGCGTATATAGACAGGGGTCTTATCACTATTGCCAAACCTCTCGTCCAGAACGCTGTAAGCTTAGTCGACGATGTGATCGATCAGTTGGCGGCTGCGAACGCGAACCGTTCCCTGATCATCTTCTCCCCCGTGTTGCTACACCCGTCGTCCCGCGGGACGGTGCGGCTCGCTACCAAGGACCCACTCGACCACCCTGCCATCCGTCCGAACTACATGGATGACGATGGAGACGTCGACGAGATGCTGCGAGGTATCAAGGTCATCCAGGACTTGGTCAAGACACCTCATTTCAAGTCCAATAATGCCGAGATTTTACGTCTCGATTTTCCCGATTGTCCTAGCAACAAAGATAGTACCAAATATTGGCGATGCTACAGTCGACACATGACGGTACCGGTGTACCACTCGGTGGCTACGTGCGGGTTGGGCAAGGTGGTGGACCACAGGTTGCGCGTGCGTCACCTAAAACGTTTGCGCATTGCCGACATCAGCGTGCTGACGGAGATCCCCCACGGGAACACCGAGGCCATCGCCGTCGCTATAGGAGAGAAGGTTAAAGACTTGCTACGCCAAGACAACAAGCCAACAAATCTTAAAGGTCAAAATATCAACGAACATCATCAAAGTGACAAGTCAAACGAGATACTGCCGCCATCCGTCTATGAGACCGGAAGTGATGTCACAAATGTCGCGATCACATCGCTAGCTTCCCTCGCGGGATAATTAATGAAATAGACACTTGTTTGTTTGAAACTCTTGCATTATCTATTATAAGCTGTATCAACCAACCAATTAAATATATAAATATACCTAGCAAGCAGCGTAGTAACCCGAGTATCATTTCATAATTTAGAATACATTAAGGGCTATCACGTACCGTATGCCCACCAATTTCGGACAACATGCTGTGTTTTCTGTAAAAATTACCTAATTAAAAACCTAAATATAACATTCGTTTGTGATCCGCGCACCTAGAACATTATATTCCAAGTACACGTACTTGAAACTAACCCCTCTCGGTGTAAATACCAATAATAAACTAGTTCGTTTCAAAGCCTAATGAAAAATAAGTATTCAGTTAGTAAATGATGTTCCTCACAAGCACGGATTACTAAATTTAATAATGTTAGATATTTAACTTGGCCAATTTTACGAAAGACTAAAAATAATAAAATTAAAATTTGGCGGGCCGCTACTTCGACATCACCTTAATTCAAATAACATATTAATTGTTTAAAACAAAAATAACCATGATAAACTAAATTACTAAACTAATTCACAATTAATACCTAATTAATTCAGACCTAATTTGATAATCTTGTTTTGAAGTTCCCATTTCTTGTGTAGCTACAGTGTTAGGCTTTGTTGTAAAAGAGGATATTGTGATAAAGTCAATGTTAAAACTAAACATTTTAGTCTGGCTCAACTGATATTATGACCGTACAGAAAATACGTCGTAATGGTGTAGGCGTAGGTACCTATAGGATGTCCTGTAGTCGCAGCAATGTACGTTTGGAAATATTCAGCTTGTTAACGGTTCAGCTATAGGGGGGGGGGGGGGTTAACCTAGTTATGCCTGAAATAGATACTTACCTAATTGTTTATTATTACAATTTTAATATTTGTCCAAATAACCATGTAGGTAGAATGCAGTTTTTTCTAAAAAATCACGGCCATACGTTGTGACCTTGATTGTATGGCATTTTGGCATCCCATATCCCCTTTCTGCCAGAAATACGTTGGGTTGCTAATCATATAAAAGTGAATTAGGAAATAATGTCTCCCAACTGACAGCCAGTGGTAATAAGCGACATGCCACCTTAATCAAAAACTAAATATTTCGTAAAAATAGGAAAAACTACTCAAAAAAGGATATCAAATAAATAAGTATTTGTTTTAATATAAATCTGAAAAACAATTAATTTGTTTATTTTCTCGTTATTTTGTCCCGGTAAAAACCTTTGAGTGACCTTTATTATCAGCAGGTACCTTATTACATATTTTTAAGTATATTGGATATAGCGTTGCCCGAATGGTTGATAGGACCACGGATAGTTAGATATGGCCCGTAGTCTTATTGGTAGAATCACGGACAAAACAATATTTCCCTTGGTCCCACCGCGCACCGATAGAAGTAGGTCCGCAGTAAATAATAGTTTAATTTAATTTGAGGTCTATTTCCATAAGTAAACTTAAAGTGATGTTACTATGATGTTGTCTCCCCCAACCGAACTACACTGGAACAAAATCATTAAATTATCACTTCACTACATAGTATAAAATAAAGTCACTTTTCGCCGTCCGTATGTCCCTATGTGCCTTTGTATGCTTAGATCTTTAAAACTACGCAACGGATTTTGATGCGGTTTTTTTATTAGATAGGTATAGTGATTCAAGAGGAAGGTTTATATGTATAATACATGTATAATATAGCCGTGCGAAGCCGGGGCGGGTAGCTAGTTTCTTATAAATAAGGTCCAATAAGTTTTATTAGTACTTAATGGAGTTTTGCTTTATTTTGTCGTCGTGTCCTCTGCCTCGTTATGTGTAGATGTATATCTCGACTTGTTTATCTTAGGTTTCAGTTTGGATGCTGGCGCGTTGTCTTCCAATACCAGGTCTACCACCTTCTCTCCAATAACTAGGGCGATGGCCTCCGTGTTCCCTCGCGGTATCTCCGGCAGCACGCTGATGTCGGCGACGCGCAGGTTGCCCACCCGACGGACGCGCAGCCGCTCGTCCACCACGTCCGGCATCCGGCACGTGCCCACCGCGTGGTATATCGATGACGTCATGTGGCGCACGTAACAACTCCAATATTTTCTGCCCGCTTTCTTCTTGGGACAATCGGGAAAGTCGAGCCGCATAAGCGAAGCATTGTGTTTCTTGAAAACGGGTGACTCGACCAAGTCCTCTATGATCTCGATCGCTCGCAGGGCCTCATCGACGTCACGGCCATCTCCGAAGTAGTTGGCGAAGATCGCGGGGTAGTCGAGGGGATCCGAGCTCGCGAGCCGCACCGTGCCGCGCGAGTACGGGCGCAGCACGGCAATCAGCACGTGTATGATGGCATGATCCTTGTTTGCCGCCGCCAATTGTTCCATCACATTGTCATTGAAATTGGTTGCTTTTTGGAAAATAGATTTACCGATGGTAAGTAACCCCTTATTGATATATTGTTGACTGAATTGTATCGTAGGTAACTCGCATCCGGTGTCGTTGTGCAGTTTCTTGCGATTGTAGCATCGGGTGTTGACGAACGTGTTTATATCTCCGATGTTGTTTGTGGCGAATGGTCCGCTCCTCTTTACGAGAAATTCTGCCAAATCACGAAATATTTGTAGTAGATCGACCAATTCGGAGGCTAATGATGGCGCATTCCTGTCCACTGTCAGATAGATGAGCGGCATCACGTGATCGATCATGTCGTCACCGACCGGTAAGTCGGCGCGCACCGGGATACTCATCTCCCGGAGGTGGGCGGCGGGACCGATACCGGACAACATCAGTATCTGCGGAGTGCCTATAGTACCGGCGCTCAGTATGACTTCCTTCCTTGCGTAAATGCGTAGAGGAGTTTGGTTTAGTCCTCTAACAACAGTTATCCCGATGGTGACGTTGTTGTCGTCTATAATGAGGCCAGTGCACATGGTGTTCTTGGCCACCTTCAATCGCGACTTGACTTCCTCGTTGGCGAGGTAGGCACGGGCGGTGCTCATGCGCAGTCCTCCATGGACGAACCCGGCCATTTGACTCATACCGATTTGGTACCCAGCATTTTGGTCGGGGTTGTAATGAAATCCAATAGATTTGTAGCCTTCAACGAACCTATAAGCCCAAGGGTTGTGAGGATCGTCAAAGTATCCCAGTTTCATGATACCAGACTCGTTATGATAACGACGGGATGAGATCGGTAATCGATTCATATCCTGGAAACCTTCGAAGCGGAGGAAGTATGGTAGCAGTTCGTTCCAGGACCAACCGGGGATGTTAAAGTCATCGTAATCGGCGGGATTACCTCGTATGTAAAACATAAGGTTGATGGCGGTGGAGCCACCGAGGCACTTGCCGCGGACGAACCGACACGCCTTGCCGAAGTACGCCAAGCACGACTCGTTGTTTGGGATCGTTTCGTACTTCCAGTCGAGGCTAGAACCAATTAGTGCCGCCGTTGCGGCAGGAATCTGAAAAATTCAATTTATTTAATTGTTTTCGTAATCGGTCGTTGTAAATAAGTATCGATGCAAAGTAGGTAGATACCGACAAGAGAGAGAACGGTCGGATCACCGCCAGCCTCGACGAGCAGCACGTCTCCCGCGGTGCCGGTAGCGAGCGCGAGCCGCGCCGCCGCCGCGCTGCCTGCAGCACCAGCGCCTACCACCACGTACTCGAACGTCTCACCATCTGTCGCATAGCACACGATATAATATCGTTCTTGTGGTCGTGTTAGACACAATCGGAATCATCGATAGAAACATTTGTATGTTATAATACCTTTGAGAGCACAGTTCGTCGGGTAAGAGAAGGGCACTTCTAGTGAATGGACCGAGGACGACATACACAACACCGACGTCAATGTTAACAATAACCTGAAACCAAAAGTAAACGTGTGGGAGTGGAGCGAGTTCCTGTTCCCGACTGAAACCGGACGTGACGTCACGATAGGTACACTATACACTATAATGATATAATTCGATGTAATACCGCAATACAAACCTCGCCATTGTGGACTGTAACGAGTATCTCACTTACTACTGATACATAAATATCAAGCAACTGCATCGTTATCGGGTTCCCAGCGAGTTCTATCGAAACTTGTTTGTTATTTTTAAATGGTGTGTAATTACTTCACACAATTAATTACATTTTGGTTATTATCATGATAAACTTGTTTCGAAAGTTTATCTCATTTCTTTTGACACGATAATAAAATATCATTTTAATGGAATTATTGAAAGAAAACCATTGACTAGTATAAGAAAAACCTTAAATAATACATATTTTTGGCAGACGTTCAATGTGAGTTATGAAAGTATAGTAGAATGGTTATAGTTGTAATCGTGACTGTGTAGGTGTAGTGGTATATCCATCCATGTACTATGAGATGAAATGTCTACAGATGCAGCTACAGTGAACGTTGGTCGCCCTGCCGCCGCGCGCCGCGCGCCGCCGCCATTCCCATCGCGGCTCAACACTTAGTCGTTGAAACTTACAGAAGCTAGTTAGATAGTTGTTAGTAAGCTCAAACGTGTACCTACACAGTAGAGCTGCAGACAGTTGCACTTTGTTGTTTACCTACCTACTACTATACGATAAGGTTGAATCTAATAGAATATGAATCAACATAATCTCTATCTATTTAATACCTTATTTAACAAGGAAAAGGTTCGACGAGTTACGAAGTTAGAACGCAAGACTTAGTTTGGCTTAGTTTCAGTAGTTCGGTGGCTTGTTGGTTGGTACTGAAACTTTTTCATTGAAGTACCTAGTTCGGCAACACTTAGATGTATGTAGTAGATAATTGTAAACTCTTTGTTTTTAGAATAGACTAAAGCTGAACAAATGGTTCCGATACGTACTTTTATTCATTTATTACTATTTATAAAAGAGTATTTTAAATATAATGTAAATATAGAAAGCTGTAGAGAGCGTCACGTTTCCGATCAATGCACTGGAATACAGATTTACGTAATTTCACGAGAACCATCATTGAATATATAATGCGATGTCTCACCGGGATCGTCCGCTCCCCGCTCGCCCGCCCTACTCATCCCGATCTAGCAAGAGCTGTCTGTCTGTCTGTTTGCTATAAACTCAAAAACTTCTGCACCGATTTTCATGCTATTTTCACTAATGGATATATTGGTTCACGAGGAAGATTTTAATATATGAAAAAAAACTACAACGCGTACGAAGTCTCGGGCAACAGCTAGTTAGCTAGCTATAGAGGAAATATTTGTAGTATGTTTGTACTGAATAGGCCCCAAACCACACCAAACCAACAGGATCGAGACTTGGTCCCATCGGTTTAACACGATATTCGTGGTGTTTCGTAGACAGCCTTTTTGTTCTTATACCTATACCTTATTTACTGAGTTACGGATTAATTACGGAATTTAATAAAAGAGGTGGTTCTTAATAATTAAAACGTTAATTAGGCTCGGTTGTGGTAGGTTTATGAAGTTAATTGTACATTATTGTAAAATGTTTTCTAATTTAGTATGGTTTCTAAGCTTCGTTTAGGTTTTAGTAATTATAAAATGATGTTCTAAAATTGTCTGCAGACTAAGTACAAACTAACTTTACATTACGATTTATAACTGGTTCATTTTCACGTTCAACCATTATTATTATTAATGTCTCTGCATCCGATAAACAAGTACTTAAGGACACTTGGTCCTTAATGATTTAGTGGGGATATAGTAGTAACTTGCCGTAATATCGTGATCGCAATGTAGGTCCATCCTACCTACGGCACGGATGGAACCCACGACACGACACGAGACGTGACGACCGCACACTGGTGCATGCAACACCACCACCATCGCGTCTCACCCCCCCCGCCCCGCTCCCGTGCCGCTTATATTACCATAATAATAATGATAGTGTCCCTCTCCTATACATAATATAATACATAGTAGGTATATACAGATACAATGCTCGCCTCATTCATCTACACGAAGTCGTAATGTACCGATTGTTGTAGTTTACGTCAGGTGTCCAATGTATGTGAGGTGTTTACGTCAGGTGTCCAATGTATGTATGTGAGGTGTTTTTATTCAACTTCTGTGTTTTTTTATTTTATATCGAAATGTAAGATAAAATATTATGTATATTAATACGATAATACGAAGTTCGTATGTAAGTAAGTAAGTTGTCCGTCATTTGCAAACTATTTTTCGACCATTTGTTGGCATCCGATTAAGCTGAAATTTTACGAACAGTGCAAGTTAAATTAAAGCCTGTAATAAAAGCTGTAAGTAAGTAAAGTAAGACTTCAGTGGATTAAAGGGCATAGCGGCTCCAGCGGCAACGATGCTGTGGACGAACTCGCCAGAAGGGGATCAAACTCCGTACCTACGGAACCCTACCCAATGGTACCACTTCCCTTCTCTCAGGTAAGGGCATGGTTAAGAACGCGCACACAAGCGCAGCATGACAGACGATGGGCACAAACCACAAGTTGTCGACAATCAATCTCGCAAGTTTCGGCCGCAACCCACGCCGAAACTTGCGAGGACACTGCTCCGTCTAAAAAAGGGTGACCTACGTACGTACAATGGTAGGCACAATAACCGGGCATTGCTCATTGAATAAACACCTTAATGTCTTAGGTATAACCGACAGCCCACTCTGCAGAGCGTGTCTGTCGGAAGAAGAGACCATCGCTCACGCAATCCTGGAGTGCGAGAGCCTGGCTGCATACAGAGACGACATACTTGGCAACCCAACAACACTCCAAGAAGCGTGCGAGGACCCCAGGAGAATTCTGCGCTTCTGGTCGGAGCTGGGTTGGCTGGAGTAACAGCCGAAGATCACGCGTAATGGGCAGACTTATACCTGAGTGCGGAAAACCGGAGCCCCTAACCTAAACCTGAACCTGAAAGCGGAAACAAAACGCGACGAGAGCGCCACCAACCGCGTGCGGTGTTATCTGGCAAGCACTCTAGGGAGGTAGCTACTTGTAGATGCGGTTGCTGTATGAAATTGTCCCTCATTTAGTTGCTATTTGACATGTTGATGTTGAAATATCGGGTCAACTCGCACCGGGACCAATATACTTACCTACTCTCATATACTATACATATATATACTATCTATAGATAGATACATTCAGAGAAACCACTTTATGTACAATACGAACTGATTGAGGTGGGTATCGGATGAAAGAATCCACTTGTGTCTGCTATAAAATGGAATAAATAAACGAAATAAATTGCTGTTATTTGGTATACCTATATGTACCTACCTAAATATGTATATAGAGAGAGTGTATCGGTAACGAATACGTAGGCAAACCTTTTCAACTCCATTTCGAGTTGGAGAACGAAGGTAATTAGGTTGTCAGAGACCGACGCGACGCTACGACACGGGAACTCTACATTATATATACATACATACTCGTACTTAGCTACGATGTAAAGTTCTTTCTCTCCACGTTCAATGGTTTTTTAAACTCCGGTTTATAAGGGAATGTTCTAACGGAAATATCGTTTAGTGTAGGTATGTATCCGTATTATCGTACGGGGCGAGCGGAGCGCTGCGCTGTTGCAGGACGTTGCTAGAGTGCTACCTATTGTATATAAATACTAGCTTTTGCACGCGACTTCGTCCGCGTAGAAATAAAAAATGGTTCTAATACCTAATAGGTTATTTTTGTTGATAAAAATATCAGATAAAGTTTTCAAACATGTGTCAAAATAAAATGTTATTTAAATCAAAAGTACTTGGGAGTATTGATATTAACTTCGAAGCAAATCACCCCCAAAATAACTTTCTACCCCTTTTTAACCCTTCATACAAAGATCACACCCTCCAAGTTTCAGGTCTCTACGATCAGCGGTTTAGGCTGTGCGTTGATCCGTCAGTCAGTCAGTCATTCAGGATAAAGCATTTTATATGTATATATACAGACACAGACAGTAGAGCAGATATATCGCAACGGACAGTCTAAACTTCGACGATAGAAGGTTAAAGGTTCGATTCCCGCCCTCAAACTTATATTTGTTGAGGTCTCGATGTTTCTTTATGTACATTAAGAAAAAAATACAACTAGTCGCATATATACTATTTATTTTACAGTAACTTATGTATATTATAAGTACTTCGGAAGTTTTAGTAAAGTTTTTATAAAATATCACCAACTATTGTAAACCGTTTTTAGATAAATTCAAGTTAAAAAATCAGCGTGAACAAGTGAACACCTAACAATGTGCACACTGCACAGTGTTTGAATTGTCTAAGCAGATGTCTGTGTTACAACAGCTTACTATATGTATGACAAGTTTAAGCTCGATACGTCCATTGTTTTGAGTTGTGCGGCTTGTGCCTGCGCGTGCGCACTGATGTATCAATCAGTCAGTCACAACTTTTAGTATTATATTCCTACATTAAGTTTAATAAAAAGAGAGTAGTGAATATACTTCGTTGAAAGGCAGAGTGTCGCTCTATATACCTACGTAGGTATGTACCTCCTAGTGTGTAAAGTGCTCGTCCGATAGTAGGTAGTGTGCGATGCGGTGAGCGCGAGCGGTCGGTCCTAGAACGTTTGCATTTGAATGAGAGCTTCGTGTTCGTCATACACTTGCACATGCAAGGTAGTGCAAGTGTATGACGACATGTCATGCTCAATGCTCACGGCTATATAGACAATTCCATTTCATTCATTTGCAGCCGCAATACGAACCTCAATCAATATACTTCTAATTTAACTTTATAATCCAAAGCGGTTGGACTAATCCGTTCCGGATGTTGCCAACAACATCCGGTACCTACTATTACGTATTATTATGACGTCACCTAAGTCGTTCAGTTTTTGCAGGTGACTCCCTGAAGCTTCTAGTAGATTTTAAATCGAAAATAATTACCAAAAACAATGGTTGGACGATAACAAAAATAAAACAAAAACCCGAATATTATGTTTATAGTCAAAGTCAAATTTTTTTATTAATTTGGATGCTTATGTATATTTTGTACATATGTAGGATGTGTGCCTTCGGAACGCGCCCATCAATGAGAAGAAGGCACAAGAAACTCATGGAACAAATGGAAGATTAATCTACCAGAGCCTCAACCAGACCATAGTCAACATTACTTACCAGCATTTTATTAGCAGTTTAGCTTAAATATGTATGTATTTAATTATAAAAACGGTGAAGAACTGAAATCTTCAAGTATACGGATTTATATCGTTACTGAAAGCGAAGCGGGCGAGAGCGCGGCCGCGTGTGAGGGTACTTTTGAAATATTCATCGCGAGAGCCGTTCCGCCTCCCCCCGTTCCGTCCCGTCCCCCGTCCCCCCCCTGCGGCAATCCCACTCGTTAAAGCGCATCGACGAAATCGTACCATAATACATATAGATGGATAGATTAGGTTGTATTGATATAACCTATAGATATCCAAATAGTACGTAGGTAGGTACCTAACTACCACCACACCACGTAAAGTGGCAGACTGGCCGCGTTGCGTTGCGAACACCTATGAATATTCATTACCAATAATAATTGTCGATGGAATACGATCTCACTCTGTCCGTGACATATTGAAACATCGTCTAAATCTGTTTAAATTATTTCATTGGTCGAGAATTGTAACACCTACGATTGGAGAGAGTCAAATCTCGTGTTACGGTAATAGCATATATATATAATAGTATTTGTAAGATAATATTATATTAATCACTGTGGCCGAAATCGGTCAAGGAGACATCATCATATAAATAAAGTAGAGATATTGCAAGGTAACTAGGTACCTATATAAAATGAGACAAGCAAGTGTCCAAGTTTCCAATGGCTATCATAGATAATGAAGTGTTGCGAGTCAAGTGTCGTCGGATGCCGGTTCGGCGGCGGGGTGTCGTATGTTGATACAACCGATTAACTTCAACCAGTTTACGACCGCCAACGATCCCTCCGTCGGCCACTTGCCTCCAAGATTCATTATTGTAAACGTACCTATACTCTACTTAGCCTAGGTCACTATTTATGTACTCCATCCACTACCTAAAGATAATAAGAACGCTAAATTTCTGAAACGTCATTCGTTCGTTTACACATTTATACGCAGTAAAAGTAAGTACCTATATCTAGAAGACATGACATATAAAACGTTTAAGTTCAATAACTTAAACCAAATGAAATATCAATTATCTCCGACCGGATTCTGTCAAACGTTTGTAATATAAAATAATTGGAAAGAAAGTGAAACTGCGAAGAGGCCGAGGGGAAGGTTGGGACGCCATCGCCATCCGCCCGCTCGGGCCGCCCGCTCGGGCCGGACGGGACGGAAGGGGTGACTTGATAAATATGGCTTGTCTCCTGTTGCTTCCACGAAGGGAGAATAAATAGGGGGCAGATGGTGAGCTGGTAGAGGTACTTCATTATTATTGTACATTGATTGCTGATCATATAACGCGAACTACACACTTGAAATATACAGACAGTTAATAGGCTAGGCTTAGACCGCCTTAGTCGGAAAAAATTGTTTCTTTTTGAACTTTGTGAGTTTTGGAAAATTTAATTCGATTCTGCGCACCATAAAAGCGCTTACTATGTGCTCAATTAAAATCTGAACTAAACGATAAAAAAAGGAGGTGTGAGGAGGTGCGTGTTTTTATTCGTTTTCTGTGTAACATTTGCCATCATCAGGTATAAGTAGGTAAATAGAAGCGAAGGTAGGAAGGATAAATAAACGCAACGATCACTCGTGGACTTATCTAGCAAAACAGGTTGTTTCTTTTAGAACAAATAACGAGAAAGTGCATACTTACTTCCAATGGTTAATGTATTATTTGCAGTACGAGCTCAAGTGTACATGAACCGTGGTTTATGGGCGGCGCGGCGTGCTGCAGCGGGCGCGACGCGGGCGATGCGATGCAATACCCGCAATCTTCACATTGCAATCGTAACTCGGTATAATAGCAAATAAAACAGCGCTTGTTTCATAGCACTCTGAGACGTTACTCGATCGCGATTAACGCTCGACGCTCGGGCACGACGCTCGACGCTCAACATTCGATGTGAGAAAGTTATTTCAAAACTAGTTACAAAGTAAAATCTTATTTACAATGTGTACTCGAGTAAAAGAAGCCACTATAGAAAGAAGACAATTTTAATTCCATCAGGCCATAATTGCTTTATGGAATTGATTGTTTGAGTGCCTTATCTACCCAAAATCGATTTAAATCTAGACTTATCCTGTCCTGTCCTGTGTTACTTTTTTACACAATTTGAAGCTAGGTTTTTCTTTCTGTCAAAAATATAATCTTATGTAAGTTTAGTAAAATAGAGATTTCGCTGTGAGCGTTGCACAAATATGTACACGGAACTAGTCGCGTGCCAGTATGTTTGCACAAATATGTACACGGAACTAGTCGCGTGCCAGTATGTTTGCACAAATATGTACACGGAACTAGTCGCGTGCCAGTATGTTTGCACAAATATGTACACGGAACTAGTCGCGTGCCAGTATGTTTGCACAAATATGTACACGGAACTAGTCGCGTGCCAGTATGTTTGCACAAATATGTACACGGAACTAGTCGCGTGCCAGTATGTTTGCACAAATATGTACACGGAACTAGTCGCGTGACAGTATGTTTGCACAAATATGTACACGGAACTAGTCGCGTGCCAGTATGTTTGCACAAATATGTACACGGAACTAGTCGCGTGCCAGTATGTTTGCACAAATATGTACACGGAACTAGTCGCGTGACAGTATGTTTGCACAAATATGTACACGGAACTAGTCGCGTGCCAGTATGTTTGCACAAATATGTACACGGAACTAGTCGCGTGCCAGTATGTTTGCACAAATATGTACACGGAACTAGTCGCGTGCCAGTATGTTTAGGACCTTTATCGTAATGTAATAAAGTAGTAAATAGATCTCGTATGGAGAGGAGTCGATCGACTCGGGACGTGTCTTGAGAACAAACTATACCACCGACTGATCTAATCCCGATTCTAATTGACGATGGATTCGATCCTAATCTATACTTCATTCGGAACGTTTGACGCGCGGTCGCGGTCACCAACGGTCGCCGGTCGCTAGGGAACAGTGGAAGTTTCCGATCAAACTTCAACAGAGTGAAGACGGTCTTCATTAAGAAGTTTTCTTCAACTTTTACTGTATTAATCTACTAGGTAGGTACCTTTCTAGTGAAACTTCCATTAGGCTTAGGGAGCCGGGCGTAGCGTCCTATAACCAAATAATAAGACGCGACGGTAAGTTGTCACTGTGCTAACATTGTTTGAACGCACTCACCTTGCCCTTTGCCCAGTCAGTGCTGTGCAGTGCACGCAGCACAGTGACAACTTACCGTCGCGTCTTATTATTTGGTTAGAGGACGCTACGCCCGGCGTGCGTCCATTCACCTACTACTTAGGTGATGACATCTACTAGAAAGATGTCATCAAATGCACCGTTTGAGTTTGTCTGACACCAAGGTACAGTCAGTCAACCACCACCTCACCTAGATGTCACATCTGTGTCACTACAAGTCAAGCAAGTTTACCTTTGTTTATTGAGACGTAGACAATTGGATGGGGTGTTAACTGATAATGGTACGTTAGGCAAGATTGTAAAATTGTATGTAAATATAGGTATCTATATTAAATGGATTTACATTGCGATCGCAGTTTGTTTAACGAGTGGTATTAATTAGCAGCGGTTATAGCCGAGGTGCGACGACGGTAGCGCTGCTATCTTGTCGAGGTGGTCTACGCGAATACAATCCACATCCAGTGGTGGTGGTACTCATGTTAGTTTTCTATCCGTTGTCTCGTTACCTTATCACAAGCTTAGCTTGAGGTTGTATGTAATATTTATGTAATACACCAACAGTCGGCTGTTGGTCCCGTCTGTCTGCACATTGACAATAAGATGAACAGCAGAAGACACACACACACACAACCCAGGTCATGTGTGTAACAAACAACACTCCACTCGAGAGCGAGGAACGAGTGTCATATTCCCATTAGTACGCATTTACTCGGTACAATAGAGAGTTCAGCTTCGTCACCAGAAACAATGGAACGTGACGAGACGGAATTGTTGTCACATCACTACTCTTATACCTTACAGCTTTCACATAATAGATATACCTTACCTTAATGTTTTGACACTTAAGTATCTTTTACTTTATTTGGAAAATTAATAAATAATAGGTTAACTAAATGTACAGTGTCTATTTATAACTTACAGTAGGTAATATAATAATATATGAACCTTTAAATAATATTGTGTAAGAAGGCGTATCATTGTAAGGTAAGTAGGTAGGTAGGTCATCTTTGCCTTAACGATGGAGAATCCATGCGGACAATACACATGATTGACCGAACGAGCGAAGCGAGAGAGGTCTAGTGGCGAGACGGTCGGTCGGTTGTACCTATGTATCTATATATCTATGTATCTATGTATCTATGTATGTTTGTTCGACGATAACTTGAGTACCGTTGCTCTGATCTGAATGACTTTTGGTATACAGGTAGTTGAGGTCCATAGAATTTTTAAGTTCGAACATGAGAGGGATCGGTTAGGGGGCTTCGATGATAGGGGGTGCAATAGAGGATCTACCTATATGACAGGCGAACTATAGGGCAAATATACCCGAATGGGGTATCAAATGAAAGGGCGTAACTTCGGTGACAATAATATGGTACCATGGAAATGATCTGATGATGGAGCTGGAAGGAATCCACAGGAATTTATCGTCTCAACGGTCATTTTTATATCAAACTCATTTGTATCAAAAAGGAAAAAACGCTTAGACCTTCATGGTTAAAAAATGACAATGTCAAGAATCAAAATAACATGTTTTCTTTCTGTCATTGTCGTAAAAAATATGATTTCCAGATAATTTCAAAACCATTACCTACATGTTTTAACTTAGCTTTGATACCTACTATGATTAAAATTGATAAAAAAGGTACCTATCTATATAATAATACGGTCATCCTAAATAAAATTCAAATAATTCGTAAAAGTTTAGAGTGCAAAGTCATGCACTCTTGTGTTCGTTCCCGATGGTCTTCGAAGGAGCTGTTTGAACCAGCTATTGATCAGCTAAACGGAAGCCGAAGCGAAAATTGGACAATCCTTCTATGGTTGACGTCGTCTGGGCCACTCAGGATGTACCTACTTACCTACCTTGGGTGAAGACTGTAGATTAAAAGCGTCTACTTAATCTACTTTCCCATAAATCGTCAGACCTCTCTTTGCTTCATATTCATAATTATTCATTTATTTCATAATCAAGGGTAGGTTTGGTTAATAATTGTGGTGGATAATATCAGAATCAGAAAATATTTATTGAAGAACTGGGTACAATATGGTGTTATGGTTTTTGTATAATACAGTGCCTAGCAGTTTATCCTTTACGGATGTACAATAATATATATATTAAATAGTATTGCTAGCTGAGCTAGAGATTCTAATTAAAAAACTGGTGACTAATCTTTTTATTATTTTTATTTAATAATACGTTAGGGACTCATTATAGGACATATAGGTCCACCAATAATATAGGTCCCAAATTCTCTAATATATTTGTATCGAGGGAGGAGCCTCTCTTCTCTTTACCTCTTTCGTTAGATTATGAGTACATACTATATAGGTACTAAAAATTTGAGTGTTAAGTCTGATGATAAAGACCCGATGAGAAAGGTGACAAGAAGTTAACGATCTTGAGAAGTCTAAGATAGTCATATCCATGTTTGTACTCGTTCAAAGCATCTTGATAAGTAGGTATTCTATAGCTTCTAAAGAATCAGCTGACATCTGGGATCTGGTGATAGAGGTGGAAGAAGGCATTCAACTTCAAAGAAATATGAACTCATCTTCTAGACAAGATAAGTCTACCGTTAATGTTCGTTAAAGTTGTCTTGATAAGTAGGTACTCTAGGCACATGAGTGTACTCTAGGTGTTAAACAAGCAACTGATATCTGGGGTTTGGTAATATAGCCGGAAGAAAGCTATATGAACTCAGCTCTAGATAAGTTAGGTCTATCGTGTTCACTTGATCAGTAGGTACTCTAGGTACTGACGATATGGTGATATAGAAGGAAGAAGGCTATAGGAGTTTTTAATCACACACGATTTACTTTCATTGTAGGCACTTATTCTCTCGAGTATCAATAAAACGCGAAATAAATAAATACGTGATTGAGACCAAGAAAATTAGGCTATGGAACTCATTTTCTAGACAAGATGCCTATGCCTAACGCGTTTGGATTCGTTAAAAGTATAATAGAGTCAGCGATTTCCAGTCCAGGGTCTGATAATATTTAGCCGTTATATAATACTTTACGCTAAAAAGTAAAAATCGGTAAAACAACTCGTGAGGTCTCAGTTCGGGGCGGACTACTAGTTTAGTTAGAGTATACTCAGACAAAAGGAGCCACCTTAAACAAACACGAACACCGTTTGCCTGATTTATTTAATTGACCGAACGAGCGAAGCGAGAGAGGTCTAGTGTTGAGAAGGGTCGGTCGCTCGTATGTTTGTATGTTTGTATGTTTGTTCGACGATAACTTGAGTACCGTTGCTCTGATCTTCATGATTTTTGGTATACAAGTAGTTGAGATCCATAGAATTTTTAAGTTCGAACATGAGCAGGATCGGTCAGGGGGTTACGGAGATAGGGGTCCAAAAGGGGATCTACCTATATGGCACACAAACTATACTGCAAATATACCCGAGTGGGGTATCAAATGAAAGGGCGTAACTTCGGTGACAATAATATGGTACCATGGAACTGATCTGATGATAGAGCTGGAGGGAATCTGCAGGAATTATCTCATTATCCATACCTTATAGTTCATTCATTCAAACTACTCGTCAAGAATCGCCTCGACGAGTAGTTTGTCTTTCAATGGTAACCAGGGTCTGATGATGGAACTGGAAGGTGGTCATAGGAACTTCGCAATGAAACGACACAACCCCATCGAGTTTGGGCTCGTTAGAATCGTCTTGACAAGTAGTTTGTCTTTCAATGGTGACCAGGGTCTGATGATGGAACTGGAAGGTTGGCATAGGAACTTCGCAATGAAACGACACAACCTCATCGAGTTTGGGCTCGTTAGAATCGTCTTGACGAGTAGTTTGTCTTCCAATGGTGACCAGGGTCTGATGATGGAACTGGAAGGTGGTCATAGGAACTTCGCAATGAAACGACACAACCCCATCGAGTTTGGGCTCGTTAGAATCGCCTTGACGGGTAGTTTGTCTTTCAATGGTAACCAGGGTCTGATGATGGAACTGGAAGGTGGTTATAGGAACTTCGCAATGAAACGACACAACCTCATCGAGTTTGGGCTCGTTAGAATCGTCTTGACGAGTAGTTTGTCTTTCAATGGTGACCAGGGTCTGATGATGGAACTGGAAGGTTGTCATAGGAACTTCGCAATGAAACGACACAACCTCATCGAGTTTGGGCTCGTTAGAATCGTCTTGACGAGTAGTTTGTCTTTCAATGGTAACCAGGGTCTAATGATGGAACTGGAAGGTGGTCATAGGAACTCCGCAATGAAACGACACAACCCCATCGAGTTTGGGCTCGTTAGAATCGCCTTGACGGGTAGTTTGTCTTTTAATGGTAACTAGGGTCTGATAATGGAACTGGAAGGTGGTCATAGGATATTCGCAATGAAACGGCACAACCTCATCGAGTTTAGGCTCGTTAGAATCGTCTTGACGAGTAGTTTGTCTTTCAATAGTAACCAGGGTCTGATCTAACATATTTCGTTATCAAAGACCAAAAAGTATAAAATAAATTAATACAGTAAAAAACTAAAAAAAACACGCTTTAATAAAAAAAGTCCAACTAAAAAATAGAAAATAAATAAATCTAATAAATTTGGAGAATATTGTACTTAAATAGTAAGCGTGTTACATTGTGATTGCAAAAGAAAAATAACGAAGGTGTAGCATCACAAATTCACAATGTAACACGCTTACTATTTACAATATTCTTAATCCAAATTTATTTAAATTTTATAGAAATTTATTACTTTGCCCCAAATCGTCCGAACTCTCTTTGCTTCATTTCCTATAATTATTTATTTCATAATCACGGGCTGTTTTACAATAATAGTGATGGATAGTATTAAATAGTAGGAATGTTCGGTTCTAGCCGATCTAGAGACTCTGATAATTATAAAATTTGTGACTAATTTTTTTATAATTTTTATTGACTTGTTATATTTTAGTTTAGGGACTTATTACAGGACATATTGGTCTCAAACTTCTCTAATATATTCTCGTTCTCGACCTTGTCTTCTCGTTTCCTCTTACGTAACATTATAATAAGTAGATACATAAGGAAGGAAGGAAAGGAATTACTATCTTCTGGATATTATGTTGGACACATTAAAAATGTCTTGAGTAAAAATAAAGAGTCAACGGATGTCCAGGGTGTGATGATTGACCTATGCTAATTAGAACTTAACAACAACAAGTTAACAACAACAACAAGTTATGCCTATCGTGTTTGGATTCTCTAAATCATCCAATGTCAGATAATAGCGATACTAGGCACCTATCATTCAAATAAGATAAACCTGTCGTATTTGGAGTCTTTCGTCGTTATATTATACATTTTAGTACTTTACGCTGAAATATAATAAACGCTGAAAAAAACTCGTGAGGTCTCAGTTCGGGGCGAACTACTAGTTTATTATTTTTCTTCAGGCGATTTGATTGGAATTGTAACAATGCTCCGCTCTTCCAGAAATGTTGTACCTACCCTCTCGTTGGTGATTACAATAAACAGTGAGTCAGCTGATGTTCTTGTATTCTCTTCTCATTAGATGTTATTTTACTTTATGAATTTAATACTTATTTCTATTCTAACAATTTCTAATTATTTTGAGATTGGTCGCATAAAGTAATAATAGAATAGTAGACCGATGACGCGCGACTAGAATTTACTTTGTAAACTCCAGTCTTTGCTAAATCCTCCTTCGTAACGCTTTATAATAACGTTATATTATACTACTTATTCATCGAATTTTCATACCGAAGATAGCTATAAATGAAATCGAGTTGTAAATTTTAAAGCAGTAAACATGGCAATCCTAAACAGTCGGTCGGTAGGCACTACTAGGCAGTAGGCCCCAGTGATGCCACCTCAAAGGTTACCTTTACGTTTTGGTTTCGTTTCGTATTCCCAGCAAGGAATACCTAAATATAGAACCGAATTAACTTATGTACTTGTATTAGACAAGGTAGGTACATACTACCAGACAAGTCGGTTCACAGCTTGTGATAAATGAAGTAAAGTCGCAGTACATTAGTGCGTGTTGTGTTGTCACTACTTGTGACGCTCTCTGTCACATTCTCTGGGACGCGAGTTTTCCAATTTTCCGCTTTATTATCTCAAGAGAGTAATGTCGCCGCCATCTTGAGATTAATGTAAACGTTGGCAAGCACCGCCGGTAATGTCGTCGGTGTCTACTGCCTACTGCTGTCTACACGTAGAGAAACAATATACTTTACAATTAGGATCTCGCTCCATGAACTCCTTATGAACGGCCGCTCTTTAATGGCACTTTGAGTAGACAGGACACAAACGCAAGTAATAATACGCGGAGGTAAAACATATTATAATAAGAATACCTATTCTTTATTGGTCTTATAATGATTCTTCAGAGAAACATAAAGAACACCTCTAGGAACGTCTTTTTTATCGATACATATTAAAATGATGTCGCAATAATTCTGTTTTTCTAATTAATTGTGGTTTACTCCTTACGGCCAATAAAATCGTTTCGTCGTCGGACCGTTAACAAGAACCGTTTCTTTATACGTATAATGTATATACCTGACAATAGCTGACAACACATGCATTATTTTTGTTTGCCTTCCGTATCGATCGATCGTGGAAATATACAAATATAATAAGGATCTAGAGATAGAGATGGGAATAGTTGGTATCACTATTTTTGTGACGGACAGTGATATGGCACTGAGACTGAGATGAGGTAAATCATAAATCATAAATCATAAATCATTTATTCACCATGTCATCACATTTCGCAATATTGGCAAGTCAATTACATAGATAATTCAAACACATAAACAGGTAAGTATTAGAGTAACAGTAGTGTTAATTATTAGGTAAATGCTATTTTAAAACATTATAAAACATTATCTCTGAACAGTAGCAACTTATCACGAATCATGCAAATCAAAAAATGAATACGCCATATACTCAGAAATATTATAGAAGGGGTTAAGTTTAAAAAAATTATGCATCTTGTTTTTAAATTCAATGTACGGAAGTTGCCTCACGAGGTAGGGAAGATTGTTATAAAGATCTATTTTAAGGCTTATGCCTAGTTTCTTTGTTTTAACTAATCTAGTTTTCGGTGTCATTAATTTGTGTTTATGTCTAGTGTTAATATTGTGTATATCCATCCTCCTAGGTATTTCGTTTAATATTCTTTTGTTGTGAACTTCTAAAAGAGCCTTATAGATGAACAAAGAGATAACAGTCATTATTTCTGCCTTTTTAAAATATGCTCTAGCGGAGGTCATTCTACGTAAGTTATATATTATCCTAATCGATCTTTTCTGACAAATGAGAACCCTTTTTATGTGGGTTGAGTTTCCCCATATAGTTAAAGCATAGTTTATGATAGAGTGACAGTAGGCATAATAGACAGATATCAATGTCTGCTTGTCAATTATGCTTCGTAACCTAAAAAGCGCATAATTAGCACTCGCTAGTCTGCTGCAGACTTTATCTACGTGGCTTTCGTACGTGAGAGTTGAATCCAACATACATCCCAAGAATTTTACTTCGGAACACAATTCTACACTGCTATTCACATTACTTGCTTTAGTTTTTTTGCAACTATAACTTAAAATATTTGTTTTCTCTGAATTTAGTATTATACCATTAGTCGCGAACCAGTCTGTTAGTATATCTTTTATAAATAGGGTTTTATTGTCTATGCCTTCTAATTTCTTATCTGTAATTCCTATATGTGTGTCGTCCGCAAATAATGTGACTGTTGCCCAATCTGGTATGCAACTCACAAGGTCGTTAATATATATTATATTATATATTATATATTAAAAAGAGAAGGTAGGTAGGAAGCGCATCGCGTCCGCGTCTGCCTCCGTCACCAGCTACATAAGATAAATGTGGCGTGGAGTTGTATAGTGGGTATCGTGAGAGGACGGTGTTTATTTCAAGATCATTTGCATACCGAGAGGTAACTATGATACGGCGAGCTTATAATACACCCCGTACCAGGCCCGAGCCGAGTCCAACCGGTCGGACGTCGTCGCAAGGGGACGAGACGTCTCGGCTCGGTTTGGCTCGGTCCTGACCCGGCACGGTGTAATACATCCCTGATTGTAACCGGATCAAGATGACTTGGATGGGGTACAAAGGAATGTTAATTCACCGTTCGCGTGGGATGTAGGTAGAGGTCACATCACGCCACACGGGTCGGCCCTCTCCTTTAACATTCCAATACATTTCGGTATTCGGATGTATGTACCACTAACCTCATAGGAAGGTATGTCAATATACCGAGGTGTACTTATAGTCTTATACGATCCGTGGCCGAGCACGTGGCACGTGTGACGTGGCGGCACGGGCGGCTTTATATCCGCGAGTATAGGTACCTACTAGGTCCATTTAGTAATACTTACATCGTTTTTAGCTATGTTTACGTTACGTATATGGTTCCTTGGCTTGGTATGAATTGAAACAATAGGCTGAATTGGGACTAAATCATCAGGTCTACAATAAACGTCATCGTTGAGAGAACCCGTAACCCGAGCGAGTACACGAGGTAGGTACGTGCCAGTTATCTCAAGTAGTACCGGTACACACCCCTATAACGGTCTCCGTCCACTAATACCGGATCATATAAGGAACGTAACCCGAGCGAGTACACGAGGTAGGTACGTGCCAGTTATCTCAAGTAGTACCGGTACACACCCCTATAACGGTCTCCGTCCACTAATACCGGATCATATAAGGAACGTAACCCGAGCGAGTACACGAGGTAGGTACGTGCCAGTTATCTCAAGTAGTACCGGTACACACCCCTATAACGGTCTCCGTCCACTAATACCGGATCATATAAGGAACGTAACCCGAGCGAGTACACGAGGTAGGTACGTGCCAGTTATCTCAAGTAGTACCGGTACACACCCCTATAACGGTCTCCGTCCACTAATACCGGATCATATAAGGAACGTAACCCGAGCGAGTACACGAGGTAGGTACGTGCCAGTTATCTCAAGTAGTACCGGTACACACCCCTATAACGGTCTCCGTCCACTAATACCGGATCATATAAGGAACGTAACCCGAGCGAGTACACGAGGTAGGTACGTGCCAGTTATCTCAAGTAGTACCGGTACACACCCCTATAACGGTCTCCGTCCACTAATACCGGATCATATAAGGAACGTAACCCGAGCGAGTACACGAGGTAGGTACGTGCCAGTTATCTCAAGTAGTACCGGTACACACCCATATAACGGTCTCCGTCCACTAATACCGGATCATATAAGGAACGTAACGGTATGTTGCACCTTTGACATACAACAAACTTAATATACAATCGTTTTATAGTTGGTACGTTTCAAATAAGCTTTGGTATAGTGTGGGCGAAGATGTTACACAATGCTAACATCGCGTCGAGCGAGTGACGTACTCTCTCCGCTTTATATATTTATAATCCGTACAGCAGTAGGACCTTCCAGCTCCCGGGACTACATACCTTATGAATAACACATGCCTCCCTGACTTACAGCTAACGTGATACAGTATTTAATTGCGATACAATCCTCGGTGCTGTAATTAGCTACGCGCCGACATCATTCATCTCCCTTTTTTCCCCGGAGTTTTCGCGAGTCACTGAGAAAGGGGTACCTACCTACCTACGTGCCACGTGGTACCATTGAACGGTTGCCGTTAGAGACTACATCGTCAAATGTCGGTGGTTCCACCGTACGCTACCTCTCCCCGCAACCCTCCCACTCCCTCCACCGACAGTCGACACGTTCTATAATCGCTTTCAAAACGAAGTGAGCACTTAATGGAGCCCTGAAAGCGAGGGAATGTTTTCACGACTATTTCTATGAAAATAACAGATGTTATAGATTACGTTTTACGAGGTGTTCCTTGAATGGTTATTATATTACATTTTGATAGGTAGATATTATGTATATAGGTAGAGTATATACATTATACATGTACCTCGAATATGTTTTGATAATACTCGTACTCGTACGTTATTACATCTACCTATTCATTAAATACTCGTACTCGTACGTTATTACATCTACCTATTCATTAAATACTCGTACTCGTACGTTATTACATCTACCTATTCATTAAATACTCGTACTCGTACGTTATTACATCTACCTATTCATTAAATACTCGTACTCGTACGTTATTACATCTACCTATTCATTAAATACTCGTACTCGTACGTTATTACATCTACCTATTCATTAAATACTCGTACTCGTACGTTATTACATCTACCTATTCATTAAATACTCGTACTCGTACGTTATTACATCTACCTATTCATTAAATACTCGTACTCGTACGTTATTACATCTACCTATTCATTAAATACTCGTACTCGTACGTTATTACATCTACCTATTCATTAAATACTCGTACTCGTACGTTATTACATCTACCTATTCATTAAATACTCGTACTCGTACGTTATTACATCTACCTATTCATTAAATACTCGTACTCGTACATTATTACATCTACCTATTCATTAAATACTCGTACTCGTACGTTATTACATCTACCTATTCATTAAATGCGCTGTTTAGCTTCGTAAGTGAAGATCCCGCTCAAATATCGGGATTGAAAGATTTGATTTTAAACAAATCTGAGAAAGGGACATTTCGCGACTGATCCATTCGATATCGATAGATGGCTGTTAGATAATATATCGATGTGTACCTACGTGTACCTACTTCCAACTAACTATACATATTAAGAGGAAAGGGTACCTGGGGCTTTCTCCATACAAACTATTGCAAACGTAGTCGACTGTTTTCTCCCTGGATAATGACACTAGAGCAAATATTTTTGGTGCATAAAACTTATAACAGCCATGACCATGCCCCTATTTTTTGTTTTTTTAGAATTTTTTAATTTTTTTCATTTTAATTTCTATGATAATTAGAAAATGAAAAAAACCAAAACATAGGGGCATAGTCATAGCAGTTATAGGAATTATGGCACAAAAATATTTGTGCTAGTGTCATTATCCAGGGAGGAAACAGTCGACTACGTTTGTATGGAGAGCGCGCAGGTACCCTTTCACCTTAAGATTGTTTTCGGACGTGTTTATGTTATGACTTTACTTTTCAACAAATATCATTCAAGTTCAACCGGAAGTATTCTATAAGTTTTTGACCCAAAAGCTCAACGAAACCTATACCTAAGTAATAAATAATAATAAATATTACCTACTGATGTTGCTTAAAATCTAATTTACCGGAACTATTTAAGGAGTTGCAGCCATGTGGTATACTATAGATAGATAGATAAACTCTCCATTGTACCATATTAGACCTTAATTCTGCCTGCCTAGCATGAAGACCAAAACACGATACGATAAAGCGATATAACTACATCAACTCTCAAATTAAGATAGATAAAGCCGCCATGTTGAATTTTTATCATAATTTTTATCGCAATTTATAATAAAAATTCAACATGGCGGCTTTATCTATCATATTTTGAGAGTTGATGTAGTTATATCGCTTTAACGTATCGTGTTTTGGTCTTCATGCTAGGCAGGCTGGCACCATCATCAGAAATAATTAATAGGTACTTACCATCAGAAAAGTCTTTAACTAAACATGTTTTTAATAACATAGAAACTTCTCATTTATATGACATACCAAAGTTCTCGATCACTTTTTGTTTCCTTTAATTTTTAGGGTTCCGTACCGTAAGGTTTAAAAACGGAATCCTATTCTAGATGATAGCTAGAGAGTTGAAATTTTCATAGAGTATGTACATATTTCTGTTGCTAATATAGAAACAAAATTAACTACCTAAAAACAGAGAAAAGTAAATATTTTTGACTATGTTTTTAAGAATTTTAGGATGAATTTATGTGTACTATTTTTTAAGGCATTGATTTTTGTTAAATATTTAATTATTAATTAATTTTAATTTTAAAAAAAATAAAAAAAATTTAATTAAATTTAATTAGATAATTATTTAATAAATACTCCCAAAAGGGCAGTCAAAAGAATTTACATACATATTATACAGCCTCATCGGACATACTTACAATATTTTATAAGGCTTTTGCTACAACAACAAATACTAAAAACGTAATATAACGGTACGGAACCCTTCCTTAAAACCTGGCAAGTGCGTGTCCGACTTGCACTTGGCAGGTTTTTAGGTGTGAAATGCAAGTATGATTATTTTTCCCAGTTTTAAGGCTTCGAATGACCACAATTTTTTTAAATAGTGAAAATGTGGTAACCATTTTGAATAATTAAGATTAATCCACGATCAGATATCCAAGAACGAAGTTTTTGACGTGCGATCACTTCTCATGGTAATATTGTGTGAGGTCATGCGTCCTGTTCCCAATGTGTCATGTCATGCTTCATGTTCCGTAAACATGACGCGTCCGTTTCCGTTACGAAACAAGAGTATTTAATAATAATATCGCTTATGTTATGGTGACGAGTGACGAATAGAAGACTTATACAGGGTTATTGGAAATTATACTAGCAAGCCGTTGAGGGCTACTTCTGTGCACCTAAACAAACAACTTTTGTTCTACGACTTTTGGAAGTTCGAACATTTTTTCGAAAATTTTGAGGTTAGGTTTACCTGAAAATCAGCTGTTCCATACACGGAGAGGTCATTAACCTTAAAATTTTACTTATTTTTTAAGTTTTATCTACTGTACTGTCTGAATGACCTTTCTTTTAAAAAATCAGCTGTTTTTCGAATTTACATAACCTCAAAATTTTCATATTTTTTTCGATTTTCCAAAAGTCGTAGAACAAAAGTTGTTTCTTAAAGTGCACAGAAGTAGCCCTTAACGGCTTGCTAGTATAATTTCCAATAACCCTGTATAAAGGAAAAAAAAAAAAATATAAGGGAATAACAAAAACAATTCAATTTATTCATTGTTTTCTTATGACGTTATCACGTAAAATAATAATTCTGGTCCGTAAACTGATTTTACAGACAACATTTTTTTTTGTGTTATTCGTATAACTTAAAATGCCGCGGTGCATTTTGAGACCAATGCCAATCGATAGAAGGCATTACGGCGAACAAATAATACTTTTCTACTAGACCGCTAAAGCGTCTCGGAAACGGTTAAATATCACCAAATGTGGTGTCCTATGATTTTGCAAAAATGCGCGGTGCATTTCGAGACCTATACCTACTGATAGAGGGCATTACGGCGAACAAATAATGCGCTGACACCAAACCTTCGCCTCGGAAACGGGATATTTGTTGAATCATGTTGTTGAACGAATCACGTTTCTTTGTATATCTCGTTTCCCAGACGCTATATAGGTTCGGTGGAAAGGCATTAATTGGTCGCCGTAATGCCCTATATCGATACGTATGGTTCTCGAAATGCACCGCGCATTTTTACAAAATCATAGGATTTGCTGAATATCCCGTTTCCGAGACGCTTTAAAGGTTCGATGTCAAGACAATATTAAAATTTGGTCAATGTAATACCCTCTATCGATTGGCATGGGTCTTGAAATGCACCGCGTAAAAAGAAACACTATGCCAAAATCCCATACTAAATGTTCGAACCCTTTTGAAAAATAAATTCAACATGGCTGTTTAGGCCATAAAAATAAAAGAAAATTATATAAGTTGAATTGAGTTGAAACACCGGTGGTGGTTTGAGTGTTTGACGCAACCTTTAAATCAACGCGGCATAATGCATAAGTCGCGCGATGCCGTAATTAGTCGAAAGAAAAATGTGTCAAATTGACAATTGGTAGCGCCTGTGTGCCTTCTTGTTTTCTCGCTCCGCGCCTTTTTGTCGTACACGGACATTTATTTTCTATTTGGGAAATAACGGTGAAACCCCAGAACTTTAAGCTGTGAGTTATTTGTACGATGAGTGAAACGTGTGCTCCAAGTGTGTGTGTGTGTGTGTGTTAAGTGAAATCAAGTGATATACACCTGGATGTGTAGAGACCGGCCGACGACGCCGACCGAGACGCCGCGCCGGTCACTTCCCACGCGGGAGCATCAGGTAAGTCAGACCTCTGCTATCAGTGTGTATCCAGCTCGCATTGAGCATACTTTGTCCATTTTATGTCCTAGCAACGTGTCCTTATTAACTTTCTAGCTATTTGAACTGATATTTTAAACTTAATTCATCACCCTTAAATGAGTGCCGAGGCTATCCGTTCTGCGTATCATTATTATTAGATAACGCAGAGATTGGCGTCACTCCGCAGCCAGGAGTCGGATCCCAACCAAACAAAGACCAGCACGTAAGAGGAACAGTCCTCTGTCATACATACTGAATGTCCCACCATCTGCAATACTGTCTGTACTTACATAAACTTGTAATATGGTAACGTAAGTATGTGTTTATAGTAGGTAACTTCTATGTCGATAGATGATGCCATCAAGATAATATTGTTGTTGTGGTTGTCGTATAAACGTATAATACTCAACCTCTTTACGATGAAGTAGGTGAGTGAGAGAGAAGTAAAGTAAAGTTGTCTGTCTATTGCAGCTCGATAAGTACGATAAAGACGATGTTTATTGCCCTCGATGTCTATTGTTATTACCGTACTTAAACCACTGCGCGAGTGTGCACTGTGCTTTAATTGTAGCTCTCTTCCCCTCGGTATATGGTCCGTCTGTCCCCATGCTCGAGTGTCCCCCGTGCCTAGTACGGTACGGTGACAGATGGAACTATCCACCAGTGGGGATCACTCACAATATCTCCCGGTATATCTCCCGGTATTTCAGCGACAGGTTAAAGCCGAGCGAACGCAACTCGACCTTTAGAAACAAATTGATTTACTTCGAATATAAATTAAGCTTCAAAGACAACAATCAAGATGTTAAGACGACCACCCACCACGGGGGCCGCCACGGGGTCCATTAAGTGCGCCGTACTCGACGGGGACCATGTCAGGCATCAGGTGGGCGGGCGCGCCGCCCAAGGTAACAAAGTATTGATAAATGACAACACAATTTTATAAAAAATCTCCGTGATTTAAATAGTTCCGACGTACGCCGCGACGTACGTTGATGTAGGTAAACATAATGGCCGTCGACGTGAACAAATGAGAACACTTTTACAATTTTATATGACATATATTTTTATTTAATTTAGCGTGAGGTTGGGAAATATGGTGTGCTACGTGCGACTAAATCTAAACAAAGTTTACCTTTTAATATAGTAGACTAGCTACTCTCCGCGGTTTCACGCGCGTAACTCTGGCAGGTAGGCACTAGGTTTCAACGCAATCGATTCAGTAGTTTTTATAACAAACATAGGTAGGTTAGGTATTATACGCAAATGAACATACAAACTTTCACATTTATAGGTAACTAACGACCCGCCCCGGCTTCGAACGGCTATGCATGACGTATTATACATATAAACCTTCCTCTTAAATCACTCTATCTATTTTAAAAAAACCGCATCAAAATCCGTTGCGTAGTTTTAAAGATGTAAACATACATAGGGATATAGGGACAGAGAAAGCGACTTTGTTTTATACTATGTAGTGAAGTGATATTAGTAGAATAGTGATTCACAACACGTAAGCAATTACCAGCACGATAATTTATTTAACGTTTTTCACGTAGTAGGTATATTTCCACTGTGCAATAGTGTAAGTAGGTACTTGAAGATTTCTAAATTGTTTTTATAATGTAGGAGAGGGATTCGTAAAGTAAATAGGTCAACAATACCGATAACCTTTCGGAGAGAAGGTAAGTAGATATCTACCTACAACAGATCCATTGGAGTACGATGCTTCCATCCGAATAACGTTATCCTTCTTTTGATAAATAATGGAATCCATCGAAACCTGAATTGATTCCGGTGGAGTGTAAACTCTTTATCTATATAATGATCGGATAAGTCTATCGTATTCACGTAGCTCGTGATCGCCCGCGACCGCGCCCGCCTTGGGCGCCGCGCCGTTAGACAACGCCTTAGTCGGGCTCTGAGACGATAAGGATTCAATTAAGCTGGTAGGGCAAGCAAGGTGCTGGAACTTCCAACTACCGACGTTAAAATAATCATAATTTGTGCGGGGACAGACGGTCGCCCTCTTTTTTATGTATATTTTACTTAAGAAACTTCGAAACGGGAAGGTGATGGGACGTTGTCGGCGCGGTCGGCGCGGCGCGTCCCTCGGCTCGGGTTTATGAAGTGTAATTGGCGAAGTGTTCACCGTGCAGTCGAAAGGTTTCAAGTAAAATAAACCTGTAATTTGTGAGAACCTTCCTAATTTGTAAAGTAGAATGTTTTGTGAACGTTGTGAGGGAATATTGTATCGAGTGGTAGCGAGCGAGTAGAGAGAGTAGAGGGAGCTTCTACATCGAATGTAATTACGAGTAGAATACACGATGCTTTAAGTATACATTGACGGAGACGTTGCCGCTCGACTCTCGACGCTCGCGCTATGAAATGTACTAAGTAGAATATGTAAGTACTCTATGTTATTGTCGTTTTACTTAAAGGTCTAACCGTAATAACTTACATACCTAACGAATAGTAATTGTTTATTTTACTAGTCTATTCTTATTTCATTATCACGGCCGTACGTCGCGTCGCGTCAGTCGCATCCGTCGCCGTCGAAACATATCACAAGGTCTAAGAGATAAAGTTATCAGAAGCGCGGCGCGGGGCGGGGTGGGATGAGGCGGGTAGCACTAATTGCCGCGCGGACCTTGTGGGATTACTCATTATATAAATAACAATTATTTTCACAAATGAAACCCTCGAGTCTCGACCCCTAGATGTAGGTACTCCATCCATGCACAACACACACATCATTACCGAGCAACCTTCCACTCCCGAGAACAATATCGCATTTCGGAAGAATAACGAGTTCGCGCGTTCGACGCCGGAATTTTAAACGGCACAACTATATTTTTGTTTAACGTCTCATGAATTTTAATGAGTTCCACTAAATCCTAGGCGTTCATGAATTAGGATGGCGCTCGTATTTCATCTGATACTGGTTGATCCATGGTGGGGGGGGGGGGTCCTTATAGTGGCTTATGGTATCCAGAGAGGGAGTTGAGGGAGAGTCCGGCAGCAATATAGGTACAATTAACGTAGAGTCGCGGGCGGAGTGTCGTCGCCGCGGTCGGGAGAGGACTCCATTTTTATATTCAAGTGTAGCTCGTCTCTGCGGAATGTAATTACGAATTTTAATCAAGTTAATTAATTGTTTAATTCTGTAGTAGCGCCGTAGTTTAATCTCTAAAGTTAATCTCTGTGAAGATGAAACACGGACTCGTTGCAGCAACGCACTTGAAAATATTAACAAGAAAATATTTCTAGGATAAGCAAGTTGTAAAGGACACAGTATATTTTATTTAACTTATCTTACATACTAATATTGTAAATATTTGAAATGAGATGTGTTATACGTTTCATTTGATACCCAACAAGCGCGCCTTATTGACTTTATTGTGACGTCACACATAGCCTAGACTAGGGAACCAAGCAACGTGCATGTCGCGGACGATCGAGCAAGACGCTTCTAACGATTGTTTGTTAAATTGTTTAGAAGTAAAGCAGATGAACACTTCCCGTAGTCGGTTGTACGTTCTGTGAACGCGAGTATCTTTCATACATTTCATTGGTTAGTTGTAGACGGAAGTCCTAAATGTATTAGTGAAGTGGTACATAGCGGGAACTTGTACTAGTTGAGACGTGACGTCCGAGTTGTCTGGAGTTTGGTCGAGTGTCCGCTTTCCGTCCGCCAACTTGAGGCTAGAGAAGCGAACTGGATTGGACATTGTATACCTACCTACTGCAGGACTTCCACTTGCTCTGGTTCTACATATATACACTTATATTATACATTTATTTAAATTTTTTTGTTTGTTTGTTTCTAACGAATAGGCTTCGAAACTACTGAACCGATTTACATGAAACTTACTAGGCAGTTACATTGATTAATTGGGATTGAAATAGGTAACATTTTATCCTGATATTCCCACGGGATCCGGAGTTATACTTCATAATTATAATAATAAGTTGAAAATAAATAAATATGTTATAATGTATTCCTACCTGATTATGCTAATCTTGACGACCAATAGGAGCACACCTATTTAGATTTGGTGATAAAAACAATTTTGAGCTGACCAAAAGTTAATAGCTACGTGCATTTCCTTTTATGTACAACATCTTTGTACTACAATTGATAATAAAATACTTTACAATTTGAGCACCTCGCCGAGGTAGGAAGTACACAATATAGAGGTAACGGTGGTACCTACCTATATAACAGTAGCCAAGGTCGAGCAAGGACAGACAATTATTATCTCATAGAATATCGAAGCAAACTTGATACAATTTGACTTGAACGTATTTAATGTAATTATACTTTCATTAATAACTCTGGCTGGAGTAAAGCTCATGTATTATATTATAACTAGCGACCCGCTCCGGCTTCGCACGGCTATATTATGCATGTATTATACATAATATAAACCTTCCTCTTGAATCGCTCTATCTATTAAAAAAATCGCATCAAAATCCGTTGCGTAGTTTTAAAGATCTAAGCATACATAGGGACATAGGGACGGCGAAATAGTAGATTGTGTCACAAGGTATTAAAATTGTATTTTTAGGGCGAGGGCGTTATTTTTAATCCAGACCGGAGTGAAGGATTCTAACGGAGAGAGGGATTCAAAGGAAATTGCCAGAGGAAAAAATAATTTTAATGCCGAGTGGTACACTCTACTTTTCATCCCCCTCTATGAGAAAATGAAACAAGAAATCGCTGTAATATATTTATTTGTTACTAGTTGTTGCCCACGACTTCGTACGCGTGGTAGTTTTGTTTTATGTACTGAAACCGTCCTCTATTGAATCACTCCTATCTACTAAAAAAAACCGCATCAAAATCCGTTGCGTAGTTTTAAAGATCTAAGCATACATAGGGACAGACAGACAGCGGGAAACGTCTTTGTTTTATACTATGTAGTGATAAAATATAATACAAACCTAAACATTTATCTTATATTCGAAACATTAGCTATATCCTGAAAGTAAGCCAGGAACACATTTTCAGAAAAAGTCTTTGCTCCTTTTGCATTTTTCCAATCGACGAAACTGTTAGTATAGGCTTTTAAATAAATTTCCTGGGATTAAGTGGGTAAAAGATTGTGTATTACATTTTTTGCGTCCATTTTCACGGATTCCGGTGTCAATATTGTGGTCTCTTCACTACTTGACGAATACATTTTGTGAAATCAATAAAATTGCAATATCAGATAAATAAACATACACAGCACATCAGTTGCCGCCTTTTTTTTTTTTTGTTTTGGGTTTGAGTCTCACCGGCCAACTCATACACAATTTGTGCAGTATTTGACGTTCTACCGCCTTAGTCGTCTCTGGCGATAGACATTACAAGTTTCATATTCCAAATTCAAAACTCATTATAACCCGCTGTTTAGCGGGTTATAATGGATTTCAGTACAACTTTTAGTCGCACTTATTGAAGGGAACCTAAACGTACTACTTTAGGTGCACTTATTTTATACTATGTAGTGATAGTGAAGTGATAGTTTAGATCTAACAAAAATTGAAGTGAAATACGGAAAATAAATAATATAATGTTGCGAGTCGGACGGAGGGTATAGTTTGTGATGAATAATGTATGTGACCGCGTTATATTGTCGATATAATACGCGTCGTGTGTTGTGTTGACGAGATATAAGTGAGACCGATCATCAGTCACTTCACTCTCGTCCCGTCCGTCTCGTCCGTCCGTCCCGTCCGTCGGCACCTCGTCAGCCGCTAGACGACACACACACCTATTTACCATGATTTATGTACAACGCACAAACAATACAAGATCTTGTTAATACACAAATTCAGAGCTATTTGTTTGTCTCGAACGGTTCAAATGTTCACATATTCACACTTTCGCAATAATTTGTAGGTTTATATCCAACTAGCTGCGCCCCGCGATGCTACGAGTATTCTACCCACGTTAGCGCGTAAGAATATTTGGATAAAAAACCTATGTGTTAATCCAGGTAATCCAGGTAATCCAGGTAATCCAGGTAATCCAGGTCACCGGCTATTTCAATACAGAGTTTTATCGCAACCGGTTGTGTTTGCGTGAAGGAGTACCGAATAAACACCAATTCTCACACCCAAAGTTTCGCATTTATAATATAGGTTTAACAAGGGTAAGTGTATTCAACGACAAAAAACTTGGTATAAAGGTAGAATCAAGAAGCATTATGTAGTTAAGGGCGGTAGAGTCCGGTTCTCTGCCATTTCTCGATCCAATTTCGTGGTATATGCACAGTATAATATGTAAGTCGATCAATTAATATGTACTTTCATTTTCATTAATAAATGTAAAAACATAATTGAAAGCACAGTAGGTCGAGTTAGTCAATGTCGAAATATCCCCGCAGCAGGTGTGCAGGTGGAGCTGCAGCTGGTGCAGGTGCAGGTGACTGGATGAAGACCCAACAATGTGGTCATAACTCTAACGGTTTAGAGAAGCAAGCCGAGCGAGCGAGCGCGTTCACTGCCACATTCTTGTTTAGCTTTGAAGCGTTCCATTTCCTTCGTTTTTACAACTTTTTGTTTGGCGAGGTGTTCGAGGAAGCTATCCTGAACATGCTATGCAATGCTATGTTTTTCACTATTTAAGTAAATTATTGTAATTATTTTAAATCCGGCATATACTTATTTGTTTATTGAAAGTAAACTTACCACAATCACGCAAATCTCATTCAAATGTAAGCTGGTTTCTTTTGTTTCGTTGATGAACTTCTGGACTGGACAATGACTATCTCAGACACACGGGCTATAGCGTTTTTATATTTGAACTAGCTGCACGGTTTCACCCGCGTAATAATTTTCTACGCAATTTTCGCTTTCTTAAGAACCTTCTCCTGACAAAAACAAACACGAAATCGGTTCAGCTGTTCTCGTGATTTGCGCTTAGCAACACAATCAGTGATTCATTTTGACGTGACAACGTTTTATAAATTGGTTTGCCGGGTGACACTTCAAGAAACTGCGTTACGCTCCGCTGACGTTATGCGCTCACAATGAGAGCGAGTGAGAGGCACGCGGGCATGGTTAGCCCGCCTAAGAGCGAGAGAGACAGACATAAAAAGTGAAAGGAACGCGTCCCTTCCACTCGAGCACAGTTGTTGTCACGTAAAACTTTCGCCCGTATACCGACTTTACAGGCAACCAGTTTTTTTTTTTTATATTAAAGAAGAAGATTATAATCTGTTGCCATCAGTCAGTCAGGGTGTCTGCCTTTCGAGGGGTACAAGTCCCGAATGAACAGGTATGTTTGTAGACGGACGGACGGCTCGTCATTCACCATTAGGCGGGCGGGTGGGATAGAGCCACACTGGCCTAGCATGCAGTTATATGAACTTCACCTTAATGAAATAATTGAGTTCAATGAAAAATGTCGGTTTTACGAATAGGTAGGTACTAGGTACTACGTTCCATAAAGTATACACTTCAATAAAGCAGCGGGCGAAGGTCGACCGTCGATGTAATGTATAACCTTCACAAAAAGCTCTGTTTACACGATAAACTGGTACAAACAAACTGACTGTGCTGAGCTATCTGAGATACTTACGTTCAAATCAAAGGGAAAGGAATCGATTGTAATCAAATAATACTGATAGATAAGGCGATTGCCGACGCTCGCTGGCGCGGGCGCGGGAGCGGGCGTATAGTGGGGCGTTAACGATTGTAATTATATAGAGTTGCCATCAATCCGCGTGTTTCGGTGCCTCTAGTCTCGAGCTCTGTGATTACATCGATAATACCTACGTTAGGTTACGTTGCTGAGATTTACTTCTTACCTTTCATTTCATGTTTTAGTTACAAATAAACTAAACAAGAATGAAGTCAAAATATGGTGTTGCCTGTATGAGGAACGCAGCCGCAGTGAGTTCTCGAAACGTAGGTACCTATACTCGACACTATTAGATTTAGGTTTCAAAAATATATAGGTTACTAATCCAATCTTTTTCAAAGAAAGTGATTTATTTCATTCTATTCAAGTCAATTAACCTTCTTAGAAAGAGGTTATATTAACTACATTTCTCTATCCTCACATCCGTTACACGTTATGACGCATTTCTTTAGTTACATTATGTGACTAGAATGTGATGTAAATAATCGGGTTTTCCCTTCCAACAGTAAAGTTGAGAGGAGTCAAGATTGGAACTTGCCCGAAGCAACCTTCCATGTATAACGTAGGTACTTGTCCTCTCAGCTTAGTCGACCATGTCCAGAGGAGAGAACTTATGTATAACCAGGTACAGTCAGGCAGGGTGTAAAGTGCATTACAGATAGCCGTACCTACTTACCTATAGATAAGCACTTTCTATTGTTTTGACGACCCAGTTGGCACAATGGTCACAAGTGGTGCCGGACTGCCAAACACAGGGTTGCAGGTTCTTTTCCCAGTTCTCAGACATGTATTTATGTACAGATATTTGTCTGTGCTCTGGTCGTTTCTATGTATTTTAAGTAGATATTTACAAAAGAAAAGTGTATAGGTTATCTAGCACCCATAACACAAGTTTAGTTACTTAGGATGGGGCTAGATGGCTAGGTTTGGAATGTCCTGCAATATTTATTTAAGTATTATTTAAATATTTAAAATTTTAGTGTCGCGGTGTTAGTTGCCTAACTCCACCTAAACGGCTGAACCGATCAGTATGTTTTTTTTGTGCATAAGTAGTATATTCGTTAGGTCTGAGAATCGAACAATATCTATTTTTTCCTTTTCTTTTTTTATATTATGGCAAAACAACGTTTGCCGGGAGAGCTAGTTATTGATATTTTTTTTGTGAAATAAGCGCCTGGTATTGGAATGTCCACTCTACTTTAATGTAAGTTTAAACAAAGCGATGGAACTGGCATCGAGGAGCACGGTCTCAGGCGACTGTACCTACTAGCCTTGTTACTTGTAAGTCGTACAAACTTACTATGTTGTAACGTTCGCGTTGTATGGCTCGGTTGTATTTCGGGAACAGTTAGTCAGTTAACTATTACTTAGTTGAAGTTCGTTGACTTACGGCTCGGAATTGCCAATACTTATAGAGTGGTGGAATGCGAGCTGCGACCGACGAGACGGCGACTATACTTGCATACCTACCACAATATATACCTACTCCTAGGTAGAGTATACGACCCCCGCGTCCGGCGTCTGGCGTCCGGCGTGTTATATTTGAATGAGTAAAAATGTTTAGCATTGTTAGTTCGTTGCTTGTAGGGAACAGATAGCGAGCGAGTGTACGTAGGTACGTGTGATAAATGTGTTATAACGAGATGACCTTGTGTTTTTAACGCACAATCGTAAATAGTCGCGTTGATACCTCACATCTGGCGGGCGGCGCGGCGAGCGGCGCGGTGCGTGTGCGCATGTAGCTTTCACTATACGGTCATATTGTTACAACTACAAAATAAACTTTGTTCCACGTACACTACAGACACTGGACTAAAAGATCGACCGACTGTACGCCCCGTCCGCCAACGATCGTCCGATTTAAACTCTCCTAACAACTTCCTTATACCTGTTCTCGGCATTTTATTCCTAAATATATTTTTCTAAGATAAAAACTCACTACTTCTTAACCCTTTCCCTGCAGTCGGATGAAAACTGTTTTTTTTTTGTTCAAAAGTCAAAACTTCTGCAACAAGACTTGAAATGACGAAGGAGACGAATCGTCCCTTTCCAAAACTGAGACTAGCGCGGCGCCGGCGCGGCGTACCATGAATTCGTACCATCATAGTATTACTGTATTGTAGAACATGGGTTACTGTATAATACTGTCAAAAGTGAATATCTGGTTTTTGGGGCCCCCGGGAAAAAGGTAGATTATGAGCCTAATATAACTTTAAATGGTGCCGCCCTAGAAAGGGTTACTAGTTTTAGGTATTTGGGGCATTACCTAACCGAGGACCTTAAGGACCAAATGGATATTGAGCGTGAGCGCAGGGCTCTAGCGGCCAGATGCAATATGTTGGCCCATAGGTTTGCACACTGCAGCGACCAGGTTAAAATTACTCTTTTTAAAGCGTATTGCCAAAACTTTTATACTGCTGCCTTGTGGACCAACTATACGCAGAAGGCCTGGAAAGCTCTGCGCGTTCAATATAATAACGGGTTCAGGGTTCTGTTGGGACTACCTCGGTGGCCAGTGTGCAGCAGTGCGTCGGCAATGTTTGCGCAGGCGAGGACCGACGACTTTTTCGCGATCATTCGCAAAAAGACAAGCTCACTACTAAATAGAATAAGATCTAGTACCAACAGAATCCTGAGCACGTTAACAGATAAGTTTGATGCACCAATGCTTAAACACTTTGTGTCCGTATTGGTTGCTAAAGAACTGCATAGAAGGTAAATTTTAGTTTTTATATGTATAGTTAATAAGTTGTGTTTCTATTTACTAACCCATTTTTATTTTCTGTACTACTAACAAGTCGACCTTTGTTGTCTAATAAATGAATTGAATTGAATTATTACGATACGATAGTAGTCAACGGTGGTCAACTGGTCCCATATCATTCTAGGTATATAGACAATAATTGCACTATAGTCTATGCACAATTGCACTCTGTGACCAAATGGGATACACTCAGCAGATGGACTCTCTTTTCCATGTGAAATCGTTATGGTATACTTATTATGTATCTATGTACATATATACATATATATATAGTATGTGGTTATGTATGTATAAAGTGTGTATAGTGTGCGTGGAAGTTTTATATTGTTCCTGGACGAACGAGGTCAAGTACACTGTTGTAAAATGTAAAAATATCGGACAGCAACCGGTGGCGTGTAATGCGTGGCGTGTGGCGTCGTGTGGCGTATATAGCGTGGTAGAGGTGGCGTATCGAACCATACTAACACACTTATATTACTTTCACATAATATATTGTATGGATAAGTACTTACATTAATTACTATAGTAACGACACTATCTGGACCTGAAACCTGATCTACAGTAGCATGTAACACACACACACATTCAAATGTTTGGAACACTTATGATGTTAAGGCTTAGGTGTCAACTTGGCCATAACATCTCGACCACTACCAGCCGAGTTGGTATCATTCGAAAGATTAGTTAGCTCGGCCCGACTCGAACGAACACACACGAAACTACGAATTGAGAACCTCCTTATTTTTGTAAGTCGGTTAAAAAACAAAAACATTAATTTATCTTGAAAGTTTAACGTAGATTTATAACTAGTCGATCATCGAAAGATGAACGAGGCATCCTTCGAACCGTGGTTTATTACGTTTCACATGTTATATATGTGTTAGAGTATATAAACCACATAATCTCTCGGACAGTTTAACGTTGTACATCGTGTTCTCGTCTTACATAAATCATATTCATTATCCTATTCGATTTGTTTGTCCGATCTAACTTGGAGCGCGGCGCGGCGGCTTCAACTGCCCGTTACCACTCACATCTAAATGTGAACATAATAATCTACTAACTACAGACATACATAACATAGGTACATCTTGTATAATAAAGATAACATCATATGTTTCAATTTCATATTAACGTGGATAATGTTATTCTATTAAGATGTACTTAATTTATTTTTATATTTCATTTCTGAGCAGAATATGGAATTCAAATAAATGAAAATAAAAATTGGGTAGGCTATGTGATGGTCGCAGCCGCAGGGGAGTTCGTTATCTTATGTCGAGTCGCCAGGGTTCTAACAGATTGTTACGATATAAAGGCAAGGGGTTCCGTAGCTAAGCCAAGCTCTTTGTTAGTCACTATCACTACATGGTATAAAACAAAGTCGCTTTCTCTGTCCCTATATCCCTATGTATGCTTAAATCTTTAAAACTACGGAACGGATTTTGATGCGGGTTTTTTTAATAGATAGAGTGATTCAAGAGGAAGGTTTATATGTATAATGCATGCATAATATAGCCGTGCGAAGCCAGAGCGGGTCACTAGTTTAATTATATAACCTCGTTCGTTACATTCGTTATATTACTACCGTTACATGTTGTTTTCACAAGTGACCCTCAACTTCGGCCTGTTTGAAAGACGTTTCATGTCAAAACTTATGATAAGATTAGGACGTCGTCGTCGATGCCCGACATACCTTTCGACGCCCGACTTTTCCTATTTTTAATAACAAGTACATCATAGAATTTTTAGTTTATTTCCGGCATAGTGACGCGGGAAGATAAAACTTCCCCCGTGGCATTTTTATAACAAATGATATAGATGCGTGTTACTTACTTAAAGTATTGTAACATTTCAAGAATAATGTTATTTGCCTGAAGTGTATTCATAGTACGAGTATAAGAACCACCTGATGTACTCTCTGTTGTAGTGTGAGAGCGCCTGAGAAGGGGGACGCGGCTGACTGAGTGCGCGTGCGCCGCGCCGCTCGCCCCACGCTCGGAACTAACACGTTCTTGTTCATATCTCCTATCGGATTGTTTACTTAAAGCAATAGCCCAATCTGACTCTACCTACATTGTATGTACCTGATGGGCCATTTCACTGGAACTGAACTCATTTGCCAGATAGTTTTTTTATATATACTACATTCATGTAATGTTTCATGTTTCCCTCCTTGATGATTGCTTGGTTGGTGTCTGTTTCGTTTTTGTCGTGTTATTACAATTATTTGAAGACTTTGGTCAAAATATAGCTGTTCATCGGAATGTGTATTCAAAGTTTCCCCGGTTCCGGTGCCGTGGGAATATCGTGCTCCCAACGAATTGATGTATCCTCATGCATTAGATCGGTGCGTATTCGTTTCAAACAAAAAAAGCCAATAAAAAATCTATTCATTTTAAAATATAAATGTAGAGTTGGAAGATATGGACAGTTTTGTATCCGTGCTTAGAGAGAAACAATTTCAATGTAGAGTGAAGAATGTTGTGTTAAGTACGACGACGATGTGGAGGGGGGGTCGGTTGGAGGGTGAGGGGGGGGGGCGGTTACACGAATATTAATAAAGGAGGCTGTAGTAGCTACAATTGAATGTTACTTTACAATCTGTACGACGATGATAGATATAGCAATGGTGAGAGCTGCCATAGGTCAGTAACCGCGGGTAACGTCAGTGTGACACGGTGACGTACGGTAGGTAGGTATAGCAAGCACATGTCTTTATATCAAACAAATAAAATATTTTATAAAAATATATCGTGATCCTATGTAATCCCACGTATAGCTCCGGGCTTTGGTTTCATTTCCCGCCGCGACACGCGCACGACGTTGAACGGATTTCTATGTATTAGGATGCCCTTTGGTTTCATTCATGGAACATTTCTATATTTTATTATATTTAGTTCCATTAGTACCGTTGTTAATAGAGTCTTGTTGTACTCGCTACGACGTAGAGGTTCTCGTAGACCACTGTGTAGACCCTCTACGACGCATCGTAGCCTAGCTACGACGTAGAAGTACTTGTAGTCTTCTATGAAGATCTTCTACGAGGTATCGTAGCTAGCTACGGTTCCACCACTACCGGTCGTAGCTCCAGACTACAGAGTCCTTCTTCTTTCAGGACAGACGTCATGTGTACCATGGTTTTATCAAAAGTAAGAGCAGCCGTTCCTTTTCATTTTGAATATCTCTAGTAGTTTAGGATCCCTTTAAGTTTCACCTTAACGGTACCTGCGCGCTCTCCGTACAAACGTAGTCGACTGTTTCCTCCCTAGATAATGACACTAGCACAAATATTTTTGTGCCATTAAACCTTTACCTGCCATGACCATATTTTTTTCATTTTCTAATTATCATAGAAATTAAGATAAAAAAAATGAAAAAACAAAAAATTTGGACATGGTCATGGCAGTTATAACCCAAGTAGCACGTTAGTGAATTTTGGAACTTATTTTGCAACTGTAGGTAGCATATAGGTGATGCAAGAGTGTATGGTATTACTTAAAGATGCAAACAGCACTCGAATTTGCAAATGAGTAACTCTTATCACTAACGGTTGCTTTTGAGTGATTTTTGTTTCTGCTTTATTACCTATGGTAGCATTAAGCCGAATCTATTACTCATAGGCGCATAAAGGTTTTAATTTTCTCTCTTATAGAACTCAAAGAGGCATATGACATCTTAAAATCCCCCCTAAAGAACTGTGCCCTAATAGGTGGTATTTTTCCCTCATTTGGCACCTTTAGTACTAAATAAGTAGTATATATGAGTTATTTATCACTTGTAGTGGCTCAAGAGTTATTATTGCAGCTCATTTGGAACCTTAGTGTAATTGCCTTTGTAAGGTCTAATATACTCTTATATGCCACTGTAAAGCGTAGATCGGTTCCATTTTTATCTCATTTAGAACCACAAGATCTAATTAAAATAATAACGGGTCGAGTGCGAGTCGTACTCACGCGCTGAGGGTTCCGTACATTAGTTTTATTCCAAACAGTTACAGACAGTGTCAAACAGTTCCAAACGGTGCCAGACAGTGCCAGACGGTGCCAGACGGTGCCAGACGGCACCAAACTGTACCAAACTGTACCAGACTGTACCAGACTGTACCAGACTGTACCAGACTGTACCAGACTGTACCAGACTGTACCAGACTGTACCAGACTGTACCAGACTGTACCAGACTGTACCAGACTGTACCAGACTGTACCAGACTGTACCAGACTGTACCAGACTGTAGCAGACGGTACCAGACGGTACCAGACGGTACCAGACGGTACCAGACAGTACCAGACAGTTTCAGACAGTTCCAGTCAGTGACAGACAGTTGTACAGACAGTCCTCGACTTTACAGTTAAGTAAATTTTACTTTTTTTACTTTATTATCCTTCACAATGGGTTTTGTACCCGTCTTGAGGATCCCCAATTCAAAGTAGAGACAGCAAGACCTGTGAAGTGAAAAATATCACTACTAGGTACTAATGAGTGATTTTTGGGCTTAAGAGTTCCAATAAGGTAACAAATTAGTGAAAATAAGAACTACAAGGTCTACTTTAAATCGCCATGTTTAAAAATAATAACCTTGAAAAGCATTATTTGTTTAATGATATTTTATTACAATAACATAAAACAAAATAAGTTTTGATAACTATTGTTGACAGTATACTTTTTGTGAAACTATAATGTTAGGTTTTTAACAACCAAATTGTTGTAAAGTATTATCTTATTTATTTGATCAGCACATATTTTTTAATACTTTTGATTAAATTGAAGGCGCATCAAAATTTACTAAGTAAATATACCATGGTTTCACGATAAAAAACCATTTGCAAGGGCTCCGTGATATTATGCTGCGGTTTACACGTACATTTTTAATACTCGCCAAATAGATGCAATATGGCTGTCACAATTAACACAATAGAACAAAGCACACCGTTTTTCGTTTATCTCCGCCGAAAATAAGACTAGTTATGACAAATTGTCACTCAACGAATGAACGGTATCGCTTTATCGTTCAATCATTCATTCACAGCGCGCAATTCGCACCGTTAGTTCCAAGTGCCACTCAGGGTAACAATTCGAACTCTTATGCAACGCTTCTGCAACTATAAATGAGTTGCAATTTTTCTCCCTTTAGTAATATATAGGTTGCATATAAGTTCTAACCACCTATATAGAACTTAATCAAGGTGGATTTTATTACTAAAGGTTCCAAAAAAATACTATATGCAAGCTATTTGTTACCAAATGTGTTACTTGGGAAGTTTTATGCACTAAAAATATTTGTTCTTGTGTCATTATCCAGGGAGAAAACAGTCGACTACGTTTTTAATAGTTTGTATGGAGAGAGCCCCCGGTACCCTTTCCTCTTAAGAACGACCTTTACCGAACTGTTTAAGAATAAAAAATTAAAATTATATTGTTACTTAATCATATTCTGGACTGAAATGTTTAATCAACCAATTAGCAATATGTTTATTGACCTATTTCATTTGATATAAAATAGTTTTCATCAATTGAACAGCTCGATGAAGGTCGTCCTTAAAGGGATCCCGTACTAAGTACAGAGTGTAGAGGCATTGTTGGGGAAGTATACACCGCCGCTATAACATGACGTAATAATACATCATCATCGCTTACGTAAATTAATGTATACATGTATGTATAGTTGGTGTAATGTATAAATAGTATCGGTGTATAAATAGTCCATCCCGCACGCATTAGGCGCAGGAATAGCCGCGCGACTACTCGCTAGCTATGCGAGGACGACGTACGTGCGTTGATTGAGTCGTTACTTACATATAAACACGTCCGTCGCGCGTCGTCGGTCGTCGGTCGTCGTGTTGCCGGTTAATGGACGACCGATGCGACGCGACGCATTGCAACTGTAATCGTATCATCACTACATAGTATAAAATAAAGTCACTTTTCGCCGTCCCTATGTCCCTTTGTATGCTTAGATCTTTGAAACTACGCAACGGATTGTGATGCGGTTTTTTTTAATAGATAGAGTGATTCAAGAGTAAGGTTTATATGTATAATACATGCCTAATATAGCCGTGCGAAGCCGGAGCGGGTCGCTAGTTTACTATATGTAGATAGCTGAAACTATGAAATAACACGTCACGGGATTGGGACTCGTGCGATGCAAACCGCGGAGAGTAGTAGTAATAGATGCCGTATATCACCCACTACTGATATAATATACTTATGTGAAAGTTGGTTTGTTTGTGCCCTGTTCACGGTCACAGTGAACTGGCTCGATGGACAGTTGCGGGAAGATCATCTAAAAAGAAGAAGTAAACCAAGTAACAGAGACACATAAGGTTTAGATTTGTTTTAGATTCGATCCTAATTATACGATATGTACTTAATATATTAAATACCTTTTCATTACTCATACCCCGAAAGTAGGTCTAAATATGCCTGAAGAGCGTGTAGAAAATAAAATTTCCAGCCCTAGGGCTTTTCGCTTTCACTGACAGCTGTCATGTCAAATTATGGCTTCGCACGACTTGTGCAATCTGCATGTAGCCAGTATTAGTATCATTACGCATTAGGAACTTCAAAAACCTAACCTCCTTGCTTTTTTTTTTTACACCAAAGAATAATAATTATGGCTTGGCACGGCTCATGCATACTGCCAGAGTTTAGTACTAAGTAACTTTTTCTCAGTAATCAAATTCAAGTAGGTATCTATATTTAGTTCAAGATATCTTATTTAATAAAATAAATGTAAAGACGAAAATGGTCAAAGCGACCTATGACCATGCCGCGCCGCCCGCCCGCGCCCTGTCGATGTTGCTGATGTCGTAATTTGCTGCGTAAGTTGTTGCGAAATGCTAGCATTTCCAAATTATTTTAAACGTTTTAATTAGTACTATTTTTTGTTATTTTATTATGTTTTTGTGTTAAGTTTAATCTGGTTTTTTATTTATGATTGTGTATTTTGTGTAAATAACATTTTCTAGACAAACCGTGTTACAAAAACTGTAAGTTAAATCTACGGACTTCGCGTCATTTCCCAGTGTTGGATTAACTCATTAATAAAAACTTCTTCGGTAAGTACCGCCGTATTTAAGTATTGAATACAAATAGCAGAAACCTAAAAAAAAACACTACATAATGTATAACCTCTTTGGTCCCAACCTTGTAAGAGGATCAGGTAGTATGGACACATGAGTACCTACTCATGTGGTATGGAGTCTCATAGTCTCATTCACTCTCGTTGTTATGAAGAATTTTATGTATTATTCGTAATGAAAAGCACAGTGTTTACCTCGGGTGAAAGACTCATTAAGTCCCTCGAACTATTAGCGCCCTCACTACGCTCGGGCGCCAAACTCCGTCTCGGGACTTGTAATGAGTGACTTTCACACCTCGGATAACAATGTACTATTGTTTATAATATATCTACATGCAGCATAGGTACAGATGCTGCGGTAAGTAAACACTACTTTATATTTATAATTAAATATGTAACTTGTCCTCCATTGTCTATTTATAACAATCAAATGATAATTAAAAAGCTTTTATGTATTAATTCATAAGCTTTTACGTTGCGCTGAAGCGAGGCGTAGTGTGGCGTTGTGCGGCGAGGCGTAGCGTGGCGTTGTGCGGCGAGGCGTAGCGTGGCGTATGACAGACGATATCTACGATCGACTAGTTACTGCCCGCGACTGCGGCCGGTGACTCTATTCATTTCCTTGTCAAATGAACAATAAGTGAGACGAACAAAACGTGAAGTTTTTCATAGGTATCGATCACCGCGACTGTTCCCTTTCGATACTCCCTCCAAACACAACACGTGTGACGTTTACCGAGACATGTCTAGTCACATACTGTACGAGAACCTCCTGTATAACGCACCCGTACTATATTTATGTAACGGAACATTTCCCACCTGCCCTCTACTCTCTCGCCTTACATCTTCGAGAGGACAGATCGCTGTTCTAACGATGCGACGAGGGTATGTATATCGAAAGCATTCAACTAGCATGGACTAACAATGTTCCCGTTTCTATAAACAAAAGTTATTTTGCGTGTTTAATCTCTTGTCTTTGATGAGCTATAAAATGTTATACATAAAATATAACAATAGAAATAAAAAATTTTTAGTTACTACCCCCCTCCCTCCCCTTCCTGTTGACAACAAGACTACCTAGTTGATATATAGATAGCAAACGTCTACATCTAGCCGAGTAGACTCGACTCCACTAGAGTCGAGAGCTGCCAACATAAACAATAAATCATTAAGAATCACTTCATTTTGTCGAATATTTACATAAAAGTTTACGAATGTATGTATGTATGTGTGGGAGTAGGACGAACCAGACGGACGGGACGGGACGGGACACACTTATTTTATATTAATAGGAAAGTGTACCGGGCGCTCTCTCCATACACACATAGTCGACTGTTTCCTCCCTGGATAATGACACTAGAGCAAATATTTATAACTGCCATGACCATATTGGCCATGCCCCTATGTTATGTTTTTTTTTTGTTTTTAAATCTTAATTTCTATGATAATTAAAAAATGAAAAAAAAAACCAAGACATAGCGGCATAATCATGGCAGTTTTAGGTTTTATGCAACAAAAATATTTGCATTAGTGTCATTATCCAGGGAGGAAACAGTCGACTACGTTTGTATGGAGAGAGCGCCGGCGCGGCGTCTAAAAATATAGAACAGTTGAATGCATAAAGATAGAGAATGACATCATATCTAAATGAAACGTGTGAACTATTCTAGTTCCGACACATGGAAACTTTTGATACTAATTCAGTCAGATCTAATTGATTGGGTGCATGTTACACGTTACATTTGGTATGTACAAGTGACTAAGTGTCTACTTTTCTTATCGATTTTAAAAAAGTTCACGTCAAAAAGTTAGTCTAAATGCATGCAAAGAGGTACCTATAATACTACGAATAGTACTTATATAGGTACCCACATCACATGTGGATAAAGGGTCATTTAAGGGCAAGCATTGGTATTTGTGTTGTGGCCACACTGTGTCGTACAGTATGTATGGGTCCGTTCCATTCACAGTAAGTCCTTTCCATATATAATATCCCGTACACGAATGGTTCCAACAATGAATGTGTCTCGATGCGGAGACCAACAACGGGACGTACGTTGGTTTATTCGATGAGAACGATGCACTTCCCGTCGTCGTCGTCGTCGTCGTCGTCGTCGTCGTCGATCGGTGCAATACCTCATCGGTCGATCGCAATCATATGGATGGAATCACTTCACTATACATATACTTACATTCGACAATATTTCACCGAGTGACCGACTTGTAGTCTAGTGTAGTGCTGATGTTTCACACTATTCCAGTTCACAGTTTAATTATAATCCGACCGTGATGGCAACGTGACAGTGACGTGACGACGTGACAGTACTGACGTGACGAGGGTCAGCTGCTGCACTGCACCGATAGCTGAGATCGTGATAACATTCACCTAATTGCAACATCCTACATTTCATGGGAATTACAGAATAAAAAGTGGCCTATCACGGTCTAGGATCATCATATTTAAATGGGACGATTGAAACAATGGGATGAATTTTAGGGCTGAAATGGGACTCAATCATAAATATTATAATTTTACTAAAAACTATAAGATATATTTCCAAACACTATCGTATAGATAGTTCATATTGTCCGTTAACGTGAGCTACCTACGTGAAAGGAATGTTCGGTCAGCATAACGCGTAGAGGCGTAGAGACGTAGTATATTGCTTACTATGGGAGACAGTCGACCCGGGCCGGGCATGTATCACGTGTGACGTTTATGGCTCGTTGATATCGTACTGTTCCCGTTCGTACAGCGACCGGGGTCGCTCGCCGTACGTCACCCGCGAGACGTACGGCTCACTGGACGTGAACAATGACGCTACGTCTACAACCCCCAACCTTACACCTCTTTGTAAATATATCATAAATGATAATTCAATAAACCTCTACCTTCCTCTACCTACTATCACCAATTTCATTATATTTAGAACCAAAAAACATCAATTGCACCGCGGATACTTAAAATGTAATCACATTAATAGTTATATCCCCATGGTACCACTCGCTACTAGCCACGATGCCCCATTCACTTACTCCATATAACTAAACATAAGTATACAATAACCTATATAATACGATGTTACCCGATATATATCGTAACGTACGTACGTACATACGTACTGTTTGATCTGTACCCTGTATGTATATATTAACTGCTCCATTATGTAATCCATTAACCGAATTAGCCGACATTATGACACTCGATCGGAACAACACTCTCCAATGAACATCAAATATCTGTCGACTACACACACACACACGCGCACACATACACACACACACACATTTACATTACAATATCTTATCATAGATATATAATATATTATTATTTTACCTATTCACTGCTAATAGAGAGTACCTACATGAATCAAACGGTTCTGTTCTGGTGTACACTATAATCCCACCTACCTACAACATATAACTAGTAGTTCGCCCCGAACTGAGACCTCACGAGTTTTTTTATCGATTGCTACTTTTCAGCGTAAAATAGGTACTACGAGTAAAATCATAATAAAATGTAAGATATTATTATAACGACGATTCAAAATAAGATAGGTCTATCTAATTTAAATGGTGCCTGTCGTCTCAATCGCGTATGTGTAATGGAAGTATTGATATTTAGTTTTTTGTTTAATATCATATTTTTTTATTTCATGATTTTTTAAGACACGGGATAATAACTACTTGAAATACCTACAAATTGTGTGAGTTTAAAAAGCTTTTATGCCTCCTTCTGGCTATATCGCCAGATTGTCAGTACCTATATCACAGGAGTAGAGAAGGACCCTATATTACCTACTCATCAAGACGATTTTAACGAGTCCCAACGCGATAGGCCTATCTTTCTTCCGGCTCTATCACCAGATCAAATCAGCTTTGTCTTCAATTATTTATGTTGTATGCTTCTTGTGGTGCAATAAATAAATATCTTTCTATCTATCTATCTTCTTCAGTACCTAGAGTAGGTATGCTGCGCGTGTAAGCTGCGCCTAGGCAGCTTACACGCGCGATGTCCTCTTGACGTAGCCACAGTATAGCCAGTAAAATGTATATTTTACCGACCTGGGGTTAACAGAAGTAGCCATGGGATACCTAGCTGGCGACGCGCGTCAACACGTGCTGTCCCGGTGAGGTGAGACCCCTAACTCCTGTTATGTGTTCTATCACCTAATTTCAGATATCAGATGATTCTTCAGTACCAAGAGTATCTACTATTCAAGGTAATTTAAACGACTCCAAACATGATATTAATATCTTGCTCAGAAGATAAGTTCATAAATATTACCTTTCTCATCAGGGTCTTTATTATCAGACTAAACACTCAATTTTTTAAATACCTATTGATCTTGAAACGAAAAAGAAAAAAGTAAACAGGCTTCGATACAAATATATTAGAGAAGTTTGAGACTTATGTCCTGTTATAAGTAAATAAAAAATAATAAAAAGACAAGCTTATTATTTAAAGTCTTTGTGTCGGCTAGCACTGAAGCAAACAGAGGTCGAATTTAGGAGAAAGTAGAATAGAAACTTTATAAAAACCACAGTCTTCAGCATGTCTTCACACAAGGTACATCCCGTAGTACATTACAATCGTTGCATGATCGTTGGTACCTACAACTTGAGTGGCCCAGACGACGGCAACCATAGTAGGGTGGCCCTTTATCGCCTTGGCTTCCGTTCAGGTGATCAATAGCTGGTCCCAGCAGCAGCTTCTTGAAAGGCCATCGGGAACGAACATGGGAGTAGAATTGTTTTGTGGATAATAGAAGTAAAATTACACCTTCCGTGCATAACTTCACACTATAAACTTTTCGCGAATAATTTGAATTTATTTTGGATGCCCAAATATAATATGGAAATATCACAAAGATATTGAAGATGTTTTGAGAAGCTGGATAGACATGGACATTGGACATGAGAACATGAGAACATGGATTTCTATGGTTCTGAGCATCTGAGAATCATATTTTTTTCAACAATGACAGAATGAAATCCTGACATTGTCATTTCTTACTTATCGTCGTACAAACATACATAGATACATAGATATTTAGATACATAGGTACAACCGACCGACCGTCTCGCCACTAGACCTCTCTCGCTTCGCTCGTTCGTTCAATTATACAAACTAGTTTCGTACTGTATTCCCGATCTTCTACCTGTGATCAATTGTTTACATAATTCATTGTATATTTGATTATAAAACTATTACTAATGTAATTACGATTCAATGAAAGACGACGACGCAAAATTATTGTTCTCAATATATCGTTATATAGATAACTAGCGACGCGCCCCGGCTTCGCACGGCTATATTATGCATGTATTATACATATAAACCTTCCTCTTGAATCACTCTATCTATTAAAAAAAAACCGCATCAAAATCCGTTCCGTAGTTTTAAAGATTTAAGCATACATAGGGATATAGGGACATAGAAAAGACTATGTAGAGAATGTTGAAAGGTAACTGTCTAAGTACAATACAAGTGTTATATGTCTATCGTCATCGGATGTAGTTGATCCCGCGGTGATAGCGATCGTGACGTGGTAGCTGATGAGCTGGCTGCGTCCTACCTATAGTTGCTAGTCGGTCGGATATTGGACATCTCGGTTATATGTATCGTGATCGTGTCCTATAATGTGTACAACTATTACATGTAATGTACCTATCTATGTACAATAACATACCACACACATATAGAGCAGTAGAAGGAGTTTTGTATTCATAGCTGTTGTAGGTAGGTAGGTACCTAAAGTAACGCGGAACTCTGAATAGAGATCTCGTGAGAATTTATACCTTTTCGGTTGTTCTTTTAGCAACGCCAAGGGTTGGGGGTAGCCTCTACTTGCCATACTGTTGGGGTGAATACAACGCCAAGGGTTGGGAGTAGCCTCTACTTGCCATACTGTTGGGGTGAATACAACGCCAAGGGTTGGGAGTAGCCTCTACTTGCCATACTGTTGGGGTGAATACAACGCCAAGGGTTGGGGGTAGCCTCTACTTGCCATACTGTTGGGGTGAATACAACGCCAAGGGTTGGGGGTAGCCTCTACTTGCCATACTGTTGGGGTGAATACAACGCCAAGGGTTGGGGGTTGGGGGTAGCCTCTACTTGCCATACTGTTGGGGTGAATACAACGCCAAGGGTTGGGGGTAGCCTCTACTTGCCATACTGTTGGGGTGAATACAACGCCAAGGGTTGGGGGTAGCCTCTACTTGCCATACTGTTGGGGTGAATACAACGCCAAGGGTTGGGGGTAGCCTCTACTTGCCATACTGTTGGGGTGAATACAAATTTATATTTGTATTCACCCCACCAGTATAACAAAATAAGATATTGTTATCAATATCTTATTTTACTTTTGTTGCCATTGTTGACCCCAAGCACTGAAAGTTGTTATACGTATGTACTGAGAGCTGTCGGAGAGTTGGCATCGCTTCGTTACGTCGCGTCGCGTAGTCGGTGTTAGATTAGGTACTTCAATCACATGAGTAAATAATACAACCAGAGACTAATGTGTCATACAAGGCTCTATGACAAGTCCACTACTACAAGCTTGACGCGCGTGTGTGCGTGAGCACTGGCGGCACATCATGTACGGAGAGAAACCGGTCTATACTGGCTCGGCCAGTGCCCAAGTTCAGGGCTGTCACACTCGCATGCGAGCGGTAAACATCACGCGTCGCATGTTTGTTTCATATTGTTTAATAAAATATAGTGTTATTAATTTGGTCTTAAGTAGGGAGGGAGTGAGTGTGGACCATTCTTGTGTTATGGTGACGAGTGACGAAATAGAAGACTTAAGTGAGTGAGTGAGCGTGTGCTCCAGTCTAAGCAACTAGGCTTGTGTTATAGTGACTAGACGCGACAGATATAATAGTTATAAATATTAAATATGTACCTTTACTGAGTGGGAATTGAGTATGTGAGTGCCCCAACCTAAGCAGCTAGGCTTGTGCTATCGTGACTAGACCACGGATAGAAGATTTTCTTTTATAGAGAGGGAGGGAGGAAGAATGGAAACGATTTAGTGAGTGAGCGCTCCAGCCTAAGCAACTAGGCTTGTGTTATAGTGACTAGACACGACGGAAAGCATAGTTATATGTAGGTATGTATAGCATACTACTTGTGAATTCTAGTATGTCAACGTTTATCTATTTAACGTTCAATTCTGTGACATCAAAGTTTCCCGGTAAGCCATAAAAATTTCTGATTTAGGTATTATGATCATCATTCATTTATTTATCTACTAGCTGTACCCCGCGGTTTTACTCCCGTAAGTCTCGATCCCGTGGAAATATCAAAATAAAAAGTAGCCTTCTAGAAAAATGGACTGACCAACACAAAAATATTTTTTCAATTCGAACCAGTAGTTCCTTAGTTCAAACTCTTCAGCTTTATAATATTAGTAAGTATAGATTAATCATCAATTCAGATTACATTGTTACCGCGTTAAAATAAACGCCCATAATAAAAGACACTGATACTTAGTTTACACATTTTTTTTGGAGCGAAGTTCCTTATCTTGCGTTGCGAAAAAAGAGACGGAAAAAGTTAAGACCAAAAGATGTAACGACACGTTTTGCATAGAAAGAAAGCCAGTTATTTTCGTTTCGTCTTTCTATTTCGCATTGAACAGTGTGGTGTCGCGACGATTATTTACAAAAAAAAGTAGATATAAAAAAATATAAAAAACGAAAAACATTAATTTATTACAACTCCTTAACTAATTAATCGAAAGGAACTTCGTTCTATCCGGGTGTGCCTTGACACCTCTCAAGTTTTTTTTATTTAATATAATCCACCTGTGCCAACCCTACATGATTACGTCACAATTACGTATTCATTTTGACAGCTCCGAACAACCTTAGCCTCTGGTCATCTCTACTCATGTGCTTCAATTAACTAAAACTTATTTTATTAGAAATCTGAACTGGAAACTTGTTAAAACTCAGGGACAGATTAAATGCAATATCGTCTCTCGTGTTGACACCGGCGACACCGACCGACGCGGGCGACGCGGGCGACGGGCGGGAGACAACCAACTACTGAAGAAAGAAGGATTAATTAAAGAGACGACACAAATGATTCAGTTGAAGTTAGAATGTGTCACCGAGGAACGTTGGAGATATATTTAATGAAGCAGTCCGGCCCATTGCAGACCACGGACTTGTCATCGGCAGATATAATCTTCTAAATGCAATACACGGCACGGTGCAGGTGGTAGCGCCGGCGCCGGTCTCGCAGTGAACCTGGCCGCCCCATGCCCCATGCGTCATGCATCGATCGACCGATCCAATCACGTCCATAATCAATCGACATAATATTTGTTACAGTTTCATCATTATTTACTTCTGAGCTGTCGGCTCACTGTTAGTCGGACGATACCTTGTTATACTGATAAGTCAAATATTTAGAGTCAAATATATAGAAGAGTGTACGGTCTGTGTACATGTAAAGGTAGTCGCACACCGTGACCTCGGAGACCTCACCAGACGCTCGCTGTAAGGTGACTCGCACACTTCAACGGGGGGAGGTCGAACACTCAAACTTTGATTCAGTTTCATATCTCGTATCTTAAGAAAATACAAAGTTTTAAATAAATGTTTGTACTGTAGTAGATAATAATATGTAGTGAAAGTTCTCAGAAGTTTTGTTCATGTTCCATGACACAAGTACAGTCGGTGACTAAAGTGGATGCTCATTGTAGTATTCAAAAATGTCTATTATGAACAATGTTTTGACGTTAAATATAACAATTAGGTTCAAAATAAGAACTCATCAATGTCAGGAGTCTCTCAGGAGTCACCGTTCTAATGTTCCCCTCAATTGTGAGATACATAGGTGTTGAATCATGTTAGCTTTAAGTGAAAGTTTGAGAGACACAGCAGTAGCGTAGCGTAGCGTAGGTGTAATGCGGTGCTACTTTAATTAAATCCATCGCATTTTATATTGTTCTCTGAGGTTTACCGCGCCGCGCCGCCCGCCCGCCCGAGCCGCGGCGTCGAGCGTCGTCGCGTCTCGGGGAGAGAGACGGCCCCGGGCCCCGGGGCGAGGAGGGCCCCACCGACGCACCGCATGCCGCGCCGTCTTTGTCACATACATTACACCTAATATCAGATATCACTCGATAGCTCTAAGATAACGTGCATATTATTTACAGTCGATCTATTCATTGGGAAACAGGGAATACTTGTCAGGTGATCGTCAGATTGATGTGACTTTGTTCAGATCGTGTTTAGTTTCGATCACGAGACAAATGAGGCCAGTACTCGTGCGTGACTGTACTACCTCGTCGTAGTCGTAGGTAGATGTAACCAAACACACCAAAAAGTTACAAGTAACGAACAACTTATCTATCTATCTACCTACATACCAACTGCACCAATCGTTAGTCTTCACCGACACGATCACATATTTTCTTTGTGAGACTCATTCACCATAAATATAGAGTAGATCCTCACAAATAGTTCAACCGCTGGAAGCTATCAACTGGGATCGCAAATGGAACGCTTCCGTTTGCTATTCCTCGATATACTATATTATGTGATCAGCTTCAGGCGCTAACGTGTTCATATACCTACCTAGCTACCTAATGTATCGGTACACTTTCCTAAGGGAAGCTTTACTCCGATTCAAGTGTCAGTTCATGGAACACCGACAATAGTCCACGTCATTACAAGACTAAGTTACCTGAGTCTGAGCTCAGCCGTTACAGATCATTGATTATACATTCAAAGTAAAAAAATTATTCAGTTGTAATAATTCGCGAAACTAAGTGAACATCACTAAGCAAAGTTTGAAATACTCACTCGTCCGTGTGCTTATGTGTTTAGGCACACAGTATGTTAGTTTAAATGTATGTGAATGTGTTGAATATAACGTCTTGTTTGTTTTGTAAGTGTATCTCCGGGTCGGAGGTAGCTAGGTACCCTAGCTAGCTAGCTCTCACCGAGCCGCTCCGCACAACGTGCCATCAAATCAACTCTCTCCCTACATAATATACTATATTCTGTTATAATACCAGAGATCATTTCAATATTGCATGTCTTTAACATTACACTCTTATTGTCTCTGTACATTTCAGTTTGTAAGCTTTCAGTAGACAAGGAGCGAGAGTGAGGCGAGCGGTATAATATAGTATACTCTCGTTTCGGACTTATAATAGTCCCTTGTCTAAAACTTTTATCTTTTTTACCTGTAGGTATCACCTGTACGGAAGTAAAAAGTTTACCGATAAGTATATTTAAGGTTATAGGTAGGTTGTATGTACCTATCTACTATAACAAAGGTATATTTTGTTAACGTAAAGTAAATAATACAACATTGATTGCAAGCAACAATCCCATATAATATCCGCGCGTAGATTGACGTTTGTCCCTGAAGTAATGTCGATTGATCTTCGTTCGTTTCATACCTACTGCTAGCTACGCTACGCAATATATTGAGTTTTCACAACTTCATATTGTTATTACATATAATAAAAATTGTTTACATTTTAGTGTTGTCTGTGTTGTGTGGACAACAACGGCTAGATGTTAGTATTATAATATTATAACGTTTGAATTATTTACTAGCGCTATGGAACAAGACAACTTGAATTAGTTTTCTAGATATTGTTTGTAAGTTGTGTTTACATTTCCTGACACTGTTGATGTATTTATTACCATTTATTTCACTCGGGAATTTATTTTCCTCTCGATACATAATGTTTATAATATCTGGATCTAATAATTTGATTTATTTAGTGGTGTAAAAATCGAGCCCAATAGAGTCGGTTACATACAAGCAAGCAAACATACAGGTGAAACTTATAAAGCGTGTTATAATAGTTTTTATTGTAAAACCTTCAAGTTGTATCTAGTAAGGCAATTCCATCATAGTTGGTCGCGCGTCACGTCTCCGAAGTCGCGTCGTCGCGTCGTCGGTCGCTCGCAACACTCACAATGTCCGTCGTCGTCGCGTCGTCAACACGACAATAATTCAACAATAATAAACGAAGCATCACAAGATCTCGACAAGTATGCGAGTTAGTTTGTTGTTCGACACAACTTTCTGAATTTTTCATTAGCGACGACGTACCAGAATATATGGCTAATTCTACAATTTTATTTTGGATTTTTTCAAGTTAGTTTTATTTTTTACAATTTTTGTGGGTTTTCCTTGAGTAAAATGAAGGTTGAAATGTCGGTCATTTCGTGTACAATGCCCTGTCCCTCGACGGAGAGGACGCGGGCGGCTAGAGGAGGCGCGGGGTGCGAGGGGGGCGCGGGGTGAGAGCGGACGGCGATAACCGCACGACAAATGTGACGGAGATTGGCCGCGATTACCAACAATATTTAGATGAAAATTCCAGTAATTGCCGCCCGTGGATGGAAGTGGTGCCAATTACGAAAGCTCTTTGTGATTTGTCACGCGATATAAGTGTGTTCAAAATTCGGTGACAATGTTTTATTTAGTTGAGCAACTAACACAACAACAGCAATCATTAGACGTAGGTAGGTACCTGCTCTGTGCCTACCTACATCTACGGTGTTATACTATACTATAACGGGTACAGACTAAATAACTAGGTGTTGACCTTTTCATCTACCAAAATATGATGTAAATACAATACGTCATCAACTCTAATCCTAGACAACACAAGATCCTGCATTAATCAATATTAAAGCTGTCAATATTCAATAAATCTCCATCAATCAAAATAATAAAAAAGTTGTATCGTTAAAGTTGGTGCAAGCGGTTCATCTTGTGGATTATAGACATCAGAGCAACTCTATAATACCCTAGCTAGGGAGAGAGAGAGAGAGAGAGAGAGGCTGTAGACTACATTCGGCAAGTATTCGGCTAGTTGTTTACACTTACATTTCTACCATAACACATGTGGACGAATACCCAATATCAAATCATGAAAGAAAAAACGCATTTATTTCTCACAATATTTATTTTTAGTTCGAGGTTCGTTGTTAATACTACCGTACTACTTTTATACCACTTTTGTTTAACAAACTATTATTTATTTTACTTTACATTTTTAATACTCAACATCTACTGCTAAGGTATGATTATGACGAATGAAAACAAGTTTTTTAGAATTTTTGTTGTTTTTGCAACCAATTGCGCTTCTTCCTCATAAATTATTCATGTTTCTGAAAATAGCCGGTCATTATGTACGAGTAGGTACCTACACTGCTACCGGAGATGAGAAATATATCGTAGCAAATTCTGCTACAATTATTGGATACTGTTGAACGTTTGTTGACCACCACTTGTCGGTCCGACCGATCGGTACCTGTTACCCGCGGTTAGTGTTACTGGAATTATCGATATCCGGACAATTCGTGGCATCTCTACCGTAGACCACTTTATTGCCTTTCAATTTCAATAGAGTGTGTGAGCGCTCGCTTGCTGAAGGCGAAGGGCGAAGGGCGGAGGCCGGAGGGGGCGGAGGCCGGGCTGAAGCGAACATCGCATCACTTCTTTATTAAAGTGCTACCTAATGAAAGTTACATTTTGTAATTAAAATTTAAGATTAAAAGGAAAAAAACAATGATATTTACGTACAATAACTTAAGTAGGTATTTTATTTTTATTATTACGTAGAGGTATGCGAACTAGGTAGGTATTTGTTTAACCTATTATTGTTGTGGTTATCGTTGAAAACAATGAACGCAAATGAAATAATTGATCATTGACCGTAGTGTTTTAATTAGTTATTTGATATTCTAAATGAAACCTAATCACGTACATACCTACCTACAAACATGTACATATTATATAAATGTGTAAAATTAAAAAACATGAAGTTTGAGATAAATCTTAGTTTAAAAAAAAACTAATAATAGGTACCTAATCCACCCCATTGTTTGATATTATACTTATTATTGTAAAGGGCCTCTACGTGTTGGCTTCGGCTCCACGCACGCCTTCCAAAGGTTCGGGACTCCATAGCCCCGTGATACAGGACGTATAACAGACAAAAAAATAATACTTACTTAGTTTGCATTCGATAGCACATCTATCATGGACTACTAAGTACTTATTCGAAAAACCGATTGGAATAATTCCTGCATTTGTAGTCTTGGCAGAAAAAGCATAGCGAAGGAAGATGGTTAATAAAAAATTGAAATGTCGCTATCTCGGAAACCGAGAGACGTTCACGAAGCATAACTTTTATTTTCCTGATCTGTCACAGTGTAGGTATCCGTCCTCTATCTGTAGGTATCCGTCCTCTATCTGTAGGTATCCGTCCTCTATCTGTAGGTATCCGTTTATCCATTCATTACGGGATACCCCGTAAATTATATATTTATAAGTAGGTACTTAGGTTGTCTCACCTAAAGTCTACTTAGGTACCTACTACTTGTAGGTAATGAATTATTTTTTAATAGTTATCTAGAATAATATAAAATTAATCATTTAAAAATAAAATATATATATTATTATTTATATTTATTTTATTTAAAATAATGAACGTTTTAGTAAAGCTTAGACCCTCGCTCGCACCGCAGGCGATGGCGATAGCGATGGCGATGGGTCGGTGTGGTATGTACTCGAGGAGCGACAACGATGGCAACTCCGCGCGGCGGTCGCGGCGCGCCGGCAGTCGACTGCCATCGGCCGCGCGCGACGCTCTCTACCGTTCCGACCTCGACCCGACATATCTCTCATCTCGCACGCGAGCGTCGCGTCGCGACACAAACGAACGTGCCCCCTCAACTGTACCTACTTTACTCTGGAATTATTGTACTCTATAGTGTTCTCGCAAGTTGTATTCTAATATATTGGAACGACGCGACGCGACGCGACGCGACGCACGACTCGTCTCGAACTCAAACTATTCGGTAAGTTTCATGAGAGTAACGCCATTCGCGACAATACTTTATTTGTTTGTGTCGAACTAGGTTTATTTACTTAATAAAGGTACGCATTATTATTCCATTGTATTGTACATTTTATGACAATCAGGGGTTACGCTTACTTCCTTATTTATAATTTAGGAAGTAAAAAAATACTAAATAAAACCTCTCATGATCAAATTACCTTAAATGCGAGATGCTTAATAAAACCATTATACCTAATGGGTACTTTGCCTAGAAAGCTTTGCACCCTAAGCGACTTATGCCACTGATGCAGAATGCCTAAAATGCGGTTGTGACTAAACACGCAGTTTGTCTAAATTTAAATTACTATTAAGCACAGCAATTTGCCTAATAAACAAGATGTCTAAAATGCCGTAAGTTTAAAATGTAGCATATCTCGTATAAAACGTAGTTACCTTACACGAATTACGTTTTTCACGTCGTCGTCGTGTACGTAGTTTCTAAAAAACGGCTTTGATTTTTTATTCAGTCAACATAAATAATTAAAACCTTATCATTATCAAAACCATTTAGAAAAGTGATCCGAAAGTATCTGAAGATGGTGTTGTAATTAGAGTCGGAAGTTGAAGGTGAACCTGTAATGAGGGTAGATAGATACTCGTATACGGACGGGAACATGGCGCGCGTCGTTCGCGGAATGTTGTAATTACTGGTTGTATTGTACAGAGGGGGGAGAGAGGAGCCCCCCGGTGGCCCCCTGGTGGTCTCCTGGTGGCCCCCTCGAGGCAGTTTACGGAGACTGTCATGGAAAACTGGAAAATTGTACAAACTAAGTGTAATTAAAATGCATAATTTTATTGGTATCGTTCGCCGGTTGTCTGTTGCCTGCAGACTGCACACTGCACAGACTGCATACTGCACAGACTGCACACTGCGCTCTGCCTGCAGTCGGTCGCAGACGAGGGGGTACGTGAGCGAGCAACCTCTCTCTCTACACGTTATGTCCTTCCTACCTACACTATACACTACACTACATCATCTAGCCAGTGGCACCTCACTCACTCACTCACTCACTCACTCACACACTCGCTCCGTATATGCACTACGCGGTACAATATTATGGTAATATTTAAACGCGAGTGTAACACAAAGGCTACTCTACTCTACTCTACTCTATTATCTCAACTACTTATAAACGTTTACAATAAATATAATAACAAAAATATGAAACCAGCGCTTCTTGTAAGATGACAAAATTATTTCCAAAAAGTAGCAAGTGTCCGACCGGCCGCCGCGAGGCACTCGGTTCGGTCGTGGGGCCCGTGGGGCCGTGGCTCGTGTGGGTCGGTCGCGGTCGGTCCGATGACGAGACGTTCGTGAGTCCAATACTTGTTGATAGTATTATTGTAGCAAACTGATCATTTACTTATGACCCATACTGTACGTATCAAATTTTAAGTATTTTAAACTAGCTGTGCCCGGTTTCACCCGCGTTCGATTTTTTCTCCTCCTCCTTTTTTTGTTGTGTTTGTTATTGTCAGAAGAAGGTCCTGGCAATAACAAACATAACAAAAAAAAGAATTAGCGGAATCGGTCCAGCCGTTCACGCGTTATGCCGTGACCGAGGGAAATAGGGATTGATTTTTTATATAATACTAGCTGCCCTCCGCGGTTTCACCCGCGTAACTCCCGATCCCGTGGGAATATCGGGATGTAAGCTATCCTATCTCTCAAGTTGGATCGAACTGCACATGGTGTGCGAATTTTATTATAATCGGTTAAGTGGTTTAGGAGTCCATTGAGGACAAACATTGTGACACGAGATTTATATATATTAAGATAAGATTAGAAAAGATGCCATTTTCACAACATAGGAGGAGATTCAATTATACATAATATGAAAATAAACTGGATAACTTCAAGATGAAGTAATGTAATGTGTTGTAGAAGTTCAACCAGTTAGGTAGGTACCTACTGCCCTGACGGAACGGAAACCGGATAAGCCGAAGCCGGACGCGTCGCCCACGTCGGGCTGCCGGCTCACGACATTATGAAATTAACACAATATTAGGAGTTTTGTATAAATGTGTGTTTACATTATGTCCAACCGGAATTCACCGGATATATGTGGAGCCACGGACTTTAATTGTGAAGTTCTATTTTACATTATAGACATTTAATTTTATTAGATGAGCACACGGACAAGAAAAAAGTAATAATATAATAATAAAGGTAAGTAAGTAGGTAGGTACATAATTACAAAACAAAAAAATAAAAAAAAAACCCTATAGAATTAGAAAAAGAAAGAATGAATAGGCACATAATAGAAAAATTCCAGGATGCCGCCGCCCGCGTCGTGTGGCGTGTGCTAACCTGAATGGACCGACCTCAGCTCAAATGCTGCAGCAAACTACAGCGCTGATCTTCCGACCGGGCCTAGGGCACACTGGTGTAGATTCCGTCCGTCCGTCCGTCCAACCTCACCCAGCATAAATGTAGATAGTTACCTCTGTTGGTGTTCTCTGCCAGATATGAACTGTTGTTGTTTAGTGCCACAGGTGGATCTCAACGTTGCGGTAACGCTCGTTAAAATACCTACAACTGTAAATATATTTCATATTAAATGGTGAAACATTGTTTAATACTTACGTGAGAGAATATTTGCGTGGTTTTTCAATGTTTTGATTACGTATTTTAGAGATATGGAATGGAGTGAGTGGGCGCGCTCGGCGCTCGGCGCTCGGCGCTCGGCGCTCGGCGCTCGGCGCTCGGCGCTCGGCGCTCGGCGCTCGGCGCTCGGCGCTCGGCGCTCGGCGCTCGGCGCTCGGCGCTCGGCGCTCGGCGCTCGGCGCTCGGCGCTCGGCGCTCGGCGCTCGGCGCTCGGCGCTCGGAGTTCTTCATTTTTTTCATATTTATTATAAGTACCTAACCTGGTAATATATCTATCGTATAGTATTTACTAAACGTTTTGTAAATGTCATTGATGAAGTCAATTTTAGTGACATAACATGTTGGTGAGGTGAGTTGAGGTTATATTTGAATGTAAGACAGCCAGTAGACCGCAGGCAGCATGTAGTATCGTAGGGGTGTGTCTGACAGTAGACGATCCTATCTCCGGCTGTAATCGTGGCGTAGGTAACGAGGTTAGGGACCGGACCGCGGGACGATCCTATGTCATCTCCGGCCCCCGCGAACTGCCACCTCTAATAGAGTTCATACCCTGCTGAATGTTCACTGAGAGTTCACCCTGAGCTGCGGTCCGATGCAGATGATGCCGGTGTCGTACCCGAGGGAATCAGTACGTCACTATACATCTCACAAATAACACACACAATTGTCTAACATTATGCCACATTCATTCACACGAATCAAACAACATACTTACTTACACTAGGTATACGTTATAATTTGTGTTTCTATAATATATTCATAGCCTCTATGAATGTATCTGACTGTCCTATATCGACGCTATTTTTGTTTTGATTATTTACTCTCAATACGAATATATTTTAATATGTATTTAGCGATCGCTGTACCAACACCACACTACAGTTCGTATTGTTACATGATAAATTCACAATAAATTAATTAGTTACCTGACTCTGAAATTTTCACATTTAACTGACGTCATTTAATGTTTTTTTTTTAAATACTTACCTACTATATTTAGATATGGTTGCTATAATACTAGTTTTAGTATAAACAAGGCAAGACGGCATAGTTTACATCCCACCGTATCATCTTGACGTGTGTTTATGGTACCTAATGTAATTGTAACAATGTACTCGTACCTACCGACGCGACGCGACGCGACGACTACATGCGACACAGAGGGACGACAGGGCGACAGATGCGTGGCCGAAACATACGTGAACCCACAACAATGCGTTTTTCATTGAAAGTAATTTTTATGTGTTGAAGTGCCGTCCCATCCAACTGTATAAGTGAAGTGTATCCGGTAGACGTATATGCATCGTGTGCACTCGCTTTAATTTCCGCCTCCATGCTCCGTGCTCTGCCGTGCTCCGCCGTGCTCCGTGTTCGTGTGGACACCTCACATAATAACTAGCTCTCGGTTGAATGTCTACATTAGTCATATTTCGCCTCTCTCATGTCGCCGCGCGCCGTGTCGATCTGTCTGTGTTTAATGTCCGTCTATTGGACGACGACGACGCGACGACGGACGTACCTGAGTATATCCGACCGACCTAGTTTTATTATTGTAAATGTTTACTGGTTCATCACCTCGTCTATAATGTTTGTCATCAACATCGTATCTAGGTAGGTTACAATCAGTCACAGTCAGTCACAGCACAGACGGTGTATACCAATCATTATACATTAACGTCAACTGACTCGAGTTATGTCCGTTAGTCGATACTGAAATAACATTACTATCACAATTTATGCGTTTTTGGCGCCTGTTTATTAAAATTTACAATACTTGTATACAAGACTCGTACAAGTTTTACAAAAATATCAGTATGTTATATTTTTTTTAAATAAAATAATGGCATCTGTATTATTCTGGATGCTCGAGGACTTTTTGTTTTAAGAACTTACTTAAAGTTTCTTGTAAAGTGTAACTTGTTAATATATAAACTTGTACCTATGTTTTGTTTGTTAATTATGGCATTTGTGTAATAAACAAGTTGAGTTCATACATAATGTACATAATGTAGTTGTAGGTAAGGTATATAGTATAGGTAGGTAGATGTATGTTTAGACAAGTAAAGGTAGGTATAGCTAATCAAACCTCTGTCACTTACTATACCTTACTCCGTTATTGTATCAAAGTCGATCGATAAGGCCCCCCACACACACGTCGTCACGTCGTCACGTCGTCGGTTGCTGTCACTCCGCCCGCCCGTGTCATATATCGAGTAGTTAACAAAGACCACATCTAATGGAACTTAATAAAGGACTTACTCCCATCGGCCCCGCTAGCTCTGCCCCGTCAACGTTGTGACAGCTCAATGTTGTCGATATAATATGTCGTTCGTTACCTTTAGATGTGATCTATAATATTATACGCCCGCGCCGGCCGGTGTCAGGTGACTGCCAGGTGCCAGCTAGTGCAGTGTGCCCAGTGTGGCCACGTGCCAGGAGAGTAGCTCGCTGTACCATTCCTTTTGACGTGACAACGTTTTATAAATTGGTTTGCCGGGTGACACTTCAAGAAACTGCGTTACGCTCCGCTGACGTTATGCGCTCACAATGAGAGCGAGTGAGAGGCACGCGTCCCTTCCACTCGGGCATGGTTAGCCCGCCTAAGAGCGAGAGAGACAGACATAAAAAGTGAAAGGCACGCGTCCCTTCCACTCGAGCACAGTTGTTGTCACGTAAAACTTTCGCCCGTATACCGACTTTACAGACAACCATTTTTTTTACACAACATTCAACTTTCCGTAGAAAATGATAATTTTAGAGCTCAGCATATTAAACGTAAAACCTTAAAATTTAACATTTCAGAGAGAAATTCGTTGTTACCAAAATTTTAAATATTCGAAACAAAGAACAATAATGTCGCACATGTTCAACAAACAGCTACCTACCTACCTACCAATGTACGTTCTCTTTCATATGCTAAACCAGCATGTTTCACGTGAATGTTGGCTCGCGTTGACTGCGGTGAGGCTACATGACGTGACGTGACCGCGGTATGACCGTCACGAGTGTCACTGCTGTCTCACTAGGTGTGGACTGTGGACGTACCTTTATACTGGTACTACTTAAACAATATCAACATAGTACCATTTCTCTAATAGACTACCATATTATTGACCAATGAGCCAGCCGGATAAAGTGTACACACACACACACACAGCCATCAAATGCTAAAGGCTTGTCTTGTTACATTATCGCTGAAATCGTTAATCATTGCCTTATACTTACATCACCTTACATGATGTTTTTATAAAAACTATACAATTTGTAAGTGTGAGATAATTCAAGATCTTTGTTATAATTTAAAAAAAAATTCTTCTTTTCGTGTCGATTCCGTTAAACCTATTTTTTTTATATTTATATATTTTTTATATATTTGTAATTTAGTGTTTTGAATTTTTTGTTTTTGTATTTGGATTTTTATTTTATTATTATTAATATTTGTATAATGCTATTAACAGTATTCAGCCAATAAGCCCAATTTTAAGACTAAACTTAACTTTCGTTTTGAAGCCTAACAAAAAATTCAAATTTGTCAAAATTTTGATAAAAATGTATATAATTTGTATGCAGTACATAGTTAACAATAGAACATGTATAGGTCGAGCACCTGTTGTTTTGTATACCTGCTGCTAGCTGACTGAAGACGGTTTATGTCAGACTGTAACGAATACGATACGTTTGTCTGTCTGTCTGTCTCGCTGCAAGGACCGCGGCGTGACGCGACCCACGTGGTGCAATCATCGATGACGTCATGACCGTCCTGCTACCTGCATCCAGATTAATTGCAATCACCTTTATTAGTCCGTGTTACAATTGCTGTACTGTAACAGACATCGCCATCTATTAGACCGTTACTCAAACAACAACAATTAGGTAGGTACTCTAGGTACACTTACTATATCAATAATATACATTCAAAATATATATATTCACACAAATGTAATATATCACCTGAGTAAATAGTATCCACAGTTTTCCAACGGAGTGAAACAACAAGGTGACCTCCGTCCACGGCTGCGCCCGCGCCGGACTGTAAGGTGGTTACAGGCGAGATGCTCGGGTACTGGCTCACTAGCCGGAATGCATGTGCCGCTAGATTTTAACAATTTACATATTTTTCGGTATTATAACCCATTAATCTTAAAAATACAACAGTAAATAAACCCATAATGATTTCATGTATACATGTGTTTTTATATCGGGCTTAATTCCGAGTCTGAGTTCATAGACGATGTTAACGTCTTCAAGTAATTAGATCGCGTCGTTCGATCGGCTTCGTGCGACGACGCGGCGACGACACGGTCGCTCGTAAACAATGTCTTACCAATTAAAACGTAAGTACACCTCTCTAGTTGTTTGTTTACTCAGCTTCTCGGTGTTTACCTCCTTTACTTGCACTGATCGATACACAATACTAACATTATAATTATTCTATGCTTTACAATCTGCGTTATATCGCCCGCGTCGCATCTGCACGCGGCACCTTACGGATATACAGGGTGTCCCGTAATTAATGGATAAGCTGGCACCTACGGGTAGAGGACACTGTGCCGGTTCACAATAATAAATGAAAGTCTCTCCGTTTCCGAGATATCGGCCATTTTCATAATTTTAAAACTATCACTTCTTTCTCTATGTTTTTGGATGCCAAAACTCCAAATGTAGGAATTATTCCAATCAGCCCGCTTGTATCCATTCATTACGGGGCACCCTGTATATGTCTATGCGTATGCACAGATGAAACATATTTATCCCATTAGTGTTGTATCTGTTAAATACGCCGAGATGTTCGTGGTATAGATAGATAGATAGATAGATGAATTCTTTATTCGTGGAAGTCGGTGTTATGTATGTTTCTACGACACACGTATGTTACGGATGTTAGTAGTTGTATACGTTACACGCAGCTGGACAAACTCTGTTTGTATGTATATATAATGTTGTTCTAGCAGTTCATTGTTGTACCGTCTCACGACGCCGGCGCGCGGCGCCGACGACGTTGTGATGTGACGTCACCTACATGTTACACATACCTACAACATCTCGTAGATCATGGTGTTCTTTGATTCAACATTATATTACCTACTGTACCACTATCGGTGACCCTCTTCACCGGCACATCTCACTACCTACTAATGTGAAGAAAAAGTACCATTCTATAGGTCTTCATACGAAAGGGATTATTGAAAACGTTATTTGATCAATGTACGAGTATATACATTAATGTTTTGTATAGGAGGGATTCCTTATTGCGCACTCATTTTAATGCGCACCCAAAACTGCGCACCCAAACTATTCCACATTTGCGCACCTGTTTTGTTGCGCTCACGATAGGCATACTAAACTTTTGAATAGAGATGGAAAACTGACTGAAACTATCGATAACTAGTTATACACTTTATTTTTTTTGCAAAAACTTAGGTATAGAGTTTAAATTGATTTTGAAAAAAAATAAGGTCATCCTGGTGAAGTACAGTCATCAGAATGAACATAATGTTTTCAGTCGTTCCCACCTAGGTACGTTCCTAGGTGGAAACGAATGAAAATTGGAAAAAAAAATGGCACTAAACATTTTTAATAGTTGGCTATTCCCAGTCATTACTAACTACTAACAACGCTTCTACTTCATTAAAAGATTTATTATTATGAAGCTAATGTACCAGGCCTTCATAGATTATAAGGTGCTATCATTATCTAGTATTTGAAAGATTTTTTTTGCAAAAACAGCAGAATTAAGGACCAGGCGTTCATAAGTTACTGGCGGTGTTTTTTCCTAATCATCCTCAGGTCTGTGCCTCAGTCAACTAAAATCCTATTTGTACGTTGTACAGAACGAAAAGTACCAGGCGCTTATACTTAGCAGGAGGTTTTAACTTATTGGGCTCCTTGTGTTTTCCCCCACACTTCTTAATAAGCAAGAAATTGGCGTGGAATTTTTTTTATTAAATCAGACTGTTACTATAGAAACAATAGTAATTATTATTAAACAATACAATAATTAAACAAAATCAATTGTAACAAAAAATAAACTATACTTGATTTGTAATAATTACTATTTAGTGTCAGAATGGTTTAAGAGAATTTATGATTGAGTATAATTTTATGAGTAGGTAGTTCATTTTTCTGAATCGGCACAGTGTCCTCTTTCCGTGGGTGCCCGCTTATCTATTCATTACGGGACACCCTGTACATATTATACTAAGTGATTTTTTGTAAAATTAATATTTAGTTATTAATTACTTTTTTATCTAAATATTAATCGCCAATCTATAATCGCTTAATCACTCATTTTTGGATTACTATAAGTCGTCATGTTACGACGTCTGTCTGTCTGGCTATTTGTAACCGACTTCAAAAAAAGGAGGAGGTTCTCAATTCGTCGGGATATTTTTTTTATGTATGTTCCCCGATAACTCGGAGACGCCTACACTGGAAAAAAAAATTATTTGAAAGGGGATAATGGAATTTTCAGTGACAGCGGCACTAAAAATAGTTAAATCAAAAAATAAATTAAAATTTTAAAAACCAACTTCAAAAAAACCTGAAAACACAAACAAAACTATCACTAAGACAGCAGATAACTTAAACATAAAGTACTTACTTGGAAGTCGGACTGGGTTGTATTGAATGTTGAGAGGTATAAAGACATCATGGTGTCACCCAGTCCGACTTCCAAGTAAGTACTTTATGTTTAAGTTATCTGCTGTCTTAGTGACCCAAAATGGATTATTTTTCACTTTACACTTTCACACTAATTTATTCCACGCCAATGTCTTGCTTATTAAGAAGTGTGGGGGAAAACACAAGGAGCCCAATAAGTTAAAACCTCCTGCTAAGTATAAGCGCCTGGTACTTTTCGTTCTGTACAACGTACAAATAGGATTTTAGTTGACTGAGGCACAGACTGAGGATGATTAGGAAAAAACACCGCCAGTAACTTATGAACGCCTGATCCTTAATTCTGCTGTTTTTGCAAAAAAATCTTTCAAATACTAGATAATGATAGCACCTTATAACCTATGGAGGCCTGGTACATTAGCTTCATAATAATAAATATTTTAATGAAGTAGAAGCGTTGTTAGAAGTTAGTAATGACTGGGAATAGCCAACTATTAAAAATGTTTAGTGCCATTTTTTTTCCCAATTTTCATTCGTTTCCACCTAGGAACGTACCTAGGTGGGAACGACTGAAAACATTATGTTCATTCTGATGACTGTACTTCACCAGGATGACCTTATTTTTTTTCAAAATCAATTTAAACCTAAGTTTTTGCAAAAAAAATAAAGTGTTTATCTAGTGTATATATAAAGTGTATATCTAGTGTATAGTGTATATCTAGATAACTAGTTATCGATAGTTTCAGTCAGTTTCCCATCTCTATTCAAAAGTTTAGTATGCCTATCGTGAGCGCAACAAAACAGGTGCGCAAATGTGGAATAGTTTGGGTGCGCAGTTTTGGGTGCGCATTAAAATGAGTGCGCAATAAGGAATCCCTCTTGTATAGATATAATAGGTTGTTTTTATAGAGTTTCACACAAAGAAGACCAATTTAGATGTAAGAATGTACCTTCTCCGGAGTTTAGTGTGGACCGGACCGACCGTCCGTCCGTCCGTCCGTCTAGCTGGCCGGCTGGCTGGAGGGGGTGGAGTGTTGTCCTTTAAGGAGATAAACCGTTCAACAGGTAGAATGTTGTGAATACTATCACATTGTTGGGCGAGGTGTACCTATACGTATATACAATACCGCCCGCGTCGCGCCCGCGCCGGTGGCGATATTGAGGTTTGATTAGTTTACCTTAGGTATGGTAGGTATAGGTATATAATATGAAACTATTTCTTGTACAAATTCTATCAAATTATTGGATTGTAATAATGTAGGAAGGTGAGGTGAGGGCGTTAGATGTGTTACAGTACAATGTATGTATGTAGGTACACCTAGTACTTGGTCTCCGTCGTGTCACGTGTCGCGTCACGTCGTGTCACGTGTCGCGTCACGTCGCGTCACGTGTCGCCTCGGGAAAGGGAGTAGTTATCACGAGAATGCGGTTACTGATAGCAGTCAAATGGCGGGCAACAGGTGGCAGGTGAAGCGACGCGACTCGAGGGTCCGATGGAGACGACCTACTCTTGTATTATGTACATAATTGGAATATTATGTTAGGTTTATATAAATCGGGTAGATATTGGGATCGGGTAGAGAGTGACGGACGAAGTACGCAGCCGACGACGACGGGCGTCTACTTGACAACCGTTTGTTGGACACTTTATTAAATCAGCAAATTGGTTCGGTTATATTGACTTATTTATTTAGATATCCGTTGTAGCGACGAACGGACGGACTGGTACCTGGTGGACCGGCGGCGGCGGCGGCGTGACGCCGGCGTGGTAGGTACAGGTGGGTGAGGGCGAGCCGCGAGGGTACATCTTTATTACATTTCCATTATAACAAGGGGCGCGTTGAGCTCGACCCGCCGCCGCCGCCGTCTTGTATAGCTCTATTGAATTACGTTTTATTTCTGTTGTCTTCACGTTCATAGAGTGGTGTACGAGTGTTGTAGGTACCTAGACTACTCGGTCGGCTGACGACACTAGGTAGGTACACCGGAACGACACTAGGTACGTACACCGGAACGACACTAGGTAGGTACACCGGAACGGTTCACTAAGTATTATGTGAAGTATCAAAACTTACACCTCACGTAATGTCCCGTCGCTCGCGCCCCGCCCGAGCCAGTAGGCACCGGTGACATTAATATGGCCGATCCTGTTTGTATTCATAGAGTTTCAAGATAATGTGGTAACTTGAGGGTGATGTTTCCGAACTCGTTACATAATGCGTCCATATTGCGGCTACCTACACGTAGCTACCGTACGTTATAGGTTAGGTATGGTATACTATAGGTAGTTGTACCTACATGAGTCACACACCTGCACGGTTTGATACCGTCTCGCGCGCCGTCCGTCGTCCTGCCTATAGGTACCTACTACAGCCGATCTACTTCACTAAGTACAACACAATCTTCACGCTATGAACTTCACACGATAAGAGACGCGGTTACTATTACATTTGTACTTACACTGCATGTTGTACCTACCTACCCACCTAGCTTTATATTATTATACTTTATATTATTATACTAGTTGTCCCGGCAAACGTTGTTTTGCCATTTGCAAAAAAATACTAAAGGAAACAAAATAATAAAAAAAAGTTAAAAAACTAAAACCCGACTACGTAAAAAAAATGTAGTAAAAAAAAACAAACTAGGTAATAAAAATCGCACTCTAAAATGTATGAAACAAGAAAAAACATAGAGCTAATTCTGTAGGCAATCTCAAAGTGTCGTGTCGTTCAGTGGATAGCCGTCGTCGGATGCGGATGTCCGACGACGGCTATCCACTGAACGACACGTGCCACGACACTTTGAGATTGCCTACAGAATTAGCTCTCCGTATTTTTCTTGTTTCATACTTTTTAGAGTGCGATTTTTATATAGGTAACTAGTTTTTTTTTTTACACAATTTACTACACTACTACAATTTTTTTACGTAGTCGGGTTTTAGTTTTTTAACTTTTTTTTTATTTAATTTATTTTGGAGTTTTATCTATTAGTCTGATTTAAATTATAGAAGAATTTTACTACTTGATCCCGTGGGAATATCGGGACAAAACGTAGTTTATGTACTAATCCATCAGTAGTACTTGCATGAAGAAGTAAAAAACAAACATACTAACACCATTATCGAGTGATTGCAAGCAAATCAGTGAGCAACAGCTAGTGCAATATATATATTTTAATAATAACTAAGGGACACTTTGGGGAAGGGACATTTTTGAACCTTTACGCTTTAATTATATTATACTATCCTTAAAGTACAAGCTTTCTTTTAAGTAGGCTGGAGTTGAAGGCGAGCGACCGCACTAATAAGCGTTGCTTAACCCACACGATCACTATAAGAAGCCAATGTAACTTTTTAAGCCCTGAAAAACCCATAGGTACTACCCATTAAAATTCGTCTATCGGCTGAGTTGTTTCACCTTGAAGACCCGAACCCGAAACAAGGGAAGTCCCGATCCCGTGGGAACGTCGGGATAAAACGTAGTCTAGGTACTAATACAGGTTCTCAGCTATTGACTTACCGAGTTTTATTGTTATCCGGTCAGTAGTTTTTGCATGAAGAAGTAACAAACAAACATACTAACACCATTATCGAGTGAATGCAAGCAAATCAGTAAGCAACAGCTAGTGCAATATATATATTTTTGAAATGTGCTAATTAAGCCCTTTCATTTGATATCCCACACGATTAATTTTAATTATTTTTATTTTTTAAATCATGACTCTATGTCCTCTAGAGGGCGCCACATTTGGTTTATTGTGACGTCATATAGCCTATAACCAGCGGATCATTGAGACGCTTCTAACGATACCTCACTTGTTAAATTACAGTAAGTAGTTTTAAAGTTACGTGGGAACAGATGAACATACATACATACATACATACATACAAACATACATACATACAGGTCAAACACATAACCCTCCCTTTTGGCTTCGCCGTAGTCGGTTAAAAAAAACTGGTTGCCTGTAAAGTCGGTATACGGGCGAAAGTTTTACGTGACAACAACTGTGCTCGAGTGGAAGGAACGCGTGCCTTTCACTTTTTATGTCTGTCTCTCTCGCTCTTAGGCGGGCTAACCATGCCCGCGTGCCTCTCACTCGCTCTCATTGTGAGCGCATAACGTGAGCGGAGCGTAACGCAGTTTCTTGAAGTGTCACCCGGCAAACGTTGTCACGTCAAAAAGCTCAAACCGATTGCAATTAACAGATCGGACTGAATTTATAATACAATAGCTAATAAGTAATACATCTATTATTACTAATATTATAGAGCTGAAGAATTTGTATGTTTGTTTGTTTGAACGCGCTAATCTCAGGAACTGCTGGTTCGAATTGAAAAAATATTTTTGTGTTGGATAATCCATTTGTTGAGGAAGGCTATAGGCTACTTTTTATTTTGATATTCCCACGGGATCGAGAGTTACGCGGGTGAAACCGCGGAGCGCTGCTAGTAAAGATATTAAGTACCTACTAAGTTTAAGAAAGCATTTTGTAAAAATGCGGGTTTTAGTTGCTAAAGACGTATAACAAGTAGATAGATATCACTACATAGTTATACACGGTGTAACAAGGGGGGTGGATCATCGGTTGTTGGGGGGTAGGGGATTCAGTACCTATCGATTTAACCCCCATGTATGTTCAGCAATATTAATTGGTTCAAAAGTTATTTGGACTTTAGTGAAATTTTAGTCAATATCAGATTTCACCCTGTACTTCGCAATTACAGCCAAACTATCAGGTCTGCGATTCTGCTTTTTTTTTGTGAAACAAGTTTAATAGTGGACCTCTTTACCGTGCCTGGCGTGAATACATTGACAACTCGACTTACATGTTTTTTTTTTATTAGCATAAACGCTTCCTAAGCACATATATTTATATGTGTCAAAAAATCAGCCATTTATCTACATAAATTTTAGAGCTATGACCTTTGGCATCATGTTGACATCTCCCATTTTTGCGTGTTTTACTTGACAAATGCAGATGTCGACAGCACTAACAATTAGAAATATCGAATACATCGACTTATTCAATAAAACAATTTTAAACAATCATATTATAACTTAACAAATCTAGATATCAAGTTACGGCCGGCCAGAATATTTTTATTTTATTTTAATAAATCGAGATATCAGGTTACGGTCGGCCGGAATATATAATTATTTTTATACAGAACACACTCTTTATCGTATCTTTTTTCAGCATATGCTTTTTCCGAGGGGGGGGAGGGAGGAAAGGTCATGTCCCACACCATGAAGCTCTACGAGGGGATAATCGACTCTCGGATCCGACAGGAGTGTCTCTGGGTGTCAATATGGTTTCCGCCCTGCATGGCACCATGGACCCTGTTTTCGCCCTAAGAATCGTTAAGGATCGTCGAGAAATGCAGGACGAAGAATACGCCTCTGCATTTTCTATTCCTAGATTTGCAGAAGGCCTTCAACTGTGTTCCTCGCATGATGATCTGGTGGGCGCTGCGGTCCAAAGGGGTGCCGGAAGCTTATGTTAAAATCATCAGATACATGTACCGAAATTCTGATTCCGTGGTGCGAACTGCTGTTGGTGACACTAAGTCCTTCCCTGTTACCGTTGGAGTCCACCAGGGTTCCGTCCTCAGCCCGTTCCTGTTCAGCGTAATATTGGATGTACTGTCCGTCCCATCAGAGATACACACGAGCAGCCTCCGTTGCTGCTCATGTACGCTGATGATACTGTACACACTTGGAAGGAGTCGCTTGAGAACAGCGGTTTGCAACTGAATGTGGCGAAGACAGAGTACTTGGCTTGCAATACCGCAGATCCCACACCCGTCTGCGTAGACGGTCATATGGTCGAGCGGACAGACCAGTTTAAGTACTTGGGATCTGGGCTTCACGTCAAGCCACTCATTTCAGCGTTTGGGCCTAGTGGCGTGAGGTGACTGGTGTCATTTGCGACCCCAAAATGCCGGTTAAACTAAAGGGACAGGTCTATAAAACCATCATTAGACCTGTCCTTTTGTATGGTAGTGAGGCGTGGCCGGTGCTTGAGCGACATAAGCAGGAGCTGCGTGTCACGGAGATGAAGATGTTGCGCTAGATGTGTGGAGTGACGTGAAAGGATCGCGTCAGGCATTCCCGCATCCGGGGCAGCCTTCATGTCCGAGACATTGCAGATAAATTGCAAGAATGTCGCCTACTCTGGTACGGTCACGTCTTGCGTAAACCGGCTAGTTACGTGGAGAACAAATGTCTTGCCATGGCGCCTCCGCCGGGTCGTGGCAGACTGGGTAGACCCAAGAAGTGCTAGCTTGACGTCGTAAAGGGTGATATGCGTGCAAATGGCCTTACTAACCAAGATGCCGAAGATCGTGCGAAGTGGAGGCGTAAAAGTAGGAAAGCGGACCCGGGCTCCTGAGAGGGATGCAACCGGGAACATCGCTCGGATGATGATGATGATGATGCTGATATTGAAGTTTCTGTAACTTCAATATCAGCATAACCTGATGATCATTGTGAGGCGCATTACACAATGAAAATTCTATTAAGCTAGTTTTTAATTTAGATTTTTTAATTTAACTTGGACAATTAAGGGTATTATCTATTTTTATCTTCATCTTTTCTTGCATTTATAAAATAAGATAAATTAAAAACCTACACCTGTTTATCCTTACTTTTATTATTATTGTTTTTTTTTTAAATATTTATATACCTTTTACGTTTTAACAATTAAAACAATAGAACTAACATGGTGAATAACTTGATTAATTAAAAATAAGTTAAAAATACGCTCTGTAAGTCGAGTTATCAACTTATTCACTGTAAATTACAGACTTGACATGTCTTATATTGTGAAAACTACGTACAATTTTAATAATTCATTAGCATCACTTTAAAGATACCATAAAATAACATTCATAGCCACATAAACATCTACATTTAAATAATTTATCGATTCAGGACAACATGTCAAACTTTAAAATGGCCGCCCTGTAAAATTGGTGTTTTAGAGATGTCAACATATTCACGCCAGGTCACGCTGATTGGTTAATGGGTTAAAGCCGTAACCCATTAACCAATCAGAGTCTAAGATTTATAAAACTCAAAATATAACCATTAAAGTAATATTTTTTTTGTATGAAAATAATATCGATTATTTTCACTTTTTGGACTATCAAGTACATTTTTCAACATGATGCCTTAGCTCTAGCCAAATAAAACTTTCAGGGTTTATTCTTCATGAAAGCCAGTAGTTTTTAAGATAGGTTGCAGAAAAAAATATTCTGTGAAATATTTTTTTTAGAACCATAGAAAGATAATGTAAACATTATATTTTGAAAAAAAAAAAAAAAAAATTACTTTAATGGTTATATTTTAGGTTTTATAAATCTTAGACGCTGATTGATTTATGGGTTAAAAAGGTCCACTATTAAACTTGTTTCACAAAAAAAAAACAGAATCGCAGACCTGATAGTTTGGCTGTAATTGCGAAGTTCAGGGTGAAATCTGATTTTGACTAAAATTTCACTAAAGTTTTGAACCAGTGAATATTGCTGAACATACATGGGTGTTAAATCGATAGGTACTGAGGTCCCCTACCCCCCACCAACCGATGATCCACCCCCCTTGTTACACCGTGTATATAAACAAGTGTATCTATCTACCCTAAGTATAAGCTGACCTTGACTCCATCGACATAGAAATACAATCTTAAGTTCAATATAAGTTTTTATGGTGATGTGATGTGAAATATACGACCGACGACGGACGGACGGACGGACGTCGCCATTACGCCAGCCACGAACACACAATCAACGGATTTATATAGTTATACTATACGTTCCCTTCCAGTTTCATGATCAAGCAATCATATACAGGGGGAATTTTTATAATGGTTTTCCTTCAGGGATAATCCCAAAGTACTTATAAAAAATTGCGAAAAATGGTGAAAGGAGCGGCGTGCCCGATTTTGACAAAAACTAAAAAATAGTTAATTGTTGTAGTCTTCTGTAATTTTTACGTTATACCTACCATTTTCCCTGAAAAAATGTTGTGAGGAATTGGCTATAATAATGACGTAACCAACTGCTGCTGTTTTTGTTAAATTGTTTGTAATGTAGAGACTTTAGAACATATTTAAAACATTTAGAAAAATATATCTTCCCCTCTATGCTTCATACACTATTATTTTTCCAAAGACGGATAAATGAAAATTGTAGAAAAGTCGAAAAAGGAGCTGTTTCATTTAACTTGCCATATTATAGCCCAGTTAAAATAGCCAAATTTTAGGGGTAAGCTTACTATAATTCGCAGGTCGTTGAAAATCTGTACGAATGTTTGGAACACCATTATAAATGAATTGGCAAAAGTCCCCATCGATCCGACATCGGCTAAAAAAATACGGAAAATATGGGTTTTTTGCCTTTTTCAGCCAAACGGTAAGTTTTATCATAAAAATATGTTAGACACGATTGTATATCATGTAATTATCTATAAATCTTGTCTACAATTTTTCTTCTCAGAGTCACTATTCCTGAGATATAATGGTTCAAAAAGTTGTGTTCTTCGAGTACGCCGCGTATGCAGGGTATTTGATAGATGCTTGGCCGATTTAACGTTTGTGACAGGGGAGTCTTCCTCCTACCTGTTGACTTTTGTTTGGTTGGAATCCGACTCCTGGCTGCGGAGCTATGCCATGTAGAATTTTTCTTTCAAGTCAAAAACGCAAAGCCGAATAAAACAAAAACGCATTGGTCTTTCAGCAATATTCCTTTGAATTTCTGATCATGGATGTTTTCTTCATATAATAATTTTAAAAATTAGGCACATTACGCGCTCTAAAAAATTAAGGCCATTCAAAGTTTCAAAAACTGGGAAAAAAAATCACAGTTGCATTTTGGACTGAAAATTAAAGGAGACAAAAGTCGAGTGGAATCTTCTTGTTTACTTAAAAGCATCTTTAAGTCAAGACCTTTCTGATGTCGGCAGAAAACTCTTAACAGGGTTAGACTCACCTTAGTCATAACTTTATAATGTATTTCTTTTTTTTGTTTGTTTCTTGTGTACTGAATATATTAAATAAATAAATGGTATACCACATGCCTGGAACTCCTTTCATGAAAATATGGTTCATTCATGGCTAGGGTGATGACTTTTTCAAAAATCTAATGATGCAGTTCAAGGTTTTGTCGAAATCGGGCACGCAACTCCTTTCAGCATCTTTCATTTTCTGTTATAGTTTAAGGTAAATAGCCCTGAAGGGTGATGTATAAAATTCACCCTGTAGGTAGGTAGGTATATGTAGGTGATATAGATTGTATTGGTGCCTACGAAGTGGGTAAGTAAGTAAGTACCTATGAGATATGTTTGAGGAGGCAGCTGGCAAACAAACAAACCGAATGATATCAAATCAAATATGATTGCTTCATATATTGATATTTGTAGAGACTAGGTCAACCAATGGCCGAGGTCGCAGGTTCACACCTCCTCTTGTAACGCTCACTAACTTACTTACATGTATATTGAATGTGGGCAGTTCCCGCTGCCCTCACTGACCGTGAGGGTGGGACGGTGTACCTGGGTGTCCCGGGTGTGGCTCGCCCCGGCCCGCCGGGCACGCGCCGGTTTCCATAGCCCATTATATTTGTGATTGGTGTTCAAAACACAGGAAATATCCTTAAACACCATAATCTCGACGTCAGGTAGAGCTGGCGGGTACTTTGATACATCAATTGGTTTCGGAATGGGTTGTTATTGAAACGTATGACTTGAGATACTTTCGTTACTTACGGAGACTCACGGTGCATCACGGTGCGCCACGGCACGTCGCGGTGCGTCACGGGGCGTCATGGTGCAAGACAAGTGACTCCTTGTGAATGTCGTAGGCTCCACTAACTATGTCACCGGGCCATTACTTGACAACTACTTACTCGCTCAGCTCGTGTCGTATATAGATAGAGATCGAGCACACATCCCAGTATAGAGGTGGACCTACCTACCAACGAGTACGTCACTTTCCCATTGCAATGCATCACATATAATACATTACATTCCAACACTACTCACTAGGCATCACTTGACTTGTTATACTTATGTACAAGTACATACAATAATTAGTTAAGTATATTGATTTTAATTCCGTAAATAAATAAATTGTAATAGGAATATCGGCGCGCCTTGTCGAGGCTACTGGCGATCCTAGAGCTGGCGGTTTCTTGTCCCAGCGACTCAGTCTCGCTATTCAGCGAGATATTGGGGACAATGCCGCGGGAGGGTGTAGCCGAGGGCTTCCTTTTGTTTTGATTCTAGTTTTATTATTTATTTTGTTTTGTATTTTATTTCTCTATTGTTTGGGCGAAATTTTAGTTTTTTTTGTAGTTATTTTATTTTTTATTTGTGTTAGTATTTTATTTGATGTGTTTTTTGTTTTGTGGGTGTAGTTTAATTTTATGTTTAGGTTTTGGTAATTAATTCGTTTTTTTATTAATGTAATTTAAAGTTATCTTATTAATGTAATTTGAAATAGAAATACAGAATATGCGGTAGTCAAACACGATCAGAGTCGGACAATCAGAAGGCTCTGCGCTCTCCGACCATTTAGCTAAAGATAATGGAAACCATTATTCCTACGTACTACGTAGGTACATAATAAGTACGTAGGTACATAATAATTATAACAAATGGCGGTACCTTCGCCTCGTCTCGTCGTGTCACGTCCGTCGCCTGCTCTACACTAGGTAGGCCGTTACTCAACGGAATCTCTGCAATTTGTATAATGTATGCCCACTGCCCACTGCCCAGTGGCTCCCCGGCTTGTAAACTATCGTCTACTACGCCTTGTGTCATATGTACCGGGTGCCGGATATTATATATTATCTAACAACATTATCACCCCAATTAATCGATCATTCGACATTTCTCTATGGTCATTTTTGCAACATATTAATTTTTAAGCCATGTAGGTACTTTTATAGTCTATAGTATTTAACTGTTATGCAATATTATTTTATGCCTTTTGAATCATGAATGCAGAACAAGAATATGCTTTACTAGCTTTCGCCCGCGACTGAGAAGTTGAAAATGGTTCCAAAAGGACTTTTAATTAATTTTATACGAACTATTACACAGTTTGTCCTCCTCTTTCACCCCCTAAGAAGAAGAATTACAGAAAATTCTTTTTTATCGGATGTCGGCCTGATACAAAGAACCCACCCTCCAAGTAACAGGTCTCTACGATCAGCGGTTTAGGCTGTACGTTGATCTGGCAGTCAGTCAGTCAGTCAGGACAAAGCAAGGAAAGTGTGTGATTTTTATGCAAAATGAAAATGTGCCAAATAGGTTAGAACATGTGTCAAAATGCGTAAGTACTGATAATAAAATGTAGCCTGGTGTCGTCGTATGTGTGTCTGTGTGTTCCCACAGTGTGTGACGTCACACACAGACATAGAGCTCTGCTAGTCTCTCATATAGACACATATGGTTACTGTAACTATAATGACATGTAATGATATACATAATGTATGTACGATATGGTGTAGGTATGTACCTACCTGTGTCAGATGCGAGGAGATGGAGGAGACGCGGTGCTGTGTTGGTGACAGCCAGGTGATGGGGGTGTCTCGTTGACCCGACGCCTCGACGCCTCGACGCCTCGACCGGACATAGATCGAGGGGTACACCTATACACCTGATTATTGTATGTTATCATTATATTAACCGCATTATCATTTACTTACACGAATCAGGTGACGTCACGTATACCTAATGTTTAAACTCCACGAACACTTTATGAAAGATGCACGTCGTCACGTCTCCGTCACGTCCGAGGTTTTATCCCGTCACGTGTGCACCTACCTTTTTATTACTTTGAGTTGAATGAATATCTTTCAAATGTTATCATTACACGCTTGTTACTAACTAAATAAACATTACAAAAAAATGATTTCCTAAAACTTTTATAAATAGATCAAAGCGTTCAACATTTAGAAACACGTATAACGAGAGCACACACAATGTAAACATTGACCGCCTCCGGCTCGCGCCGATCGCGCCGCTCACGCCGCCCGCGCCGCCCGCGCCGCTCACGTCGCGCCGCGTCTATGTCAGACAGAGTAAGAGAGGACATCATCAGGTGTAAGTGTATAATATTGTCTAGAAGCAACAGGTAGAGGTGTAGTGTGACGTCACGTTGCTGCAGCCAGGCGGACGTTGTTGTCATCTCGGTCGCTCGGCGCCGCGCGGTGCACGCACGCGACGTCCAACTCACTCGGCCACTCAACTCATACCGATAGACAGTTTTATTCACACTCCTTGTATGTTGATATTCGCACGCAAAGTACGAGTTATATACAACATACATACATACATACAGTATCGCTTCACACGGATTCTAACATATACCACAGACAATATCACTAATGGCATTCAGTACCAAACATTCGTAACGACTCGAACCTGCGACCTTCGATCACTCAGTGTTCTACGCATTACGCGTGTTCTCATATGCTTCGTCGATACAATCATAGTATTATATATACCCACATTATAATATAATGGACACGATAATATCAATTGAATTCCACAACAACAAAATACTAAATGTAATGAATATGTGCCTATAATGGGCAATAACGGCCATGTTGCTCTAATATCGATACAATGTCGTGTGTTTCCATCACGATACGATCGTGTGTGTGTGTTTGTTTTGCCTGTGTTTTTATTTATATCTCTCATGTTAATTATATAATGTGTTATATCGTCAAACCAAATACATGAACTAATAGGGTATTATGTATACATACAAACTACATAACATACGTACGTACCCGCGACCCTCAGTAATCATAAGCACAACCCAGCGTTTGGGATCATTTAGATTCAAGAGTTTTTAAAATGTTGAATCCTAAAATATACTTAAGTACTAATATGTTGAAGGTTTAGAAAGTAGAAGTCTTAAAATGTGATCATATTATTATGATTGAATCGTAAAGTTGTGCAATGTCGAAATGTTGATTTTGGTAAATTATTGAATTTTCATAACATTAGCGTAATGTAGACGCTCCATAGAAGATGTCGCGAAGTATAGGAGGGGTTCAGAGGTATTATTGTCGTCAGTACTTAGAGTACCTACTTAACCGTTTGAGTAGGTAATCGTCAGATTTGTCACAGCAACAAACTAAAAAAAAAGTGACAAATTTCGTCTGCGTTATAATGGCGATCAACAAACTAAACATGAATTAAATAATCATCATTTATTGAATGATATTATAGATAAAGTGAACAGTGTACAGATGGACACAACAATGTATGAGCACAGCACTCGAGACGCTCCACTCACGACGGCACATTGTCCATGATAACTACATTACTATACACAGGCATATATTTGACAATGACACAATGACACCTTATGTTCGTAAGTTTGTCTCTATTGTTCAGTGAAGTACCACATATCGTTCTGTATGAGGTATGTATGTACAGTCGGCTGCATCATTGCAGCCCCCGGTAGAGTTCGAAAATTACTATTATTGGAATGTTTTCATTCTAATAATTTTTGTTTAATAAATAGATGTGTTAGAAGACTTTATACTTCAACTAAAGCAGGTGCCTAGAATCTTGCTTGTATTGAAAACATTCTTATAACATCTGTTTTGGAGCTTTACGGTGGGTCTGCAATTATGCAGCCGACCGTACCTACCACGTAGAGACGTCGTCGGTACGATACGGTGGTGCACGGGGCCCGGCGCGGGTGGTGCACGGGGCGCGGCGCGGGTGGTGCACGGGGCGCAGCGCGGGTGGTGCACTGGGTGCTGGGTGTTTCTGATAGATGGTAGTAGGTGACTGGGATCTGTCTTATATACAGGGTGTCCCGTAATGAATGGATATGCGGGCACCTACGTATAGAGGACACTGTGCCGGTACAGAAATATCAAAGTTATGTTCTATGAAAGTCACACGGTTTCCGAGATATCCGCCATTTAAAAAAAATGCACTTCTTTCTCCATGTTTTGTGATGCCAAAACTGCAAATGAAGGAATTATCCCAATCTATTTTTTGGATAGTATTCCAGGAGAAATATGCTATCGAATGCAAACAATATTTTTAGGACACATTGAAAGTTTTTATTAAAACTAAGATTAAATTCAAACTTAATGCTTTTTGAATTTTTTAACCTGAAATTAAACCTTTCCCGGGGTAAAAAAATGTATGGTCACCCGGGTGCCAAAAAAACGTGTGGCACTCGGGGACTGCCGCGGTAAAGCTATTGCAATATCGAGAATAATTTCTTATAAAATAATAAAAAAATAAAAAAAATAAAAAAAATAAATAAAAATAAAAAAATTGTCGTCCGACATTTGTCGTCCGACATTTGTCGTCCGACATTTGTCGTCCGACATTTGTCGTCCGCCATTTGTCTTCCGACTTTTGTCGTCCGACATTTATAGGAATCAGGAAGTAATAGGCGATCCACGCCGCTTGCCGCCATCGTGTGTTGTAGGTACTTATCTAATTGTCACTTCGTGATGTGAATATGAATGAATGTGACCGAATTGTGTGTTTGTTTGTTTGGACACACTCGACGAGACGGAGACACACACACACACACCGCTCGACGACGCCTCTCTGTAGCTTAGAGTGTGGCTAGAGTGTGCTATCTATCTATACTTACATAGATATATGTAAATATAATGAAGCCGCTTCGCGATTATTAATTAAAACGGCATTGTGTGAGAACAATCTGATTATAATATACAGAGTGAATTTTTTATGTGGGCCTTCAGGGCTATATCCTAAACTATGAGAGATAGCGAAAAATGCTGAAAGGAGTTGCGTGCCCGATTTTGACAAAAACTAAAACTGCATCATTAAATTTTTGAAAAAGTTATTATCCTATATTTTTATACCAATCGATAGTGTTGCTGATAGAGTTCAATTCCAGGAAATAAACATAGTATGGCAAAACAAAGGAAATAGGTCATTTTAGTAATCTTCTGTAATTTTCATACAACCATCCCTGAAAAAAATGCAGTGAGGAGGTATGGCCAATGATGTAAAAAACTGCTGCACTAAAATATGAACTGTTTTTACAAATTTTATGTAAAGAACTTCATTTAGAACTTATTTTATAATATTTAGGAAAATATCACTTGTCCTCTATGTCTCACACTATTGTTTTGCCAGAGACAGAAAGGTGAAAATTACAGAAAACTACAAAATTCAGCCATTTCTTTTGATTTGCAATATTAAGTTTGTTTCCAGGTATTGATCTCTATCAGCAACACTATCGATTGGTACAAAAATATAGGTGACTAGCTGCGCCCCACGGTTTCACCCGCGTTAGTCCCGATCCATGTGAAAATAAGACGAAAACGCTGAGCAATTTCACAGATATCAAATTGACACAGTTTGACATCTGTTAAATGTCATTTGACACCTTGACATCTGTCACTTCGACATCTGTCACTTCGACATCTGTCACTTCGACATCTGTCACTTTGACATCTGTCACTTTGACATCTGTCAATTTTTCGACACTTTTCGTTATATTTTAGACAATTCACACAATATCTTTATAAATTATAGCATATGTTCTATTCTGATGTATAAGCTATATTATTGTAAAGTTTCATAAAAATCCATTCAGTAGTTTTTGCGTTAAAGAGGAACAAACATCCATACATCCAGACATCCATACATACAAACTTTCACGTTTATAATATTAGTAGGATAGGATTATTTTTTTGCAAAATCAACAGGTTCGATTCCTGGCTAGGGTAATGACTTTTTCAAAAATCTAATGATGCAGTTTTAGTTTTTGTCAAAATCGGGCACGCAACTCCTTTCAGCATTTTTCGCTATCTCTCATAATTTAGGATATAGCCCTGAAGGCCCACATAAAAAATTCACCCTGTATAATGGGTCCATCTGGTGGAGGTACCTACGTCGTCGTCTATAGAGACCGGTGTCGGAGCACCCCAGGGCGGAGCACCCCGGGGTGGAAGGGAGCCCGAGATATTAGATCGCGGGGTTATCAAATTAGAGAGTATAATATTAAAAATGAATGATTCAATATAAAGTAACATCGTCTATGAATATAATAAAACGTTTTGTCTTCTCAACGTGTCTGTTTACTTCTAATATAATTATATTCTAAGAGAGAGATGGAGAGAGAGAGAGAGAGAGAGAGTTGATGTTGAGAGGCCATAGCTTTCTAATAAATGTATTAAAATACTTAAATACGAGTCAAAGATCTTAACATTAAATTAGGAAATATAATTACTTTTGATGGAGCTTTGATTTTATGTAGATAGGTAGGTACCAGTGTTTTATACTAAAAGGTTTTTCAAAAACCTTGGTACTTATTAGGTATTGACAAAATATCTATAAAATAAACAAATAAATTATTTTTCAGATTGATAATAAAGGAAATACTTATCTAATGACCTGATTTTAAGTAGTTTTCCCTTCTTTTACGAAATATTTAGTTATCAATGTATGTGGCCCGTGTTACCCGCACGTACATACCTTATTCTGATTACATTTGCTATCCATGAGAAGGATGTGCTTGCATGTCTGTCTGAGCACAGCTTCTCCAAACGAGGCTCAACTTTCGAACACTCACATCTCTTGGATCTGTCTATGTAAGGTGTATAGAGATCGCCTCAAGACCCCTCGGGATAGTACCGCAGCGCCCCCCCAGGGCCCCCCCAGGGCAGGGCCCTAACCTATAAGGTAAGAACAGATATTGTTTCACAAATTACTTACATTATTATAATTGTTTAATATTGGAAAATAAATAGAGCTTTCGTTGAACAAGGACGCGGTACCTACCTACCTACCGTGTTAATTGGACCCGAGTCTATACGCGACGGCACCCGACGCGGACGTGACGGACGTGACGTGACGTGACGTGACGTGACACGACACGGTCTCAACTATTCCAACCAATATAAACTTGTAATGGTAGAGTCAACCGATCGGTCACCTCACGTCGCGCGTCGGTCGGTCGGTCGGTCGATATCTCTTCGATCGATGCATCTCACTACTTATTAGGGCGTGTTCAGATGACACGCGTCGACCACGCGCATTACACGCGCATCACACGCGTTAAACACGCTTTGAAATTTGTTCTATACAGGGTTATTGATAATTATACCAGCAAGCCGGTGATAATTATACTCTGTGTACCTTAACAAATAACTTTTGTTCTACGACTTTTGAAAATTCGAAAAAAAAAAGAAAATTTTGAGGTTATTAAAATATGTAAATTTGAAAAAGCAGCTGATTGATTAAAACAAAGGTAATTCAGACCCAGAACAGTACTTAACTTAGATAAAACTTAAAAAAATAAGTAAAACTTTCAGGTTAATGACCTCTCCGGGTAAGAAACAGCTGATTTTAAAATAAACCTAACCTCAAAATTTTCAAAAAAATGTTTGAATTTCCAAAAGTCGTAGAAGAGTTGTTCGTTAAGGTGCACAGAAGAAGTAGCCCTCAACGGCTTGCTAGTATAATTACCAATAACCCTGTATATAATTAGAGTCTTATGTATGACACATCAATAGATCTCAGCATCAGCATAGGGGCGCGGGTCGGGCGCGGGTCGGGCGCGGGTCGGGCGCGTGCTACGGCCCAGGTGAGATCGCCCGCGCCGTCTCGGCCGTACCTACTCGACCCACTACTCGTCCTATTGGCACAATGAATAATGTTACTAGGTATGCCAAATCGGTTGAAAGTTTGTTACAGTAATGCTTGTACCTATGTATACAAATACACTAGATTTTGTTATTTATACTATTTATTTATACTAGGTTTTATTATTAGTTTTGATTTTACAGCCGATTAAACTTACGATAAATATCGAGTCCCGTTAACAGTCAGGTGACCGCGTGTGACGTCATTTTACAACGATCCGCATAGTTTGCTTCTATAAATCGGAAACTATAACGTATCGAAGTAATTATTTCCCTTGTATTTTTTATTTTTGACAAAGAATATGGAGAGGTTTATATACAAAATAGTGAACATTCTTCATTAGAGTGAATGTGTGTTGAGTGAATGGAAGATGGAACCCTACCACTTCCTCCTCCACGGTTATACAAAATATTCATTTCGTTTATATTTCGAATCAATTATAGTAAAAGCTTTTAATCTACGACTTTAAGCTTTATTACGTTTTTACTGTAATATCTGAGGATTGCCTGATACAACGTCACTCACTCTGTATTTTAATACATTACCAACACTATTTGCTAAATTAAATTAAATTGATATTTGATATACTGAATGAAACATTCAAGTAAACCTTATGTACTTATCCATATTCTACCTAGTTATTATATAGTAAACACAGATTTTATTTAGATCAATATACTTACAGGTTGAATTTTTATATAAGCCTTAATCAGGTCTATATCCTAAACTATACGAGATAGCGAAAAAAATTCACCCTGTAAGTATAACATATTATTATGTCATTGTGTGTTGTTTCATATCATCAAGTATACAGTATACAGTGGTGTCGTGTCGGGGTGATGCATTTTGTTCCAAGGTCGATGTACAGTCGGCTGCATAATTGCAGCCCCCCCGGTAGAGTTCTAAAATTACTATTATTGGAAAGTTTTCATTTTAATAATTTTTGTTTGATAAATTGATGAGTTAGAAGACTTTAAACTGCAACTAAAGCAGGTGTCTAGAATCTTGGTCGTGTTGAAAACATTATTTTAACAGTCGTTTTGGAGCTCTACGGTGGGTCTGCAATTATGCAGCCGACGTACCATCTACCTTTAGCTACCTGTAGTCTACCTGTAGCTACCTGTAGTCTACCTGTAGCTACCTGTAGTCTACCTGTAGCTACCTGTAGTCTACCTGTAGCTACCTGTAGTCTACCTGTAGCTACCTGTAGTCTACCTGTAGTCTACCTGTAGCTACCTGTAGTCTACCTGTAGCTACCTGTAGTCTACCTGTAGCTACCTGTAGTCTACCTGTAGCTACCTGTAGTCTACCTGTAGCTACCTGTAGTCTACCTGTAGCTACCTGTAGTCTACCTGTAGCTACCTGTAGTCTACCTGTAGCTACCTGTAGTCTACCTGTAGCTACCTGTAGTCTACCTGTAGCTACCTGTAGTCTACCTGTAGCTACCTGTAGTCTACCTGTAGCTACCTGTAGTCTACCTGTAGCTACCTGTAGTCTACCTGTAGCTACCTGTAGTCTACCTGTAGCTACCTGTAGTCTACCTGTAGCTACCTGTAGCTACCTGTAGTCTACCTGTAGCTACCTGTAGTCTACCTGTACAGGTAGCTACCTGTAGTCTACCTGTAGCTACCTGTAGTCTACCTGTAGCTACCTGTAGTCTACCTGTAGCTACCTGTAGTCTACCTGTAGCTACCTGTAGTCTACCTGTAGCTACCTGTAGTCTACCTGTAGCTACCTGTAGCTACCTGTAGTCTACCTGTAGCTACCTGTAGTCTACCTGTAGCTACCTGTAGGTACCTGTAGCTACCTGTAGCTACCTGTAGTCTACCTGTAGCTACCTGTAGGTACCTGTAGCTACCTGTAGCTACCTGTAGCTACCTGTAGCTACCTGTAGCTACCTGTAGCTACCTGTAGCTACCTGTAGCTACCTGTAGCTACCTGTAGCTACCTGTAGTCTACCTGTAGCTACCTGTAGTCTACCTGTAGCTACCTGTAGCTACCTGTAGTCTACCTGTAGCTACCTGTAGCTACCTGTAGTCTACCTGTAGCTACCTGTAGTCTACCTGTAGTCTACCTGTAGTTACCTGTAGTCTACCTGTAGCTACCTGTAGTCTACCTGTAGCTACCTGTAGTCTACCTGTAGCTACCTGTAGTCAAATTTCAAATTTCTTTATTTCTTTCAATGCTTATGTATTTACATACACATGATCACTTGAAATAGTCTTAAAAACTAAGTTAGGATGTGTGCCTTCGGAACGCGCCCACCAATGAGAAGAAGGCACAAGAAACTTATGGGGTTTTTTTTTATGTGATCACGCTCACAAAGGTCAATATTACAAATATTTGAAGGTATTATTTGAAATGGGGCAATTAAAGTCACATCCATGGATTCTTATCATTAAGGTACGAAGAGGTATCATAGTATGCCTTACCGCACAATTTATGCTTTATAAAAGTTTTGAATTTGTTAATGGACATGTCATATACATCTTTAGGTAATTTATTATAATAGAGCACACATGTACTATTAAACGACCTGCTTATTTTCCGGAGCCTACTACCGGGCAAGGTCAGCTCATCCCTGTTTCTTAAGTTGAAATTATGAATATCGCTATTTTTGCGAAAAATATCAGGATTTTTGTGAACGTAGAGCAAGTTTTCGTAAATATATTGTGAATAGAGCGTTAATATATTTATCTCTTTAAATTTTTCTCTAAGTGATTCCCTGGGGCCCATCTTATAGATAGCTCGGACAGCTCTTTTTTGTAATATAAAAATAGCATCAATATCTGCAGCACACCCCCACAGCAGGATGCCATACGACATGACACTGTGGAAGTAGCTGAAATATACTAGACGAGCAGTCTCAATGTCCGTGTATTCGCGAATTTTCTTAACGGCGTAAGCGGCAGAACTAAGTCTATTGGACAATGCTTCCACATGCGGGCCCCACTGAAGCTTAGCATCTAAAGTTATACCTAGAAAGACAGCCTTACTGACTAATTCAACTTCCTCATCATTAATCTTTACAACAGTTTTTACTTGTTTTACATTTGGAAGTGTGAATCGAATTAATTTAGTTTTGGATCCATTCAGTAATAAATTATTGGAGTTGAACCAATTAACTATTCTAGAGAGAGCATTGTTCACATCGTCAACGTTGGACTGACGCCTTTTAACCTTGAACACCAAGGAGGTGTCAAATGCAAACAACACTATCCCATGGTTGTCCCTTACAAGGTAAGGTAAGTCATTTATATAAACTAAGAACAAGAAAGGTCCTAATATGGATCCTTGAGGAACCCCCATTACTATCGCAGATCCGGGAGATCGTTTTCCGTTAACATCGACACACTGGACCCTACCACTCAGATAAGAAGAGATAAGATCCAGGGCGCCGTTCCTAATACCGTAGTGGTGTAGTTTCATGATCAATGTTTTATGTTGAACGCAATCAAATGCCTTGGATAAGTCACAGAATATGCCATACGCATCATGCGACTCCTCCCAAGCATCAAATATATTTTTAATTAACGCTATCCCTGCATCAGTGGTCGAGCGCCCCTTACTAAAACCGAACTGTTTACTATGTAAAATATTATTATCATGAAAATGTTTAAGTAGTTGATTTAAAATAAGTTTTTCAAAAATTTTACTTAACGTGGGTAGCACTGATATTGGTCTAAAATTGGAGGGGTCTGAGGTACTACCAGATTTAAACAGTGGAACTACTTTACTCAATTTCATTAAATCAGGAAACACACCACAATCTATACATCTATTAAATACAATGACAAGTTCCGGTATAATGAGTTCAATAATTGATTTAACAATCGGAACGGAGATCCCCCATAGATCTTTAGTTTTCTTAAGATTTATTTGCTTAAGCACTACAATAATGTCATGATTTGTAACATATTGGAATTGAAATATTTTATTACAATTTGGTACATTGGTTTTTATTAAACTTTCTGCAAGGGGGGTAGAAGATTTTAAAGCATTCGTCAAAGTAATAGCCACATTACTGAAAAAGTTTTCAAACTCATTTGCGATATCTTGATTATTATTAGTTATGTTTCCATTAATACTTAATTTAAACTCGGTGTCTTTGGCTGCGACTCTCCCTGTTTCAGCATTAATTACTTTCCACGTAGCTTTAATTTTATCAACACTAGTGTTTATCACAGATTTAATGGAGAGAGATTTAGCCAATATACATACCTTTTTAAATATCTTAGAATAGTTTTTAACGAAAGCTCCAAACTCCTCTGATGTATTAATCTGTCTTTCCGCGTATAACTCATACAGTCTTTGTCTACTTCGATGAATACCAACCGTTGCCCAGTCACTAAATTCGCGTTTGTCGGAGACCACTATGGTTCTGGGCGTAAAGATAGACTGAAATTGGGCATTAAGAATCGAAAAGAAGTTATTGTACAATACATTTGGATTTGTATCACAAGGCAAAAATGGTAAAACGTTGGCCAAACCCAATTTAAGTCCCTCCAGACGAGCAGCAGTCACTGGTACATACGTAATTTTCCTTTTTGATATTGGTTTTATAACAATTGCAAATTTGACAAACTGACCACTATGGTCCGATTCCAATTTCTCAATAATAGATTTGCTAATCGTGGTTATATTATCAGTAACATAAATATTATCAATACATGTCGCAGTAGTGTCAGTGGTTCTAGTAGGCTCCAGAAAGACGTTAGATAAATTATGTGATTTATACAAATTTAGAAGTTTCGTGGAAAAAGTACTTACTTTTAGTAAATCTACATTAAAGTCACCGCAAACAAGCAATTGTTTTTTTGATTTAGTCAATTTTGTTAACATTTCATCTAATATATCAATAAATTCTTTAAAATTATCAAAAACAGGTCGTCTATATACACATACTACTATTAATTGTTCCAGTTCTACACAGGCTATTTCCGTTACGCATTCTACAGACATAGACACGACATCTTTTCTTTCTTTATATTTTAAGTGTTTATTCAATATTATAAGACCCCCCTTTTGTCGTATTTACTCTACAGAATGCGCTGCCAACCCGGTGGTTGCTGAAATTGAACATGAGCTGGTGAGCCCGGAGATGGTGTTCTGTTATGCATACAATGTCGATATCCTCAGCGTTCATGTACAATTCCAGTGTTAGTATTTTGCCCTCTGTTAAAGTATAAATATTTTGATGCACAAGGTTAATATTTTTTACATAATTTTTATTTACTTTATTTATTTTAGGGCATTTATTCCAGCAATCATTATTATTTGACTCGTTTGACAATGAGATCAATAACTGGCTCATATTGTTATCTAAACTTAATATCTCATTATTATTATTTTGCAAAGTGCTAGAGGATATCTCCATTGTCTTAAAACTACTGCAAGAGCGTACCTCCTTTGTCTGATTATTTAATTTAAATTAATCGGATAAAGACAACTATCCGCAGTCTGAATAATATTTATGTCATTTAACTGCGCAAAAGGCGCAGTATATGTAGCCAAATTCTTGGCTGTAAAATTAAAAAAATAACATAGCGAAGATGCTATCTGTCTTTTGATTGAATCCGGAAGCTTGTGCTTTCCCTTCGTCAAATAATAAGTATTACTAACAATAGGGTTAGTGTCAATAACATTGAACTTTTTACTATAACATGATATAGGGTTCAATGCTAAATTTAAATTATGTCTAAGTGTATTTTCCGCAGCTGGCAAGTTTTTACAGTAGTTTACAGTAGTCTACCTGTAGTCTACCTGTAGCTACCTGTAGTCTACCTGTAGTCTACCTGTAGCTACCTGTAGTCTACCTGTAGCTACCTGTAGTCTACCTGTAGCTACCTGTAGTCTACCTGTAGCTACCTGTAGTCTACCTGTACCTACCTGTAATCTACCTGTAGCTACCGATTCTATCAAACTCAACTGAGAATATATTAGTGTCTACATTAGGTACCTACGTCTACGTACTTACCTACAGACTTACATATTTGTTTATCTCTAACGGCCGTTCACAATAATATAGGTAGATATTATTTGTTTAAGTGACATGCGTGCAACTTCCATGGTAGGTATATGGTACTATATCTACCTACAACAACCAACGAACGTACCTTCCTTCCTTCCTAGTGTTACTTAACAAGTGACATGCGTGCAACTTCCATGGTAGGTATATGGTACTATACCTACCTACAACAACCAACGAACGTACCTTCCTTCCTTCCTTCCTAGTGTTACTTAACAAGTGACATGCGTGCAACTTCCATGGTAGGTATATGGTACTATACCTACCTACAACAACCAACGAACGTACCTTCCTTCCTTCCTTCCTAGTGTTACTTAACAAGTGACATGCGTGCAACTTCCATGGTAGGTATATGGTACTATACCTACCTACAACAACCAACGAACGTACCTTCCTTCCTTCCTTCCTAGTGTTACTTAACAAGTGACATGCGTGCAACTTCCATGGTAGGTATATGGTACTATACCTACCTACAACAACCAACGAACGTACTTTCCTTCCTTCCTTCCTAGTGTTACTTAACAAGTGACATGCGTGCAACTTCCATGATAGGTATATGGTACTATACCTACCTACAACAACCAACGAACGTACCTTCCTTCCTTCCTTCCTAGTGTTACTTAACAAGTGACATGCGTGCAACTTCCATGGTAGGTATATGGTACTATACCTACCTACAACAACCAACGAACGTACCTTCCTTCCTTCCTTCCTAGTGTTACTTAACAAGTGACATGCGTGCAACTTCCATGGTAGGTATATGGTACTATACCTACCTACAACAACCAACGAACGTACCTTCCTTCCTTCCTTCCTTCCTAGTGTTACTTAACAAGTGACATGCGTGCAACTTCCATGGTAGGTATATGGTACTATACCTACCTACAACAACCAACGAACGTACTTTCCTTCCTTCCTTCCTAGTGTTACTTAACAAGTGACATGCGTGCAACTTCCATGATAGGTATATGGTACTATACCTACCTACAACAACCAACGAACGTACCTTCCTTCCTTCCTTCCTAGTGTTACTTAACAAGTGACATGCGTGCAACTTCCATGGTAGGTATATGGTACTATACCTACCTACAACAACCAACGAACGTACCTTCCTTCCTTCCTTCCTAGTGTTACTTCACATGCTTATCCTCAATTACATCTCTATATATATAAAATTCTCGTGTCACGGGGTTCGAACTTGAACTCCTCCGAAACGGCTCGACCGATTCTCATGAAATTTTGTGAGCATATTCATTCAGTAGGTCTGAGAATCGGCCAACGTCTATTTTTTTTTGTTTTTTTTTTTTACGTAAATAGCAAAACAACGTTTGCCGGGACAGCTAGTCTATATACAGGAAAAGTATTTTTGTAGTGCACATTTTTTTTCTGCTGAATATATGTCGGGTGGGTGTTCGCCCGACGCGCCACAGAGGTCGTCAAATGAATGGTTATAGCTCTGAGAGTTTTTGAGTTAGCTCCAACATAAAAAAAACAGTATTTTTTATTTTAATGTGCTTAAAACATACCGAAATTTGTGCACTACAAAAATACTTTTCCTGTATATAAAAGAAAGTTGTGTTAGTTACACTTTTTATAACTCGAGAACGGCTGAACCGATTTGGCTGAAAATTGATGGAGAGGTAGCTTAGAACCAGGAGAAGGACATAGAATACTTACTTTTTTTTTTCTTTTTTTTTTCAATATTCAAACGAGATCGGGATTTACGCAGGTGAAATTAAATATACGTAACTACGAAATATTCTTTTTTTTTTTCGATATCAAACGAGATCGGGACTTACGCGGGTGAAATAAAATATACGAAATATTCTTTTTTTTTCGATATTCAAACGAGATCGGGACTTACGCGGGTGAAATTAAATATACGAATTATTCCATATTCAAACCCGCATAAGTCCCGATCCCGTGGGAATATCAGGATATACACTATTATGTATTCTGTGACGTTCGTCTTTGTTGTAAGGCGTTCGACCGGGGGGTTTTCTCGAGTAGCTGCAGTTTTTTTGTTGATTACCTACTAATTGGATTTTGATGTAAAGTATACCACGACTTTCCTCAGATGTCACTTGGTTTAGGTGTTTTTAATTGTAGATTATGTAACAAACAAACAGACAGACAGATATATTTTTGTTCTATTACTTTTTCGAAGTCCAACAAGTTTTTTATTTGCTGTATTATATAGAAATCAATGCCAGTTTTCGTTGTAATTTGACGGAGGAGGTCATCCATGAACTTAAAGAATATCGGTGACGTCAACAAAGCTGACGTCACCAATATCATCGTCCACTTGACGACTCTTCGGTTTGTAGTTTTTGTAAGTGGTTTTTGGTTAGAAATATTGATTAAGCCGACGTCATCAGGTACACCAATCTTCAATTAGCAGCTTCAATGGTGCTGAGTAGAAACCGCAGGTTGTAGGGAGGTCCGCTCGGTTTGGAGTCTAGCGCTGGAATGGCTATCCTACTGTTTTGCAGCTGTATTTATAGTGATTTTGTGTCCGAAGTCAATTGAGTGTTTTCCAAACACTAGAATCTTGTTTTTAATAGTTAAATTCAATGTAAATCGATCTATCATTTAAATTCTTAACTGTTTTTTATTGTAGTTTAAATTAACCGTTAGTTTCAAGAATTATTAAAAGGGAATGAAAACATGTTATTACAAAACAACAATATTGTTTTGAATAATCAATAATTTTATGAATTCTAGATGAAAGTTAGTTTTACCAATCAAAGTTTACGTCAATAATCATAATTGCGCCGATACGGCCATTCTGACAGGCGGTGCGCGCTCTGCACCAGCCTGGTAAGAAAAGTTGTTGTTTCCGAAGGTTAGCAAAAATTGTTATTGGGTCTTCGAAGGGTTTCATAGGTTCTGAAAGAAATGTTTATTAAGTTCTCGAAGATTTTTGTAGGTTCTCGAAGATTTTTGTAGGTTCTCGAAGATTTTTGTAGGTTCTCGAAGATTTTTGTAGGTTCTCGAAGATTTTTGTAGGTTCTCGAAGATTTTTGTAGGTTATCGAAGATTTATGCAGGTTCTCAGCGAGTCTAAAGTTTTAGTACTTAGTTCGCCGTTGACGATTATGCTTGGAGAGTCTGAAAAGTTTGTTGTTCATTCTCACTGAGTCTAAACAGTTCTATTGGGTTGTCGCAGATGCTTGAAGAGTCTGAAAGAAAGAAAAAAGAGAAAAAGAAGGAAGAAAGAGTTCCTCGTAGATTCTTGGAGTTGTGGAGTTTGTCTAACATCCGCCGATACGGTTTCCTAATTACCAAATTGTGGAGCAAAACAAAGTTAGTGGTCGGGAAAATGCCAGTGATTCGATGAACTGTGCAACTATAAGTATTGCAAGTTGTAGTTCATTACATCAAGTGTGCTATGCCACATCTTGATTTCGTATGGAAAAAGCTATGCTCGAGATTTTCAAATAAGAAGAATACTTCAGATCAAAGATCAAAGTTAGGGACATAGTTAACGTGATTGTTAAGCGTAAGTAGATATTGCACAATGAGCTACGAAAGGTGGACGCTAAGACTGCTTAAGTGGCTCCACGAGCACATATTGGAATAGACCACCAATGACTTTAAAAGACTCTAACAAACCTTGATTTGTATAACAAGCAAGATAATTGCATATCCTGATTTTTGGTCTGTAGCGTTACTTGGCCGCGTAGCGTAGTGGTTATTACACCCACACTGTAAACAGGAGGTAAAGAGTTCAAATCTCGCCGCGGTTGTAGATAAAAAGAAGATATTAAAAGACTGCAGGCTATGATTGAACGTCAATGGTTCAAGACGGTTGGTAGTGGAAAAAGATGATGGAGGCCTACGTCCCAGATTAAACAAGGAAAGGCTGTTAACCCGTTGCCTGTACGTGCGCTCCAGAAGCCTGGACGCGACACGCTACGAGTTTTTCAAAAGAAAAAAGATCTAGGGGGACCTTGTCGAAAAATCTTATTTTCAGCTCTGTTTTACGTATAGTGATATATTATTGCACACCTTTGGGTTCGGTTTGAAATTTCTAATACAGTCATGATCCTCAATTATTTATATCACTTAGGTTGGGTGGGCAACAGTGAGCCAGGTGGAAACAATGAGCCACCCCACCTAACTAAAAAAAGCGAGGTTGCCGCTCGTATGCATTACGCAGACACGAACGCCATTATAGCTACGTCCCTTACTACCCAGTTTCCAACGAGATCCTGAGTGAAGTGGACGGCACAGTAGCATTTTTTAATTTTAATATCGGAAATCGAACAAAAAATGTAAGTACATCGTTTGATTTATTTCATTTCGTATTATTTATATTATAATTGGTGTTCGTTACATATAATATACGTTTCATTGTTCTTCATTTAAGAGTTTTACCACTGCCGGCATGTATTTCGTTTAGTTTCTACATAATCTCAAACTTTATTTGATACGGGGTGTACTCATTGGGCCAATGTATAGACGTCAACAATGAGACAGTGGCTCATTGAGTACTACGTGTGGCTTATTGTATGCAATATACATTATGTATATGGTTTCTTACCAAATAAGTTGCTTTAATAATTCCTAAAGTTAGTAAAATAGGAAGTGGTAAGGTACCTACTAACCGCTACAAACGCACCGCCTATAAACATCGCATACAATGCTGCATGTAGATGCTAGTGCTTTGTTTGTGATCTTAATTTTTGATCCTGTGTTGTTGTGTCGACAGCTGATGTTTGCTTGCTTTTTATGCTAAGAATATTTTATTTATTTCTTTACAGCATGCCTCGACTTAGTGGATATTTCCTCAGTCGCAATGAAACGTGCTATAGATCTTCATTTGAATAGTCATAGCATTTGACAAGCTGCAAAGGAATCCCATATACCATACCAGACCCTACAGAGATACGTCGCGAAATAAAAAAAGGGCCACTGATAAGATTTGAGCCAAACTGTTTTAAAAAATTGTGAAAAACTTTCTTTTTATTGCCAAAAAACAATACGATTTTATTAATAATAGATTAAAATTGTGTTTTGAATACTTTATATTTACCTGTTGAATATTTCTAATAAATATTTTCTATAATTTTACCTATTGATTTAAGTTTTAAATCTTTTTTTAAATTAAAATTTTAGTTCCAAATATGAATCATTTTTATTCATATTTGGTTTATAATAAAAAAAAATGTAAGTCTGATTAATATTTGTTTCCTTATTTATTAGTTCTTCGGTAATAATAGGGAATTCTATGTCAACTGTTGTGCACCGACCCATTGAGTACTACCTGGATCATTGTGTACCACCCCCTATGCTCATTGTGTACCACTGGGTGTAAACAATGAGCCACTTTCCCACTTTTTTTAAATTACATTTTGTAGCTTAGTGTGTACTTTTTATGGGAATTATAAGCATGCCACTTTAAAACCAATGAAATTTCCTATCAAATGGTATATTTGAAGTTACATTTGGACAAGTGGGGGCAGATATATATGATTCCAAACTTTTTATGGCTCATTGTCGACCACTCAACCTACCTGTTGCTGTATTATTGATGACAAAATCAAGATTTGATTTTTTTCCAAGTGCTGCGACGCTTCTACTCCGTCATATTTCCATAATATACGATCAACCACTCAAATCACACATTTATTTCACTTACATCATTCACCTTTAATCATATTACGTGTTATTTTTCACTAAAAACACAATAAATCACTTAGATATCAATTGAAAACAAAACACAAACGCAAAAAACCAAACCGCCATATTGCCGGCGCAAACGCAAAGAAAAGTTGTCGGCTTTTATCACCAATTATTTCACAATTATTCTACAAAATAGCACTATACACATAAACTTCAGTATTTTTCTAGTATTTTTGAAAAAATCAACCCGGCTCTTACTCTTTCGAAACATTTATTTTAATTTTTTTAACCTAGAGCTCTGGCGCAGAGCATCGCGTTTTTTCTAAAGATGGCCGCCACTAGAATAAATTTGACAACTCTTGTTTTATTTTTTAACCGACTTCAAAAAAGGAGGAGGTTCTCAATTCGTCGCGTATATTTTTTTTTTTTTTTTTATGTATGTTCGCCGATTACTCGAAAACGCCTGGACCGATTTGGAAAAATCTTTTTTTGTATGAAAGGGGATAACTCAGAGGTGGTCCCATAAAAATTGAATGAAGATCTGATGAGGATCTTCGGAGTGATGAACAGAATTGCACCTCGAGAGTGCAGCAAATTGCTCTATTTTCGATTTCCACCAGTAGAATTGGCCCATAAACTAATAGTTACCGATAAATGGAATATCTAAAACCACCTTCTCATCAGACAACTCTTGAATCGGTTACGATCACAGGTTACAATTTGAAGAATTTAGTCGAATTTAGTCGCCGGACTGGGCTTGTATGAATGTTGATAGAGAACCCTATCCTAAATGAAGATATGATGAGGATCTTTGGAGTGATGAACAGATCTGCACAGCGAGGTTCAGCAAATTGCTCAATTTTCCATTACCACTAGTAGAAGTGGCCCATACACTAATATTTACCTATCGACGAATGGAGCATCTGAACCTTCTCATCACCAAACCCTTCAATGAGTTACGATTAGGTACAGGTTGCAATTTTAAGAAATAGTCGCTTTCGCCTCATGGAGTAGAATTTTCAGTGTGTAGTGCCGCTGCACTAAAAATGGTTAAATAAAAAAATAAATTAAAATTTAAAAAACCGACTTCAAAAAACCTGAAAACAAAAACTAAAAAAAGCTTGAAAAAAAAATCCTGGTAACAAAAACTAAAAAAAACCTGAAAAAGAAACCTAAAAACAAAAACTAGAAAAAGACTGAAAAAAAAAACTAAAAAGTGAAAAATAATCCATTTCGGGTCACTAAAACAGCAGATAACATAAATATACTTGGAAGTCGGACTGGGTGACACCATGTTTCCTATAATACCTCTCAACATTCAATCTAACCCAGTCCGACTTCCAAGTATATTTATGTTATCTGCTGTTTTAGTGACCCGAAATGGATTATTTTTCACTTTTTAGTTTTTTTTTTCAGTCTTTTTCTAGTTTTTGTTTTTAGGTTTCTTTTTCAGGTTTTTTTTAGTTTTTGTTATTTATTTTCTCTGCTTGTGGTTCCGGTTGACGTAAAATATCTATGGAACTAATAAACTGATAATTTGGCCAACATAATAAACCGAAGTCACTAGCCTGTGGCCAAAAGAATGAACGACACCAAAGACAAAAAGTAGACCACTTTAATTTTACACACACGTCGGTGTCGCAATCATTTCAAGGTATTTTAATTCTACACCACCGTGTGTGTAACAATCGCGTGGCGGGATACAGTGAGATGGATGAAGTTTTTCAGTCTGCGCATTCGCTCGGCTTATTTCTGATTTTATGCACTTTTGAGGTTTCTGTAATTGAATTTGAAGTTAGTGAACGTTGCCTTCCAAAAAGTACATTGAATGTGTGCTGGTTTCAAATTTTCTGCAAGTAATAGTGACTTTAGAGTCTTTTTAGCTTCTGTAGGTTTAAACCATAAGGGGTTCTTCTGTGGTAATATGATACCTAGGTGTAGATGACTTGCTCTGAAATAAATACCGTTAACGTTTAGATATCGTATTTAAGTGGGTATGCTTTATTCGAACTGATGACGCATGTTTTTCATTGTCTCGAGTTCATCCTTATTATCCAAGCTGTCCTTGGTGCATATTTTATTTATTTTTTATAAAACCTAGTCATGTGGAAATTACTCAGCAATATTCGTAGATGAGTAACAGACGTTTTTTTCTAAATATCTTTACATTATCATGACTCAAGAGGATATCTATTCTCAGATTTGAATGTAGCGATGAGATTGTTCGATGAAATTTAGAATACTCTCGGTCAGCGCAGCTGTATGAAGGCTGCCACGAGCAAATTCAACGACCTTGGACTGCTACTATAATTTACGGGTTTTTTTTTTTAACTAAGTAGGTACCCAAAACATTCTCAACCCAATAAGGTGAGATTACCGTAGATAAAGGGCAAAGCGGATCCAATCGATGACGTCACAGATGAATTCACTAGAAGAAAATCGGGCACCATGCCTACATGACTCGCCTCAATATTACCACTATTCCGCATAATATTTTCTGAGCTCGAACATGGTAAGCGGAAGCGTAGTGGCCAGTTCCTTCGCTATAAAGATGTTCAGAAAAGACTTATGAAGAATTGCGACATAGACCCTTGTGCTTGGGAGTCATTTCCGCGTCCGGAATGGAGGCGGCGAGTGCAGACTCAGGTGTATAAGTTTGAGGACGCGTGAAGGCGTGCTTTAGACGACAAGCGTGATCAGCCGAAGAGTAAGCCACCTTCTGCCATTGATTACAACTATGTAAACGGAGTTCTGATGTGTGCTTGCTGCGGATGAACCTTTGTTAACAAAATAGGTTACCTAAGTTAAGGGCTGAACATTCAAACCTTTGAGGGTTTTTTTTGCAAATACCAGTCGCCGAAGTCGACTAGGAGGATGATAACGATGATGATAAGGTGATTATCATTATTCCCTGCTGCGGGTAATGGTATAGCTCTATGGTCGCACAACTTGATAAACAAACGATGAAAGTTGTAGACAATCAAGCAAAGCCTTACTTGCAAACCTTGTTTTCTTTTCAATGTTAAGGTCATGGCAAAATACAGTGACTATAGCCGTCATACTATACAGACAAATACCTCAACATCTCATTTCACCATAATCTTCGTTCAGAACTTAAGTTTTTGTGACCCCTGAGTAGTATCAAAGTTAGATTGGGTCCATGTTAAGGAAACAACAATTCTAGAAAACAAAAGTAGAATAATAGATAGGTACGTTGGAGTACACCATTCACTATCAGTGTACCGGCGTGGCGTCTATAAAATGAAATTTATCTACGGTAGCTCTGTAAACAGTTGAAACGAACGATCGCTATTAAGGAACCTAGCAGCTGTCAAGAATCGCAGATTTAAAAACCCGTGATAACTAGTCATTCAACTATACTGGGATAAAACGACCAAAGAAAGTTGTTTGCATAAGAATAATTTAGTAGATGACAGGAATTTTTACTCACGAATCGTATGCGAAGCGGGTGAAATGAATAAACAACAATTTTAACGAAAAAGAGGTTTAAACTTTAATTTAACCTTCATTCCAAAGTTGTTTGTGACGTGTCTTAACAACTCTTTACCCATTGTTCCGTAGAGTGGACATTGCTTAGTTATTTTTGTCAACTTCATTGGCATGACGCAGTGGGGTGAGTGTTGGCATATGACTCAGAACCTGACTCCACGTCACTCATTATTTAGAAGCAAAATAAGGACGCAGATAGTCTCCTCGATATTTAAGCCAGTCTAATCAATAATCTGACTCACAAAATCTCAAATAATTAGATTTAAATCTCAAAAATACAGTGGAAGCGGAACGTGAACAGTTCTGTTTGTGGTCGAACAAAAAGTGAAGCTGTTTCTAACTTGTTTTTTAACACAAGATTGCCCTTTGTTTAAATCAAACCCAAGTATCGAAAAGACTTTGTCGACATTGATGTCGTTATTTCGTACATCAGCAACACTGAATTTACGAAGTTTCCATGGACGATAACAGATGGCGCTTCTAACTCTGCGACAGGCATATTAACATTTGGGGGTAGTTCTCAATATCAACATAGATATCGTGAATCCTGGAACATTTTCATCACCTTGTCTCACGGTTTGCTGTGGAAATCTCACACACACGACGGTGGAGGCCTCTCTAAAACGAGTAAAGTTTGGAGTCGAGGTTAGTGAAGCATTCGCATTGAAGTGCGTTATCCTATACCTCATCAACGAAGAACAACGTTCGCTTCTCAAGTTGTGATTACTGCTGATGTAACTCGACTGAAACTTATAATTCTCGGCGATTCGTTGAGCAAAACTAATTAATCGTCACTGCGAGAACGTGGCTGCATACCGGGTCGACCTTCTTCTGCGAGCTCACTTCCGGTAGGAGCTGGTTGACTGAAGTGACAATCGATGATGATGAAAATGTTGATATAAGACCCTCTAAGTAAGAAGAATCGGAGCTTTCTACCTGTAACAGATGAAATGGTCAATGTGGATCAGGATTGGATGATTGTAGCTTGACGTTCTTATTATTGAATTCAGCTGGTGAAACAACAATGGTTTAACATTTCCTGTACCACTTTCATCATTACTGATAATTGTGGTGAAAGTCCATCCATAAAATAGATCAACTACCGATGCCGATGGTAGTGCTGGAAGGTATTGGTGCCGTAGGTTATGAAGCAGAAACATAGGCGGGAGCAGCGGCCCCCTTACCTTGGATGCAACAGATGCCCCAGTGGTTACAGAGTTTGTTGGTTGATATCAGGTGGTATACGAGCTGATGAGGAAGTAGTTTAGGATCGGATTCGGTTCCGATCCCGCTTCTGATGACGAGGAGGTCATCCATGAACTTAAAGAATATCGGTGACGTCAACAAAGCTGACGTCACCAATATCATCGTCCACTTGACGACTCTTCGGTTTGTAGTTTTTGTAAGTGGTTTTTGGTTAGAAATATTGATTAAGCCGACGTCATCAGGTACACCAATCTTCAATTAGCAGCTTCGTCTTCAAATAGTAGCTTCAATGGTGCTGAGTAGAAACCGCAGGTTGTAGGGAGGTCCGCTCGGTTTGGAGTCTAGCGCTGGAATGGCTATCCTACTGTTTTGCAGCTGTATTTATAGTGATTTTGTGTCCGAAGTCAATTGAGTGTTTTCCAAACACTAGAATCTTGTTTTTAATAGTTAAATTCAATGTAAATCGATCTATCATTTAAATTCTTAACTGTTTTTTATTGTAGTTTAAATTAACCGTTAGTTTCAAGAATTATTAAAAGGGAATGAAAACATGTTATTACAAAACAACAATATTGTTTTGAATAATCAATAATTTTATGAATTCTAGATGAAAGTTAGTTTTACCAATCAAAGTTTACGTCAATAATCATAATTGCGCCGATATATAGAAATCAATGCCAGTTTTCGTTGTAATTTTATAACTCAAGAACGGGCTCACCTATCCAAACCAAATGTTTAAGCTTTGTTCGGACTATTTAGTAGATGGTCTATGTGAAGTTTGCACAAAATCGGTCGAGCGGTTCTTCATTTATCACATTTTTTATATGGCAAACCAACGTTTGCCGGGACAGCTAGTCTATAATATAAAAATCAATTGCTGTTCGTTAGTCTGGCTAAAACTCGAGAACGGCTGGACCGATTTGGCCAATTCTTTTTTTGTTGTGTTTGTCGTAGTCCAGGGAAGGTTTAAGCGGTGAGAATTTAAAGATCGGACTTACGCGGGTGAAACCGCGGGGCGCAGCTAGTATATTATAATAATCAAATAAGATAATACAAGCGGCCCCCTTCGTGGGGGGTCGGGTTGAGAGGAAAGGGGGCGTCGAGAGAATCATTTTGAAAATGTCCTTCTAATATACCCGCTAATGATTTAGAGAAGGAAATAGTCATCCATTATTCTAATTTGTTTTAAAACCGGCCTTTTGTTAAATATTCAGAAGGAATTACTGAACAAATATTAATTGCCCTTTGTAGGTAGGTAGGTAGGTACCTAAGTATTTAGCTCTAGGTAGGTAAGTATATAGGTAAGTAAGTAACACTAGGTTATATTAACATATTCGATGAAATAATATGAACAAGGAAAGGCAAGCATTGATCACTGATCTAATATCCGCCTGACAAGATGTAATCAATCGGAGAGTAGAGCGAGCGCTCTACAGTCTATACTCTACTGTCTGGGGAAACGTGGGGGAGTGAGGCGTCTTGTTCACATGTACAATACTCTAGGTATAGTCAAGTCATGGGTAATCAAACACATGCCACTGCACTGTGTAGGTGTATATAGCGGGCTCCCGAGAGGGATGCAACCGGGAACATCGCTCGGATGATGATGGACATACATGTATTATACTATCATAACACAAGTAGGTAAGTATATATAATTATGTAAATAGATAGACTACATATACATACAGTAGGTATAGACTCGCTCGACACACCGACACATATTAAATATGTACAAACATACATAAGTACAAGTGTTACAACGTACAGTTGTTGCTCAGCTCTACTTACCGATCGTCCAACCAAGGCAATCCTAGTACCAACTAGAGATGCGCGCTGACCGGCGTGGTGGCGCACGACCGACGCCGGCTATTGTGTCGGCGTAATCGGCGCAGGGTTTAAAAAATTAATCCTAGGTTCTAGTTTCAAAATTGTGCGCTTTACCGACAATATGGGCGAACTCCGTACAGCCCCCTTAGACAAGATCACATTCCTTATGCGATTATCTCCAATCGACAGATTTTTTTGTATGAAATGACCATAAATCATTGTTTGAAATTGGCGTTAGATGAAGTGCAGCCCGAGCCCGCCGGGTTTACTCAATCAATCAGTTGAACCGTTCGCCTCTAATAAACCCATCGTTATATCCCTAATTATTTACGTAAACCAGTAATCTCCAGCCCGAAGGAAGCAATCGACCCTTTGCCATTTGACTGACGTTCGTCGTCGCGTCGCGTCGCTCACTACCGTCGCGTCGCTCACTACCGTCGCGTCGCTCACTACCGTCGCGTCGCTCACTACCGTCGCGTCGCTCACTACCGTCGCGTCGCTCACTACCGTCGCGTCGCTCACTACCGTCGCGTCGCTCACTACCGTCGCGTCGCTCACTACCGTCGCGTCGCTCACTACCGTCGCGTCGCTCACTACCGTCGCGTCGCTCACTACCGTCGCGTCGCTCACTACCGTCGCGTCGCTCACACACTTTACTTGACTCACCACAATTATAACGAACGAACCCAAGAACCGGACTATACTCCATGTCATTATATGAGTACAGAGAGAACAGTTCATTGGTATATGTAGGTACTTAACTGTATATTATAAGCCTAATTGGTGAACTAACTTTTCATAATGTACTCAAAGTTATATAATTTCAATATACTTGTCCAGACGTACCGCTCGCTGTACCCAGCAGGAGCAGAGAGAGGCAAGGGCAGGGGCAGCATATTGAGTAAACATTAAATTGATATTCTATTTGAAATAATTACCCATTTAATGGGGATGAAATATTCATGTACACGCGCGGTCTCGACGCCACGTCCACGTCGTCACGTCACGTCACGTCACGTCACGTCACGTCACGTCACGTCCGGTGTACTACGTTATGATGATGGCTAGAGATAGGAAATTCTAGGGCTAATATACCTAAACTTTACAAAAATGCATACGAAATAATAATAGGGATATGCCTCTACTTCTCGTTAAACTATACCTAGTATTTTTTTAAATTAATAAATACGTTATTCTTGGATTATTGACGAATTATTGCTTGTTATTTTAAGCAAAAATATATCGGTTAAGTGCGAGTCGGACACACCGAGGGTTTCGTGCGCAGACTAATACATATTTGTTTTTTAGTTTGTTACCTACTTCATTTGTGACACGTTTGTGAGAGCGGGGACTGAAGCAGGGAACGAGGGACTGAAGCGGGGAACGAGGGCTCGGGGTTTATGATCCCGATCCCGGGCATTGTTTGTGAGAGCGTTAATCGTCGAAATTTGAAGAAAATTGAAGAAAACCTACCAAAAATGTAATTATACGCCAGCGCCATTTATTTTTGGTACCAAAGTTATGAGCAGACTCTCACTCATTGAAATTGATATAATCGAGTTCCGTGTACGTGTACCTACTGTACAGTAAGACATATCCATATGATTGTTTCGTTATATCAAGTTTAGGTACCTATATCACTATATTATTAGCACCGAATTTCCGATCTCTGGTGACGTCACACCTACCGTTCTCGTCGCTCACTTGCTGCCCATTTAGTTAGAAACGATAAGTTCGTACGCGACGGATATACACAGTGTAACAAGGGGGGTGGATCATCGGTTACTAGGGGGTGGGGGCTCCTCAGTGCCTATCGACTTAACCCCCCTGTACGTTCTGCAATATTTAGTGGTTCAAAAGTTATTTGAACTTTAGTGATATTTTAGTCAAAATCAGATTTCACCTTAAACTTCGCAATTACAGCCAAACTATCAGGTATACGATTCTGCCTTTTTTGACGTGACAACGTCTTATAATTCGAAAGAGCCGGCTGCACGCACGAAAAAACATGACTCATGCGGCGTTACCTCGCTCTGAGGCGTTCCATGTAAGGCTTGAAGTGCAAGCGAGAGCGCGGAACGAGCGACAAAGAAGCACAATCGGCCTTTGCGTTCGGCAGCGTTCGACATCCGTCTCTCTCCTACTTGAGTGAGCGATGCGTCTGCGTGGACAGCTGCTATACTATAGTAGGTACATTTACATGTTTTGATCGAGTATCAAATGAAATTAAATTTTCTTTTGAAAAATGCTACCATTCCATCAGTATTTTCTTAAGACGTTGTCACGTTCAACTATCGTCAGTAAACCGACTTTACAGATAACCAATTTTTATTTTTTGTGAAACAAGTTTTATAGTGGACCTTTTGTACCCCTACACAAATCAGGGAATCTAAGAAATTTATAAAACTCAAAATAAAAGCACTAAAGTATTTTTTTTAATCTAATGTTTACATTACTTTTGTATGGTTCTAAAAAAATATTTCACAGAATATTTTTTACTGCAACCTATCTTAAAAACTTTCTTACTGGCTTTCATGAAGTATAAGCCCTAAAAGTTTCATTTGGCTAGAACTAGGGCATCATGTTGAAAAATTTACTTGATAGTCCAAAAAGTGAAAATAATCGATTTGCAGAATATACAGGGGGGTTAAATCGATAGGTGCCGAGGTAGGTCCGCCACCCCCCGGCAACCGATGACCCACCCCCCTCGTTACACCGTGTATAAGTTTACTTGGGCCGGGTCGGTATACTACCCACCTGCCTGCCTGACCCTCCAAGCTAATGAATACTGTATAATGTTACCTACAATGTGAGTACTGTGTAGGTGTATGTCTACATATAGCTAGCTAGTTGGGAGTGTATACACAGGTGGTAGGTGCAGCAGTCGATGTAAGTCACATGTGAGAGGTTGTTTGTTTGTTTGTTCCTTATATTGACACGTATCTCAGAGTTACTTACATTCCACTTACGGTCAGATATTGCCTAAAACTGACTCGCACACCTACTCGCTAACTACATCACATCGTGTATGTATGTACAGTCGGCTGCATCATTGCAGCCCCCGGTAGAGTTCGAAAATTACTATCTAAGGAATGTTTGCATTCTTATAATTTTTGTTTATTGATGAGTTAGAAGACTTTAAACTGCAACTAAAGCCAGTGTCTAGAATCTTGCGTGTGTTGAAAACATTGTTATGCCAGCCGTTTTGGAGCTCTATGGTGGGTCTGCAATTATGCAGCCGACCGTACGTATGTTCACTTCACTCTCCGACTGTATGCATGCATGCTGATGCATACATTATACCTATCTACTCGTTACGTAATATATGCGTTATTATATTTCATTATTTTCCATCGAAAGTGTGAGCAAAGTAAAATCAACGTTCAAAAGTCCACCGGCACCGTAACGTTTACAATCCCGTGCAGCACTATTTGAACATTATACTAACGTGGATACTAACCTGTGGATCGAACCCACGTCGGTTGGTGTAGCGGGCGGCGGCTTATACCGCTCACACAACTAAACACATAGCTAACATGTTGACAAATAATAATCACACTGAGTACTTTTAATCACATGAGCTTTTAATTCAAGTATTTATGTTTGTGTATAACGTCTATTAGAAGAAGGTCGTAAGTTCAGTACTAGTTGCTAGTAGGTACTATTGTAGCAAACTGATAGTGTACTTATGACGCATACTGTACCTATTGAGTACAGAAGTACGATTACAGTTGTAATGTCGGTAGGCGATAGGCGATAGTCTAGTATAACCATATCGTAAGTAAAGGTGTATTGTTTTGTTTAGGTCACCGATATGAAGACACACACACACACACACACACACACACACACACACATATTGGACCTGACGTAGAACACTCGCGGTCACTTCCTGCTGTAGGCGTACATGTACACTGTGTAACAAGAGGGGTGGATCATTGGTTGCTGGGGGCTGATGGGGGATCTCAGTGCCTATCGATTTAACCCCCCTGGTTGTTCTGCAATATTTGGTGGTTTAAAAGTTATTTGGACTTTTGTAAAATTTCAGTCACAATCAGATTTTAGCCTGAACATCGCAATTACAGCCAAACTATCAGGTCTGCGATTCTGCTTTTTTTTTTAAATAAATTCAATAGTGGTGCTATAGTGTCCCTTCACGAATCAGAGTCTTAGATTTATAAAACTTAAAATAAAACCATTAAAGTATATTTTTTTAAACTAATGTTTAAATTATCATGGTTCTAAAAAAAATATTTCACAGACTATTTTTTTCTGCAACCTATCTTAAAAAATACTGCATCATGGTGAAAAATGTACTTGATAGTCCAAAAAGATAGTTTGGCTGTAATTACGATGTTCAGGCTAAAATTTAATATGGATTAAAATTTTACAAAAGTCCAAATAACTTTTGAAACACTAAATGTTACTGAGGTGCCCCCACCCCCCAGCAACCGATGATCCACCCCCCTTGTTACACCGTGTATATTCTGTGCTCGGACCTGTTTAGATGCGCCTGTATGTGTGAACGTTAAACATAAAACAATTGTAGTTAACAGAGAATGTGTGTCGGTCAAGTTTCTATACAAGTTTACTTTAATACTACGAGTATACCGAGTAACGTAATGTAGGTACATTCAGTAAACATAAGTTCCACAAACAAACATGTACTTACCTACTACCTAAGTAAGTATGGTTACCTACGTCGAAGTTGCAATCCTCGTGAGACACGTATATACCCCTAGCCCCTACCCAGTAGGTAAGTATAGACCTACCCAGCCCACAGGCCACACCACACCGCAACAACTCGACACCGTGCGTTACTTGTACCGAACCCCTGTTACATCAGATACTTTATCATATAAATATTACATCGAAACTTTCATCCAATACCTACCTACCTATACCTAGCTACATGTGCTGCCTGCCTATACTGTATGTATACTTCTAATATATATACATATGTATACTCGTACTTACATCGCTGCTTGTATAGATGAAGGAAGGGTGGTTGGCACGTCCCGTCGACCAACCGGTAGGTAGTACACCCGTGGACCTCGCCTTCACTATACAACCGGACATCTCGCTCGGGTCCGGTTCTGGCCATCTCCACCTCTAATTACAACAATGTAATACATAATGACAACCTTACTGGACCTCGGGATATGATCGGATAGAGAAATGCTTAGATGGTAGGTAGGTAGGTAGATACAGGTGGAACATCAACCTTCACAACAATCATCTGACCTCAACGATCTGACAACACTCCCGACATTGTTCCCAGTAGTTGCGGTACATTCGGCAGGTACTACTCCTGCCTGATACACACGGAAGTCAATCACCTGTTAGCACCTTTATTGTCTCCAATATTTGACTTACCTACTAGCACGCAACACGATCGACTCATTCATATAATGTAGGACAAATACATATTTAAATCCGGGTGGTTCTCCCAACTTGATGCGGAGGGGGGGTTCCGTTCCTCGAGTCAACATCATAAACAAACAAACAGTTCGTGAGGAGCAATACTAATTACGGAGACAAAACCAATAATCATCAAACAAACGAATAATCTCAGTTATTATTCCAAGGATCGACCGAGCGAGGGTCGTTCCTTCTTCTGCTTCTACTAAATACGAACGGATTTATATGATTTTATCAGAATTATAACACTAGGGAGGCAGTTAAGTGGACAATTGAAGGAACAAGTTGACCAATACGTTGATATATTATACACGGTGTAACAAGGGGGGTGGATCATCGGTTGTTGGGGGGTAGGGGACCTCAGTACCTATCGATTTAACCCCCATGTATGTTCAGCAATATTCACTTTTTCAAAAGTTATTTGAACTTTAGTGAAATTTTAGTCAATATCAGATTTCACCCTGTACTTCGCAATTACAGCCAAACTATCAGGTCTGCGATTCTGTTTTTTTTGTGAAACAAGTTTAATAGTGGACCTTTTTAACCCATAAATCAATCAGCGTCTAAGATTTATGAAACCTAAAATATAACCAATTAAGTAATTTTTTTTCAAAATCTAATGTTTACATTATCTTTCTATGGTTCTAAAAAAAATATTTCACTGAATATTTTTTTCTGCAACTTATCTTAAAAACTACTGGCTTTCATGAAGTATAAACCCTAAAAGTTTCATTTAGCTAGAACTAGGACATCATGTTGAAAAATGTACTTGATGGTCGAAAAAGTAAAAATAATCAATATTTTTTTCATACAAAAAAGATGCACGTAGGTTAGCTATTAGAGGTAAGGTACCCACCTGTGCGTGTGTACATACAGTACCTACCTACAGATGCACGTAGGTTAGCTACAGAGGTAAGGTACCCACCTGTGCGTGTATCATACATACAGTACCTACCTACAGATGCACGTAGGTTAGCTATTAGAGGTAAGGTACCCACCTGTGCGTGTATCATACATACAGTACCTACCTACAGATGCACGTAGGTTAGCTACAGAGGTAAGGTACCCACCTGTGCGTGTATCATACATACAGTACCTACCTACAGATGCACGTAGGTTAGCTATTAGAGGTAAGGTACCCACCTGTGCGTGTATCATACATACAGTACCTACCTACAGATGCACGTAGGTTAGCTATTAGAGGTAAGGTACCCACCTGTGCGTGTATCATACATACAGTACCTACCTACAGATGCACGTAGGTTAGCTACAGAGGTAAGGTACCCACCTGTGCGTGTATCATACATACAGTACCTACCTACAGATGCACGTAGGTTAGCTATTAGAGGTAAGGTACCCACCTGTGCGTGTATCATACATACAGTACCTACCTACAGATGCACGTAGGTTAGCTACAGAGGTAAGGTACCCACCTGTGCGTGTATCATACATACAGTACCTACCTACAGATGCACGTAGGTTAGCTATTAGAGGTAAGGTACCCACCTGTGCGTGTATCATACATACAGTACCTACCTACAGATGCACGTAGGTTAGCTATTAGAGGTAAGGTACCCACCTGTGCGTGTATCATACATACAGTACCTACCTACAGATGCACGTAGGTTAGCTACAGAGGTAAGGTACCCACCTGTGCGTGTATCATACATACAGTACCTACCTACAGATGCACGTAGGTTAGCTATTAGAGGTAAGGTACCCACCTGTGCGTGTATCATACATACAGTACCTACCTACAGATGCACGTAGGTTAGCTATAGAGGTAAGGTACCCACCTGTGCGTGTATCATACATACAGTACCTACCTACAGATGCACGTAGGTTAGCTACAGAGGTAAGGTACCCACCTGTGCGTGTATCATACATACAATAATTATGTTGTAGAGGTAAACACGATAGTGTCGTACGCCGTAGGTACCTACCGCCCCGACCGCCCCGACCGCCCCGCTCCATCGACCGCCCCGCGTCATGTTGTTTGAACAAATCAATCGCTCGTAATACAATATCGAGATTGAGAAACGATAAGAAAACAATTTGTTTGGAAATCAATCAGAAAATGCGAGCGTCGAGCGTCTCGGTGGTGGCGTCTCGGGGCGTAGCGGGGCGTAGCGGGGCGTAGCGTACCTACCTACAGGTGGGGGGTATAGTGTATGTTTACATGACATCACACAGACGAAGCTCAACAAGTGAATGGCTCAGCTAATATCGTATGTAAATAGCTTTTATATTGACTTTATTGTTGTTCCATACACACCTCATGTAATAGTCTTACGTTGTATCTATATATAATTACATAAGTAAATATAATATAACCATTTAGTACATTACGTAGGTATGTGTTGTTGTTGTTTACATACAACGATATAAGTACGTGAAAGTTTACGGTCGGCCCTGGAAGCCAGGACGCTCGCCCCCGCGGTCCCCACTTACTGTGGACATGTTTCATTAAACAATGAGTGACCGACGCGACCGACGCGACCGACGTGATGTTACTTGCTACTACGTGTAGGTAGTGGCTTCAGGTAGTTACTTACTTACTTATCTAAACTATAACAACGTTCATCTACTCTAGTATACATACATGTAGGTACCTACAAGTTCGCACAGAACTTACGTCTGTCTCGACGCTCGCTGCCGACGTGTCGTGACGTGACGTCTAACATACAATAACAAACACCGAGCACGAGACAAACCCAAACCCTATATACTTGAGCTACACATACTATAGTATTCATCATCATCATTATATAGGTATCACTACATAGTATAAAACAAAGTCGCTTTTTCTGTCCCTATTTCTCTTTGACTGCTTAAATCTTCAAAACTACGCAACGGATTTTGATGCGGTTTTTTTAAATAGATAGAGTGATTCAAGAGGAAGGTTTATATGTATAATACATGCATAATATGGCCGTGCGAAGCCGGGGCGGGTCGCTAGTTGGTACTATATATAATAGTGATACAAATAATATCGTGATGCCTTAGGTACCGGGACGACTGCCTCTATGCAGGTGTCGCACGAGGCCGACTTGTTTCATAGAGAACCTGTACCACAAACACAACGTTACTGAAGTGTACCGGTATCATCGACGGAACGTCCCGCCGCGCCGTCGCGTCGGTCGTCGCGGTATTATACCGTCTACTCTACAGTATATACTGTAGGTACCGTCTATGTATCGAGCGATGGCGGCCCACGTGGCCACCACCTACTACGTAGCTATTGTTTCTCTACTGTTATATATCTCTTCTTATTTATCACGTACACGTGTACCTACGTGTTGCTTGTGTATGTATCTAGCTGTCGGCCGTGAGTCGCGTGGAGTCGCGGGCGTCGGCTAGTGTTGCTTCACATAAACCACATGCGATTCAACTGAGACAAGTAGAGGTCGCGGGTCGCGGGTCGCGGCGAGTGTCACAGGTGGATACCATTATATTTATATAATTGTTATAATCTATTCTAAAATGTAGCCAGCACTCCGCGACCCGTGACCCACCAACCGTGACCCGCCAACCGTGACCCGCCAACCGCGACCCACGACCCGTATAACTAGCACGTAAAGTATAACGAGAAATATGAACAGCTTACAAATGAATTATAATATAATAAAGTAGGTACCGTTATTGCATGATGTCCTACCGAGCGACGGACGTTGTCACAAGGTAAACCCTCTCCACTCTCGACAGGAAGGAAGTAGGTACCTATCAACTCGACCCAACACAACTCAACTCAACCCAACGTACTATACTCGAGTACGACGAACCATTAGGTATTGTTTCCTTCACCTACCATTACACATACAGTCACATAGGTAGGTAGTGTAGCTAGAGTACAGCTACCTCGATAGAGAGAGACTTGACTCTACTATAACTATACTATAACTAGATGTGACTGACATTAGGTATTGTTTCCTTCACCTACCATTACACATACAGTCACATAGGTAGGTAGTGTAGCTAGAGTACAGCTACCTCGATAGAGAGAGACTTGACTCTACTATAACTATACTATAACTAGATGTGACTGACATTAGGTATTGTTTCCTTCACCTACCATTACACATACAGTCACATAGGTAGGTAGTGTAGCTAGAGTACAGCTACCTCGATAGAGAGAGACTTGACTCTACTATAACTATACTATAACTAGATGTGACTGACATTAGGTATTGTTTCCTTCACCTACCATTACACATACAGTCACATAGGTAGGTAGTGTAGCTAGAGTACAGCTACCTCGATAGAGAGAGACTTGACTCTACTATAACTATACTATAACTAGATGTGACTGACATTAGGTATTGTTTCCTTCACCTACCATTACACATACAGTCACATAGGTAGGTAGTGTAGCTAGAGTACAGCTACCTCGATAGAGAGAGACTTGACTCTACTATAACTATACTATAACTAGATGTGACTGACATTAGGTATTGTTTCCTTCACCTACCATTACACATACAGTCACATAGGTAGGTAGTGTAGCTAGAGTACAGCTACCTCGATAGAGAGAGACTTGACTCTACTATAACTATACTATAACTAGATGTGACTGACATTAGGTATTGTTTCCTTCACCTACCATTACACATACAGTCACATAGGTAGGTAGTGTAGCTAGAGTACAGCTACCTCGATAGAGAGAGACTTGACTCTACTATAACTATACTATAACTAGATGTGACTGACATTAGGTATTGTTTCCTTCACCTACCATTACACATACAGTCACATAGGTAGGTAGTGTAGCTAGAGTACAGCTACCTCGATAGAGAGAGACTTGACTCTACTATAACTATACTATAACTAGATGTGACTGACATTAGGTATTGTTTCCTTCACCTACCATTACACATACAGTCACATAGGTAGGTAGTGTAGCTAGAGTACAGCTACCTCGATAGAGAGAGACTTGACTCTACTATAACTATACTATAACTAGATGTGACTGACATTAGGTATTGTTTCCTTCACCTACCATTACACATACAGTCACATAGGTAGGTAGTGTAGCTAGAGTACAGCTACCTCGATAGAGAGAGACTTGACTCTACTATAACTATACTATAACTAGATGTGACTGACATTAGGTATTGTTTCCTTCACCTACCATTACACATACAGTCACATAGGTAGGTAGTGTAGCTAGAGTACAGCTACCTCGATAGAGAGAGACTTGACTCTACTATAACTATACTATAACTAGATGTGACTGACATTAGGTATTGTTTCCTTCACCTACCATTACACATACAGTCACATAGGTAGGTAGTGTAGCTAGAGTACAGCTACCTCGATAGAGAGAGACTTGACTCTACTATAACTATACTATAACTAGATGTGACTGACATTAGGTATTGTTTCCTTCACCTACCATTACACATACAGTCACATAGGTAGGTAGTGTAGCTAGAGTACAGCTACCTCGATAGAGAGAGACTTGACTCTACTATAACTATACTATAACTAGATGTGACTGACATTAGGTATTGTTTCCTTCACCTACCATTACACATACAGTCACATAGGTAGGTAGTGTAGCTAGAGTACAGCTACCTCGATAGAGAGAGACTTGACTCTACTATAACTATACTATAACTAGATGTGACTGACATTTCATTCACTCGTTATATTGTAGGTGTATCCCTTCGTTAACTATCCGCCGCCGTCGGTCGCCGTGTGTCCGCTGTCCGCGTTGATAGCTGCCATCACTCCCAGTAGGGAACAATGGGACGTTGATGCCGTGGCGAGGGGGTGCGAGAGATGATCGGTACATACTTACCCTTAGCCCGGAGAACGCACTGATTCTTTGGTGACTACAGTCTCAACGGTATCTCCTCCGGTACTATACCTACCCTACATAGAGTACTAGGTAGGTAGGTACGAGTACGTACAGTCCGATATAAACGCGAGATGTATGGTCGCGACACTTGCGACTCCCACTATAATGATTGCGTCATCTAAATAAAGGTCGCTGCATATGTAACGGGATTTTTCTCGTGCCGGACGGGACGTGATATTTTTGTATGTCTATAGTCCACGCATCGTGACGTGCCTGACGTATACCTAGTTGTAGACGTCATCACGCCCCAACCTCACACACCCGACCAGGAGACGCGGTCACTTGTTCTTTACGTCACTACACATTCTGTATTCAATCATTATTGTTGTACATTATCGAGGAGAGTATCTCCGCCCACCGCGCCGTCCTGTCCGTCCGGTCCGTCCGCGCCGTCCTGTCCGTCCGGTCCGTCCTGTCTGTCCCGTACGTTCGTCGACTGACTATTGACATATATTATTAACTAGCTGCGCTCCGCGGTTTCACCCGCATAACTCCCGATCCCGTGGGAATATCTGGATAAAAAGTAGCCTATAACCTTCCTCGATAAATGGACTATCCAACACAAAAAGAATTTTTCAATTCGAACCAGCAGTTCCTGAGATTAGCGCGTTCAAACAAACAAACAAACAAACTCTTCAGCTTTATAATATTAGTATAGATTGGCATTTATGTAGCTGGTTACAAATGGGAGAGTATACCCGTATGTACGTGACATGACGTGACGTGACGTGACGTGACGTGACGCGACTCGAGCCTCCTGTTGTTATAATGGTTGTAATGTCTCACATTAAGTTCCGTTCACTCGATGACGGTGTCCTACCCGTGTGTACACACTGGGTGGATGGATACACCGCGTCCGTCCGAGACGTACGTCTCGAGTCTCGTTCATTTCATGTTCGCTACACAACAGTTACAACTATATATTTATTTGAAGTTAAATGTGCATTTTCGGAGCAGAACCAGTAGGTACGGTCGGCTGCATAATTGTAGACCCACCGTAGAGCTCCAAAGCGGCTGTTATAAGAATGTTTTCAACACACGCAAGATTCAAGGCACCTGCTTTAATTGAAGTTTAAAGTCATCTAATTCATGCGAATTTATCAAACAAATAAACTAGAATGAAAATAATAGTCATTTTTGAATTATGCAGCCGACTGTACTTACTTGTCCCCGGGGCTCGGGGATCGTGGTTCGTGGTTCGTGGATCGAGGTTCGCATCTCGTCACAACGTTATTTTTTCCTCTCGCTGTTTTCGTAAAAATGTAATTCAAATTAAATCGTCAAATCGTCTCGAGTGTGTATTTCGGATAAAAGATAAATATTTACAAGAAAATAATATCTTTGTGGAACTGATGAACTTCTCGAAACGTACTGGGGAGGGGAAGGGGAAGGGGGGGAGGGTTCTACCAATAATTGAAACGAGAGGGGGGGAGGTCGCAGGGGATTCGAACAAAATAACCACCAAGTAATAAAATGTAACGTCGTGCTTTATGGCGACGCAACGCTCGCTGGCGGCCGGACGCCGTCGTTGGACGCTGGATGCTGGACGCTAGAGGGAAGGTGGACGGACGGACGAACGGACGAGTCGTATGACTCGTAGTAGTGGCAGTAGTGCAGCGAGCGACCTGCTCCACTGTAACCTTACCTCCGCAACTGTCGCTACACTTTGTATTAAACTTTTGTGTATGTAAACGTTAAACAACAAACAGGTATTATTCAGTGAGAGTTATTGTATCACGTAGTGCTCCCCCGGGCAAGTGGCACGCCCGATCGCCCCGGGCACCGCCCCTTGCCCTCGACCCCAGTCACTCCCTATATCCTTCTTTGGTTCAGAATTCACTAAATAAGCTTATACTAAGGTACTTTATAAACTTTTATTAATACAAGTAAGTATTTAAAAATTACATTCAAATAGAGCTCGCATTAAAAGCTGTCGTAGCAGGAACGTAGCGTAGCGACCTCGCCTCGAGCTGTCGTAGCGTAGCGACTTCGCCTCGAGCTGTCGTAGCAGGGTCGTAGCGAAGCGACCTCGCCTCGAGCTGTCGTAGCAGGGTCGTAGCGAAGCGACCTCGCCTCGAGCTGTCGTAGCGTAGCGACCTCGCGTCGAGCTGTCGTAGCAGGGTCGTAGCGAAGCGACCTCGCCTCGAGCTGTCGTAGCGAAGCGACCTCGCCTCGTAGCATTAGAGACGTTTATTTGTTACGATATTTTATCAACAAAGTGACGTGATCGCATTGCGCGTGTTACGTCACGCCGCTGTAGGCACATAGCATGTTGCAATGAAGACCGGCCAAAAGTGCTGACTCGCTATGACCTCGATCGCAGTAGCCGCGTGCCGTCATATTTCAGCATTCCTATACCTAACATCGGATAGGTCTCACCTTAGGATAATTATTTATAAGTAATATGTAAGATATTTTTAGTTTTAACTCAATAAATGAGTTATGAATCATTTCTCGGTTTCCTTTCGATCCTCCGACTGCCGCTAACGTAATTCGCGTGTCAAGTACTTCCATTGATTGTGTTGTTCCAGGGAGCGGCTCTAATGGCGGTCCGGCGCGGTCGCCGTGGGTGAGGTACGGCAGCGGGAGCGGGAGCGGGAGCGGGAGCGGGAGCGGCCATGGAGGACCCGGAGCGCATCGCGCGCGACGGCCTCGCCTGCGCCATCACCAACAACAACACGACACCACCTGAAGGTTGACGACCTCTCTACCTACTCGTACTATACATGTATACATACAGGGTGTCCCGTTAATAATGGATAAGCGGGCACCTACTTAGACGGATAGAGGACACTGTGCCGGTTCAGATAAATGAAAGTTATGCTCTATGAAAGTCTCTCGGTTCCCGAGATATCCGCCATTAAAAAATTCAAAAATTCACTCCTTTCTCTATGTTTTTTGAAGTTTTTATCAATCAAAAGATTTTTTAAATAAAGATTTAACTCAAACTTCATGATTTTTTAATTTAATAGCCTGAACTTTAACCTTACCCGGTGTAAAAAAATGTATGAGGGTGACCATACATATTTTGACACTGGGTAAATCTTAGTTTAAAAAAAACTTTCGATGTGTCTTAAAAATAATTGTTTGTATTCGATAGCACATTTATCCTGAAATAGGTAATATCCAAAAAAACAGATTGGAATAATTCCTTCTTTTACAGTTTTGACACCAAAAAGCATAGACAAAGTGAAAGTGAAATTAAAAAAAAAAGTTGGATATCTCGGAAAGCGAGAGACTTTCATGGAACACAACTTTCATTTATCTGAACCGGCACAGTGTCCTCTATCCGTCCGTAGATGCCCGCTTGGCTATTCATTACGGGACACCCTGTATATAATGTAACAATTGTCCTGTCGTGCAACACAAGGTGTATACTGCGAGGGTACGTTCGACACGTGGTTGTGTTGGCCGCACACCGCCGCCAACCTCACCGCGTACGAGCGCTGTCCGGGCTTCGTCGTCGGCTTCGATACCGAACGTGAGTCTACCTTACCTTACCTTACTGTATCTATCTATGTATGTATATGTATGTATGTCTCTGTGTGTTGCAGTGTTCGCGCACAAGGAGTGCACGGCGGACGGCACGTGGTACCTCCACCCGGAGACCGGCCAGCCCTGGTCCAACTACACTACCTGCGTCAAGCCTGAGGACGTATGTATCGTGTGTATACAGTATAGTACAGTCTAGTAGTGTACTGTATCCATGTAGTGTAACACTAGCCCCGTCTGTGCAGGACGTGTCCGACATCATCGCCGTGTACGAGGCCGGCTACAGCGTCTCGCTCCTCGCGCTGCTCCTCTCGCTCGCCATACTCTTCTACTTCAAGTGAGTACCTATCGCCCGTGCCCGCCTGCCTCCCATGCCACGGTGACATACTATATCTCCCCCTACTCCCCGCAGGAGCCTCCGCTGCGCGCGCATCACGGTCCACATGAACCTGTTCGCGTCGTTCGCGTTCAACAACTGCCTCTGGCTGGTGTGGTACTGCGTGGTCGTCCCGGACACGGACACGCTCGCCGCCTCCCCGCTCTGGTGCCGCGCCCTCAACGCGGTGTTGCAGTACGCGATGCTCACCACCTACACCTGGATGCTGTGCGAGGGCCTCTACCTGCACACGGTGCTGGTCTCCGCGTTCGTCTCGGAGCGGCGGCTGGTGCGGGCGCTGCTCGCGCTCGGCTGGGGGTTGCCCGCGCTCGTGGCCGTGCTGCACGCGGCGATGCGGGCCGCCAGCGGCGCGGCGCTGTGCTGGCTCGAGGACGGGCCGCCGCGGCCGGAGCTCGCCGCGCTCGCCGTCAGCGCCGTGCTCCTCAACCTCGCGTTCCTCTGCAACATAGTCCGCGTGCTGTGCACGAAGCTGCGCGCGGGCGGCATGGCGGGCGCGGCGCCCCCCTCGGCGACGGCGCTGCACGCGCTGCGCGCGACCTGCCTGCTCGCGCCGCTGCTCGGCCTGCAGTACCTCCTGATGCCGTTCCGGCCGGAGCGCACCGCCTCCTGGTGGCTCGCGTACGAGTACGCGACCGCCCTCACCACCTCGCTGCAGGGCCTCTGCGTCGCGGTGCTCTTCTGCTTCTGTAACGGCGAGGTGCTCGCTCAGCTCCGGCGTCGGTGGCGCGTCCTCGTGTTCCGGCCGCGGGCCAACTCCACGACGGCGACCACCGTCTCGGTATGTTCGTACGTCGCGTCGTACGTCCCGGAGCTGGCTCGGTGCACTCCTGCACGTTATAGCCGGGTGTGTTGTTGCAGTTCGTGCGGTCGGCGGCGGCGGGCTGCGGCGGCGAAGAGAAGGTGTGACTGCCGGCGGGGTGCGGGGCGGGGTGTGCCACGAGCGATGGCATCACCCGCCCGCGACACATCCGCTTCGAGCGCGACACACCCGACAGCGACGCGGAGGACGCCGGCCCCGACGCGGCCCTGCTGTGAGCCACTTCCATGATGTGTCACACACATGCCGGGACTTGTTGTACTATTTGTATTATATAGATAGATAATGTACGTACGTAATGAGTGTAAAGTGTGGACAATCTGTACGTATCGTGAACATTGAACGATTGTTTGTTGTATGTACACAATGTACTGAAATGATCGAAGACAATGTTGTGCTCGATGTAGGGTCCTCCTTGTGACGGGACACGTGGTTTGTATACGAGTTGTACATTATACAATAATATACAGGGTGTCGCGTAGTGAGTGGATATAAACGGCACGGCACCCACGGATAGAGGACACTGTGCCGGTTCACAATAATAAATGTTATGCTCTATGAAAGTCTCTCGGTTTCCGAGATATCCGCCATTTTAAAACTCCTTTCTCCATTATTTTTCGTGTTAACACTGCAAATGAAAAAATTATTCCAATATTTTTTTTAATAGTATTCGCTTGTTTCCTCATGTGGTATTCCAGGATAAATGTGCTTTTGAATGCAAACTATTTTTTTTATGACACAAGCAAAGTTGATTGAACTCAAACTTCATGTTTTATTAATTTTTTATCTGAACTTTATACCTGTCGCGGTGTAAAATAATGGATAGTCACCAAATAGTGGTAAATATTTTTCTTTTGCCTGTTTCATTGAGATTCTGAAATGGTTATAATGTATTGCCAGCATTAAATACAAAATTAATTCCTATTAAAATATGCTGGATATCTCGGAAACCGAGATACTTTTATAGAGCATAACTCTTTTATTTTTCTTAACCGGTACAGTGTTCTCCCTTCCTATCCGTAGGTGCCCGTTTATCTATTCATTATATACGGGACACCCTGTATAAGTACGTTATCATTGGTGAGGACAATTGCATGGTGTAGAGAGGTAGGAGGTAGGTATTAGGTACCTATGATATTATGAAGAGATATTCTCGTGTAAACTGTACATTTTTGTATTAGGTATTTGAATAAACTGTTCCAGATACATTATTCGTGGTTTACATTTCAACAATCAATCTTTAAAGAAGACAAATGATAATATTTAATCATCGTTTATCTTCTTTATAGATGACAGAAAATATAAATGTAAAATACTACGTTCGTGTTACCGAAGTACAACGAGCAGGAGCAGCACGATGGGCAGCGCGGCGCGGGCGTGTAGCGTGTAGCGGCGTGCTACAATACTACGACAGGTTCGAGCTATTATTGAAACTAAATCTATTTATTGGTGCGACGACACATGTCGATCGAGGTGCATTGTCTACCTCCCCCCTCCCCCCTCCCTCCCCTCTCCCACCTCGCTCGCGTCCGTCGCTCTATATATGGCTACGACTGACTGACTAGGTCTATGGGGTAATAATAAAACACCCGATTTTAGGTAACAAAATTATAATATTAACAGTACAAATGAATGAAACTTATAATAAAATATACGGCGTCGTTGCGCGTATCGTATCGACAGTCTCCGATGTATATAATATACAATATATAATATATATATATAAAGAAATGCGTTTAGAAGCACTTGCGATGTACGATCCCGGGACCGGACTCGTCGTACTCCTGCTTCGAGATCCACATCTGTTGGAAGGTGGAGAGGGAGGCGAGGATCGAACCTCCGATCCAGACGGAGTACTTCCTCTCGGGAGGTGCGATTATCTTGATCTTGATCGTGGACGGAGCGAGGGCCGTGATCTCCTTCTGCATGCGATCCGCGATACCGGGGTACATGGTCGTCCCGCCGGAGAGGACCGTGTTCGCGTACAGGTCCTTGCGTATGTCGACGTCACACTTCATGATGGAGTTGTACACCGTCTCGTGGATACCGCACGACTCCATCCCGAGGAAGGAGGGCTGGAAGAGCGCCTCCGGGCACCGGAACCTCTCGTTGCCGATGGTGATCACCTGGCCGTCCGGCAGCTCGTACGACTTCTCGAGCGAGGTGGACGCGGCCGCCGTCTGCATCTCCTGCTCGAAGTCGAGCGCGACGTAGCACAGCTTCTCCTTTATGTCGCGGACGATCTCTCGCTCAGCGGTCGTCGTGAACGAGTACCCACGCTCCGTCAGGATCTTCATGAGGTAGTCGGTGAGGTCGCGGCCGGCGAGGTCGAGCCGCAGGATCGCGTGAGGCAACGCGTACCCCTCGTAGATGGGCACCGTGTGGGAGACGCCGTCGCCGGAGTCGAGCACGATGCCGGTCGTGCGGCCGGACGCGTACAGCGACAACACCGCCTGGATCGCGACGTACATCGCCGGGCAGTTGAACGTCTCGAACATTATCTGCGTCATCTTCTCGCGGTTGGCTTTAGGGTTGAGCGGCGCCTCCGTCAGCAGGATCGGATGCTCCTCGGGCGCGACGCGGAGCTCGTTGTAGAACGTGTGGTGCCAGATCTTCTCCATGTCGTCCCAGTTGGTGATGATGCCGTGCTCGATCGGGTACTTGAGCGTGAGTATACCGCGCTTGCTCTGCGCCTCGTCGCCGACGTACGAGTCCTTCTGTCCCATGCCGACCATCACGCCCTGGTGCCTCGGTCTGCCCACTATCGACGGGAAGACCGCCCGGGGCGCGTCGTCCCCGGCGAAGCCCGCCTTGCACATGCCGGACCCGTTGTCGACGACCAGCGCGCCCGCATCGTCGTCACACATCTCTCACACACACACGGTACGACACACAGCACACACGGCACGACACACACAGCTTCCCGCTCCGGACTCCTGCAACACACACAAGCCAAGCTTTCACTAGCCGCTCGACTCCACTCGAATGCTTTATGAGCTATCTTCAGATTGCGTTAATTTAGAAGCCAATGTTAGCGAAAGAATATAGATCAAGCGAGCGTTAAGCGTTCAATATTGAATTACAAAATCAAAATTGAGCTTATATTAATTTAAAAAAAAGGAAACAGTAAATAAATGAAGCGAAAAGCCAATGTGAACAACTAGAGAAAATAAGAATAGTAGTCGCTCGATCGATCGAAGTATGGACGTGGAGGTGAAGGGACACTCACAACGCGAGCACAGAGACAGCAGACGGTACAATGAGAGTGGCACGTTGCTCGCTCGGCTTATATACCCCGGGCGAGCCGGGCGAGACGGGCGGCAGCGCGCCCTACATGGCTCTCGCCGAGCACACGGTCGTCGCTCGGCACTCGGCCCACTCCCGCTACTGCCATTTAAGCACATCGCTGCATGCATCGATCGACACTATCGACAACAATAAATAGATTAGCACACACACACGCGCACACAGTTGACGTACGACGACGACACACGTACACACATACACCCGCCCGCGCCGCTCGACGCTGTGACGTATAGAGTGGTCTGTCTGGCTCCTACTGCAGCTGCCCTGGAGGGTACCCTCTAGGTGAACTCTACATTGAGACAATGCGAGACACGAGGCGCCTGCTGGCTACATGGTTGGAGTGGTGAGGTATTGACGTGGAGGTTCCCTATTGTATTGGTTATCGCTATAATACTACATCTGTTATGTTATGATGTGTGACCGTATTACTTAAATGTTATATGAGTAATATACCCACAATGTGAATGTTTTACATGGACCTTCAGGGTCTTGTATTCTATACTATAAGATATATCGAAATAAGGACCTTGTGTAATAGTAGTTTACTACACAAGGTATGTAAGCGAGCTATTACTATGGATCGAGTTCGCTAGTTCATCATGACGAATACTTGACATGATGAACTAGCATAAACTTGTATGTTCTTTTTTTAAATTTTAATACAGTCGTCGCTAGTGAACAAACATTTAGTTCAAATGAAATGCCGCCATTTTCATTTTTTTTACAATAAAAATCATTTTATGAAAAAAAAAAATTTGACTAAGGAGTTTTGCATAGCTTGAACTGAAATAAAATGCCGCAATTATTATTGTTTTTTTTTTCAGTAAAAATTTTCGTCATTTTATAAGAAAAGAGATTGGTTAACCAAGGAGTTTGACATAGCTTGAATGGTAAAGTGAACTTTACAGTTCAAGCATTCATCCTATGCTTGAATGGTAAAGTGATTTGAAAATGGAACGTTCCATCTAAACAACGCACTGTGTTGTAAATGACAACTTACACAGTCTCTTACCATACTAGTAAATCCTACTTAACGAGCAAGTATGATGTAAACTATCTTACATTGTGTCGTCGGCGCGGTGGCGATGGGGGGTAAACCATCGCAGCAACAACAATGTCAAGGAGGGAAGGTGAACAATATTGCCAAATCACTTTACAGTCTGGGTGTTCTCACCCAGACTGTAAAGTGATTTGGCAATAAAGACAAACTGCGAGCTGCGAAAAAAAACATTTTTGATGCCAAAACTGCAAATGAAGGAATTATTCCAATCTGTTTTTGGATAGTATACTCGTACCAGAATAAATGTGCTATCGAATGCAAATAATAATTTTTTTGACACATCAAAATAACCTTTCCCGGTGTAAAAAATGTAAAAAAAAGATTGCCTATTTCATTGAGATTCTGAAATAGTATATAATAATATATGGTATTGTCAGCATTTATTACCAAATTAATTTCTATTTTAATGAGCCAGAGCATGCTATTTGTAAAGGCCTATCCCCAGCTCAGTGACGACACAGTGCCGGCTAATATTAAGTCCATGGTGCCGGCACAGTGCCGTACCGTGATTTTCCATCAGTGTCAGTGAAAAATGATATTGTTTCATACTTTTTTTACTAGACTATCCGTACTGGTCAGTGACAGTGATGTTCAGTGATGTCAGTGCTGCTCCGACGTTGCTCCGAATTTGTAGCGGACAATTTTTTGCCTGACACGGTTGCAGTGTTTCAACATGGCCGACGAAAAGTTAATTGAATTGGTCCGAGTGTTGCCCGTATTTATCACGTTTTTTTGACGATCGACCCCTAGGTACCTACATTCATTTTCCTTATAACCGCAGTCAAAATATCGGAAATGTTGCGGTCGTTATCTTTGCTCGCTCTCGTTTTTTTACATAATAATAAAGGTATGTTCGGGTAAGATCGGCAGTGGGGGAAGACAGTATGAATGAAATATCTCCCAAAATAGAAGGATTTTTTTAAAATTGGTCACATTGTCGGAAAGAGCATTTCACCCCGCCCCCGTCTGTAGTGATTGCAAGTCGCTACGACAAGGGAGACGTGCGCTACGCGCCATTGAACGAATCAACATATTTTTTTCAATTTTTCAGTCAAATTTTTGGCCACATCTCATTTTGATTCGCGTATATTTTCTAAAATATGAGAGTTTTTGTTATTATTGTTTTTGCAAACTTAGTTTATTGAATTAAATATTAAAATGATCTAATTTAGACAGTCCTACGATCGCTGTAGGCAAAGTTCCGAACTTCGCCCTTCGCGTCTAAGATCGGATAATGATCATCTGATCTTAAACCTTAAAAAAAAGAAAGCGTTTGTCAAACTTTTGTAAGTCACTAGCTATGCCCCACGGATTCACACTTGTAATTTCCGATTCCATTACGATTTATAGAAAGGGCAGTTCTTTGAAATTTAATTTGTTACTCAGAAGTAACAAATTAGACAACACAGTTAGTTAGAAGTACGACAGATCGTATGTTAGGACTGATCTCTGTTGTACTAGTTGATAAGTTTATACTTTAATTATTATGTTATTTCATAATTATTTAGAAAAGATTCGTTAATTGATTACTATTCATTGATCACTACTTCAGTATTATAACATACTTTGACACCAATAAAAAATCAGGTAAGTATAGCTACTTATTACACGCTCTTACATTTAGAAAAATAACCTAAAAACTTAGTTTCAAACGAGGAAGTCCGTAAATATTTATCTTGTAGAAGCTTTGTATGTTAGTTAAGTAGTAAGTACTTAAAATATGGTGTTTTACGACAGAAACTGTAAATAATAATTAGGTAGATAAGGTATGTTAGTTTGTCATTATAAAGTGCCACTCTTTCTCAAAGAATATGAATTACTTACGGTAAATTTCAATATCAAAGTTTGACAAAAGTTTGAGAACCGCAAAATCTCGTTTGGGGTAAGAACGAATAGCCAAAACCAAAAAAAAATACGAAGTTTCACAAAATAATTTGGGATACTCACAATCTATCGAATTTTGTAGAACATTTTTATCGCATGCTTTTGTACGTGACACGCCGAATACACTCCTATAAATGACCTTATTCTACGAGCAGTAGAAGTGGTTTTAAATTGCTATCCGCTCTTCCCCAATTAGGTGAATTTCTCATCATGCTTAAAATATCGTGTATCACAACTTTGAAGACGTATAAAACAAAAACGAGTGATAGCAGAGAAACAATTTAAATACAGGATCAAACTTAAATGTTTTGTTATCAATTATTTCTATATTTCGTTTATTTCACGTTTACTGAAGCTGAGAAATCTGATATTTTGTAAAACCTTTTGAATTGCTCCAAAAACCATCCGATCTTACTCTAACATACCTAATATAATTAAAACAACCGGCCAAGTGCGAGTTGGACTCGCGCATGAAAGTTAAGGTAACCCTTGCGATAGAGTTACTAAAAATCAATGTGTCGCCACTGAGCTGTGCGGATAGGCCTAAAAGTAAAAGTAGTTCGTCAATAGCACTACTAGCAACAAAGATTGAGTCATAGGACTACTAGCAACAAAGATTGAGTCGTAGGACTACTAGCAACAAACTAACCAAATTGAGTCTATAGGACTACTAGCAACAAAGATTGAGTCGTAGGACTACTAGCAACAAACTAACCAAATTGAGTCTATAGGACTACTAGCAACAAATATTGAGTCGTAGGACTACTAGCAACAAAGATTGAGTCATAGGACTAGGACTACTAGCAACAAATATTGAGTCGTAGGACTACTAGCAACAAAGATTGAGTCGTAGGACTACTAGCAACAAAGATTGAGTCGAAGGACTACTAGAAATAAACAAACCAGATTGAGTCACTAGCAACAAATACAGGGTGTACAAGAAAATGCAACTGCTGTGCATGGAGGTGGTAGACCTTGGTACCCCTCAGCTATAAAAAAAAAAAAAAAAAAAAAAAAAAAAAAGTTTCAATTGGAAAAAGGGTTCCGTTTACGAGATATGTAGGTTAGGTTAGGTTAGGTTAGGTTAGGTGGGTTCCCGCCTTGTCGCCCCCCCCGTGGGTTCCCGCCTTGTCGCCCCCCCGTGGGTTCCCGCCTTGTCGCCCCCCCGTGGGTTCCCGCCTTGTCGTGGCGGGGGGGCTTAGTAACCGTGGCCTTGCCAACCACGGTGAAGCCAAGAGGAACCCAGGGCCAAGCCAGGCTGGAGGAGCTGGCTTGCCCGAGAGGGACCGCTCCATCCGACTTTGCGACAAAGTCGGTGTGAGCGGTACCAAGGTGGGTCGCAGTGCTGCATTGGTGGTCGCGGCACTGTGACCGAGGCGGGTTGCGGTGTAGCATATTATATGCTGCACCGCAACTGATGGGGTCGCCACCTTTAGATGGCGGAGCGGTGGGGTCGCAGAGGAAGAGGACTGTTGGTGTGTCGTTGCCACTTTCCCTATCCTCTGCGACCGGAGTGGTTGGCGCCGGGGCTGCTGCGTGGGACGTAGCATCCTTGGCGCTGCAATGGTGGGGTCGCAGGGGAAGAGGACTGTTGGTGTATCGTTGCCTCTTTCCCTATCCCCTGCGACCGTAGTGGCGGGCGATGGGGCCACTCATCTGACCCATCGCAGGGGACCACGGGCACTCAGACATGGGGCTGTCTGGTGCCCATCTGCTTGGTCCCCGGGGCGCTTGGGACGTGCCTCTGGTGCGTCGAGAGGGGGCCTGACGAGGCCAGCTGCCGTCGGAGGTAGTAGCAGTTAAGCGCAAGCGGTCCTGCTACCTCCGGCACATGGTGGTGTGACGGAAGTCCGGGGGGTTTTAGTGGGTAAACCTCTGGCCGCCCAACATCTCAGGCCAGCAGGGAGCCCCACACATCCCCGCCGCTCGCCCCAGAGCGGTGGGACGGTGCATAAGGCTGCATTTCCCCCCGTAAAAAAAAAAAAAAAAAAAAAAAAAAAAAAAAGGTTCCCCCCCAACGGGACCACGCCTTGTCGTGGCGGGGGGGCTCAGTAGCTGCGGGCAATCCAGCCTGTAGTGAAGCGAAGTGGTCCCCGAGAAGGCGCTCCGCCTGTCCTTCTGAGTAGCTGAGGGCACAGTGGACGTGCGAGTGGTCGGTTTCCCCCTCGCGAAAGTGAGGGGGTGATGATCCGTTATCCCTTGAGCGTGCTCGGGACCGGAGGCCTTGCCTTAATTGGCCGGGCCGCGAGGAGCCAACCTCAATAAAAAACAAAGTGGAGTCAACCACTTTTCAATAAAAAACCCCTGAGTGGCAAGTGGAATGGCAGCGCGAGGCCTTGAAGATCGGCCAGGGTATCGGGCGAGACGGTCCAGTCAGCGCCGGTTGTGCGCTGAATGGTCCGCCTCGCTCGTCGTGTCGGTCATTACTGCCTCCCAGGAGGGTACCTGCCGCCCCCCTCTTGGGTCATCAAAATATAGGCTTACCCGCGGCGCACGGCTCCGCCCGGGTGGACTTATTTCCGAAGATTTCGTGGGAATAATATGGAAATAATTTTAAAAAAACAAAATAAAACAAAGTTGGAGAAGGAGAGCAGAGAAGGAAGTACGGTGGTAGAGGGACCGAGACGGTCGGAGAAAGAGGGAGGGCTAGACATGCCCGAACTTGAGCAGAAGAAGAGGATGGACAAGGCGACGAGGAGACTCAGCGTCCGAGTACCTAGGCTGTCAGCTAGAAGCCTAGACAGACTGCAGCGATCGGACAGAGACCGCAGCTTAGAAAGAGACTTCGAAATATCAGACGCTGATTCAGACAGTGTTGGAGGTAGTGTGGGGGCTGTTGAAGACGTCGAATTCTTCGACGTGCAGTCTAACAGTGGGAGAAGCTCTAGGAGCGCAAAGATCAACTCCAAAGGCACCAAAAGGGTCGCGTGCGCTCTCCTTCTGTGCTCCAGAGGGGGGGCGCCGAGCGGGATCGGGAGAAACCTGATCCCACTCGAAGGTGGCGGCGGCTGGCCAAGGGTGGCTTGGCTGGCCGCCGCGACGGGCTGGCGTTCGGGTACATTGTGGGGTTCTTTGTGCCCGTGGTGGCAGCCCGGGATGACGCTGCCGATGCGGCGGGTGGTGTTGTTCGGGGGGGCCCCGTCTCGATCCGCGCCGGGCTAGTCCGTTATAGCTAAGGCGTGAATCGGAGCGGGGTCTCCCGTAGGGGTTGAGTCTATGCTGGGCTCCCCCGGGAAGGGGCTCCCCCGATCACTTGGGGGGGTAGGGGTTGAGCCTATGCTGGGCTCCCCCGGGAATGGGCTTCCCCTAGTGAACAGGGGGGCATGGGCGGGAGGGTTCCGGTGCGCTGACGCGAGCCCGGGGCCCTTCCAGGTGCCTGAGGATGGCCGCCGTGAGGTTTTTAGTGGGTAGGCCGGCCGCTTCACGGCCGGAGAGCCCCACATACCCCACTGCTCCTCCCCCAGGACGGTGGGGATGCAATTCAATGCATTTTCCTCACGAAAAAAAAAAAAAAAAAAAAAGGGTAGGTTAGGTTAGGTTAGGTTAGGTTAGGTTAGGTTAGGTTAGGTTCCCCCCAACGGGACCACGCCTTGTCGTGGCGGGGGGGCTCAGTAGCTGCAGGCAATCCAGCCTGTAGTGAAGCGAAGTGGTCCCCGGAGGGCGCTCCACCTGTCCCTCTGGCTAGCAGAGGGCAGAGTGGACGTGCGAGTGGTGGCAGTTTGCCACGGTTTTGGAGAGGGGCGATGGACCAGGGGTTATGAACCTCCCCGTTCGGCTTGATCCAAAATGTTGTGAGGGAGGGGCGACGGACCAGGGGTTATGAACCCCCCCGTTCGGCCCGACCCTGGGTGGTTGTGGGCCAGGGCGACGGACTAGGGGTTGTCAACCCCCCCGATCGGCTTGGCCCGTGGTGATAGCTTTGGGAAGGGGCGACGGACCAGGGGTTATGAACCCCCCCGTTCGGCCCGACCCGAGGTGGACTCTTGGGGCAGGGCGACGGATTGCGGTTACAAACCCTTCCGTTCGGCCTGTCCCGTGTAAGGGGCGACGGATCAGGGGTTATAAACCCCCCCGATCGGCCTAACCCGTAACCCTCAACGGAGAGGAACGGGGGTCCCAAGGGACCGCGTGGAGTAAACCACTATAAAAAGTAGGGGATATTTGGGGATGGACTTACTTGGCGACTGATGACCGTCGTCCGATGTCCTGGCGATGATATTGCCGATGATGTTGGATGTTGCGGTCAGGGCCGCTGCGAGCACCGCACTCGCACGTGCAGAGCCCGATGTTGTGACTGCTGTCGTTTGTACAGTGGTGCTTCCGTACACCAGTGTTTGTGGAATTAAAGGATGTAGATTTTTTGGGGGGGCCCAAATTTGCCTCGGATCCTGCCTTAAAACCGTAGGGGCCAAAATGTACTCCTCGTTCCTACGAGTCGTTTGAGCCCACTCTTGGTGTTCTACGACCTGTGGTTCCCGAGATATGGGCAGAGGGGTTTTTTCGAAGGTTTTTTTGATTTTCCAGGCGTCTGGTGGTTTTTTCCGGAAATCCGCCGGAGCAAGATTGTAGGCCTTGGTCTTCCGCTTCGAATGAGCCCTCTCGCGCCTCTGTAGCTCCTCTGGGGGCAAAGTTACGGCCCGAGGGGATTTTACCCTTGAGGGGGGGGGGGGGGGAGGGGGAGGGGGGGGGGAGGTTTCGTCCGGAGACGTTTGGGAGGGTTTAAAAAAGAAAAGGTAAGGGGGGGTGGGGGTGGGGGGGGGGGGTGCAAGGGGTAGTGAGAAATGGGATGTTGAGGGATGTTAGGGGATGTCGTGGAGGGGTTAAGTGAAGTAACGGGACAAAAACGTGGTAAAGGGGTGGGGGGGGGGGGGGGTTGAAGGGTGAGGGGGGGGGTTCACAAGGGGGGGCACTGGGACTTAGTGTGACCACAGGGTTGTGGGGGTGGTCCTAACTCTATGTTTAGAGTGCTTCACAAGTGGGGGTTGGGGGGGGGGGGTTGAAAAGGGATGAGGGGGTGTTTAGGGGGTGAGAGCAAAAAGGTCTAGTCTTCCCGGTTCCGGGAAGCCCAAACACTATGGGGTTAGGACTGGCGGTTAAGGAGAGCCCTCGTCAGGTGGTGGTGGCCGAAGGCGAAGTCTCGAGCTGGTATGATACGGCGGCTTCGAAGCTCCCGCTCGTGGACGGAGGCCGGTTGAGTCGGTGGTTGACGTCACTGTCTGGCGCCGATCCGTCGCCTCGTGTCGCCTCGTGGTCGAAGTAGGTTAATAACCACGTGTTTTTTTGACGCTGGGGATGTTTATAGCTCCTCGACCGTTGGTCCGATTCCCGCTCTGAAGATACCCTCGGATAGCTCTTGTCAAGCCCCACAAAATGATATAATTGAATTCTCGCTCACCTTGGTGTTTTTGATGTTATAAAGGCCCGAAGTTAGGGGTGAATAACTCCCCAATCCCTTGTTGGAAATTCCCACAAACACTTTTCCGGGTGTATTGGACACTAACACTGCACTGTACAAACTTTCACGCGCGTAGCTCCACTTTTACCTATTTTTGTGAATTTTTTTCGTGGAGCTGATGTGTAATGTGTCGCGGTTGGTGCGGTACTGGGTTAGGTTAGGTTAGGTTAGGTTAGGTTAGGTTAGGTTAGGTTGCCCACCAGTCGGACAGCCTCCTCGTGGCGTGGGTGGAAACAGCGTCGATCAATCGAAGAGAAGTTCCTCTCTTCCATTGATCGGCGCTGGCCAATGGTCCGGCATAGTAGGTACACTATACATACACACACACACACATGGTTCGTCCTCGTCGATGGGCTTTTACCATCGGCTTGGCCGAACCAATCATACACACACATACACCACATATACATCTACACTACACAACAAATAGTTTAGGTAACGAAGCTGTGGATCAGCCCACAAAAAAAAAAAAAATATGACATGAAGGCGAACTGTAAAAGTATTACCCAGGTGGGTCCCGACCACAACGTGGTTGGGGAATCCCACCCCGCTCCGGCGGGCAGCCCCCATCGTATTCTGGGGGGGGCAACAAATCGCACGACTGTTGGGGGGGAAATTGAGGGAACAGTGGAGAAGGAGATAGGAGTAGAGTCTGTTAGGACGGAGTCAGCAGGAGAGGACGATAGAATGACGATGGAGAAGGAAGTAGTAGAGGACTCCAAAGCAAGAGAAGTGAGAAGATCTGAGAGGTTAAAGGCCTTAGATCAAGGGAAAGACAGAGAAAGGGAGAGAAGTCCTATAACAGAGGACAGACAACGAAGTCAGGAGACAGAGGAAATCAGTAATCGAAAGATAACGTGCCGTGACGCGGTGACGAATAAAGAAATCGAGCTCTTTCAGAGGGCGGATTTGGAGTGGGACGTAATGGACCCTAGTACACCTTTTGGTGTCCAGAGTCCCGTTTATGACTCGCGACCTGGCTCTGCCTGCTCGACCTTGACTGCAAAAGTGGTCACGGGAGGTAAGCGGCAGCAATCCGAAGAGACGGATTCAGAGGGAGACGCCACCCGTCCAGTTAAGGTGTCAACCTCTAAGAGAGGCGGAGTAGTGCTGAGCTTCAACAGAAGTGACTTCATTAAGAAGCCAGAAGCAGCACCACAGCCCCAAAGGAGTGAGAGAAGACGTCGGGATAGGGGAACGCCAGAGCAGCAACGAGCACCTCGAGGCGACGAGACTGCGAGCGAGTCTGATTTGGATACACCGGCTCGGGCTATCTCTGACCCTCCCAGGCGAGAGGATGAGATTGACCATCGGATGTCATCCTCCGAGTCCAGCGCGCCGGATGTTGCTTACAACAAGACCGACCACAAGTCGGCTTCCAGGTTGCGTAAGCAGGCCAAAAAAGCAATAAATATTGTGAATACGGTGGCCAAAACATCGCGCACCCTAAGTGATGGACATGCACAACAGCTGCAGGATGCGACTGCCTCTATGATAGAAGCAGTCAATAAGCTCAGTTGCAACAGCATAAGCGCGGAAACGGAGAAACTCAATCGCGACAATGAGATTCTCCGTAAGAAGATGTTGCAGCTTGAGAAGGAGATGGCCGACCTTCGAAGCCAGCTTCGAATAATGTACGAGCTGCGATCCGATCGACCAACGGACATTGTGGTGGCATCCTCAAGTGAGGTCGTAAATGAATTGCCAGAAGTAGTTTTGGGTGGAAGGTCTAAGGCTCAGCCGGTGCCACCGCCGCAGAAGATGCCAGAGGTGGATACTAACGTCACAGCTGAGACGATGGAGGTGTCCTATGACTTGGAGGCACCAGACGTAGCGAGCCCCAGTTATGCGGCTACTGCTCGGGGCCTAAATCCTCCAAGAGAGAGTGGAGAGTGGACGACTTCCATCGTTAACTTCATAAATGCCCGTTTCGAGGCATTGGAGGGACGGTTGCCGCCGGAAGAACGGGTTCGCCCACCTTTGGCAGCAGACAAAAGGAGAGAAGCTGCCGAGAGATTGAGTGTTGCTAAGTCAGCTTCACAAAAGCCAGCACCAGTATCGCGGCAACAGTCTCAGGCTGCAGCACCAGAGGCCTCGAAAACGGCAAAGAGAAGACGAAAGAAGAAATCTCTCGCTGCACGGGAGGCTCAGGCCTCAGCTAGAGATGAATCATCTCCTCTGACTCAGCAGATGGAGTGGACTACGGTCGTCAGGAGCAACAAATCTAGAGTGCAAAATCCACCAGCCAAGAGTGTTGCACAGACAAAGAAACCCAATTTGCAAGTTCCCAAATCTGCGGTTGTGGTAATCACGCTGAAGCCTGAAGCATTAGAGAAGGGAAAGAACTATGGAGACGCGATTGCACTAGCTAAGGCCCGCATCGACTTGAATGCCCTCGGTATTCCAGAAGGCGTAAAGTTCCGCACAGCAGCCACTGGCTCCAAATTATTTGAAGTCCAAAAAGGCGAGGATAGCGCGGCAAAGGCCGACTCTCTTGCCGTAAAGCTGAGGGAGCTTTATGGTCAGGACATGATAGTCACCAGGCCAACCAAGTGTGTGGACATACGTGTCTCCGGCCTGGATGACTCCGTCACCAAGGTGGAGGTAGCTGCTGCCATTGCTGCGGCTGGCGGAGTTGCGGTTGACACCGTCAAGACTGGAGAAATCCGTCGAAATCCTTCAGGACTTGCCACAGTCTGGGCCCAGTGCCCTATCTTGGCGGCGAAGAAACTGATGGAGGCTGGTAAGCTGTTGGTAGGTTGGGTAGCAGCTAGAGTTAAAATTCTAGACCGCAGACCGTTGGTCTGTTACCAGTGCCTCGGGCGTGGCCATGTCGGCAAATGCTGTACGGAGCAAATTCCGGTTGGTGGCCTGTGCTTTAGGTGCAGTACGGCCGGTCATAAGGCTGCCAATTGCTCTGCAGCACCCCACTGTGGCTCTTGTGCTAGAGCCGGAAAACCCGCTTCACATTCGGTCGGCTCGACAGCATGTAAGGCGAACACGAAGGGGACTGGTCGCAAGGCTCAGTCCAATGGGAGAGTTCACACATTGACAAACAAGTGATAAATGGCCATCTCTGTGTTGCAGGCGAACATTAACCATCGCGGAGTCGCACAGGATCTCCTGATTCAAAGCGCTACGCAGTGGTCGACATCAGTGGTAGTGGCATGCGAGCCATACTCGGTCCAACAACATCCGGACTGGGTCGCGGACTTAGATGGTGTGGTGGCCATGACTTCGAGGGGTGCAGTCGGCTCTCCCCCTTTTACCCGTGTTGTAAGAGGTCGGGGCTGTGTCGCTGCGGTACTAGGCGAGGTAGCGTTCATAGGAGGCTACTTTTCACCAAACACAAATATAACCGAATTCAAGGGCTTTATCCGGGAGCTGGACGCCATGTTCAATATGTTCCGCTCGTATCCTGTGGTGGTCCTTGGTGATTTTAATGCCAAATCCAGGGCGTGGGGATCGCCTCGGACACTGCCGAAAGGTCGAGAACTGGAAGATTGGGCGCGAGTTTCGGGATTGCATCTGCTGAATCGCGGAACAGTGGCTACATGTGTGAGGTCCAATGGGCAATCAATTGTCGACGTGACATTCGCGAGCCCGTGTCTCGCCGCACGGGTCAGGGACTGGAGGGTCTTGGAGGGGGTGGAGACGTTGTCGGACCATCGTTACCTTCGCTTCAGCGTCTCGGCCCAGACCTCGGTTCCTCCGGTGCCTGGCTCGGCTCGCGATGAGGGCCCGCGCTGGACGCTCAGTCGATTTGATCCAGAACTGGCGGATGAAGCGGCTTTAGTGGAGGCTTGGCCAACGGCACCCGATAGACCGGCGGACATTGATTCCGAGGCGACATGGTTCCGGGGGGCGATGACCCGTATATGCGACGCATCAATGCCCCGTTCCGGTCCCCAACCTCCAAAACGTCGAGTATATTGGTGGAGTGAAGACATCGCGCAGCTTCGTAGAGTTTGCGTGGTTGCAAGGCGCCAATACGCTCGACACCTCAGGAGGCGCCGCCGCGACGGCGATTTTGCTCAAAGAGAAGCCATTCTAGAGGAGGCGTATAGAGCGGCCAAACTCTCGCTCCAGGTTGCCATCGGCGAAGCCAAAACCAGGGCCAGGGAGGAGATGTTGGAGGCTTTGAGTGAAGATCCGTGGGGGCGACCTTACCGTACGGTCCGGGGCAAGATGCGCCCGTATGCCCCTCCACTCACTCGGAGTCTCCAGCCTCAGTTTGTGAATAGGGTAGTGGACACGCTCTTCCCGGATGGAGAAGATATGGTTCCTCCTCCTATGTTGCCATCGGACGAAGAAAATATGCCGGAAGAGTCCAGTGAATCGGTAGAGGTGACGACTGTTGAGCTTAGGCTGGCTGTCACCAAGATGCGGGCCAAAAACACTGCCCCTGGTTTGGACGGTGTTCCGGGCAGAGTATGGGCCTTAGCTCTGAAGGCGTTAGGACCGCGGTTCATCCAGTTGTTGAGTGCCTGTATGGAGCGAGGCCAGTTTCCTCGTCTCTGGAAGACGGGGAAACTGGTGTTGCTCAGAAAAGAGGGTCGTCCTATAGAGTCGCCATCCGCGTACCGCCCTATCGTGCTGCTGGATGAGGCGTGCAAGCTCCTCGAGCGAGTTGTAGCTGCACGTCTCGTCGCGCACCTAAGGAGAGATGGACCGGATTTGGCCGACTCTCAATACGGATTTCGCAGTGGCCGCTCGACGATCCAGGCCATACTGGGAGTCAAGGCGTTGGCTGAGGAGGCGGTGGCTCAGGGTGAGGTCGTCTTGGCGGTGTCGCTAGATATCGCCAACGCCTTCAATACCCTCCCCTGGGCGGTCATAAGGGAGGCACTTCGGTATCACCGAGTGCCACCCTACCTCTGTCGCGTGATAGCCGATTATCTCAGTGATCGTCGAGTGGTATATCCTGGACGGGATGGAGTGTGCAGTCGAGATGTGTCGCGCGGTGTTCCACAGGGGTCAGTCCTTGGACCGCTCCTGTGGAACGTCGGGTATGACTGGGTTCTCCGTGGACGTAGCTTCCCGGGAGTGGGCGTCTTCTGTTACGCAGACGATACGCTGGTGACCGCCCGGGGAAGCACGTTCCACACGGCCGCGGCTGTGGCATCTATCGGGGTGGAGGACATAGTTGACCGTATCCGCATGTTGGGCTTGAGGGTGGCTCCCGAAAAGTGCGAAGCTGTCGGCTTTTATAACCCTTGTCTGGTGCCGCCTCGGGGACTCAGTGTGGATGTCTGCGGAGTACCAATCACCGTCCATGCTTCGTTGAAGTACTTAGGGCTCATTCTGGACTCGAACTGGGACTTTGCGGCCCACTTCGAGGCCCTTGCTCCGAAGCTGGACGCGGCAGCATTGGCATTGTGTGGATTGTTGCCGAATGTGGGTGGACCGTCGGTGTCTTGCCGGCGATTATACGCTGGGATAGTGAGGTCGATGGCCTTGTATGGGAGTCCGGTGTGGGCGGACACCCTCACGAACCGAAATCGAGCTCTGCTTCGCAAGTCGCAGAGGTTGATGGCCGTGAGGGTGATACGTGGATACCGCACCGTCTCATACGAGGCCGCGTGTGTAATGGCTGGAGTCTTGCCTTGGGACCTGGACGCAGGAACCCTCGCATCAATGTTCCGGTGGCGTGAGGAGATGCTTGAGCGGGGCAATCGACCGGCTCCACGGGAGGTGGAGGGACGCCGGTTGGAGCTCCGTCAGGTTGCCATGGCAAGATGGGAGGATCGCCTAAATCGGCCGACTGCTGGTCACGCTACCATCGAGGCCATACGCCCAGTACTGGGTGAGTGGGTAGAGCGACAACACGGGGTTCTCACATTTAGGCTGACACAGGTGCTTTCCGGGCACGGGTGCTTCGGAAAGTACCTGTGTAGGATAGCACGTAGAGAGCCCGACGAGAGATGCCACCACTGCTCGAGCACTGTGGACACCGCTGTTCACACGCTCGAAATGTGCGTGGCTTGGCGTGAACAGCGGGACGAGCTGCGAGAGGTGGTGGGGCGTGATTTGTCACTCCCCGCAGTCGTGTCGGCTATGGTTTCTGACGGGGAAGCGTGGGAGGCCATGCTCCGCTTCTCAGAAATTGTTATGGCGGCCAAAGAGAACGCGGAGCGTGACCGAGAAGTGACGACCTCTGATCCTATACGGTCACGCCGATCTGGGGGCAGGGGAAGACCAAGACGCGGAAGGCGTCGAGGTTGTGCAGACGACCTGATGCCACCCTAAATGGGCTCATAGGCGGCAGACTCGGGGGGGTCTGTCGCCGTGTAAAGGCCCGAGCGAGGCGCACGTGATTCCCGTGCGCCGCTCATGAGGATTGAGGTCGTAACCTCTAAGTGAGGGGCTCCAAATAAGGACCATCGCCGTCGGGACGCGGACGAGTACGAACGTGTCCCCGGGCCCCCGACCACAAGGCGAGCGAGGAATCGTGAGGTTTTTAGTGGGTAGGCCGGCCGCTTCACGGCCGGAGAGCCCCACATACCCCACCGCTCCTCCCCCAGGACGGTGGGGATGCAGTTCAAATGCATTTTCCTCACGTAAAAAAAAAAAAAAAGGTTAGGTTAGGTTAGGTTAGGTTAGGTTAGGTTAGGTTAGGTTGAGAGACCGACAGCCCTCAGGTGAACACATCGGTCTCCACAAGGAAATCGAAGCCAAAGCGGCGGCGGAGCGCGACATCATCCGCCTCCAAGCAGAAAAGGGGCTGGTTCGTGATCGGTCGCCACGGCCTTCGACCAGCAAGGCGGTAAAAATCGCCGATTTGGTTGTTCCAATCGGCGATCCGAAGGCGCAGACGGCTACCACTATCGGAGACAAGGCTGCGTCCAATTTGTTGGCCGTAAGGGAGGTTGCCCAGCGCAGTGGACACCTCAAGGGGGAGTTCATTAAATTCCTTAACGTTGCCACCACCAATATCAAGGTGGCACTTGAGGAATTGACTACCCGGACACAGACGGAGGAGATGGCGCAGCTAAAGGCTGATAACGCCAGGCTAAATCAGTGCGTGGCTAATCTCCGTATGGAGATGGCCCAAATGATAAAGGAGATGCGGAACGTCCGCCGCGAGAACGCGCAGAGGAGAGAGAACGTTGCGGGCGAGCGAGCGCCCCAGGGTGCACAGGGATTCGACATTATTTTGCAGCGACTCGCTGCCATAGAGGAACGGCTGCCCCCAGCTGCACGCCTTCGTCCCCCGCTTGCGGCGGACAGGGCCAGAGAAGTGACGAGGGCTCCATCTGTAGAGGCCGCGCCTATGCAGGCTGCGCCTTTGCAAGATGCACCTTCGCGGTCTGCGCCTGCGCAGGCTGCGTCGAAGAAGGAGACAAGGGTGAGTCGAGTTGCTAAGAAAGCTGCTCCTCCGAAGGAGGCACCGGCCCAGACGCCATCGACTTCGGCCGATAATGCCTGGACCACAGTGGGCAAGGGAGGAAAACCTTCCCCCCAGGTGAAAAAGAAGGGGAAGCGGGGTAAACGCGGTGGGAAGTCCAAGCGCACACCCCGACTTACCGCCCCAAAGACTGCGGCAGTCGTTATTATGCTGCCACAGTCAGAGCTGGAAAAGGGTGTAACTTATGCCTCGGTGATAAACAAAGCCAGGCAGAGGGTGGACCTAGCCAGTTTAGGTCTTGAAACTGGCGTAGATATGGTCGGAACGGCCACCGGGGCGAAATTGCTGCAGGTCTCAGGGGAAGACAGGAGCCGCAAAGCGGATGCGCTGGCTGACAGCATTCGTGAAGTCCTCGCTCGCGATGTTGAGGGTGTTATTGTCTCGAGGCCTGTGATGTGCGCCGAAATGCGCATCAGAGGCCTCGACGACACAGTCACAGTGGAAGAAGTTGCTGCCGCGATAGCGGGTAAAACAAACTGCGCCCTAGACGCAGTCAAAGTGGGCAAAATTCGAACTAACGCGCGGGGTTCCGGGACGGTGTGGGTGCGCTGCCCAATCGAGGCAGCCAAATCGCTTGGCGCGGAGGGCCGTCTACTTGTTGGCTGGAGCGCGGCCCGAGTAGAGCTTTTACAGCCGAAGAGGCTCAGGTGCTTCAGGTGCTTGGAACCTGGGCACACCCAGACATGGTGCAGGTCCCCAGTGGACCGCAGCGGTGAGTGCTATCGCTGCGGTCAGCTGGGTCACAAGGCGGACTCGTGCAGCGCTGCTGTGCGATGCTCGGTGTGCGCTGCAGCTGGCAAGCCGGCTGAGCATCGGGTGGGGGGCAAATCTTGCGTCACACCCAAAAAGAAGAAGGGCCTAAGACCACCTGGCTATCGTCCTCCGGCCGCCCCGGTTCCTCCCCAAACTTCGGAGGGGCCGGACATCGAGATGCCCTGTCCATAGGGGTTGTCTCGGGTTGACCGTGGTGGTGGCGGAGCGGAGTGGTCTTCTCCAATCTGCGCACGGCGTACAGTAGGCAGCGATTCACGCGCCACATTTACGACCTTGGCGGTGATCTCGGGGGGGATCACCGTCAGTTCAGAGGTCTGAGGAGGCGGCGGCGTGCTGCACGTCGCCTTTCTCGTGGCGGTCATAAAAAATTAGATTGGGTCCGCGAGGACCAACCACTGTCGGGGGAAGCCGGGCGGAGCGAAAGCGGTACTGGTACCCCCGGCGCGAAAGTGGCGAGTAGGCAGCATCGTCAGGTTTTTAGTGAGTATGCCGGCCGCTTCACGGCCGGAGAGCCTCACATTCCCCACCGTTCCCCCCGGGGCGGTGGAAGTGCAGTTTCATGCATTTTCCTGACGTAAAAAAAAAAAAAAAAAAAAAAAAAAAAAAAAAAAAAAAGGTTAGGTTAGGTTAGGTTAGGTTGCCCACCAGTCGGACAGCCTCCTCGTGGCGTGGGTGGAAACAGCGTCGATCAATCGAAGGGAATTTCTCCTTTTCCATTTATCGGCGCTGGCCAATGGTCCGGCATAGTAGGTACACTATACATACACGCGTTGTCGGTGGTTCTCTAGGGCTTCGGTTGGCTCCTCGCCTTTCGACGTCATTGCGAAAGGTCGAGGAAGCGTCTCCGCGCTGCTGGGGGATCACCGGCATCACACACACACACACATTGGTTCGTCCTCGTCGATAGGCTTTTACTATCGGCTTGGGCGAGCCAATCACACACACACATACACCACACACATACACACACATACACTATACAGGTCGGAGGGTGCTCTTTCCTTAACCGGCTAGAGCACGTGTAGCGTAGGATATACACACAAAGCTGTGGATCAGCACAAAAAACACAAAAATGGAAACGACGGCAATTGAAAATATTCTCCGGGCGGGTCCTTCCTCAGGAGGGGAATCCCGTCACGCTTCGGCGTGCTGCCCCGTAGTATACGGAGGGGGCAACAGTTGCAATAGTGGACTAGATAGTGGAGATGAGGGGGAGATGGCTCAGGAAGCAAGCGGGGGTCTGGAAAGACCTGAAGATGAAACAGTGCAGGTGGTGCAAGCACCTCAATGCTGTAGTGAGAGTCAGGAAGGCCAGGCAGCGCAACCTGAAAGGCGAATAACCAGAAGCGCTACCAGTAAGAGCCGGTCTGAATCTGTTCGGCCGGAGCAAGGTGAAAATAAACAAGAAAGGTTTAAGAGGGCGGTCATAAAACTTGATCGACTCCCTCTCGACAGAGAAAGGAGTCGAAGTCGACACAGTGAGCCGAATGAAATGTCCGATTCGGATAGCACGACCATGGTTGTGGCACAGTCAGACGTGTCTACTAACAAGGAGGTCGATAAAAAGGCAGAAAAGCGACAGCGGCCATCAAGTGATGGTGAAGATAGCGGTCAGACCCCTTCCAAGGCGAAACCTGTCGCCAAAGGGAAGGATAACCCGCCAACCAGAGGTGACCGCACCGGCCTGGAGAAGGCACAGAATCATCTCCAGGAGTTGCAACAGGCTGCTGCTGAGACTGAACCTCCAAGTTCACAGCAGCCGAAGTCGCAAGTGCAGTCCTTTAAGAAAAACAAGATTGTCGTAAACCCAGTGGGGGATACTGAAGAACAGACGGCAGAGATGCTCCACAAGAAGGCAGGTGAAAGTGTCTTGGCCATTCTTGAGGTAGCGAAAAGGAGTGGCCATCTTAAAGGTGATTATATACGCAACCTCAAAGCAGCGTCACATAATCTACAGAGCATCTCTGAGGAGCTGCATCGCCGGACCCAGTCTGAAGAGGTCGCCAAGCTTCAGATCATCAATGGCAAATTGGAGAGGCAGATGGCAGACCTCCGCAGGGAGGTTCAAGTGCTGAAGGAGGTGTTTGAGGAAATTCGTCACGAGCGATTGTGCGAGCCCACACAACTATCCATGCCGTCTGCTGTGACGGCGCATGGCATAAGCGGCATAGAAGAGTTAAGGCGTTCCCTACTTATAGACGTAGGGAATATGATGAACGCACGTTTGGACGCTCTGAAAGATCGGCTTCCGCCCGAGAGACCTGTCCGCCCACCACTGGCGGCTGATCGGGCAAGAGACGCAGCGGCTGCAAGTACGCAACCAACTGCGACTCTAACGGTGCCAACGGTACCGCAAAAGAAGAAGAAGAAGCAGAGAGCTGAGAAAACTGTGAAGAACAATTCGAGAGTTTCAGCTCCAACTCCCTCTGCTTCAACTCGTCCGGCTTCCGCCAGTGCCAAAGTGCCCACGTCCACTCGTTCTGAGTGGACTGCTATTGGCAAAAATGGTAGGGCGGCGATGCCGAAGAAGACGAACTCATCGTCGAAGAGGGTACGTACGCCTAAATCCACCGGGGTGGTTATTACACTGCTACCAGAGGGCGAAAAGCAGGGCGTTACATACGCTAAAATCCTATCGGATGCCAAGGCAAAGCTTGATTTGCCCAGTCTTGGCATTCCCAACGGGGTTCGTTGCAGAAAGACAGCCACTGGGGCTCGAATTCTTGAGGTTCCCGGGGCAACTAGTGGTGACATAGCAGACGCATTGGCCGCTAAACTGCAAGAGCACCTAGGTCCAGTGGTAGCTAAAGTGCATCGACCAGTTTCAACTGCGGAGATCAGAGTCTCTGGGCTAGATGACTCTGTCACTACCGAAGAGCTCGTGGCTGCAGTTGCTCGAGGTGGTAATTGCCCTGTCGATGCCGTGAAGACAGGCTCTATACGCTGCAGCCCGTCTGGAATGGGCACAGCCTGGGTGCGATGCCCAATTACGGCGGCGAAGAGGGTGTCAGAGTCTAACCGGCTCTTGGTCGGCTGGGTCTCCGCCAGCGTCAAGCTGTTACAACCCAGGGTGAGAAGGTGTTACCGCTGCCTAGAGAGCGGCCATGTCTCAGCTAAGTGTGCTTCGGAGATTGACCGAAGCACCCTATGCTACCGCTGTGGGAAATCTGGCCACAAGGCCAATGTATGTCAGGCCACCCCGCACTGTTTCTTATGTGCGGCGGCTAAGAAACCTGCACAACACCGCTTGGGCACTAAAGCCTGTGCGGAGCCAAGGCTCACTAAGCCACGAAAGACCGCTGCCTCAGGAACACCGCCTCTGGCTCAGGTCTGCCCTGAAGCTTCTGAGGAAGTGATGGATGAGGAGTTCGAGATCGAGTGCCCGTAATGGATCATGCACCTATCCATCACTTCCTTCAGACGAACTGTAATCATTGCAGTGTGGCGCAAGACCTCCTCGTGCAAACCATTGCCGAGCTGAGGATCGAGGTGACTGTAGTGGCAGAACCCTACAGGATACCTCAGGGTAGCAGGTGGATTGCAGACGCAGCGGGACTGATCGCCATCATTCCCTCCAGCGATCTTGTTCCCACCCTCAAACTTATCGCCCGTGGCGACGGCTACGTGGCGGTACTGTGGAGGGAGACGGTAGTGGTGGGGACGTACTTCTCGCCTAACCGACCAGACCATGAGTTTGAGTCATTCCTGGGCGAGGTTGGGGCCCTCTTGGACCGGATACAACCTCATCAGGCCCTGGTTCTGGGTGACTTTAACTCATGGTCCACAAGATGGAGCAGTCGCTACACTTGCCCGAGAGGCGCTATCCTCGAGGAGTGGATAGACTCCGTCGGACTCATGGTCCTCAATCGTGGGTCGACCAGCACGTTTGCGCGGGGGCGGGGCGAGTCGATTGTGGATATCACGCTCGCCAGTCCTGCTCTCGCGCACAGTGTGCGGGGCTGGAGGGTTCTTGAGGGGGTGGAGACTGGTTCTGATCATCGGTACATCCGATTCCAGATCACTACCCAGACCTTGAACACTTTGGCTCAGCCGCCTCGTCAGATCCGTCCCCGGTGGTCGCTGAAGAAGCTTGACCGGGAAATGCTGGAGGAAGCCTCGATCGTCCAGGCCTGGGTGTCTGCACCGGACGGGCCCGTCGACGTAAACGGGGAGGCGGAGTGGTTCCGAAAAGCCTTGACGACGGTGTGTGACGCCTCGATGCCTCGGGTGAAGTCGCAGGCTCGCCCGCGGCAGGTGTACTGGTGGAGTGAGGAGATTGCCTCCCTACGCGCCGCCTGCGTAGCAACACGCCGCCCGTACACTCGACACCGGAGATATCGGCGTCACACACACATGCCAGGTGACCCTGACCCAGTGGCTGACCGACTGTACGCAGTGTACAGGGAGGCCATGAAGGCTTTGAAGACTGCCATCGCGGAAGCTAAAGACCGGGCTCGTGAGGAGATGCTCGCGTCCTTGAGTCAGGACCCATGGGGGCGCCCCTACCGTATGGCTAGGGGCAAGCTCAAACCGTGGGCTCCTCCTTTGACTCGGACGCTTGATCCAGAACTCCTCACGAACATTGTCGTGACGCTCTTCCCAAATAGGGAAGAACACACACCACCGCCTATGGCTCCTATTACACCATTGGAGCCAACAACGGAGGAAGAGGAGGACCCGCAAGTCACCACTGCGGAGCTCAAGATGGTTGTCCGGCGTCTCAGCGCCAAGAACACCGCACCTGGGCCTGACGGTATACCGGGTCGAGCATGGGTTCTGGCGGTTGGGGCATTGGGCGACCGTCTCCGAGCACTTTTCAGTGCCTGTTTCGAGTGTGGTCAATTTCCGGACCTGTGGAAGACCGGCAACTTGGTGCTACTGCGTAAAGAGGGTCGGCCAGAGGATTTACCATCAGCATATAGGCCGATAGTCCTCCTCGACGAAGTGTGCAAACTCTTCGAGAGAGTTATCGCGGCACGCCTCTTACGACACCTGACCCAGATTGGGCCTGACTTGTCGCCCAGTCAGTTTGGTTTTAGACGAGAGCGGTCTACGGTGGATGCCATTCTGCACGTGAAGGCCATTGTGGACGAAGCGGTGTCCGCGGGGGACGTGGTGTTGGCAGTATCCTTGGACATTGCCAATGCATTCAACACCCTCCCGTGGACTTGCATCGTTGAGGCCCTGCGTTTCCACCAGGTGCCTCAATATCTTCAGCGTACGGTGGAGGCTTATTTGAGCAACCGGTGGATTGCCTACGAGACGGAGTCGGGATGGCGACGGTGGCAAATGTCATGCGGCGTTCCACAGGGGTCGGTCCTTGGACCACTCCTGTGGAACCTGGGCTACGACTGGGTGCTTCGCGGTGTGCTACTCGACAACCTCAGCCTTACCTGCTACGCCGACGATACGTTGGTGACGGCTAGAGGGAGGACACATCGCGAGGCAGCCATGTTGGCAACAGCTGGCGTTGCCCATGTGGTGGAAAGGATCCGTTGTCTGGGTCTAGAGGTGGCGCTGTCCAAAACGGAAGCAATGTCATTCTATGGGCCTAGGAACAAGCCTCCTCAGGACTTTCACATCGTCGTTGAGGGGACTCGTATTGCTGTTGGGGCCACACTGAAGTACCTCGGGCTTGTCCTGGACAGCAGGTGGAACTTCAATGCCCACTTTGCCCACCTTGTGCCGAAACTCATGAAGACGGCGGGCGCTCTATCCCGCCTGCTGCCTAACATAGGCGGCCCTAGCGTCTCCTGTAGACACCTATATCTAGGAGTCATACGCTCCATGGCGTTATATGGCGCACCGGTGTGGGCCCCGGCTCTATCGAATGGCAACATTGTTGTTCTGAACAATGTTCAGAAAACAATGGCCATAAGAGTCGTAAGGGCATACCGCACGGTGTCCAGAGAGGCGGCCTGCGTCCTGGCGGGAAGTCTCCCCTGGGACCTTGAGGCGAAATCCCTCGCGTCACTGTACAGGTGGCGTGAGGAAGCACGAAGCCGAGTCAACCGACCGGCGCTCAGGGAGGTGGAGGGGCGTCGCGAGGAGCTTCGCCAGGTCGCAGTGGCGAATTGGCGAGCGCGCCTGGAGTGTCCTAATTACGGACGCCAAACTATCGCGGCAATCCTACCGGTCTTCGACGTGTGGCTCCAGCGAAGTCACGGAGCTCTCTCCTTTCGGTTGACGCAGGTGCTTTCCGAACACGGCTGTTTTGGGAAGTATCTGTGTCGGATTGGGAGAGAACCTTCCGAAAGGTGTCACCACTGCACCTCCAGCTGTGACACAGCTCTGCACACGATGGCGGAATGTCCGGCTTGGGAGGAGCCGCGACATGCACTGACGCAGACGATCGGGTTGGATTTGTCGCTGTCAGCAGTGGTGCGAGCCATTGTTGACAGCGACGAGTCGTGGCAAGCTTTTCGCACTTTTTGCGAGACAGTTATGTCGATTAAAGAGGCCGCGGAGAGGGAGCGTGAACTCCTCTCCGTGGAACCGACGCGCGCAAGGCGCAATAGGAGGCGAGTGGTCCGTGATGACCACCTGCCACCCTAAACTGGCCTGTGGAGGCGGACTCGGGGGGGTTCGTCTCTAGAGTATAGGCCCGAGAAGGCGGCGGCGTGTCCTACGCTGCCTCTCGTGAGAGTTTTTTCCCGTGATACGGGTTTTTTAAGAGATGGGGTCTGACGAGACCAGCCGCCGCCGTGGGGCAGCAGATGAAATGTGTGAGCACTCCTGCGTCCCCGGCACTCACGGCGGAAAGAGGACACCGAGGGGTTTTAGTGGGTAAACCTCTGGCCGCCCACCACCACAGGCCAGAGGGAGCCCCACACATCCCTGCCGCTTCCCCCGAAGCGGCAGGACGGTGCATAAGGCTGCATTTCCCCTCGTTAAAAAAAAAAAAAAAAAAAAAAAAAAAAAAAAAAAAAAAAAAAAAAAAAAAAGGTTAGGTTAGGTTAGGTTAGGTTAGGTTAGGTTAGGTTAGGTTAGGTTCTGCCCAATCGAGGCAGCCAAATCGCTTGGCGCGGAGGGCCGTCTACTTGTTGGCTGGAGCGCGGCCCGAGTAGAGCTTTTACAGCCGAAGAGGCTCAGGTGCTTCAGGTGCTTGGAACCTGGGCACACCCAGACATGGTGCAGGTCCCCAGTGGACCGCAGCGGTGAGTGCTATCGCTGCGGTCAGCTGGGTCACAAGGCGGACTCGTGCAGCGCTGCTGTGCGATGCTCGGTGTGCGCTGCAGCTGGCAAGCCGGCTGAGCATCGGGTGGGGGGCAAATCTTGCGTCACACCCAAAAAGAAGAAGGGCCTAAGACCACCTGGCTATCGTCCTCCGGCCGCCCCGGTTCCTCCTCAAACTTCGGAGGGGCCGGACATCGAGATGCCCTGTCCATAGGGGTTGTCTCGGGTTGACCGTGGTGGTGGCGGAGCGGAGTGGTCTTCTCCAATCTGCGCACGGCGTACAGTAGGCAGCGATTCACGCGCCACATTTACGACCTTGGCGGTGATCTCGGGGGGGATCACCGTCAGTTCAAAGGTCTGAGGAGGCGGCGGCGTGCTGCACGTCGCCTTTCTCGTGGCGGTCATAAAAAATTAGATTGGGTCCGCGAGGACCAACCACTGTCGGGGGAAGCCGGGCGGAGCGAAAGCGGTACTGGTACCCCCGGCGCGAAAGTGGCGAGTAGGCAGCATCGTCAGGTTTTTAGTGAGTATAAAAAAAAAAAAAAAAAAAAAAAAAAAAGGTTAGGTTAGGTTAGGTTAGGTTAGGTTAGGTTAGGTTAGGTTCCCCCCCGTGGGTTCCCGCCTTGTCGTGGCGGGGGGGCTTAGTAACCGTGGCCTTGCCAACCACGGTGAAGCCAAGAGGAACCCAGGGCCAAGCCAGGCTGGAGGAGCTGGCTTGCCCGAGAGGGACCGCTCCATCCGACTTTGCGACAAAGTCGGTGTGAGCGGTACCAAGGTGGGTCGCAGTGCTGCATTGGTGGTCGCGGCACTGTGACCGAGGCGGGTTGCGGTGTAGCATATTATATGCTGCACCGCAACTGATGGGGTCGCCACCTTTAGATGGCGGAGCGGTGGGGTCGCAGAGGAAGAGGACTGTTGGTGTGTCGTTGCCACTTTCCCTATCCTCTGCGACCGGAGTGGTTGGCGCCGGGGCTGCTGCGTGGGACGTAGCATCCTTGGCGCTGCAATGGTGGGGTCGCAGGGGAAGAGGACTGTTGGTGTATCGTTGCCTCTTTCCCTATCCCCTGCGACCGTAGTGGCGGGCGATGGGGCCACTCATCTGACCCATCGCAGGGGACCACGGGCACTCAGACATGGGGCTGTCTGGTGCCCATCTGCTTGGTCCCCGGGGCGCTTGGGACGTGCCTCTGGTGCGTCGAGAGGGGGCCTGACGAGGCCAGCTGCCGTCGGAGGTAGTAGCAGTTAAGCGCAAGCGGTCCTGCTACCTCCGGCACATGGTGGTGTGACGGAAGTCCGGGGGGTTTTAGTGGGTAAACCTCTGGCCGCCCAACATCTCAGGCCAGCAGGGAGCCCCACACATCCCCGCCGCTCGCCCCAGAGCGGTGGGACGGTGCATAAGGCTGCATTTCCCCCCGTAAAAAAAAAAAAAAAAAAAAAAAAAAAAAGGTTAGGTTAGGTTAGGTTCCCCCCCAACGGGACCACGCCTTGTCGTGGCGGGGGGGCTCAGTAGCTGCAGGCAATCCAGCCTGTAGTGAAGCGAAGTGGTCCCCGGAGGGCGCTCCGCCTGTCCCTCTGACTAGCAGAGGGCAGAGTGGACGTGCGAGTGGTGGTTTTTTACCCCTCGCGAAAGTGAGGGGGTGAGGGTCCGTTATCCCGTGAGCTTGCTCGGGACCGGGGGCCTTGCCTTAATTGGCCGGGCCGCGAGGAGCCAACCTCAATAAAAAACAAAGTGGAGCCAACCACTTTTCAATAAAAAACCCCTGAGTGGCAAGCGGGATGGCAGCGCGAGGCCTTGAAGATCGGCCAGGGTATCGGGCGAGAGGGTCCAGTCAGCGCCGCTTGTGCGCTGAATGGTCCGCCTTGCTCGTTATGTCGGTCATTACTGCCTCCCAGGAGGGTACTTGCCGCCCCCCTCTTGGGTCATCAAAAGATAGGCTTACCCGCGGTAAGGACGCACTGCCCGGGTGGACCTTAAGTTCGTTCCATACTCGTGGGACCAATAATGGATTTCTTAAAAAACAAAAAACCAAACGATGATGTGAAGGAGAAAGTGAGTGAAAAGCAGGTGAGGAGAGATAGGCGTGAGCAGAGACAGAAGTCGGATAAAGAAGCAGAAGCGGGTCCAAGTGGGCTCAAGACACAGGGTCGTGAAAATAGACCAAGATCGCGTAGCCCTATCGCAGTGGTCAGGCTGGAGAGATTGGACAACGTAAAGAACGTGGGGAGATACCGAAGTGCCGAAAGTTTGTACCTTTCTGACAGCACTGACAATGTTTCGCTGTCTGGCTATCTGTCAACAAGTCAAGACAATGCTAAGGCGACGTCAAAGAGGCCACACAGCGATGACTCGAGTGGCGAGGAGTGGGGAGGCAAATCACCTGCCCTTCCTAGTAACAATGGGTGACTACGCGGCCGTCCCCCTACTACAGGAGAGTATGTAGGACAGGCGAAGGCGAAACAGAAGCTCATAGAGCTAGAGAAAGAGCAGATGCGACTCGAGGCAGAAAAAGAAATAGTCGCAGCGGCTACATTGTCTCGCGAACTGCGAATTAAATTTCCGACCATGTCGGAATCCAAGAAGAAATCGGACGGAACAGCAGTTGCAGAAGTCCCGATTGAAGGACAGACGACGAGGGGGCTTACTGAGCGCATCGCCGGTGACGTCAAAACGATTACCTATGTTGCTAGTAATAGCAAAAATTTGAACGGCAGATTCGTCAGTTACCTCAAAGAGGCGGCGCTCAGTGTCGCCAACGTCGTAGAAGAGTTGAGTCAGAGAACAGCATCAGACGAAACTGCTCTTCTTCAAGCGGAGAACGTCAGAATGAAGTCAGAGTTGGTGGAGCTCCGAAAGGAAATTGCCGCCATTCGTGAAGAACTGGCAAGAGTGCATAATAGTCACCCTTCGTTGCGTCAGTCTACGTCTCCCGGAGTCGATATGCGACCCGCCGCGGTTACGGCAGCCAGCCAGCCCGTGGTGAGTATACTCCCGGAGACCAATATTGTGGAGGAGTTTAAGCGTTCGATAATGCTGGAGATAGGGTCAATGATGAATGCCCGTCTGCAGGTACTAGAGGACAGGCTTCTTCCAGCTCCAACTGTTCGCCCGCCACTGGCGGCTGACAGAGCAAGGGAGAAAAGCCAGTCTCCACCTCAGTTAGAAGTTCCAGCCTCGGTGCCACGGGCTGGAACAGCTGCGAAGTTGAAGGGGCCTGCGAAGAATAAACAGGGGCAGAAAGGAAAAGGTGCAAGCAAGACCAAAGGTGTTGGTCCTTCACCTCAAATACCTACAGCTGTCTCTGGCCCTTCTTCCAAGTCGACACCCGGTGCCTGGACAACTGTCGGTAAAAACGGGAAACAAGCACCCAAAAATAAGGACACCAAAAATAGTGCAAAGACAAAAAAGCCGAAGCTGCGCGTCCATAAGACTGCGGCTATCGTAGTGACTCTGCAACCAGAAGCGGAGAAAAATGGTGAGACTTATGCGAAGGTACTGTCGGACGCTAAATCAAAGATCGATTGGCGTGCGATGGGTATCGAAAACCTTCGCATAGACAAGACAGCGACTGGTGCTCGCATTATCAAGGTTCCCGGTGCGGCCAAAGGGGAAATGGCAGATGCCCTGGCCGAGAAAATCCGGCAGACTCTGACCGACGAGCGTGTTAGAGTTCACCGGCCAGTTGCGACAGCTGAACTCCGTGTCTCCGGCCTGGACGACTCCGTGACGACGGAGGAACTCTCAGCGGCAGTCGCGAAGGTTGGAGGGTGCTCAACAGAGCTGATAAAGATTGGCGAAATTCGCAGAGCCTCTGGCAGCATGGGATCGGCGTGGTTACGTTGCCCGGTGGCTGCGGCCAAGAAGGTGGTGGAGGGCGGGCGATTACTCGTTGGCTGGGTATCAGCAACCGTTAGATTGTTGCAGCCCAGGGTACAGCGTTGCTTTCGCTGCCTTGAGGCTGGCCACGTAAGGGCAAAGTGCACTTCGGAGGTCGACAGGAGCGACCTCTGTTACCAGTGTGCACAGCCTGGACATAGGGCAAGTGTGTGTGTAGCTGATTTTCACTGTGCTCTGTGCGCGGCAGCGAAGCTCCCGGCAAACCATAAGGTGGGCACTAAGGCCTGCAAAGACCCCAAGATATCCAAGTCGAAGTCTGCAGTTGGCGCACCGTCGCGTCCATCTGTGGCCTGTCCAATCGTTCCTGAAGCCACGGAGGCTTCGCACGAGGCGATGGATGAGGTTGATATTGAGGTCGAGTGTCCCTAATGGCCAGTGACCCCATCCATCGTTTCTTGCAGACAAACTGCAACCACTGCAGCTCGGCGCAGGACATGCTGGTGGCGTCACTGGCAGAGTGGCAAATCGAGGTGGCTGTGGTGGCGGAGCCCTACTGGATTCCTCCAAGGGGCAACTGGATTGTGGATACGGCGGCATTAGTCGCGATCGTCCCATCCAGCGCCCTGTGTGTGCCGCCCCTGAAGGTCATCGCCCGCGGCGCGGGTTACGTTGCGGTGCAGTGGAAGGACATAGTCGTCGTCGGGGTGTACTTCTCACCAAACCGACCCGTCTCCGAGTTTGAGCCTTTCTTGGGCGAGGTTGGGGACCTTTTGGACCGTATACAACCTTGCCCGGTTCTTCTCCTGGGAGACTTAAACTCGTGGTCCACCAGATGGGGTAGTGCATACACCTCTCCGAAAGGTGCGCTTTTGGAGGGCTTGGTAGACGCTGTTGGCCTCATGGTACTTAACCGGGGGTCGATTAGCACCTGTGTGCGTTGGCAGGGCGAGTCGATCGTGGACGTCACGTTCGCCAGCCCTGCCCTCGTACCCAGGGTGCACGACTGGAAGGTCGTCGAGGGGGTTGAGACTCTGTCCGACCACCAATACATTCGGTTCCATATATCCACCCAGGCCTCCGGCCCCTCGGTCCAGTCCTCCCGTATGGACCGGCCACGATGGGCGCTGAAGCAGCTCGATAAAGAGCTGCTCGAAGAGGCCGCTATCATCCAGGCGTGGGTGCCCGTGCCAGATGCCCTGGTTGATGTGGATTCCGAGGCGGAACGGCTTACGAGGGCTATGACGAGCGTCTGTGACGCGTCGATGCCCCGGGTCAAGTCGCGAGCTAGCTCGCGACGAGTGTACTGGTGGTGCGCGGAGATTGCCTCCCTACGATCCGCTTGCGTAGCAGCGCGCCGCCCATACCAGAGACACCGGCGGCGTCGACACAGTCGCCCTCGTACGCTGGACGAAGTCGACCCCATAGAGGCCCAGCTCTATGAGGCCTACAGAGTGACGAGGAAGGCTCTCCAGGTAGCAGTTGCTGCCGCCAAGGACAGAGCTCGCAATGAGATGCTCGCGTCTTTGAGTCGGGACCCATGGGGGCGCCCCTACCGTATGGTTAGGGGCAAGCTCAGACCGTGGGCCCCACCTCTGGCTCAGACGCTTGAGCCAAATCTCGTCGCAGAAGTCGTCTCAACGCTATTCCCTCATAGGGAGGAGCACATACCCCCGAGCATGGCTCCGCCACCAGCCGCAGAGCCGGAAGAGGAGAGGGACGAGGAATCCCTCGAAGTGACTGTGCCGGAGTTGAAGATGGTCATCCGCCGCCTCAGTGCCAAAAGTACCGCCCCTGGGCCTGATGGCATACCGGGGCGTGCGTTGGTTCTGGCCTCGAGGCACCTGGGCGGCCATCTTCGGAAGCTGTTCACCTCCTGTTTTGAGCGGGGAGAATTCCCCGCACGATGGAGGACAGGCAGCCTCGTACTCCTGAAGAAGGAAGGTAGGCCGGAGGATTCGCCGTCGGCGTACCGGCCGATCGTTCTGCTTGACGAGGCTTGCAAGCTCTTTGAGCGTATCATTGCTGCGCGCCTCGTCAGCCACCTCTCCCGGACTGGGCCGGACCTCTCGGCAAACCAGTTCGGATTTCGGAGGGAGCGGTCGACCATAGGAGCCATACTTCGGGTGAAGGCCCTCGCGGAGGAGGCCGTGTCCAAGGGAGATGTGTTGCTGGCGGTGTCCCTTGACATCGCTAACGCTTTTAACACTATCCCTTGGGCCTGCATCCGAGAGGCCCTCCGGTACCATGGCGTGCCGGCCTACTTGCGGAGGACCTTGGAGTCTTATCTTTCAGACAGGGAGATAGTCTTCGACACCCAGGCGGGATCAGAACGGTGGCGCATGACGTGTGGGGTTCCACAGGGGTCGGTCCTTGGGCCGCTCCTGTGGAACATAGGGTATGATTGGGTGCTTCGCGGCGCGTTCCTCAGAAACCTCAGCGTGACCTGCTACGCCGACGATACGTTGGTGTCCGCTAGGGGGAGGACCTGCCGCGAAGCGGCCATATTGGCGACGGCCGGGGTAGCCCACGTGGTGGATAGAATCCGGCGACTGGGACTCGAGGTGGCCCTGGGGAAAACGGAGGCCATGTGCTTCTATGGCCCCCCTACTCGTTTGCCGCCGGACTACCACATTGTAGCTGGAGGAGTTAGAATCCCCATTAGATCCACCCTTAAATACCTAGGCTTGGTCTTGGACAGTAGGTGGTGTTTTGAGGCACACTTTGCCCAGCTGGCGCCGAGGTTGGTGGCAGCGGCAGGGGCACTTGCTCGGCTCCTGCCAAATATTGGAGGCCCGAACGTCGCCACGCGACGACTGTACATGGGTGTCATCCGCTCAATGGCGCTTTACGGCGCCCCGGTGTGGGCCGCGAACATCCCCGATGGCGTCATCGGCAAACTTCTGCAAGTGCAGAGGCTGATGGCCATTAGGGTGACGCGGGCATACCGCACCGTAGCGGGTGACGCGGCCCGTGTTCTCGCCGGATCTCCGCCATGGGATCTTGAGGCGAAATCCCTCGCATCGCTCTATGAGTGGCGTGAGGAAGCGCGAAGCCGAGGTGACCGTCCGGCGCTCAGGGAGGTGGAGGGGCGCCGGACGGAGCTTCGCCAGATCCTTGTGGCGGAGTGGGAGATGCAGTTAGAACGGCCGGGCTATGGCCGCATCACGGTGGACGCAATACGGCCCATTTTAAGGGAGTGGCTCGAGAGGCACCATGGGGCTCTCAGCTTTCGTCTAACACAGGTGCTTACCGGGCACGGCTGCTTTGGTAGGTACCTGTGTAGGATCCAAAGGGAGGGTGAGGAGCGGTGTCATCACTGCAGTTGTAGTTCTGACACCGCTCAACACACGCTGGAGTTTTGCCCGGCTTGGATGGAGCCGAGGCAAGAACTGGTGAGAGTGATTGGGCGGGATCTCTCGCTGCCGGCCATAGTTACAGCCATTGTCGGTAGCGATGAATCCTGGCAAGCGATGCGCCAGTATTGCGAAAACGTAATGTCGGTGAAGGAGGCTGACGAGAGGGCACGCGAGCTGCTGCGTGGGACGCAGCGCCCCCGGCGCCCTAGGCGGACGGTCAGAGATGACCGTCTGCCGCCCTAAATGGCTCGTGGCGGCGGACTCGGGGGGGTTCGTCGCCAGTAGAAGAGCCCGAGATGGCGGCGGCGTGTCCACGCCGCCTCTCGCAAGGGACTTTGTCCCCCTCAGGGGGGGTTTGCTAAGAGGAGGCCTGACTAGGCCAGCCGTCGTCGGGGGTAGTAGCAGTTAAGCGCAAGCGGTCCTGCTACCTCCGGCACATGGCGGCGAGACTGGACATCGTGAGGTTTTTAGTGGGTAGGCCGGCCGCTTCACGGCCGGAGAGCCCCACATACCCCATCGCTCCCCCCCGGGACGGTGGGGATGCAGTTCAATGCATTTTCCTCACGTAAAAAAAAAAAAAAAAAAAAAAGGTTAGGTTAGGTTAGGTTAGGTTAGGTTAGGTTAGGTTAGGTTAGGTTAGGTTTTTTTTTTTTTTTTTTTTTTTTTTTTTCCTGTCCGGGCGCTAACGGCCCGGCCCGCGAGCTACCTACTCCCCGTTTTGTAACAGGTCTTTGTTAATTCAATTATTCATTTTTGCTTTATTTATAGAGCTCTTTTCCGCGCTTTTGCGCGTTGTTCTTTTTGATTATTACGATTCTTATTTCTATTACAATTTTTTCTATTTTACCGTTACAATTATTTCTATTTTACTAACATACATTTTAATTTACAATAATTATTATTACTCATTTCAAAAATTACAATTATTATTATTACACATTAAAATTTACAAATTATTATTATAACACATATTAAAATTTACAATTATTATTATTACACATATTAAAATTTACAATTATTATTATTACATTACACTACACATTTACAATTATTAAACTTACATCTATACTTTCCCCGGGCTAGTCAATATCACAGTGTTGTCACTTAATTACTAAAATCACAATCTTACATACTAATATCACAGAAGAATTTACTTAAATACTATTATCACAATGTTTACGTTTTATTTCTTAATACTACCAAATTTACTATTTTTAATGCGAATTTCAAAAATATACTTCTCTGGTCATTATCAATCATTATTTCCCATAAGTTTTGCCTGCTAAAGTGTGTGTATAATTGTGTGCGTGTGTCGTGTCTGTCTGAATCGTGCAAAGGGCAGTCTAGGAGGACATGGAAGATGTCCTCCTCAACACTAGGATCGCAGACGCATCCTGGGGTGTCCTTACATTTAAAGCGATGGAGGTAGGCAGAGAAGCCGCCATGTCCCGTCAGCAGTTGCGCACTCATACGATCAATCCTCATTTTTCTCACAACACCGAAGGCATCCTCCCCGCTTGGGAAGAATGCCTTCGTTGTAGCGGCCGTGGTTTCGCTTCTATACCTTCTGTCCCATTCTACTTTCGTCACACCGCGTATATGCCGTTTGACGAAAGAGATGGGACAGCAGTCAAAGTGCGACTTGCTCTTTAACTTGAGGGCCGCTTCCTTCGCCAGCTGGTCCGCCCTCTCGTTTCCGATCACCCCGACGTGGGCCCTGATCCAGAACAGAGTAACGGTTTGCCCGTTATCCCTGATCTGCGCCAGATTGCCCTGTATCGCCTTGGTGATCGGATGCGAGGATTCTGGATCTGCTAGCGACTGGAGAGCGGACCTCGAGTCACTGAGCACGGCCGCCTCCTTCCATCCCTTTCCCATCACACATTCTGTTGCTTGGAGGATGGCATACAGCTCGGCTTGGAAGACCGTACAGTATGGCTCCAACTTGAACTTTCGGGAGAGGACTTCTGCCTGCCCTTTCCAACAGGTCAGGGCGGCTCCTACCTTTCCCTCCAGTTTGCTGCCATCTGTATAGATCTTTACCATACCATCCGCCGTTGTGCCATCCTCCTCTGCATTCTCCACGCATTCAAATCCTATCATTCTGCAACTGCTGGGGTGGTCTGCCTCCATGAAGGACACCCTTTGCTCCACCTTTCTTCCCCTCAATACTTCCTGGGGTTTCCCACGCTTTGCCTCATAAAGCAGGGATGTTTCTTGGACCCTAAGGTCCAGAGGAAGCAGCCCCGAAAGTATTAAGGCGGAGTTAAGGGAAACGGTCCTATAACATTTACAAATTTTTTGCGCGAATCCCCTTTGCACGACCCCGAATACCTTCCTACTAATAAGCTTTTGGGCTTCTTTGGCCCACACACTAGACGCGTACAGAATTATGGGCTCTATTACCGCGACGTACATCGTTCTGATCACCTCCGGATCCAGCCCCCACGTTGTCTTTGCCGCTCTGGCTACTCCCTTATATATATTTATGGCCTTTTTGCATACATAACTGATGTGGGGGTTGAATGTCAACTTGTCGTCGACAATCAACCCCAGTATTTTCATTTCCTTAACGATCTCTATTTCTTCTCCCGCCATGGTCAGCCTAGGGGTGTCGAACTTCAGTTTTTTGGTTATGACCATAGCCTTGGTTTTTTGTGGCGCGAATCTTAGTTTGTTCGACTTCCCCCAGCTACTGACCACGGCGAGAGCGGCATTGGCTTTTTGGGTGACTTCGTGGGCACTGTTTCCTTCGATGATCAGAACGATGTCGTCCGCAAATGCCTGGCTGTATATGTTGGCATCGGCGAGTTCGCAGAGGAGGGGGTCTAAGAGAATGTTCCAAAATAGAGGGCCCCCTATGGAGCCCTGCACACAGCCCTTGTTCGTGGGCTTCCTCCACTCCTCTCCTGCGTATCTCACCGATACCCTCCTGTCCTGAAGATAGCTGTCAACGAGTCTTCTGATGTTAATTGGGCATCCCTTTATTTCTAGTTGAGCACGGATTTGTGGCCACCAAGCGTTGTCGAAGGCCCCCTCTATGTCCAGCGAAATCAGGGCCATAATTTGCTTGTTATGCAAATTATGCCTGATCCGCTGAACCATGTCGTAGAGGGAGTCCTCGGTACTTCGCTGTGGCACAAACCCGTACTGTCTGGGATTTAGTTTTGGGAGTACGTGCCATTTAATTCGTTTGACAGCCATCTTCTCGAGGATCTTACCTAATACAGCCAGGAGTCCTATCGGCCTATACGACTTGGGGTTAGTGTAGTCCTCCTTGTTTGGCTTCCGTAACATAATTATTGTAGCTTCTTTCCATGGCCCGGGGAAGTGGGACAGCTCCAAGCACTTGTTGTACATCGCGAGGGCTGTTTGAAGGTCCGTTCTTATAGCCGCCGCGCATATGTCCGCTGTGAAACCGTCTCTACCCGGAGCCTTCTTGGGGTTGAATGATTCCACCGCATGAATTAGTTCGGCTTCCACGAATGGGGGGTCACAAACTCCATGTTTGCTCCCTTCATTCGCTTCCGCCGCCCTAATTCTAACGGCTTTGTGGGAATCATTCTCCCCCTCTTCAGTATCTTCCGGGTAGAAGGTTTCAGCCATTATGCGCGCCGACTCCTGCAGGCTGGTGGTTTTGCCGTCCCTCGCGATGGGTAGATCTTCTTGTTGGCTCTTTGTTCTTGTGATGACTCTATAGATGCTGTCCCACATTGATTCCCGGTCCTGTTTGCCGCAGAAGTCTTTCCAACTCTTCACACGGGCCCTGTCCATCTCTTCCTTGTATTCTTTCAAAATTTGTTCGTACTGCTCGACCACATGCTCTCTGCGGCTTGGTGCCGCCCATCTTATGCGTCTACGCCTTTTGTTCTTTTCTTTCTTTAGTTTTTCTAGTTCCTCGGTCCACCACACAATCTTTATCTTGCTGTTGTACTTTTTTGGTTTTAATTTATTGTTGCATGTTTCTTCTATTACTTTTGTATATTTATCTATAAAATTTTCTAATTCATTTTGGTCTAAAATTTTCCCTACTTCATCACTATTTATTTTCTCTTCTATCATTTTGCCTTTCAAATATTCTCTAAAGATTTTCCAATCTGTATTTTTAGTATTATATTTTCTAGTAGTTTTGCTGTTACCTATTTCACTAATCTTATCTAACATAATTTTGAATGTGATTGTGTTGTGGTCCGAGGTAACCAGATCGTCTCTTAGCTTCCATTCTTTCACTTTATCGAGCATGTTGGTCGAGCAGAACGTAACGTCCACATGGCTTTGGTATTCCCTTCCCCCTCTCCACGTGTGAAAAGTTGGCTTCGTCCCTTCATTAACCACACTCAACCCCAAGTCATTCGCTACACCGAGCAATGCTTCCCCTCTCTCGTCGCTCTTCACACTCCCCCACCACTCACTCCACGCGTTTCCGTCTCCTCCCATTATTATATATGATGTTCCTACTTCGCTTATAATTCTTTCAATTTGCGTGAGGTATTCTTCTATATCGTGCTCTGGTTCGAAGTAGTAGGAGATCACCGCGACGTCATTTTTAGGTGTTATTAATTTAATTGCGGTGATGTTTGCTGTTGTGAGGTCGGGAAGTTGGTGTATTTTAATTGTTGTGTCAAATATAGCGATTGCTGCTTTGTTTACCTTCCCGACCTCATATTTTGCTTGTATTATTCTGACGCCTCGATGATCCCCCACCACTCCTGTGTTCCCTGTGTATGGTTCTTGGATCAGTGCCAGGGTGGTTTTGTTTTTTGCCGCCTCCAGTATGAGCTCGCTTGTTGCGTTCTTGCTCCGCTGGAGGTTGGCTTGCATAACTTTATATAGAATTTCCGCCTTGTTGCCCTTAGCAATACGCCACCCTGGCCCTCGCTATCCTGTCCCACTTCTGCCTTAATGGACATGCGCTATTAAATGTATTATGTTCCACATTTGGCAACTTCTCCTTCTTGCAATTGATGCACGATGGAAGCTTCTCTTTGTTTGGGCACGTGGCGTACATGTGTCCCTCCCCACAGTGGCTGCATCTGTCCAGCTCCTCCTCACAGACCCGTCTGCTATGGCCGTAGCCCAGACAGCGGGAGCACTGGATAAGAGGGGACTGATCTTCTACTACGGATTTACCCCATTGCAGTTGTAGAGTCCCCTCCTCTGTCAGCTGTCTCCACACCGGGGGAGTCACTCTGACTACTACGTGCGCCACGTGCGGATTTTTTGTCCTTTTTTCGTATACGATCTCCGCACAGTCGGTCACTTTAGATTCTCCTTTCCTTCCTTTCTCTATCGCCCTTTTTATTCCTTCCATTACCTGTTGTCTTTTGTCTCCTCCTCTAACATGTTTTACGACTACCAGTGGATTCTTGTTTGTGGCTTTTTCCGCTTTTAAGTTTTCCTTTTTTCCTATTTTTTCCTTCATTCTCTCCGCTTCTGTTTCTTTTTCAAATCCAAATATTACTTTCTGTCCTTTAGCCTTCCTTATTTTGCTGACCTCGAACCATTCCCCTTCTCCGTCTTTGTCGACCGACTCCTTTACCATCTCTATTACCTGGTCGCTGGTTTTAGTTGCGTCGGTCGACGTGACTATTATTGAATGTAGAGTTTTCGGAGCGGGGACTATCCTTTTTCTCACTACTTCCGCATACGTCCCTTCTTCCTTCGTTTCTTTAGTTTCCTCTCTCATTCCTTTCCCTATTTCTATGTCCATCTTTATTTCTTCCATTATTTTATTGCTTTTGTTTACTATTTCTCTAATGCTTTTTTGTTCTGCTTGCTTGCTTGCGCTTTCTACTGCTTGTTTATTTATCTTTTCAATTATTTCTTCCATCTTCTGCTTTTCCTTTTTTGCTTCTACCTTTCTCTCCGCTTCTGCTTTTTCAATTCTCTCCTGTACTTCTGTTATTTTCTTGATGTCAGCTTTTCCTCCTATCTTTTCTATTGCTTCCTTAATTTTCTTACTTTCTTCTTTTTGCTCTTTTATTGCTTTTGTCCACATTTCTTTCATTGCTCTGTTCTCTTCTATCTGTTTTTTCATTTCTTCTTTCATTTCCTTTGCAACTCTACTTTCCTCTTTTATTCTTTCTCTGTTTTCCTTCATCAATACTCGTATCATTTTAGCTATTTCATTCGTCTCCTGTGTTTCACTTTCGCTTTTATTTTGCTTTAGTTCGGGTGCTCCTGCTTTATCTTTTTTGCCTCTCTTTTCCAATTCGATCGTCAGTTCTTTGTTTCTACCTACAATTTCCTTTACAATTTCTATCATCTCTTTCACCTCCTCCACTATCCTCGCCTTGTTCTCCCTCGTGACCGACTTGTTTGGACCTTTAGGTTCCATCTGCTGATTGATCTTGGTTTGTGCATCAATTGCTCTCCTCTCCAAGTCGCGCATGTCCATTCCGGGTCTAAGGCTATCCATTGTGAGCATGCTTTTTTCTGCCTCCTTGGGTGTGGTGGGGGCTGTGGGGTTCGCCTGGGATCTTATTCTCTCCAGGTTTATACAAAAATCTGTGCTCAATCGTGTGGTTCGGGGAAAAACGGGGTCTTTGCTCGTATACATCTTCTATCAATCTACCCTGGGTTCGTTTAATAAATAAGACGACACAAAATAAATTAACACAAAACGATAAAAGTAAATTTGTAAAAGTTGTAAATGGAGGACAATGGACAAGTTAAAATGCAAATAAATAATTAAAATAAGAAATAAAACGCCTAATAATAATTAAAAGAGTTAAAATACCTAAATATTATTGACTAGAATTTCCTATGCTACTGTTATTGTTGACTAGTGTTTTTGTGTGTGTAATGTTTTATGTATGTGTTTTGTATGTCTGATGATGTGTGTTGTGTGTGTTTATGTATGCTTGGGGAGCAGCTTTGTCAATTATATAAAATACAAATTTATGATCAAAATAAATTTGTAAACTTAAGCTATGTCAAGAGATTAAAATATTTGTAAAAGTTTTATAAAACTTATGTCTAGTATCACAGTCAAAATACACGAAAAATTAATAAAATACACAATAATAAAAAATCACAGTAAAAATTAAAAACAATTTTGTAAAAGTTGTAAAAAGGGACGTCACAATGCTTAAAATTAATTCAGTCAATACCCTGTTCCAATCTTTGTCAATGTTTACACTAAAATTATAACTCTACTACTTACTCTACCAGTAGAGTATGTCCTTTTTTTGTCTAAATTTTGTCTTTTTACTTAAGAATTGACAAAGTTATATAGTCAAAATAGAAAATTTTGACTTTTGAAAAAAATGACCTCGGTCGTAGAGCGACTCTACCCTACCAGGGGGATAGCCCAGAGCGGGGGATGAATGCCCAAAAAAGTCCCAGCGTCGTAACTCCAGTAGTTTCGGAGATATGCCGCCTCAAAGTTTTCCAAGATGGCGGCCGAAATGTCAGCTGGAACTTAGATGGGCGATATCTCCGCCGCTATTTGTGCTAGACCCCCGGTGTGCGGGTTTATTGAGTCGAGCTTGCCGAGATCTTTCGATTGGCAGGGTAATCTGGCCTAAAAAGTTTCACCTCTCCAATTTGAAAATTTTGCCCCTGGGGGTGTAGAGAACCCCGTCCTATTGTCCCTAGAGGAAACCCCGTCTCTCTACGACCAACGGTTCGGGAGATATGGGCGTCCGTATGGAACCGGAAGTCAATCCAAGATGGCCGCCACGGTTTTCAAAACCTTATATCTCCCAAACGGGTGATCGCACAGACTCGTGCGTAGGCTCGTTGGAATGGGCTCGTTGAGCTCTACCTGGGACAATATAGAGCTGAAAAATGTAGAGCTCCAAAAATACTTTTTCGACTCTAGGTAGAGTCAGTTACTAAACTATACTTAAACCTAAGTTGCGCCTTAAATCTATCACCCTCCGTTCTCCCGATATTCCCAAGTTCACAGAAAAACTGGTTTTTACCCTCCCCCTCCGAGGGGGGCGCTCTACCACGCTTGGACTCTATGAAAGAGTTGTAGAACTCGGCGATCTACACAGTTTACCAAAAACCCCGTAATTTTAGGCCTAATGGTTGCCGAGATATAAAGTTTTGAAATTTACGATTTACGTAAAAAAATTCCGAAAATGACCCCCCCCAATTTTGATCCTAGAATTTTGAAAATTTTACTGTGTGTAGAGCCCCCCAAAAAAATGACTTCTGCGAAGGAAAATTTCGAAAAAGTCACCCCGGGGGGAAGTTACACCCCTGTGAACTTGGGAATTTTCTCGAGTTTTCCTGCCCCACTGTCAATCTTATAACTTCAATAACTTTACCAAATATTAACCTAAAAATCTAAATTTAATGCCAAAATGTGCGTCTTGAATTACTTTAATTAATACAAAAATAAAAAATAATTAATTTAAATTTTTTGACGTCTTTTTGCAGATTTTTCCAAAATGTTCTAAAAAATTTCTATTTTTGACAATAAAATCTAAAATAAAAATCCTAAAATTATAAAACCGACTAAAAAAGATGTGGGGCAAGAAGTTCTAGTACATATATAAAAATAAAATTTAAAAGTCCATAAATAAAAAAGTTATTAGTCAAAAACAAATTTTTAAAAATTTCACTCGTAAGTTTGTAACCTATATATCAAAAAATTTTTCCCGGGGAAAGTGTCCTGATTTTTTGTCACAAACAATTTAAGCTCTAGATCTATCTATATACAAATTAAAAACTATAGGTTTCAGCATTATTTTCCAGGTTGTGACGTCTGCAAACTTACTATTTGGTACTTTTCAAAAGTAAAGATTTTAAATGTCTAATAACTTTTCAACCACTTAACTTTTGCTCAATTTTCTTTTGGATTTAGGGTCCTCTCCTCGTTCTTCAGCCGATGTTATTTTCAGATTTCGTCTAGGTTGTCTGGATCGATTTCACCCACCACGTGGTGAAACCGGAAATTGTCCCGTGGTTTCTATGTCTGTTCCCGGAAAAATCCGGAAGTTGTCTCGGGAGATAGATCTCACCGAGACGCGTCGATTGAGTCCAGAAAACTTAGACGTTGTCGATAAAACGCCGGAGATATTAGCGTTTTAGTCGTAAAAAACACCAACTTTTGGTTAGAATTTCACCGAAAATTCCGAAAATACACTAAATTTCCACTTTTCTTTCACTTTTCTTTTAATTCACAGTAATTCGCGTCCATTGAAATCAGATGAAAGTTTTTTCAGCGCGATACGTTCACTTTTACTATTTTTCTCGAATTTTTTCGTGCGGAGCGGCTCTAATTTGTGGCGCTTCCGACAGCGGGTGGTGCGCAACTGGGTTAGGTTAGGTTAGGTTAGGTTAGGTTAGGTTAGGTTAGGTTCCCCCCCAACGGGACCACGCCTTGTCGTGGCGGGGGGGCTCAGTAGCTGCAGGCAATCCAGCCTGTAGTGAAGCGAAGTGGTCCCTGGAGGTCGCTCCACCCGTCCTTCTGAGGGCAGAGGGTAGAGTGGACGCGCGAGTGGTGGTTATTTACCCTTCGCGAAAGTGAGGGGTTGTGGGCCCGTTATCCCGTGAGCTTGCTCAGGACCGGGGGCCTTGCCTTAATTGGCCGGGCCGCGAGGAGCCAACCTCAATAAAAAACAAAGTGGAGTCAACCACTTTTCAATAAAAAACCCCTGAGTGGTAAGCGGAATGGCAGCGCGAGGCCTTGAAGATCGGCCAGGGTATCGGGCGAGACGGTCCAGTCAGCGCCGCTTGTGCGCTGAATGGTCCGCCTCGCTCGTCGTGTCGGTCATTACTGCCTCCCAGGAGGGTACCTGCCGCCCCCCTCTTGGGTCATCAAAATATAGGCTTACCCGCGGTAAGGACGCACTGCCCGGGTGGACCCTAAGTTCGTTCCATACTCGTGGGACTAATATGGAGTACTTAAAAAATAAAATAAAAATTGACGATGTTAAGGAGAAAAAGAGTGGGAAGAAGGAGAGGCGCAGTAGGCGTGAGAAGGGAAGGAAGTCGGAGAAGATGGTGGATGGGTCCAGTGGATCCGAGTCGGAGAAGACGGAAGTGCGGGCAAAGTCTAGAAGCCCCGTTGCAGTCGTAAGGCTTAACCGCCTTATCACGGATGAGACGGAGAAGAGACTACGTAGTACGGAGTCAAGTGTGGAGAGGCAACTGTATTTGTCGGACTCCTCCAGCGCCGAAAATGTCTCGGTTTCAGGCTATAGATCTGCCGTTAGCCGTGACAGCGCCAAGGCACAAAAGAGGCCGCATAGCGAAGGCTCTAGTGGTGAGGAGTGGGGAGGCAAATCACCTGCCACACCCAGTAACAAAGGACGAGGACGCGGCCGTCCCCCTACTACAGGGGAGTATGTGGGGCAGGCCCAGGCAAAACAGAAGCTCATTGAGCTAGAAAAAGAGCATATGCGACTAGAGGCGGAAAAGGACATAGCCGCAGCGGCATCTGTCGCTCGAGAGTTGCGCCTAAAATTCCCAACTAGGTCGGAATGTCAGAAAGGCAACTTAGAAGGAGAAGCCGTGGTCTCGATAGGAAAACAGACTACGCAGGCGCTCACTGAGCGCATTACCGGAGATTTGAGCTCCATTAATTATGTGGCTGACAACAGCAAGAATTTAAATGGTAGGTTCATACGATTCCTCAAGGACGCTGCGCTCAGTGTCGCCAACGTGGTAGAGGAGTTGAGCCAAAGGACAACGTCGGAGGAGACTGTTCTCCTACAGGCAGAAAATGCCAACATGAAAAAAGAGATTGCGGAGCTCCGCAAGGAGATAGCCTCTATTCGAGAAGATATGGCAAGGGTGCGAAACAGTCACTTCTCGCCTCATCAGTCCCCTGGAGTTGAGGCCATGGCAGTCAGCCAGCCCGTGGCGCGAAACCCCTCGGAGATAAATATCGTGGAGGAGCTCAAGCGGTCCTTAATGGTAGAGATAGGGACCATGATGAATGCCCGCCTTCAGGTGTTGGAGGAAAGACTTCCTCCGGCCCCGATTGTTCGTCCGCCTCTGGCGGCTGACCGGGCAAAAGAGAAAAGCCCCTCTCCACCTCAGATGGAAGTTCCAGTCCCGATGCCACGGATTGGACCAGCCCCGAAGCCGACGGGGCCTGCGACGAAGGCCAAGGGCAAAAAAGGAAAAGGTGTGAACAAGAGCAAAAGTGGTGGTCCTTCAACCCAACCAGATTCTGTCCCCGGCTCCTCTGCCAAGCCGACATCCGGTGCTTGGACAACTGTCGGTAAAAACGGCAAACAAGCACCCAAAAAGAAGGAAACCCAAAAGGGTGAAAAGACAAAGAAGGCAAAGCTGCGCGTACATAAAACCGCAGCTATCGTTGTGACCCTCCAGCCAGAGGCGGAGAAAAATGGTGAGACCTATGCTAAGGTACTGTCGGACGCCAAGTCAAAGATCGATTGGCGTGCGATGGGTATCGAAAGCCTTCGTATAGACAAGACTGCGACAGGAGCCCGTATCATAAAGGTTCCCGGAGCGGCCAAAGGCGAGATGGCAGACGCTCTGGCTGAAAAAATTAGGCAGACTCTGTCCGAAGAACGTGTCAGAGTTCACCGGCCAGTCGCAACTGCTGAACTCCGCGTCTCCGGCCTGGATGACTGCGTGACGTCGGAGGAACTCTCAGCAGCAATCGCGCAGGTGGGAGGGTGCTCATTAGAGCAAATTAAATCCGGGGAAATTCGCCGAGATTCTGGTGTCATGGGATCGGCGTGGGTACGCTGCCCAGTGGCTGCGGCCAAGAAGGTGGTGGAGGGCGGGCGCTTACTTGTTGGATGGGTATCAGCAAGCGTTAGATTGCTACAGCCAAGGGTACAGCGCTGCTTCCGCTGCCTTGAGGTTGGCCACGTGAGGGCCAAGTGCACTTCGGAAGTTGACAGGAGCGACCTCTGTTACCAATGTGCACAGCCCGGCCATAGAGCTAGTCAATGTTCGTCCGCCCTGCACTGTGCACTGTGTGCAGCGGCTAAACTTCCAGCGAATCACAAAGTAGGCACAAAGGCCTGCAAGGACCCAAAGTTGTCCAAGAAGAAGACCACACTGAGCGCACCGTCGCAACCAGCTGTGACCTGCCCACCCGTCCCGGAAGCACCTGTGGCTTCGAGCGAGGCGATGGACGAGAATGATATTGACATCGAGTGTCCCTAATGGCTTACGACCTAAAACATCGATTCTTGCAGATAAACTGCAACCATTGCAGTTCGGCGCAGGACATGCTGGTTGCATCACTGGCAGAGTGGAATATTGAGGTGGCTGTGGTGGCGGAACCCTACTGGATTCCACCTCGGAGCAACTGGATTGTGGACACGGCATCTCTAGTTGCCATCATCCCATCGAGTGCCCTGTGTGTGCCACCCCTGAAGGTCATTGCCCGCGGCGTGGGTTACGTCGCGGTGCAGTGGAGGGACATAGTCGTCGTCGGGGTGTACTTTTCGCCAAACCGACGCGACTCTGAGTTCGAGTCCTTCTTGGGCGAGGTTGGGGACCTTCTGGACCGCATACAACCTCGTCCGGTTCTTCTCCTGGGGGACTTGAACTCATGGTCCACCAGATGGGGTAGTGCACACACTTCCTCGAAAGGCGTACTCTTGGAAGGTTTGGTCGACGCTGTCGGTCTCACGGTTCTAAACCGGGGGTCGATTAGCACCTGTGTGCGTTGGCAGGGCGAGTCGATCGTGGACGTCACGTTCGCCAGCCCTGCCCTCGCGCCCAGGGTGCAAGGCTGGAGGGTTGTCGAGGGGGTGGAGTCTCTTTCGGACCACCGGTACATCCGGTTTGAGATTCCTACCCAGACCTCCAACCCTTCGGTCGCATCCCTCAGGATGGACCGCCCTCGGTGGGCGTTGAAGCGGCTGGACCGGGTGCTGCTCGAGGAGGCCGCCATCGTCCAGGCGTGGGTGCCCGTACCGGATGCCCTGGACGATGTTGACTCGGAGGCGGAACGGCTCACGAGGGCAATGACGAGCGTCTGTGACGCGTCGATGCCCCGGGTCAAGTCACAAGTTAGTTCGCGACGAGTATATTGGTGGTGCGCGGAGATTGCCTCACTACGCGCCGCTTGCGTAGCAGCGCGCCGCCAGTACCAGAGACACCGGAGGCGTCGACACAGACGCCCTCGTGGGCTGGACGAGGTGGAACCAGTAGAGGCCCAGCTCTACGAGGCCTATAGGGCGGCGATGAAGACTCTCCAGGCAGCAGTCGCTGCCGCCAAGGATAGAGCCCGCAATGAGATGCTCGCGTCGCTGAGTGAGGACCCATGGGGGCGCCCCTACCGCATGGCTAGGGGCAAGCTCAGACCGTGGGCACCACCTCTCACTCAGACGCTTGAGCCTAATCTTGTTGACGAAGTCGTCGCGACGCTCTTCCCTCATAGAGAGGAGCACGTTCCGCCGAGCATGGCTCCGCCTCCCGCAGAGCCGTCGTCGCAAGAGGAGGACGAGGAGTCCATCGAGGTGACCGTTCCAGAACTAAAGATGGTTGTCCGGCGTCTCAGTGCCAAGAATACCGCCCCTGGGCCTGATGGCATACCGGGGCGCGCGTTGGTTCTGGCCTCGAGACATCTAGGTGACCATCTTCGCAGGTTGTTCACTTCTTGTTTCGAGCAGGGAGAATTTCCCGCTCGGTGGAGGGTTGGCAGCCTCGTGTTGTTGAGGAAGGAGGGCAGGCCGGAGGATTCACCATCGGCGTACCGGCCGATCGTTCTGCTGGACGAGGCGTGCAAGCTCTTTGAGCGCATCATTGCCGCACGCCTCGTCAGCCACCTCACCCGGACTGGGCCGGATCTATCGGCAAACCAGTTCGGGTTTCGGAGGGAGCGGTCGACCGTGGGTGCGATCCTCCGAGTGAAGACGCTGGCGGAGGAGGCTGTGTCCGAGGGAGATGTGTTGTTGGCGGTGTCTCTTGACATTGCCAATGCTTTTAACACTCTCCCTTGGACTTGCATTCGGGAGGCCCTCCGGTACCATGGCGTACCGGACTATTTACAGAGGACCGTAGAAGCCTACCTCTGTGACAGGGAGGTCGTCTTCGACAGCCAGTCGGGACTTAAACGGTGGCGCATGACGTGTGGAGTTCCACAGGGGTCGGTACTTGGACCGCTCCTGTGGAACCTGGGTTACGACTGGGTGCTTCGCGGCTCGTTCCTCAGGAACCTCAGCGTCACATGTTACGCTGACGATACGTTGGTGACTGCTAGAGGGAGGACCTGCCGCGAAGCAGCCATATTGGCGACGGCCGGGGTGGCCCATGTGGTGGACCGAATCCGGCGACTGGGACTCGAGGTGGCCTTGGGGAAAACGGAGGCCATGTGCTTTTATGGCCCCCGTACTCGCCTGCCGACCGACTTCCACCTAGTCGTCGGAGGAGTCCGAATACCCATTGAGCCCACTCTTAAATATCTTGGCCTCGTCCTAGACAGAAGGTGGACATTCGAGGCACATTTTAATAAGCTGGTGCCGAAGCTGATAGGGGCGGCAGGGGCACTCTCCAGGCTCCTGCCAAATATTGGTGGCCCAAACGTTGCCACGCGAAGACTATACATGGGCGTCATCCGCTCGATGGCGCTCTACGGCGCCCCGGTGTGGGCCGCGAACATCCCTGATGGCGTCATCGGCAAACTCCTGCAAGTGCAGAGGCTGATGGCCATCAGGGTGACGCGGGGATACCGCACCATAGCGGGTGACGCGGCCCGCGTGCTCGCCGGATCCCCGCCATGGGATCTCGAGGCGAAATCCCTCGCTTCGCTCTACGAGTGGCGCGAGGAGGCGCGAAGTCGGGGCGACCGCCCGGCGCTCAGGGAGGTGGAAGGACGCCGGGCGGAGCTTGGCCAGATTCTCATGGCGGAGTGGGAGACGCGGCTAGAGCAGCCGGGATACGGCCGCCAAACGGTGGAAGCAATACGGCCCGTTTTGCAGGATTGGCTCGAGAGGAGCCACGGGGCGCTGAGCTACCGATTGACACAGGTGCTTACTGGGCATGGCTGCTTCGGTAAGTACCTGTGTCGAATCCAAAGGGAGGGTGATGAGCGGTGTCACCACTGCAGTTGCAGCTCCGACACCGCTCAACACACGCTGCAGGTCTGTCCGGCTTGGGCGGAGCCAAGAAGGGATTTGGTTAATATGATTGGCCAGGATCTCTCGCTGCCGGCCGTAGTTTCAGCCATGGTCGCCAGCGATGAGTCCTGGCAGGCGGTGCGCCAATATTGTGAATACGTGATGGCGATAAAGGAGTCTGATGAAAGAGCGCGAGAGCTGCTGCGTGGGACGCAGCGCTCTCAGCGCTCCAGGCGGATGGTCCGAGATGACCATCTGCCACCCTAAACGGCTCGTGGCGGCGGACTCGTGGGGGTTCGCCGCCAGTACAAGAGCCCGAGATGGCGGCGGCGTGTCCACGCCGCCTCTCGCGAGGGATTTTTTCTTCGAGAGGAGGCCTGCCGAGGCCAGTCGTCGTCGGGGGTAGTAGCAGTTAAGCGCAAGCGGTCCTGCTACCCCCGGCACATGACGACGAGACGGGACATCGTGAGGTTTTTAGTGGGTAGGCCGGCCGCTTCACGGCCGGAGAGCCCCACATACCCCACCGCTCCCCCCCGGGACGGTGGGGATGCAGTTCAATGCATTTTCCTCACGTAAAAAAAAAAAAAAAAAAAAAGGTTAGGTTAGGTTAGGTTAGGTTAGGTTAGGTTAGGTTAGGTTCCCCCCCAACGGGACCACGCCTTGTCGTGGCGGGGGGGCTCAGTAGCTGCAGGCAATCCAGCCTGTAGTGAAGCGAAGTGGTCCCCGGAGGGCGCTCCACCTGTCCCTCTGGCTAGCAGAGAGCAGAGTGGACGCGCGAGTTGTGGCAGTTTGCCACGGTTTTGGAGAGGGGCGATGGACCAGGGGTTATGAACCTCCCCGTTCGGCTTGATCCAAAATGTTGTGAGGGAGGGGCGACGGACCAGGGGTTATGAACCCCCCCGTTCGGCCCGACCCTGGGTGGTTGTGGGCCAGGGCGACGGACTAGGGGTTGTCAACCCCCCCGATCGGCTTGGCCCGTGGTGATAGCTTTGGGAAGGGGCGACGGACCAGGGGTTATGAACCCCCCCGTTCGGCCCGAACCGAGGTGGACTCTTGGGGCAGGGCGACGGATTGCGGTTACAAACCCTTCCGTTCGGCCTGTCCCGTGTAAGGGGCGACGGATCAGGGGTTATAAACCCCCCCCGATCGGCCTAACCCGTAACCCTCAACGGAGAGGAACGGGGGTCCCAAGGGACCGCGTGGAGTAAACCACTATAAAAAATCCGTAAATCCCAAGCTCCGGTGCCTGGCGAGGGGATGTATGGTCGGCGCGTAGGTCGGCCCCTAGGGCACCAACGTCGGGTCCCAGACGTTAACTGGACAAAAAACAAAATGAAAAAAGGCAAGTGCGAAAACGATCCCCGGGCGGGTCCTAGCCACATGGCTGGGGAATCCCGTGCTGCCCTTTCGAGGGCAGCTGGCCCCACGTATACGGGGGGGGCCAACACTGCCTCGCGACCTCGGTCGCGTAACGGAGATGACACGGTGGACGTTCCGACCCCACAATCACATTGTGAGGTCGATGATCCCACAACTGGACTGGACACAAAGAGATCGGAGGCGAGCACGCCCAGTTTTGTTCGCTCCCGGTCCCATTCAAGGACGACCTCGGAGGGGAGCCTGGTCTTGCAATTTGTAAAACCAGGCACTCCTAGCCCGAAGCCAGGGGCTGGGAGGGAGGACGATGGAGACAGAGACGACGGCGGCGACGACGTCTCTATGTCATCTTCCATCAGCGGAACTCTGCGGGCGCGAAAGCGCAAACCGCAGCGTCCTGCCGACGATGACGGGAGGCCCATGGTCGTGAGGAGAAGGACAGCGGACGATGCCAGCACGGATCGGGAGGTGCAACCGGCCGCCGAATCCGGAGAGGACAGGAGTGAGCAAGCATCCGCGGACATCGGCGCGGAGCTCTTCTCCTGTCTGTCGGCCGTAGAGAATGCGGTCGATAATCCAAAGAGCGCTAAGAAAGATGTAGTGAAGTCCGTTCGGTCCACCCTCGTCACCCTAAAGGCCTGCGCGTCGGAGCTGTGTGTGAGGGCGGAGATGCGGAACCGGGACAACGAGAGGACTCGCTCCCTCATCGACCAGCTGTACGCTCGTATCGAGGAGCTGGCCAGCGAGGTAAAGGAGCTACGGAGGGGAGGGGGTTCGTCACATCCCCCGGCCGCGGCGAGAACCCTTCATGCGCCCAGAAAGGATCAGGCGCCGGGGCCTTCCCGGGAAGTATTACCTCCGCCGACGGCACCGACTGCAAGATCTAAGAAGGGAAGAGACGGTTCACAAAGGGGGGCGCCCGCACCGACACCTCGGCCGACGGCGTCAGCCCCTCAACATGAACCAAGCTCGGACTGGAGCCAGCTCTCGGCCATTATGGACCGGGAGTACGCTCGTTTTCAGTCCGAGCTTATGGGCCGTCTCTTCCCCGAGATGGGAAGAAGACCTCCACTGGGACAGAGGCAGCGCCGAGAGGGGGAAATTCCCCAGGCGACGCTGACGGAGTCCCAGAGCAAGAAGGAAAGGAAGCGGACGAAGAGGGGGCGAACGGCACCGTCACAGCCTCCACCAGTTCCAGGGCCGTCGACGGAGCGGGTGGGGTCACAGGGCGGCACCTGGGCGACGGTGGTCGGCCGGAAGGCGGCCGCCCGTGCCAAGCAGCAGGTCGCTGCTCCGGCGCCTCCCACGCCACGAACCCAGGCCGCCCCCACTCCTCAGAAGAAGAAGGGGCAGCCCAAGCCCCCTACATGTGCGGCGGTTTTGGTCACGGTGCCTGAGGGCGCAGAGACCACGATCGCTGCAGTAATGACGGCCGCCAGGACCCGCATTAAGCTAGCGGACCTTGGCATCGTGGGGGGCATAAAGCAGAGGAAGGCGGTAACCGGGGCTCTCCTATTGGAGATTCCAGGTCCCGAGAGCTCCGCCAAAGCCGACGCCCTGGCGGAGAAGATGAGGGAGGCCCTCGCCGACACGGGTGCGCTCATTTCGCGCCCGTGTAAAATGGGTGACATGCGGGTGATGGATCTAGACGAGTCCATCACCCCCGGTGATGTCACGGCGGCGATCGCCGGGGCGGGCGGATGCTCCCAGACCGATATCAGGATCGGGGAGATCCGCACCGCCCCATCGCGGATGGGGACCGTTTGGGTCCGCTGCCCGGTCGCAGCCGTCAAGAAGCTGGCGGCCCAAGGACGGGTACAGATAGGTTGGACTGCGGCGAGGGTGGAGGCACTGGCAGTACGGCCGTTGCAGTGCTACCGGTGTCTCGAGGTGGGGCACGTCAGAGTAATGTGCCCCAATAATGTGGACAGGAGCGGACGCTGTTACAGGTGCGGTGAGTCGGGGCATGTTGCCCGTCATTGCACAGCGTCCGACCCCCATTGCCCGGTCTGCGCGGACCTAGGGCGGGCCGCCGACCATCGGCTGGGGACCAAAAAGTGCTCCCCACCGAAAAACAAGAAGAAGAAGGGGCCTGTCCGGCCACCTTCCCCAGCCCGGGGAAGTGAGGAAGTCATGGAGGCCTCCTAATGCTCCACACACGGGTTTTGCAGGTCAACCTGAACCACACCCGCGCGGCGCAGGACCTCCTGCTACAAACGCTCGCGGAGTGGTCGGTTGCCCTGGCGGTAATCGCCGAGCCCTACTCTGTCCCAGACAACCCCAGGTGGTTCGGGGACGATTTGGGCTTGGCCTGCATTTATTGGGCGGGGGGTGACAACCTCCATTGCTCCCTCATCGCAAAAGGGCTGGGTTACATGGCCGTGGAGTGGGGGTCCACGGCCATGGTGAGCTGCTACATCTCTCCGAACTGCGACATCGCCGAATTCGAGGCATACCTGGATGGACTGGAGAGTTGCATTCGCGCCTGCGCCCCCCGTCAGGTATTCGTCCTGGGGGACTTCAACGCGCGCTCGGGTGAGTGGGGGGACGTCGTAGACAACGTGAAGGGGGAGACGCTTCTGGAGTGGGCGGCAGGGCTGGACCTCCGGTTACTTAACAGAGGTTCAGTCTTTACCTGTGAGCGATGGCAGGGGAGGTCGATCGTGGACCTGTCATGGGCGACTCCCTCGGCCTCGCACACGGTCTCAGGATGGAGGGTGGCGGAGGACGCGGTCACGCTTTCTGACCACAAATACATAGTGTTCGATGTATCTCTCCGCTGCCCTACCCGCCCACGCCAGGACCGCAGCCCACCGCGGCGTTGGTCTCTCAAGCGGCTCGACCGAGACATGGCCGTAGCCGCCGCCAACGTCGCGGACTGGACGGAGGAACAGATCCCGTCCGATCCGGAGGCGCAAGCCGCCTGGTTTCGGGACACGATGACGTCGATCTGTGACGTCTCGATGCCCCGAGCCAGGCCGCCCCAGCGGGGCTCTGTATACTGGTGGAGTGAGGAGATCGCGCGGCTTCGACGATTGGTCTTGGCTGCGCGACGCCAGTACCAAAGAGCCCGAAGAAGAAGGCAAGCCTCACTAGAGGAGACCCTAGGAGCCAGGCAGGAATACGGGACCGCGGTCCATGCCCTCAGCGTAGCTATCGCTGAGGCCAAGGAGCGGTCCTGGAACGAGCTCGTGGAGGGACTGGATAGGGACCCATGGGGGCGCCCGTACAAGATGGTACTGGGCAAGCTCAGACCGTGGGTCCCCCCGTTGACGGAAACCCTGGACCCCGACTTCGTGGGGAGAGTCGTGGAAGCGCTCTTCCCAAGCGTCCAGGACAGCCCTTTCAGTCACCCTCCCTTGTCGCCGGATCGAGATTGGGCCGACGATCTGGAGGTGACGGGGGCCGAGCTCGAACTAGCTGTTAGACGGATGGCATCCCGCTCCACGGCACCCGGCCCGGATGGTGTTCCGGGCAGGGTTCTTGTGCTGGCTCTGAAGGTCCTGGGGAGCCGGATGAGGCAGCTCTTTAACGACTGCCTCCGCCTATCCGTGTTCCCCATCGAGTGGAAGTCAGCGAAACTGGTGCTTCTGAGGAAGGAGGGAAGGACCGCCGAGTCTCCGTCGTCGTTTCGACCGATATGCCTGCTGAACGAGACGGGGAAGCTCTTCGAGAGAGTTATCTCCGACCGTATCAGCGGGCACCTGTCACGGGAGGGCCCGGATCTATCGGACTGCCAGTTTGGATTCCGGCCGGGGCGGTCGACGGTGGACGCTGTCCGACTCGTTCGCTCCCTTTCGGAATCAGCAGTCCGTTCAGGGAGGGTTGCGCTGGCGGTGTCCCTGGACATCGTCAACGCTTTCGGAACCCTCCCGTGGCAGGCAATTAGGGAGGCACTAGTTTATCACGGCGTGCCTCCCTACCTACGAGCGATCATCGGGGCCTACCTACGCGATAGGCGGGTCAAGATAACCGGTCGGAACGAGACGGAGACGGAACGGGAGATCTCGTGCGGGGTTCCGCAGGGGTCCGTTTTGGGCCCCCTGCTATGGAACCTTGCATATGATGCGGTCCTTCGCACCAGTCTTCCCGGTGACGTGAGTGTCGTCTGCTATGCGGACGACACTCTTGTTGTCGCCACCGGTGCTAACTTCGGGCGAACGCTCAGGCTTGCCGAGCTGGGGGTGGCATGTGTCGTGCGGGCGATTCGCGAGCTGGGCCTTGAGATAGCGCCTCACAAGTGTGAGGCGCTATGGTTCCACCGCCTCCCACGAGGCCAGGAACCCCCCAGCTCGCGAATCCGTGTAGGTGATTCCGAAGTCCAGGTGGGGCGGTACATCAAGTACCTAGGCCTCACCCTGGACAGCCGATGGAGCTTCGAGGAGCATTTCGTGCGCCTGGTCCCCCGAGCGCGCAAGATTGCAGGTGCACTACATCGCCTGCTGCCCAACCTCGGGGGACCGCGGGAAGGAGTTCGCCGCCTCTACGGTGGCGTCATACGGTCCGTGGCCCTATACGGGGCCCCCGTGTGGTCCAGTGACCTCACGAGGTCCTCCCGCTGCGGAGCTCTATTGAGGAGCCTGCAGCGGTTGATGGCCATACGGATCGTGCGAGGCTACCGAACGATTTCGTTCGAGGCGGCGACGGTTCTGGCCCGTTCCCCCCCTTTCCAAATCCTGGCCAAGATGGACGCCGCCGTCTATGACGCGCGGCGGGGCATCGACCGGGATGGGGGAGACGGGGGGTACGAGCTAGAACCCGCGCATGGAATGCTCCGGCAGGACGCGCACCGACAGGCCTTAAGAGACTGGCGCGTGCAGCTGGAACTCATGGGTTGTGCGCGCCAACGCGCTGTCGGTGCCGTCCTGCCCAACTTCGAGGCTTGGATCGGCAGGAAAGGTGAGGTCACCTACAGGTTGACTCAGATACTCACCGGACATGGATGCTTCGGTGAGTATCTGAATCGAATCGGGAGGGAAGTCACGACACAATGCCACCACTGCGCATCCGACCTGGACTCCGCCCAGCACACGCTGGAAGACTGCCCTGCATGGGAGTCTGAGCGTCGAGTCTTGGTCGATGTCATCGGGCGAGATCTGTCCCCGCCAGCATTGGTCGCGGCCATGCTGGAGAGTGAGGAGGGTTGGGAGGCGGCGCTCTCCTTCTGTGAAGCTGTAATGCTCCAGAAGGAGGGCGCAGAGCGGGATCGGGAGAGAGCCGATCCCACTCGAAGGAGGCGGCGGCGGGCCACATAGCTTGGCTAGCTGCCGCGACGGGCTCGCGTGCGGGTACATCGTTGGGGTCGATGTGCCCGTGGTAGCGGCCCGGGATGACACCGCCGGTGCGGCGGGTGGTGTCGTCGAGGGGACCCCGTCTCGCTCCACGCCGAAGAATACGGCGTGGATCGGAGCGGCGTTCCCCTGAGGGGTTGAGCCTCTGCTAGGCTCCCCCGGGAGAGGGCCCTCCCAAGTGATTGGGGGGGCGTAGGCGGGAGGGTTCCGGTGCGCTTACGCGAGCCCGGGGCCCTCCCAGGTGCCTGAGGATGGCCGCCGTGAGGTTTTTAGTGGGTAGGCCGGCCGCTTCACGGCCGGAGAGCCCCACATACCCCACCGCTCCGCCCCAAGGACGGTGGGGATGCAATTCAATGCATTTTCCTCACGAAAAAAAAAAAAAAAAAAAAAGGTTAGGTTAGGTTAGGTTAGGTTAGGTTAGGTTAGGTTAGGTTAGGTTAGGTTCCCCCCCAACGGGACCACGCCTTGTCGTGGCGGGGGGGCTCAGTAGCTGCGGGCAATCCAGCCTGTAGTGAAGCGAAGTGGTCCCCGAGAAGGCGCTCCGCCTGTCCTTCTGAGTAGCTGAGGGCACAGTGGACGTGCGAGTGGTCGGTTTCCCCCTCGCGAAAGTGAGGGGGTGAGGATCCGTTATCCCTTGAGCGTGCTCGGGACCGGAGGCCTTGCCTTAATTGGCCGGGCCGCGAGGAGCCAACCTCAATAAAAAACAAAGTGGAGTCAACCACTTTTCAATAAAAAACCCCTGAGTGGCAAGCGGAATGGCAGCGCGAGGCCTTGAAGATCGGCCAGGGTATCGGGCGAGACGGTCCAGTCAGCGCCGCTTGTGCGCTGAATGGTTTGCCTCGCTCGTCGTGTCGGTCACTACTGCCTCCCAGGAGGGTACCTGCCGCCCCCCTCCTGGGTTAACAACCCAAAGGCTTACCCGCGGCGCACGGCTCCGCCCGGGTGGACTTATTTCCGAAGATCTCGTGGGAATAATATGGAAATTATTTTTAAAAAACAAAACAAAACAAAGTTGGAGAAGGAGAGCAGAGAAGGAAGTACGGTGGTAGAGGGACCGAGACGGTTGGAGAAAGAAGGAGGGCTAGACATGCCCGAACTTGAGAAGAAGAAGAGGAAGGACAAGGAGACGAGGAGACTCAGCGTCCGAGTACCTAGGCTGTCAGCTAGAAGCCTAGACAGGCTGCAGCGATCGGACAGAGACAGAGACCGAAGCTTAGAAAAAGACTTCTATATATCAGACGCTGAGTCAGACAGTGTTGGAGGTAGTGTGGAAGCCGGTGAAGATGTCGAATTCTTCGACGTGCAGTCTAACAGTGGGAGAAGCTCTAGGAGCGCAAAGATCAACTCCAAGGGCACCAAAAGACCGCACGGCGGAGATTCGAGTGACGAGGAGTGGGGCGGAAAATCGCCAGTCACCAAAAACCGCGGGCGCGGTCGACCCCCCACCACTGGCGAGTACGTGGGTCTGGCGGCAGCGAAGGAGAAGCTGCTAGAGGTGGAAAAGGAGCAGATGCGCCTTGAAGCGGACAGGGAAATCGCTGCATTAGCCGAGTCCGCTAGGGAGTTTCGAGCGAAGTACCCGACACGGTCGGAATGCTCTGTGATGGCGTCGACGAGCACAGCCGTGATTCCTGAGGCTGATGACCAGTCGACTCTCGGGCTTGGCCTCCGAATCGAGAAGGATGTCCAAACTATTAGACACGTGGCCAACAATAGCAAAAAGCTGTGCGGCCGCTTCCAGGGCTACTTGAAAGAGGCCGCTGCTAGTGTCCAGGAGGTAGTCTCGGAGCTCAGCAGGCGGACTGTGTCGGAGGAAGCTGCAGTTCTCCAAGCTGAGAACGCCCGTATGAGGGATGAGATGGCTCAGCTCCGAAAAGAGCTGGAACACATGAAAGCGGAGGTGGCGAAGATGCGATCCACCCCGGCTCTAGGTGTTGATAAACAACCTGCTGCGAATCCAGCGAATAGCATGAATCCGCCAGGACGTATCCGCCAGGAGCCGGAGCTTGAGGAGTTCCGTCGGTCCCTGATGATAGATTTAGGGACGATGGTGAGTGCCCGCCTGGCCTCTATCGAGGAGAGACTTCCGCCCGCGCCTCGTGTGCGTCCACCTCTAGCGGCGGATAGAATAAGAGAAGAAGTTCCTGCGGAGCCGATCATTCAACCTCCGCAGGCGGCAGCGGTCTCACAGACCGCTCCTAAGAAGGGTAAAGGCAAGGGGAAGAGAAGTAAGGGTGCACATTCCCAGCCGTCCCCTGCCGTCCCAGCCCCCGCTGTTGCCGGGCCATCAGCACCCGCTCCATCAAGAGAGTGGGTGCGAGTTGGCAGAAATGGCAAGCGGGAGGCCAGCAAGAAGGTGCCTTCAAGCAGTGTACAGGAGAAGCCGTCGAAAAAACGGAAGCTGCGAGCGCCCAAAACCGCAGCAGTAGTGGTCACGCTCCAGCCCGAGGCGGAGAAGAAAGGGCTGTCATATGCGAAAGTTCTCGCCGAAGCCAAGTCACAAATAGACTGGCGAGGTATGGGCATCCCGTACCTCCAGGTGCGTAAGGCGGCGACGGGTGCCCGAGTCATCGAGGTGCCTGGAGAGGGTAATTCAGAGAAGGCCGACGCACTCGCGCTGAAGATCCGGGAGCTTCTCGGAGAGGATACCCGAGTTCATCGTCCGACCCAAACCGCCGAGCTTCGAATAACAGGCCTCGATGACTCGGTCACAGGGGAAGAAATAGCCGCGGCAATAACGACGGCTGGGAACTGTGTGCTGGAGACGGTTAAGGTGGGGGAAATCCGTACTGGCCCCAGTGGAATGGGTACCGCCTGGGTGCGCTGCCCAATTAGCGCTGCAAAAAAGATAGCTGAAAGTGGGCGGCTTCTTGTTGGCTGGGTTGCAGCAAGGATTAAGATACTGGAGCCCAGAGGAAGGCGTTGTTTCCGGTGCCTTGAAAGTGGACACGTGAGGGCAACGTGCACATCGGTGGTCGATCGGAGCGACCTCTGCTACCGATGTGCACAACCTGGCCACAATGCCAGCGGGTGTTCAGCCAAGCCGCACTGCTCCCTTTGTGCGGCCGCGAACCAGCCTTCCGATCATCGGGTAGGCACCAACGCCTGTAAAATACCAAAGCAGGCCAAAGTGAAGAGGACTGCTGTGGGTGCATCGGCACGCCCAGTTGCGGTCCGCCCTGCTGCTTCTTCCGTAGCCCCCGCGGCTACCCGGGAGGAAGCGATGGATGAGGTAGACATTGAAATCGAGTGTCCCTAATGGACAACATCATTCATCGCTTTCTTCAGGTGAACATAAACCATTGCAGTTCCGCGCAGGACATGCTGGTTGCGTCACTGGCGGAATGGAATGTTGAGGTGGCAGTGGTGGCGGAGCCCTATTGGATTCCACCTCGGAGCAATTGGATTGTTGACACGGCGGCTCTCGTTGCCATCATCCCATCGAGTGCCCTGTGTGCGCCACCCCTCAAACCCATTGCTCGCGGCGTGGGGTACGTCGCGGTGCAGTGGAGGGACATAGTCGTCGTCGGGGTGTACTTTTCGCCAAACCGACGCGACTCCGAGTTTGAGTCCTTCTTGGGCGAAGTTGGGGACCTTCTGGACCGCATACAACCTCGCCCGGTTCTTCTCCTGGGGGACTTGAACTCTTGGTCGACGAGGTGGGGCAGTGCACGAACATGTTCGAGGGGTGCTATACTGGGGCCCTGGGTCGACTCCTTCGACTTGGAGGTCCTAAACCAGGGGTCGACGAGCACCTTGGTGCGCTGGCAGGGCGAGTCGATCGTGGACGTCACGTTCGCCAGCCCTGCCCTTGCGCCCAGGGTGCAGGACTGGAGGGTTGTTGAGGGGGTTGAATCTCTATCGGATCACCTGTACATCCGGTTTGAGATTCCTACCCAGACCTCCAACCCATCGGTCACATCCCCCCGGATGGATCGTCCCCGGTGGGCGTTAAAGAGGCTGGACCGTGTGCTGCTTGAAGAGGCCGCCATCGTCCAGGCGTGGGTGCCCGTACCGGATGCCCTGGACGATGTTGACTTGGAGGTGGATAGGCTTACACGGGACATGACGAGCGTTTGTGACGCGTCGATGCCCCGTGTGAAGTCGCGACGACTATCGCGACAGGTGTACTGGTGGAGCGCGGAGATTGCATCCCTGCGTTCCGCTTGCGTAGTAGCGCGACGCCCGTACACCCGACACCGGGGTCATCGACGCGGTCGCCCGCATGTGCCGGATGAGCTGGACCCTGTAGGGGATCAACTGCACGCTGCCTATAAGTCCGCCAAGGAGGCCCTAAAAACAGCCATTGCTGCCGCAAAGGACCGCGCCAGGGATGAAATGCTTGCGTCTTTGAGTGAGGACCCATGGGGGCGTCCCTACCGTTTGGCAAGGGACAAGCTCAAACCGTGGGCCCCTCCGCTAACTCAGACGCTCGAGCCACATTTCGTCTCTGAGGTCGTTGCGGTGCTCTTCCCCCAGAGGGAAGACCACGTCCCACCGCACATGGCTCCTCTACCACCCTCGGAGCCAACGACCCAGGAGGAGGACGATACCCTCGAAGTTACCAGCGCGGAGATTAAGATGGTCGTCCGGCGCCTCAGTGCTAGGAACACCGCACCCGGGCCGGATGGCATACCGGGTCGCGTGTGGGTCTTGGCCTCGAGAGAGCTGGGCGACCGTCTGAGGAGGCTGTTTACTGCCTGTTTCGAGCGAGGACACTTCCCCGCTCGGTGGAAAACGGGCAACCTCGTCCTTCTCCGCAAGGATAGCAGACCAGAAGACTCGCCGTCGGGGTACCGGCCGATCGTTCTGCTGGACGAGGCGTGCAAGCTCTTTGAGCGCATAATTGCTGCGCGCCTCGTCAGCCACCTCACCCGGACTGGGCCGGACCTATCGGAATACCAGTTTGGGTTTCGCAGGGAACGGTCGACCGTTGGCGCAATCCTTCGGGTAAAGGCGCTTGCAGAGGAAGCCGTTGCGGCTGGAGAAGTGCTGTTGGCGGTGTCGCTCGATATCGCCAACGCATTTAACACGCTTCCCTGGGCGTGCGTGAGGGAGGCCCTACGTTACCACCGCGTACCCGTGTACCTGCAGCGCATCCTCGAGGCGTATTTGTCCGAGAGGATGATCGCCTACGAGACGCAGGATGGGTGGCGGCGGTGGCGCATGACCTGCGGCGTTCCACAGGGGTCGGTCCTCGGTCCACTCCTGTGGAACATTGGTTATGACTGGGTGCTTCGCGGTGCCTTTCTCCCAAACCTTGGCGTGACGTGTTACGCCGACGACACGCTCGTTACTGCCAGGGGGAGAACGCACCGTGAGGCAGCCATTCTGGTGACGGCGGGGGTGGCGCACGTTGTGCAGCGCATACGTGGCTTGGGGCTTGAGGTCGCTCTAGGCAAGACGGAGGCGATCTGCTTCAGCGGTCCGCGTAACAAGCAACCCCGTGATTTCCACCTTGTCATTGGCGGAACCCGTGTTGCTGTCGAGTCGACGTTAAAATACCTCGGCCTTGTCCTCGACAGCAACTGGGACTTCAGGGCGCATTTCGGCCGTTTGGCGCCGAAGCTGGTTGGAGCGGCGGGGGCACTTGCCCGGCTCTTACCTAATTTGGGTGGTCCAAACACCTCCACTAGGCGTTTGTATATGGGAGTTCTGCGCTCGATGGCTCTGTACGGCGCCCCGGTGTGGGCCGCATGTGTCTCTGATGGCGTCATCAGTACACTCTTGCGCGTACAGAGGCTGATGGCCATCAGAGTTACGCGGGCATACCGCACCGTGTCGGGAGAAGCAGCCGTCGTCTTGGCTGGGTCTCTGCCCTGGGACCTCGACGCAAAATCCCTCGCGTCGCTCTACGAGTGGCGCGAGGAGGCGCGGAGTCGGGGTGACCGTCCGGCGCTCAGGGAGGTGGAGGAGCGTCGTGATGTCCTTCGCCAAGCTCAAGTGGTGGAGTGGCGGACGCGGCTGCAGGAGCCGGGGTACGGTCGCCGGACAATCGAGGCTATCATGCCTGTCTTCGAAGAATGGCTCAACCGAAGTCATGGGGCACTAAGTTTCCATTTGACACAGGTGCTTTCCGGGCACGGTTGCTTTGGAAGTACCTGTGTCGAATACAGAGGGAGATGGACGAGCGGTGTCACCACTGCAGTTGCAGCTCCGACACCGCTCAACATACTTTAGAAGTCTGCCCAGCTTGGGCCGAGCATCGGCAGTCGCTGGTGTCGACCATTGGCGTGGATCTGTCACTGCCAGCCGTAGTTTTGGCCATGGTCGGCAGTGACGAAGCCTGGCAGGCGACTCGCCACTTCTGCGAGAATGTAATGGGTGCGAAGGAGTCTGCAGAGAGAGAGCGCGAGCTCCTCCGCGGCACCCAGCGCCCTAGGCGTCAAAGGCGACGGGTCAGAAATGACCTGTTGCCGCCCTAAACGGCTCTTGGCGGCGGACTCGGGGGGGTCCGTCGCCAGTATTTGAGCCCGAGATGGCGGCGGCGTGTCCACGTTGCCTCTCGAGAGGATTTCCTGAGTTGGGGTCCGAAGGGACCAACCGCCGCCAGAGCGCATGGATGTTATCCGCAACGGTTCCTGTGCGCTCTGGCATTGCGGCGAGATTGGACACCGTGAGGTTTTTGGTGGGTAGGCCGGCCGCTTCACGGCCGGAGAGCCCCACATACCCCACCGCTCCGCCCCAGGACGGTGGGGATGCAGTTCAATGCATTTTCCTCACGATAAAAAAAAAAAAAAAAATAAAAAAAAAAAAAAAAAAAAAAAAAAAAAAGGTTAGGTTAGGTTAGGTTAGGTTAGGTTAGGTTAGGTTAGGTTAGGTTAGGTTAGGTTAGGTTCTTGGTGCGCCAATATTGTGAAAATGTAATGGCGATAAAAGAGGCAGATGAAAGAGCGCGAGAGCTGCTGCGTGGGACGCAGCGCTCACAGCGCTCCAGGCGGATGGCCCGAGATGACCATCTGCCACCCTAAACGGCTCGTGGCGGCGGACTCGGGGGGGTCCGTCGCCAGTACAAGAGCCCGAGATGGCGGCGGCGTGTCCACGCCGCCTCTCGCGAGGGATTCTTCTCTGAGATGAGGCCTGACGAGGCCAGCCGTCGCCGGGGGTAGTAGCAGTAAAGCGCGAGCGGTCCTGCTACCTCCGGCACATGGCGGCGAGACTGGACATCGTGAGGTTTTTAGTGGGTAGGCCGGCCGCTTCACGGCCGGAGAGCCCCACATACCCCACCGCTCCCCCCCGGGACGGTGGGGATGCAGTTCAATGCATTTTCCTCACGTAAAAAAAAAAAAAAAAAAAAAAAAAAAAAAAAAAAAAAAAAAAAAAAAAAAAAAAAAGGTTAGGTTCTTGGAGGGTTTGGTCGACGCCGTCGGTCTCACGGTTCTAAACCGGGGGTCGATTAGCACCTGTGTGCGTTGGCAGGGCGAGTCGATCGTTGACGTCACATTCGCCAGCCCTGCCCTTGCGCCCAGGGTGCAAGGCTGGAGGGTTGTCGAGGGGGTGGAGTCTCTTTCGGACCACCGGTACATCCGGTTCGAGATTCCTACCCAGACCTCCAACCCTTCGGTCGCATCCCTCAGGATGGACCGCCCTCGGTGGGCGTTGAAGCGGCTGGACCGGGTGCTACTAGATGAGGCAGCCATCGTCCAGGCTTGGGTGCCCGTACCGGATGCCCTGGACGATGTTGATTTGGAGGCGGAACGGCTCACGAGGGCATTGACGAGCGTCTGTGACGCGTCGATGCCCCGGGTCAAATCACAAGCTAGATCGCGACGAGTATATTGGTGGTGCGCGGAGATTGCCTCCCTACGCGCCGCTTGCGTAGCAGCGCGCCGCCAGTACCAGAGACACCGGAGACGTCGACACGGTCGCCCTCGTGGGCTGGACGAGGTGGAACCAGTAGAGGCCCAGCTCTACGAAGCCTATAGGGTGGCGATGAAAACTCTTCAGGCAGCAGTCGCTGCCGCCAAGGATAAAGCCCGCAATGAGATGCTCGCGTCGCTGAGTGAGGACCCATGGGGGCGGCCCTACCGCATGGCAAGGGGCAAGCTCAGACCGTGGGCACCACCTCTCACTCAGACGCTTGAGCCAAATCTTGTTGACGAAGTCGTCGCAACGCTCTTCCCTCATAGGGAGGAACACGTCCCGCCGACCATGGCTCCGCCTCCCGCAGAGCCGGCGTCGCAAGAGGAGGACGAAGAGTCCATCGAGGTGACAGTTCCAGAACTAAAGATGGTCGTCCGGCGTCTCAGTGCCAAGAATACCGCCCCTGGGCTTGACGGCATACCGGGGCGCGCGTTGGTTCTGGCCTCGAGACATCTGGGCGACCATCTTCGGAGGTTGTTCACTTCTTGCTTCGAACGGGGAGCATTTCCCGCTCGGTGGAGGGTTGGCAGCCTCGTGCTGTTGAGGAAGGAGGGCAGGCCGGAGGATTCACCGTCGGCGTACCGGCCGATCGTTCTGCTGGACGAGGCGTGCAAGCTCTTTGAGCGCATCATTGCCGCACGCCTCGTCAGCCACCTCACCCGGACTGGGCCGGATCTATCGGCAAACCAGTTCGGGTTTCGGAGGGAGCGGTCGACCGTGGGTGCGATCCTCCGAGTGAAGACGCTGGCGGAGGAGGCTGTGTCCGAGGGAGATGTGTTGTTGGCGGTGTCTCTTGACATTGCCAATGCTTTTAACACTCTCCCTTGGACTTGCATTCGGGAGGCCCTCCGGTACCATGGCGTACCGGACTACTTACAGAGGACCGTAGAAGCCTACCTCTGTGACAGGGAGGTCGTCTTCGACAGCCAGTCGGGACTTAAACGGTGGCGCATGACGTGTGGAGTTCCACAGGGGTCGGTACTTGGACCGCTCCTGTGGAACCTGGGTTACGACTGGGTGCTTCGCGGCTCGTTCCTCAGGAACCTCAGCGTCACATGTTACGCTGACGATACGTTGGTGACTGCTAGAGGGAGGACCTGCCGCGAAGCAGCCATATTGGTGACGGCCGGGGTGGCCCATGTGGTGGACCGAATCCGGCGACTGGGACTCGAGGTGGCCTTGGGGAAAACGGAGGCCATGTGCTTTTATGGCCCCCGTACTCGCCTGCCACCCGACTTCCACCTAGTCGTCGGAGGAGTCCGAATACCCATTGAGCCCACTCTGAAATATCTTGGCCTCGTCCTAGACAGAAGGTGGACATTCGAGGCACATTTTAATAAGCTGGTGCCGAAGCTGATAGGGGCGGCAGGGGCACTCTCCAGGCTCCTGCCAAATATTGGTGGCCCAAACGTTGCCACGCGAAGACTATACATGGGCGTCATCCGCTCGATGGCGCTCTACGGCGCCCCGGTGTGGGCCGCGAACATCCCTGATGGCGTCATCGGCAAACTCCTGCAAGTGCAGAGGCTGATGGCCATCAGGGTGACGCGGGGATTCCGCACCATAGCGGGTGACGCGGCCCGCGTGCTCGCCGGATCCCCGCCATGGGATCTCGAGGCGAAATCCCTCGCTTCGCTCTACGAGTGGCGCGAGGAGGCGCGAAGTCGGGGCGACCGCCCGGCGCTCAGGGAGGTGGAAGGACGCCGGGCGGAGCTTGGCCAGATTCTCATGGCGGAGTGGGAGACGCGGCTAGAGCAGCCGGGATACGGCCGCCAAACGGTGGAAGCAATACGGCCCGTTTTGCAGGATTGGCTCGAGAGGAGCCACGGGGCGCTGAGCTTCCGATTGACACAGGTGCTTACTGGGCATGGCTGCTTCGGTAAGTACCTGTGTCGAATCCAAAGGGAGGGTGATGAGCGGTGTCACCACTGCAGTTGCAGCTCCGACACCGCTCAACACACGCTGCAGGTCTGTCCGGCTTGGGCGGAGCCAAGAAGGGATTTGGTTAATATGATTGGCCAGGATCTCTCGCTGCCGGCCGTAGTTTCAGCCATGGTCGCCAGCGATGAGTCCTGGCAGGCGGTGCGCCAATATTGTGAATACGTGATGGCGATAAAGGAGTCTGATGAAAGAGCGCGAGAGCTGCTGCGTGGGACGCAGCGCTCTCAGCGCTCCAGGCGGATGGTCCGAGATGACCATCTGCCACCCTAAACGGCTCGTGGCGGCGGACTCGGGGGGGTTCGCCGCCAGTACAAGAGCCCGAGATGGCGGCGGCGTGTCCACGCCGCCTCTCGCGAGGGATTTTTTCTTCGAGAGGAGGCCTGCCGAGGCCAGTCGTCGTCGGGGGTAGTAGCAGTTAAGCGCAAGCGGTCCTGCTACCCCCGGCACATGACGACGATACGGGACATCGTGAGGTTTTTAGTGGGTAGGCCGGCCGCTTCACGGCCGGAGAGCCCCACATACCCCACCGCTCCCCCCCGGGACGGTGGGGATGCAGTTCAATGCATTTTCCTCACGTAAAAAAAAAAAAAAAAAAAAAAAAAAAAAAAAAAAAAAAAAAAAAGGTTAGGTTAGGTTAGGTTAGGTTAGGTTAGGTTAGGTTAGGTTAACCTAACCTAACCTAACCTAACCTTTAGGTTAGGTTAGGTTAGGTTCCCCCCCAACGGGACCACGCCTTGTCGTGGCGGGGGGGCTCAGTAGCTGCAGGCAATCCAGCCTGTAGTGAAGCGAAGTGGTCCCCGGAGGGCGCTCCACCTGTCCCTCTGGCTAGCAGAGAGCAGAGTGGACGCGCGAGTGGTGGCAGTTTGCCACGGTTTTGGAGAGGGGCGATGGACCAGGGGTTATGAACCTCCCCGTTCGGCTTGATCCAAAATGTTGTGAGGGAGGGGCGACGGACCAGGGGTTATGAACCCCCCCGTTCGGCCCGACCCTGGGTGGTTGTGGGCCAGGGCGACGGACTAGGGGTTGTCAACCCCCCCGATCGGCTTGGCCCGTGGTGATAGCTTTGGGAAGGGGCGACGGACCAGGGGTTATGAACCCCCCCGTTCGGCCCGAACCGAGGTGGACTCTTGGGGCAGGGCGACGGATTGCGGTTACAAACCCTTCCGTTCGGCCTGTCCCGTGTAAGGGGCGACGGATCAGGGGTTATAAACCCCCCCCGATCGGCCTAACCCGTAACCCTCAACGGAGAGGAACGGGGGTCCCAAGGGACCGCGTGGAGTAAACCACTATAAAAAATCCGTAAATCCCAAGCTCCGGTGCCTGGCGAGGGGATGTATGGTCGGCGCGTAGGTCGGCCCCTAGGGCACCAACGTCGGGTCCCAGACGTTAACTGGACAAAAAACAAAATGAAAAAAGGCAAGTGCGAAAACGATCCCCGGGCGGGTCCTAGCCACATGGCTGGGGAATCCCGTGCTGCCCTTTCGAGGGCAGCTGGCCCCACGTATACGGGGGGGGCCAACACTGCCTCGCGACCTCGGTCGCGTAACGGAGATGACACGGTGGACGTTCCGACCCCACAATCACATTGTGAGGTCGATGATCCCACAACTGGACTGGACACAAAGAGATCGGAGGCGAGCACGCCCAGTTTTGTTCGCTCCCGGTCCCATTCAAGGACGACCTCGGAGGGGAGCCTGGTCTTGCAATTTGTAAAACCAGGCACTCCTAGCCCGAAGCCAGGGGCTGGGAGGGAGGACGATGGAGACAGAGACGACGGCGGCGACGACGTCTCTATGTCATCTTCCATCAGCGGAACTCTGCGGGCGCGAAAGCGCAAACCGCAGCGTCCTGCCGACGATGACGGGAGGCCCATGGTCGTGAGGAGAAGGACAGCGGACGATGCCAGCACGGATCGGGAGGTGCAACCGGCCGCCGAATCCGGAGAGGACAGGAGTGAGCAAGCATCCGCGGACATCGGCGCGGAGCTCTTCTCCTGTCTGTCGGCCGTAGAGAATGCGGTCGATAATCCAAAGAGCGCTAAGAAAGATGTAGTGAAGTCCGTTCGGTCCACCCTCGTCACCCTAAAGGCCTGCGCGTCGGAGCTGTGTGTGAGGGCGGAGATGCGGAACCGGGACAACGAGAGGACTCGCTCCCTCATCGACCAGCTGTACGCTCGTATCGAGGAGCTGGCCAGCGAGGTAAAGGAGCTACGGAGGGGAGGGGGTTCGTCACATCCCCCGGCCGCGGCGAGAACCCTTCATGCGCCCAGAAAGGATCAGGCGCCGGGGCCTTCCCGGGAAGTATTACCTCCGCCGACGGCACCGACTGCAAGATCTAAGAAGGGAAGAGACGGTTCACAAAGGGGGGCGCCCGCACCGACACCTCGGCCGACGGCGTCAGCCCCTCAACATGAACCAAGCTCGGACTGGAGCCAGCTCTCGGCCATTATGGACCGGGAGTACGCTCGTTTTCAGTCCGAGCTTATGGGCCGTCTCTTCCCCGAGATGGGAAGAAGACCTCCACTGGGACAGAGTCAGCGCCGAGAGGGGGAAATTCCCCAGGCGACGCTGACGGAGTCCCAGAGCAAGAAGGAAAGGAAGCGGACGAAGAGGGGGCGAACGGCACCGTCACAGCCTCCACCAGTTCCAGGGCCGTCGACGGAGCGGGTGGGGTCACAGGGCGGCACCTGGGCGACGGTGGTCGGCCGGAAGGCGGCCGCCCGTGCCAAGCAGCAGGTCGCTGCTCCGGCGCCTCCCACGCCACGAACCCAGGCCGCCCCCACTCCTCAGAAGAAGAAGGGGCAGCCCAAGCCCCCTACATGTGCGGCGGTTTTGGTCACGGTGCCTGAGGGCGCAGAGACCACGATCGCTGCAGTAATGACGGCCGCCAGGACCCGCATTAAGCTAGCGGACCTTGGCATCGTGGGGGGCATAAAGCAGAGGAAGGCGGTAACCGGGGCTCTCCTATTGGAGATTCCAGGTCCCGAGAGCTCCGCCAAAGCCGACGCCCTGGCGGAGAAGATGAGGGAGGCCCTCGCCGACACGGGTGCGCTCATTTCGCGCCCGTGTAAAATGGGCGACATGCGGGTGATGGATCTAGACGAGTCCATCACCCCCGGTGATGTCACGGCGGCGATCGCCGGGGCGGGCGGATGCTCCCAGACCGATATCAGGATCGGGGAGATCCGCACCGCCCCATCGCGGATGGGGACCGTTTGGGTCCGCTGCCCGGTCGCAGCCGTCAAGAAGCTGGCGGCCCAAGGACGGGTACAGATAGGTTGGACTGCGGCGAGGGTGGAGGCACTGGCAGTACGGCCGTTGCAGTGCTACCGGTGTCTCGAGGTGGGGCACGTCAGAGTAATGTGCCCCAATAATGTGGACAGGAGTGGACGCTGTTACAGGTGCGGTGAGTCGGGGCATGTTGCCCGTCATTGCACAGCGTCCGACCCCCATTGCCCGGTCTGCGCGGACCTAGGGCGGGCCGCCGACCATCGGCTGGGGACCAAAAAGTGCTCCCCACCGAAAAACAAGAAGAAGAAGGGGCCTGTCCGGCCACCTTCCCCAGCCCGGGGAAGTGAGGAAGTCATGGAGGCCTCCTAATGCTCCACACACGGGTTTTGCAGGTCAACCTGAACCACACCCGCGCGGCGCAGGACCTCCTGCTACAAACGCTCGCGGAGTGGTCGGTTGCCCTGGCGGTAATCGCCGAGCCCTACTCTGTCCCAGACAACCCCAGGTGGTTCGGGGACGATTTGGGCTTGGCCTGCATTTATTGGGCGGGGGGTGACAACCTCCATTGCTCCCTCATCGCAAAAGGGCTGGGTTACGTGGCCGTGGAGTGGGGGTCCACGGCCATGGTGAGCTGCTACATCTCTCCGAACTGCGACATCGCCGAATTCGAGGCATACCTGGATGGACTGGAGAGTTGCATTCGCGCCTGCGCCCCCCGTCAGGTATTCGTCCTGGGGGACTTCAACGCGCGCTCGGGTGAGTGGGGGGACGTCGTAGACAACGTGAAGGGGGAGACGCTTCTGGAGTGGGCGGCAGGGCTGGACCTCCGGTTACTTAACAGAGGTTCAGTCTTTACCTGTGAGCGATGGCAGGGGAGGTCGATCGTGGACCTGTCATGGGCGACTCCCTCGGCCTCGCACACGGTCTCAGGATGGAGGGTGGCGGAGGACGCGGTCACGCTTTCTGACCACAAATACATAGTGTTCGATGTATCTCTCCGCTGCCCTACCCGCCCACGCCAGGACCGCAGCCCACCGCGGCGTTGGTCTCTCAAGCGGCTCGACCGAGACATGGCCGTAGCCGCCGCCAACGTCGCGGACTGGACGGAGGAACAGATCCCGTCCGATCCGGAGGCGCAAGCCGCCTGGTTTCGGGACACGATGACGTCGATCTGTGACGTCTCGATGCCCCGAGCCAGGCCGCCCCAGCGGGGCTCTGTATACTGGTGGAGTGAGGAGATCGCGCGGCTTCGACGATTGGTCTTGGCTGCGCGACGCCAGTACCAAAGAGCCCGAAGAAGAAGGCAAGCCTCACTAGAGGAGACCCTAGGAGCCAGGCAGGAATACGGGACCGCGGTCCATGCCCTCAGCGTAGCTATCGCTGAGGCCAAGGAGCGGTCCTGGAACGAGCTCGTGGAGGGACTGGATAGGGACCCATGGGGGCGCCCGTACAAGATGGTACTGGGCAAGCTCAGACCGTGGGTCCCCCCGTTGACGGAAACCCTGGACCCCGACTTCGTGGGGAGAGTCGTGGAAGCGCTCTTCCCAAGCGTCCAGGACAGCCCTTTCAGTCACCCTCCCTTGTCGCCGGATCGAGATTGGGCCGACGATCTGGAGGTGACGGGGGCCGAGCTCGAACTAGCTGTTAGACGGATGGCATCCCGCTCCACGGCACCCGGCCCGGATGGTGTTCCGGGCAGGGTTCTTGTGCTGGCTCTGAAGGTCCTGGGGAGCCGGATGAGGCAGCTCTTTAACGACTGCCTCCGCCTATCCGTGTTCCCCATCGAGTGGAAGTCAGCGAAACTGGTGCTTCTGAGGAAGGAGGGAAGGACCGCCGAGTCTCCGTCGTCGTTTCGACCGATATGCCTGCTGAACGAGACGGGGAAGCTCTTCGAGAGAGTTATCTCCGACCGTATCAGCGGGCACCTGTCACGGGAGGGCCCGGATCTATCGGACTGCCAGTTTGGATTCCGGCCGGGGCGGTCGACGGTGGACGCTGTCCGACTCGTTCGCTCCCTTTCGGAATCAGCAGTCCGTTCAGGGAGGGTTGCGCTGGCGGTGTCCCTGGACATCGTCAACGCTTTCGGAACCCTCCCGTGGCAGGCAATTAGGGAGGCACTAGTTTATCACGGCGTGCCTCCCTACCTACGAGCGATCATCGGGGCCTACCTACGCGATAGGCGGGTCAAGATAACCGGTCGGAACGAGACGGAGACGGAACGGGAGATCTCGTGCGGGGTTCCGCAGGGGTCCGTTTTGGGCCCCCTGCTATGGAACCTTGCATATGATGCGGTCCTTCGCACCAGTCTTCCCGGTGACGTGAGTGTCGTCTGCTATGCGGACGACACTCTTGTTGTCGCCACCGGTGCTAACTTCGGGCGAACGCTCAGGCTTGCCGAGCTGGGGGTGGCATGTGTCGTGCGGGCGATTCGCGAGCTGGGCCTTGAGATAGCGCCTCACAAGTGTGAGGCGCTATGGTTCCACCGCCTCCCACGAGGCCAGGAACCCCCCAGCTCGCGAATCCGTGTAGGTGATTCCGAAGTCCAGGTGGGGCGGTACATCAAGTACCTAGGCCTCACCCTGGACAGCCGATGGAGCTTCGAGGAGCATTTCGTGCGCCTGGTCCCCCGAGCGCGCAAGATTGCAGGTGCACTACATCGCCTGCTGCCCAACCTCGGGGGACCGCGGGAAGGAGTTCGCCGCCTCTACGGTGGCGTCATACGGTCCGTGGCCCTATACGGGGCCCCCGTGTGGTCCAGTGACCTCACGAGGTCCTCCCGCTGCGGAGCTCTATTGAGGAGCCTGCAGCGGTTGATGGCCATACGGATCGTGCGAGGCTACCGAACGATTTCGTTCGAGGCGGCGACGGTTCTGGCCCGTTCCCCCCCTTTCCAAATCCTGGCCAAGATGGACGCCGCCGTCTATGACGCGCGGCGGGGCATCGACCGGGATGGGGGAGACGGGGGGTACGAGCTAGAACCCGCGCATGGAATGCTCCGGCAGGACGCGCACCGACAGGCCTTAAGAGACTGGCGCGTGCAGCTGGAACTCATGGGTTGTGCGCGCCAACGCGCTGTCGGTGCCGTCCTGCCCAACTTCGAGGCTTGGATCGGCAGGAAAGGTGAGGTCACCTACAGGTTGACTCAGATACTCACCGGACATGGATGCTTCGGTGAGTATCTGAATCGAATCGGGAGGGAAGTCACGACACAATGCCACCACTGCGCATCCGACCTGGACTCCGCCCAGCACACGCTGGAAGACTGCCCTGCATGGGAGTCTGAGCGTCGAGTCTTGGTCGATGTCATCGGGCGAGATCTGTCCCCGCCAGCATTGGTCGCGGCCATGCTGGAGAGTGAGGAGGGTTGGGAGGCGGCGCTCTCCTTCTGTGAAGCTGTAATGCTCCAGAAGGAGGGCGCAGAGCGGGATCGGGAGAGAGCCGATCCCACTCGAAGGAGGCGGCGGCGGGCCACATAGCTTGGCTAGCTGCCGCGACGGGCTCGCGTGCGGGTACATCGTTGGGGTCGATGTGCCCGTGGTAGCGGCCCGGGATGACACCGCCGGTGCGGCGGGTGGTGTCGTCGAGGGGACCCCGTCTCGCTCCACGCCGAAGAATACGGCGTGGATCGGAGCGGCGTTCCCCTGAGGGGTTGAGCCTCTGCTAGGCTCCCCCGGGAGAGGGCCCTCCCAAGTGATTGGGGGGGCGTAGGCGGGAGGGTTCCGGTGCGCTTACGCGAGCCCGGGGCCCTCCCAGGTGCCTGAGGATGGCCGCCGTGAGGTTTTTAGTGGGTAGGCCGGCCGCTTCACGGCCGGAGAGCCCCACATACCCCACCGCTCCGCCCCAAGGACGGTGGGGATGCAATTCAATGCATTTTCCTCACGAAAAAAAAAAAAAAAAAAAAAAAAAAGGTTAGGTTAGGTTAGGTTAGGTTAGGTTAGGTTAGGTTAGGTTTCCACCGCAGATACCGATTGGTGTAGTCATTTAGAGCGGCGGGGTAGTGTTCTGAAGAGCCCCGGTTCAAATCTCGATACAAATATTTTCCCCCCCAACGGGACCACGCCTTGTCGTGGCGGGGGGGCTCAGTAGCTGCGGGCAATCCAGCCTGTAGTGAAGCGAAGTGGTCCCCGACAAGGCGCTCCGCCTGTCCTTCTGAGTAGCTGAGGGCAAAGTGGACGTGCAAGTGGTTGATTTCCCCCTTGCGAAAGTGAGGGGTTGTGGGCCCGTTATCCCGTGAGCTTGCTCAGGACCGGGGGCCTTGCCTTAATTGGCCGGGCCGCGAGGAGCCAACCTCAATAAAAAACAAAGTGGAGTCAACCACTTTTCAATAAAAAACCCCTGAGTGGCAAGCGGAATGGCAGCGCGAGGCCTTGAAGATCGGCCAGGGTATCGGGCGAGACGGTCCAGTCAGCGCCGCTTGTGCGCTGAATGGTCCGCCTCGCTCGTCGTGTCGGTCATTACTGCCTCCCAGGAGGGTACCTGCCGCCCCCCTCTTGGGTTATCAAAATATAGGCTTACCCGCGGTAAGGACGCACTGCCCGGGTGGACCCTAAGTTCGTTCCATACTCGTGGGACTAATATGGAGTTCTTAAAAAATAAAATAAAAATTGACGATGTTAAGGAGAAAAAGAGTGGGAAGAAGGAGAGGCGCAGTAGGCGTGAGAAGGGAAGGAAGTCGGAGAAGGTGGTGGATGGGTCCAGTGGATCCGAGTCGGAGAAGACGGAAGTGCGGGCAAAGTCTAGAAGCCCCGTTGCAGTCGTAAGGCTTAACCGCCTTAGCACGGACGAGACGGAGAAGAGACTACGTAGTACGGAGTCAAGTGTGGAGAGGCAACTGTATTTGTCGGACTCCTCCAGCGCCGACAATGTCTCGGTTTCAGGCTATAGATCTGCCGTTAGCCGTGACAGCGCCAAGGCACAAAAGAGGCCGCATAGCGAAGGCTCTAGTGGCGAGGAGTGGGGAGGCAAATCACCTGCCACACCCAGTAATAAAGGACGAGGACGCGGCCGTCCCCCTACTACAGGGGAGTATGTAGGTCTGGCAGCAGCCAAAGAAAAGCTGCTAGAGACAGAAAAAGCGCAAATGCGCCTGGAAGCGGAAAAGGAGATCGCATCGTTAGCTGCGACCGCTAGGGAGCTGCGGGCAAAATATCCGACACCGACGGAGCGGTGTCAGATGCCGTCATCAAGTCCGGCGGAGATGATCACTGAGGACAATGACCAGTCCACTCTGGGTCTTGGCCTCAGAATTGAAAAGGATGTGCAAACCATCAGACACGTAGCCAACAACAGTAAACATCTGTGCGGCCGCTTTCAAGGTTACCTGAAAGAGGCCGCTGCTAGTGTCCAAGAAGTGGTTCGGGAGCTTAGTCAGAGGACCGCGTCAGAGGAAACTGCGGTCCTGCAGGCTGAGAACATCCGTATGCGAAAAGAGCTGGCCGAACTTCGAAAAGAGATGGACATCATGAAGAAAGAAATGGTGAAAATGCGCTCTTCATCATCTCAATCAGTGTCTTCAGGCGTAGATGGACAACCCGCTGCTGATTCAGCAGACAGTCACTCCGTGGCGCGCATCCGCCAGGAGTCAGGGTTAGAAGAATTTCGTCGGTCTCTTATGATTGACCTAGGGACGATGGTGAGTGCCCGTCTTGCCTCAATAGAGGAAAGACTACCGCCCGCACCACGGCTTCGCCCGCCGTTAGCGGCTGACAAAGTCAAAGAGGCTTCTGCGGCGATTCCACCTGGTTCACAGGCCCAACCGCAACCACAAACTTCTTCTGCGAAAGGAAAAGGCAAGGGGAAGAAGAGCAAGGGTAATGTTATATTGCCATCAGCCCCTGCCGTCCCAGCCCCCGCTGTTGCCGGGCCATCAGCACCCGCTCCATCAAGAGAGTGGGTGCGAGTTGGCAGAAACGGCAAGCGGGAGGCCAGCAAGAAGGTGCCTTCAAGCAGTGTACAGGAGAAGCCGTCGAAAAAACGGAAGCTGAGAGTGCCCAAAACCGCAGCAGTAGTGGTCACGCTCCAGCCCGAGGCGGAGAAGAAAGGGCTGTCATATGCCAAAGTCCTCGCCGAAGCCAAGTCTCAAATAGACTGGCGAGGAATGGGCATCCCGTACCTCCAGGTGCGTAAGGCGGCGACGGGTGCCCGAGTCATCGAGGTGCCTGGAGAGGGCAATTCGGAGAAGGCCGACGCACTCGCGCTGAAGATCCGGGAGCTTCTCGGTGAGGATACCCGAGTTCATCGTCCGACCCAAACCGCCGAGCTTCGAATAACAGGCCTCGATGACTCGGTCACAGGGGAAGAAATAGCCGCGGCAATAACGGCGGCTGGGAACTGTGTGTTGGAGACAGTTAAGGTGGGGGAAATCCGTGCTGGCCCCAGTGGTATGGGTACGGCCTGGGTGCGCTGCCCAATTAGCGCTGCAAAAAAGATAGCTGAAAGTGGGCGGCTTCTTGTTGGCTGGGTTGCAGCAAGGATTAAGATCCTGGAGCCCAGAGGAAGGCGCTGTTTCCGGTGCCTTGAAACTGGACACGTGAGGGCAACGTGCACATCGGAAGTTGACAGGAGCGACCTCTGTTACCAATGTGCACAGCCCGGCCATAGAGCTAGTCAATGTTCGTCCGCCCTGCACTGTGCACTGTGTGCAGCGGCTAAACTTCCAGCGAATCACAAAGTAGGCACAAAGGCCTGCAAGGACCCAAAATTGTCCAAGAAGAAGACCACACTGAGCGCACCGTCGCAACCAGCTGTGGCCTGCCCGCCCGTCTCCGAAGCACCTGTGGCTTCGAGCGAGGCGATGGACGAGATTGATATTGACATCGAGTGTCCCTAATGGCTTACGACCTAAAACACCGATTCTTACAGATAAACTGCAATCATTGCAGTTCGGCGCAGGACATGCTCGTTGCATCACTGGCAGAGTGGAATATTGAGGTGGCTGTGGTGGCGGAGCCCTATTGGATTCCACCTCGGAGCAACTGGATTGTGGACACGGCATCTCTAGTTGCCATCATTCCATCGAGTGCCCTGTGTGTGCCACCCCTGAAGGTCATTGCCCGTGGCGTGGGTTACGTCGCGGTGCAGTGGAGGGACATAGTCGTCGTTGGGGTGTACTTTTCGCCAAACCGACGCGACTCCGAGTTCGAGTCCTTCTTGGGCGAGGTTGGGGACCTTCTGGACCGCATACAACCTCGCCCGGTTCTTCTCCTGGGGGACTTGAACTCATGGTCCACCAGATGGGGTAGTGCACACACTTCCTCGAAAGGCGTACTTTTGGAGGGTTTGGTCGACGCTGTCGGTCTCACGGTCCTAAACCGGGGGTCGATTAGCACCTGTGTGCGTTGGCAGGGCGAGTCGATCGTGGACGTCACGTTCGCCAGCCCTGCTCTCGCGCCCAGGGTGCAAGGCTGGAGGGTTGTCGAGGGGGTGGAGTCTCTTTCGGACCACCGGTACATCCGGTTTGAGATTCCTACTCAGACCTCCAACCCTTCAGTGGCAACCCTCAGGATGGACCGCCCTCGGTGGGCGTTGAAGCGGCTGGACCGGGTGCTGCTCGAGGAGGCTGCTATCGTCCAGGCGTGGGTGCCCGTACCGGATGCCCTGGACGATGTTGACTCGGAGGCGGAACGGCTCACGAGGGCAATGACGAGCGTCTGTGACGCGTCGATGCCCCGGGTCAAGTCACAAGTTAGTTCGCGACGAGTATATTGGTGGTGCGCGGAGATTGCCTCACTACGCGCCGCTTGCGTAGCAGCGCGCCGCCAGTACCAGAGACACCGGAGGCGTCGACACGGACGCCCTCGTGGGCTGGACGAGGTGGAACCAGTAGAGGCCCAGCTCTACGAGGCCTATAGGGCGGCAATGAAGACTCTCCAGGCAGCAGTCGCTGCCGCCAAGGATAGAGCCCGCAATGAGATGCTCGCGTCGCTGAGTGAGGACCCATGGGGGCGCCCCTACCGCATGGCTAGGGGCAAGCTCAGACCGTGGGCACCACCTCTCACTCAGACGCTTGAGCCTAATCTTGTTGACGAAGTCGTCGCGACGCTCTTCCCTCATAGAGAGGAGCACGTTCCGCCGAGCATGGCTCCGCCTCCCGCAGAGCCGTCGTCGCAAGAGGAGGACGAGGAGTCCATCGAGGTGACCGTTCCAGAACTAAAGATGGTTGTCCGGCGTCTCAGTGCCAAGAATACCGCCCCTGGGCCTGATGGCATACCGGGGCGCGCGTTGGTCCTGGCCTCGAGACATCTAGGCGACCATCTTCGGAGGGTGTTCACTTCTTGTTTCGAGCGGGGAGAATTTCCCGCTCGGTGGAAGGTTGGCAGCCTCGTGCTGTTGAGGAAGGAGGGCAGGCCGGAGGATTCACCGTCGGCATACCGGCCGATCATTCTGCTGGACGAGGCGTGCAAGCTCTTTGAGCGCATCATTGCCGCACGCCTCGTCAGCCACCTCACCCGGACTGGGCCGGATCTATCGGCAAACCAGTTCGGGTTTCGGAGGGAGCGGTCGACCGTGGGTGCGATCCTCCGTGTGAAGACGCTGGCGGAGGAGGCCGTGTCCGAGGGAGATGTGTTGTTGGCGGTGTCTCTTGATATCGCCAACGCTTTTAACACTCTCCCTTGGACTTGCATCCGGGAGGCCCTCCGGTACCATGGCGTACCGGACTACTTACAGAGGACCGTAGAAGCCTACCTATGTGACAGGGAGGTTGTCTTCGACAGCCAGTCGGGACTTAAACGGTGGCGCATGACGTGCGGAGTTCCACAGGGGTCGGTACTTGGACCGTTCCTGTGGAACCTAGGTTACGACTGGGTGCTTCGCGGCTCGTTCCTCAGGAACCTCAGCGTCACATGTTACGCTGACGATACGTTGGTGACCGCTAGAGGGAGGACTTGCCGCGAAGCAGCCATATTGGCGACGGCCGGGGTGGCCCATGTGGTGGACCGAATCCGGCGACTGGGGCTCGAGGTGGCCTTGGGCAAAACGGAGGCCATGTGCTTTTATGGCCTCCGTACCCGCCTGCCACCCAACTTCCACCTAGTCGTCGGAGGAGTCCGGATAACCATTGGGCCCACTCTTAAATATCTTGGCCTCGTCCTAGATAATAGATGGAGATTCGAGGCGCATTTTGACAAGCTAGTGCCGAAGTTGATAGGAGCGGCAGGGGCCCTCTCCCGGCTCCTGCCAAATATTGGAGGCCCAAACGTTGCCACGAGAAACCTATACATGGGCGTCATCCGCTCGATGGCGCTCTACGGCGCCCCGGTGTGGGCCGCGAACATCCCTGATGGTGTCATCGCCAAACTCCTGCAAGTGCAGAGGCTGATGGCCATCAGGGTGACGCGGGGATACCGCACCATAGCGGGTGACGCGGCCCGCGTGCTCGCCGGATCTCCGCCATGGGATCTCGAGGCGAAATCCCTCGCGTCGCTCTACGAGTGGCGCGAGGAGGCGCGAAGTCGGGGCGACCACCCAGCGCTCAGGGAGGTGGAAGGACGCCGGGCGGAGCTTCGCCAAATACTCATCGCAGAGTGGGAGACGCGGCTAGAGCAGCCAGGATACGGCCGCCAAACGGTGGAAGCAATACGGCCCGTTTTGCAGGATTGGCTCGAGAGGAGCCACGGGGCGCTCAGCTTCCGATTGACACAGGTGCTTACCGGACATGGCTGCTTCGGTAAGTACCTGTGTCGAATCCAAAGGGAGGGTGATGAGCGGTGTCACCACTGCAGTTGCAGCTCCGACACCGCTCAACATACTTTAGAGGTCTGCCCAGCTTGGGCCGAACATCGGCAGACGCTCACAACGGCCATTGGCCGGGATCTATCGCTGCCGGCCGTAGTTTTGGCCATGGTCGGCAGTGACGAAGCCTGGCAGGCGACTCGCCGCTTCTGCGAGGTCATAATGGATGCGAAGGAGTGCACAGAGAGAGAGCGCGAGCTCCTTCGTGGCACCCAGCGCCCCAGGCGTCAAAGGCGACGGGTCAGAAATGATCTGTTCCCACCCTAAACGGCTCGTGGCGGCGGACTCGGGGGAGTCCGTCGCCAGTACAAGAGCCCGAGATGGCGGCGGCGTGTCCACGCCGCCTCTCGCGAGGGATTCTTTTCTGAGAGGGGGCCTGACGAGGCCAGCCGTCGCCGGGGGTAGTAGCAGTAAAGCGCAAGCGGTCCTGCTACCTCCGGCAAATGGCGGCGAGACTGGACATCGTGAGGTTTTTAGTGGGTAGGCCGGCCGCTTCACGGCCGGAGAGCCCCACATACCCCACCGCTCCCCCCCGGGACGGTGGGGATGCAGTTCAATGCATTTTCCTCACGTAAAAAAAAAAAAAAAAAAAAAAAAAGGTTTCCACCGCGTACCTGTGTACCTGCAGCGCATCGTCGAGGCGTATTTGTCCGAGAGGATGATCGCCTACGAGACGCAGGATGGGTGGCGGCGGTGGCGCATGACCTGTGGCGTTCCACAGGGGTCGGTCCTCGGTCCACTCCTGTGGAACATTGGTTATGACTGGGTGCTTCGCGGTGCCTTTCTCCCAAACCTTGGCGTGACGTGTTACGCCGACGACACGCTCGTTACCGCCAGGGGGAGAACGCACCGTGAGGCAGCCATTCTGGCGACGGCGGGGGTGGCACACGTTGTGCAGCGCATACGTGGCTTGGGGCTTGAGGTCGCTCTAGGCAAGACGGAGGCGACCTGCTTCAGCGGTACGCGTAACAAGCCACCCCGTGATTTCCACCTCGTCATTGGCGGAACCCGTGTTGCTGTCGAGTCGACGTTAAAATACCTCGGCCTTGTCCTCGATAGCAACTGGGACTTCAGGGCGCATTTCGGCCGTTTGGCGCCGAAGCTGGTGGGAGCGGCGGGGGCACTTGCCCGGCTCTTACCTAATTTGGGTGGTCCAAACACCTCCACTAGGCGTTTGTATTTGGGAGTTCTGCGCTCGATGGCTCTGTACGGCGCCCCGGTGTGGGCCGCATGTGTCTCTGATGGCGTCATCAGTACACTCTTGCGCGTACAGAGGCTGATGGCCATCAGAGTTACGCGGGCATACCGCACCGTGTCGGGAGAAGCAGCCGTCGTCTTGGCTGGGTCTCTGCCCTGGGACCTCGACGCGAAATCCCTCGCGTCGCTCTACGAGTGGCGCGAGGAGGCGCGGAGTCGGGGTGACCGTCCGGCGCTCAGGGAGGTGGAGGAGCGTCGTGATGTCCTTCGCCAAGCTCAAGTGGTGGAGTGGCGGACGCGGCTGCAGGAGCCGGGATACGGTCGCCGGACAATCGAGGCTATCATGCCTGTCTTTGAAGAATGGCTCAACCGACGACATGGGGCGCTGAGCTTCCATTTAACACAGGTGCTTTCCGGGCACGGTTGCTTCGGGAGGTACCTGTGTCGAATACAGAGGGAGAGTGACGAGCGGTGTCACCACTGCAGTTGCAGCTCCGACACCGCTCAACACACACTAGAGGTCTGCCCAGCCTGGGCCGAGCATCGGCAGTCGCTGGCGTCGACCATTGGCGTGGATCTGTCGCTGCCGGCCGTAGTTTTGGCCATGGTCGGCAGTGACGAAGCCTGGCAGGCGACTCGCCGCTTCTGCGAGGTTGTAATGGGTGCGAAGGAGTCTGCAGAGAGAGAGCGCGAGCTCCTCCGCGGCACCCAGCGCCCCAGGCGTCAAAGGCGACGGGTCAGAAATGACCTGTTGCCGCCCTAAACGGCTCTTGGCGGCGGACTCGGGGGGGTCCGTCGCCAGTATTTGAGCCCGAGATGGCGGCGGCGTGTCCACGCTGCCTCTCGAGAGGATTTCCCGAGTTGGGGTCCGAAGGGACCAACCGCCGCCAGAGCGCATAGATGTTATCCGCAACGGTTCCTGTGCGCTTTGGCATTGCGGCGAGATTGGACACCGTGAGGTTTTTAGTGGGTAGGCCGGCCGCTTCACGGCCGGAGAGCCCCACATACCCCACCGCCCGCCCCAGGACGGTGGGGATGCAATTCAATGCATTTTCCTCACGATAAAAAAAAAAAAAAAAAAAAAAAAAAAAAAGGTTAGGTTAGGTTAGGTTAGGTTAGGTTAGGTTAGGTTAGGTTGTGGCGTGGGTGGAAACAGCGTCGATCAATCGAAGAGAAGTTTCTCATTTTGCATTTATCGGCGCTGGCCAATGGTCCGGCATAGTAGGTACACTATACATACACGCGTTGTCGGTGGTTCTCTAGGGCTTCGGTTGGCTCCTCGCCTTTCGACGTCATTGCGAAAGGTCGAGGAAGCGTCTCCGCGCTGCTGGGGGATCACCGGCATCACACACACACACACATTGGTTCGTCCTCGTCGATAGGCTTTTACTATCGGCTTGGGCGAGCCAATCACACACACACATACACCACACACATACACACACATACACTATACAGGTCGGAGGGTGCTCTTTCCTTAACCGGCTAGAGCACGTGTAGCGTAGGATATACACACAAAGCTGTGGATCAGCACAAAAAACACAAAAATGGAAACGACGGCAATTGAAAATATTCTCCGGGCGGGTCCTTCCTCAGGAGGGGAATCCCGTCACGCTTCGGCGTGCTGCCCCGTAGTATACGGAGGGGGCAACAGTTGCAATAGTGGACTAGATAGTGGAGATGAGGGGGAGATGGCTCAGGAAGCAAGCGGGGGTCTGGAAAGACCTGAAGATGAAACAGTGCAGGTGGTGCAAGCACCTCAATGCTGTAGTGAGAGTCAGGAAGGCCAGGCAGCGCAACCTGAAAGGCGAATAACCAGAAGCGCTACCAGTAAGAGCCGGTCTGAATCTGTTCGGCCGGAGCAAGGTGAAAATAAACAAGAAAGGTTTAAGAGGGCGGTCATAAAACTTGATCGACTCCCTCTCGACAGAGAAAGGAGTCGAAGTCGACACAGTGAGCCGAATGAAATGTCCGATTCGGATAGCACGACCATGGTTGTGGCACAGTCAGACGTGTCTACTAACAAGGAGGTCGATAAAAAGGCAGAAAAGCGACAGCGGCCATCAAGTGATGGTGAAGATAGCGGTCAGACCCCTTCCAAGGCGAAACCTGTCGCCAAAGGGAAGGATAACCCGCCAACCAGAGGTGACCGCACCGGCCTGGAGAAGGCACAGAATCATCTCCAGGAGTTGCAACAGGCTGCTGCTGAGACTGAACCTCCAAGTTCACAGCAGCCGAAGTCGCAAGTGCAGTCCTTTAAGAAAAACAAGATTGTCGTAAACCCAGTGGGGGATACTGAAGAACAGACGGCAGAGATGCTCCACAAGAAGGCAGGTGAAAGTGTCTTGGCCATTCTTGAGGTAGCGAAAAGGAGTGGCCATCTTAAAGGTGATTATATACGCAACCTCAAAGCAGCGTCACATAATCTACAGAGCATCTCTGAGGAGCTGCATCGCCGGACCCAGTCTGAAGAGGTCGCCAAGCTTCAGATCATCAATGGCAAATTGGAGAGGCAGATGGCAGACCTCCGCAGGGAGGTTCAAGTGCTGAAGGAGGTGTTTGAGGAAATTCGTCACGAGCGATTGTGCGAGCCCACACAACTATCCATGCCGTCTGCTGTGACGGCGCATGGCATAAGCGGCATAGAAGAGTTAAGGCGTTCCCTACTTATAGACGTAGGGAATATGATGAACGCACGTTTGGACGCTCTGAAAGATCGGCTTCCGCCCGAGAGACCTGTCCGCCCACCACTGGCGGCTGATCGGGCAAGAGACGCAGCGGCTGCAAGTACGCAACCAACTGCGACTCTAACGGTGCCAACGGTACCGCAAAAGAAGAAGAAGAAGCAGAGAGCTGAGAAAACTGTGAAGAACAATTCGAGAGTTTCAGCTCCAACTCCCTCTGCTTCAACTCGTCCGGCTTCCGCCAGTGCCAAAGTGCCCACGTCCACTCGTTCTGAGTGGACTGCTATTGGCAAAAATGGTAGGGCGGCGATGCCGAAGAAGACGAACTCATCGTCGAAGAGGGTACGTACGCCTAAATCCACCGGGGTGGTTATTACACTGCTACCAGAGGGCGAAAAGCAGGGCGTTACATACGCTAAAATCCTATCGGATGCCAAGGCAAAGCTTGATTTGCCCAGTCTTGGCATTCCCAACGGGGTTCGTTGCAGAAAGACAGCCACTGGGGCTCGAATTCTTGAGGTTCCCGGGGCAACTAGTGGTGACATAGCAGACGCATTGGCCGCTAAACTGCAAGAGCACCTAGGTCCAGTGGTAGCTAAAGTGCATCGACCAGTTTCAACTGCGGAGATCAGAGTCTCTGGGCTAGATGACTCTGTCACTACCGAAGAGCTCGTGGCTGCAGTTGCTCGAGGTGGTAATTGCCCTGTCGATGCCGTGAAGACAGGCTCTATACGCTGCAGCCCGTCTGGAATGGGCACAGCCTGGGTGCGATGCCCAATTACGGCGGCGAAGAGGGTGTCAGAGTCTAACCGGCTCTTGGTCGGCTGGGTCTCCGCCAGCGTCAAGCTGTTACAACCCAGGGTGAGAAGGTGTTACCGCTGCCTAGAGAGCGGCCATGTCTCAGCTAAGTGTGCTTCGGAGATTGACCGAAGCACCCTATGCTACCGCTGTGGGAAATCTGGCCACAAGGCCAATGTATGTCAGGCCACCCCGCACTGTTTCTTATGTGCGGCGGCTAAGAAACCTGCACAACACCGCTTGGGCACTAAAGCCTGTGCGGAGCCAAGGCTCACTAAGCCACGAAAGACCGCTGCCTCAGGAACACCGCCTCTGGCTCAGGTCTGCCCTGAAGCTTCTGAGGAAGTGATGGATGAGGAGTTCGAGATCGAGTGCCCGTAATGGATCATGCACCTATCCATCACTTCCTTCAGACGAACTGTAATCATTGCAGTGTGGCGCAAGACCTCCTCGTGCAAACCATTGCCGAGCTGAGGATCGAGGTGACTGTAGTGGCAGAACCCTACAGGATACCTCAGGGTAGCAGGTGGATTGCAGACGCAGCGGGACTGATCGCCATCATTCCCTCCAGCGATCTTGTTCCCACCCTCAAACTTATCGCCCGTGGCGACGGCTACGTGGCGGTACTGTGGAGGGAGACGGTAGTGGTGGGGACGTACTTCTCGCCTAACCGACCAGACCATGAGTTTGAGTCATTCCTGGGCGAGGTTGGGGCCCTCTTGGACCGGATACAACCTCATCAGGCCCTGGTTCTGGGTGACTTTAACTCATGGTCCACAAGATGGAGCAGTCGCTACACTTGCCCGAGAGGCGCTATCCTCGAGGAGTGGATAGACTCCGTCGGACTCATGGTCCTCAATCGTGGGTCGACCAGCACGTTTGCGCGGGGGCGGGGCGAGTCGATTGTGGATATCACGCTCGCCAGTCCTGCTCTCGCGCACAGTGTGCGGGGCTGGAGGGTTCTTGAGGGGGTGGAGACTGGTTCTGATCATCGGTACATCCGATTCCAGATCACTACCCAGACCTTGAACACTTTGGCTCAGCCGCCTCGTCAGATCCGTCCCCGGTGGTCGCTGAAGAAGCTTGACCGGGAAATGCTGGAGGAAGCCTCGATCGTCCAGGCCTGGGTGTCTGCACCGGACGGGCCCGTCGACGTAAACGGGGAGGCGGAGTGGTTCCGAAAAGCCTTGACGACGGTGTGTGACGCCTCGATGCCTCGGGTGAAGTCGCAGGCTCGCCCGCGGCAGGTGTACTGGTGGAGTGAGGAGATTGCCTCCCTACGCGCCGCCTGCGTAGCAACACGCCGCCCGTACACTCGACACCGGAGATATCGGCGTCACACACACATGCCAGGTGACCCTGACCCAGTGGCTGACCGACTGTACGCAGTGTACAGGGAGGCCATGAAGGCTTTGAAGACTGCCATCGCGGAAGCTAAAGACCGGGCTCGTGAGGAGATGCTCGCGTCCTTGAGTCAGGACCCATGGGGGCGCCCCTACCGTATGGCTAGGGGCAAGCTCAAACCGTGGGCTCCTCCTTTGACTCGGACGCTTGATCCAGAACTCCTCACGAACATTGTCGTGACGCTCTTCCCAAATAGGGAAGAACACACACCACCGCCTATGGCTCCTATTACACCATTGGAGCCAACAACGGAGGAAGAGGAGGACCCGCAAGTCACCACTGCGGAGCTCAAGATGGTTGTCCGGCGTCTCAGCGCCAAGAACACCGCACCTGGGCCTGACGGTATACCGGGTCGAGCATGGGTTCTGGCGGTTGGGGCATTGGGCGACCGTCTCCGAGCACTTTTCAGTGCCTGTTTCGAGTGTGGTCAATTTCCGGACCTGTGGAAGACCGGCAACTTGGTGCTACTGCGTAAAGAGGGTCGGCCAGAGGATTTACCATCAGCATATAGGCCGATAGTCCTCCTCGACGAAGTGTGCAAACTCTTCGAGAGAGTTATCGCGGCACGCCTCTTACGACACCTGACCCAGATTGGGCCTGACTTGTCGCCCAGTCAGTTTGGTTTTAGACGAGAGCGGTCTACGGTGGATGCCATTCTGCACGTGAAGGCCATTGTGGACGAAGCGGTGTCCGCGGGGGACGTGGTGTTGGCAGTATCCTTGGACATTGCCAATGCATTCAACACCCTCCCGTGGACTTGCATCGTTGAGGCCCTGCGTTTCCACCAGGTGCCTCAATATCTTCAGCGTACGGTGGAGGCTTATTTGAGCAACCGGTGGATTGCCTACGAGACGGAGTCGGGATGGCGACGGTGGCAAATGTCATGCGGCGTTCCACAGGGGTCGGTCCTTGGACCACTCCTGTGGAACCTGGGCTACGACTGGGTGCTTCGCGGTGTGCTACTCGACAACCTCAGCCTTACCTGCTACGCCGACGATACGTTGGTGACGGCTAGAGGGAGGACACATCGCGAGGCAGCCATGTTGGCAACAGCTGGCGTTGCCCATGTGGTGGAAAGGATCCGTTGTCTGGGTCTAGAGGTGGCGCTGTCCAAAACGGAAGCAATGTCATTCTATGGGCCTAGGAACAAGCCTCCTCAGGACTTTCACATCGTCGTTGAGGGGACTCGTATTGCTGTTGGGGCCACACTGAAGTACCTCGGGCTTGTCCTGGACAGCAGGTGGAACTTCAATGCCCACTTTGCCCACCTTGTGCCGAAACTCATGAAGACGGCGGGCGCTCTATCCCGCCTGCTGCCTAACATAGGCGGCCCTAGCGTCTCCTGTAGACACCTATATCTAGGAGTCATACGCTCCATGGCGTTATATGGCGCACCGGTGTGGGCCCCGGCTCTATCGAATGGCAACATTGTTGTTCTGAACAATGTTCAGAAAACAATGGCCATAAGAGTCGTAAGGGCATACCGCACGGTGTCCAGAGAGGCGGCCTGCGTCCTGGCGGGAAGTCTCCCCTGGGACCTTGAGGCGAAATCCCTCGCGTCACTGTACAGGTGGCGTGAGGAAGCACGAAGCCGAGTCAACCGACCGGCGCTCAGGGAGGTGGAGGGGCGTCGCGAGGAGCTTCGCCAGGTCGCAGTGGCGAATTGGCGAGCGCGCCTGGAGTGTCCTAATTACGGACGCCAAACTATCGCGGCAATCCTACCGGTCTTCGACGTGTGGCTCCAGCGAAGTCACGGAGCTCTCTCCTTTCGGTTGACGCAGGTGCTTTCCGAACACGGCTGTTTTGGGAAGTATCTGTGTCGGATTGGGAGAGAACCTTCCGAAAGGTGTCACCACTGCACCTCCAGCTGTGACACAGCTCTGCACACGATGGCGGAATGTCCGGCTTGGGAGGAGCCGCGACATGCACTGACGCAGACGATCGGGTTGGATTTGTCGCTGTCAGCAGTGGTGCGAGCCATTGTTGACAGCGACGAGTCGTGGCAAGCTTTTCGCACTTTTTGCGAGACAGTTATGTCGATTAAAGAGGCCGCGGAGAGGGAGCGTGAACTCCTCTCCGTGGAACCGACGCGCGCAAGGCGCAATAGGAGGCGAGTGGTCCGTGATGACCACCTGCCACCCTAAACTGGCCTGTGGAGGCGGACTCGGGGGGGTTCGTCTCTAGAGTATAGGCCCGAGAAGGCGGCGGCGTGTCCTACGCTGCCTCTCGTGAGAGTTTTTTCCCGTGATACGGGTTTTTTAAGAGATGGGGTCTGACGAGACCAGCCGCCGCCGTGGGGCAGCAGATGAAATGTGTGAGCACTCCTGCGTCCCCGGCACTCACGGCGGAAAGAGGACACCGAGGGGTTTTAGTGGGTAAACCTCTGGCCGCCCACCACCACAGGCCAGAGGGAGCCCCACACATCCCTGCCGCTTCCCCCGAAGCGGCAGGACGGTGCATAAGGCTGCATTTCCCCTCGTTAAAAAAAAAAAAAAAAAAAAAAAAAAAAAAAAAAAAAAAAAAAAAAAGGTTAGGTTAGGTTAGGTTAGGTTAGGTTAGGTTAGGTTAGGTTAGGTTAGGTTAGGTTAGGTTAGGTTAGGTTAGGTTAGGTTAGGTTAGGTTAGGTTAGGTTCCCCCCCGTGGGTTCCCGCCTTGTCGTGGCGGGGGGGCTTAGTAACCGTGGCCTTGCCAACCACGGTGAAGCCAAGAGGAACCCAGGGCCAAGCCAGGCTGGAGGAGCTGGCTTGCCCGAGAGGGACCGCTCCATCCGACTTTGCGACAAAGTCGGTGTGAGCGGTACCAAGGTGGGTCGCAGTGCTGCATTGGTGGTCGCGGCACTGTGACCGAGGCGGGTTGCGGTGTAGTATATTATATGCTGCACCGCAACTGATGGGGTCGCCACCTTTAGATGGCGGAGCGGTGGGGTCGCAGAGGAAGAGGACTGTTGGTGTGTCGTTGCCACTTTCCCTATCCTCTGCGACCGGAGTGGTTGGCGCCGGGGCTGCTACGTGGGACGTAGCATCCTTGGCGCCGCAATGGTGGGGTCGCAGGGGAAGAGGACTGTTGGTGTATCGTTGCCTCTTTCCCTATCCCCTGCGACCGTAGTGGCGGGCGATGGGGCCACTCATCTGACCCATCGCAGGGGACCACGGGCACTCAGACATGGGGCTGTCTGGTGCCCATCTGCTTGGTCCCCGGGGCGCTTGGGACGTGCCTCTGGTGCGTCGAGAGGGGGCCTGACGAGGCCAGCTGCCGTCGGAGGTAGTAGCAGTTAAGCGCAAGCGGTCCTGCTACCTCCGGCACATGGTGGTGTGACGGAAGTCCGGGGGGTTTTAGTGGGTAAACCTCTGGCCGCCCAACATCTCAGGCCAGCAGGGAGCCCCACACATCCCCGCCGCTCGCCCCAGAGCGGTGGGACGGTGCATAAGGCTGCATTTCCCCCCGTAAAAAAAAAAAAAAAAAAAAAAAAAATAAAAAAAAAAAAAAAAAAAAAAAAAAAAAAAAAAAAAAGGTTAGGTTAGGTTAGGTTAGGTTAGGTTAGGTTAGGTTAGGTTAGGTTAGGTTAGGTTAGGTTAGGTTAGGTTAGGTTCAGGTGAACATAAACCATTGCAGTTCCGCGCAGGACATGCTGGTTGCGTCACTGGCGGAATGGAATGTTGAGGTGGCAGTGGTGGCGGAGCCCTATTGGATTCCACCTCGGAGCAATTGGATTGTTGACACGGCGGCTCTCGTTGCCATCATCCCATCGAGTGCCCTGTGTGCGCCACCCCTCAAACCCATTGCTCGCGGCGTGGGGTACGTCGCGGTGCAGTGGAGGGACATAGTCGTCGTCGGGGTGTACTTTTCGCCAAACCGACGCGACTCCGAGTTTGAGTCCTTCTTGGGCGAAGTTGGGGACCTTCTGGACCGCATACAACCTCGCCCGGTTCTTCTCCTGGGGGACTTGAACTCTTGGTCGACGAGGTGGGGCAGTGCACGAACATGTTCGAGGGGTGCTATACTGGGGCCCTGGGTCGACTCCTTCGACTTGGAGGTCCTAAACCAGGGGTCGACGAGCACCTTGGTGCGCTGGCAGGGCGAGTCGATCGTGGACGTCACGTTCGCCAGCCCTGCCCTTGCGCCCAGGGTGCAGGACTGGAGGGTTGTTGAGGGGGTTGAATCTCTATCGGATCACCTGTACATCCGGTTTGAGATTCCTACCCAGACCTCCAACCCATCGGTCACATCCCCCCGGATGGATCGTCCCCGGTGGGCGTTAAAGAGGCTGGACCGTGTGCTGCTTGAAGAGGCCGCCATCGTCCAGGCGTGGGTGCCCGTACCGGATGCCCTGGACGATGTTGACTTGGAGGTGGATAGGCTTACACGGGACATGACGAGCGTTTGTGACGCGTCGATGCCCCGTGTGAAGTCGCGACGACTATCGCGACAGGTGTACTGGTGGAGCGCGGAGATTGCATCCCTGCGTTCCGCTTGCGTAGTAGCGCGACGCCCGTACACCCGACACCGGGGTCATCGACGCGGTCGCCCGCATGTGCCGGATGAGCTGGACCCTGTAGGGGATCAACTGCACGCTGCCTATAAGTCCGCCAAGGAGGCCCTAAAAACAGCCATTGCTGCCGCAAAGGACCGCGCCAGGGATGAAATGCTTGCGTCTTTGAGTGAGGACCCATGGGGGCGTCCCTACCGTTTGGCAAGGGACAAGCTCAAACCGTGGGCCCCTCCGCTAACTCAGACGCTCGAGCCACATTTCGTCTCTGAGGTCGTTGCGGTGCTCTTCCCCCAGAGGGAAGACCACGTCCCACCGCACATGGCTCCTCTACCACCCTCGGAGCCAACGACCCAGGAGGAGGACGATACCCTCGAAGTTACCAGCGCGGAGATTAAGATGGTCGTCCGGCGCCTCAGTGCTAGGAACACCGCACCCGGGCCGGATGGCATACCGGGTCGCGTGTGGGTCTTGGCCTCGAGAGAGCTGGGCGACCGTCTGAGGAGGCTGTTTACTGCCTGTTTCGAGCGAGGACACTTCCCCGCTCGGTGGAAAACGGGCAACCTCGTCCTTCTCCGCAAGGATAGCAGACCAGAAGACTCGCCGTCGGGGTACCGGCCGATCGTTCTGCTGGACGAGGCGTGCAAGCTCTTTGAGCGCATAATTGCTGCGCGCCTCGTCAGCCACCTCACCCGGACTGGGCCGGACCTATCGGAATACCAGTTTGGGTTTCGCAGGGAACGGTCGACCGTTGGCGCAATCCTTCGGGTAAAGGCGCTTGCAGAGGAAGCCGTTGCGGCTGGAGAAGTGCTGTTGGCGGTGTCGCTCGATATCGCCAACGCATTTAACACGCTTCCCTGGGCGTGCGTGAGGGAGGCCCTACGTTACCACCGCGTACCCGTGTACCTGCAGCGCATCCTCGAGGCGTATTTGTCCGAGAGGATGATCGCCTACGAGACGCAGGATGGGTGGCGGCGGTGGCGCATGACCTGCGGCGTTCCACAGGGGTCGGTCCTCGGTCCACTCCTGTGGAACATTGGTTATGACTGGGTGCTTCGCGGTGCCTTTCTCCCAAACCTTGGCGTGACGTGTTACGCCGACGACACGCTCGTTACTGCCAGGGGGAGAACGCACCGTGAGGCAGCCATTCTGGTGACGGCGGGGGTGGCGCACGTTGTGCAGCGCATACGTGGCTTGGGGCTTGAGGTCGCTCTAGGCAAGACGGAGGCGATCTGCTTCAGCGGTCCGCGTAACAAGCCACCCCGTGATTTCCACCTTGTCATTGGCGGAACCCGTGTTGCTGTCGAGTCGACGTTAAAATACCTCGGCCTTGTCCTCGACAGCAACTGGGACTTCAGGGCGCATTTCGGCCGTTTGGCGCCGAAGCTGGTTGGAGCGGCGGGGGCACTTGCCCGGCTCTTACCTAATTTGGGTGGTCCAAACACCTCCACTAGGCGTTTGTATATGGGAGTTCTGCGCTCGATGGCTCTGTACGGCGCCCCGGTGTGGGCCGCATGTGTCTCTGATGGCGTCATCAGTACACTCTTGCGCGTACAGAGGCTGATGGCCATCAGAGTTACGCGGGCATACCGCACCGTGTCGGGAGAAGCAGCCGTCGTCTTGGCTGGGTCTCTGCCCTGGGACCTCGACGCAAAATCCCTCGCGTCGCTCTACGAGTGGCGCGAGGAGGCGCGGAGTCGGGGTGACCGTCCGGCGCTCAGGGAGGTGGAGGAGCGTCGTGATGTCCTTCGCCAAGCTCAAGTGGTGGAGTGGCGGACGCGGCTGCAGGAGCCGGGGTACGGTCGCCGGACAATCGAGGCTATCATGCCTGTCTTCGAAGAATGGCTCAACCGAAGTCATGGGGCACTAAGTTTCCATTTGACACAGGTGCTTTCCGGGCACGGTTGCTTTGGAAGGTACCTGTGTCGAATACAGAGGGAGATGGACGAGCGGTGTCACCACTGCAGTTGCAGCTCCGACACCGCTCAACATACTTTAGAAGTCTGCCCAGCTTGGGCCGAGCATCGGCAGTCGCTGGTGTCGACCATTGGCGTGGATCTGTCACTGCCAGCCGTAGTTTTGGCCATGGTCGGCAGTGACGAAGCCTGGCAGGCGACTCGCCACTTCTGCGAGAATGTAATGGGTGCGAAGGAGTCTGCAGAGAGAGAGCGCGAGCTCCTCCGCGGCACCCAGCGCCCTAGGCGTCAAAGGCGACGGGTCAGAAATGACCTGTTGCCGCCCTAAACGGCTCTTGGCGGCGGACTCGGGGGGGTCCGTCGCCAGTATTTGAGCCCGAGATGGCGGCGGCGTGTCCACGTTGCCTCTCGAGAGGATTTCCTGAGTTGGGGTCCGAAGGGACCAACCGCCGCCAGAGCGCATGGATGTTATCCGCAACGGTTCCTGTGCGCTCTGGCATTGCGGCGAGATTGGACACCGTGAGGTTTTTAGTGGGTAGGCCGGCCGCTTCACGGCCGGAGAGCCCCACATACCCCACCGCTCCGCCCCAGGACGGTGGGGATGCAGTTCAATGCATTTTCCTCACGATAAAAAAAAAAAAAAAAAAAAGGTTAGGTTAGGTTAGGTTAGGTTAGGTTAGGTTAGGTTAGGTTAGGTTAGGTTAGGTTAGGTTAGGTTAGGTTAGGTTAGGTTAGGTTAGGTTAGGTTAGGTTAGGTTAGGTTAGGTTAGGTTAGGTTAGGTTAGGTTAGGTTAGGTTAGGTTAGGTTAGGTTAGGTTAGGTTAGGTTAGGTTAGGTTAGGTTAGGTTAGGTTAGGTTAGGTTAGGTTAGGTTAGGTTAGGTTAGGTTAGGTTAGGTTAGGTTAGGTTAGGTTAGGTTAGGTTAGGTTAGGTTAGGTTAGGTTAGGTTAGGTTAGGTTAGGTTAGGTTAGGTTAGGTTAGGTTAGGTTAGGTTAGGTTAGGTTAGGTTAGGTTAGGTTAGGTTAGGTTAGGTTAGGTTAGGTTAGGTTAGGTTAGGTTAGGTTAGGTTAGGTTAGGTTAGGTTAGGTTAGGTTAGGTTAGGTTAGGTTAGGTTAGGTTAGGTTAGGTTAGGTTAGGTTAGGTTAGGTTAGGTTAGGTTAGGTTAGGTTAGGTTAGGTTAGGTTAGGTTAGGTTAGGTTAGGTTAGGTTAGGTTAGGTTAGGTTAGGTTAGGTTAGGTTAGGTTAGGTTAGGTTAGGTTAGGTTAGGTTAGGTTAGGTTAGGTTAGGTTAGGTTAGGTTAGGTTAGGTTAGGTTAGGTTAGGTTAGGTTAGGTTAGGTTAGGTTAGGTTAGGTTAGGTTAGGTTAGGTTAGGTTAGGTTAGGTTAGGTTAGGTTAGGTTAGGTTAGGTTAGGTTAGGTTAGGTTAGGTTAGGTTAGGTTAGGTTAGGTTAGGTTAGGTTAGGTTAGGTTAGGTTAGGTTAGGTTAGGTTAGGTTAGGTTAGGTTAGGTTAGGTTAGGTTAGGTTAGGTTAGGTTAGGTTAGGTTAGGTTAGGTTAGGTTAGGTTAGGTTAGGTTAGGTTAGGTTAGGTTAGGTTAGGTTAGGTTAGGTTAGGTTAGGTTAGGTTAGGTTAGGTTAGGTTAGGTTAGGTTAGGTTAGGTTAGGTTAGGTTAGGTTAGGTTAGGTTAGGTTAGGTTAGGTTAGGTTAGGTTAGGTTAGGTTAGGTTAGGTTAGGTTAGGTTAGGTTAGGTTAGGTTAGGTTAGGTTAGGTTAGGTTAGGTTAGGTTAGGTTAGGTTAGGTTAGGTTAGGTTAGGTTAGGTTAGGTTAGGTTAGGTTAGGTTAGGTTAGGTTAGGTTAGGTTAGGTTAGGTTAGGTTAGGTTAGGTTAGGTTAGGTTAGGTTAGGTTAGGTTAGGTTTTTTTTTTTTTTTTTTTTTTTTTTTTTTTTTTTGTTTGAAGAAGAGAGAGAACGAATCGGAGTATGGGTCACGTGCACCATCGCCTCTTTACGAAAGAGAAGAATTAGAAAAAAGCGGGTTGAAAGAAGAGTAGAAAAGATTTTTGTTTGGGTAGGAGGGGCAACTGTTTGGGGGTGGGGGGGGCAACCATACCTTTACCTCAACCCAACCAATATATACGTATATTTAATACTTCCACGATAGCTTGGGGTCACGATGGTGATTCTGAGTCACCAGTAACCGTAGCAAAGTGGATATATATAAACAAATTTGATAGGTAAATAAATAAATGTATTTAAGATTGGCAAAGGTGCTTAAAGGTGGACGAGCAAGGTACACTCTGCGTCACCAATACCAGTCCGCTAAAGGAGCAGACCAGCAGGTGACAACAGTAATCAATCACTCGACCCCCCTCAGCCGACCTTAATTCGAGTGCAGTGCGGCTATCAGATCCGCCTAAACGGAATGTCCGCCAAATGTTCGGGATGAGGCGAGTTTTTGGCGGACAATCAGTCTGCTTAAGTTGAGTTTGAAAATTTAAATTGAATTGAAAAGTCAACACAGATGTTCACCGCAATGCACCCGAACCGCGGGCGACGGATGGTGGGAAGAAGACCGAAAGTAAACCTACCTCGTACCACCACACCAGATAATACGCATGGCACGCCTTGGCAATAATATATATATAGATTTAATGATGAGCTGACAAACGAATGAGCGATGCTCACTCCGCTTAGCATAGAGCCGGGCTACTAAAGGAGTATCCAGGCGAATGCCACCGCAGTAATCAATCACCCGACCGAACAGTCGCCATTGGAACGAGTGCAACACGACGGACGAATTCACCAAGCGTGATCACTCGCGAGGTGGTCGGGATTAGGCGAGACGAGGCAAGCAATAACGCTGTGTGAGCGCACGTCGAGCCGTTCAGGCGCCGCCGACGACAGTCGATACAGAATGATTGACAGTGAGCAACCCTTCGGTCATCGGTGGGCCCACTTAAGGTCAATTGAACCAATTCTGCGCAGTGCAACGCAAATGCAAAAGTAAAATCGAAGCACTGGTTGACGAGCATATCCGCCCCTTTAGTGAATTGAATATAGTCAATTTAAGAGTGAGTAGAGATGTATGCAATACAGTGGGTTGGAGACTTCCGCCCATCAACCAGCACTAATCAAGTCAGGTCGTCTAAAACTACGCTGCGTTATCCTGAAGCGCAGGAAATGGCTGCAGCGAGGGTTCTTCTATGCTGTATGCTGAAATGGAACAAATATATGGCGCTATGCTGTTTCGTGATAGAAAATTGTATTTCAATAACGGCAAGGGTTTAGAGGACAATCGAGCGAGGCGAATTGCGCGTCACAGAGGCCGGGCAAGCTCAAGGGCAGATCGGCGTGTGATTGCAGTGGTCAATCATTCAGCATCCCTCCCCCCACCTTTCTTTGAATTAGCTTAGCACTGAAACCAAATTCGCCCGTCCGGGCCGCCCACCTGTTGATCGGGGTGAGGCGAGGCGAGATGGACGGCCCTTCTGTACGAAACCGTCCAGTGCCGTGGGCGTCTAAAGATGGAGAATGATAGACCATGCGCCACCCTCGTTCGTCTGCAGGCCCATTGAATGTTGGATTAGCCAATTTTTACGCTGTGCAGAGCATTTGCAATGATAGATGAATGAAATTATTATACATCATGCTGGAGTTGTGTATGATTAGTTACAATGTAGAAAGGGACAATTCCATGGCACATGGTGGACCGATCCCACATATCCGCCGCTGCTTCCCAGGTTCGAATGGCTGAAGATGTAATGAGCTGCACTTAAATAATATAATATCCAGGGGTAAGATTGTTCTGGTGGACAGGATGTGGTTGTGAGAAAGTAACTTCTATAACATAAAGTGCTGTAAAAGAATAATTTTATTATATATATGACGCAGTGCTGTTATAATGTTAGTGAAGGTTCTGCTAGGCAGGCAAGCGATGCGAACTATGAATTATTCATCAGGTTGCAATCACCCTTGGATCAAGTGCGGCGCGATGGCTAGGTTCGCGTCGGCTGGGCGCTTGCCTCGGGATGAGGCGAGGCAGGGCGAACAGCCGATCCACGCGCCCACACCTCACCACACCCGAGCCTCAGGTGACGGATGGTAGGAAGTGAAATGAAAGCAAACCGTCCTTGCCCGCCATACCAGAGGGTCATAACGACCGGGACTACGCAGAGCGCAAAATTGTGATAATAAATGAGTAAATGTAATGATGATAGCAGTAAAATCCGAGGTAAGATTAGTCCGGTAGGCAGGATGTAGTTGTGGGAAGGTATCTTCTGTAATATAAAGTGCTGTAAAAGAATAATTTTATTATATATATGACGCAGTGCTGTTATAATGTTAGTGAAGGTTCTGCTAGGCAGGCAAGCGATGCGGACTATGAATTATCCATCTGTTTGCAGTCACCCTTGGATCAAGTGCGGCGCGATGGCTAGGTTCGCGTTGACTGGGCGTTTGCCTCGGGATGAGGCGAGGCAGGGCGATCAGCCGATCCACGCACCCACACCTCACCACACCCGAGCCTCAGGTGACGGATGGTAGGAAGTGAAATGAAAGCAGATCGTCCTTGCCCGCCATACCAGAGGGTCATAACGACCAGGACTACGCAGAGCACGAAATTGTGATAATAAATGAGTAAATGTAATGATGATAACAGTAATATCCGAGGTAAGATTAGTCCGGTAGGCAGGATGCAGTTGTGGGAAGGTATCTTCTGTAATATAAAGCGCTGTAAAAGAACGATGCGCAGTGCTGTTTAAAGCTAGTGAGGGTTCTGATAGGCAGGCAAGCGATGCGAACTATGAATTATCCATCTGTTTGCAGTCACCCTTGGATCAAGTGCGGCGCGATGGCTAGGTTCGCGTCGACTGGGCGTTTGCCTCGGGATGAGGCGAGGCAGGGCGATCAGCCGATCCACGCACCCACACCTCACCACACCCGAGCCTCAGGTGACGGATGGTAGGAAGTGAAATGAAAGCAGACCGTCCTTGCCCGCCATACCAGAGGGTCATAACGACCAGGACTACGCAGAGCACGAAATTGTAATAATAAATAAATAAATGTAATAATGAGCTGACAGATGAGTTAGCCAGCAAACGAAACAAACTCCATTCGACGTTGGGTCGAGCTTCCTATAAAGGTATCCAGATGAATGATGCTGCAGTAATCGGTCGCACGGTTCTAGAGTGTAAAGTATCAAAGTTGTAATAATAAATAAATAAATTTAATGATGAGCTGACAAACGAGCGAGAGAGGCAGACTCCGCCTAGCATAAGGCCGGACAATCCGAGGAGTAGTCAGGCGAATGCCATAGCAGTGATCAGTCGCTTAGCTATTCCGGTCGCATTTAGATTGAGCGCGGTACGATCGCCAAATCCGCCCCACCAGACCGCCTGCCGGGGGATAGGGGCAGGCGATCTTTCTGCCCGGATGCATGCCGCACCGCGCCCAAGCTGCAGGCAGTAGGTGATAGCCAGCGGGTAGACAGTAAGCCACCCTCGTCAGTCGGTGGGCCCACTTATGGTTGGGTGCCAATTCTGCCGCGCATGCAAAACTTGTTATATTATGAATAATAAAGACAGGTATTTAAGGGGGCAAACTTCATGTGATTGTAGCTGACGCTATATTTTATGTGAGTGTATGTGTGGCGCGAGCTGCCCGGCGGGTGTGCCGGGCAGCCGACGCTAGGTGTGGGTGTATGTGTGGCGCGAGCTGCCCGGCGGGTGTGCCGGTCAGCCGACGCTAGGTGTGGGTGTAAGTGTGGCGCGAGCTGCCCGGCGGGTGTGCCGGGCAGCCGACGCTAGGTGTGAGAGTATATATGGCGGCGGGTTGTACGGCGGGTGTGCCAGTCAATCCGACGCTAGGTGTGGGTGTATGTGTGGCGCGAGCTGCCCGGCGGGTGTGCCGGGCAGCCGACGCTAGGTGTGGGTGTATGTGTGGCGCGAGCTGCACGGCGGGTGTGCTCGTGCGGCCGACGCTAGGTGTGAGAGTATAAATGGCGGCGGGTTACACGGCGGGTGTGCCAGTCAACCGACGCTAGGTGTGGGTGTATGTGTGGCGCGAGCTGCCCAGCGGGTGTGCCGGGCAGCCGACGCTAGGTGTGGGTGTGTGTGTGGCGCGAGCTGCACGGCGGGTGTGCTCGTGCAGCCGACGCTAGGTGTGGGAGTATATATGGCGGCGGGTTACACGGCGGGTGTGCCAGTCAACCGACGCTAGGTGTGGGTGTAAATGTGGCGCGAGTTGCCCGGCGGGTGTGCCGGGCAGCCGACGCTAGGTGTGAGAGTATATATGGCGGCGGGTTGTACGGCGGGTGTGCCAGTCATCCGACGCTAGGTGTGGGTGTATGTGTAGCGCGAGCTGCCCGGCGGGTGTGCCGGGCAGCCGACGCTAGGTGTGGGTGTATGTGTGGCGCGAGCTGCACGGCGGGTGTGCTCGTGCAGCCGACGCTAGGTGTGAGAGTATATATGGCGGCGGGTTACACGGCGGGTGTGCCAGTCAACCGACGCTAGGTGTGGGTGTAAGTGTGGCGCGAGCTGCCCGGCGGGTGTGCCGGGCAGCCGACGCTAGGTGTGAGAGTATATATGGCGGCGGGTTGTACGGCGGGTGTGCCAGTCAATCCGACGCTAGGTGTGGGTGTATGTGTGGCGCGAGCTGCCCGGCGGGTGTGCCGGGCAGCCGACGCTAGGTGTGGGTGTATGTGTGGCGCGAGCTGCACGGCGGGTGTGCTCGTGCGGCCGACGCTAGGTGTGAGAGTATATATGGCGGCGGGTTACACGGCGGGTGTGCCAGTCAACCGACGCTAGGTGTGGGTGTAAGTGAGGCGCGAGCTGCCCGGCGGGTGTGCCGGGCAGCCGACGCTAGGTGTGAGAGTATATATGGCGGCGGGTTGTACAGCGGGTGTGCCAGTCAACCGACGCTAGGTGTGGGTGTATGTGTGGCGCGAGCTGCCCAGCGGGTGTGCCGGGCAGCCGACGCTAGGTGTGGGTGTGTGTGTGGCGCGAGCTGCACGGCGGGTGTGCTCGTGCAGCCGACGCTAGGTGTGGGAGTATATATGGCGGCGGGTTACACGGCGGGTGTGCCAGTCAACCGACGCTAGGTGTGGGTGTAAATGTGGCGCGATTTGCCCGGCGGGTGTGCCGGGCAGCCGACGCTAGGTGTGAGAGTATATATGGCGGCGGGTTGTACGGCGGGTGTGCCAGTCATCCGACGCTAGGTGTGGGTGTATGTGTGGCGCGAGCTGCCCGGCGGGTGTGCCGGGCAGCCGACGCTAGGTGTGGGTGTATGTGTGGCGCGAGCTGCACGGCGGGTGTGCTCGTGCAGCCGACGCTAGGTGTGAGAGTATATATGGCGGCGGGTTACAAGGCGGGTGTGCCAGTCAACCGACGCTAGGTGTGGGTGTAAGTGTGGCGCGAGCTGCCCGGCGGGTGTGCCGGGCAGCCGACGCTAGTTGTGAGAGTATATATGGCGGCGGGTTGTACTGCGGGTGTGCTAGTCAACCGACGCTAGGTGTGGGTGTAAGTGTGGCGCGAGCCACACGGCGGGTGTGCCATGCAGCCGACGTTAGGTGTGAGTGTACGTGCAGTCGGCGGGGTTGCCGGGCAGCTGGTTAGATGAGTGTTGAAGAGGCGAGCCTCTGGTATGTGAGGCAGTCATAGTGGAGAGATGTGTAAGGAGAACTGATATTATTCCCTTTTGTAGGGTCTGCAGTGGAAATCCTCAGCAAATTCAGCCATGTGAAGTCCAGGCTTTCAGGTGTGTAGTTGCAATGGAGTTTCTTCTGGGGAGAGAACTGATATTATTCCCTTTTGCAGGGTCTGCAGTGGATATCCTCAGCAAATTCAGCCATGTGAAGTCCAGGCTTTCAGGTGTGTAGTTGCAATGGAGTTTCTTCTGGGGAGAGATATTTTATTGATGAGGGTTAAAAATAATAAGTTGTGATGAGTCGAGTAGGTAGAAACCAAGATGTCACCAAATTGAGGCACCTTCTGTAATGAAAGGATTAGAGTTAATTGATGGTATATTAAGCTGGTATAATATGTATCTTTGTATATGATAAGGCCTGTTGGTAGCCTGATTCCTCTATGTTTGCTGGCAGCTCAATATGCGGAGGGAGTTGGCGAGACTTAATGATAACATGCGGTAGAAAGAGTTGGGAAGACTACTAGTCACTCATAACGTATAGAGAGTTGACAGGACTAAATGTTGTAGAGATAGTGTGCCACGCAACGTCCGCCGACCACATCCACGGCACCTTCTGTAATGAAAGGATTAGAGTTAATTGATAGTATATTGAGCTGGTATAATATGTATCTTTGTATATGATAAGGCCTGTTGGTAACCTGATTCCTCTATTTTTGCTGGCAGCTCAATATGCAGAGGGAGTTGGCGAGACTTAATGATAACATGCGGTAGAAAGAGTTGGGAAGACTACTGGTCACTCATAACATATAGAGAGTTGACAGGACTATATGTTGTAAAGATAGTGTGCCGCGCATCGTCCGCCGACCGACCATATCCACTCGTATGTCTGCAAGCGGCGCGATATCCGGCCTTTAGGTGTTATAGAGATAGTGTGCCGCGCAGCGTCCGCCGACTACATCCACTCGTATGTCAACAAGCGGCACGACATCCGATCTTCAGATGTTGTAGAGATAGTGTGCCGCGCAGCGTCCGCCAACTACATCCACTCGTATGTCTGCAAATGGCGCGGCATCCGGCCATCAGATGTTGTAGAGATAGTATGTTTGCGTAGCGTCTGCCGACCACATCCACTCGTTTGTCTATAATCAGCGCGACATCCGACCTTCAGATGTTGTAGAGATGCAGCGTCCGCCGACCACATCCACTCGTATGTTTATAATCGGTGTTTGCGTAGCGTCTGCCGACCACATCCACTCGTTTGTCTATAATCAGCGCGACATCCGACCTTCAGATGTTATAGAGATGCAGCGTCCGCCTACCACATCCACTCGTATGTCTATAATCGGTGCGGCATCCGACCTTCAGATGTTGTAGAGATAGTGTGCCGCGTAGCGACCGACGACCACATCCACTTATATGTCTGCAAGCGGCGCGACATCCGACCTTCAGATGTTGTAGAGTCGCGCGGCATTTGCTGACCACATCCAATCGTATATCTATAATCGGCGCGACATCCGACCTTCAGATGTTGTAGAGATAGTGTGCCGCGCAGCAACCGCCGACCACATCCACTCGTATGTCTGCAAACGGCGCGACATCCGGCCTTCAGGTGTTGTAGAGATAGTGTGTTTGTGTAACGTCCTCCTACCATATCCACTCGTATGTCTATAATCGGCGTGATATCCGACCTTTCAGATGTTGTAGAGATAGTGTGTCGTGCGGCGTCCGCCGACCACATCCACTCATATGTCTTCAAGCGGCGCGACATCCGGGCTTCAGATGTTGTAGAGATAGTGTGTTTGCGTATCGTCCGCCGACCACATCCACTCGTATGTCTATAATCGGAGCGACATCCGACCTTCAGATGTTGTAGAGATAGTGTGCCGCGCAGCGTCCATCGATCACATCCACTCATATGTCTGCAAGCGGCGCGACATCCGGCCTTCAGATGTTTGTAGGGATAATGTGTTTGCATAGCGTCGGTTGACCACATCCATTCGTATGTCTATAATTGGCGCGACATCCGATCTTCAGATGTTGTAGAGATAGTGTGCCGCGCAGTGACCGACGACCACATCCACTCGTATTTCTGCAAGCAGCGCGTCATCCGACCTTCAGATGTTGTAGAGATAGTGTGCCGCGCGGCGTTCGTTGACCACATCCACTCGTATGTCTATAATCGGCGCGACATCCGTCCTTCAGATGTTGTAGAGATAGTGTGCCGTGCAGCGATCACCGACCACAACCACTCGTATGTAAGCGGCGCGACATCCGGCCTTCAGATGTTGTAGAGATAGTGTGATTGCGTAGCGTCCGCTGACCACATCCACTCGTATATATATAATCAGCGCGACATCCGACCTTCAGATGTTGTAGAGATAGGATGTTGTAGAGATATTGTGTTTGCGTAGCGTCCGCCGACCACATCCACACGTATGTCTATAATCAGCGCGACATCCGACCTTCAGATAGTGTGCCGCGTAGCGTCCACCGACCATGTCTACTCGTATGTCTGCAAGCGGCGTAACATCCGACCTTCAGATGTTGTAGAGATAGTGTGCCGCGCGGCGTCCGCCGACCACATCCACTCGTAGGTCTGCAAGCGGCGCGACATCCGGCCTTCAGATGTTGTAGAGATAGTGTGTTTGTGTAATCAAACTGTCTACAATCACAGTCTTGCAAGTATGTTTATAAGAGTTATATTCTTCTAAAATATGCTTGCTTTTCCTACAATCAGGCCAGTGAGAATTGGCACAAAATAGGTAAGTAAACATCGAAAAAGCATATGTAATACGCGAAAACCCGTGAAATGATTAGATTCCATAGTGGTGTTGCTAGGACTGTCCATTTTCCCAGAGACAAAGAAATGATTAATGATGATAATGATATAACCGTAAAAGGGCCAAGGATTTTGATGAAATTTCGATATCTTAAATCACGGATGAATGAGCCATGTCTGTACATATAACACTTTCCCTAAAGCCACAGAGCGTGTATATAATGCCGATAGTTTGTAGATAAATTGATGATGTGGTTTCATAATTTGAGTGATGTGTATGAGAGAGGTGATGTATCTTCCTAGGGTGGTTTTTAGTTCCTTCGGCTAGAAGGTGGTAGTAAGGTTTATCTGGTTTGGGGTAATTAAACATCAATTTGGATAATTTAATAATCATTTATTCAATGAAAGTAGGTAGGTACCATTTATGAGGGTAGAGAACAGATTTGTTAATTAATGGGATTAATTTAGAGAATAATTAATAATCATGGTTAAAAGTAGTTATATTATCTAGTTATCTAGTTATATTCTCTAGGATCCTTTAATTAGGATGATTGTGCATGTTTAATCAATTAGAAGACAAGTATAGTTAAAGGAGGCCAATTCAGGCTTTATTAACAATGTAATAAAAAGTGGCCATTGAGGCTAAACTTATATCTAGGATCCTTTAATTAGGATGATTGTACATGTTCAAATCAATCAAAAAGACAATTATTGTAGTTATTAATAAAGTAAAAAATAAAAAGTGGTCGTTGAGGCTAAACTTATTTCTACGATCCTTTAATTAGGATGATTGTACATGTTTAAATCAATTAAAAGACAATTGTTGTAGTTAAGGGAGGCCGACTCAGGCTTACTTAATGATTACAATATCGATGTTGTTATATTCATCATTTAGGTATATCCATAGCTCATGAAGAGCCTTTTTTTCCCTTTATTAAGGTTAATTTGTATACATTTTAAGTCCATTATGTTGTTATGGCGATAATGGTTATAGTTGGAGTTTTCTGTGGATGGATTACTCATTGTATTCGTTATTGTTTTCACATTTTATAGTTGAAAGGTTTTGGTTGTCTATGTACTTAATAATTTGTGGGCATTGAATAGAGGTGGCTTCATGAGCTGTGGATGAAATTGGTTCATATGGGTTATCCTGAGCAACGATACAGTTGAAGCATTTGAGTTTGGTAAGATCGTTTAGGTGGGGGCACTGTACGAGAACGTGTCCTTCCAATGCGCAGAAGGAGCATCTCGGTCGGGATTGGGTGCAATGTTTCTTAAAGTGTCCAAGTTTCAGACATTTATTACATTGTGTTATGATTAAGGAGGTCCCCTCAGAGTGAACATAGCAATTCCCGAGTTTGATTTTGACAGCATGTGTAAAAGCTTTGTATATGTCATTGGACGTGTTTAGAATGACATTGTACTGGTTGTTAGGTTTCCGTTTATTGGATAAGATATGCGTTATTCGTATGTCTTCATCTGCACATAAGTTGGATCTAATAAGTGGATTATGAGTTATTATTTTCCCGATGATGGTTCTGGGTTCAATGTAACCTGGGATACCCTTCAGGGTTATTTGGTTGTTAATAAGAGTTTTGTTTTGAGTTTTTATTAATAATTCTTCAGTTGTTTCTTTACGTGTTGGTATTTGATATTTGTGCAAATGAGCCGAGCCATTTTCTTGAGAATCTGGATGAGGTTGATAGGCGATGATAGTAGGTGCCTGAAGTGTATCTTGGGTTTGGTTCAGTGGTGTAAGTTGACTTGAGAGTCCAAGGGAGTTGCTTCTGTAGAGTTGTTTATTCGTATTCATAGGTGGATTGATGGCGATAACATCTGTAAGCGGTGAGTTGTTTTCCTTTTTTGTGAAACTGGTTAGTTTGGTCCGGGTAGCGGCTGCGGCAAATCCAACAGGTTCAGCAGTGGTATGCTGTTCGAGGGACCAGGTTGGGGTTGGATGCAGGGTGGGTGTCATTTTAGATGTCGAGATGTATGATGGCTTCAGAAGATAAGGAGCATGATGTGGTAAGCTTAGTGCAGATGCACCTATTCTGTAGGGTGGTGCGTGATCAGAGGTCCTCCCGATGTTTGTATTAACAATGGTAGAGGCGGCCTTGGTGGAGGCGGCTATTTCAGATAAAGTCCGGTTCATTTTGCTAATCAGCATTTTAATGTGTTCTATATCAGTGGTATACTGTACCAGATTTATCATTTTGGATTCTATTCTATTAAGCGAAGCACTTAAATCCATACTCTCATTAGGATTTGGATCATTGTGAGAGATGTCCGGTTTCGATGTTGATGGAGATTTTGGTGTATTGTAGCCGGGGGAGGTTTTGTTATGGTTATGAGTAGTCTTAATGTCCTTAAGGATTTTTAGTATTTCCAGTTTGTTTTTTCGTTTGAGGGATTTGTGTGCATTTAACAGAGTATTGATTCGGTTACACATATAAATGATGTCTGAGCTGCGATGATATTCATAGTTAGGACTTACTGATGTTGATATCCTAAGTGTTTCTTCTTCTTGAGTGTTGCTGTCTTGAAGGTGAGAGAGCGACAGGGGAGGGGGAGGAAATTCACTTGGGTTCGAGGTGGGGTGCCTGCATTCTTTGTAGTCTCCCTCTTCTTTCTTGGTGGCTTCCATGTTTGGTGAGACATGTGGGGCGACCCACGAGGAGCGCGAGTGCTTCCGTTGCATTGGTGAAATGTTCCATCCAGCCGGTGGCGTGAGTCTGATGATCTTCGATGGTGATGGTGTATTTATGCCATGCTCGGGGGCGGCAGATGATATCCCAGAGATAATCCAGGAGCAGTTGTTTTCATCCAAGTTGGGTTGGAAGGCTTGTAGACCCCGCGATGGTTCATCAGAGTACTCCGTGCATGATAGCAGGGAACTGGTTCTTTTGCTGCCCGAAGGCGGCGGCCTGATTATGTCCGAGGCTGAGGGCGGTGGTGAATACATGTCAACTAGATGCACTTAAGTGTCAACATTTAATATTGGGAGAAATAATTGCCGTAATGTTTCATAAGCACTTGATGTTACATTACACAGGTTGGCCTCTTTAAGAGAAGAGGTTTTTCCGCGTTCACGTCTATTTAGTAGTAAGGATAGCACTTGATTGGAATTGGGGAGCCAGTGACGGTTTATTTATATACTAGTAGATTAGCTGAGTCTCTGATTCTAGCAATAGTTAGGGAACTTAGCGGTATATGAGTGAGGATGTGAAGTTAGAGTTCGCCTTGTAGGTCCCGTGTTTAAAATATATTGTTCACCGGTTAAAATCTGCGTGAACAGCGGAGATGGCTTCCGCCATGTCATGGAAGTCGGATGTGGCTTCCTGTATTAGTAGTAAGTTGTAATGTGATAGTAATGTCTAATATAATGGCAGGTCCGGTGGTCTAGATGATATATAAACTGGTTGCACGTATATTTATGTAGGTCAGCAGGGAGTGGGAATAATTTTATTGTCTTCAAGAGGTAGATAGATTCTATGTATCAGATTAATACATTTAGAGTTTATGTGGTCGATTGTTAGTAAATAGATGCGTAATTGTAGCTGTGATTTGATGCGTTCCGTTAAGGGCAAATGATAGTAGTAGGGAGAGTAAGTTGTGCAGTGGTGCCGTTCATATTGGTTTAGGTTGGTAATTGAATTTGCTGCGCGCCTTATATTTAGATGTGATGTTTGGGTGTCACTTCCAGTGGCTGTGTGAGTAGTAGCACCCGCAATCGGGTAGAGATATTGTGTTTGCGTAGCGTCCGTCGACCACATCCACTCGTATGTCTATAATCGGCGCGACATCCGACCTCCAGATGTTGTAGAGATAGTGTGCCGCGCAGCGTCCACCGACCACATCCACTCGTATGTCCGCAAGCAGCGCGACATCCGGACTTCAGATGTTGTAGAGACAGTGTGTCTGCGCGGCGTCCGCTGACCACATCCACTCGTATGTTTATAATCGGCGCGACATCCGACCTTCAGATGTTGTAGAGATAGTGCGTTTGCGTAGCGTCCTCCTACCATATCCAATCGTATGTCTATAATCGGCGTGATATTCGACCTTCAGATGTTGTAGAGATACGCGCAGCGACCGACGACCACATTCACTCGTATGTTTGCGAGCGGCGCGACTTCCGACCTTCAGATGTTGTAGAGATAGTGTGCCGCGCAGCGTCCGCCGACCACATCCACTCGTATGTCTACAATCGGCGCGACATCCGGCCTTCAGATGTTTGTAGAGATAGTGTGTTTGCGTAGCATCTGCCGACCACATCCACTCGTATGTCTATAATCGGCGCGACATCCGACCTTCAGATGTTGTAGAGAAAATGTGCCGCGCAGCGTCCTCCGACCACATCCACTTGCATGTCTGCAAGCAGCGCGACATCCGACCTTCAGATGTTGTAGAGATAGTGTGTTTGCGTAGCGTCCACCGACCACATCCACTCGTATGTCTATAATCGGCACGACATCCGACCTTCAGATGTTGTAAAGATAGTGTGCCGCGTGGCGTCCGCCGACCACATCCATTCGTATGTCTGCAAGCGGCGCGACATCTGGCCTTCAGATGTTGTAGAGCTAGTGTGTTTGCGTAATTAAATTGTCTACAATCATAGTCTTGCAAGTATGTTTATAAGAGTTATATCTTTTAAAATATGCTTACTTTCCTACAATCAGGCCAGTGAGAATTGACACAAAATAGGTAAGTAAACATCGAAAAAGCACATGTAACACGCGAAAACCCGTGAAATGATTAGATTTCACAGTGGTGTTGCTAGGACTGTCCATTTTCCCAGAGACAAAGAAATGATTAATGATGATAATGATATAACCGTAAAAGGGCCAAGGATTTTGATGAAATTTCGATATCTTAAATCACGGATGAATGAGCCATGTCTGTACCTATAACACTTTCCTCTGTTACGTTAAAACACAACATGACACCTTCATCCACCTCAAAAACACTAATTTTTAATTTTGATGACTTGCATCACGGATGAATAAGCCATGCCTGGCACATAACACCCTCTTCTAATATAGTTAAACACCAATGACGTTTTCATCTATAATAAATAGTGATATTTTAAAAGACATGGATGAAGATGCTATGCCTGTGCATCACACCCACCTCCAGTAAAATGAATAATTGTTAGATTGTGTAATATACCAGTAAAGTCGATTGTCGTGTGTTCTTGATACATTCCTGCTCCAAGAAAACCAGTTATGCATGTACATAACACCTTCATCCACAGTTTGTTTATTGTATTTTTCATGTTTAGAGATTTTAAATAGTGTAAGCCGTGCGGGTCCGTCCGCGTGTAGCGCTAGTTTATGTGGAAGCCATAATGTGGGCGTGTAGGGGGCGTGGTTTGAGTTCTTGTAAGTTTAAAGAAGTCTGTCTTGAATTGTGTACGGAAAAACTGCTTAAATTGCTGAAGTGCTCCCGGTGGGACCTGAATAGGTCCCTGATCTGGGTCCAGAACGATAAAGCAGCCGGTGGTCATGAAGATTGAGCGTCGAGCAGGCATAGTTGTATTGTCGGTAAGAAAAAAAAAAAAAAAAAAAAGGGGGTGTGGCCATAGGATGCGTATACAGTACGGGTGGTTTATTGATAAGTAAGTCCGTCTGTATATACGTTTGTATTTACTGATTATACTGAGGCTTGTGTTATGGTGACTTAACCGTATATGGGATACTTGTGTCCCCTGCAGTGAAGAAAGTAGGGAGGATGGAAGGGATTCGATCGGTGAGTGTCCTCAGAATAAGCGGTTAAACTTGTGTAATGGTGACTGGGATGTGAATGTGCTTGTTGTTACAATTGAATAAATAGGTGGGATGAGTACATGAATTGTGATTGACTATGCCTGTAAGGTAGTGACTTGGAAACTGCTAGAGTAAATTTAACAGTAGAGAATAGTTGGTGCGGGGCGAGCGGCTCCGGGTGCATAACTTAGTGTGCATATGAGTGGTGTGTAAGCCATATTGTAGGCGTGAAGGGGGCGTGGTTTGAGTCCCTGTTAGTTTAAAGAAGTCAGTCCCTAGTTGTGTACTAAAGGGCTGCCCAGATGGCTGAAGGCTCATCGGCGGGACCTGGGTGGATCCCTGATCTAGGTCCAGAACGTCATAGCAGTCGGCGAGAACGAAGATTGCGCGAAGAGCAGGTACAGTTGTATTGCTGGCAAGAGAAGGGGGTGTGGCCACAGAGTGTGTAAATAATACCGATAGTTTGTAGATAAGTAAGTCTATCTGTATGTTAGTTAATTATTGTGATTATTGCGACGAGTTGCTTTAGGTGGGTAAATGTTGACCTGGGTATACTTTTATAAAAGGGATGAAATGAGTGAGTAGAGTTTGTACGAATTTCCGGTGTAATTTGAGTATGTAAGTCGTGATTGGAATTTAAAGATATTCATTAGAGTTTGAGGGGAGTTAGTAAATAAAAGATTGTGATATATTTTGTTGGGTACTGTAGTGGAGATTGATGTTGCAATGTCAACAAATGAGAATTTTACCATGTGTCCCCTGGAAAAATGATTTCTGCGTAGAAATATTTTGAAAAAGTCACCAGACAGCAGTTGCTATGCGCCAATGGTGCCACCCATAAAGATGTAATTAGCTAAATATAAAGGCGGCGTCGATCATCAGGCGGTATTTTATCAAAGGAAATATTGTGGTCACTTCAAAGAGGCCGCTCTGTGAATAAGTGTCCGATACTTATACCTATTAGACCACACACGTGTGATGTAGGCATACTTTAAATTTAAGCAATGTTAATCTAAGGTTAGTCAAGTACCTGCAACGTCACCTGTGTAGGTTGAGTACCTACCTAATTTAAAGTAAACAGTCAAATCGTGCATCTACTTTGTATATATCTATTTATCTGTTAATGAAGTCGGAGCCGGCCCTTTGTCGGTATTTATCAAAGGAAAAGCGCTGTCTCTAAGAGAGCGTCGATATTGTAAACAGATGACGACATACACGTGTGATTTAGGTATGATGTGGTCTGCGGCGTGACATCCAATCTTCAGACGTTTATAAGAGTAGTTCATGACTCGATACCATGCGGCGGCCACCGGCCATATTCACATCCATTCGCACATCTACCTATGTAGACGGAGTTGCTTGTTTGTCGGCATTGTTCAAAGGACATTTGCGGTCCCTTTGAAAAAAAACCAATTGACGATATGCACGTGTAATTTAGGTAGGATGTGAGCTCTCAGTGCGACATCCGACCTTCAGGTGTTGTAGAGATAGTGTGCCGCGCAACGTCCACCGACCACATCCACTCGTATGTCTGCAAGCAGCGCGACATCCGACCTTCAGATATTGTAGAGATAGTGTGTTTGCGTAGCGTCCACCGACCACATCCACTCGTATGTCTATAATCGGTGCGACATCCGACCTTCAGATGTTGTAGAGATAGTGTGCCGCGCAGCGTCCGCCGGCCACATCCACTCGTATGTCTATAATCGGCGCGACATCCGACCTTCAGATGTTGTAGAGATAGTGTGCCGCGCAACGTCCACCGACCACATCCACTCGTATGTCTGCAAGCGGCGCGACATCCGACCTTCAGATGTTGTAGAGATAGTGTGCCGCGCCAGATAGCAGTTGCTATGCACCGATAGTGCCGCCCACGAAGATGTATCTAGCTAACTATAGACGATAATCAGGCGGTATTTATCCAAGGAAATATTGTGGTCACCTCAAAGAGGCCGCTCTGTGAATAAATGTCCGATAGTTATACCTATTAGACCACGCACGTGTAGTGTAGGCATACTTTAAGTTTAAGCAATGTTAATCTAAGGTTAGTCAAGTACCTGCAACGTAACCTGTGTAGGTTGAGTACCTACCTAATTTAAAGTAAACAGTTGAATCGTGCATCTACTTTGTATGTATCTATATCTGTCAATGAAGTCGGAGCCGGCCCTTTGTCGGTATTTGTCAAAGAAAAAGCGCTGTTTCTCAGAGAGCGTCGATACTGTAAACAGATGACGACATACACGTGTGATTTAGGTATGATGTTGTTAGCGGCGTGATATCCATTCTTCAGACATTTATAAGAGTAGTTCATGACTAGATACCATGCGGCGGCCGCCGGCCATATCCACATCCATTCGCACATCCACCTATGAAGACGGAGTCGCTCGTTTGTCGGCATTGTTCAAAGGAAATTTGCGGTCCCTTTGTAAAAGCCAATTGACGATATGCACGTGTAATTTAGGTAGGATGTGAGCTCTCAGTGCGACATCCGACCTTCAGATGTTGAAAAATAGCTCCGGAGTCGCCCGCCTGCCGGCATTTATTGAGGGAGATTAGTGGCCTCTCTGTGACGTCATGCATGTATGATGTCATCGTATACGAAGCGGCTCTGTATAGCCGACTCGCATACGACTGTTATAGAGATAATATAAAAAATTTGATGGCAAGTGTTCGGTGAACGAATCTATTGGATGACTTTGATTGTTTCCAAGCAGCTGCACAATTTCTATTCTTTCCTAAACCATATCATAATGGCCCGACAGTGGGTGCAGCCAATAAGAGAGATGGGGGCTAACATTTAAATGAGAGATGAGATTGGACAGGATAACACAGTGAGAACTTTAATTTACTTGGTGGCCGTGATGATAAATTCAGGTGCGATCACATGATTATTCACCCGTAGCTCTGAGATAGGTATACAAGTAGCGATCCCGATATATGCCCTTGTGACAAAGAATTAAAATGGATTAGACCGCTCATTTAGGGCTCCCTACAACATCACGCATGTAAAAATGAGATGATGAAGATTACTAGGATAAAGATTGAAAAATCTACTAGGACTAAAATAAGAATATCAATTCCGATAGGAATAATCAATCAGATACATGCATTATGTAGTGGTAGTCGATGTAGCAAATATAAATCGGGGTGCAGCAATAGGTCAGTATATCAGAAATTATTCCTCTGCCTACAAAAGCAGTAAAAGTCTCATAGTTGGTGACTCCTATGTAAAAAATTAACAAAATAGAACATAATTATCTGCGTGTAAAGATGGCATTTGTTAAGATGTGGTAACAAAACGCATAAAATCATAAAGTGAGTCCCGTCCGAATGTATTTCCAATCCTGAATATAATAATAATTGAAATTAAAATATAGAGAATGCAAATGGCTGAAAATAGATAATATTAAATTCGATCACACGCAACGCCTATCTATAAGACATTTAAAGAGTATCGTGAAAACAAGCAATATAACTATGAATGTAAGGGAAATGACAGGCATAACTGCAAATTCTGTGAGATCCAGAAAAACATCTGGATAAGCACATAAAGGTCCTCAGCATAGGGTGGATGTAACCATAATACGTAGGTTGCTGAGAGCACCATACCATCTATAAATTATGGCTCCAAGATCGTCGCAGCCGATACAGAGCTGTTCAGATACGACTCACCAACCGCTACCTCCTGGGAGTCCCTCCCTGTCACCACGTTAGAGGACAAGGAGGCGGAGAAGGATCGCTTAGGTGTCCGGGGGAGAACTCACAACATAAGTCGCTCCTCACCCCGGCTATCAGCAGGAAGTTCAGTTTAGTGTCGTTCAAAAATAAATCACAATCACATTATAGAAACACTAAAATTGATAATTAAAATTCACTTAGACCGCACCATAATACAATCTCTCGCACAATAAAGGGACACACCAAAAACCTAATTATTTTAATACAAAACTGAATATTAAAGTAATTTAAAGCTATTCAGAAAACTATTTAGATAAATCTAAGAGAATTTTGAGATAATATTTAGACAAATTAAAAACGATTAATATGAGACAACTTAAAAGGATGTGAAATTGCCATAATTAAATAAGGATTTTATTTTATTATAAACTAATAATGATTTTAATTAATCTGTAAGTAAGTGAATAATAAAAGAAAAGAGTTTAGACAAATTTGGTATAAATATACGAATTAGTTGACCTAGATTTAAATTTACATAAAATAGATTTATTTTTATCGAATTTTAGATAATAAACGATTTTAAAATATTTAAGTATGATTTAATAAAGTTTTTAAAGAATTTAATGGAATTAAAGTAATTCAATAAAAGAATTAGTATCAAATTTCCGAAATTAAAATAATATAGAATTGTTTAGGTGATATTATAGAAAATACTTTATATAGATTAAAATTAAAAAGTAAGAATTATTTAAACTAGATTTAAAAAAAATAATTTATACTGTATTAATCTAATTTTTAAATTATAAAATGAATGTAAAATAATTTAAAAATATTTATTTTTAATTTAATAAAACCTTTAAAGAATTTAAAAGATTCAAGATGAATTACCAAATTATGAAGGAATCAAAATAAATTTTCCCGAGATTTGAATAATATAAAATAAAATAAAATAAGTAATTTATATAAATTGATTAAATTTAAAAGAATTTTTACTATTTTATCAGATTTAAAATTATATAAGCAATTTTTATATTAAAAGAATTTATATGAATTTGAATAATAAATCATCTAGAGTATGAAGCTTAAATATTTAAAACTATATTCAAAGAAATTAATAAATTTAAAGATATTAAATAAGATAAGAGATTATTGGGGGCCTAAATAAAAACTCACATAAATTAAATCGATCACTATCACATAAAACCACAAAACCGTATAAATAAAATAAAACTATAGCACACAATTATAACAAAATCACGAATAAAAACACTGTAAAGTAAAATAAATCACTGAAGACCGCACAAAAATATTTAAAATCCAACCGAGGATTTAAAATAAAATATTTCTTAATTTATTATTTATGAAAAAACAGGCCTAGGAAGGACTTATAGATTTAGCCGCAGGAGCTTCCTAGTGGACTCGACCGCTCTCCACTACGGCTCGCGACCGACTCCGGTTAGGTTAGGTTAGGTTAGGTTAGGTTAGGTTAGGTTAGGTTAGGTTAGGTTAGGTTAGGTTAGGTTAGGTTAGGTTAGGTTAGGTTAGGTTAGGTTAGGTTAGGTTAGGTTAGGTTAGGTTAGGTTAGGTTAGGTTAGGTTAGGTTAGGTTAGGTTAGGTTAGGTTAGGTTAGGTTAGGTTAGGTTAGGTTAGGTTAGGTTAGGTTAGGTTAGGTTAGGTTAGGTTAGGTTAGGTTAGGTTAGGTTAGGTTAGGTTAGGTTAGGTTAGGTTAGGTTAGGTTAGGTTAGGTTAGGTTAGGTTAGGTTAGGTTAGGTTAGGTTAGGTTAGGTTAGGTTAGGTTAGGTTAGGTTAGGTTAGGTTAGGTTAGGTTAGGTTAGGTTAGGTTAGGTTAGGTTAGGTTAGGTTAGGTTAGGTTAGGTTAGGTTAGGTTAGGTTAGGTTAGGTTAGGTTAGGTTAGGTTAGGTTAGGTTAGGTTAGGTTAGGTTAGGTTAGGTTAGGTTAGGTTAGGTTAGGTTAGGTTAGGTTAGGTTAGGTTAGGTTAGGTTAGGTTAGGTTAGGTTAGGTTAGGTTAGGTTAGGTTAGGTTAGGTTAGGTTAGGTTAGGTTAGGTTAGGTTAGGTTAGGTTAGGTTAGGTTAGGTTAGGTTAGGTTAGGTTAGGTTAGGTTAGGTTAGGTTAGGTTAGGTTAGGTTAGGTTAGGTTAGGTTAGGTTAGGTTAGGTTAGGTTAGGTTAGGTTAGGTTAGGTTAGGTTAGGTTAGGTTAGGTTAGGTTAGGTTAGGTTAGGTTAGGTTAGGTTAGGTTTTTTTTTTTGATTGGGTGCCCTTCTAGTACCCTGCCCGGTCCATGCTAAGGTCTACACGCTACCGGACAGCATTGTAGCTAGTCGGGCTATATACATATATTTAATACTGTTTATTGTGTACCTGTGCAAGTTCAGTAAGTGACTTCCCTTTGCAGGGTAAGTATGTTAAGTAAATGCAAGGCCGCACCATGATAGTGCGTACGCCGTATATGTATTAAGGCTTCCTTTGCGGGGAAGCCCCGTATAGTGTCTTGTGTGCAGTGTAGTAATCCAACCCAACCCCCCTGTTTGTGGTGTGAACCTGTGCAAGGTTAGTAAGTGACTTCCCTTTGCAGGGTAAGTATGTGATTTAAATTTAAATAGTTATTCAAGGTGGTAACCATGACTAGTAAGATATGAGTCTGCTCAAATACTAATTTGAAAGTGATTAGATGTTTTAAGTGTTGCAACCACAAGAAGGGGTTAGTCAAATTTGTAGGGTTTATTTCTTGTGGACTAGATAGGCAGTCAGAGGGAATAAAAGAGTTAGATGAAGTATTATTTTCTAAATTCCAGGCTCTAGCTTTTTCAATAGCTAAGAGTTCAGCCTGAAGTACAGTGCAGAATCTATATAATATAAATTTCCTGATGATGTTAGTTTGAGTAGTATCCGGGAGGATTACTACAAGGGCTGCGCCAGCATCATCGTTTTCAGTTTTGCAGCCATCAGTGTAAATTTGAGTGGGGTTTGAGTAGGAATTAAGGATGTCATTGACGTTGTTTTAGTTAATTGCAGATTAGTGTTCTATCGGTTTTCTAAAGCGTGGGTGACAAAGCCGGGCTGTCCGAAGAGTAGCCAGGCGAATGCCATCGCAGTAATCAATCACTCAGCTTATCCCTTAAGGATTTTGAGGTAACACCAACCTATCCCGACTAATAGTGTTAATATACATATTTTATACTGTTTAGGTGTGTACCTGTGTGTGTGAGATTTTAACTATTGTATGTGCTTGTTAAGAGTAATTGTAATAATAAATAAGTAAACTATTAATAATAAGTGACAGCCCTATGCAGAATAGTCGTGTGTGTCTAACCCAACCACAGTCTAACCAATATATAAATATAAATATACTAAATAAATAAATAAATAACCACTCCTAAACCTTAACCCAACCAATATATACATATATTTAATATTTACCTTTCGAGAACCTTGAACATTACCATGTTACCTTGATGTTACCTTAATGTTACCTTGGTGTAATCTAATTGTGCTCTAACTTACTTTCTTACTATCATACTACATGAGGGTTAAATAAAACACAAATATGAATTTCGGCGGTGATGGGCAAGCGATGCAAACTCCGCTTAACCTAAAGCCGGGCTGCCCGGAGAGTAACCAGGCGAATGTTATTGCAGTAATCAATCACTCAACTTTCCCAGTCACCTCCAAGTCAGACGTAGTGCAGCAACCATGTTCGTCATCAAGTCACCCACCGAGGTGAATGGCCGTTCAGAACGAGAGTATGACACACTACGCCCAACCTGCATGAGACAGACAATAGAGAGTGAATTGACAGAAAGCTGCCCTCGACCATCAGCACGCCCATATAATGTTGAGTTAAGCAGCACCGTAGACCGTAGGCTGAAAATGGGTATATATAAATAAATAAATAAAGATATCCAGCTGTGCCCCGCGGCTAAACTCGCGACATACATACATATACACTCAGGTTTTATATAATTCACAGAACTATTACGCAGGCGTAATGCGCTTGTAGGACACAGCTGTGTATTAATTCAGAGTATAATATTATTTCTCTCTTTCTTGCTATCTTTTTACGTAAGGGTTAAATAAAACACAAATACGAATTTCGGCGGTGATGGGCGAGCGATGCAAACTCCGCTTAACCTAAAGCCGGGCTGCCCGGAGAGTAACCAGGCGAATGTTATCGCAGTAATCAATCACTCAACTTTCCCAGTCACCTCCAAGTCAGACGTAGTGCAGCAATCATGTTCGTCCATCAGGTCACCCACCGAGGTGAATGGCTGTTCAGAACGAGAGTATGATACACTGCGCCCAACCTGTATGAGACAGACAATAGAGAGTGAATTGACAGAAAGCTGCCCTCGACCATCAGTACGCCCATATAATTTATAATTGAGTAGCACCGTAGGATGGAAATATCAGGGAGATCTCAAGCTGTAGCATGACGGGAGGCGTTTGAGGAATTCCAAGCAGCAGGGGGTGTACAGGGGATGGTGAGGATGAAGACAGATGGTTAAGAAGTCTATCAATCCCACAGCCACATCCCCGCGTATGTACGGATCGTACTCTGGTGGGCCACTCCACCTACCGCTTGAATATTGCCAGCACCGCACTCAACCATTTAGCTCTCAGCTCCAGATTCCAAAATATAGATACGCGTGTGGGTACCCACTGATGCATGTATGGGCTCTGACAACCAAATTAAAAACCGAAGTCTGATCACCTTGAAGTTTTTAAAGAAGTGGTGAGAAGTGAGAGTATTTATAACGATGAATAGAATTAAGTGTCAAAATGTGGTGATCGATCCATTTTATTATATGATAACCGATACCATATGGTGAGAATCAAGTTAGGGTTATAAAGGAGAAAAATTAAGTGTTGTTAAGTTACTTGAGATTGTCGACGATGTCAGACACAAATCTAGTAAATGGGTCAATTAGTGTTTCTTTATTAGTAACGATTGCTACATCAAATGGGTCATTACTCTTATAGTATAAACAAGATTGCAGAAAATCATGTCTTGCAGTACAAGAACGTGGGCATTCGCAGTAAATGTTGGATAGTTTGAGTTGTGAGAGTGTTGAATGGACATCTATCTGTTTGAGTGATTTAAATTTAAATAGTTATTCAAGGTGGTAACCATGACTAGTAAGATCTGAGTCTGCTCAAATACTAATTTGAAAGTGATTAGATGTTTTAAGTGTTGCAACCACAAGAAGGGGTTAGTCAAATTTGTAGGGTTTATTTCTTGTGGACTAGATAGGCAGTCAGAGGGAATAAAAGAGTTAGATGAAGTATTATTTTCTAAATTCCAGGCTCTAGCTTTTTCAATAGCTAAGAGTTCAGCCTGAAGTACAGTGCAGAATCTATATAATATAAATTTCCTGATGATGTTAGTTTAAGTAGTATCCGGGAGGATTACTACAAAGGCTGCACCAGCATCATCGTTTTCAGTTTTGCAGCCATCAGTGTAAATTTGAGTGGGGTTTGAGTAGGAATTAAGGATGTCATTGACGTTGTTTTAGTTAATTGCAGATTAGTGTTCTATCGGTTTTCTAAAGCGTGGGTGAAGAAGGTCCTGTGATCTAGCAGGTCTTTTGACAGTAATGTTAGGAAGTAGAAATACACGAAGACCGGTGAAGAGTGTGTGCGCTCAATGATAGCTACCTCAAACACTAAGAGGTGTAAGAGGGTGAAACCAGCCAGAGCAGTTGTTGCGTAGGCAGAGGTAGTTCTGGATGCTCTTAAAGTTTTAGTGTAAGCCACGTTGGAGAGTACGAAGCCGATCGCGTACTGCTGGCAGCGTATGTTACAGCGGATTCAATGACATAGTAGCATAAAATAGTGATATCATCACTGTTTATGCCCCAAGGGGGCAGATAAATTTTTACATAGTTTGTTATAAATTTTATTAGTTTTTACAATAAGGTCTACATGTTTAATAGATTATAAGATTTATCTATAGTTACTCCAAGTAATTTTGAAGAATAAAATATTTTTATCCATAGTGATTTTAGGTTTTTGAGCTGAAAGTGAGAATGAAGTAAGTTGTGTTTTAGAGGGTCCAAAAGTTAGCTTAACTTTAGTACCCCGATTTGGTATAAGATATCAAGAGATATAGTGATGACCAGCTGATGCTGATCTTTAGTAGTTTTGGTAGTGTCCAAGGCCACCTCAAGCGCATCGAGGGAGGATATTTGTGCTTAGAAGCCAGATTGCCGAGCATTGTGATGGCCATTAATTAGTTGATGATGGGTAAGTCTCTTCGTGGTAAGTTTCTCTAGAAGTTTACCCAAAACATAAGTGAGAACAATGGGGCGATATGAGCCGATATCTGAGTAGTCATCTTTATCTGGTTTGGAAGATCTTTCACAAACGCTGTTTTCCAGGCAAAGGGGAAGTGGAAAATGCTCAGACATTGATTCATAAGGTTAGTAAGGAGGTCAAGGTGACGTTCGGCAAGAGACGTACATGTAGATCTTAACAAGACCTATAACTTCTGCAAGGAATATGGATCCTAGGTACATGGGTACCTAGGATCAATAGTTTTCAAGATATAGTTGTGTAAAGTTTTGACAGCTGTCACCCAAAATGTAGATCTTGACAAGACCTATAACTTCTGCAAAGAAACCATGTACCTAGGATCAATAATTTTGAAGATAAAGCTGTTTTAAGTTTGACAGCTGTAAGTTGAAATGGACTCCTCAATGAGACCTATCACTTCTACAAAGAAACCATGTACCTAGGATCAATAGTTTTCAAGATAAAGCTGTTTTAAGTTTTGACAGCTGTCAGTTGAAATGAACTCAATGAGACCTATTACTTCTGCAAAGAAACCATGTGCCTAGGATCAATAGTTTCCAAGATATAGCTGTTTCAAGATTGACAGCTGTCACCCAGAATGTAGGCCTTGATGAGACCTATCACTTCTGCAAAGAAACCATGTGTCTAGGATCAATAGTTTCCAAGATATGGCGGTTTTAAGTTTGACAGCTGTCAGTTGAAATGAACTCCTCGATGAGACCTATCACTTCTGCAAAGAAACCATGTGCCTAGGATCAATAGTTTCCAAGATATAGCTGTTTCAAGTTTGACAGCAGTCACCCAAAATGTGGATCTTGATGAGACCTATCACTCCTGCAAAGAAACCATATGCCTAGGATTAACAGATTCCGAGATATAGCTGCAGCAGTAGATTGATTCACCAGGACTACTAGCAACAAGGAAGATTGAGTTAAAAGAACTACTAGCAATTAACAACGGAGACTGAGCCACAATGCTGTGACTACTAGCAACAAACAAGGGGATTGAGTCAAAGGGACTGCTTGCAACAAGCAAAGAAGTTTTGAGTTGAGAGGACTACTAGCAATAAACAAGGAAGATAGAGTCAAAAGTACTATTAGCAACCAACTAAGAAGATTGAGTTAAAAGGACTACTAGCAACAAACAAGGAGGATTAAGTCAAGAGGGAATACTAGCGATAATCCTGGAACGTTCGATGTCATTCAATCGTTCCAAGATCGAGTACCACATCGGCTGTGTTAGTCCCAATAGTACAACTTGGAGCCAACACAGCCAACGTGAGGCACCGGTATAATAATAAAGATCATTGAACCTTGACAACCTTGTTACCCTGATGAGTTACTCTGATGAGTATTACCTTGTAATCTTGTAATTGCCTGTTTTGTTTGTATTACCTAGTTCAGAATATAAGTTTTATTTCCTTTTCTTCTTTCATATGCGCATGCATGCATGCACACGCACATACACACACACACATACGCATGCATGCATGCATGTATTTAATTTAGTCTGTTTCCGTACTTAGTCACACCATTTTGACCTTTGTACGTTTTGTACGCAAGCACCGAAAACATGCAATATTGATATAGTATAACCTTGTTATCCTATAGTTGCCTGTTTTGTTTGTGTTGCCTAGAATATGATTTTATTTCTTTCTTTTCCTCTTTCATGTGTGCATGCATGCATTGCTTGCGCACACACACACACACACGCTCATGTATGCACGCATTTAGTTTAGTCTGTTTCCATGCTTAGTCACATCATTTTAACCATTGTACGTTGTGTACGCAAGCATCGAAAACACACAGTATTGATATAGTGTTACCTTGTTACCTTATAGTTGCCTATTTTGTTTGTATTACCTAGATCAGAGTATTACTTTCTTTCCTCTTTCATGTATGTATGCATGCAACGCATGCGTGCGCACACGCATGCATGCATGTATTAAGTTTAGTCTGTTTACGTACTTAGTCACATCATTTTGACCATTGTACGTTGTGTATGTATGTACGCAAGCATCGAAAACACATATAGTATTATCTTGTTACCTTATAGTTGCCTATCAGAGTATTACTTTCTTTCCTCTTTCATGTATGTATGTATGCAACGCATGCGCGCACACACGCATGCGTGCATGTATTTAGTTAATCTGTTTACGTACTTAGTCACATCATTTTGACCATTGTACGTTTTGTATGTACGCAAGCATCGAAAACACATATAGTATTACCTTGTTACCTTATAGTTGCCTATTTTATTTGTTTTATCTAGATCAGAGTATTACTTTCTTTCCTCTTTCATGTATGTATGCATGCAACGCATGCGCGCACACACGCATGCATGTATGTGTTTAGTTTAGTCTGTTTACGTACTTAGTCACATCATTTTGACCATTGTACGTTTTGTATGTACGCAAGCATCGAAATCACATATAGTATTACCTTGTTACCTTATAGTTGCCTATTTTATTTGTTTTATCTAGATCAGAGTATTATTTTCTTTCCTCTTTCATGTATGTATGCATGCAACGCATGCGCGCACACACGCATGCATGCATGTATTTAGTTTAGTCTGTTTACGTACTTAGTCACATCATTCTGACCATTGTACGCAAGCATCGAAGTCACATGTAGTATTACCTTGTTACCTTATAGTTGCCTATTTTGTTTGTATTACCTAGTTCAGAATATAATTTTATTTCTTTCATTTCTTCTTTCATGTGTGTATATATGTTCGCACACGCACACACACATAAATACGCACGCATGCATGCACGCATTTGGTTAGGTCTGTTACCGTACTTAGTCACATCATTTTAACCATTGTACGTAATGTAAGTATGCATGCAAGCGTGCGTACAATTGAAAATACATATAATATTGATGGGTAGCTATGCCTAAACTTTATCTGAACAATTTGATTTTATACCACCATAACCTTTAACCTTATAATGTTACCTTGACATTACCTTGATGACGAGCATTACCTTGTTACCTTGTTGAAGTATATCCGAGTGTGCACAAGTATGCCACAATTGTAATTATCTATTTTGTTTGTAATAATTTAGTCTAACTATCTTTTTGGTGTAGGTAAAAATAAAACGCAAAAGGGTCTAGATCAAACGTGGTGTGGCAACCATGTACATCCATCAAGCCACCCACTAAGGTGAATGTCTGGTAAGGGCGAGAGTATGACGCACCACGTTCGATTTGCATAAGATGGGCGGTAGAGGGTGAGTACTGCCCTCGACCATCAATACACCCAAATAATGTGGAAATAAACAGCATCTTAATTAACCAGTATATGCGTATATTTAGTATATAGGAGAAAAGGAGGGTACGAAACCTTTGTTTCCCGGTTTGGTAACTACTGTCAGTGGCTATTTTTCTCGCTAGTTACCCTTAGCCAAGCGCAGTAACATGTGTGTGAGATTTTAACTATGATGTGTACATCGTGTAAGGTCAGTGAGTGACTTCCCTTTGCAAGGTATGTAAGTGAGTAAATGTATGGCCGCGCCAAGATAGTGCGTACGCCACATGTGTATAGGACTGCTTTTGTAGGGAAGCCCCGTATAGAAACGAGTGTGCAGTGTAGTGGTTAAACCCGACCCAATGTGACGTGTGTGTGAGATGTTAGCTGTAGAATGTGTCTGTAAAAAGTAATTGTGATGATAGCTAGATTTAATAATGAGTTAACAGATAGGTTAGATGGGTAAGTTCTTAAAGAGAGAATTTGCAAAGCGTACAAAAGCGTTAGATACATACTAATGTAAATAAGGGAAAAAAATTTAAGACACAAATATATGAATTTAGGTGGTGATGGGCGAGCGATGCAAACTCCGCTCAACCTAAAGCCGGGCTATCCGGAGAATAACTAAGCGGAGGTCATCGCAGTAATCAAACACTCGATATTCCCAGTCACCCCCAAGTCAGACGTGGTGCGGCAACCATGTTCGTTCATAGAGTCACCCGCCAAGGTGAAAGGTCGTTCAGCACTAGAGTATAAGGCACCACACTCGATTCACATAGGACAGGTAATAGGGGGTGAATTGGCAGTGAGTTGCCCTCGACCATTAGTACGCCCATATGATGTTGATTTAAGCAGCACCGTAGACTGGAAATGGGTATAAAATAAATAATAATGTCCATACTCGCTACGTACTATCGCAATTTCACATAAGTCATAATAACATCAATCATATGTAATGCACTGGCAGGATACTACAGTCACTTACCTTGCCACTCCTAATATAAGAGAGGAAATTCGCGAGGCGTGCAAAAGCAATACTAATGTAAATAGAGGTAAGATAAAACACAAATATATTAATTTCAGTCACGTTCGAGTAAAGCGCAGTGCGGCAACCATGCACGTCCATCAAGTCACCGAACAGAGTAAAGGACCGTTCAGCGCGAGAGTATAACACACCACGCCCCACTCACATGAGGCAGGCAGTAGAGAGTGAATTGACAAAAAGCTACCTTCGACGTCAGTATGCCCATATAATGTTGAATCCACGGCTTAACTCGCAACATATATGTATAGACAGTTGCGTTTTCACATAATTCATAATAATATCAATCATGGGTTATGCGCCAGCAGGATATAGCGGTCACTTACCTTGTCATTCCTAATATAGAAAGAAAATTCGCAAGGCGTACATAATTCATAATATTACTAATCAGGCGTAAAATGTTAGCAGGGTACAGTAATCACTTACCTTACTACTCCTAGTGTAAGAAAGGAAATTAACAAAGCGTACAAAAGCAATATTAATAAACACAAGTATATGAGTTGAGAATGGATAAATAGAGATATCCAGCTGTGCCCCGCGACAAGACTTGTAGAAGACATACATACATATACCCTCAGGTTTTTACATAATTCATAGTATTACTAATCAGGCGTGGTATGCTAGCAGGATACAGCAATCACTTACCTTATTGTATTTAATTCTTTAGTAATTGAAAATTCGCAAGGCGTACAAAAACAATACTAGTGTAAATAAAACGAAAATATATTAATTTCAGCAGTGATGAGCGAGTGGTGCAAGCTCCGATTAACCTAAGGCCGGGCAGTCCGGAGAGTAACCAGGCAAATGTGATTGCAGTGGTCAATCGCTCAGCTTTCCCAGTCGCCCACAAGTAAAGCACAGTGTAGCAACCATGTACGTCCATCAAGTCACCGAACAGGGTAAAAGACCATTCAGCGCAAGAGTATAGCACACCACGCCCAACCCATATAAGACAGGCAATAGCGAGAGAATTGACAGAAAGCTACCCTCGACCATCAGTACGCCCATGAATATTGAATTAGGTAGCACCGTAGAATGAAAATGGGTATATATATATTGTAAATAAATAAATATAAATATCAAGTAGATACAGGAAAGTGTTTTTATAACGGGATTAATTTTATAGCGGGAGGCTTGTGAGGAGTTGCAAGCAACAGGGGGGGACTCAGTCTTATGAAAAAGGGGTACAAGGGATGGGGAGGATGCAGGCAGTTGGCCAAGTAATCCATCAAACCCATAACCGCGCATCACCACATTAATCTGGGAGCGAGTGTACCCCGATAAGCCGCACCACCTGTCACCCGAACACCACCAGCACTATGTTCAACCGCTCAATTCATCCTTCCCTATACACTATAAATATATATTAAAGAGGTGGTAATAGCGATAGTATATAACAGTAAGTAAAATTAAGTATCAAGATGTAGTAGCGATCCATTTGATATATAAAATTCAATAGTCGATCCTAAGTATCAAAGGTTGATACATTGCCTGTATTGCATAGATAGAGGTTGTTAGCTAAGAAGAACTCTGCAACTAAGTCACCTCTGGAGTTATTCTCTTCACTTCCCCAAAGCTGGTGATGGCCATTAAAGTCACCACCAATGACATGATAAGCGTCGTAGTGAGATTTTAGAAAAATCTCCAACTTGTTGAGTATATAGTCCACATCATCATTAGGCCCCACATAGACGGAGATGATATAGATGTGGCAGTCAGAGGTTGACAGTTGAACAATACACAGGTTAGGGGTGCTACACTGGGCCATGCCTAATGTAGCACCAAGTCCTTTTTTAATAAAAATACCAGCTTTGGTGCCAGTATTACCTGGAAATTGAAATAATTGATAACCTGCAAGAGTTTTCAGGCTAGTAGTGGCGCCAATATAAGGTTCTGAAACCAGACCAATTTCAAATTCATTACTAAATAAGTATTGCTTGAATTCGTGGGTTGACCTGTAACATCTGAAAAGATTACATTGGAGGATTGATAAGTTTAAATTGGAGTTATTAAGTAAGGGTATACCAGTGTGTTGAGGAGTAGGTAGAGGAGTAGTCGGTTCCCCAGGGGAGGAAGAACACGAAGGGTGGGTGCCAGATGGTCCAGGTTGAGGGTGCAGTTGACATCGACGGCTGGGTGGATCATCCTCTTGATCTGATACACACGAGGAGGCATGCTTCCGCTTAGACATGTCGACGTAGAAGAGCTGAAGTAAGAACCCCCATCAAATATATAAGTGGTTTCAAGAACCGAGAAAGAGTGAATGAATCCTGAGCGACATAGTTAAAGGACCATTTTATCAACGTATAATAAATTATAGCAGCATTAGATATAAAATGCATCGTTCAGCTGTGTGAGGGAATATCCAACGCCACGTCCCTAAAGGAGAGGAACTATCAACAAACATCGAATCATTCTTGGAGTTTAGATGATAACATATACAAACAGATAAATGGGTCTACTTTAGAGATATTATAGGTGAGGGAATATGTATGCTGCTCAGGTATTTGGTAGGTAAATAGAAAGCGACAAAGGGATGTGTGCAATGGCCAAGATCTTACCTTTCGTAGAAATAAATGCTACAGTGCAGCGTGTAATAGCCCGGTATTAATCAGATATATATGGAGACAAGATATTTCACTGAATATTATAATGAGTAATGACACCAATTTGTTTGTTCAAGACAGATGCCATCCAATTTAAAAATTGAATAATTATGTCACAAGGTTGAGTGTACAAAACCAAATCCAACTGAGGAGTCCGTACAATTTTAGGTCACATTACTAGTAAGCATTGCGTCAACTACGCAGAAGCATAGATTAAGAAAATCAGCACCAGTCATAGAGAGAACGCTGCTGGTTAAACATAAAATAAGACTAAGTATTCAACAGCCAATTTAATTGATACCAGCATACACTATTCCCAAACGTACTTCTCTGCATCTTCTAGGGGGTGTTCTACAACACTTGAGAGTGGTAGCACCCCTCTGTATGCGTAGATCTAAGCATTACCTATCATTACTGTGAAGAAACTACAGGGGTAGGACCAGTAGTAGGTACCTGAGACATAAACGTACCTAGTGCGACTAACCATTTTAGATGGGATGATAGCTTAAGATAAGGAAGAACGTCAATAAATCTGAAACGGCTTTGGCTAAAAATTGAAGGGGGGGGACAGCCAGAGATCGAGACAACCTAATAGAATAGAAAATAACAGCATGCCCAATTATAATTAACAGTTTATGAAAATATTTTCGAAAAGTGGCCTACCCCAGTTTTGATGCTAGGATTCTGAAAATTAAATCGTGTGTAGAGCCCCTCAAGATTTTTCTCTCGATTTTTTGCAGAGAAAAATGTTGGAAATGAACCTCATCCACAATCCCCAACAACATCATCCAGCCACCACAAATCGCACCCAAAGGTCCGACCCCCGACCCCCCACCGCGACACCAAGCAAGACAAATAGCTACGACAGGGCCGGCAATCCGCGCTCCAAGGCTGGGGTGGCAACACTCCAGTCACCACCGGAGGCAACCGAGACCTCCAGGCCCGACCGCAACCGGGCAGTAATCCACGCTGGGGCGACCAGGGTCGCACGCCTGTGGTAGGATGATAGGAATCATCAACGATTATATCAGAGTACAAGTATCCATTATATTATTAGTGGATATGCCTACATTATTTGATTAAATTTATTTTAGTGAGGGCTTTACACGCAAATTGGTTTTAGCCTGCCCCGTTGCCAGAAAGAAGAGTGAATGTGACACTTGTAATATTTGGTAGGTGAGTTGTGAGATTAGACAGGTTTTGATGCGGCTTTTCAAATAGATAGGGTGAATAAAGGGAAATGTTTATAGACATTTGCTCATGTCTCAAGTTTTGGCGTCTTAAGATTTTGAATACAACCATGGTGTTTAATTAATTATATAGTGTTTTTGGCGCTAATTATTTATTCTATATAACCGCCGTTTATAAAATCATATTGATTAGTATAAACACGATAACTTGGTACTTCCGTTCTACTCAATTTGCATTTTGGTAATACCAGTACTAGAGCATTACTTCTATTTTGGAAGTTATAAATATTAAATGACACATAGTTTTCTCTATGGATATGTATTTATATTTTTAATTATTGTGCATTATGTAGGTACTTATAATAACTAATTATAATGAATCAAAGATAATGAACATACAAAATAAACAACAAAATAATGAACTAAGATATTTTAGCAGTAGAAAGTAAATTGAAGTTATGGCAACACTAAACTCAAGTGACGGACGAATGACATGCGACTCCGGCGCCGCGCCGCCGAGCGTGTTGTTTGCTGAGGTTGTTTGTGTTACTATGGAGAATTTTGGTTGTAATATGTATTCTAAGACTTGTGAAGATTGTTTTAGTATTTTTACATCAAGACGCCAAAGTTTTATATAGAAGAAAACCATGTATGGAAAACTGCCCATGTTCTTTGGTGTTCCAAATGAAAAACCATCCCGTTAGATGAGTTTTTATTATTGTTTGGGTTTAGTGCATGAGTTTATATTTGCCTGCCCCACAGCAAACCATGCAGGGACAGCAGAGTGACCAGTGTTACCACACGCACAAATCTCTATCAGTACAAATTTCTGTCTATTCATACGGAGTTTCCTTCATTGCAGATTTTGTGGTGAAAGCATTTGTAAAGACTATTAAGTATGTCATTGTAATAGTAGTAATAAACGTTTATTTCATTATAGTATATTTAGTTGTAGTGCTGCAAGTTAATCTCATAAAATGATGTTGAAGATACCTATCTGACATTACAAGTAGACTGATTAAATTATGGAATAGTGTTTTATACGGGTTTATGCAGATATTAAATTAATCAATACAGATTTATATAATTTGAGTGTGGCAACACTGAGCGCGACGCTTACAATGTTTGACAGGTGAATATCGGGAGGCCTTTATAGACAGAATTAGAATTAATTCGTGAACAAACCTGTGAAATAGTGTTGCAGAGTGATTTACCATCCCCAGGAGTGCATTCAATCTACGTGGAAGCTATGGGATCATTTCACAAGAGTGATTAAGGTAGGAAGGAGGCTACACCTACTCAAGTTTCAGAGCGAGGCAGGTGCCGGTACACAGTAATATAATTTATTAAAGCGTTCCATATGATAGGAGATTCATTATCTAACATCTACAATGGTGTATGTTGTAACAACGGAGCATTATGGGAATTGGTGCTGGTTTCACCTCTAAGACCCTCTCAGCCAGATTATGGGCCCATTACCAAGTGAATGTCATCGCAGGTAAAAAGGGGGCAGGGGTAGCATGTTGTATTGTGACTATACCGTGATTAGGCAAAAATTTAATTAGACGAGGTCAGGGATGAAGTTTATTACGAAGGTGATGAGTAGATTATTGTTGGTAAGAGTGAATTGGTAAGGCCTTATGATGTGGACAAAACCGTGTTTGATTGCATGTGATTGAGTTCAAGACTTTTCAGAGTTCCTGGGTTCCTGGATTGTTAATTTCATTGAGGCTACCGTTCACTTTGCAAATATATTATAGATAGGGATAGGGCTATATTTGATATGAAAGTCGGTGTCAGCTTTGCATCCGAAACTCAACCAAATTGCTATCCCTTGCCTGTGCATTGGTGAAGGATTGTAATAGGTGCCCGTGCTATGTTAGGTTGTGACTATGTTTTGAAACAGCGCCTTGGCATTTCAGAGTTCCCGGGTTGCACCGCGGGCCCGCCACGGGAGTCGCAAGGCCGCCAGCCCGCACCACACGCCCCGCTGGACACAGTTCACGTCTAGACCCACCGGCAGCATAGTCCGAGCCAGAGGAGGGGAGCCTAAGCAAGTGAAGACACCGGTGGCCAGCAACAGGTGAGGCACATGTTCAGAATATAATATACAACTCGTAGTTTGGCTCAAACTTGCACGCAGTGCTCGCAGTATACGTTGGATTGTGGCTATACCGTGGTAGAGGCGCTCATCAATAATGTCTATGATATGTTTTTAGGTTTCCCTTTGTTGCGACGCGCGACGATGACGCAACAACAGTGCCGCCGTGACGTGATTGCTGACCGCATGTCTCGGACACGCGAGCGCCGCGACGCAACCGATCGCCGCTCGCCGATTCATGGCCGCTCGCCCCCGGCCCGCCACAGGGCGCAGGCGGGGGCTACAATGGTAGTATGTTTGATTATGACTATGCCGTGATTGAACAGAGGCCAGTGGTGTGGTGATTCAGCAAGGATGGCGTGTGTGTCGTCGAGTGCCCACACCATGTTTGATGTAAGTGCCTATGTTTTGAAAGAATGCCATTGACATTTCAGAGTACCTAGATTGCACCGCGGGCATGCCACAGACGCGACGAGGCACACGACCCTCCCCATGCACCGCCACGACAGACGCCGTCGAAACCGAGACTCCCACCAGAGTTAGGCCGTGTCAAGGCCGACCGGAAGCCCCATCTGGGACAGGGGAGAGCGATCACAGAGAGTGAGGGCGCCAGAGGCCAACCGCTGACAAGGTACAAGTCGAGACTGTGAAACATAAGTTACATAAACATAACATACGGCTCAATCGCGCACACAATGCTCGCTGAACACGTTCAGGCCGAGTATAGGCCACAGCACCCGACCTGCATGGGGGGAGACAGCCTTCAATTTAAGTTTAGGCACAAAATCAAAGCGGGATAGATTATTGCCTCATGGTGAGACGATTGCTGGGTCTTGTAAAGTTTTGTTTTCACTCGGTGACTTTATTGATGTATCCGTATGTGTATAGACTTGATCAAAGCCCTATTAAGTAGGGATACATTGAACTGTATATATGATTTGTTTATTTTAGTATTTTGGTTGTTTGATTGTAGTTGATGGGTTTTAATCCGAAATAAGTAAATTGAATCGAATGAATTTTGCAGAGACGAAACAGGAAGAGAGGGCAACGTTCTTTCGGACCTCAGAACGAGGTGGGAAGCGATCAATATGATTGGTGAGTCTTGAGAAATGTGCTGTTGAGGTAAATTTGTACCTAAGATATTAGTTTGTGCATTGGTGAAGCATTGTGGTGGGCACCCGCACCATGTTACATTGTGTTTGTGTTTGAAAGAGTGTCTTTAACATTACAGAGTTCCTAGACAGTACCGCGGGCCTACAGCGAACGTGACGAGGCTGCCGGCCCCCCATACACGCCGCGCCAGACCACGCCAGACGTGAGACCCCAGAGTCGAGCACAATCCATGTCGAGTCCATCAAGCAGCCACGTCCGAGCAAGGGAGGGCGACCTCAGCGAGTGGAGGTGCCATAGGGCTAGCCGCTGACAAGGTACATGTTGGGATTATATGGGTCATAATGTGACTCGAGCATGTATGCGACGCTCACTGAGACAGCCTCCGACCCAAGCGCGGGCCGCCGGAGGCTGCGCATTGCGGTGCGGCGCGATAGGGTGCCCAGAGGCCATTTGGATGAGGGTGGGTCGATAGCCATCCTCCTAACTACCCTATATGGTGGCGGGCGAGGCGATTCGCAGCACACGAACAACCTATCACAAAGATATAGCTCCATTAAATACGGCAACAACATTCACCTGGTCAGCTACTTAACAGTCTTCTCAAAGAGATACAGAGTCATAAAGGATGGGTTCTCATCCGATGGCGAGGCAATTGCTGAGTAATATAAGATTAATTATCTCACAGTGGCCTTATTATCACAATATCCATATGTTGAAATACTATTGGATCGCCCTGCACATGGAAGCAAGATAGGACAATATATAACAATCTGGTTGAGACGCGCATTAGTATTAATTGTAATGTTTCAGGATCACCTCCCGTTGCGACCTCCCACGACAACAGTAGGGTCACCGCCGCGTCCCGCACAAGCGCGGAGACACCACCGCACACCTCGCGGGCCCACCGCGGCCGCAGGCAGTTGCCGCGGGTGAGGACATCAGGTGGCGTGTACAGATGATATGGTAGTACAGATAAATGAGCAAAAACGCCCATCAGCGAGAGAGCAACCAAATTGTAGTCATTATGACTGCAATTCTCGATTGAGATTGAGTTGCAGCGATCACAAGCAAGGGAGAATCAAGATTGAGTCGATGGAATATTTGTCAGGGTCAAGCAATAAGTCTAATTTTGATGTGAGCCAGTCGTGGTCAATTTGCGACAGGGGGTGAGAATAGATCCAAATAGATATAATTAGAAACAAGGCAGAGCCGAATCTAGTTCAGGTCTCATTCTCTATGCAACATAGAGCTGTAGGTAGCTACCATTTAGGAAATATTAATTGTTGTCTGTCCCATATAGCTAGGCTGAGGGGTCCAGATCCTTGATCCCCAGAGTCCAGCATGTTTTAGTAGTTGAGATAAATTATGGTAGCAGAAGTAGAAGTGAGGAGGGTTATTATGATTGTCCTAGCGATGTACCGATATAAGAGATGTTAGGATCATTATACAAAAGCTATGGGGAGGCGAGAGTGAAGATAGGAGACAATAGAACCTTAGCTTTAAGTGTATAGTTGTATAGTCTGAGTGTGTGTTAGTTTACAGAGTAAATGTTTGATATGGGTCTGTGTCCATTTATATGGGTGTTGCTCGAAGTTGTAGTCACAGAAGAGAATAAGGTACTCCGGTTAGAGTTGACCGAGAGGAGAACGTGGATCCCTTAGTATATCTTCTCCATCAGGCATTAGTCAATAAGTTTTATCTTGAAATCAATTGTGGATTGTATGTGTTATAGGAATTCAAGGCGGAGCCGACTCCCGACACGCGCGGAGGGGGTCGACCGGCGTGTCGATCGTGGTCTAAGCAGCATCATCCATACCAGCCCAGAGCGCGGTGCGGCCACGGCCCTCAGTCAAGTCAATCAGTCAATCCCGGAGACAACGAGGAGAAGAAGATCAACTCATGTATCCCACACCCGCCCATGTGTTAACCGATTTCCAATTTCCATATGATGTAACGCTTGCAAATAAATGAGTTAAATAGCCCGTGGTATTTAAAGTATAATTGCGTACAGAAACACGCCTATATCTGTCTGTGTGACGAATACCTAAAGTAGAGTTGTGAGGATGTAGATCCTCGCCGACTGCTACAGGACGGGCACTCGGGCGCGAGCCCGGGGCCGGAGTGTCGACACCGCCGTGACTGGGGATTACACCGAAGGTAGGTCGGCTCTACCACCAGCGTGAAAGCGACCAGGGTAGAGTTATTATGGCTGCTAACGATTCTTGATCAAAATAGAGCTGAGGCGGCTACTAGTGAGGGAGGATCGAGATTAAGTTGTAGTGATATTGGTCGAAGCAAACGATCGAATTTTTAATATACGTTGGTCATGGTCGATTTGCGGCGTGGGGTAGGAATGGATCCATATAATCAGAGGCAGAGCAAAGCCGAATCCAACACAGGTCTCGTTCTCATGACAACATAATGCTATAGGTGGCTACCATTTGGGAGATATTAATTATTTTCAGTCCCATATAGCTAGGTTGTAGGGCTCCAGGTATTTGATATGCCATTGATGTTCCCTAGAGTGCAAATTGTTGTGTCAACTGGGGTAAGTTATTTAATTGAGCGAATTGAACATATTAGAAACGACACGGCATGATATTAAATTTTAGGGTATCAAAGATTCTTTATACTTAGTGTAAGAACTTTGAAACCCATAATGTTAAAATCAAAGATAAAATAGCTTCAAAATGATTCATTTTTATAACTAGTTACATTTCGCGGCTGCACCAGTGTAAATCCTAATCCCATAAGTATCCACCATAAAGCCAACACCGTTCTGCAGTAGACTAGTCGGGGTTTGAATCATTATAATTTAGATGGCTTATTTAAACGAGGGCGGGATTTTTCGGAACTAAACTTTGCAGGAGCATGGCCTACAGGATCAATGATGATTAAATGAAATTCATGTTTATCGGTCGAGCCGACGCTGCGAAATAAAGATTACAGATAGTTTGAGTGAAATATTGCAGTAACATCGTCACTGGAGTAAATTAAGTTAATATATGAGACTGTGCAAGTTACTCATGAAATCTATTTGGACGACTATATGAAATATGTATGACTACTAGCGCCACTGGAATGGAAATTTTATTATTTGTTTGAGTTAAATTGAATAGTTAATAATAATTTTAATAAGTAGGGTGATTCAAGAGAAGCGTTTCCATATTCAACAAACATATATTTGGTACAATCACGCGAAGCCAGGGCGGGTCGCAAGAAGCAGTATGAGGTAGGGAGGAATAGTTGAGTCTTCGAGAGGGGTGCTCCACAACTCATGAGAGTGATAGAACCCCTCTGTATACCCAGATTTGAGTAATAGCTATCACTTCTGTGAAGAAGCTGCAGGAGTAGGACCGATAGTACCTGGGATATAAGCGTACCTAGTATGACTAAACCAGATTGTGTGAAATGATAGTTTGAGACAAGGAAGAACATCAGCAAATCCGAGACGGTATGATCAATTTTGGCAGAAAATTGAAGGGGGAACAGCTAGTGGTCAAGGCTATATATAAGCATATCCGGTTATAATTTAGCAGTTTACATAAATATATTCAAGAAGGTGACTTCCCCGGATTGATACATGGATTCTAAAGTCTGTGCTGTGCATAGAGTCCCTCTTTTGGCAAAGAGAAATATTGGGAAAGTTGTTTCAGGAGGAAGTTACATCCTCGTGATCTTGTAACTTTAATATAAGATAAGTATATCTTGTATCATTTTATTCACGAGTTTCGGGTTCATCACCACATTTTTCAGGCCGTACACATAGAAAGAGTATTAATTATAAAAGGTGGAAACTCTATAGTTGTAGGGAGCATATAAGTGTCAAGCGTTCAAATAATTTTGTTTTCCAATTGGAATGGAGAGTCACAAAAACAAAAATCATTCATAACAAAGGCAAGAGTCGAAGAGAGGAGACGTCTTAAGAACATAAGGTAAAAAGAATCTAATCAACAATGGAGAGGACCAATGAAGATCAGACCGGCCGCGCAGCACCGGCGGCCAGCGCCGAGCGCTCCGCAACGGACAACACCAACCGGCGCAGGCGAAGGCGCTCTAACAGGCAGCGGGGGCAGCCGCAGCCACAAACCGCCCAGGGTGGCATCCAATCAGTCCACCTCCGGAACCCCGTCGGGAAGCGACCGAGCGCCACGCCAGCGCCTCGGGACCGCAAGAGGCCGAGGAACAACAACTCCGAGGTCATTGCGAGTCCCAACCCGCTGGAGATGGCCATCATGTCGGTTCCCGACGGGTGCCTGAACGAGGAAGACAGCACTAAGATTCAGACGGCCGTCCTTAACGAGGCACTGGCCCTGGATAAACCTGACCTTTCCCCAACCGCTTTCAGGCCCTTATTTGACGGGAAGCCACGACTGGTCGATGGGGCACTCCATGTGCGGTGCAGTGACGAAAGCACAGTCGCATGGCTGAGAGGCGCAATCTCCCGCATTCCATCGCCCAGGGATGATTTTAGCCTCACAGCCATGCGACAGATGGAGATGCCCAAACGGCTGCGGGCCGGTATGTGGGTTCCCAGTCACATGGGGGATCCTCAACTGATGTGGAAGGCGCTAGGCTTCTTCAATCCTTGGGCAAATGTTGATGGCACCTGGAGACTCCAGAGAGCCATCAGCAAGGGGCAGAGCTACTTTCTGGAAGTGACGATTCCAGAGGGAGTGGTGCCCTTGCTCACGGAGAGAGGAAGGGGGATGCGGTTATGTATGGGGACCGTTTATGTGAAATATTTTCACAGAGACGGCTCCCTATCAGACCTGCCACCGCCCGAAATATCTCACCCATCACCACCACCAACAACCGCACCTCATCCAGTCCAACCATCGTCATCGTCATTAACAACCATGGCGGCCACTAGCCCCGGCACTATTACCATAGAGTGTCAGGTGCAAGAGGGCAGCAACATTTTCTCCGAGGAGGAGGTATGGTTGACATCGCTCAACGGCGTGTTCCTCTCCGACTCAGAGTAAATGTGAAGCACTTACATAACCAGATCACCATTTCATTCATTCATTAATAGTACATCAGCATCACATTCATGAATCATCCAAAACCGTCATAATCCTTCAGAGGAAGATAATTGTGGGTCTAAGGTGAGTGAATTCAAATAAGACGTAAGGACATAGTGTCTCACATATATGTATAGGATAGAGACATATAACAGTGAATTTGATATTTTGCAGAGACTACCAAGAATTGGCGTCACCCGGTCGGATCCAATGCATCACGAGTCCATTTATTGCGAGGCGAAGGTTATCCAAGGGAGAGATGTTAAAGCAAGGTTATCTTGTGGAGAGCGGTTTCGAGTATCTGAAGGCGAGGAGCAGCTCAAGGTTCCCAAGATAGGATTCCAAAAGGCAGTAATGTCCTTCAAAGAAGGATAGTAAAGGGTCAGAGGTAAGCTACTTAACTCAGTCTCACATATATATGTTGTAGGAGAGACATAGTGGAAGAATTAATAATAATAATTGATATTTTACAGAGACAACCAAGACTCGGTCAGGTCCAGCACATCACAAGTCAATTTATTACAAGATAAGGATTGTCCAAGGGAGAGGTAGAGTAAATAAGGCGCAATAAAGAACTGAACTAAATTATTCCAAAAATATATACCAAATAGAGAAGAGGGTGATAATAGATTTGGTGTTATTGGTTAGTGGACGCATATTCAGCTACCAACTGCAGATGTCTATTAAAGTACAAAATGAAGTAAGTTCCTTGGAATTCTAGTTGCATCATACCAGTTAGGTGACAATATTCAGGCATATGACCTGATGCTAAGATTATAATTGATTTTACATTTTTACAGATTTAGGCATGGTAAATAATTCTGAATGTACAAGCATCGTTTGACTGATTTATTTTAATTTGGGCTTTACACGTGGATTGACTTTTGCCTGCCCCGCAGCCAGAGAGAGAAGTGAATGTGAAGCTTATAGAGTTTGACAGGTGAATTGTGTGATTTTTGAGACCAATCTATTTTATTTGTGAATTTTCTATTGTATATAGTAATGATGGTTTCTCCTTCCCCAGGAGTGGATACAATCCACATCAAGGCCACCATATCTCCCCACAGGGACATTTTGGGTGAGGAGATTAGGTTGCATTCTCTCAGGTTTATAAAGCCAGACGTGCATGGATCAATATGATTTGTTATTGGTGGTGGGTGCACTGTTGGATGAGAGAAACATAATCTAATTTACAATATGAGAGACAAGTTGGTCTTTCTTTAGAAACTTATCGGTAAATTTGTGGGTCCATTTCCAAGAGAGTGATATTGCCGGGAACTAAGGCAAGGATGGCTTATTGGATTATAACTGCACCATGATTGAACAGAATCAAAAGGTGAGATATTCTATGAGGGTGGTGTGAAAGTCTCTGTTGGTCAGACTGTATTGGGGGAATCTTAGGATGAGGGCCCGTGCTGTGTTTAATTATATGTGTTTGTGTTCAGAGATAATGTTTCCAACATTTCAGAGTTCCTAGAGTGCATGGTAAGGATGTCTCGAGCAATGCGGGACCACCAACTCTCTCAAAACGCCGCGCTAGACCACGTCAATTATAAGACCCCAGAGTTGGGCACACTCCATTTTAGGATCCACCGGCAGCTCAGGTGAGGGAGCCAGTGAGTGAGGGAGCAAGAGACAAACTCCTAACAAGGTACATTCAGTCGCACAGTTACAGCCCCTAACAGAGCCTTAGCAATTATAATTATTGGAATGCGTTTTCTCTGATAGGTGAGTAAGAAGACCCCAGCCGAAGCAGGTGGTGGGGGCCGGCTACTACAAGATCAAAAACTTTGTTACATGGGACCAGGGCGAAATAACTTGTTTTCGACAGTGGTCCAAGTTAATGCTTGTCAAAAGAGGGTATGAGAGCACATATATCTAAGCACCGACATAGTGAGAGTCCTTCAATAAATGTTTGCTCGTAAAGAAATTATTATTGTCCGAAATAAACGTTGTGAATTTAATTTCCAGGATGACAGGTCGTCACGACACAGAGGAGCGCAGCATCACTCAGACAAGAGAAGCCCAACTAGAGGGACACCACTAGCCTCTAGACTCAGACAAGGTATAGTCCAAACGTTTGAGGTTGCATTAATATGTCCAATATTTGCAGTTAAGCGCAAACAGTGGACACACAGTGAAGAATTAGAGAATTAATGTCTTTTTTGTGTTCTTATAGCTGCGGCGGACGCGGTGCAAAGGGCGAACCACCACCACAGCCTCATTGTGATGGAGTGGATACCGAGTCCAGCTCTTCATGGTTCTCTTCCAACACTCGTACCGATGTGGTGCCCCTTTGACTGCGACGAGGCGCTCTAAAAGAAGGCATCTACGGCAGCCAGCGGTGTGGGCGGAGGATAATTGGTGTGCACCCGGGATAGCGATGTATTGCAGAAATATAGGCATTGATTTGATAACAGGGCGAACCTCAGTGAGCAGAGAGGTGGGGAGTTGACACGCCCAGCACATCCTATCCTCTCAGCCTAGTCAACCATGCCAAGGGGAGAGAAACCATCAATACTTCCAGAGCCAATCAAGCCGCGGATTTCAACGTGGTGAAGAAGATGAATTCATATACTATTACTAGCATTTTTACAATAGCTGTTACAAATTATTGTGTAGGAATTATAAATAAATATGAGTGATGGAATTTTGATATTTGTAGTATTATTGCATTCAATAACATTTACACTAATTCACACGGTAGGTGCCCGTGATTATACGATCCCAGCCACCCCAACGCAGGCCACCACCCGGCGACAACCGGGACCAAGAGCTCCAGCCGCCCCCGGAGGTGACCAGGACGCCACCACCCCGCCCCAAGGCGCAGACCACCAATCTCCCAACACCACTATGATGGGCCAGAGGCCGGACTCCCGAGTGTGGGTTTACAAGTGACGCTGTTAGGGATAACAAAGAAATCCATGCAGCCATCCTCAATCACTCATCCCCATCAACCATAAAAGCCTGGTATTAATACATAACACAGACAAAGTGTATTCCTATCTATATCTATTATTCATATTATGTAGGTATCAATGAGGGAGTAAACTCCGAAACCACTTCAGCGATTTTGGATGAGATTTTAGTGGAGTTAATTCTGGGGTAGCTGAGGGTCATGGGTAACTTTTGACTTGAAATTCCCATGTAGGTAAAATCATTAATGATATATGTTCAACTCTATCTTTATGAAGTTTATGCTGTACGTAACAACCAGGCTGGCGCAATGGCCAACCATGCCGGGCCGCCCAACACAGGGTCGCGGGTTCGATACCCACTTATACAGGCATTTAGGTTGTAAAGCACTCTAGCACTTATTTATTATGCTTGCCTACAGAGTTTGCCTACAAAGTTTGCCTACAAAGGGAGCTGCGGCAAGGAAACCTCATCCGCCATCCCCAACAGCATCATCCAGCCACCACAAGCTGCACCCAAAGGTCCGGCTCCCAACCCCCACAGCGACGCCAAGCAAGACAAACAGCAACGACGGGGTCAGCAATCCACGCTCCGAGGCAGGGGCGACAACACTCCGGCCACCACCAGAGATAACCGAGACCCCCAGGCCCGATCGCAACCGAGCGGCAGTCCACACGGGGGCGACCGGGACCGCGCACCTGTGATGGGATTGCAATGATAAGAATCCTCAACGATTATATCAAAGTATAAGTATCCATTATATTATTAGTGGATCTGCCTACATCTATAATATAAAAATCAATTGCTGTTCGTTAGTCTGGCTAAAACTCGAGAACGGCTGGACCGATTTAGATGATTTCGGTTTTGAAATGTTTGTTGTAGTCCAGGGAAGGTTTAAACGGTGAGAATTTAAAGATCGGACTTACGCGGGTGAAACCGCGGGGCGCAGCTAGTTGTTTGATAAAATTTATTTTAGAGTGGGCTTTTCACGCAAATTAGTTTTAGCCTGCCCCGTTGCCAGAAAGAAAAGTGAATGTGACACTTGTAATGTTTGGCAGGTGAGTTGTGAGATGACAGGTTTTGGGGCGGCTATTCAAATAGATAGGGTGAATAAAGGGAAATGTTTATGGACATTTACTACATACATAGTACAGCCGTGCAAAGTCAGGGCGGATCGCTAGTGCAAAAATAAATAATGAAATTTTGGTGTTCCAAATGAAAAACCATCCCGCAAGATGAGTTGTTTTGGGTTTAGTGCATGAGTTTATATCCGCCTGCCCCGCAGCAAACCGTGCAAGGACAGCAAAGTGACCAGTATTACCACACGTATAAATCTTTATCTGTACAAATCTCTGTCTATTCATACGGAATTTCCTTCATTGCAGACCCCGTGGTGAAAGCACTTGTAAAGACTATTAAGTATAATAATATCATTGTTATAGTTGTAATAAGCGTTTATTTATTATAGTATATTTAGTTGTAGTGCTGCTAGTTAATTTTCATAAAATGATGTTGAAGATGCCTATCTGACATTACAAGTAGACTGGTTAAATTATTGAATAGTGTTTTATACGGGTTTATGCAGATATTTAATTAATCAATACAGATTTATATAATTTGAATGTGGCAACACTGAGCGCGACGCTTGCAAAGTTTGACAGATGAATATCGGGAGGCTTTTATGGACAAATTTAGGATTAATTCGTGAATAAACCTGTGAAATAGTGATGCAGAGTGATTTACCATCCCCGGGAGTGCATTAAATCCGCGTGGAAGCTATAGGATCATTTCACAAGAGTGATTAAAGTAGGAAGGAGGCTACACCCACTCAAGCTTCAGAGCAAGGCAGGTGCCAGTACACAGCAGTTAATTTATTAGAGCGTCCCACATGATAGGAGATTCATTGTCTAATCTAACGTCTACACCGGTGTATGTTGTAACAACAACAGAGCATTATGAGAATAGATGCTGGTTTCACTTTAAGACCCTCTCGACCAGATTATGAGCCCGTCATCAAGTGTATGTCATCGCGAGGAAAAAGAGCAGGGGTAGCATGTTTTATTGTGACTATATCATGATTAGGCAAAAATATAGTTTAAACGAGGTCAGGGATGAAGTATATTACGAAGGTGATGAGTAGATTATTATTAGTAAGAGTGAATAGGTAAAGCCTTATGATGTGGGCCAAACTGTGTTTGATTGCATGTGATTGTGTTCAAGACATTTCAGAGTTCCTGGGTTCTTGGATTGTTAATTTCATCGAGGCTACCGTTCACTTTGCAAATATAATATAGATAGGGATAGGGCTATATTTGATATGAAAGTCGGTGTCAGCTTTGCGTCCGAAACTCAACCAAATTGCTATCCCTTGCCTGTGCATTGGTGAAGGATTGTAATAGGTGCCCGTGCTATGTTAGGTTGTGACTATGTTTTGAAACAACGCCTTTGGCATTTCAGAGTTCCCGGACTGCACCGCGGGCCCGCCGCAGGCGCCGCGAGGCCGCCGGCCCGCACCACACGCCCCGCTGGATATAGTTCGCGCCTAGGCCTACCGGCGGCACAATCCAAGCCAGAGGAGGGAAGCCTCAGCAAGTGAAGACACCGGTGGCCAGCAACAGGTAAGGCACATGTTCAGGCTACAGTATACAACTCGTAGTTTGCCTCAAACTTGCACGCAATGCTCGCGGTATACGTTGGATTGTGGCTGTACCGCGGAGGGGACGCTCATCAATGATGTCTATAATATATTTTTAGGTTTCTCTTTGTTGCGACGCGCCACGACGACGCAACAGCAGTGCCGCCGCGACGTGGTCGCCGATCGCATGTTCCACACACACAAGCGCCGCGACGCAACCGATCGTCGCTCGCAGCCCCACGGCCACTCGCCCCCGGCCCGCCACGAGGCGCAGGCGAGGGCTAGTTACGATGATGGTATGTTGGATTATGGCTATATCAAGATTGAACAGAGGCCAGAGATGAGGCATTCAGCGAGGATGGTGTGAGTGTCGTGAGGGATTGAAGTGTATTTCCTATGAAGAGTGCCCACCATATATGATTGTAAGTGTCTATGTTTTGAAAGAATACCATTGACATTTCAGAGTACCTAGATTACACCGCGGGCTCGCTGCAGACATGACGAGGCAGGCGACCCTCTCCACGCGCCGCCACGACAGACCCCGTTGAAAACGAGACTTCCATTAGAGTTATGCCGTGTCAGGACCGTCCAGTGGTCCCATCCTAGACAGGGAAAGGCAATCTCAGAAAATGAAGGCGCAAGAGGCCGACCGCTGACAAGGTACAGGTTGAGACTGTGAAACATAAGTCATGATACAATTTGAGCGTAAAGAGATATGGGGGCGAGTGTCGCGGCAAGTTCAGGCACAAAATCAAAGCGGGATAGATTATTGCCTCATGATGAGACGATTGCTGGGTCGTGTAACGTATTGTATGTGTATAGACTTGATCAAAGCCCTATTCAGTAGAGATACATTGGACTGTATATATAATTTGTTTATTTTAGTATTTTGGTTGTTTTATTGTAATTTATGAGTTTTGATCCGAAATAAGTAGATTGAATTGAATGAATTTGCAGAGACGAAACAGGAAGAGAGGGCAACGTTCTTTCAGACCTCAGAACAAGGTGAGAAGTGATCAATGTGTTTAGTGAGTCTTGAGAAATGTGCTGTTGAGGTAAATTTGTACCTAAAATATTAGTTTGTGCATTGGTGAAGCATTGTGGTGGGCACCCGCATCATGTTCGATTGTGTTTGTGTTTGAAAGAGTGTCTTTAACATTGCAGAGTTCCTAAACAGTGCCACGGGCCTACAACAAACGTGACGAGGCTGCCGGCCCCCCGCACACGCCGCACCAGACCACGCCAGACATGAGACCCCAGAGTTGAGCACAATCCGTGTCGAGTCCATCAAGCAGCCACGTCCGAGCAAGGGAGGGCGACCTCAGCGAGTGGAGGCGCCATAGGGCCAGCCGCTGACAAGGTACATGTTGGGATTATGATATATAGGTCATAATGTGACTCGAGCATGTACACGACGCTCACTGAGACAGCCTCCGACCCAAGCGCAGGCCGCCGGAGGCTGCGCATTGCGATGCGGCGCGACAGGGTGCCCAGAGGCCATTTGGATGAGGGGGGGTCGATAGCCACCCTCCTAACTACCCTATATGGTAGCGGGCAAGGCGATTCGCAGCACACAAGCAACCTATCATGAAGATATAGCTCCACTGAATACGGCAACAACGTTCACCTGGTCAGCTACTTAACAGTCTTCTCAAAGAGATACAGAGTAATAACAGGATGGGTTCTCATCCGATGGCGAGGCAATTGCTGAGTAATATAAGATTAATTATCTCACAGTGGCCTTATTATCACAATATCCATATATTGAAATACTATTGGATCGCCCTGCACATGGAAGCAAGATAGGACAATATATAACGATCTGATTGAGACGCGCATTAGTGTTAATTGTAATGTTTCAGGATCACCTCCCGTTGCAACCTCCCGCGACAACAGTAGGGTCACCGCCGCGTCCCACACAAGCGCGGAGACACCACCGCACACCTCGCGGGCCCACCGCGGCCGCAGGCAGTTGCCGCGGGTGAGGACATCAAGTGGCGTGTACAGATGATATGGTAGTATAGATAAATGAGCAAAAACGCCCATCAGCGAGAGAGCAACCAAATTGTAGTCATTATGACTGCAATTCTTGATTGAGATTGAGTTGCAGCGACCACAAGCAAGGGAGAATCAAGATTGAGTCGATGGAATATTTGTCAGGGTCAAGCAATCAGTCTAATTTTGATGTGAGCCAGTCGTGGTCAATTTGCGACATGGGGTGAGAATAGATCCAATAGATATAATTGGAAACAAGGCAGAGCCGAATCTAGTTCAGGTCTCATTCTCTATGCAACATAGAGCTGTAGGTAGCTACCATTTAGGAAATATTAATTGTTGTCTGTCCCATATAACTAGGCTGAGGGGTCCAGATCCTTGATCCCCAGAGTCCAGCATGTTTTAGTAGTTGAGATAAATTATGGTAGCAGAAGTAGAAGTGAGGAGGGTTGCGATGTACCGATATAAGAGATGTTAGGATCATTATACAAAAGCTATGGGGAGGCGAGAGTGAAGATAGGAGACAATAGAACCTTAGCTTTAAGTGTATAGTTGTATAGTCTGAGTGTGTGTTAGTTTACAGAGTAAATGTTTGATATGGGTCTGTGTCCATTTATATGGGTGTTGCTCGAAGTTGTAGTCACAAAAGAGAATAAGGTACTCCGGTTAGAGTTGACCGAGAGGGGAACGTGGATCCCTTAGTATATCGTCTCCATCAGGCATTAGTCAATAAGTTTTATCTTGAAATCAATTGTGGATTGTATGTGTTATAGGAATTCAAGGCGGAGCCGACTCCCAACACGCGCGGAGGGGGTCGACCGGCGTGTCGATCGTGGTCTAAGCGGCATCATCCATACCAGCCCAGATGCCCAGTTATGTTTATCAGCGCGGTGCGGCCACGGCCCTCAGTCAAGTCAATCAGTCAAACCCGGAGACAACGAGGAGAAGAAGATCAACTCATGTATCCCACACCCGCCCATGTGTTAACCGATTTCCAATTTCCATATGATGTAACGCTACCAAATAAATGAGTTAAATAGCCCGTGGTATTTAAAGTATAATTGCGTACAGAAACACGCCTATATCTGTCTGTGTGACGAATACCTAAAGTAGAGTTGTGAGGATGTAGATCCTCGCCGACTGCTACGGGACGGGCACTCGGGCGCGAGCCCAGGGCCGGAGTGTCGACACCGCCGTGACTGGGGATTACACCGAAGGTAGGTCGGCTCTACCACCAGCATGAAAGCGACCAGGGTAGAGTTATTATGGCTGCTAACGATTCTTGATCAAAATAGAGTTGAGGCGGCTACTAGTGAGGGAGGATCGAGATTAAGTTGTAGTGATACTGGTCGAAACAATCGATCAAATTTTTAATATACGTTGGGCATGGTCAATTTTGCGGCGTGGGGTAGGAATGGATCCATATAATCAGAAGCAGTGCAAAGCCGAATCCGACACAGGTCTCATTCTCATGACGACATAATGCTATAGGTGGCTACCATTTGGGAGATATTAATTATTTTCTGTCCCATATAGCTAGGTTGTAGGGCTCCAGATATTTGATATGCCATTGATGTTCCCTAGAGTGCAAATTGTTGTGTCAACTGAGGTAAGTTATTTAATTGAACGAATTGAACATATTAGAATGACACGGCATTAAGTTTTAAAATAATGGGGGTATCAGAGATTCTTTATACTTAGTGTAAGAACTTTTGAAACCCATAATGTTAAAATCAAAGATAAAATAGCTTCAAAATGATTCATTTTTATAACTAGTTACATTTCGCGGCTGCACCAGTGTAAATCCTAATCCCATAAGTATCCACCATAAAGCCAACACCGTTCTGTAGTAGACTAGTCGGGGTTTGAATGTCTATTAAGTGGTGTCATTATAATTTAGATGGCTTATTTAAACGAGGGCGGGATTTTTCGGAACTAAACTTTGCAAGAGCATGGCCTACAGGATCAATGATGATTCAATGAAATTCATGTTTATCGGTCGAGCCGACGCTGCGAAATAAAGATTACAGATAGTTTGAGTGAAATATTGCAGTAACATCGTCACTGGAGTAAATTAAGTTAATATATGAGACTGTGCAAGTTACTCATGAAATCTACTTGGACGACTATATGAAATATGTATGACTACTAGCGCCACTGGAATGGAAATTTTATTATTTGTTTGAGTTAAATTGAATAATTAATAATAATTTTGATAAGTAGGGTGATTCAAGAGAAGCGTTTCCATATACAACAAACATATATTTGGTACAATCACGCGAAGCTAGGGCGGGTCGCAAGAAACAGTATGAAGTAGGGTGAAATAGTTGCATCTTCAAGAGGGGTGCTCCACAACTCATGAGAGTGATAGAACCCCTCTGTATACCCAGATTTGAGCAATGGCTATCACTTCTGTGAAGAAACTGCAGGAGTAGGACCGATAGTACCTGGGATATAAGCGTAGGTACCTAGTATGACTAAACCGGATTATGTGAAATGATAATTTAAGACAAGGAAGAACATCAGCAAATCTGGGACGGTATGATCAATTTTGGCAGAAAATTGAAGGGGGAACAGCTAGTGGTCAAGGCTATATATAAGCATATCCGATATAATTTAGCAGTTTACGTAAATATATTCAAAAAGGTGACTTCCCCAGATTGATGCGTGGATTCTAAAATTTGTACTGTGCATAGAGTCCCTCAAGAAAATGATTTTAGCGAAGAGAAATATTGAGAAGGTTGTCTCAGGAGGAAGTTACATCCCCGTGATCTTATTACTTTAATATGAGATAAGTATATCTTGTATCATTTTATTCACAAGTTTCGGGTTCATCACGACATTTTTCAGGCCGTACACATAGAAAGAGTATTTATAATAAGAGGTGGAAACTCTATAGTTGTAAGGAGCATATAAGTGTCAAGGGTTCAAATAATTTTATTTTCCGATTGGAATGGAAAGTCACAAAAACAAAAGTCATTCATAACAAAGGCAAGAGTCGAAGAGAGGAGACGAGGGTACCAAAAGGATAAGGTGAAAAGAAGATTGATTAGTCGGCATGGAGAGAATCAACGAGGACAAGACCAACCACACAGCGCCAGCAGACGGTGCCAGGCGCTCCGCAATTGTTAGCACAAACCGGCGCAGGCGGAGGCGCCAAAATAAACAACGGAAGGGGCCGCAACCGCAAGCCGCGTCGGGCGACGTTCGAGGGGTCTCCTCCCAGAATCACAGCCATAACCACAATCATAATCATCAGAGGAACCCCGTCGGGAAGCGACCGAGCGCCATGCCAACGCCTCGGGACCGCAAGAGACCGAGGAGCAACAGCTCCGAGGCCATTGCGAGTCCCAGCCCATTGGAGATGGCCATCATGTCGGTTCCCGACGGGTGTCTGAAGGAGGAGGACAGCCCCAAGATCCAGACGGCTGTCCTTCACGAGGCACTGGCCCTGGATCAACCCCACCTATCGCCAACAGGGTTCAGGCCCCTGTTTGACGGGAAACCACGACTGGTCGATGGGGCACTCCATGTGCGGTGTAATGACGAAGACACAGTCGCATGGCTGAGAGGCGCAATCTCCCGAATTCCATCGCCCAGGGATGATTTTAGTCTCACAGTCATGCGACGAATGGAGATGCCCAAACGGCTTCGGGCCGGTATGTGGGTTCCCAGTCAAATGGGGGATCCTCAAACAATGTGGAGGGCCCTCAACTTCTTCAATCCGTGGGCAAATGTTAGCAGCACCTGGAGACTCCAGAGAGCTGCTAGCAAGGGGGAGAGCCACTTCCTGGAAATAACAATTCCGGAGGGAGTGGTGCCCCTGCTCACGGAGAGAGGGAGGAAGATGCGGTTGTGTATGGGGGCCGTCTATGTGAGATATTTTCACAGAGACGGCTCCCTCTCAGACCTGCCGCCGCCCGAAGCATCAATCACGTCACCACCATAAACCACTGCACCTCAACCAGCTCCACCATCATCGCCGACATCATCTCCAACAACCATGGCGGCCACAAACACACGATAGCATCACATCATTCATTCATCAACAGTACATTAGCCCATTCATCACTCATCCTACATCATGATAAGCCCTCAGAGGAAAATGACAAATGTGAGTAACTGCAAGGAGGATGTGAGGACACTTAGTCTCACGCATATATGCAGGTACTTACAGGATAGAGATATATAACGGTGAATAATGATAACGTTTGATATTTTGCAGAGACTACCAGGGCATTACGTCACCCAGTCGGATTCAATGTACATTTCAAGTCCGTGAAAGTCCAGAGTAATATCTACCTGAGTTATGGTCAGAAAACTGCATGGATACAGGTGAACACTATACAGCTTATTAGTTGCAAGTCAAAGGTAATTTTGTAGAGGTCTCATCATCTTCAGGCATATGAGGGCGAGGAGCAACTCTGGATTCCCAAGATGGGATTGCAAGAGCAGTAGTGTTTCATAGAGAGGGATAATAAAAGGGTCGTGTGTAGGCTACTAACGAAAGGTGTGAGGATACTCAGCCTCGTATATATAACTTAACTTATACTATATACTTGATGACTCTTTGCACGTTTTGGTGTATACTGTGAGTGCAATGAGTAATTGTATTATAAATAAATAAATAAATAAATAAATAAATATATATATTGCAGGAGAGACAAAGTGGGAGAATGATAGTGATAGTTGATATTTTGCAGGGACTACCAAGACTCGTTCAGGTCCAGCACATCACAATTCACTTTGTTTCGAGATAAAGATTATCCAAGGGAGAGGTAGATTAAATAAGGCGCCATGGAGAACTGAGTTAAATTATACCATGATTGAGCGGAGGTTGGTGGTGAGGTAATCAGCGAGGATGGTGTGTGTGTCATGAAGGATTGAAGTGTGTTTCCTATGTAGAGTGCCCACCATATTGGGTTGTAAGTGTCAATTTTTTGAAAGAATGCCATTGACATTTCAGAGTACCTTGATTGTACCGCGGGCACGCCGCAGGCGTGACGAGGCAACCCTCTCTACGCGTCGCCATAACAGACCTCGTTGAAGACAAGGCTCCCACCAGAGTTGCGCTGTGTCAAGAACGTCCAGTGGCCTCATCCTAGACAAGGGAGGGCAACCTCAGAGAGTGAAGGCGCAAGAGGCCAACCATTGACAAGGTAAGTCGAGACCGTAAGACATAAGTCATGATACAATTTGAGCGTAAAGAGATGTATGGGCACAGTGTCGCAGCAGTCGACCCGTTCCCACGGTTTGTGTTCATGCATGTGGTTATGGACATGAAGGTAGCTAGGTATTCATGTGTGAACTGTATATTTAATGCTATAGGATCACCTAACACAAGGAAACTAAGTGATGAGACAATCGTTGACAATTATCCTTTCCTTGCCGATATTGCATTGGTAGATCCGGTAGCATGCCAGCGGTTCTTCCTATATCCCTTACATAGAATAAAGTTGCATTTTTTGAATCTTTAAAGTTATGCAACGGATCTCAATAAGATTTCTAATATACAGAGTGATTCAGGAGGGAGGTAGCATGTATAGTACTTGCATTGTGGTGAGCACCCGCGCCATGTTCGATTGTGTTTGTGTTTGAAACAGTGTCTTTAACATTACAGAGTTCCTAGACAGTACCGCGGGCCTACAGCGAACGTGGCGAGGCTGCCGGCCCCCCATACACGCCGCGCCAGACCACGCCGGATGCGAGACCCCAGGGGCGAGCACAATCCATGTCGAGTCCGAGCAAGGTGCGTCTTCAGCAAGTGGAGGTGCCATGAGGCCAGCTGCTGACAGGGTATATGTTGAGATTGTGATATATAAGTCATAATGTGACTCGAGCAAGTACACGACGCTCGCTGAGACGGCCTCCGACCAGAGCGCGGGCCGCCGGAGGCTGCGCATTGTGATGCGGCACGACGGGGTGTCCAGAGGCCATTGAATGGGGGCAGATCGATAGCCACCCTCCTAGCTCGACACTATATGGTGTCAAGTGAGACAGTTCACAGCACACAAACAATCTATCACGAAGACACAGCTCCGTTGAATAAATCAATGACGTTAGACCGCCTGGTCAGCTGTATAACAGTCTTCTCATAGAGATTTAGAGTCATAACAGGATAGGTTACCATCCAATGGCGAGGCAATCGCTGAGTCATATAAGGATTGTTATCTCACAATAGCCTTATTGAGACAATATCCATATGTTTAGATACTATTGAATTGCCCTGCACAAGGAAACCAAGACAGGACAAAAGATAGCAATCTGGCTGAGACGCGCATCAGTGTTAATTGTATAATGTTTCAGGATCGCCTCTCGTTGCGACCTCCCGCGACAACAGTAGGGTCGCCGCCGCGTCCCGCATGAGTGTGGAGACACCACCGCACACCTCGCGGGCCCGCCGCGGCCGCGGGCAGTTGCCGCGGGTGAGAACATCAGGTGGCGTGTACAGATAATGTGGTAGTACGGATAAATGAGCAAGAACGCACATCGGCGAAAGAGCGACCAAATTATAGTCATAATGACTGCAATTCTTGATTGAGATTGAGTTGCAGCAACCACAAGCAAGGGAGAATCGAGATTGGGCTGGAGGGATGCATGACGTCGTCGAACAATCAATCGAGCAATATGTGAGCCAGTCGTGGTCAATTTACAGCATGGGGGAAGAATAGATTCAAATAATCAGAAGCAAAGCAGAGTCAAAACTGACACAGGTCTCATTCTCTCTGCATCATAGTGCTGTAGGTAGCTACCGTTTAGGAAATATTAACTATTGTCTGTCCAATATAGCTAGGCTGAGGGGTCCAGATCCTTGATCCCCAGAGTCTGGCTTATTTTAGTAGCTGAGATAAGTTATGGTAGCAGAAGAGGAAGTGAGAAGGACTATTATGATTGTCCTAGCGATGTACCGATATAAGGGATGTTAGGATCATTATACAAAAGCTATGGGGAGGCGAGAGTGAAAGTGTATAGTTGTATAGTCTGAGTGTGTGTTAGTTTACAGAGTAAATGTTTGATATGGGTCTGTGTCCATTTATATGGGTGTTGCTCGAAGTTGTAGTCACAAAAGAGAATAAGGTACTCCGGTTAGAGTTGACCGAGAGGGGAACGTGGATCCCTTAGTATATCGTCTCCATCAGGCATTAGTCAATAAGTTTTATCTTGAAATCAATTGTGGATTGTATGTGTTATAGGAATTCAAGGCGGAGCCGACTCCCAACACGCGCGGAGGGGGTCGACCGGCGTGTCGATCGTGGTCTAAGCGGCATCATCCATACCAGCCCAGATGCCCAGTTATGTTTATCAGCGCGGTGCGGCCACGGCCCTCAGTCAAGTCAATCAGTCAAACCCGGAGACAACGAGGAGAAGAAGATCAACTCATGTATCCCACACCCGCCCATGTGTTAACCGATTTCCAATTTCCATATGATGTAACGCTACCAAATAAATGAGTTAAATAGCCCGTGGTATTTAAAGTATAATTGCGTACAGAAACACGCCTATATCTGTCTGTGTGACGAATACCTAAAGTAGAGTTGTGAGGATGTAGATCCTCGCCGACTGCTACGGGACGGGCACTCGGGCGCGAGCCCGGGGCCGGAGTGTCGACACCGCCGTGACTGGGGATTACACCGAAGGTAGGTCGGCTCCACCACCAGCGTGAGAGCGACCAGGGTAGAGTTATTACGGCTATTAACAATTCTCGATCAAAATGGAGTTGGGGCGGCTACTAGTGAGGGAGGATCGAGATTGAGTTGTAGTAATATTGGTCGAAACAATCGATCAAATTTTTATATATGCCAGTTATGGTCAATTTGCGGCGTAGGGTAGGAGTGGATCCATATAATAAGAGGCAGTGCCAAACCGAATCCGACACGGGTCTCATTCTCTTGACTACATAATGTTATAGGTGGCTACCATTTGGGAGATATTAATTATTGTCTGCCCCATATAGCTAGGCTGCAGGGCTTCAGATATTTGATATGCCATTGATGTTTCCTAAACTTTATTTGTACAACACAGAAAGAAACAGAACACGATAAACACAAAGTAAAGTAAAAGCTAGAAAGAACAGGTTGCACAGATGGGCGGCCTTACTGCTGAAAGCGATTTCTTCCAGGCAACCTTTGGACACTGAAGCAGTTTAGACGAGGTGGTGACGATATGAGATTTTGAGTGACCATAAATTAAGAGCGTCTGGACTAATGCGGTAAAGTTGAAAATTGATTTAGTTTGCGGGGAATGCAGCGGCGAAGAGCTAGTCACCCTTTATATCAATATTCAGGGAACATGTCTAGCTAGGCCATGGGTACATAGATTGCATAAAGGGGGCCGCTCCGATAGGCAGTCCAGTCAATATAGACTCACTTCAAGAGGCATATAAGTCTAAAACCTTATGATATTAATATCGCAGGTAAGATAGCCTCGATTTTATATATATGTATGACTAGTTATATTCTGCAGCTGCGTCAGTATAAATCCCAGTCCCATAGGGATAAGTGTCCTATGCATGTAAGGTCAGGTATCCAGTTAGTTAGTTGTCTAAGTAAATGGAATGCGGTAATATAATAATGATGCAGCAAGTGTAAAGATATAAAATTAGGGGGGATTATAGCCTAGGAATTCCCAATTCACTCCCTCTCCAGCATTAATTAGAAAACTGAGCGGAGGTTTATTTTTGGGTGGACATTTATTTAATTTTGTTTGTGTATGGAAGTAGAATAGATGCGGATAGGAGCAAGAGTTGGTGGAGAGGCCCATGCAGTACCGTGGGTGGTGGCGTCTATGATGTCTACATATGTTACTAGACAGCATAAACGCCCCACACAGAGCGCACTGCGCTTTGGGCCGGTTGGGGGGGGAGTGAATTGGGGATAGGAGTTTGGGAAGATACATTATGTTAAGAATTTCGTGTGGGGATGGGTGGTTAGTGTCACCGTGTCTTCCACTTGGAATATCAGCAGGGACCAGCTTCGAGCCAGCAGCCTTTGCACCGCTACTTTCTCGTTTACAAACAATGCCCGAAGGGCCCGGAACGTCGAGGGCCCGAATCGCAGTGGGACAGGTGGAATCAGAGAGGTCCCGAGCAGCAGGGGGGGCCCGGTCCAGAGGAATGGGGGCACAGGAGGGACCCAAGGACAGGGAGGACGTAGAATGGAGGCGCCGCCCATCCGATCTATCGTCGAGTAGTTGCTGTATGTGGGTTAGGACGGTGAGTGTCCTCTCCTGTGTCCGCGCGAGCAGTCCCACCTGAACACCAAGCGCCTCAACCACCGCGCTAAGTTGCGCGAGCCCCCGCTGAAGACCCTCAGGCGTCGAGTCCCATTCATTAGATGATACATTAGGCATCGTAGAAGTTTCACAAGAAATCTTGTCAAGCGCAAGTCACAGTAGACAGTGAAATGTTATTGTGGTAGGTAAAGAAACGATGACGCTGCAGCATGACAGGTAGAGAGGGAATATGTATTATGGATAGGCAAAAACTTTTTGATGATAAATAAAATAAGTATATTTTAAGTATTTTACTATTGGGGTATTTGAATGTATGACAAGAGGTGTAGCTGTAAATTAGACGATTTGTTTAAGCAGGGGCGGAATATTTCAGAACTAGGCTTCATAAAAGCATGCCCTACAAAGCCAATGATAATTTAATGAGATTCATGTTTATCAGTCGAGCAGACTCTGTGAAATGAAGGTTATAGATAGTTTAAGTGAAATATTACAGTAACATTGACACTAGAGTAAATTAAATTAGTATATGAGGTTATACAAGTTACTCACAAAAACTACTTGGACGGCCGTGTGAAATGTGTATGACTACGAGTGCCACTGGAGTGGAAATTTATTGTTTGTAAGAGTGAAATTGTATATGTTAGTATTAATAAATAGAGTGATTTAGGGGGAAGGTTTCTGTATACAACAGACATGCAGTGTGTATCCAGGCGAAACCAGGGCGGGTCACAGACAGTATGAGACAGATCGAGATAGTTACACCTTCAAGAGGGGTGCTCCACTACACATGAGAGTGGTTAAACTCCTCTATAAACCTAGATCTAGGCAATAGCCATCACTTCTGTGAAGAAACTGCGGGGGTAGGACCGATAGTACCTGAGATATAAGCGCTCCTAGTGTGACTAAACCAGTTTATGTGAGATGATAGTTTGAAACAAGGAAGAACGTCAATAACTCAAGAACAGCAGGACCGATTCGGGTGAAAATTGAAGGGGAGACAGCTAGGGATCAAGACAACTTAATTGGATAAAAGGTAACGACACACCCTATTATAAATTAACAGTTTACGTAGATTTAAAAAGTGACCTCCCCCAGTTTTGATGCCACATTTCTGAAAACTTTACTGTGTGTAGAGCCCCTCAAGAAGATGATTTTTGCAAAGAAAATACTGGAAGCGTTGTCTCAGAGAGAAGTTACATCCCTATGAATTTAGAAATTTCTTCAAATTTTTGCCGCGTTATTAACTAGCAATTCTAATAACTTAATAGTTATACACCTAAAAATCTAAGGATAGTGTCTAAGTGTTCATCTTGAATTTCTCTAGTTTTTAGTACTTAATGAAATTTCAGTTTTGATTTTTAGTAACTAATGATTTTAGGATACAAAATTAATTTATTTTAATTAAGTATAATTAACCTTCGATTAAATTTATTTTAGAGTGGGCTTTACACGCAAATTAGTTTTAGCCTGCCCCGTTGCCAGAAAGAAAAGTGAATGTGACACTTGTAATGTTTGGCAGGTGAGTTGTGAGATGACAGGTTTTGATGCAGCTCTTCAAACAGATAGGGTGAATAAAGGGAAATGTTTATAGACATTTACTATATACATAATACAGCCGTGCAAAGTCAGGGCGGATCGCTAGTGCAAAGATAAATAATGAAATTTTGGTGTTCCGAATGAAAAACCATCCCGCAAGATGAGTTTTTATTATTGTTTGGGTTTAGTGCATGAGTTTATATTTGCCTGCCCCGCAGCGAACCGTGCAGAGACAGCAAAGTGGCCAGTATTACCACACGTACAAATCTTTATCTGTACAAATTTCTGTCTATTCATACGGAATTTCCTTCATTGCAGATTTTGTGGTGAAAGCATTTGTAAAGACTATTAAGTGTATCATTGTTATAGTTGTAATAAACGTTTATTTTATTATTATACAAGTAGACTGATTAGATTATGGAATAGTGTTTTATACGGGTTTATGCAGATATTTATTTGGACAATACAGATTTATATAATTTGAATGTGGCAACACTGAGCGCGACGCTTACAAAGTTTGAAAGATGAATATCGGGAGGCTTTTATGGACAAATTTAGAATTAATTCGTGAATAGACCTGTGAAATAGGAATGCAGAGTGGTTTACCATCCCCAGGAGTGCATTCAATCCACGTGGAAGCTATAGGATCATTTCACAAGAGTGATTAAGGTAGGAAGGAGGCTACACCTACTCAAGTTTCAGAGCGAGGCAGGTGCCAGTACACAGCAACATAATTTATTAAAGCGTCCCGCATGATAGGAGATTCATTATCTAACGTCTACATTGGTGTATGTTGTAACAATAGAGCATTATAAGAATTGATGCTGGTTTCACCTCTAAACCCTCTCAGCTAGATTATGGGCCCGTTGCCAAGTGTATGTCATCGCAAGTAAAAAGGGGGCAGGGGTAGCGTGTTGTATTGTGACTATACCGTGATTAGATAAAAATATAATTTAGACGAGGTCAGGGATGAAGTATATTACGAAGGTGATGAGTAGATTATTATTAGTAAGAGTGGATAGGTAAAGCCTTATGATGTGGGCCAAACTGTGTTTGATTGCATGTGATTGTGTTCAAGACATTTCAGAGTTCCTGGGTTCCTGGATTGTTAATTTCATCGAGGCTACCGTTCACTTTGCAAATATAATATAGATAGGGATAGGGCTATATTTGATATGAAAGTCGGTGTCAGCTTTGCATCCGAAACTCAACCAAATTGCTATCCCTTGCCTGTGCATTGGTGAAGGATTGTAATAGGTGCCCGTGCTTTGTTAGGTTGTGACTATGTTTTGAATCAGCGCCTTTGGCATTTCAGAGTTCCCGGACTGCACCGCGGGCCCGCCGCAGGCGCCGCGAGGCCGCCGGCCCGCACCACACGCCCCGCTGGATATAGTTCGCGCCTAGGCCTACCGGCGGCACAATCCAAGCCAGAGGAGGGAAGCCTCAGCAAGTGAAGACACCGGTGGCCAGCAACAGGTGAGGTATATGTTCAGGCTACAATATACAACTCGTAGTTTGCCTCAAACTTGCACGCAATGCTCGCGGTATACGTTGGATTGTGGCTGTACCGCGGAGGGGACGCTCATCAATGATGTCTATAATATATTTTTAGGTTTCCCTTTGTTGCAACGCGCCACGATGGCGCAACAACAGTGCCGCCGCGACGTGATCGCTGACCGCATGTCTCACACGCGAGCGCCGCGACGCAACCGATCGCCGCTCGCAACTCCACGGCCGCTCGCCCCCGGCCCGCCACAAGGCGCAGACGGGGGTTACGATAATGGTATGTTGGATTATGGCTATACTGTGATTGACAAAGGCCAGTGGTGTGGTGTTCAGCGAGGATGGCGCGCGCGTCATAGAGTGCCCAGACCATATTTGATTGTAATTGCCTATGTTTTGAAAGAAGGCCATTGACATTTCAGAGTACCTAGATTGCATTGCGGGCACGCCGCAGACGCGACGAGGCACACGACCCTCCCCACACACCGCCACGACAGACACCATCGAAACCAAGACTTCCACCAGAGTTAGGCCGTGTCAAGGCCGTCCGGGAGCCCCATCTGGGACAGGGGAGAGCGATCTCAGGGGATGAAGGCGCCAGAGGCCAACCGCTGACAAGATACAAGTCGAGACTGTGAAACATAAGTTGCATAAGCATAACATACGGCTCAATTGCGCACACAATGCTCGCTGAACACCCGCAGGACCGTTCAGGCCGAGTATAGGCCACAGCACCCGACCTGCATGGGGGGAGACAGCCTTCAATTTAAGTTCAGGCACAGAATCAAAGCGGGATAGATTATTGCCTCATGGTGAGACGATTGCTGGGTCGTGTAAAGTTTTGTTTTCACTCAGAGACTTTATTGACGTATCCGTATGTGTATAGATTTGATCAAAGCCCTATTAAGTAGAGATACATTGGACTGTATATATAATTTGTTTATTTTAGTATTTTGGTTGTTTTATTGTAATTTATGGGTTCCGATCCGAAATAAATAAATGAACTGAATGAATTTTGCAGAGACGAGACAGGAAGAGAAGGCTACGTTCGTTTGGACCTCAGAACGAGGTGGGAAGTGATCTATGTGTTTGGTGAGTCTCGAGAAATGTGCTGTTGAGGTAAGTTTGTACCCAAAATGTTAGTTTGTGCATAAGTGGAGCATCATGATGGGCACCCGCACCATGTTTGATTGTGTTTGTGTTTGAAAAAGTGTCTTTAACATTACAGAGCTCCTAGACAGTACCACGGGCCTACAATGAACGTGACGAGGCCGCCGGGCCCCCACACGCGCCGCGCCAGACCGCGCCGGACGTGGGACCCCAGAGGCGAGTTCAATCCATGTCGAGTCCATCAAGCAGTCACATCCGAGCAAGGGAGGGCGACCTCAGCGAGTGGAGGTGCCATAGGGCCAGCCGCTGACAAGGTACATGTTGAGATTATGGTATATAAGTCATAATGTGACTCGAGCAAGTACACGACGCTCGCTGAGACAGCCTCCGACCCGAACGCGGGCCGCCGGAGGCTGCGCATTGCGATGCAGGGCGACGGGGTGCCCAGAGGCCATTTGGATGAGGGTGGATCGATAGCCACCTTCCTAACCACCCTATATGGTGACGAGCGAGGCAATTCGCTGCACACAAACAACCTATCATGAAGATATAGCTCCGCTGAATACGGCAACGACGTTAGACCGCCTGATTAGCTGCTTAAAAGTCTTCTCAAAGAGATACAGAGTCATAACAGGATAAGTTCTCAACCGATAGCGAGGCAATCATTGAGTTATATAAGATTTGTTATCTCACATTGGCCTTATTGTCACGATATCCATATGTTTAAATACTATCGGATCGCCCTGTACATGGAAACAAGATAGGACAGTAGACAACAACCTAGTTGAGACGCGCATCAGTGTTAATTGTAATGTTTCAGGATCACCTCCCGCCGCGACCCCCCGCGACAACAGTAGGGCCGCCGCCGCGTCCCGCACGAGCGCAGAGACACCACTGCACACCTCGCGGGCCCGCCGCGGCCGCGGGCAGTTGCCGCGGGTGAGGACATCAGGTGGCGCGCGCAGGTGATATGGTAGTACAGATAAATGAGCAAGGAACGCCCATCAGCGAGAGAGCAACCAAATTGTAGTCATTATGACCACAATTCTCGATTGAGATTGAGTTGCAGCGACCACAAGCAAGGGAGAATCGAGATTGAGTCGGAGGAATGTTTGTCAGAGTCAAGCAATCAGTCCAATTTTGATGTAAGCCGGTAATGGTCAATTTGCGACGTAGGGTAAGAATAGATCTGAATAGATATAGTAAGAAACAAAGGAGAGCCGAATCAGGTTCAGGTCTCGTTCTCTATGCAACATAGTGCTGTAGGTAGCTACCGTTTAGGAAATATTAATTATTGTCTGTCCCACATAGCTAGGCTGAGGGGTCCAGATCCTTGATCCCCAGAGTCCAGCCTGTTTTAGTAGTTGAGATAAATTATGGTAGCAGAAGTAGAAGTGAGGAGGGTTATTATGATTGTCCTAGCGATGTACCGATATAAGAGATGTTAGGATCATTATAGAAAAGCTATGGGGAGGCGAGAGTGAAGATAGGAGACAATAGAACCTTAGCTTTAAGTGTATAGTTGTATAGTCTGAGTGTGTGTTAGTTTACAGAGTAAATGTTTGATATGGGTCTGTGTCCATTTATATGGGTGTCGCTCGAAGTTGTAGTCACAAAAGAGAATAAGGTACTCCGGTTAGAGTTGACCGAGAGGGGAACGTGGATCCCTTAGTATATCGTCTCCATCAGGCATTAGTCAATAAGTTTTATCTTGAAATCAATTGTGGATTGTATGTGTTATAGGAATTCAAGGCGGAGCCGACTCCCGACACGCGCGGAGGGGGACGACCGGCGTGTCGATCGTGGTCTAAGCGGCATCATCCATACCAGCCCAGAGCGCGGTGCGGCCACGGCCCTCAGTCAAGTCAATCAGTCGAGCCCGGAGACACATGGGAGGAGAAGATCAACTCATGTATCACACACCGGACCATACATTCAACCGGCTTCTTATTTCCATATGATGTAACACTTGTAGTAAATAAGTTAGATGACCCGTGGTATTTAAAGTATAATTGTGTACAGAAACACGCCTATATCTGTCTGTGAAACGAGTATCTAATGTAGAGTTGTGAGGATGTAGAACCTCACCGACTGCCTCGGGACAGGCACTCAGGCGCAGACCCGGGGCCGGAGTGTCGACACCACCGTAGTTGGGGATTACACCAGGAGTAGGTCAGCACCACCACTAGCGTGAAAGCGACCAGAGGAGAGTTTTGTATAGAATGAAGTCGCATTTTGGGTCCCTGTATCACTATGTATAATAAAATCTTTAAAGCTATGCAACGGATCTCAATAAGATTTATAGTAAGCTGAGTGATTCAAGAGGAGGGTTGACATGTATAATATTTGCATAATGTGACCGTGGTAAGCCAGGATAGGTCGCTAATTAATATGCATTTAATGTATGGTATCTCCAATATAACATATTTATGGCAGTAGTCTTTGACATCCAATTTTAATGGATTTTGATTTTTAAAATAAATTGTAATTTGTTTGTTTTAGAATTTTGGTTGTTTTATTGTAATTTGTGGGTTTAGATCCGAAATAAATAAATTGAATTGAATGAATTTTGTAGAGACGAAACAGGAAGAGAAGGCTACGCTCTTTCGGACCTCAGAACGAGGTGGGAGGTGGTCAATGTGTTTGGTTAATCATGAAAAATGTGCTGTTGAGGTAAATTTGTACCTAAGATATTAGTTTGTGCATTGGTAAAGCATTAGGATGGGCACCCACACCATGTTCGATTATGTTAATGTTTGAAACAGTGTCTTAAACATTACAGAGTTCCTAGACAGTACCACGGGCCTACAACGAACGTGACCGGGCTGCCGGCCCCTGGCACACGTCATACCAGACCACGCCGGACGTGAGACCTCAGAGGCGAGCACAATCTATGTCGAGTCCATCAAGCAGCCACGTCCGAGCAAGGGAGGGCGACCGCAGCGAGTGGAGGGGCCATAGGGCCAGCCGCTGACAAGGTATATGTTAAGATTATGAAATATAAGTCATAGTGTGACTCAAGCATGTGCACGACGCTCGCCGAGGCAGCCTCCAACCCGAACGCGGGCCGCCAGAGGCTGCACATTGCGATGCAGCGCGACGGGGTGCCCAGAGGCCATTTGGGTGAGGGTGGATCAATAGCCACCTTCCTAGCAACCCTATATGATGACGGGCAAGATAATTCGCTGCAAACGAACAATATATCATGAAGATATAGCTCTGCAGAATATGGCAACGATGTTAGACCACCTGGTCAGCTGCTTAACAGTCTTCTCAAAGATATACAGAGTCATAACAGGGTAGGTTCTCATCCGATGGCGAGGCTATCGCTGAGTCGTATAAGATTTATTATCTCACAGTGGCCTTATTACCACAATATCCATATGTTTAGATACTATTGGATCGCCCTGCACAAAAGGGCTACTAGCAACAAACAGAGAGGATTGAGTTGAAAGGACTACTAGCAACAAACAAAGAAGATTGAGTTGAAAGGACTACTAGCAACAAACAGGGAAGATTGAGTCAAAAGTACTATAAACTAAGAAGATTGAGTTAAAGGGACTACGAGCAGCAAACAAGGAAGATTGAGTTAAAAGGGGAATACTAGCGATAATCCTGAAACGTTCGATATCATTCAGTCGTTCCAAGATCAAGCACCACATCAGCCGCGTCAGACTCAACAGTACAACTTGGAACCAACACAGCCAATGTGAGGCACCAGCATAATAATAAAGATCGTTGAACCTTAATTACTCTGTTGCCCTGATGAGTTACTCTGGTGAGTTGTTACCTTGTAGTTGCCTGCTTTGTTTGTATTGCCTAGTTCAGAATATAATTTTAATTTCCCTCTATTCTTCTTTCATGTGCGCATGCATGCATGTACACACACACACGCACACACACACGCATGCATGCATGTATTTAATTTAGTCTGTTTCCGTATTTAGTCACATCATTTTGGCCTTTGTACGTTTTGTACACAAGCACCGAAATGCACATGGAGACAGGATAGGACAGTAGATAACAACCTGGTTGAGACGCGCATCAGTGTTAATTGTAATGTTTCAGGATCACCTCCCGTTGCGACCTCCCGCGACAACAGTAGGGTCGCCGCCGCGTCCCGCACGAGCGCAGGAACACCACCGCATACCTTGCGGGCCCGCCGCGGCCGCAGGCAGTTGCCGCAGGTGAGGACATCAGGTGGTGTGTATAAATGATATGGTGGTACAGATAAGTGGGCAAAAACGCCCATCAGCGAGAGAGCAACAAAATTTTAGTCATTATTGCTGCAATTCTCAATTGAGATTGAGTTGCAGCGACCACAAGCAAGGGAGAATCGAGATTAAGTCGAAGGAATGTTTATCAGGGTCAAGCAATCAGTCTAATTTTGATGTGAGCCGGTCGTGGTAAATTTGTGACGTGGGGTGAGAATAGATCAGAATAGATATAGTCAGAAACAAAGCAGAACCGAATCTAGTTCAGGTCTCATTATCTATGCAGCATAGTGCTGTAGGTAGCTACCATTTAGGAAATATTAATTATTGTATGTCCCATATAGCTAGGCTGAGGGGTCCAGATCCTAGATCCCCAGATTCTAGCTTGTTTTAGTAGCTGAGATAAATTATGGTAGCAGAAGAGGAAGTGAGGAGGACTATTATGATTATCCTAGCGATATACCGATATAAGGGATGTTAAGATTATTATACAAAAGCTATGGTGAGGCGAGAGTGAGGATAGGAGACCCTAAAACCTTAGCTTTAAGTGTATAGTTATATAGTCTGAGTGTGTGTTAGTTTGTAGAGTAGATGTTTAATATGGGTCTGTGTCCATTTATATGAGTGTAGCTCGAAGTAGAAGTCACGAAAGAGAATAAGGTACCCTGGTTAGAGTTGACCGAGAGAACGTGGATCCCTTAGTATATCGTCTCCATCAGGTGTTAGTCGATAATTTTATTTTGAAATCAATTGTGGATTGTCTGTGTTATAGGAATTCAAGGCGGAGCCGACTCCCAACGCACACGGAGGGTGTCAACCGACGTGTCGATTATGGTCGGGGCGGCGACATCAATGTCAGTCCGGAGCGCGGTGCGGCCACGGCCCTCAGTCGAGTCAATCAGTCGAGCCCGGAGACAACGAGGAGAGGAAGATCAACTCATGTATCCCACACCCGTCCATACATTCAACCGGTTTCCTATTTAATATGATGTAATGCTTGCAAATAAATGAGTTAGATGACCCGTGGTATTTATAGTATATTGCGTGCAGAAACGCACCAATATCTATATGACAAATCCCTAGTGTAGAGTTGCAAGGATGAAAATCCTCGCCGCTGTTTTCTAGGCAAAGGGGAAGTGGAAAATGCTCAGACATTGATTCCTAAGGTTAGTAAGGAGGTCAAGGTGACATTCGGCAAGAGACGTACATGTAGATCTTAACAAGGCCTATAACTTCTGCAAGGAATCCATGTACCTAGGATCAATAGTTTTCAAGATATAGTTGTGTAAAGTTTTGACAGCTGTCACCCAAAATGTAAATCTTGACAAGACCTATAACTTCTGCAAAGAAACCATGTACCTAGGATCAATAGTTTTCAAGATAAAGCTGTTATAAGTTTGACAGCTGTAAGTTGAGATGGACTCCTCAATGAGACCTATCACTTCTGCAAAGAAACCATGTGCCTAGGATCAATAGTTTCCAAGATATAGCTGTTTCAAGTTTGACAGCTGTCATCCGAAATGTAGGTCTTGACAAGACCTATAACTTCTGCAAAGAAACCATGTGCCTAGGATCAATAGTTTCCAAGATAT